>BSBN01000424.1:4028580-5371440 GCA_027924645.1 Cunninghamia lanceolata | reverse complement strand
ATTGTTGAAAGGGGTGTCTAGATACCACTTCTAATCCTTCAACCAAGGCTTGATGTATTTGATTCCCACTTTGTGAATCATGTCTGGTGGAATGGAAATCACAATGCCATTAAAGGTGGCA
This sequence comes from Cunninghamia lanceolata, assembly GCA_027924645.1. Classification (NCBI taxonomy): domain Eukaryota; kingdom Viridiplantae; phylum Streptophyta; class Pinopsida; order Cupressales; family Cupressaceae; genus Cunninghamia; species Cunninghamia lanceolata. Next base: position 5,371,319 of record BSBN01000424.1, on the reverse strand, counting down.
TGGTCATGACTTTGAAGACCAAATCAAACTCAAAGAGTTTCCCATGACATAAGACACATGGTGGGTCTATGAAATATATCTTGAAAAGTTTGGATTTCTTTTTTATGGAATCTAAGAGCTTTTAAGCAAGGCAGCTTAGCTAATGGTCGGCCTGCACTAGATAACAGGGGAGACCACCAAATGTTCTTAGTTAAATGAGAGGCCATCTAGAAACCCATTTCCTATCTAGAGGAGCCGAGGTTTAACTTTCTCCTAGGTTTTCCAAATGCTTTTAGCAATAAAGGTTCCTGAGATCTATAACAACTCTCTCATAACAACAACAGTTAAAAATCCAATTCCCTTCCAAGAAGGTGTGTGCAAGGGATATCCCATTTCAATATTGTGCCTGAGCAGAATTTTCCAAGCCTCATTGCCAGTGAGAGCATGAATGATCCATTTTACACACAAAACAGTCCCTTGGCGCTGGATAGAAAGAAGACCAAGGCCACTTAAATCTCTGGGGAGACAACAAAACTCCTAGGCAATGCGGTGAAAACCACGGCAAGTCTCGAAAGAGGTCCAAAGGAAATCTCTCAAAAGTTTTTCCAATTTGGCGTAGGAGGCCTTTGAAGGAGCCCATCAAGAAGAATCGTAAACATGAGTTGCTGCAAAAACTTTGGAACAAACCTAGAATTTGTGAGCCAGAGAAAGTGGCTTGGTAATCTATAAGGCGAGCTTTTGTTCCAATTTAGAAAGAACCGCTTGCCAGCGATCTGCAGAAGTGGCCTGGAAGGCAAAAGGGATGCCAAGAAATCAAGATTTCTCCATGAGCAACTCAGCAACACCCATATTGTTGAATCCAATGAGGACTAAGAATAATTAATTGTCTGTAACATAGGTTTTATGCCATTGAATGGAAGAACCAGAGGCCAAACAAAAGGTGTCGAGACAACCAAGACTAGTGTTCATTATATGTTCCTCTTCCAGTAGAGTTAACAAGGAGTCATTAGCAAAATGACCATTTACCAATTGGTAGGATGAATTAGGTAGAGAAATTCCACGAACAAGTCCTTGTGAAACGAAATGGGCAAGGAGGTAACTAAAGCCTTTTGCAGCTAGGACGTAGAGAGTAGGGGCAAGTGGACAGCCTTGACGAACGGAGTGGAACAAGCCAAAATTTTGAGATTGCCAACCATTTATGGTGATGCAAGAAGAACCATGAGAAAACAACATTTCCATAGATTGAATGTGCTGGACCAAATCCTAATGCAGAAAGCATGGCTAAAATGAAGCGCCACTCAATGTGATCATATGCCTTAGCACAATTAATTTTAAGGAAAATTATTTTTTGATTAGATCTTCTCACCCATCCCATGCCTTCCCAGACCACAATGATATTGTCTAAGATATACCTAGATTTAATAAATCTAGTTTGTTCAAGGCGGACAATCAAAGGTAAAATATGGCAAACCTTCAATGAAAGGGCTTTGGCAATGATTTTATAGGAAACATTGAGTGTAATAGGCCGCCAGTTACAAATGTCTTCAGGGTCACCAGCTTTAGGTATGAATTTTATATTTCCTTGATTGATAAGTTTTCCTAAGTTAGAATGAAAAGATTCAACGTAAACATTATGCAAATCTTTTCCTAAACAATCCCAAAGAGTTTTGTAGAATTCATAGGGAAACCCATCAATTCCTGGAGCCTTGTCATCGGCCATAGTGCAGACTGCTTCTTTAAGGTCTTCAATGGTCAGCAACTAATCACAGAAGCGTTTCTGGGCTGAAGAAAGCCTATTTGAAACCATGGCAAGGCAATCTTGAAGTGTAGTCTGACGCTCAGAAGTATATTCTTGAGCTGTGAAATTTTATTCATAATGCCTAACAAATGCCTAGAGAATATCAAGTAGTCTGGAAAGAACATTATTGTCCTCTTTGATTTGCTTAATGTCAGGCAAGGAATGTCTGGCTCGAAGAGCTAGAAAGAATTCTTTCCAGTCTCCTATTTTTAGCCAGTGCAACCTAGCCTTGAGATGTGCTCCTCTGGCAGCATGATTATCAGCTATGTACTTGTGGTGCCTTAACTCTGCAACCTTGACTTGTAGAGAAGGAGAGAAAGGATCAACTACCAACGCCTCAGTAACCGCTCTCAGAGCAGCCATTGTAGCTTCATAAGACCATCTTCAAAAAATAGCCAGTTGGTGACCATAGATGCGAAGAAATCTCGTAGTCTGAGTGATGGCGTCATTCCATCATTTAATCCAGCCAATAGTAGTAGGTGGGCAGCATTCCAAATTCCAGATAGTAGCAATATGTGCCAGTGTGGGATGGTGACTCAGTAGAGAGGTGTTAAAAAAACTGAGACTTATTGGCGTGTGGCTGAGTGGCATGCCATTCAATGCAAAACTAAATTGGAAAGTGGTCTGATAATGTCGCTTCCACTAACGGATTAACCAGGAGGGAGCTTGAGATGGCAAAGGAAAAAAAAGATTGAGCCGAGATCATGGCATGATCAAGGCATTTAAATATCCTTTTAGACCCAACTCAAAAGTTGCACCAAGTATGCTAAAAAGGATGGGACTAACGACGGCCAACATTGGGATCAAAAAGACCCAATTTATTCCACATGTGGAACCATGCCTCTCTCTCACCAACTACCCACCAAAAAGGTAGAATTCCATCCTTGTCATGCGCCATCTCAACCATATTGAAATCCCCATAAATAAGCCAGGTGGCAATTGGAAAGGAGTCAGCAATCCATCGCCATAGATGAGATCTTTCCACTGCATCATTCGATGCATAAACATTAATAATCCCAAAGGAATAATTATCAATGTTCAGAAGAGTCCAGACTAATTGATGGGTGGGGTCCACCTCATGAGTCACCATTGAATCTTGCCACCGAGGGGACAAAAGTGTAGCAACGCCACCTTTCCCTACCTCATGATCGGTGCAAAATAATTTATTAGCTACCCAAATAGAATGGCAAGTCAAATAAAGTAAAAAACCTACAACTTTAACTTCTTGCAGACACAGAACATTAATTGCAGCATATTGTTGTAAAGTAGCCCTAACAGAGTACTTCCTCATGAGGTCAATGGAAGAAAAGCGATTTTGTAGAAATTCTATGGGGGTTGTGCAAAATTGAATAGGAGGAAATGGAAGTCTCCTTTTCTCCTGACCAATTTCTCCTTCTTCAAGAGGTCGAGAACGGCTGCAAGAGTGCCTTTGAGGAGACACAATTAGCGGAGCGGCCTTGACTGAACCAAGTTGTGACAAGGTCAATGGCCTTTGCTGTAATGACACAACATTAGAACCCTTGAGGGTGTCTTTCCCCTTCGCAGAAGGATTTGAATTGTCCTTAGGGGACCCAATAGATTTGGTAGCCCCCACAGTAGCATTGTCTTTTCGCTTTCGGTTGGTAACCATAGCCCATGTTTTCGCTGCCTTGGAAACAACTTCCGTTGGACGAGCCTGGGCAGCCTCCCTGGGCGGAGCCCAAGTACGAGGGTCTGCCCAGGTACGAGGGTCGACAAGAGGGCAATCCTTAATTTTGTGTTCAGCTGACTAACAATGATAGCAAGTGTTTAGCAAATTAAAGTAGGTAACTTTCTGAGTATGCCGAAGAGGACCAATTTGAATATCAATGGATTCTTTTAGATCTTGTGAAAGATCCACTTCCACACAGACTCGCTTTTGTGGGCGAGCTTGAAAGAACCTATCTGGTTCGACACACATTACTCTTCCTAGAGAGGAAGTAATAGCATGCAAAAAATGCAAACAAGGCAAGGGAAAACCAAGGAATTCAATCCACACTGGAACCCGTAATTTGGTGCCATCTAAAACAACAAAGTCATGGGTCCATTGTTTGAAAACAAGCAAGGAAGACCAGACATACCACAGACCATCATTTAAGATTGCTTGAAAATGAGTAACTTCTGCAAAGCTGAAAAGGAAAAATCATTTTGTCAAGTTTTGAACCATATCAAGGTGGACCCCATGAGGGACACAAGCCTTTTAAACCCAGTCTTTGAGCATAGTTTTAGGGGGAGTCCTCCCAACAAAGTATCCAATAAGAGTGTGTTGCTCTAACCATTGACATGCAGAATCAAAATCCTGTGTGGGCAAAACGACATCAGCAGGAGAGTCAGAGGGCTTACCTCGTGAAAGACCTTCGAAACAAACTTTCGGGGATGCTTGTTCGGAGGAGGAGCCATTGAGCAAAGCCATTGAACCACCAACAATAGCAAAAACTACTGGGTCAGAGCCGGTTGGAAGCATTTAAAAAGCCAAAAAAATGCAATAAATGCAAACGTACAAGAAGAAAACTAAAAATCCTACTCCTAGAGCACAGTATGACACTAGGATGGAAACAATAGATGCTATCTACGGTGGGAACCCTAGCAGAGTATTTTCGTCAAATTTTTTCAGCTTTTAGACTTATTTGCAATAAGTAGGTGTTTGATAGTTTTAGATTAGTATTTTTTTAGATGGTCTTTTCTCACACCATGTCTTGATTTTACTAGAGTAATAATTTGTAATTCAATTGAAGAAGAATGATCAATATATCAAGAGCTTTTATGATACATCTTCAGTATTGAGAATATGTGATACTTTGCATGCTTAATCTATATAAGTTATTTGACGATTAGGTATATTAGGTATGCTAACTTTGCTAGTTCATTTGTCCTTAGATGTTTGCACTTTCCTTGGTTCTTGACTGTGCATCAATTGATCAACCCAAGATTGGTTCTTTATTATTTATCTTCATCATAGAGTCAAATACTACTTTAAGCTAATTTAGGTTCAGTCTTCCATCTCTTACCCACCTTATCTATTGCACTTTTTCCAGAATTTGATAGAGTAGGTGTAGTTTAAGAATAGCTTAGTTTATTTTAGTTTCATGTTCTCTAAAGTTTGTAAAGGCTTGTTCTCTATATTTGAGGTATATAGTTCATTTGGTTGCAAGTTCATTACCTTGGATATTTCTAAGTGAATGTACTAAATTGTTATAATAAACAAATTTTAATCTATGCATTTTAACTTAATGAATTCTCTAACTTAGTCTAAGCTCTTCTCTTGACTTTGTGTTATGTTTGTCCTATGTTTGAATAAGCCCCTTGTTTGAAATAGGATTACATGTTTTATTGGTTTATTTTACATGCCAAGACATAGTGAAAGAAACCTTCGGGAGATATTTTGTCTCCTTTCAAGAGATGGGGTACCTAACAATACATGTTGATTTGGCCCATGTCAAAACATCCATCAACACTATTATAAAGAAGCATAGATTTCAAAGTCAAAATTACCAATTCTCCTCTAAAAATTTAAAAAAATAAAAAATAGATTTTATATATATATATATATATATATATAGAGTGAAGATAATTCATTATTATAATAGATTTAAGGATCAAAGGCTGAGATCTATAAAATGGTCACAAAAAAGTAAGATTTATATAAAAAAACCATAAAATCCATTTATTTATAACATCTATATGGCTTCACGAAACAACTTGATTCTCTTTTTTGTTTGTTTGTTTTTCTGATTAATTTAGACAACATCACCAAGTTAATCTTGTGAAAATAATGATATGTTATTCAATACCTACTGTCTCTAAAAATGCTCTTTCCAAATTAAAAATTTCCAAAAAAAATCCTCTACCTCATGTCATTGCTAATTATGTACTCAAATCTGGTTCTGATTCATCAAACAATCATTTTGTGTGAAAGAAGTTTCGTATTCTTTTCTCAATTGACATATTTTTAATATATACATTTCTATTTAACACAATAAATATTGTACATTGACCATTATCTATAGTTCAGAATTTTTGAGTTCCTAGTTTGGGATCTATTGCTTGAGTTGGTTGACTTAATAATAATTTTAATTTTAATTTAATGTTTCTTCATCTAAATTGAATGTACACAACATTTGTTCATCACTTTTTTTTTGTTTGAATCTAAATTAGAATTGGGTGATTAAATTATTAAGAAGATGAGCCGAAGCACTCTTTAAAGATAATTCATCTTAACATAATTACTCCATCTTCCCAGCATTAAGAGAAACATACAATTAACTCATATAGGATAAGCACTCATCATCCAGCAATTGAAATTGGAAAATGAAATGAAAAAAAATCTGAAAAATATTTGATGTTTTTGTGTATTACATACACTCAATGTGAAATCAAGCTTGGTCTGTTTTCTTAGACATTTATGGTAACCATTTTTAAAATATAAATGAAAGAGTATTAATAACCTTAAGGTTGACTAACTGAGGTGGAATCTCTAAAAGTGTCTGGACCAACCATACTATTAATCCAATTTTCATGGCCAGCACTAACACCCAATAAGCTTATTTAATTTGTGATAATGTACAACTACCTCTAGCAGTCCAAAATATTTCTAGGCTCATCATTCTACCTTCAACAGATACCTTCAACAGATACTACAACTATAGTTATAGTGAAAAAGAGTATTTGAACGTTGTGCCATTCAAGCACACGTCAGGCCTCAACAAGCTTTCGTCAAAAACCATTTATATTAACTTTCCACACGTGGGACTATTGAATGTGACAGGGTTGTTGTTCCTGTAATTAATGGGGTGGAGTACTCCACGCTTAAATTTGATTGCTATATTTCAACACACATTAATTGAAGTGGAAATCTGACAATTTATCTATGGAAAAGTAATTGCTTCACCTTACATAATAGTTGTGGGACATTGTATGGTTATCCGTGTGCAACGAGATAGTCAGTTCAGAAAGAAGAAGTAGCTGTAATCACTATCAGAAATTGTAAGGAAGATGCAGTTACAGGAGATAGATAACCATATTATCTTACAAACATGCTTTACATAATACTTGTAAGGTTATTATAGTTTTCTATTGCAGTTCAGTTGTCTTTGTGTACATCAGTCTTTATAAATATTCTTTAGAATTTTTAAAGTTTTATTGAACATTGTTTCAGTGAATAACACGTGTGTCCAAGTTATTTACATTTTGTCCTCCCGATCCCGATCACCATTGTTGGCAGGTAAGATGTTAATGAAGCTTAACACTAAGTTACCAGGTACAAAATTTGTTTTTTTCGGGTTATTTTTAAATATCATCCACTTCAATAGTCGAAGGTCAATTTTAGCCAATAAAAATAGGACAAATATTTACCACTTTTTATTCTCAATGAAGTGTAAAATTACTATTGACTGTTTAACCACTGAAGTAGATGATATTTAAATAGAGTGTACTGTTTGGACATCAATTAACCTAATTAAAACATAACTTAAAAGAAGGATAACTAAGGTAGTGTAGTACCAGGCATTGAAGTATAGATCGTTTCTAGCTTTGTTACACATCTCCAATGTAGTTCCGCTCCATCAACTGCCAAAGTCTCTGCTCAAGTTTGACCGCGCTATTGAACCTCTGCTTATCAAACACCTGAAACACAGATTAACAAATAAACACTCACAATTCACTGTGGGCTAATTTGACTCTACTTAAATATCATCCATTTTAATGGTTAAACAGTTAATAGTAATTTTACACCTCATTCACAATTAAAAATGATAAATATTTGTCTTATTTTTATTAGCCAGAATTGACCATTACGGAAACTATGTTATCTGTCTGATTGAAATTGGAGACCTCAAAATACCACCTTGCAATGAAGAGTGTGAAATACTTTGTCATCAGGGGCAAAAGAGGAGGCAGAAAGTATATGCAGGCCTTCTTCTTCAACTGCAAGCAGAAGCCTAGAAAGGGCCATCTGCCCTCTCAAAGTATTTGTCGTGACTAGTACAAGTGAACCCACATGATTTACTTTCACTAGAGGAAACCCCTCATACTCCCGGAATGATATATCATTCTTCTCTTTGTAACAGTATTGCCTTGTATTCATCTTCATCTCCTCTCTTTTCTTGGCAAGCTCCTTCACCTTCTCCTCCAGATGGCGGATATAGTCGGTGGCCACAGATAGCTGATCAGCAATAGAAGTCCTGCCCTGCACCACATTCACATTCCATAATCTCCAATCATACGATCATGTGGGTACAGTAAATTTCACCTCAATGTAAACACATTCTATTAAACTTCTAAAATCTTCAAATTTGGATTTCATGCTCTTTTTACAGACATTAATCCCTATTTTAAGTAGAATTCTATTATTAACATTAATTATCAAACACCTATGTTTTACCAGATACTAAATACTGAAAAAATCCGATCGCCTGGAAGGTATATAGAACAGATGAGGAAAAAAGGTGGGCCCAGATTGAAAAAAAACAAACAGAAGGGTTCTTATTGCATACCCTAATAATTTCTTGTGGCAGTAAAGATCTCAGATCAGAATAGCAGGATTTCATTTGTTTCCTCCTCTCTCTTTCCATTACTTTGTGAAGCCATTTCTTATCCACGCCTGCTCGTTCTTCCCATTGCTTTCCATCATCGCTAAATCTGAGAGGAGCAGTACGCTGCGTAAAATCTAACCCAGTTTTACCATCGCCAAGCAGAGCTAAATCTTCATAGGATTGAGGCAGCGAATAATTGTGTTCTCCGCTCTGCACATCGTTATTGGAAAGAAATGCAGAAAACATGGGAGGAAAAGCATTCATCTTTTTTGTAAGAGAGAATCCTCAACAAGAGATGGAGAGAAGTTTATGCAAATTTAGCGTATCTTCGAGTAATTGGGCAATGGTGATTTGTTTTTATCTGCAATCTGCACCTTCCGAACAATAGTTAAACCCTCAGAATATTGATTTCACAGACAATATAAAGTAGTGGAGTAAAGCGGGGCCTTAGGAGTTGTGGTTAACTATGAAAGGGCATTACCTTATTCAAATCTTACAAATAAATCGTCAGAAATCGTACATGTGCTTTCTTTTCCGGATCCCATAAGTACCGACCACCCATTTTCTCTGCACGGTCTCTCCAGCGTGAGAAATTGATTTCTGGAGCCCACTGCCAACTCTCATACTTTCAATCACTGTTAGATGGACACCTTAATTTTTTTTAAATGACCGTGTACCAACCAAATCTGGCCTATCCGATTTCTTTCCCATGCTTATGCTTCTGGCCGATGTACTTGCTTTTGCTTGAAAATTCTCTATGATAGGTAGCTGCGGGTTGGAATCAAAAAAAATTAGGTATCTTATCATCTATTAAAATTTTAATAAAAACTATAAAAGGAGTTGTTAAAAGAATGAATCAACTTTGTATCTTGCTTTTAAATTGTTTAGTACAAAGTAGTTCATACATTAATAAAAAGTTAATAAAAAATTAATTAGATGTATTATGCAAAACAGTGTAAAGGTCATAAACAAGGAATAAAATGGTTTCACGGATATTATTTATTCCCATTATTATTGTATACAATTACCCATACCACAATAATTACGGAGTTATTGTACCAGTAAGTTCTAAAGTTACCGATGGTAGTTACGAGATAACATTTACTACAATAATTGTGAAAAGATAAAGTAAATGAGGGTAGGCGCCACATTGAAGGAATCTACTATTTTTGGCTTGTATGGCATCTCTCATAAGGTTGGTAAGATGTTGTAAGAGAATCTATGACAACTGCAAGTTGTCATAAGATTTTATGACAATATGATAGTCTATGACAAGTATTTATGAGTTGTAAGTTGTCATTCTTGGCCTTGGGCATCCAAGTTTGCATAGTTGACTATTGACAAGTGGCATGGACATGTAAGAGGTCATTTAATGTTGCATGTAGGAGTTTCCAAGGAGAGAGAAAGTGGATGCCTAGTTTGAGTAGTGTAAAAACCTCTATAAAATCAGTGCCTTGTATGTGTCATGCATCTCATAAGTTTTACACATGCCAGATTCAAGATTGAAGAGACAGAGTAAGTGCATGTATTGTATTTCAGATTTGAAGATAATACAACTTGAAGCCTCTTTTCTTGGAGGAGTTTTTAACTTGAAAGGGTTGTTGGGAATTAAGGTGTCTCAACCTTTGCAAATTCCTAGCATTATTCATTTAATTGTATATTTATTTATTTCCTAATATTGTATTTACTTGCACATTCAGCTTGGTCATTTAGTTGAGGTGGCATGGTGACATGTCATCTTACTTGGAATGTGACTTGGATGGTCAAGTCAAACCTACATGGATTTGGGTGTCCCATTTGAGGTGGCACTAATATGCCATGTGTTGGCACCTTGTGGTATGTGGAAGAAGATATTCAATATGATAGAATCTATCACGCATAAGAGCCAAGTTTAGAGATTCCTATGACAAGTGGTGACAAGTGTTGGTGAGTATCTTTGCATGAGGAAAAGGCATCTTTGGGTGCCCAAGTTGGGATATGACATGTTGTAAGACAAATATGCTATATTTAGTATTGTATGATGGATTCTCTTACAACATTTAAAGTTGTTATGTTGGGAAAATCTATGATAGCTGTAAAATGTGTAAAAGCATATGTCATAGTCTATTTTTATCCTTGGAGTGCTTCATGTTGGGAAAGTCAAATATGCATGTATGATAGATGTAAGAGATGTATTTGCACCTTGGACAAGTGTCCTTTGATGCGGGATAATGGCCATGTGGCTAAGGTAGACACCTATCTCAAGAAGCTTCCAGAATATGCCTTGTATCTCTATAAAATGCATTATTTTGGAGTTGTATTTGAATAGTGTTTTTACAGGTATTGTTATGCTTCTGGAATAACTCCAGAATAGACATTTGAAGACTCTTGGAAGAACTTGCGTTGCAAGTGTATTGTAAACTGTAATTGTTTCAAATAATACATTGTGTGGTTTTTAGAGTGGGGTTTTTTACCTGAAAAGGTTTTCCCCACGATACATCTTGTTTCAATTTTTTATGTGTTGTGTTGCTTCTGTAAGTTCTTATGTTATATATTTAACATTGTTGCAATTGTAAGGATTAAAACAAATTTGCATATCTCTCCCCTCATTAGATTAGTGTAGATAGCAATTTCTGCATACTTAGCTTCCTTTCAGTTGGTATCAGAGCTTGATCACCTATTATCCTAGTTGTTTGGTAGGGGTTTTTTGAGCTAATCTTTGATTGAGTTAGAGTCTGTGCAGAGTATTATGTGATCTTGTTGCAGCGAAGAAGATGGTGTTGGCAAGAGACACTATATGGCTTCATGAGTGTTGTCATTGATGGCAACAAAGTTCATCCCACCCATCCGCAGAACATGGTGTGCTTATACCGAAAGTCAAAATGAAGAAGTATTGTGGTCCGATAAGCAAGAACAAAGCATGTAGCAGGGTCTGACAGTCAGGTCCGGATCTCTCAAAGGAAGTATCTCAGTATAGTACAGATTTGGGGAAGTCAATAGGAGTACATTGACTGATAGATTCCAAGGATTGAGACTCCGGTGATGAAAGAGTGAAGAGACATGAGCACTTGAGTGATGGGTTTCTGTTTGGCAGAGTAAACAGAGGAAGAACTAACCGGTAGAGCATCAGACCTAAATTTGGATGTGATATTGATAGTGATCAAGCTTCCTGAAGTATCATTCATGACTGGACGACATGATTGATGACTTCTATAAGCATCTCTTTGATCCGCATTACTTAGTATGCAAAGATTCATCCAACAGATCAGAGTTTAGGAAAATATTGACTATTCCGGATGCCGACTAGAAAGAGGATGAAATCCTTTGTGCGAATATATATACCAAATAGATTTGGATGTGAAGTGTGTGTGTATTGTGTGCTGCGAAGAAAAGAAAAAGAACAGAGTGAAGGCAGTAAGACAGGTCTAGCATGTAACAGGACAGCAGCACCGAAGAGAATAAGAATGAAGTGCAGCAGATCAGTATATTGGGCTTAACCAGAACTAAACCTCAGCATATGTGGATGCTTCTCATCAGTTCAAGTATCTAGTTTCCTTGTATAAATTATTGTAGGCAGGGAGCCTCTTGTGAGCAGTATGCTCGAGCAGTGAGCCCTAATTGGCAAGTGTCATTTTGTACTATCTTATTCTTCTAACAAAGAATACAATCTTGGGTTAATCACCCCGTGGTTTTTCCCTTAATAGGGTTTTCGACATCAAAATCATTGTGTCATGTGTATTGATGTTATTTCCATTTTATGGTTATGTTTGCCTAGTTAATTTAATGCTGCACTAATTGATAAGGAAATTGAGAAAGCTGAAATAATTTAGATAACTGATTCACCCCCCCTCTCAGTTATCAACAATTGGTATCAGAGCCAAGTTCCTCTAAAAAGAGCCTAACAACTTGAGGAAGATCTGGGAACTCAAATGGATGTGTATGGTATGAGGGATGAACTTCAGTCTGCCCTAGATGATCTTGAGCAATCAAACTCTGAAGTCAATGAATTGAAGGAAAGACTCAAACAGGCTGATGATTTCATAAATGAACTAAAAGGAAAACTGAGTATCTCTATGAAAAAAATAAAAGATCTACTTCAGCAATTGACAAATCAAAGTAAAGACAATGGTACAAATGAAGATCTAAAGGAGAAAACCAAGTTATGTGAAAAGTTATCAAAAGAGGTCATTATGGTAAGACATGAAATGGGATTAGGAGTTATGAAATTCACCCAAGAAATTGAAGAGAAAAGAAAAACTGAAGATGATCTAAGACAATCTCTTAAGGAGAAGTCAGAAGACTGCCACAAAATGGATAGAATAATCAGGCATCTAGAATCTGATCTTGAAGATGCTAGAGATAATGAAGAAAAACTTGAGGATCAAATTGACACTCTTAAAAGGGATCTTCAAACAACAAATGAATACAAAGAGAAATTCAAGATAAGTTCTGCTCAACTTGAAGTTCTTCTTGAAAGCCAAAAGAGGGTAGATGACAAGCGTGGCTTGGGATATGAGAAAGGTGAAAGCTCCGGATCCGGTCAGAAGAATTTTGGATCAGGAAATCCAAGGAACATGCCTAGAAGACCTCTGATAAGGCAACCAAATGCTCAAAGATATCCATCTTTCAATGGATATTGCCACAACTGCAATAACTTTGGTCATAAAGCTAATCAGTGTAGAAAGAGAATAAATCAGACCAATACATCTTTCTCTAGATAGTGTTTCAACTACAAAAGGTATGGTCACAAATCGCATGAATGCAGAAATATGCAAATAAACAATTCATTCAATAGTAGATGTTTTGCATGTAATAGAATGGGACATATGGCTAATCAATGTAGATCAAAAGGATATCATTCAAATATGCAAAGAAATGTTGTTTGCCACAATTGCAATAGATCTGGTCATATTGCCAAATTCTGTAGAAGCAAGAATCAGGACAAAAGGGGTCCGGTGCATCATAATCAGAATCAAGACAAAGGAAAAGGAAAAGTGAATGCGGATGAAGTTAAAAGTGAGATGAACAAGATTTGGGTGAAGAGAAGTACAGAGAATGTAGGGGATGGATCCGCACTAGAATCTGGTGCTGATATTCCTTCCAGAAATTAAAAAGTGAGCTCTGGCTCAAGGGGAGACACAAGGAAAAACATTTTCCCCCAGCCAGTTAATTGGTGCCTAAAATTGGCACATGAGAAGTTGCGGAATAAAAGGTCTCTCAGAGAAACATCTAAAGAAAGCTTGGTAAAGATATGGAAGATCCGCAGGAAGATGTGAAGAGTCTAATCTTCCAAGATTGATCCGGTTTAATAGTCATCCGGTAAAATAGGATTCTCACAGTTAAATCTGGTATGATTCAAATTTGAGGCATCTTATTCTATGGATTATCACAGTTAAATCCGGTAAAACAAGATTATCACAGTTAAATCTGGTATGATTCAAATTCGAGGCATCTTGTTCTATGGATAGATCAAGTGTTTAAGGAAAGTAAGATAATTTGTTATTAATCACCAAGGATTACTCTAAGTATATCTCAGTGATCCGAAAAAAGATCTTTCTCAAAATAAGAACCAGGCAACCGAAATGACTTGAGTTGCGCATTTAGTGCAATATGAAATTAGGGTTTTCCCAGAAATAAAAGGGTTCATTCACTCGTCATTTGCACATTTGCATTCAAGAAGAAGAGAAAAGGAGCTCTGCAACAAATTATCTCAAATTCTCAAAAGATCAACTGTTGAAGTCGATTCATCCAGCAAATTAATCTGGCTCATTCAGCAAACCCTAGAAGCGCAAAAGGTACTTTCCGTTATTGAATATTTCTCTGTAAAATCTTTTTGAAGATGACTACACCAAATGTTGTAAAGATCACTGATAGGCCGCATCCAAAATTCAAGAAACATCCATATAAATCCCTAGAAGTTGATCCCCTAGGAACCTTTTCAAGCATTCTGGATGGGGTTCTACATGTAGAAGATGTTAGGGCATATATTCATGCGAATATTGAAGAATTTGTGGAATCTAAGCTGGTTGATATCTATCACAAGCATTTGATAGATGACTCATTTGAACTCAAAACTCAATATAAAGCCATCTGGGACAAGCATTTTGCACAATGCATTCATTTCCCCTATTTTGCAGAAGATGAATGGGTCCGATATGTTCTAAGTAGAATGCATAATAACTTTATATGGTTGATGAGGCCATTTAAGATAACCAAGGATGCCATTAGGGTAGTAACCAGATTGCACTCATCCGGTGGGATTCCTGTTCTCAAATCTGTCAAGAATCAAACTGTGAGTGAGGCAACCAGATCAAAATTTGACAAAAGAGTAATGATAATAGAAGACATCATTGATCCGGATGTCAAGTTTGTCTCCATGATCATCGATTATAAGATATATCACTCTAGCAGGAAAAATTCAGTATCCAGAACTGCAATTTACATTGCTTATGAAATGTTGAGGAAAAATACAGATTATGATCTTTGTGAACTCCTTCTGAGCCAACTAATGGAAAACCTACAAAAGATCAAGAAGGACAAGAAGAACTCCTTCAAGTATGGTGGGCTGATACTATGCTTGTTCTTCTACTTCATGAATGAGCTTCCCGGATCCAGTGGCTAGGTATGGTAGAATGATAGACCAGTAGCCATCCAAATCAGAGATTATATACATGGACTTGGTCATGCCAAGGCATAGAATACAGCACTTTGGGGCTATTTCAAAAAATTTCAGAGCATGATGCAAGCAAGAGAGAGAATCCCCCAATCTTTAGTTGAAAAGCATAAAGATACAGTATGCTTCATGGTAGAAACTGATCAATGTCTAGTGGAGACAGTAGAGCCAAGAATAGTCTGGATCATGCCAATGGGGTATGGAGTAGATAAGAAAATTGTTGAGCTACATGTTCAACACATGCTCAGTCAATCCAAGGATCCTAAAGTAGAAAGGTTTAGAACATTTGAAGAATTAAGTGTGAAGATCCATGTGGAGCTAAGACAACCGGAAATAAAAAGAAGAGTGAGGAGGGAAGTAGAAGAGTTTGCCAAAAGGCATGGGATTTCAAAAGAGACACTTGATGCAAATAGAGAGAAGATAGAAAGGGCAGAGAAAGAAAAAGAAAAAGCAGAGAAAGAAGGTGCTCCAGTGGAAGTCCCCTCGTAGACCAAATCCTCTAAGACCTCTACACCTACCACTACAAAGATCTCAAAGGCATCAAAACTGGAAGCAAAATCATCCAGAAAAGGAGAGAAGAGAACCAAGAAAAAGGCAACAAGGTCTTACACAAGCCAAAAGGATGAAGAAGAGACAGAATCAGATGAGGAAGTAAAGAAACTGAAGAAGAAAAGGAAAACATCCTGTGAACCTTCTGCTAAAGAAGTAATAGAAGATTCTGTTGAGAAACCTACTCTGTGCATTGATGACATCATAAAATCAGTTACTATGGATGGGAACCTTCAAGCAATGGCTAAATTCTATAATGATTATAATGAAGCTGATCAAAAAATCTTGTAACAAGCCACAGTCAGGTATCTGAATATCTACAACAAGGCTTTTATTGAAATCATATCTATTATTCCCAAAAGCCTAGAAAAAGAATTAGAAATAAGAAAGAATAATGCTATGGCAATGGATGTTGAGATCCGAGAATAGATAGCTATTCAGCTATATCCTTCAATCACTCCTAGGTAGAAGAATATGATCTTCAAATATTGTAAGGATGAGTTCCGGAGCAAAGCTAGAATGAATCAGGTCATGCTTGGAGAAAATGACAAAGTAGCAAAAGAGACAAGAGATTCTCTAGAATGCATACAAAAGATTCAACATTCCTATTATAGAGGACTTAGGTGATAATCCCTCGGCCACAAATGTTGAAGAAGAATCTACTAAGGCAGTGGTAGAAGAGGTAAAGGAGATAGGTGAACAAAAAGGTAAGGACTTAGATTCCTCTACTCTAGAAGAGGAGGTCCATGATCAAGCAAACGTCTCTCCTCTAGTTTCCCCTACAGACTCTGGATTCAAAGAAAAAGAAAGAGTACAAGAGAAGATCAGTCAAGAAGCAAAAGAAAAAGAAGATAACAGTAGCAAGGTTGCAGAAGGAGAGAAAACTCCAACAGAGAAGGCCACAGATGATAGTGGTAAAGCTGTAGAAGGAGAGAAAATTCTGTCTCTGGCAAGAGACACAGCAGAAGCAGTCAAAGAATTCTTGACCAAAGAGATGATGGAATTTCATGAACCAGAATTGCCTAGAATTGCTTCAAGGTCCATTCAATTTTGATTCCCTCTCTCTGGTCCAAACCATGAAACTAGCTTCCTTCACTCAAGCAAAGGCAAAATAAAAAATGCTGAAGTCTCACATGGAAGACTGTGAGCTCATAGAAACTACATTCGGTATATTGGAAAAAATCATGCCATCCTTCCAAAAGGATCCTATAGCCTCCACATCCGGTAATCTAAAGTCTCTTGTAAATTTTGTTAATACACATTTTGATTCTTTAGAGAAAGTAGCAGAAGAGAAAGTCAGGAAAGAATTTTTGGATAAGAGATTCTCTGAAGTACAGGGTCTAATCTCAAATGACAGGAGAGTTATGGATATTGGGATAAAGAGTTTAGAAAATGCTCTCAAAGATGGCAGAAATATTTATAATTTTGTTTCTCCTGACCCAAAGTGACCAAAGATGTTGATAAGAAAGTAAAAGACCAAGACGATAAACTACTAAGTTTGTCTCAAAGTTTTGATCCTCTCTCATCTCCCGTAATCAATCAAGAATGTCAGACTATTGCAGTCTTGAATGAAATTAAGAAACTTGAGAAGGAGAAGAAAAATAGAATAAGTAGGTTGAGTGAACTTAGAGGGATCATTATCCCTAAGTTAGAGGCCATGCATGAGGCCCTAAGTGATGCTCAGACTACAGCCCGGACCAGTGATTCGACAGATCTAAAAAGGGCAGAAGCTTTTGCATTCTTGTTGAGTGGTCACATCTCAATTTTGGATAGGATGAAGAAGAGTTGGGCGACATAAGTGGTATAGCTAAAGATCATTTTTGCAGATATATTTCAGTATATGTAGGTAAAACATGAATATATATTTTATGCGGCTAAGTATAGATTGTTTTTAGAAATTTTGGTGTGCGGAACCCACCCTTTGCCATTGATGTCAAAGGGGGAGTGAGGAGCAGTGAAAAATGATGAATCCAGCTAAGGGGGAGCTCTAGAAAATGTACATAAGAATAGAGTATCAGCCAAGGGGGAGTATAGTGTGACACTTAGTCATTTTTCACTAAGTGTTGCCATCAATGCCAAAGGGGGAGATTGTTGGCAAGAGACACTATATGGCTTCATGAGTGTTGTAATTGATGGCAACAAAGTTCATCCCACCCATCCACAAAACATGGTGTGCCTATACCAGAAGTCAGATTGAAGAAGTATTGTGGTCCGATAAGCAAGAATAGAGCATGCAGTAGGGTCCAACAGTCAGGTCTGGATCTCTCAAAGGAAGTATCTCAGTATAGTGTAGATTTGGGGAAGTCAATAGGAGTACATTGACTGATAGATTCCAAGGATTGAGCCTCTAGTGATGAAAGAGTGAAGAGACATGAGCACTTGAGTGTTGGGTTTCTGCTTGGCAGAGTAGACAAAGGAAGAACTAACTGGTAGAGCATCAGACCTAAATTCGGATGTGATATTGATAGGGATCAAGCTTCCTGCAGTATCATTCATGACTGGCCGACATGATTGATGACTTCTATAAGCATCTCTTTGATATACATTACTTGGTATGCAAAGATTTAGCCAACAGATCAGAGTTTGGGAAAATATTGACTATTCCGGATGCCGACTAGAAAGAGGATGAAATCCTTTGTGCAAATATATATATACCAAATAGATTTGGATGTGAATTGTGTATGTATTATGTGGTGTGAAGAAAAGCAAAAGAATGGAGTGAAGGCAGTAAGACAGGTCCGGCATGTAACAGGACAGCAACACCTAAGAGAATAAGAATGAAGTGCAGCAGATCAGTATATTGGGCTTAACCAAAACTGAAGCTCAGCATATGTGGATGCTTCTCATCAGTTCAAGTATCTAGTTTCCTTGTATAAACTATTGTAGGCAGTGAGCCTCTTGTGAGCAGTATGCTCAGGCAGTGAGCCCTAATTTGCAAGTGCCATTTTGTACTATCTTATTCTTCTAACAGAGAATACAATCTTGGGTTAATCACCCTATGGTTTTTCCCTTAATAGGGTTTTCCACATCAAAATCATTGTGTCATGTGTATTGATGTTATTCCCATTTCATGGTTATGTTTGCCTAGTTAATTTAATTCTGCACTAATTGATAAGGAAATTGAGAAAGCTGAAATAATTTAGATAACTGATTCACCCCCCCTCTCAATTATCAACAGATGACAGGCACATCTGAGAGAATAGAAGTAGAAAAGTTTAATGGTAGCAATTTTGACTTGTGGAAACTCAAAATGGAAGACATGCTTGTTGATAGAGATCTATGGGAAACAATTTCTGGAACAAAACCAATGGTAATGGCATAGGCAGATTAGGATCTCAAAGATCATAAAGCCAAGGGTCTTGTGAGACTCCATTTGGCTGATTCCTTCCTGTTAAATGTTCATGAAGAGATGACCGCGAAGGAGTTGTGGAAGAAACTTGGCGATGTTTATCAAGCTAAATCCCTCATAAACAATTTATTCCTATGGATGAAGCTATTTTCTCTAAGGATGGATGATGGAGGATCTGTTGCAGATCACATGAATGTCTTTAATATGCTAGTTGCACAATTGACATTCATTGGTGTAAAGATGGAGGAGGAGGATCATTGCATGACCTTGCTTTATTCTTTGCCAAATACATGGGACCACCTTGTAATGGCCATTGGAAGCACTACAACCACTTTCAAGATGGATGAGGTAGTGTCTTTGCTGTTAACCAAAGAGATGTGGAGAAAGTCATCCGAGTTGGCTAAGGAGGCTCTTGTAGTTCATGGTAAACATAAGGAGAAAGGGAAAAAGAAAGACAAGAAAGCTAAAAAGGGCAAATCCAAATCCCATGGGAGATCCAAATCTCCTGGAAAGTCCAAGGCACTGTGTTAGAACTGTGGAAAAACTGGGCACTTCCAAAAGGAGTACAAGGAGGAGAAGAAGAAAAAGAAGAACATCTCTGATTCAGATTCTGACAAATCTCATGATGATGGTGATGCTTTTATTGCTACCTTGGCCACCCATACATTAGATGGTGTGTCACTGATTTACTTTGATGCTTCCTTTCACATGACCTCACATCGAGGTTGGTTCACAAAGTATGAAGAGTTTGATGGTGGGAAGGTGTACTTGGGTGATGACTCTCACCTAAAGTAAGTTGGATGTGGAAGAGTCTTGATCCAATTCCCTGATGGACGAGTGAAGGGGATCAATGGGGTTATGCACATCCCCGGTTTAGCACAAAACCTACTCTCTATAAGTAAATTGAATGATACAGGTGTGCAGGTTGTCTTCTCAAATGGAGGATGCAAGATGACAGGATGATCTATGGTGCTTTTTGAGGGTACTCAAAGAGGTACTCAGTTTTAGCTAGATGCATGCACTACTCAGTGCAATAGTTCTTCTGATTCGATGAAAAGAGCTTCAATCACTTCATCCTCACCATTGGAACCAACAGTGAAGAAATGTGTTGCTTCAACTTTTGATGGTAGTGCATTTTGGGTACCTAAGGGTGCTCATGCTTTGGAAATGAAACTTCCTGATGAGAAGACAATGTTGTGGCATGAGAGACTTGGTCACATTGGTGAGAAGGGTCTTAGAGCCCTGAAAAATAAAAACATCGTCGAGGGGTTAAATGATTGTAATCTTGAGTTTGACTTTTGCGAACAATGTATATATGAAAAACAAAACCTTGTTTAGTTTTGTTTGAGTTCTCACAAGTATTCTAATGTTCTGGATCTTATTCATTTTGATGCCTTTGGTCCTATGAATGTTCCTTCAATTTCTAAATCGTTATATTTTGTATCATTCATAGATGATTACAGTAGAAGGACATGGATTTATTTTCTCAGAAGCAAATTTGATGTCTTTAGTCAGTTCAAAGAGTTTAAATCTTTTGTTTAGAATCAGACTGGTAAAAAGATTAAGTGTTTGAGAACTGATAACAGTGGTGAGTTTTGTTCGGTAGAGTTCGATAAGTTCTGTAGAGAACATGGGATTGAGAGGAATAAGACAACTCCTTACACCCCGTAACAAAATGGAGTTGCAGGGAGGATGAACATAATGTTGATGGAGAGGGCTCGAAGTATGCTTAGTGGTGCTAGCCTCGAACAAAAATTTTGGGCTAAAGCTGTAGCCACTGCTTGCTACCTGGTTAATAGGTCTCCTACTTCAGCGCTTGTTGATAAGACACCCATAGAGGTGTGGTCTAGTAAGAATCCTTCATTAAGACATCTTCATGTTTTTGGTTGTGAAGCATGTGCACATGTGCCTAAGGAGAAGAGGTAAAAATTGGAGAACAAGGCAATTAAGTGTATCTTCATTAGCTATGGTGTCAGTGTGAAAGGGTACAAGCTTTGGGATCCTATGGCTGAAAAAGTCTTGTATAGAAAGAGTGTTATTTTTAGAGAGGTGACACCTGCTCATGTTGTTTTACAGCTAAAAGAAAAGGAAAAGAAAGAGGACGTGGTTCAGTTTCCTACTACCCCTAAGAAGATTGAACTGAAAGACCTTATTGGACCTAATGATGAGGAGAGCTCTAGCAGCTTTGAAAATTCAGAAGAACAAGTAGAACCTCCACCTTAGCCTTTGAGGAGGTCCACACAAAATAGGAAGCAACTTGAGAGGTTTGGTTATACATTGCCTGATTCTAGTTGTGTTTTTGCTTTTCTTACTAACATTGGTGAGCCTAGAACTATGATGGAGGCTATGCATATGAAAGATACAGGTTCTTAGAAGGAGGCCATGGAAGATGAGATGACTTATTTAGAAAAGAACAAAACTTGGGACTTGGTGCCTTTGCCTGATAGATGGAAACCTGTTGGATGCAAATGGGTGTTCAAGAAAAAATTTGGTGCAGATGGTAGTGTTGAGAAGCATAAGGCCAGATTGGTTGCAAAGGGGTATTCACAAGTGGAGGGAATTGATTATGGTGAAATTTTCTCTCCTATTACAAAGTTGACATCTATTCGGTTCTTGTTATCTCTTGCAGTAGCTTATGATTTAGAAGTGGAACAAATGGATGTGAAGACAAGTTTCCTTCATGGTGATTTGGAGGAAGAAATCTACATGTCATAGCCAGAGCACTACATAGTGAAAGGTAAAGAAAATTTGGTTTGCAAGTTAAAGAAGTCTTTGTATGGATTGAAGCAATCTCCTAGGATGTGGTACTTGAAGTTTGATGCCTTTGTGTTCTCTATTAGATTTCTGAGATCGAAATCAGATCATTGTGTGTATTACAATTTTGACAATGACCGTATTCTCATTATTGCACTATATGTTGATGATATGTTGCTGTTTGGGAATGGTAAGAATATGATTTCTGATTTGAAGTCTCAGTTGTGAGCACAGTTTGAAATGAAAAACTTAGGGGCAGCTAGGTACATTATGGGGATGGATATCCGAAGAGATAGACCAAATAGAAAACTTTGGTTAGGCCAGAGTAAGTATGTTAAACATTGTGTTGGAGAGATTCAGTATGGTGGATTGCAGACTGTTGATTGTTCCTACTATGATGGGGACAAATTTATCTATTGATGATTGTCCAAAGTCTCCTTTTGAGATGGTGCATATGAGAAAAGTACCTTATATGCTAGTGTAATTGGTAGTTTGATTTATGCTATGGTCTGTACAAGAATAGACATTGGCCAAGCAGTGGGAGTCCTTAGTCAGTTTATGGCTAATCTTGGATGGGTGCATTGGGATGCAATGAAGAGAGTGTTTAGATATTTGAGGGGTACTTCTAAGTATTCTTTATGTTATCATGCGTATCCTACTAGTCCTCAGCATTCTGTGAGTATTCATGGATTTGTGGATTTTGATTGGGAGGTGACATTGACAACAGGAGATCCACTAGTGCTTATGTGTTTACTATGTTTGGTGGTGCTATTAGTTGGATGAGTAAGAGACAACCTATGGTTGCTTTGTTGACAATAGAAGTAGAGTATATGGCAACAACTCACGCTTGTAAGGAAGCCATTTGGCTTAAGAGGTTGTGTTCAGATGTTGGTTTTGATGCATGATAGATTACTATCTGTTGTGACAGTCAAGTGCAATTTGCTTAGCAAAGAATCATACATTCCATGTCAAAACAAAGCATATTGATATTCAGTTCATTTTGTTTGAGATATGGTAGAAGATGGGAAGGTGATGTTGGAAAAAGTAGACACTTTGAAGAATGTTGTAGATGCATTGACTAAACTAGTGGGAACAGAGAAGTTCAGATGGTGTTCAGAGTCTATGGGCCTCTTGACCCCTAGCAGTTAAATCTTGTCATTTCTTTTAGCTCTTGCAAGGTGTTCGACAAGTGAGAGAATGTTGGGAATTAAGGTGTCTCAACCTTTGCAAATTCCTAGCATTATTCATTTAATTGTATATTTATTTATTGCCTAATATTATATTTACTTGCACATTTAGTTTGGTCACTTAGTTGAGGTGGCATGGTGATGTGTCATCTTACTTGGAATGTGACTTGGATAGTCAAGTCAAACCTACATGGATTTGGGTGTCCCATTTGAGGTGGCACTAATATGCCATGTGTTGGTACCTTGTGGTATGTGGAACAGGATATTCCATATGACAAAATCTATGGCACATAAAAGCTAATTTTGGAGATTCCTATGACAAGTGGTGACAAGTGTCGGTGAGTATCTTTGCATGAGGGAAAGGCATCTTTGGATGCCCAAGCTGGGATATGACATGTTGTAAGAGGAATATGATATATTTAGCATTGTATGACGAATTCTCTTACAATATTTAAGGTTGTTATGTTGGAAAAATCTATGACAACTGTAAGATGCATAAGAGCATCTGTCATAGTTTATTTTTAGCCTTGGAGCACTCCATGTTGGGAAAGTCAAATATGCATGTATGATAGATGTAAGGGATGTATTTGTAGCTTGGACAAGTGTCCTTTTATGTAGGATAATGGCCATGCGGCCAAGGTGGATGCATATCTCAAGAAGCTTCTAGAATATGCCTTGTATCTCTATAAAATGCATTATTTTGGAGTTTGTATTTGAATACTATTTTTACAAGTACTGTTATGCTACCGAAATAACTCCAGAATCAACATTTGAAGACTCTCAGAATATGCATTGCAAGTGTATTGTAAACTATAATTGTTTTAGATAATACATTGTGCGATTTTAGAGTGTGGGGTTTTTTACCTGAAAAAGTTTTCCCCACGATACATTTTGTTTCAATCTTTTATGTGTTGTGTTACTATTGTAATTTTTTATGTTATATATCTAACATTGCTGCAATTGTAAGGATTAAAATGAATTTGCATATCTCACCCCTCATTAGATTAGTGTAGGAAATGATTTCCCCACACCTAGCTTCCTTTCAAGGGTTTTCTCCATGTTACATACTATGTTATGTGCTCATTTCTTCTATGGTGTTCATTCATGTGTTGTGGGTTTTGATTTTATTTGCTATCTCCATAGTTTCTACATTGTTAAAGATCATAAATTCCAGTTAAATCAGATTTCCACTTGTGTAGTTGTTGTCTTCATTTCTAACATTTGGTATCAAAGCTTGGTCAGTTGTGTTATTAGGTGGTAGTGTGAAGATTATTTAGCTGCTGTGGGAGATTTAGTTGTTTTATGTTTTGTAGATCTTGTGTAGAAAAGTATGGCTGCAACTGCATCTTATTTGGACATAGAGAAGTTCAATGGTATGGGCTATGAGTTGTGGAAGTTGAAAATGGAGGATTTTCTTGAAGAAATAAATCAATGGCTTGTTTTAACTAAGGCAAAGAAACCCAGTGATGTTGCTCAAGATGAGTGGGATAGACTAGGTAAAAAGGCATGAGGTATAATCTAACTATGTCTAATAGACTTTGTTCTACTGAATGTCACAAGTGAGAATTCTACATATGATTTGTCGAAGCGTCTAGGTGATATTTATCAATCCAAAAGTCTGGTAAATAAACTCTACTTGAAGGAGAAGTAATTTTCTTTAAAAATGAAAGAAGATGATTCTATTGTCGAGCATTTAAATCCATTTAATTTAATTTTGAGCCAACTAGCTTCTGTAGATGTTGTTCAGAAAGAAGATAAGTGCATTATGCTTCTTTGTTCTTTCACTGCTAACCGCATAGATCCAAAGTTGGATGCTCTTATTACAACTTTGTTGTAATATGAATTAAGGAAGAAGAGTTTGGATAGTTCAGGGGATGCCCTCTATTCAGGAGAAGGTCTAATGAAAGAGGACAAAAAAGAGATCAAAAGGGGCCTAAATACAAGTCTAAGGGTTGTTCTAAGACTTCTAGAAAGAAGAACAAAGTTAAGTGTTGGAATTGCGGAAAAAGAGGGCATGTGAAGAAGGAATGTAGAAACCCAAAGAAATAGTGGGATTTCACTAGAGAAAAGTCTTTGAATGAAAGCAATGAGGTTTAAATTTATTCATGTCATATTGTTTCTCATGATCATTGTTTGGTTGACTCAGGATGCTCATACCACATGACTCCACACAAAGAATGGTTTTCCACATACAAGGAGTATGATGGAGGTAATGTCTACCTTGGTGACAACACTGCATATCCACTTGTTGGAAGGGGAAAGATAATGTTGTGTCTCAATGATGGGAGAATTAAAATCCTCCCTAGTGTTTTACATATTCCTGAATTGGCTAGAAATCTTATTTCTATTTTGAAGTTTAATGATTTAGGAATGCATATAACATTTAACAAGTATGGTTGCAGATTGGTGAGAGTAAGTTTGGTGGCAACAAGGATGGGAACACTCTTTAAGATTGATTCCATGACTTCTTGTAACTCCACCAATGTTATTGAAACTACTCAAAATACATACATGTTGTGGCACCACAGATTGGGCCACACTAGTGAAAATATTTTAAAAACTATCATAAATAAAATGTTGTTGGATGATTTTTATTATTCTAATGAGCACTTTGATTTCTGTGAGCATTGTGTGTTTGGGAAACATAACAGAGCATCATTTCCTTTAGGAAGTAATAGAGAAAAAGAGAAGTTAGAAATTATTCACTCAGATGTGTTTGGTCTTGTGGATAATGATTCTATCAAAAAATTCTTATTATTTTGTTACCTTCATTAATGATGTATCCATATTTACTTGGATTTATTTTATGAAGAACAATTCTGAAGTTTTCACTAAGTTTAAGGATTTTAAAGTCCTAGTAGAAAACCAATCAATACTTAAGATTAAAATATTAATATCTTACAATGGAGGTGAATATTGTTCTAAGGAATTTGATGAGTTCTGTAAGCATACAGGAATCATAAGACAAAAGATAACTCCTTATACACCACAACAGAATGGTGTTACAAAAATGATGAAGTGAATGATTATGGAAAGAGCCAGAAGTATGTTGAGTGATGCACAATTGGATAAATACTTTTGGGAAGAAGTTGTGTACCACTTGATACTTGATTAATAGACCTCCTTGTAAGTCTCTTGATTTGACACCTTATGAAGTGTGGATAGGTAAGAAACCTTCTGTTTCACATTTAAGGGTTTTTGGCTATGAGGATTTTGTTCATGTGCCTAAATAAAAGCAATCTAAGTTGGATCCAAAAGCACAGAAATGTATCTTCATTTGTCATGTCCCTATAAATTATAATTGAATCAATTATGTTAATATATTTAATAATAAAATTAATATAATTATAATATATATTATATATTATTTAATATATATGACAAATATAATTATTATTATAAATATAAATATAATACAAATAACAATACATAGTTATAAATATCAATAATTGAATATTATCATAATATATATTTATATTATAATAGCTATAAATTAAATATTATAAATAATTGTTATATAACAAACCAAAAATAATAATGAGGATGGACATCCTCTAACCCACATCAAAGTTAGAAAAACCAATAAAAGAGGGGCCCGATGGTACTCAAGGAATCATTGCTAACTATAAACATTTGTTTATAAATATAACCAAAGATTATTAATGAGAAAGGTAGCGGACATGTGGCTCTTGAATGATCACCTATCTTTATAAGAGATAAATGGAAGGATCTCACCGCCAGCAACGATATCTCATCTCAGCATCAACAATCTTCTAATATCATTTAAGAATAAGGAGATCAAAAAAGTAAGTGAATATATTATTGGGTAGTCTTGGTGCTAGTTGTGAACTCAGTATAATAAAAGGGAAGCCAACCATTAATATATGTAGCAATTTAAGGAAGCAAACTTATATTTAGCAAATCAAACAGTATACAAAGGGAATCGATCTCCTCGGCATCCAACTAGGAATCTCATTCTAATGTCATCGACTCAAATTACAATCAACTGATAAATCAATTTCCCATCATCAATCAAGGAGCAAAAAATGAATAGGGCATCAAGACACCTCAGTACCATGAATTAATCATCACATTAGCAACAAGTCAACAATGAAGGCATCTCATCTATCATACACTCAATGGTGATTACTCGTATTTAGGAATGAGAGAAACATGGAATAGGAGCGATCATTGGCATCTATAAGAAATCACATCATCTCATTTCTTCATCAGCGAATGATATGCAAAGCCATCCACCCCCGAAGGAACAATAATTCAATCAATGATCACAACATCTCATCATCTAAAGGACAAGATACTATTCAAGTTCTATCATGATGGAATATATATATCTTAGAACAGTAGAAGAAAAATCAAGATCCTAAGAAGTGGAAGGAGGCACTTGTGGGTGCTATCAATGGCAATGCTAAGACTAAGTTCAACCAGCTAGTTTTCTCAGAGGTTGATGGTGCCAAGGCACTTAAACTACCAATCCAGATAGTGTTACGGGTTGTGGCATCTATGGACAACACTTTGGTGGGAAAAATTTTGCCTTTAGACCCAATATCGACCTTGTTCCCTGCTAGATGATGACCAAATGGACTCTCAAGGGGAGTGTCTCAGCTAGTGCCATGGCGAGAGGTATATTCCTGTTTAAGTTTACCTCTCAGGAGGACATGATGTCAGTTATAGCAGGTGGCCCATGGCTATATGGGAAACATTCATTATCGTTATGTAAATGGAAGCCTAGTTTTGACCCCAAGGCAGACCTCAACTAGTCAACTCAAGTGTTGGTTAGATTGCCGAGTCTTCCCTTAGAATTTTGGGATGAGGAAATCTTCACTTGGATAGGCAACACTTTTGGGGATTATGTAATAGTCGATAAAGTTATGAAGGCTGAGGCAAGACTAGTCTATGCCTGGTTTTGCATGAATGCGGATGTTCTTAAAGTCCTCCCCACTTCTATCATATTGGAATCCTAGTTTGGGAAGTGGACTCAGAGCATTTAGTATGAGAACTCTAGAGTTTTCTGCTAGAACTATATGAAACCGGGTCATGTCTTCACCTAGTGCAGGGCCCCGAAGTGTCACCCACCTCTGAAGACAAAGCAGGTAGAGCAAATCTTGGAGGACTACCCCTTCAAGAATGATATTTTAAAAATAGTTGACCCCCCTCCCCTTGGAGAAGGATGTGTCTCTGGAGGCCTCAGTGGATACCATGCAACAGGACCCACCAGCAACACAAGGTCATCTACAAGAGATCCCAGTCCCTCTGGTTCAGGTGGAGGAGAACCCCGTGGGATTTGAACTCTCAGTTGTTGATGAGGAGACCTAGAAGATTCAAGAGATGGTGGACTCCCTCTCTCATTAGGAGGCCTTCACTACTGATAAGGGCTAGGAGACCCTAGAAGAAGGAGAAATAGGATCGGGTTTCAGCCCCTGGAAGAGTGCCATCTCACAGTAGAGCATGGAAAATGAAACTCGTAGCCCTAGTGGAATGATGGGTTCTCTCGAACCCAGACTGAGTGTGTTTGGACAAAACTTCTCCCCATCCCCAAGAGTAGGTTCAATCAAAGAGATGGAAGATCATGAAGGATGGTCTATTGCAAAGAAGAAGGGGAAAGGCAGTAGTCAGAAGATAGCTAATGTGGGGGGGGATAACAGTAGAGGTAGGCCTTCCCACATGAAGACCAGACAGAGTGAGATAGAGTAGGAGATTGCTAGGGGGAAATAGTCCACCTTGGTGGCCCCCCTAAAAAGACAAAAATGAAGATCATCTCATGGAATATAAGAGGGCTTAATAGCCCTCAAAAGTAGTTTCTCATTAGGAACTGCATTTTTGATAATAAAGTTGATATCCTTCTTCTGCAAGAAATTAAAATGACTAAGGAAAACTTCAAGATTGCTCTCAAAAACATCTAGCCCAATGCAAACTATTCTATTAGTGGGGCTACTAGGGCCTCAGGTGGCATTGCTACCCTTTGGAGGCAAGATTTTACTAGTAATATAATCTCTTATTCCAAGCACCATGTCGAAGTTTCATTTCATTGTCATCTTGAGCGGTGGACATTAATCAACGTCTATGCCCCCAATACTCGTAGTAGTAGAAAGAAAGTCTGGGAGAGTCTGGCAGATAAAATTAAGAAAGATAGAAGCATTAACTGGATGGTGGCAAGGATCTCAACTCCCCCTATACCCTTCAGATAAACTAGGGGGTTAATAGATTACTCTGACAGTATGTCTGATCTGGAAAACTTCCTTGGGAAATCTAGCCTCATGGATGTTGATTTGTTAGGATAGGCCTTCACCTGGTCCAATAGGTGACAAGGGAATAATCTCATATAGGTTAAGCTTGATAGGTTCTTAATTTCTTCTTATTTGGCCATAATGAATACATTGCATCTATTAGCTCTCCCTAGAATGGGATCAGACCATAGCCCTCTTTTACTCAACTGGTTTGAAAAGTATAGTAAAGGCCCCTTCCCATTCAGATTTGAAATGATGTGGGCCCTTCATCCAGAATTTAGAGACTGCCTCTTGAATTAGTGGAAGATCGCGGTCCAAGGGCCGACGATGTTTAGGCTGGCTGAGAGATTGGCCAATGTGAGAAATAAGGTGAAAGGATGGAATAAGTTTACTTTTGGTAATGTCTTGAGCAGAAAGAAAAACATCATGGAGAAACTGAAAGAAGTTCAAAACAATAGAAGAAAGACACTTCAAGATATATGAAAAAATATTCATATTAAATACATGGAATTATCAATCAACAATATTATTATCTTATCATCATTCATAGCAATACACTTTATATCTGATCTATCAATCAATCAAGGAATCATATATACATTGATATATCTCATATGATCATCAAATCTTCTCATGATCAAATACTTCATATTATCTATATTGGACTTCTATAAATATTTCTCAACTGCTATTATAGCACACTTCTGATGTTTGTATGAAGCAAGACATTCCATGTATTAGGAGTCATTCAAAGGATCACACACTATCATCATCAAATAATTGATCAAGTATCATTTATTATAAATTCAACATTAAGTAGGTTATATTCTTCAAGGGCAGCCATTATATCATTATTGCAAAGTATTTATATCAGCAAGTCATTATATCAGCAATCTATCCTCAAGGAATCACATTATTCCTAGCAACAACATAATATCATTCAACTCGATTTTATAAGGTACTCTTATAAGCATCACTTATAAGATCATATGATCCTTATTTCAATCTAATCAAAGAATGAATATATATATATATATATATATATATATATATATATATATATATATATATATATATATATATATATATATATATATAGATGAGATAAAGCTATTGAGGGATAGCATTGCCATATATATATCCACCTGATAGTGATGGTGTGATATCAAGTTCCCATTGAAGGAACAATATGCATAAGAAAGTATTATCTAGTTCCCATTGAAGGAACAATATTCATAAGAAATTAATATCTAGTTCCCATTGAAGAGACAATATTCATAAGAAGGCATTACCTTCATGATCCCTGGGATCATTAGATCAAGAGGACAAGCTCCGTATTGGTATGATCTCTCTAAACTTACTCATGATATACTAGGGATAAGCAAATCGTGCAATGTCCTTAATCTAATCTATTACCCCTAGGAGGAGGGTAAGTGCAAGAAGATGGGGGGCCAAAAAGTGGCCAAATTAATTTCCAAAAAAATTAAGCCATAACGCGAGCGCGTTATAACGCACTCGCATTATGACTTACTATAAATAAAAAAAAGGTTTCCAATTTCATTTCTTTCTATTTTCTCCTCTCAACCCGCAGCTTGCAAACCCTCAAAAGCGCGCTCGCATTTTGCAAAACACCATACAACACAAAAAATTTATCGATTCATCACCAAAATGCTGCCACGACGTCGAGCACGCCAAAGGGGTGAGTTATATTTGTTTTTTTGTTTGAATTTGTTTCTAAATAAGTAGGTTTTTGTTGATTTTCGATGTATATTTCATTAATTGTCAGGAAATGTTAATGCACCTCCTCCTCCTCCTCCTCCTCAAAATCCACAAAATCCTGAGGAGGAAATATCTACAGAACAACAACCTCCTCCATTCATTCCTTGACATGCCCCTGGAACACAAGAAAATATAATGGGGCAAATTGAAAACAATAAAAAGGAAATTAAAGATATAATTGCAAGGTTGAAAGATCCTTCCACTTCAACCTTGCATAGGTCCACGCTTGTCGAATCTCTTGAGTCTATGTTATCAAATGTAGATTCAATTAGCAAGCAAATAACTAGTTGGACAGATAAAAAGAGAGAGTTTAGAGATTACTATGCAGACAAATTGTCATACCAAGATGTAAAAAAATTACAAATTACAAAATTAGACTTGTGTTCAATTTTTACAAACCCACAAACAAATCAACCTCCACCCATTACAGGCAAGAGGTTCCCTATCCATTGGTGCAACAACCAAGCGATAAGGGACAATTTCGAGCAGAGGTGGTGGATGGTTTTTGACCATCCTCTATGCAATAATAATGAGGTCCCACAATACTTTTTGAGGAAACTCTACTGCGAGTTTGTCCTCAATAAAGTGCCAAACTATTTTGATATGCGAGACTTCCAGGGTAGAGGTGGGGGGTCAGTACAAGATAGACTAGGGGCATGTCTTGACCCACAGTGGGTAGTGAGATGAGTAATTAGCAGACCAGCCCACAAGCATGTTTCTATCCCTTCCATTGTGAAGGAGAGTGTTGAGGTCGATACACTTCAGTCGATTAGTGCCTTGACCCAGAGCATCATAGAGCATGCCAGTCCTGCAACACAGAGTGGGTTGGGAGATAGTGCGAGGAGTAGGGTCCCACCCCATACTTGTCAGGCTTGCAGGTCAGCCTATGGTTATGATCCCATGGACAGTCAAGACGCAGGTGCACAGGCTACATCTGCAGCTGAGCAGATGGTGATGATAGATACCCTCCTGAGTGAGACTTTTGGCCTTGATACTCAGGTAAATATTAGCAAGTTTATTGAATTTAATTTATTAAATTTTATTTTTGAAATACAAGATTAACTAATTTAAATTGATGATTTTAATGAAATTTTAAGGTCATTGCGTCAATGTAGTTTTCAGTGGTTCTCCACCTGCATTTTTCACTAGATCATCTACTGTCGAGGTATGTAACTAGTAAACAATTATAAATATTACATGTGAATAGCATCGTTATATGAATGGTATTCTAATATCTAATTTTGGATGTTGAATAGGTTAATACTGTAGATTTCACGGCAACACCTACCAGCGGTGGTGGACTTCAAAGCTTTACAGAGGTAATAAAATAAATAGTTTAATGAATGAATTGTACTTACTAAATTTTTGTATGTGATATGTGTGCTTTATTGTGTGTACTTCCATGTTTAGATGAACGTGTGTGTATGTTAGGAGCCATGATTTGCATCACTATTATAGTTTTCGTAACTGAATAATGTTGTTTTATTTCCAGATGATGCAGGCTGCAGAGACACCTCCCCATGTTCATAGGGCAATGGAGCAAGGTGTGGCCTTTGGAATTCATAGCTCCATGGCATTGACAGGGGTATGAGGTAGATTAGTAAATTTTAATTTACATTCATTGTTATAGTTGTCTATTTTTGAAAAATCAAAAGATTATTGATTTGAAGTTTAATTTCTATCTGGATGGTTTCTATAGGACATGACATCACCAGGGCCTGTTCCTGCTACTGAGGCAAGCGAGGAGACAGATTATATGTTAGCAGTAAGTGATTATTTTGTTAAATGTTTCATTTTTTATAACATGTAATTTCTATATATTAATGTTTATACTTTTTATTGTAATAGGTAAAGATGTAGGAAGACCTAAATAGGAGGAGTAGCCCTCGGGTTCGTAGTAGACCACCCACATGCGCATCTCCATCCCCTAGAAGATCAAAGGCTACTCATGATTTATTCTCTTCACTAGCCGGAGGGGAATGACTTTTTATTGTGTTCCTTTGTTGTATGCCTATATGGCATTTGTGGACATATATTTTGTATTGTACATAGTTGACATTATATGCCTATATGGCATTCTTGTAAGCCTATATGGCTATTTTGTATATATGTTATACTTATATTGACAGATATTGATGTATGCCTATATGGATATTTGGTTAATACAAATCTTTTTTATTGATGGCATCCATACTTGCATTATAAATCCACGTTTGAATGGATATTTGTAGATGGCTACTTCAAATATTTAAAGTCCGATTGTATTACATAGGATGTTTGTTGATCCAATAAGCTAGCTATTGTTATTCAAGTATCACCTAAACTTCATTTTGGAACTAAAAGATAAAAGTTGTATTTAAAAAAAAAATGAATCATCATGTTGAATAGAAAATATTAATATTCTTTATGAGTAGCATAGAATGTCAACTATATGCAATACAAAAAAATGAATCATCATGTTATTCTTTATGTTTGAGATCCTGAAAATGACTAAGTCTAGTAGCCTGATATCCTGAAACACTAGGATGAATATCCAAGTCATTAGGATGATTGCGCCTTGAGAAAAAGTCATTAAGATGAGTGCCTAAAGGAGACTTTCTTAAACATTCAAACATTGAGCAACAAGCATGAAGGGTTAAGGCGTAATTTGTAACTCATAAAGCCTCAAAAGGGCATCCAACTTAGAGAGAGCATTCATTTAAGACAAGGCACCCATTGACACCTATTCCACCATAAAAGTGTGCCTAAGGTGGAAGGAGAACAAGCCTCTGGTAAGTGAAGCGCACCTATTGTCTAAACCACTTCATTATGGCACCCTAGCATGAGGAGGAGTATATAAGTCAATAGGAAATGGCGCCTATAATGCAAATGAAGGACTAAGTGGCATTTTCAATAAGCATCAATTCACCTTGAGCTTTCAATAAATACATCAAATTAAGCCCCATAAGCCTATGCGCCCTTTGCTTGCAAAAGAACCTTATATCGACATCAAGAGTTGGTCGTATCAGCGTATCGGCAGACCTTGGTTAGGCTTCACCGATAGTGGTCTATCTTGCCGACGAGTGTGGTTCAAAGTCGAAGACATCAGTGTATTGGAAGATAATCCCATTTGCACATCGGAAGAGTAGTTGAGAGATTCGCCGATGAAGGGGGTCACACTGACAGTCGAATCCATCGGTGTATCGGCCCAACGAGATTAGAGTTCACCGATGTTTGGAGTCTCACCGACGAGTGTGGTTTGAAGGTTGTCATTCGTGAGATCGGTGTGTCAATAGAAGCATTTTTGAGTGTGCCGATGGTATTAAGTCCTATCGATAGGCGAGGGACTTAGAGTCTCATATCGGAGTGACAAAGACATCGGTGTGAAAGGATATAAAGTCATCGATAGTGGTCTGTCTGACCGATAAGAGTCAATGATGGGATGTTTGTCAGAAGTGAAATCAAATAGAATCATGGTGGCATCGGCCTATCGGCCGATGAAATTTTAAGCTCGCCAATGGTATGTTGTCTCGCCAATAGTGAGTTCGAAGGTTCAAAAGTTGATAATTCTATGCTTCCATTATTTTTAGACAAGTCAACAATAGAGTGAAATACAAAGTATCTAACCCTCTCTTGAGCAATCTACCTCCTAGGCGCTCAACATTGAGGAAAAACTTCATAAAAACCCCTATCTCTTTCTTGGCAAGTTTTATTATTTTGATGGTTCTAACTCATATCTAGAGAACTTCTCACCAAGGCGCCAAAATAAGTTAATCCCAACTAAAGCAAGAAAATGCACCCAAGATGATTTCAATCAATTGGACTAGGCACCAATTTAGTGTTATTTTGACTCATACACCCTTAAGGCACTAAAGTATCATTCCTTCAATCAATCTAGTTTCCATGTTCGCATGTGTGATGTTCCAAGTAGGAGATAGCGCCTAGGGTCTTTATCTTATTTTCAAAATTCTAATGATTCCAAACACTTACCAATAGTCTCAAAAGATCCTATTATCCCTTAAGTGCTCAATCCTCTGATTTATCAAGGCGCTCAATCCTCTTTGAGGCGTTCAAACTCATTCAAGGCGCTATCCTTTACTACTTCCCACTTTAAACACCCTAGGGCGCTCATAATTACTCCCATCACCAATCTTCCTCCTTAAAGTGCATTTGAGGACTTCTTTATGCTAGGGCGCTAATATGGAAGTAACAACTCAAGGCGCTATATGAAAGATTGATCTTGGAAAGGTGCCTAAACTCATAATGTGAGTTATTTTATCAAATTTTCAATTTTAAGGTCTTTTGGCAACTCCTCTACCAAGGCGCCATTTGATGAGGTGTTTGAAGCTTGATTTTCCCCTTAGGTGCACAAACTTGATGTTCTTGACCCTACAATGCGCCTTGAGTCCCTAAGCTCTTACACTTATCATCTCTTATGCTACTTAGTTTCATCGCTCTCATAAAGGCGTTTTGAGGAGTATTACTCTTCGAACTCAATCTCTGGAACTAAGGTGCTCAAGGGTGAGTAAACGTCCATTCTTCCAAGGCACTCATTAAGGTATAAAACAACACACAAAGGTGCCAAGATTACTCCACTCAACCTCAAAGCGCTAGATCATATCTAAATTTACATAAGGGTGCCAAATCAAATTGTCACTCAAGGGCAAGTGCACTCAAAAGGTCATCTATCTTCAAACTCAACTTCCATTCCTCTAGGCGCTTCCTTGGGTAAGTTTGGATGCTCCCTTCATGCTTGCCATTCAAGTGGCTTCAACTCATTATAGATACTTCCTCATCTAGGCGCAAATCATGATAGTTTCAAACACTTAGCTTTCAAGGCGCCAGAAGATGATTGTAGAGGAGTGAAATTGCGCCTTAGTTCAAATAAGCGTTTACTTCATCATTGATGGATTTAAGTCATTGTATATGCTCATGAAGACTTACCTCACTCAATACCCCCCAAACTTATAGATCTAAACATGCTTTTTCTCAGGCGCTAAACTAGAGTTGTCTAGATGCACAAGTGTGCCTCCCTTAATGAAGTTTATTTTGTTAACTTAGTTCATCCTAGTGACTCAAGGGGTTGTTATATTCTTTAGGCGCAATCTTTCATAGACTAAAACATTCAATCCATGTTAAGGCACTCAAAGGAGGCTCTAGAGATGGAAAATAGCACCTTAACTCACTTGTGTAAATTTTGGACTTTTAGGCAATTGCAAGATTTCTTGGAGGGCTCAATTCTTCAAGGCGCCCATTTTGTTCACCACTTGTAGCATCACTTGTTCAAAGTGCATGTTTGGGATTCTCTAGATGATAAAATAGTCCTTCACTCCCTAGGCAGTTAGACTCCAACTCTAGGTGCAAGATAATGATGATTTGAGCTAAAAAAAAGCATCTCAAAATCCAAGGTATTATTTGAGGTTTCCACTCCAAATTCTACCTAGACGCTCACCTAGGGTGAAATGATTATCAAAGTTCACCTTAATCATTCCTTCCTCTATGTGCCCACTATCAGGATCAAGTCATCAAGGAGCTCTAAAACTCAAACACCACTGAACTCATCATCCTGACTTAATACACTGCCTCCTTCTGACGATTTTTGGGGCAGCAGAAAACCTTTCACCATGGGAAAATACCTCAGAGATATAAAAAATTGAGAGGTTATTGTAGAGGCACTCTACGTGATCATGTTGCCTCAGACAGAATGTTTATAAGTGACATGGTTTTCAAGTAACATCTCGTCAAAGATTGCTGCCTTTTTGCACTTTGGACTCTTTAGGGATATCGTGGGTACAATGTAGCTTGGACTGCTTCGACATGTTTAGGTAAAAAAAAAAGACCATGCCTAGCGTAAATGTACCCATCCAGATGCGTTGGAATAGTTAGTTTGGTCGCATCAAGAGTAGGACGAAAGTTACACCCCTTTGCAACTTTACACTGCCTCCTTCTGACGATTTTTGGGGCAGCAGAAAACCTTTCACCACGGGCAAATGCCTCAGGGATATAAAAACTGAGAGAGGTTATTGTAGAGGCACTTTACATGATCGCGTTGCCTCAGACAGAATGTTTCTAAGTGACACAGTTTTCGAGTAACATCTTGTCAAAGATTGCTACCTTTTTACACTCTGGACTCTTCAAGGATATCGTGGGTACAATGTAGCTCAGACTGTTTCGACATGTTTGGGTGAAAAACAGGACCATGCCTAGTTTAAATGTACCCAGTCGGACACGTTGGAATAGTCAGTTTGGTCGCATCAGGAGCAGGACAAAAGTTACACCCCTTTGCAACTTTACACTGCCTCCTTCTGATAATTTTTGGGGCAGTAGAAAACCTTTCACCACGGGTAAATGCCTCAGAGATATAAAAAACTGAGAGAGGTTATTGTAGAGGCACTTTATGTGATCATGTTGCCTCAGACATAATGTTTCTAAGTGACATGGTTTTCAAGTAACCTCTCGTCAAAAATTGCTGCCTTTTTGCACTTTGGACTCTTCAGGGATATCGTCGATATAATGTAGCTCAGACTGTTTCAACATGTTTGGGTGAAAAATAGGACCATGCCTAGTGTAAATGTACCCATTTAGATGCATTGGAACAATTAGTTTGGTCACATCAAGAGTAGGATGAAAGTTACACCCCTTTGCAACTTTACACTGCCTCCTTCTGACGATTTTTGGGGCAGTAGAAAACCTTTCACCATGGGCAAATGCCTTAGAGATATAAAAAACTGAGAGAGGTTATTGTAGAGACACTCTACATGATCACATTGCCTCAGACAGAATGTTTGTAAGTGACAGTTTTTGAGTAACATCTTGTCAAAGATTGCTGCCTTTTTGCACTTTGGATTATTTAGGGATATCGTGGGTACAATGTAAACATCTAAACATATAGACCTATAAGCATCAAAATGGTTAGAAAATTCAATATATAATCTACAACAAGTAGTGCGTGTGTGATTTATCTTAACATAGAAAGGTTTTAGCAATTCAAAATATCTTTGACAAATTTTAATTTGAGGATACTTCTCTAGAAATTTACCATAAAACTGTGTTTGAGTCTCATCCAAAAAATGCTTTGGATGTGGCTCGCAGTTCTGACTACCGATTCTCCTTCTTACCACATCCCTTTGATTCAAAGATACCCTTGTGTAATTCTTCCAAAAGTCATCAATTAGTGATCTCAATGCTTCAACAATTGGTTTATTTTTTCATGGTAGTCTCCTTGAGAACGCCCATAATTCATTGGCATTAATGTCCTCAATTCTTTGGCATCTTCCAACGGCTCTTGATAAAGTTTTCCTATTAATTCTCAATTCTTGACTTGTCTTTCTAATGAGACGAGCTTTCCTCATTTGACTACTTACTATAGTCGATGTAATCACACGCTATGTTGCATTACTATCTTTTGTGTGTGAGGTGTTACCCAAACTCTCATACGCACTCATTAGATTCTTGACAATAGATTTTTCACTTGAAGCCTCTGATGTTCTCAACCCAAGAATCTTCATGATAGACCTATACTTTATACATCACATCATTTCAACGAATAGTTGACATCTTGCAGTCTCATTTAACTTTTCAAAGAACAATCTCCAAATCTTATTAGCATATCTTCTACAAGTGCGTTTTGGAATCTTACCTTCCATTGGCTACAAAATATTCTCATCAATATCAATCAAATACTTTAGCTTTCTATGCAAAATTCTAGGTTGTGTCAAGTTAGGTAAATTCCTCTAAACATTAGGAATTTCATCAATATTTAAATGAGATGGGTTAGATGGCATACCTTCGATCGAAGATGGAATAGATTACATACCTTGAGGTTGAGGTGGGAACGATGGCGTACCTCCTTCATCACATGTGAGTGATGATGTACTCTCAACTTGAGATGCGGTAGATGGTGTCCCTACATGTTGACTTGCGGTAGAGGACGTATCTCCAACTATGGTATTCAAATCCCTTGTACCACGAAGTTTTTGCATTCATTCTCTTTGTGCCACCAATACCATATCTCTTTGTGATGGTTGTGGTTCCTCTTCAATTGGTATGTCTTCATTTATCGTGTCCAATTTCCTCTTCTCACGAAGTTCCCTCATAGCCACTGCTTTCTTTGCATTCTTAGCTTCTATCTCTTCCCGTGTTGGTTTAATTCTTGATCGTTTCCTCGGCATGACGGAGAATTTGTCTGTAGCATGATAAAGAGACCAATATTAGTTCCTAAGAAATGAATACAAGATAATAGTGGGATTGTATTTTTTTTATGTTGTAAGGATTTATTCTTGTATAGTTTGACATCATGGTATGTTAAGGTTTGTTTATTAGACATAATTATTAAAGAGCCCAAGTGTAGAAAATATACATGGCATCATGTGAGATTGTAGGCTGCTTTCTTGATTGGGAATGTGTCTATTTTAAACATGTATGATAAAGCATGATAAAGTAATTCAATTCAAAATAAGGAAAATGTAAAGAACATGCATGTAAAGACCTGACATACCTAAAAAATGAAGATTTGAATGGAGAGAGTACCCAATTATGTAGTGTTTTTATCTTCTTGCATCAAACTCCTCAAAAATTTGAGTTTTTCACCACTTGCTTCCTTTTCAATGTTAAATTCAGTAACACTCAAATATCATTACTAACAACAATACTATTAACCAATCTATAATGTTAAATTCATAAAATTGAATCACAATTAACATTGCAACACTACAAAAATTGAAACTTGAATAGATATATATCAAACTTGGTGTGAAAACTATGTTATTTCCTCCTCAAGTTGGCAAAGCAGAAAAGGTGGTGGAAAGATCATGCAAAGGTGGTACAATGTGTCAAATGTGCATGTGAACTTCCCAACAGCATGAAAGCACTTCTTTTTTCTCGGAGCACGTGCAGAATCAGTAAGAAAACAGAGCATGTGGGCCTGGATCATGGGGGTAACCACTTTTTTACCGTTTCAATAGCAAGACAAAATGTGAGTGTGTTATAATGTGCTTGTACTATAATGCGCTCGCATTTTGTCTTGCTATAATTTCATCACATCCTTTGCATTGATCACATCTCTTTCCTGCAAGAGCTTGCCAGATGCTTTGCCATATGATAGGCATAACAATGAAGGGGCAAACCCTCATAATCAAGTTCTTGATAGAAAATACCCTCAACCCTCAACGTCAAACCCTAATCTCTCAACCCTTAACTCTTATCCCTCAACCCTCAACCCTATCCCTAAACCCTCAACTCTCAACGTCAAATCCTAATCCCTCAACTCTTCACTCTAATCCCTCAACCCTAAACCCTATCCCTAAACCCTCAACACTATACCTTAAACCCTAATCCCTCAACCCTAACCCTAAACCTTGTCCCTAAACCCTAATCCCTCAACCCTCAACCCTAATCCATCGTCCGTCATCCCTCAACTCTAATCCCTTATCCCTAAACCCTAAACACTATGCCTATTCCTAGACCCTCAACAGGCTCGATACTATACCTTAAACCCTAATCCCTCTACCCTCGACACTCTTATTTAACCCTAATCCCTTGACCATTTACCCTATCCCTCAACCTCAACCATCAACCCTCAACTCTCAACATTAAACCCTAATTCATCAACCCTAAACCCTAATCCCTCAAACCTAAACCCTATCCCTAAACCATCAACCCTCAACACTATACCTTAAACCCTAATCCCTATCCCTCAGCCCTTAACCCTTAAAACTTAAACCCTATCCCTACACCCTCAACACTTGACACTATATCTTAAGCCTTAAACCCTCATCCCTAAAGCCTCAACCCTCAATCCTTAAACCTTCAACCCTAAACCCTATCCCTAATCCCTCTACCCTCAACACTCTAACCCTAACCTCGACATTAAATGCTAATCCGTCAACCCTAAACCCTAATCCTAAACCCTCAACCCTCAACACTATAACTTAAACCCTAATCCCTCAATCCTTAACCCTAAACCTTATCCCTAAACCCTAATCCCTCAACCCTCAACCCTAATCCATCATCCCTCAACTCTAATCCCTCATCCCTAAACCCTAAATGCTATCCCTATTCCTAAACCCTCAACAGACTCGATACTATACCTTAAACCCTAATCCCTTATCCCTAAACCCTCCAACCCTATCCCTAATCCCTACAGCCCCCACACTCTACTTTAACCCTAATCCCTTGAACCTCAACCCTATCCCTAAACCCTTGACCCTTGAACCTCAACCCTCAACCCTCGACATCAAACCATAATCCCTCAACCCTTAACTATGATCCCTCATCTCTTAACCCTAACCCTAAACCCTAAACCCTAAACCCTCAACCCTCAACCCTCAATGTCAAATCCTAATCCCTCAACCCTTCACTCTAATCCCTCAACCCTAAACCCTATCCCTAAACCCTCAACACTATACCTTAAACCCTAATCCCTTAGCCCTCAACCCTAAATCTTATCCCTAAACCCTAATCCCTCAACCCTCAACCCTAATCCGTCATCCCTCAACTCTAATCCCTCATCCCCAAACCCTAAATGCTATCCCTATTCCTACACCCTCAATAGACTCGATACTAGACCTTAAACCCTAATCCCTTATCCCTAAACCCTCCAACCCTATCCCTAATTCTTATACCCTCCACACTCTACTTTAACCCTAATTCCTCGACCCTCAACCCTATCCCTAAACCCTTGACCCTCGAACCTCAACCCTCAACATCAAACCCTAATCCCTCAACCCTTAACTCTGATCCCTCGACCCTCAACCCTATCCCTAAACCCTAAACCCTAAAGCCTCAACCCTCAAAGTCAAATCCTAATCCCTCAACCCTAAACCCTATCCGTAAACCCTCAACACTATACCTTAAACCCTAATCCCTCAACCCTAACTCTAAACCTTGTCCCTAAACCCTAATCCCTCAACCCTCAACCCTAATCCGTCATTCGTCATCCCTCAACTCTAATCCCTCATCCCTAAACCCTAAACACTATCCCTATTCCTAGACCCTCAACAGGCTCGATACTATACCTTAAACCCTAATTCCTCTACCCTTGACACTCTTATTTAACCCTAATCCCTTGACCATTAACCCTATCCCTCAACCTCAACCCTCAACCCTCAACCCTCAACCCTTAACTCTCAACAATAAACCCTAATTCATCAACCCTAAACCCTAATCCCTCAAACCCAAACCCTATCCCTAAACCATCAACCCTCAACACTATACCTTAAACCCTAATCCCTATCACTCAACCCTTAACCCTTAAAACTTAAACCCTATCCCTACACCCTCAACACTTGACACTATATCTTAAGCCTTAAACCCTCATCCCTAAAGCCTCAACCCTCAATCCTTAAACCTTCAACCCTAAACCCTATCCCTAATTCCTCTACCCTTGACACTCTAACCCTAACCTTGACATTAAATGCTAATCCGTCAACCCTAAACCCTAATCGTAAACCCTCAACCCTCAACACTATACCTTAAACCCTAATCCCTCAACCCTCAACCCTAAACCTTATCCCTAAACCCTAATCCCTCAACCCTCAACCCTAATCCATCATCCCTCAACTCTAATCCCTCATCCCTAAACCCTAAATGCTATCCCTATTCCTAAACCCTCAATAGACTCGATACTATACCTTAAACCCTAATCCCTTATCCCTAAACCCTCCAACCCTATCCCTAATCCTTACACCCTCCACACTCTACTTTAACCCTAATCCCTCGAGTCTAAACCCTATCCCTAAACCCTTGACCCTTGAACCTCAACCCTCAACCCTCAATGTCAAACCCTAATCCCTCAACCCTTAACTCTGATCCCTCAACCCTCAACCTTATCCCTAAACCCTAAACCCTAAACCCTCAACCCTAATCTGTCATCCCTCAACTCTAATCCCTCATCCCTAAACCCTAAATGCTATCCCTATTCCTAGACCCTCAACAGGCTTGATACTATACCTTAAACGCTAATCCCTTATCCTTAAACCCTCCAACCCTATCCCTTATCCCTTAACCCTCATGATTAATAGCCTTGAACGTAAAAAAATTTAAGGGGAACATAACGCGAGCGCGTTATAACGTGCTCACATTATGTCAAACATGACAAACAACAGACTTGCGGTAAAGGAAAAATGCAAAGAAAAATAGAACGCGAGCACGTTATAACGCGCTCGCGTTATGTCTTGCTTTGGGAATCCCAAGCCTTGGGCTTGGAATTTGCTTTGGATTTCCAACCCAAAGGCTTGGAGTGCCTTATGAACAGTCACAGATGTGTTTTTCTATATTCTTCAAAATTTCACATAATTTTGTTCGTGCTAACCCTTAGATTTGTACGTGTTTCAAGGTAGAACAAATCGAACACTTGGGTAATGTTAGGCTTTCTCTTAGCTATTTGACGATGTGATTTTTATCACATTTTAACAATGTTAAGCCTTTCATCTTTAATTTCTTTTGTTTGTGTGTCCGTTTTTAGGCAAAAACCACTGTTTGGTCTTTTTTTAATTGTAAATTAACTATTCATTCAAATTTCAAAAAAATTACATATTTAGGAACTAGACTCCATTCTACAAATATTGAAAAAATAAAAAAATAATTTTCAATTAGTTTTCAAAATTTATAGGGGTAGCACGGCCAAAATTATATTTTTTAGGATGTGTCCACTTTGAAAATTAGTAAAAAATCAAATATTCATCAAAAAATTATCAGAAAAATCAGGCATAAACTACATGCAATTAGCTAATTTCTCACTGAAGCGATTTTAAAAATACCAAAAAAAAGTTGACTTTTTGAGGGAACCACAAAACATGCTATGTTATGTTTTTTTGATAGAAACAACACCAATTTCTATGGCTTCCTCTTTTGAACCCCTTAATCTATGCCATTTTCAAAACAAAATAGTAGTTTAGAAAGTAGACTCGGAGCACTGCGAACATTGTTTTGGTTGCATCTCCAAATTTTGAGTGTAACTATGCTCAATTTCTCATCCAAGGCTAGTATTTCCTTATTTCAGAAAAAAAGTGGCCACTTAAGACCCCTTTTTGGCCCCCCATCTTCCTGCACTTACCCAGG
Source organism: Cunninghamia lanceolata (assembly GCA_027924645.1). Lineage (NCBI taxonomy): Eukaryota > Viridiplantae > Streptophyta > Pinopsida > Cupressales > Cupressaceae > Cunninghamia > Cunninghamia lanceolata. Next base: position 5,327,441 of record BSBN01000424.1, on the reverse strand, counting down.
ATGGTTGAGTAGTTAAGGAAGTGCAGGTTTTATTATTATTATTAAGTTACTAAATCTCATAGGGTAGGTGACTCTCAACTAGGTAAAGTATTGCCAGGTGTGCAATGAAGTTCCTTGAGCCAAGAAGTGAAGTATTGTCGGGTGTACAATGAAGCTCTTGGGCCTCTACCTATGGAGATGACTTACACTATAGTTGACTCTCAAGTGGGTGAAGTATTGTCGGGTGTACAATGAAGTCCCTTGAACCAAGTGGTAAAGTATTGCTGAGTGTGCAATGAAGCCCTTGGGCCTATGACAGTGGAGCATGGTGACCCCCAAGAGGTGAAGTATTGTTGGGTGTGTAATGAAACCCTTGGGCATTATTATCTAGTGCCTTCACAAGTATATACCTATCCTCTACTAAGGCTAGGTTAGATTAATGACAGGGCATGCCCAAAGTATATCATGAGGCCTAAATATGGTTAAAGTATAAATAGATTTGGATTTACGTACTTGTTCATTATCATTGATTATGATTATGATGTCGTTAAACCTAATTATTATGAAAGAATATATGTATTTGTATATATTGTTAATGTCTTTGATTGCAGGAATTGAATATATGTACACACAGGTAACATTACAATTCTTGTTCATTATTATTGATTACGATTATGATGTATTGATTCATTACTAAATTGATCTTTAATAGTACTAAGGTCTCTATCTAGTAGTTATTCTTGTGAATGGGTTAAGAAATCAAGGATAACCTAAAAGGGGACATTACATCATTGGATATGGTGAAAATGCAAAAGGTTATAAGATTTGGGATCCTCTAACCTGGAAAGTTGTCTTTTCTAGAGATGTTATTTTCAGGGAACTTGGAGCTATTTCAAAACCTATATAGCCAAAAGAGAAAAAAAAAGGAAAATAAAGTGCATTTTGTTTTAAAGCAAGAAGATGTGCCTCAAGAAGAACATAATAATGGATTAGGGGATGAGGAAGAAGAAGAATATTTGAGTGAAATTTCAAATGAGGACGACATTGTTATAACAGAAGAAGTTGAGCATATAGAAGAACCTCAAGAATCTCATGCTCCACCCTTGAGAAGATTCATAAGACAATGGAATCTAGGTTACAGGTATAGCCCAATATATTTATGTTGTGTATTTGCTTTATTGAGTACTAAAAATTAACCTAGATCATATAAGATATTCATGTAGATGATAGTAAATCTTAGCAGCTAGCCATGCAGGAGGAGATGGTGGCTTTAGATTTGTGTAACATCTAGTATCTTGTTCATTTTCCCAAAGGAAGAAGGCCATAGGATGTAAGTGGGTATTCAAGAAGAAGTTTGGAGAAAATGGTTCATTGCAGAAGTACAAGGCTAAACTGGTAGCCAAGGAGTACTCCCAAAAAGCGGGAGTTGATTTCAGTGAAATTTTCTCTCATGTTGCTAAGTTATCTTCTAATAGATTCCTCTTATCTATTATTGTTACTCTTGATTGGGAAATAGAACAAATGGATGTTAAAACTACCATTTTGCATGGGGATCTTGAGGAGGACATTTATATGCAACAACCTATAGGTTTTGAGGTTAAAGGAAAGGAATAATGGGTATGTAGGTTAAAAGTATTTGTTTATGGTCTAAAATAGTCTCCCAAAATGTGGTACCAGAAACTTGATTCATTTGTTTTGAAATTGGACTTTTTTAGAAGTGAAAAAGATCACTGTGTTTACATTTTATGTATTGATGATGCTATTCTAATTATTGCCTTGTATGTGGATGATATATTATTTTTCAACAATACTAAAGGCATGATCAGTGAGTTGAAAGCTCAACTTTCAGGTGCATTCAATATGAAGGGTCTTGGAGTTGCCAGGTATATTTTGGGAATGGAGATCAAAAGGAATAGAGGTAATGAAAAGCTTTGTTTATCTCAAAGTAAGTATGTGAATACTATTTTGTAGAGATTTAGCATGCAGGATTTTAATCCTGTTAGAATTCCTTTACCTTTTGGTACTAGGCTATCATTAGATATGTGTCCTAAGAATGATAATGATTTAGAGGATATGCCTAATGTATCATATGCTATTTCTGTACAAATTTTGATGTATGCAATGGGTTGCGCTAGGCTAGATATTGCCCAAGCAGTGGGAGTTTTAAGCAGGTTTATGTCTAGCCCTGGTAGACAACATTGGAATTATGAGAAGAGGATGTTTATATATTTGTGAGGTACCTTTGATTATTGTTTGGTTTATTCTGGTATTGACAATGTTGATAAGACCTCGGATATATAAGGATTTGTTGATGTAGATTGGGAAGGTGACTTGGATAGTCAAAGGTCCACTAGTGGGGATGCTGCCACAATAATGGGTTACACTTTTTGGGACATCCTAATTTTTGTTGAAATAACATATTTTTAGAAAATATCACGATTTAAGCCTTGAAAGGTTCCATTTAAAGGATTTTAATTGAAGAGGGTTTGATCAAACCCCCTTATATTCAAACCCTTTAAACCATACCTATAATGGAGTCTCCTCTACACCTATCAAAATGATGATAAAAAACAACTTTTGATTTACCTTTTGGTGCATCAAATGAATTCAGTTACAATTTATGTTTTGTAAGTATGTAGTCCTCATTATAAGCTTCCCAAAAAGTATAATAGTCCTCATTATAACCCTCCCAAAAAGTATAATTTTAAATATATTTAATTTGATTATTATATTTAATTTTTATTTCTTGTGAATGTAGGTTTTTCAATGAACAACAAGGTCTTTGTTTCACACATACTAAAAAATAGGAAAATAAAGAAAAAAAACTTCTAAAAAATACATGTCCTCTAGGTATTGATGTCCTTATTCCAACAAAAATAAATAGATGAATTCTGATACATACAAAAAAATTTATGTTGAACAGAATATGCCTATGTCTAAATTATAATTGGTTTGACTTCAAAACTTAATTAAAAAAAATATTCAGCAAAACATTATGAAACCAAATGCCTCCTCTAAATATCAGTGTTAACAATCTAAATTCAAAAGAATCAGAATTTTATCCTATGTAGAAAAAAAGTTATGTGCGACATAAGACACATCACTTATCAAAGGAGACAAAAACTTTTACAATTTAACTCCATTTAAAAAAAAAAATATTTAGAATCTACAGACAAAATCTCACAAATCACTAGTTCACATCATCTTCAAATTCCTAATGGTTTAGCGGCTATAGGTGTTAGAAAGTGAAGATTTAGTTCAAAATGTTGATTTCAATGTCAAGTTTGGCCAAAAAGTGTAACCCATTATTGTGGGATGACATGTGGCTATGTGTTTACTTTGTTTGGAGAAGCTATGAGTTGGATGAGTAAAAGGCAGCCCATGGTTTCTTTGTCCACCACCAAAGTAGAGTATATGGCAGCTACACATGTCTCTAAGGAGGCAATTTGGTTATAGATATTAGTTTTGATTGCAGGATCATTCAAATTGGTTGTGATAGCCAGAGTGCTATATGTTTGGCCAAGAATCCTATGTATCATGCTCAGACAAAACATGTTGATGTTTAATATCACTTTATTCAAAAAATGGTTACAAATGGATAGATTGAGTTGAAGAAAGTTGACACTCAGGAGAATGCTGCAGATTCTCTTACTAAACCTATGAGAACATAAAAGTTTGCATGGTGGAGGAACACCATGGGCCTTGATCCTAGTACTTAGTTATTTCATGTGTTTCCTATGGGTAAATTTACAATGTATAATTTAAAGTGGGAGAATGTTGGGATTAAGGTACTATTAACCTTGTAAATCCCTGTATTATTTATTCCCATTATTATTGTTTGTAATTACCCATGAGGGATGAAATGGTTTTAGTGGCAATAGTAAAATTTATATTAACTATCCATGGTAATTACAGAGTTAAAATATCGGTAAGTTTTGGAGTTACCGACAATAGTTACAAGATAACACTTACTGATGGTAACTTTGAAAAAATAAAGTAAATGAGGGTAAGTGTCGCATTGAAGGAATCTACTATTTTTGTCTTGTATGACATCCGTCATAGGCTTGGTAAGATGTTATAAGAGATTCTATGACAACTGTAATTTGTCAAAAGATTCTATGATAATATGATAGCCTATGACAAGTATTTATGAGTTGTAAGTTGCCATTCTTGGCCTTGGACATTCAAGTTTGCATGGTTGACTAGTGACAAATGGCATGGACATGTAAGAGGTCATTTAATGTTGCATTTTGGAGTTTCCAAGGAGAGAGAAAGTGGGTGCCTAGTTTGAGGAGTGTAAAACCCTCTATAAAATCAATGCTTTGTATGTGTTATGCATCTCATAAGTTGTGTACACAGGTTCTGCCAGATTAAAGATTGAAGAGCCAGAGGAAGTGCATGTATTGTATTTTAGATTTGAAGATAATACAACTTGAAGCCTCTTTTCTTGGTGGTAATTTTTACTCGAAAGGGTTTTCTTGTCATTACATACTATGTTATGTGTTCATTTCTTCTATGGTGTTAATTCCTTTGTTGTGGGTTTTGATTCTATTTTCTATCTCCATAGTTTCTACATTGTTAAAGATCATAAATCTTAGTTAAATCAGATTTCCACTTATGTAGTTGTTGTCTTCATTTCTAACATATGTATGTATGTATGTATTTATACATATGTATGTATATACACACACATATGTATATATACATATATATATATGTGTGTGTGTGTGTGTGTATACACACACATGTATATATATATACATATACAATATATATATATAGACATATATATATACATATATATACATACATATATATGCATATATATATGTGTGTGTGTGTGTGTATGTGTATATATATATGTATATATATATGTGTGTGTGTGTGTGTGTGTGTATCTATATATATATATATATATGTATGTATGTATGTATGTATATATATAGACACACACACACACACACACACACACACACACATATTAGTCCTATCATTGACTTGGCTAGTTGGTTTAGAATCTTCTAACCAAATATAAAGACCTAGTCAAGAAGGTGACATAATGACTTAGACATTAACTTAAGTCAAAATGTTTAACCAAACAACATCAAGATATCACAAAATCACCATCTTTAAATAAACACAAAAATTCACAAGCACGTATCATATTAGTGTGGCAATACATATCTTTAAACACCTACTACTTCCACATCAAAGTGTTCAACATGTTAACCCATATGAAATGGTTATAATTCTCTATAGTACACTAACTAGTCTTGATTCCATCCAGGCACTAGGATAGACAAAAATTATCTCAATTGAATAGAATCCCACAGACAAATCTGAATTTTTCATTTGCAACAGTTAACTAAATATCTCATACATAAGTTCAATTAGGTCTCATTGGAGTTTACTAAGTCTCCATAGATTGATGGTAAATCCAACAAGGTAATTCATAGCAATATGGTTTACTCATGGTTGTTTCTTATCTGTATTTTACTAAGTTTTAAATAACTCTGGAACAACAAAAGGATTTAATTATTTTCCACTATTTGATCATAGACCAAAAGATAGTAGACAATGATCCTTTATAATCCTTTTGTGGACTATGTTAAAAGCATCACAAAAATAAGCTAAACTATAAATCTTGCTAAACTATAATTTCTTTCTTATCCATATGAATGTTTATGTAGGTAGTTGTTACATCCTTATTGGTTCAGATGGATAAGAAAGAAATCATAGTTTAGAAAGATTTATAGTTTAGCTTATTTTTGTGATGCTTTTAACATAGTCCACAAAAGGATTATAAAGGATCATTGTCTACAATCTTTTGGTTTGTGATCAAATAGTGACAAATAATTAGATCCTTTTGTTGTTCCAGAGTTACTTGAAACTTAGCAAAATACAGACAAGAAACAACCGTGAGTAAACCATATTGCTATGAATTACCTTGTTGGATTTAACATCAATCTATGGAGACTTAGTAAACTCCAATGAGACCTAGTTGAACATATGTATAAGATCTTTAGTTAACTGATTACAAATGAAAAATTCAGACTTGTCTGTGGGATTCTATTCAATTGAGATAATTTTTTTCTATCCTAGTGCTTGGATGGAATCAAGACTGGTTAGTGTACTATAGAGAATTATAACTATTTCTTATGGGTTAACATGTTGAACACTTTGATGTGGAAGTAGTAGGTGTTTAAAGATATGTATTGCCACACTAATATGATACGTGCTTGTGAATTTTTGTGTTTATTTAAAGCTGGTGATTTTGTGATATCTTGATGTTGTTTGGTTAAACCTTTTGACTTAAGTTAATGTCTAAGTCATTATGTCACCTTCTTGACTAGGTCTTTATATTTGGTTTGAAGATTCTAAACCAACTGGCCAAGTCAATGATAGGAGGACTAATTCATGGATAGTTGAGTTGTTTATTGACATAAAAAAAATTATTTTGTGTAGTATTTATGTCAATATCTCATGTTGACAAGATTGCGATAGAGGTGTGTGAACATCAACCCACATACCTGCATTGGAATATGATTTTTGTTTATGAAAATTTTGGCCAAAGTAATGCAAATGTTGTTTGCATTGTCAGTTCATAATGTCTGATAGGTTACATGTCGGTCAAAATTGTCATGCTTAGCTAGAGGATTTTCTAGAGTTGTATAATAGATTGAATGTAGCAGAGTCAATACACTACACTACTTCTTGGATGACATGGTATGATTGTAGATTTCTCTATCTACTACCCTCATGAAGGGTAGGGCCACTTCCAATTGCAAGGTGTGCAGTGTACCGTTAGTCTATGGATGGTGGAAAAGCACCCAGATGATGCTCTGCCTCCACACAACTAAAAAGAAATATGAAGACTTGATCTCAGAGACACAATGTTATGATTATGTTTTGAAAGTTGTAACAATATGATTATTATTGTAAGCCAACTTTTTTGACATTGAGCTTTGTATAAATGATAAAATTGTTTTATAGTATTATGAGAAGAATATGTGGAAATTTTTAAGCTCAATTAAAAATATTTCTTCTATTATTATGCATGAATATTAAATTCATTTGCGTACTTATAGAGCAGGTGATTTATCATTTAATTTTGATTTAAGATTATTCATTTGATGGTATATATTTGTCTTCATTGAGAACTAGTTTGTAAAAGTTATCTTTTAAAAAAAGTGAGTTTTTAGTGAAAGTTTTAGTTTACAAAATGTTGTTCATTACAATTCAAGCCAAAAGAAAAAGTGCATGTAGAGTCCTAAAATTCATTAACACAATGTAGCCAAGAAAAATAAGGACTAGGTTTTCCATTCACACAGATAAGCTTGGTTGTATAAATGCAAAATGTATCACCCATCCATTACAATGCCAAAGATAGAATGTATGTGAACAATCAATGAATAAACAAGATGCATCTCTTGTATTATGATGAAAAGAGTCTTTTACAAAGGCTTCACAAATATTTAAGGATCTCTAGACTAATCAAATAATCATGCATAACACTCAAACTAGTAAATCTAGTAGCATAAATATAATAGTTTTTTGAAAATACACTTGAAATTCATATCAAAGATAGGCTATAAGAATGAAAATAACCCCTTCAATGGATTACAAATACATTTACACTTAAATATGAAACTCAAAAATGTAGGTCTTGACACCCTAGAACACTTCTAGAATAAATAATGCACTTAAAATTCTTCTTCTAAAACTCCCTCTAGTAACTAACAACCAAAATACATTATATAAACATGAATATATAACTTGATAATCTCACATAGCACAATGGTGTATATACACTTGGATATTGTTCATAACTCATTAACACAGAAATTAGGAACTTGACACACTTCAAGAGAGAAGCCAAGTTTATCAAATTATCCCTTTGGTTGTCACACACCTACATTCATACCTTCATTAGCATGACCACCTTTAAGAGAAAGATTTCCCAACTACATACTTGTATCCACATGATCTTTAAGAACAAGGCTAACAATCTAAAATTTTACATCCACATCTTCATCATCAACATACTTATCATGGGATGTTGAATCACCCACCTCTACCCCACTTGAGCACACACTTGCAGCATGGTTTTCATGAACATCAACATCAAAATACACTCCCTCAAATTGGTCATCCAAGTTATTAGACTTATCATCATTAGCATGTATGAAGGTGTCACATTTGCAATATTTGATGCTTTTTTAATTTCTTCAATGAGGCCAACCCACCCATAGGCTTGATAGAGAATTATAGGCTTCATTTCCTTTAGAAGCAAGATTCACCAAGCTCAAGTGCCTCAGAAAACAAGTCCACATGGAGAGAGATACTTCAAGCCTCTTATTCTTAGAAATGTTTGAAACAATAGCTACAAATGTCTGATTAAAATTAAAAATTGACTCTCTTTCTTGTCTCTTGATATTGGCAAGTTCTTGGACAATAAAATTAGGGTCAATATCACTTGCATATTTCTCATTAAAAGATACAATATTATCATCCCAAGATAAAAACAATGGCTATAAAAACCTCCAACCAATCCTTTACACATCCATACAATGATTTGATAAACAACCTTAACCATACATCCTCATGTTTTATATCAACGGAACTCATCAAATCAAAAAATAGTTTGATGTGGGGCCCTCCTTGTGTTTCATCAAACCCATCAAACTTGGGAAGCTAAATATAAACATCTCTTAGCATGGGGTTTAGGCAATTAGCCATCCAAGATAGGTCTATTTGCTTGTATTCATCAATGATGGGGTGGCAAGTAGGTCTTTAGACTTCAAGATATCATGCACAAGCATCTCTATATGCTACATAAGGTCAAAAGTTTATTATGTGGATGCACATAGCTTTTTATAAGGACACAAGGAGGAAATATAACTACTAGCACAACAAGAAGCCTCACTAGATCACTCTTCATCATCATAATCATCATAGTACCTTGGGCTAAGACAATATGATAAAGCATAGGAAATAGGTGGCCTAGGACAATCTTCACACCAAAGACCCATACTTCATGCAAACACATAGAATGCCTAAAAATTGAACTCTTTCTCTCATAAATTTATGATTTTACAAGAATAGGACATAATCCTCAAATAGAAAAGAAGAAAAATTCTTGTATTTTAACACCTTCTATTACTCTCATGAGATGTGAACTAAAATATCATAGCAAACACTTGATTTGAAATAGTATGAGGGTGATGTCACAATAGTGTGTCCCACTTATGGGACATCCTGATTTTTTTTTTTTTCTGAAATCCAATATTTTTTAGAAAAATTAATGATTTAAACCTTGATGGGTTCCATCTAAAGGGGTTTAATTGAAGGGTTCGATAAAACCCCATTAGATCAAATCCCCTTGGAAAGAGCCCCCTAGTCTTAAATCAAACCCTTGATGGAGTCTCCTCTACACCTATCAAAATGTTGACAAAAACAAATTTTGCTTCATCATTTGGGGGATCAAATGAAATCATTTAGAAATCCTATTTTGTAAATATGTAGCCCTTAGTATAAGATTTCCAAAAAGTATGATTTTGAATATGTTTCATTTGATTTTATATATATTTTCTATTTTCTACTAAACGTAGGTTTTTCACCGATTATCAATGTCTCTATTCCCCACACGCAGAAAAATAAAGAAATAGAGAAAAAATTTCTAAAAAATATTTGTGCACTAGGTATTGATGTCCTTGTTTCACTAAAAAAAAATTTGATATATAAACAACAATTTATGCTTGACGACATACACCTATGTCCAAATTATAGTTACCCTGACTTCAAAAATTAGTTAAAAAAAACATGTAACAAAAAATTATGAAAAAAAATCCATACCCAAGATATTGATGTTAAAAATCTATATTTTAAAAATTAGAATTTTATCCTTTCTAGAAAAAAAGTTATTCTTGACGACAGAAATGTTACTTTCTAAAAAATGTTGTTTACTATTAAAAACTAGTTATTAAAAGAGACATTGAAAGATTCTTGATTTATTTCAAAAAAATAAAAAAATATATATTTAGAATCTACACACAAATCACTAGTTTGCATCATCTCCAAAATCTTAATGGTTTAGCTACTATAGGTCTCATAAAGTGAAGATTTAGTTAAAAATGTTGATATCAATGTCCATCTTGGCCAAAACGTGGGACTCATTATTGTGGGTTTACCCATGAAATTTGAATTAGGAACAAAAGTTGTTACCTCTTCAAACATCAAAACCTTGAAATAACTCTTGATCTCCAAGGGCATAATTAGATTTGGATTCTATCTATTATTAGAAGAGTCTTCAATAATAACATGGCACATGGTAGTGCACCAAGAACCCATAATATCTCCTTTCCAATGACAACATCTATTAGCATATTGTTGGGATACACAAGATACAACAAACACTAATAGAATGAATAACAAGGTTCACAAATATTTAAACCACAAAAATAATATGCTCGACAATGATGCCATTTGTTGGTGCCTAATGTTGTATCTACACAAACCCTAAATGACAACCCAAGACCTAATTCTATGGAAGGTTAGCTTAGGATGATGAATTAAAGCTCGTGATCAAGCACTAGACAAATATGGGCCAATTCATAAGAGAGGTATGTTGCCTCCCAAAATAACTGCAACCCAAAACCCTAAAACATTTTAGAAATCACCTAGGCCAGGGGTGTCATCAAGGTGACTGAAAGAGATTTATCAATAGGTTAATGGGGATTTTGGCCAATTGATAGGAGTGGGTAGATTCCTCTGCTCTTCAGGCTCAGCTAGACCTAGGAGGGATATTCATAGAGGCATGAAATAAATTACAAATAAACAAACACAACCATACCCAACGTACACTTGACCCCAAGACCTATCACTAGGTCAAGACAAATTGGCTACACGGGCCTCTAATTAAGCTGATTCAACTGTGTGAATGTACATGCACAGGACTATTGGGTTTTTTCCCTTAAACCACAGGTGAATGATTTTTTTGTTTTAAAAGACTGATTGATCCCTCTCCAATATGGATGGGTGCCTACTCCATTGGTCAACTGAGTCATAAGCAATAAAGAAGAAAGAAATGGATTGAACCAATATCAACAAAAGACTAAAATACATTGACATATACTTCTTAGATTACATTTCATACATTGGACATAATTATCCAGAACCAAACTACAATGACCCATCTGCAACAAAGAGATGATTCAAAACAAAGCATGTGTTGACTTGAATTATGTCACACATTATCAAATCTCTATTACAATCGCACTAGCAAATGTGGTGAAGCAAAAGAAGAAAGCTACGACTATGCATTCCCCTGAATCATTACAAATAGCCACGGAGACATACCATTGCATAAAGATGTGCATTACAACTCATTCCTACATTGTATCAACCATATTCCTCCATTCACTGCTCAGACATTATCCTCTATTTGATGCCCGAAAAATCTCCCTTAGGCTTTGCCAGACTAGACAATTGGTTCAATGACCAACAATAGAAAACATCTTTGAAACATGCATATTTGGCAATTCAGCTTCTTGTATAACTCTTGGGTGTTGGAAAACTAGTCAACAAGAAATCTATGCTGCAATAAAATCAGGCCAGAGCTATGTCAGAAGATTAGAAAATTTATGGGCACCCATCTCTTGCATACTAATATTTTGTCCTGAGAAGGACCTGTAGAAGATATCGATCACTGGAGCATTGCATCCTCATGTTAAATTTGGTACTTGTGCATTGAAGGCATATACTTGTTTCAACCACCCACTTAGCATTTATGAAGATCTGAGAAGTTGTCAGCACATTAGAAAGAACAAGGAAGGCCAGGAAGCTGAGCTCTGACATATTGGACTTTGGAGCTCAGGCCTTCCACCTTGCAACTACACACATATGGAAGAGGAATGAGAGAAGCCTCGATCCTGTCTATGTATAGATATGAAGGCCTCGGGGGTTGAGCCTTGAGCCATCACCATTTCGCCTACCACCTTTCGGAAGGGATAACAAGGAAGCCCCGACATATGCCTTCCACCTTGCATAGAAGGAACACTCATTGGGGGTCGACCATCGCGCCTTCCTCCTTTTGTCTTCTTATGAAAAAGGCAAAAGGAAGGTTTCCAGAACTCCAACCTTTGACACACTTAGTTCTATTTTAGCCCTGTCAAACACTTCATACTTAGAGGGATTTGAACAAGTAGACCTGTCAGACTTTAGACTTCAGGCCCTTCCACCTCGCAACACTGAAGAAGACGAAAGGCCAAAAATCTGACCTCTGACACTCTACAGTACTGCATCATACTTAGAATATTTTTCATTACCTTGGCAGATTTCAACCCACAGACCTTCTCCTTGATGTCTACCATGAAGAAGACGGAAGGCCAAAGGATTGACCTCTGACCTTCGACACAGTTAGACGAATTATCAACACTTAGGCAAATTTGATCCATGGGATGGTACACCAAAAGGAAGGAGTCTGAAACTTTGAAACTCTAACAAAGGAAGATAATACAAAGGAAATACTTAGGATGCTTTGGACTTAGTCATTTTTTGGGTTTTTCCCTTATACTTAAAAGGCAAACACATGAAAGCCTAAGGAAGATGTCTTTGATCAGTTATAAACTACAGGTTCCATATTGAAGGCATAAAGTGGGTCTTTCACTAGATTTGGGGCAAAAAGGTGCAGGTTAGGAACTAGTTTTTTTAAGCATCAACACTGGCTCTAGTTGGGGACGTGTGCCAAGTAGTGGCACAATGAGAATCCAAATCTTTAAGCAAACCAAAAGAAAAAAATGAATAGGGGAAACAACAGAAATGTATTTACAACAAGGGCATATATATAAGAGAACATACAATCATTAAGGAAAAATGACTGTAACCAAAATTTTAGATCACTATAGGCCAAACCTGCATAAAACTATTACAACTACTTGCCTCTGTCAAAGACAAGTTGAATGAAGGAGTTGATCTCCCTCAAATCAAACCTGCATTCATCACCTAGCTACAACAACTAGGAACTATCCCTAGCATGTGCTAATCTACAACATATGCATGTGGAGCCAAGGTCAGCTTCATCAATAAAATCACTACTACAAGGAAACCATAATAAATAGGTTCTTGACCTATTCCCATCCATATCAGGCTTGTTCCCAACAACAAGGGGAGAAAAACTAAAAACTAGATCAGCAACAAAAGAAAGAAAGGAAGGCAAACCTCCATTATCAACTAATAAGTCATCATACATGCTGACCTATTCATGTAAATTGAGGGAAAAAGAAAATACCTCCAATTCACATGGCAAAGAAAATTGTGCCAGAATGCATTGTTGATCCACAAGAGAAGATACTTCATCTTGTAGAGAAAATTGGAAAGACTCCAGCTTTGTCATATCCTCAAGTTCGGTAGGAACATGTTGATCTTCAACTTGGAACTCATGTTGCTACTCAATGTCATTAATATGTGTATATTGGGCCCAAAAAAAGATTCAAATTCAGGCACAACATCATTATCCACAGCAGTAGACACTTGATCTTCATTGTAAAGGAAACTTTCATACTCACAAGTGTCAAACTCTTGGATAATAGGTGGCCAACACACAACATCTTCACGCATGCTAATTTCTTGTTCCACACATGGATCAGAAACATGATCCATATCTTCATCATTAGTAGCATAAGAATCATAATGAGGCATTTCAAATGATGGACTGCACTCATCCCACAATCTCTCTATTTCAATCTCAACTTGGCAACTCATTGTATTATAGTTGCTACTGCATACACGTACTAGACTGTCCTCTTCCACACCACCATAGGGAATTCTATCTACTACCTGCATAACCATATCAGCAACAAAATGTTCATCATGGAGACCACTTTTACCAATGTTAGCAGTTATAGGATCATCTGTCTGGAACCAGTCAGTGCACAAATCATCAGCAAAGGAAGAAAAGGCGTAAGAAATGTCACTTGAAGCACAAGACACCTTGACTTTCACACATGCATCCTCAACACAATCAACCTCATCATTGTCACAAGGGATGAAATCTGGAAGCTCATTAAATAATAACTCATCATTGCCATCACTCCCTCAGATTGACTCATCCAAATGCAAAAGAGTGCACATGTTGTTCTCATATTTTGCATTGTCAAGGGATGTTGCATCAAACACCTCTTCCCTCATGTCCTCACTATCAAATTGATCCCACACACTATCACATTCACCAACATCACAACCCACAACAAGGTCCTCAAAGTGAAACCAAATTTTTACACCTTCACCTGTCTCAGATTGGTTATTTTTGGGTGCACACATGCTACGGTCATCTTTAATTTCAGACCAGGGATCACAAGATAGAGCAATGACATTATCTTCTGCAAGGGATGAGCCATCCAATTGAAGATAGGTAACTACACTATCTTGACTTTCAGTACAACTGTCACATGATGTCGCCTTGCATGATTTCATTTCCCTGACAACACATTCAACCTGATCTATAGTATTGTTGTCTGCCACATGCTCATCATTTGTAATACTCACCTTAGGGGACCACAACCCAGCAACATATTCATTTCTCATTTTAACCAAGGCATCAAGAGCAAGGTAATCCTATTGTAAACTAGCCAGCCTCAAATCTTCCTGAACTGATCTCAACCCAACTTCATAAGTTTCAAAAAATAAATTAATGTAAGCTAGAATAGAAGGTTTGAAAGCATTTGGAATTCTAGATAGTGCAATAGAAAACTGATGGCTAAAATCCATGCTGGATTCACCCTCATGGCTTGTGATATTTTTAATTTCTTGTACAAGAACAGGGTCCAAACTACTTGCAAACTTTTCAAATGCCACCACTAAATGATCCCAAGAAGCAAAGTGATGGTAGAGAAACCAACAAGCCACTTTCTTCCCAAACCACAAAGTGATTTGAAAAGGAATCGCATCCACATATCCTCATCCTCAAATTGTAACTTGTTTTTGAAATCTAAAAATGCAAGAACATGTGCCTTCCCATCATAGGCATCACACCCATCAAAGATTGGCATCTGATAATAGATCTTATTGGGCATGGACTTCTTCTCATAATTGACCCATGAAAGGTCCACTTGTTTGTATGTGGTCTCATTAGCAATGGGAGGAGGACAAAAAAGTGAGATATTAACAATAGTAGGAAGGGCATTGGGCTGCGCCCTGGACTGATGTAGTATGATTTGATTTTCTAACTCCTTTTCTTGCTACAGTAAAGACTCTAACAACTGTTTGGTTTTATCAACTTCATACTACAGTCTAGCTGAATCATTTTGATAATGCAGGGGTGTTTGATATTGTGACAAGGGAATACAAGATGCAGGGCAATCTTAGTAATAGGATGAAACATCATTATAAGAATCATAAGCATCTTCATCCTCATAATATTCATGACTAGGGCACGAGGCATAGGACAATTCACAAGAAGGACCTATCCTAGGGCCACTAGCATGCCAAGAAGTGATGACTAAATGTTTTTACCATGCAGGGCAACACAAGACATAATAGAAGAAATGCTTTCATATTTTGGAGGAAGTCTAAATTGGTTATAAAAGGAAACCATGTGTACATTAATTTTCCAATTGCTTCTCATATACATGGGGTGTTTGAATCACCAACAGCACAACTAGAACATCAGCGAACAAATTTTAGTTCTCTATCTTTGATAGCAGAGTCGCCACCTCTTTTAAAGAGGAATTCCTTGAAGTGTGACTCATCTTCAAGGCCACAAATTGATTTTGGGTTCAGTTCACCAACAGAGTCTTTAATTCCTTTGAACCCTCAAATTCTCCCTGGCAACGGTGCCAAAAATGTTGGCATCAGTTGACAGGATGCCAAACTTACCCAAACAAGCCCAAACAAAATGCACAACTACAAATCACTGTTATAGGAGCATTCAGAATAATTCAACCATTTAATTCATTCCTTGGCAATGACACCAAAATGTTGGCATAAGTTGACAGGCTGCCAAGCATACACAAACACATCCACAACTATAAACTGAATGCTACAGTGGCCTTCAAATAATTCAAATTTTTGTTTCATTCACTGGCAATGGCACCAAAAATGTTGGCTCCCAAAATAACTGCAACCCAAAACCTTAAAACATTTCAAAAATAACCTAGGCCAAGGGTGTTGTTAAGGTGACTGAAAGAGGTTTATCAACATGTTAAGGGGTATTTTGGCCAACTGATAGGAGTGGGTAGACTCCTTTGCTCTTCAGGCTTATCTAGACCTAGGAAGGATATTCCTAGAGGCATGAAATAAAATACAAATAAACAGACACAACCATACCCAATGTACACTTGACCCCAAGAGGTGTCACTAGGTCAAGACAAACTAGGTGCACAGACCTCTAATTAAGCTGATTCAACTGTGCAAATGTACATGCACATGAATGATGGTTTTTTCCCTTAAACCACAGGGGAATGATTTGTTTGTTTTAAACGAGCAATTGATCCCTCTCCAATATGGACCAGTGCCTACTCCATTGGAAACTGAGTCATAAGAAATAAAGAGGAAATAAATGGATTGAACCAATATCAACAAAAGACTAAAATACATTGACATATATTTCTCATATTACATTTCATACATTAGACATACTTAATTATCAAGAACAAAACTACAATGACCCATTTGCAACAAAGAGATGACCCAAAACAACACATGTATTGAATTGAATGCTATCACACATTATCAAATCTCTATTACAATCACACCAACAAATGTGGTGAAGGAAAAATACAAAGTTGTGACTATGCATTCCCTTGAATCATTACAAATAGCTATGGAGACATACCACTACATAAGGATGTGCATTACAACTCATTCCTATGATGTATCAACCACATTCCTCCATTCACTGCTTAGACATTGTCCTCTGCTTGATGCCTGAAAATCTCCCTTAGGCTTTGCCAGACCAGACAATTGGTTCAACGACCAACAATAGAAAACATCTTTGAGACATGTATATGTAGTAATTTAGCTTCCTGGGCATTGAAAAACTAGTCAACAAGTAATCTGTGCTACAATAAAATCAGGCCAAAGCTATGTTAGAAGATCAGCAAATTTTTGAGTGTCCATCCCCTGCATACTAATATTTTGTCCTTAGAAGAACCTGCAGAAGATATTGATCACTGAAGAATTGCATCCTCCTATTAAATTTGGTACTTGTGCATTGAAGCCATATACTTGTTTCAACCCCCCACTTAGCATTTATGGCGATTTGAGAAGTTGTCAACACATTTGAAAGAACAATGAAGGAAAGGAAGTAGAGCTCTGACAAATCTGAGAAGTTGTCGACCCCACCTATGTATAGATATGAAGGCATTGGAGGTCAGGCCTCAGGCCATCACCATTTTTCTTTATGCCTTCCAAAAGGGAGAACAAGGAAGCTGTGGCATCTGCCTTCTGCCTTGCATAGAAGGAACACTCATCGGGGACTAGCTGTCAGCACTTCCTCCTTCCATCTTCTTACAAAGAAGGTGGAAGGAAGGAAGCCCAAATTCTAACCTCTGACACACTTAGTTCTATTTTGGCCCCGTTAGACACTTCATACTTAGAAGGATTTGAACAAGTAGACCCATTGGACTTTAGACTTTGGGCCCTTCCACCCTACAACACTGAAGAAGATGGAAGACCAAAACTCCAACCTTTGATGCTTCACAGTACTGCATCATACTTAGAATATTTTTCATTACCTTGACAGACTTCAACCCATGGCCCTTCTCCCCAACGTCTGCCATGTGAAAAAGATAGAAGGCTGAAGGCCTAACACCTCTGACACACTTAGACAAATTATCAACACTTAGATAAATTTGAGCCATGGGATGGAATGCCAAAAGGAAGGAGTTTGAAACTCTGACAAAGGTAGGAAATACAAGGGAAAGACTTAGGATGCTTTGGACTATCATTTTTTGGCTTTTCCCTTGTGCTTAAAAGGCAAACACATGAAATTAGGTATGGAAGATGTCTTTGAGTGGATATAAACTAGAGGTCCCATAATGAAGGCATAAAGTGGGTCTTTCACTAGATTTGGAGCAAAAAGGTGCAGGTTAGGAACTAGTGTTTTCAGGCATCAACAAGGTCAATCTCTTCTTCTACTATGAGATTTCCCAAACTTAGATGGTTGTTCCTTGAGTTCACTTAGAGGATAATTAAAGAGAATTAACCAAATATATCTAGTTTTAGAGTTAAACCATTCCTTATTGCAATAGGAGATTTGAAAAACTATCACTAAGCTTCAATGCTTGTTTATAATACATAGCCCTCTTTCATGAAAATAAGTAAGTTGTGTGTGCAACCAAAAATATGCTAATTTCTATCTCCTAATGATATTTTTCAATTCAAGAGTTTACCTCATACATACTTGTAGGGTGGGATAGAAGTGCAAATCCCTACAAAGATATTTTTGTTTTGGTTCTCATGAGATAAGATCTTGTTTAAACATTGATCTTGTAAAGCTAGAAATACAACTAGGTTTATTGCTAAAGTGTGTTGATTTGTAGTGTGTAGTTGTGAATTCAATTGTGTTGGGAAGCTAGAGTATTAAAGAATGGTTATTTGATCATAAATAGGTGACTAAGTATTCAATCGAAAAGAACAAGTGCATGTATAAATCTAATGTTTACGTAGTGTCCCTTCCAAAACCATTAGCTCAAATCTTCTAAAATTTTTGCAATCAACTCAAATTTTAACTCTTTCTAATCACCAAGTTCTTGATGTGGGAAAAGTGAGAGCATATGAAGATTAGAACGAGGAAAGTGGAATTAACTGGAAGATGTTGGCAGTAGGCCAACCAACCTACAATATAAGAAGAGACAAAAATGATCAATCCAAATTAGCTAATAGTGAATGCAAATTTTGATCAAGCCAAAGTGGCTAAATACATATGAAATTACGTCAATGCCCAAATGGAGAACTAATTTACCTAATTTTGATACACACCAAAATGGTGGAGAGTACTGAAAAATAAAGATAGGATCTAATGGATGGACCAACTAGGATCTATTACAATGATAAAGTAGGATCTAATGGTAAATTTTCTAAGATCTTCAGTAATTAAAACAACTACTCGTAGTAAACCATCCAATATTACAGTATTTAGAGGAAAAAAAATTCACTTTAATAAACAAGCTAAGCATTTTCTCAAACAATTATACATCACCCAAAAAGAAAGCATTTTGTCAAATAATTGGTTAGCAAACTGAAATTTGATTATTTTAACCAACATTGATTACCTTAGCTTAGGATGAGCTTCAAATAAGAGAAATATGTAGTACGATGAATACCATAATGTTCTGCTAAATCCTGATTTGTTGCTGATACAACTTTGAAATACTAATTTTTGCAAACATTTCACTATTGTATAGTCACTAAATTAATCCATATGAATGCTACAACAAACCACACAACTTGTTACTATTGTTCAACATTAGAACATTTTTTTAAATTTGTTGTAGACCTAAAATAATCAGTAAAGAAACCAAGAATGACCTCCTTGAACATGTACGACCCCTTTTTCCAATGGTACGACACCCCAAAAATTCCTTCAAAGGAATACAAACTTCTTCAAAACCTCACGTCCCCATTTTCCATATTATATATCATCATGAAAGTAGGCGGTGTTGGAAACAAGGTGGATAACTGAGAGGGGGGTGAATCAGTTATCTTAATTATTTAACTTGCTTTTCTTCTTTGACAATAAGTGTAGTATCAAAACATATAAGCATACATAACCATGAGAGCAGAAAGGAAATCAACACACATAACACAAGGATTTTTATGTGGAAAACCTGATTAAGGGAAAAACCACGGGGTGACTAACCCAAGATTGTATTCTCTGTTAAAAGAATAAGAAGTACAAAATGGCACTTGTCAATTAGGGCTCACTACCCGAGCACACTGCTCACAAGAGGCACATTGCCCACAAGAGACTCACTGTCTACAAGGTTATAGAAGGTAACCAGATGTTTGAACTAAACAGAGGCATCCACATATGTTGAGGTTCAATTCTGGTTAGGCTCAATATACTAATTTACTGCACTTCATACTTCCTTGATTTTAGTGCTGCTATTCTGTCACATACCGGACTTGTATTGCTACTTCCACACTTCTCTTCTGCCTTTTGTCTCACCATATATACACGACACCCCTTCATACCAAAATCCATCTGGTATATATATCCGCACCAAGGATTTCAACATCTTTCTAGTCGGCAACTGGAATACTCAAGATATTTACTAAATACTGGTCTGTCGGCTGAATCCATGCTTAATATGTGATGTGCATAAAAAATATAGACATAGAAGTAATCAATCATGTCAACCAACCATGAATGATCCCTCAAGAAGCTTGATCACCATCAATTTCTCATCCAGATTAAAGTCTGATGCTCTACCGGTTAGTTCTTCCTCAGTCTACTCTGCCTGTCAGGAACCCAACACTTAGATGCTCATATCTTTTCACTCTTTCATCACTAGAGGTTCAATCTCTAGAATGTAGCAGTCATGGTACTCCTCTTGACTTCCCCAACTTTGTACGTTGCTGAGATACATCCTCTGAGAGATCCGGACCTAATTGTCGGACCTTGCTACATGCTTTGTTCTTGTTCACCAGACCAAAATATTCTTCAATCTTACTTTTGGTATAGTCATATTGTACTCTGTAGATGTGTGAGATAGGCTTTGTTGCCTCCAATGACAACAATTATGAAGCCACACAGTGTCTCTTGCCCACAATCTCCCCCTTTGGCATTAATGGCAACACTTAGTGAAAAATGACTAAGTGTTGTAGCAAACTCCCCCTTGGCTGATGCTCTGTCTTATGTATATTTTTATTGGAGCTCCCCCTTAGCTAGATTCCACATTTTTCACTACTCCTGACTCCTCCTTTGACATCAATCGCAAAGGGTGAAATCCGCACACCAAAATTTGCAAATATTAACCTATACATAGCTGCATAAGTATATATACATGTTATACTTACATATACTTAAGTATATCTGCAAAAGTGGTTTTCAACTAGACAAATTCTGTTGTCCAACTCTGCTTCATCCTATCCAAAATTGAGATGTGACCACTTAACAAAAATGCAAAGGCTTCTACCCTTTGTAAGTCTGCCGGGTCACTGGTCCGGGCTATAGTCTGAGCATCAGTTAGGGCCTCATGCATTGCCTCTAACTTAGGGATAATTATCCCTCTTAGTTCACTCATTTTGCTTATTCTATTCTTCTTCTCCTTCTCAAGCCTCTTTATCTCATTTGTAGTGGCAATAGCCTTGCACTCTTGATTCATTATGGATGAGGTGAGAGGATCAAAATTCTGAGATAAACATGACAATTTACCCTCTTATTCTTCCACCTTCTTTGCAATGTTTGATGTCACTGTGGACCAAGATAAACAAAATTTGTATAATTCTCTACTATCTTTAAGAGCATTTTCTAGGCTCTTTATCCCAATATCCAGATTTCTCCTATCATTTGCTATGAGTCCCTATACTTCGGAGAATCTCTTTCCGAAAAACTCTTTCTGGACTTTCTCTTCTGCTGATTTCCCCAAATAATCAAAATGTGTGCTAACAGAATTAACAAGAGATTTTAGATTACCAGATGGAGAGGCCGAAAGATCCTTGTGGAAGGATGGCATGATTTTCTCTAGCACACCGGATGCAATTTCTATTAGCTCACAGTCTTCCATGCGAGACTTCAAAATCTTTTCTTTTGCTCTAGCTTGAACAAAAGATGCTACCTTCATTGTCTAGACCGGAGAGAGGGAGTCAAAATTGAGTGGCCCTTGAAATAATCCTGATTCATCTATCTCTAACATTTCTTTGTTCAAGAAGCTCTTTACTGCCTCAGCAGTGTCTCTTGCTAAAGACAAAGTCTTCTTTCCTTTTCCCACCTCAGAACTGTCATCTGGGATCTTCTCTGTTTGATCTTCTTCTCTTCCCTTTACCTCTTCTTCTTGACTATTTTTCTCTTCTTTTCTTTCTTCTCCTTTAGTTCCAGAGTCTGCTGGGGGATCCAGAAGAGAGATGTTTACTTCTTCATGGACTTCCTCTTCTGGAATAGAGGAATCCAAGTCCTTAGTCCTCTCCTCACCTATCTCCTTTGGCTCTTCTACATTTTTCTCAGTAGATGCTTCTTTTGATGTACTTAGTCCTTCATCATCCATGGCAGAAGGTTCTTCATCTATTTCCTCTATGACAAGAAGTTTGAATCTTTTGTAGGCATTTTAGAGGATGTCTTCTGTCCCTTTTGCTACCTGATCTATCTCTCCAAGCATAAGTTTGTTCATTTTGGCTTCGCTTCGGAACTCATCCTTGCAGTCCTTGAAGATCATGTTCATTTGTTTTGGAGTAATGGAAGGATAGAGCTGAATAGCTATCTGTTCCCGAATTTCTAAGTCCTTAGCTTTAGCATTCTCCTTTCTCAGTTCAAGTTCCTTCTCTAGACTTTTGGGGATTAGAGAGATGATTTCAATGAATGCTTTAGTATAGATGTTTAGATACCTGATTGTAGCATCTTGCAAGATCTTCTTGTTAGCTTCACTATATTCATCATAAAATTTAGTCATTGGTTCCAGATTCCCATCCACAGTAACTAATTTGATGACATCATCAATGCAGAGAGTAGGCCTTTCAACAAATTCTTCTGCGTCTTCTTCCTTGTTTTGCCCGGTAGAGGGTTCCCCAGATGTTTTCTTCTTCTTCCTCATTTTCTTAACTTCTTCATCAGATTTTATTTCTTCGTCATCCTTTTGGCTTATGTATGACCTTGTGGCCTTTGTCTTCATTCTCTTTTCTCCCTTTCCAGATGTCTTGGCTTCCAGTTTTGAGGATTTTGAGCTCTTAGAGGTGGCAGGTACAGAGCTCTTAGAGGATCTAGTTCGAGAGGAGGCTTGTACTGGAACACTTCCTTTTTCTGCTTCTTCTTTTTCTTTCTCAGCTATTTCTAATTTTTCTCTATTTGCATCAACTGCCTCTTTTGAAATGCCATATCTTTTGGCAACTTCCCCTACTTCCCTTCTCACTTTTCTTTTCATCTTTGGTTGTCTTAGCTCAACATGAATTTTCACACTCAATTCTTGAAAGGTTCCAAACCTTTCTGCCTCAGGGTCCTTAGATTGACTCAGCAGGTGTTGGACATGTAGTTCTAGGATTTTCTCATCTACCTCATAGCCCATTGGCATAATCTAGATTGTTTTGGGCTCTACTACCTCCATTAGGCATTGATCAGTGTCTACCATAAAACAAATTGTGTCCTTCAATTTTTCAACTATTGTC
This sequence comes from Cunninghamia lanceolata, assembly GCA_027924645.1. Lineage (NCBI taxonomy): Eukaryota > Viridiplantae > Streptophyta > Pinopsida > Cupressales > Cupressaceae > Cunninghamia > Cunninghamia lanceolata. The sequence goes on along the minus strand of BSBN01000424.1, from coordinate 5,304,146 downwards.
TGAGGAATTCTTTCTCTGGCCTGCATCATACCTTGGAAGTTCTTGAAATATCCCTAGAGTGTTGTGCTTTGAGCCTTGGCATCACCAAGCCCATACATATAATCTCTGATTTGTATGGCAACTGGTCTGTCATTTTGCCATACCTAGCCACTTGTTCTAGGTAGCTCATTCATATAGTAAAACAAGAGACATAGTATTAGGCCACCATACTTAAATTAATTCTTCTTATCCTTTATTTTCTACAAATTTTCTAACAGTTGGCTCAGAAGAAGTTTGCATAGATCATAGTCTGCATTTTCCCTTAGCATCTGATATGCAGTATAAATTGCAGTTCTGGATACAGAGTTCTCCTTGTTGGAATGATATATTTTGTAGCCAATTATCATAGAGGCAAATTTGATATCCAGATCTGTGATATCTTCTATTGTCATTGCTCTCTTGTCAAACTTTGATTCGGTAGCCTCACTTACTGTCTGATTCTTGACAGATTTGAGAGTAGACAACCCACTGGATGAGTGCAATCCGATTACTGCCCTAATGGCATCTTTCGTTATCTTGAATGGTCTCATCAACCACATGAATTTATCATGTATTCGGCTAAGAACATACCGTACCCATTCATCCTCTGCAAAACAAGGAAAGTGGATGCAATGTCCAATATGCTTATCCCGGATGGCCTTGTATTGAGGTTTAAGTTCAAATGTTTCATCTATTAATTGCTTGTGATAGATATCCATTAGCTTGGATTCCCCAAATTCCTCAATATTGGCATGTATGTATACCCTAACATCTTCTACGTGCAGAACCCCATGCAGAATGCTAGAGAAGGTGCCTAAGGGATCAACTTCTAGGGATTTGTAAGGATATTTTTTGAACTTTGGGCGTGGCCTATCAGTGATCTTAACAACATTTGGAGTAGCCATCTTGCAAAAGATTCGAAGAGAGATATCCAAGAACGGAAATACCTTTTCACACTTCTAGGGTTCACAATATGAGCCAGAAAAGATCGTTGGTTGAATCAGATTCTACGGTTGATCTTTGAGAGGGTTGAAGCAATCTTGTTGCAGAGCTCTTTCTTTCTTCTTCTTGAATGCAAATGTACAAAGGATGAGTAAAAGAACCCTTTTATCTTTCTGCAAACCCTAATTTCTTATTGCAATAAATGCACAACTTAAGTCAATCTAGTTGCCTTGTTCTGAGGGAGATCTTTCCAGATCACTGAGATGCACTTAGAATTATTTTTAGTGATAATTGAAAATCTATCTCCTTTTCTCGAATCATCCCATTTATCCATAGATCAAGATATTTCAATTTAGAATCACATCAGATCTAACTGTGAAAATCCTTCTTTTTCCATATGGCTGTCAAACTAGATTAATCTTGGATGATTTAACTCTTCAAAGCTCCTTGCGGATCTTCCATAATTTTATTGAGGGTTATTTAGATATATCTCTCAGAACCCTTTACTCCGCAGCATTCCATGTGCCAAATTTAGGCACCAATTGACTGGATGGGGGAATTTATTTTCCTTGGTGACTCCCCCTGAGCTAGAGCTCATCTTATTTAGTTTCTGGAAGGAATATCAGCACCAGATTCTGATGTGGATCCATCCGCAACATTTTTTGTACTTCTCTTTACCCAAATTTTGTTCATCTCCCTTTGAACTTCATCCGCATTCACTTTTTCTTTTCCTTTGTCTTGATTTTGATTATGATGCACCAGACCCTTTTTACCCTAAATCTTACTTCTGCAGAATTTGGTAATATGACTGGATCTATTGCAATTATAGAAAACAACATTTCTTTGCATATTTGACTGATATCCTCTTGATCTACATTGATTAGCCATATGTCCCATTCTATTGCATGCAAAGCATCTACCATTGAATGAATTGTTTATTTGCATATTTCTACATTCATAAGATTTGTGACCATACCTTTTGTAGTTAAAACATTGTCCAGAGAAGGATGAATTAGGTTGATTCATTCTTCTTTTGTACTGATTAGCTTTATGACCGAAGTTATTGAAATTGTAGCAGTATCCATTCAAGGATGGATATCTTTGAGAATTTGGTTGCCTTACCAGAGGCCTTCTAGGCCTGTTCCTTGGATTTCCTGATCCAGAGGTCTTCTTACCAGATCTGGAGCTTTCACCTTTTTCATACCACAAGTCATGCTTGTCATCTACCCTCTTTTGGCTTTCAAGAAGAACTTCAAGTTGAGCAGATCTTATCTTGAATTTCTCTTTGTATTCATTTGTTGTTTGAAGATCCCTTTTAAGAGTGTCTATCTGATTCTCAAGTTGTTCTTCATTATCTCTAGCTTCTTCAAGATCAGATTCTAGATGCCTGATTATTCTATCCATTTTGTGGTAGTCTTCTGATTTCTCCTTGAGAGATTGTTTTAGATTATCTTCAATTTTTCTTTTCTCTTCAATTTCTTGGGTGAATTTCATAACCCCTAATTCCATTTCATGTCTTACCATAATGACCTCCTTTGATAACTTCTCACATAACTTGTTTTTCTCATTTAGATCTTCATTAGTATCATTGGCTTCACTTTAACTTGCTAATTGTTGAAGTAGTTCCTTTCTCTTTTTCACAGGGATACTCAGTTTTTCTTTTAGTTCATTTATAAAATCATCATCTTGTTTGAGTCTTTCCCTCAGGTTATTGACTTTAGAGTGAGATTGCTCAAGATCATCTAGGACAGACTAAAGTTGTTCCCTCATACCATACATATCCATTGAGATTTCCAGATCTTCCTCAAGATGTTAGGCTTTGTTTGGAGGAACTTAGCTCTGATACCAATTGTTGGAAACAAGGTGGATAAGTGAGAGGGGGGGTGAACCAATTATCCTAATTATTTAAATTTCTTTTCTTCTTTGACAATAAGTGAAGTATCAAAACATATAAGCATACATAACCATGAGAGTAGAAAGGAAATTAACACACATAGAACAAGGATTTTTACGTGGAAAACCTGGTTAAAGAAAAAACCACGGGGTGACTAACCCAAGATTGTATTTTCTGTTAAAAGAATAAGAAGTACAAAATGACACTTGCCAATTAGGGCTCACTGCCCGTGCACACTGCTCACAAGAGGCACACTGCCTACAAGAGACTCACTATCTACAAGGTTATAGAAGGTAACCAGATGTTTGAACCGAAGAGAGGAATCTACATATGCTAAGGTTCAGTTTTGGTTAGGCTCAATATACTGATTTACTGCACTTCATACTTCCTCTGTTTTAGTGCTGTTGTTCTGTCACATATCGAACTTGTATTGCTGCTTCCACACTTCTCTCCTGCCTTTTGTCGTACACCATACATACACCACACTTAATATCAAAATCCATCTGGTATATATATCCACACCAAGGATTTCAACATCTTTCTAGTCAGCAATCGGAATATTCAAGATATTTACTAAATACTAGTCTATCGGCTGAATCCATGCTTAATATGTGATGTGTATAAAACATATAGACATAGAAGTCATCAATCATGTCAGCCAACCATGAATGATCCCTCAAGAATCTTGATCACCATCAATTTCTCATCTGGATTAAAGTGTGATGATCTACTAGTTAGTTCTTCCTCAGTCTACTCTACCTGTCAGGAACCCAACACTTAGATGCTCATATCTTTTCACTTTTTTATCACCGAAGGCTCAATCTCTAGAATGTAGCAGTCATGGTACTCCTCTTGACTTCCCCAACTTTGTATTTTGCTGAGATACATCCTCTGAGAGATTCGGACCTGATTGCCAGACCTTGTTGCATGCTCTGTTCTTGTTCACTAGACCAAAACATTCTTCAATCTTACTTCCGGTATAGTCATATTGTGCTCTACGGATGTGTGAGATAGACTTTGTTTCCATCAATGAAACAATCACGAAGCCACACCACTTCAAATTAATGTGATTCACCCCTTTACTTCATATGCCCCTCTCTATGATGTGTACGATTAATATGATTACATGCTAGTAACTAGGAAAGGTGTGATAGCTTATTCTAAGGGATGCAAATAATATATTTCTGATGCTATGGAGAAGTGCAATGAAATCTAGAAATAGTTGAATAATAATGACCTTCAAAATTTAATTGATCATATTTGCTTTGAAGAAAAAACATAAATATTATATTAAAATTTGAACTTAGATAAATTCTATAAATTACACAATATTTTGTATTTTTTTAATAAATTGTACCACATAAAAAAATGAAATCAAGTAGACCACAAATCCACACTATAATCTTAAACACACTACAAATCTAGAGAATCTCTACAAACCCCAAATACTAAAAACTACAACTGAAATCCAAATATCCAAAAACTAAAACTTCACACAAAAACATCTGAAACAAATCATTCATCTCAAAGGAAATCCCTGGATGGAATTTCTCAAATGACTATGAGGGTTTTCATCCTCTAAATCATTCTTGCCAATAGGGTTTTCATCCTAGGGAAAAATAAAAATGAATAGAGTTCAATCTTATAAGCAGGGGTTTTGGTTTATCAAATGCATAACCTATTCTAATGTACAACTCCTCCTTTTATAACTTTCTGAGGAAAAATATTTTAATTTATTTTCTTCTTCTCCTATTTTCCCACTTGAACTATTAAAGTGTCTTTTTTACATAATCACTTTTGTACCCACACACCTAGCGACACTTAATAAAGTCACTTTAGGTCCTCTTTTAATTTTTTTTTAATAATATAATATAAGTTGCTTTAATAAAATAAAGTTACTTTCAACAACTTAAGTTAAATTATTAATTTATGGAATGTTCTACGGTATATAACTTCGCCTAACTTATGGTATGTACTACACTATATAAGTTCACTCTAACTTACAATATGTACTACAGTATATAATTCATCCAAATTATGGTATTACTATGGTATATAAGTTCACTTCAACTTATGGTATGTACTGCAAATATATAAGTTCTTCCAACTTACAATTAGTACTATAGTATATAACTTTACCCAACTCCTTAAGTGCATAGGTCTTCCATCCACTAAAAGTTGACACTCTCCAAGGATGATGGAGTTCTACAAGAATCTGGGAACTTTCCAAGAATGTTGTAATGGACTAAAAAGGGACATTACAATTCCTCCCTCCCCAAAATTGCTTGCCCTCAAGCAATGTTAACTCAACCTTCCAACTTCTTCTAACTAAACCCTTTTGCAAATACCAGGATCCCAAATGAATCTCAAGATTTCTTCACCATGTTTTCACTACACCACTCTAATACAACGAGAAGCTATAAATCTTCTATCCTCCTCAATGTTGTCAATGTAAGAAGAGAAAAATGTGTTATTAGTTCCATGTAGATTCAACTTAGTACAAATGCCAATGTTAAAGGATAAAACTGAAATCAATGTACTTGAAGAGAAAACTGCTATGGACCTAACTAGCAAACTACAAATCTTGTATGGAGTATAGACTTTTTTTTTATATCACATGTTTCAATGGAACACCTAGGTCCCATATTCTTATGTGAAGACAAATTTGAGTGAAAGGATATAAGTGTCCTTTGCTACAAGTTGTATTATTTTCCTTCTCTCCAATCTCATGATATTTTCATATTGACAAAAGCCTTGCCACAAACTTCTACTAACATCAGTGCTTTCATATCATAACCTATAATCATCAAGATAATCAAATTGATCGCTACTATTTGTTGATATAGAAATTTTAGCAAGATGAAAACCAAATTTAGTATCTTTTGAGGTGCTTTTTTGTAAAATCCCTTCCTAGATGTTATACTTAAAACCATAAATTTTTTATTTCTAGTGTATTGACATTTCTTCACACTTTGCATGAGATTCAAATCACTAAGTTTTATGAGTATATGAACTATGGATAGTATGCTTACAATTTTAAATATAAAATATTCACATATGCAACTCTGAATAAGTGTTGGACACTATAACAAATATTTTGCTAACTTATTCAAGTATAAAACAAATAATATTGTTTTCTTCTCTAAGACAAAAATTACTGAGTTATTGCATATACAAAGTTCTAACCTTCATATTCTCTATTTTTCTCAAGGTGAGGATAATACAAAGTTTGTAATTGTTGTTATATGAACCCGAACTGGGTGATTAGCATATACTATCCAGATAAAATATGAAGCACCATCCACAAGGAAAACACACACCTTCTATTGTACTCATGTTTCCCTAAAAAGTGATCAGCATCAATTATATGGTATGCAGTGATCAACAAGTAATGCTACCACAAAATTGAGGGTATGCAGCTAGCTTGAAAGAGTTGTGTCTAGCAAAGAATAGGTTGTGGCTAGTCTTGAATGAAATTCCTTCACTCCATATTAGCAATCCATAAGTAGGGTGATGTAATCCACTATTAGATATATACCCTCCAATATCTCCACAAAGTATGAATATATCTTCTTGAAGATAACCTCCAAATTTTTATTTGCAAACAAATCTCACAAATTTGACAATGAAACCCTTCCTACGAACAATACTCAAACCAAAAATATGTATCTTTCTGCTCTCAAGAACTTCAAAAATTAACAATTAAATGCACCTGTAAATGAGCTATATGAATCCACCAAAGAAAGACCAAGTGGGTTTTCATCCACGAAGCCAAATACCTAAGGGTTTTCGTCCTAGGGCTTGTTGAACCATAAAGCTCTAGCCTTCAAAGAACTCCAATAGAAAACAAGTCAAGAAATGAATTGCTTTTTGGCTCCCATCACTTTTATATCCTTCTTTGAGATAATTACTTTATTTTCTTTTAATTTATTTCATTTTCCTACTCACATAAAGTGACCCACTTTATAATTTTCCATTGACATAAAATAAAGTCACTTTACTAAAATCCAAGGTTTAGCCTTTTAATTACTTAAATAGATAAATAATCCCTAGGAACTTAGGACTATTTATAATTTAATTAATTAATTATTCCCTTATATGACCCAACTTAGCCTACGAGAATTAAATAGGCTAACAGTCTCTTGCAAATGTCTCATTCAGAAGAAGGGGACATTACAGTCCTCCCTTCCTAAAATTGCTTGCCCACAAGCAATTGCAAATTTAGATGCTAAAGAATCTACTCTCCCTCCCAAGTGGCATCCTCTAGGGCCAAGTCTCTCCATCCAATCAAATACTCCTTGAGCACTCTACTCCTCAATCTTCTCTCTTTGACATCCAATATAGCATCAGGAACCAAAACCAATATACCCTCCTGATCTAAGGGTGAAAGCTCAGGAGATGAAGTGATATTCTTCCCAAGTACATTTTTTAGGCAAGAAATTTGAATAACATTGTAAATTCTACTACTCTTAGGCAACTCCAATTCATAGGCCACCTCTCCTACTCTCTGCACAATCATGTAAGGACCATACAAGTGAGGCTTAAGCTTCTTTGCACCACTCTTATTCAATGTAGGTTGTCGGTATGACTGTAAGCACAAGAAAACTAAGTCTCAAACCTTAAAACTCCTCTCAACCTTGTGCCTATCTACATAGATCTTCTATTGATTCTAAGCATGATGAAGAATATCCATAAGTGACTTAAGGATGTCTTGACTCTCTTAAATCCAATCCTTCACCCTAGGATCCCTATTGTCATCACATACTAAGTCTACAAAAGACATAGCATAGTCATGCCAATCAACATGTGATAGGTGGTATTGTAACAATGCTCATCCAAATATAACTACCTGATCCAAGCCTTCTACTACCCCACAACATAGTTGTGCAAGTAACCCTCCACCCATTTGTTAACAATCTATGTCTGACCATCAGTATGTGGGTGTGGTAACTAGTGCTTGGGGTCAACTTTGTGCCAACTAACCTGAATAGCTCCTACCAAAATACATTGTGAAACCTACTATCATGATCACTAACAGTATTCTTAGGTAATCCATGGAGTTTGAACACCTCCCTAAATAACAACTCTGCAACCTAAGGTGCCTTAAATACTCAGATGATATAGCAAAGAAATGTGCATACTTGGTCAACCACCACAAAGATGCAATCTTTTCCCTACTGTAGGAAGACCTATAATAAAATCCATGGATATACTCTCCCACTTCTACTCAAGAATAGGCAATGACTACAATAAACTTGGTGGGAAAGTATGCTCTGACTTGTTCTGTTGACAAGTCATACACTCTCTGATATGGTGCAAGACATCATCTTTGAGGCCCTTCCAAGAGAATCTCTCGCTAATCTTCATGTAGGTTGTGAAGTACCCTAGATGTCCTACAAGAGGTGTATCATGAATGGATCTTAAGATTTTCTCCTTCATTTTTTATTTAGTGACCAAATAAACCACGTCCTTTTAGTAGATGACATCATCCACCACCTTGTACCTATCATCATGAATCTTACCATCCATGATCTCGCATGTAAAGGTATTTTTGGAATACTCAACCAAAAGGTGAGCCTTCTAGTCAACTGAAATCTTTGTCATGGAACATAGAGTGGGTTTTCTGAAAAGGGCACCTGCTATGACATTCCTCTTACCCTTCACATACTCAATATCAAAATCATAAGCCTAAATTTTACTAACCCACTTCTATTGCTAGTCATTCAAATCCTTCTACTCCAAGAAGTATTTCAAATTGTTGTGGTCCATTCTAACAACAAATTTGCCACCTACCAAATACTGCTTGAACTTTGCCAACACATGCATGATGGCAAGCATCTCCTTATCATAGGTGGTCTATAGTCTCTCTACATCAAGGATTTTCATTCTCTAATAAGCAATGGAATTCCTATTAGGCATAAGTACAATGCATATCCCCTCACCTTAAGCATCACACTCCAAAACAAAAGTCTCAAAGAAATCAGGTAATGCTAAAATAGAAAAAGTGCTCATTACCTCCTTAAGTTTGTCAAATATGCATTGAGCCTCATCCATCCATTTGAATTCTCCCTTCTTAATGAGATCTGTAACAGGTGCACTAAGTTGAGAAAACCTCTTAACAAACCTCCTAGAGCAATTACAAAGGCCGAAGAATCCCCTCAAATCTGAAAATGTCTTTGGCAGTGGCCAATCTAGAATGGCCTCAATTTTCTCCTAATGGACCTCCACTCCATCAACACTGATCACATGCCCCAAGTAAAGAATCTATATCATGCCAAACTCACACTTGGAAGATTTTGCAAACAAGGACTACACCTCCATAATACCCAACACCTCATCAAGATGCCTGAGGTGATCCTCCCAAGTCTTGTTGTAAATGAGTATGTCATCAAAGAATATGAGTAAAGACTTCCACAACTACTTGTTGAATATGTGATTCATGCAAAACTAAAAGGTAGCATGAGCATTCATCAAAATGAAGAACATGACCAAAAACTCATAGTGTCCATAATGGCACCTGAAGGTTGTCTTTTGGATGTCCTACTCACAAACTCTGATCTGATGGTACCTAGAACAAAGATCAATCTTTTAGAAGTATACTGCACCATGCAACTCATCTAAAAGCCCATTGATCTAGGGAATGGGATACTTGTTCTTAATAGTATTTTTGTTGAGTGAATGATAATCAATGCACATTTGCATGGTCCCATCTTTCTTCTTCACCAAAATAATTGAAGAAGAAAAATGACTCAAGCTAGGCTAGATGTGACGCATATCTAATAACTCCTTAATCATTTTCTCTATCTCCTCTTTGAATATCTTCAAATGGTGATAAGTAGTAGTAATAATAGGATTAGAGCCCTCCTCTATCTTGATCACATGCTCAAAACCCCTGTCAGGTGGTCTACCAAGAGGAATATCACTAAAAACCACACTATGCTTAACCAATACAGATTCGATATCCACATGATATTGTCCACCACTACTAGAAGGATTTTTTGATGATGTCAAACATTGGGCTACCCATGTAACCCCACCATGCTAGAATAGTGCCTCCATCCTCTTCATAGTGACCACTCTAGGTGCCCCATTCAAAACTACTTGAAGTACAACCTTTTTACCTTCATGTTTGAATTTGAGCTCCATAGTCTGAAAGTTCTATGAATACTTCTCGAGGGAGTGCAACCTATGAATGCCAAGAACCATGTCAGTCTCACCAATTTTGAAAACATAGAAATCATCAATCACTTAATGGTCACCCAACATAATGCTCAACTGTAAAATCTTATTCTTGTAGCTTATAGTGAATCCATCAGCAACCATAACATTAAACCCTAGAAAATCCTCTACCTAAAGGCATATTTTCATCACCAAGTCTTCATCAATGAAATTATGGGTTGCCCACTATCAATCAAGACTGTCACATGTTGATCCTGTAGGACTCCTCTCACCCTGAAGGGGCGATATCTAGGGGTACTTGAAAGAGTCTCAATAGTGCCACCCAAAGGTTCACCAGTAACTCTCTCCGCATGCCCTACATTTGCCTCCTCCTAATCACTACCTGAGATAGAATCTACTTTCTTCTTCTCCACATCACAATCTTTAGTAACCTCAATTTCTTGAACCTTTCCCTTCCCAAGGCATCCATGTCCAGACTCCTAAGGTTCCCTGCATGAGAAGCAAATCTTCTTCCTCCTAAGTTCATTTTTAGCCTTTTTATCAAAGTTTTTATTCTTAGGCCAATCCTTTTGGAAACTCTTCTTGTTGTCTTTCTTAGAAGAAGAAAATGATTTGTTCTAAATTTTTTCATTAGGAGGTGTTGGAATTTTGATGTTTCTAGCTCTTTTTATGGCATCCTGTAGAGAAGGTAGGTCTAAAGCTGTAACCTAGCCTCAAAGTGGCTCCTCTAAGCCCTCAATGAAGAGATAACACAATCTATTCTTTGAAACATTTGTTACCATTACTGCAAGCCTCTGAAAATTAGGAATATAAGCATCCATTAAATCCTTCTCTCTGATTTGTGCCAACACTCTGAAATTTTGTTTAGGATTTGCGTTATCAAACCTATGAATCATCCTCTAATAAAAATCAACGTAAGAAGTAACAAGGCTATGACCCTGTGTAATCATCCCATGATACCACCAATCATGGGCATTAGCCTACAAATGCAAGGTAGAAAAATGGATAGCCTCTCTCTCAAACATGGGGTTTAGAGTGAGATAGTTATCTAATTTTTGAATCCATGCACATGGAGTACATTTGCTTGAACCATCAAAAGGAGGAATATATGTACTTTTCCCACTTTTTATTGCAACTCCTAATTATGCCCTTTGTCTATTCTAGGCATGTTTCTATACTTCAGCTAACAAAAACCCTGTAATGAAATAGCATCCTAAAACTCTGCACTAAATGATTGACACTTACACATATAGTCTGCAAAACACTCTCCTGCAACATGTTTTCCACCTTCCTGTGTCCTTTTATGGTCTAAGAAAGTAGGCATAAGAGACCTTATTGTGGAACCCGAGTGGTTCTCTAGTGTGATTATTGGGAGTGTTTTTATTACTACTAGAGTTTCTCATCTCACAATTACTACAGTTATTTCCACCATTGTGATGACTAACCCTCTTATTATTATTATTATGATTTACATTATTATTTTCCACATTATGCTACATAAATTGGGTCAAAAGTTGCACCATTTCTTGTTGCCCTCTAGAAATGTCATTAAGAATGTCTATTGTGCTAGGATCCTCATGATCTCTATCACCCATGTTGACTTCTACCCTCTCAACACTAGCAAATAGATCAATCTCTTCTAAAACTTCAGAAGGGTTGCATGGTCTTTTTTAAAAATAATATCTGCCAGCACCTTCACTGAAGTGCATAAGAACAAAGATCTACACACAAGCTTCTAGGAAGACCAACTTTGATACCACTATAAAATCTCTTCCCGAATTTTATGCTTAAAACCATAAATTTTTTGATTTCTAGTGTATTGACATTTTGTCAAACACTTTTCATGAGGTTCAAATAACTGAGTTTTTAAGTATATGAATTATGGATAGTCTATCCTAGAATACACACATAGTTTGGAGAATTAATAAAATCTAGCCACTTTTTGGTCCCCCATCTTTGTGAACATGCCCTCTACCCTAAAATGACCTTAAATATCATGTTAAACACTATATCTTCCCTATGATGAGTGATAACATGTTTATTATCTCCACACATACACCCACTACACATTCTTTCTAGCATTTATTTCAATGTTGAAAGAAATAAGAATTGCCTTGATAGAAAAATGTCACCTTAATGCTTGCACAAGGTCAAAGGACACTCCTCAAGAGACATCATACAATTTAAAACATAAAATTGATACCTAGAACAATCCATAGCTAACTTGTAGCATCCTATTGCACACTTGTAGTGTACCTATAACAACATGTTGCACACATGTAGAAAACAAGTAGCATACTTGTAGTAACATGTTCCACACCTATAGTAGCTTATTGTAGCTATGAATGATTGAGAACCTTCCAAATGTAAATATCTAAGTCAATTTTTTGAATTATGCCTCCTTAATCATTAAGATTTTAGTCCCTAAAAGCCTTTAAATTAACAAAGAAAGGTTGAGGAACCGTTAACTAGACCAAGGTGTCTAGTTGTTTTACTCTATAAGTTCTGGACATCAACTAATATTTTATTCTTCCTTTCCTATAGCTGACCTGCTACTTCCTGCATGCATGCAATTCTATTTTAGCTCCTACAACTATACTCTTTGGCTTGAAATTAAAAATCTCTCACTTGCATTGATCAACCACTAGCTTTGAAATACTAGCCAAAGAAACTTTGGATTTGCCACTATGAGATTTTGGGAAACAATATTTCCCTTTAAAGACAAACTATATTACTTTTTTCTCTATAAATATACATCTTTTCATAAATATATGGGCACCCAAGGATCATAATATAAATTTCTAGGAAAACCACATAAAAAAACCTCATCAATAAAACCCATACAAAATCCAAAGCATAGTCTATATTGCTTTGTATCTTTTAGGTGTTCACATTATACTTAAACCGTCTTAAGGAATAGGGTTTTGGGTGGTCTATAACTTTCACACCAAGCTCTTCAACTAATTTGCAAGAAATTAGATTTGTCTATAAGTAGGAATCATATAAAGCATAAAACTTTTTTCCCTTGGCCTACACCTTGATGTTGAATAACTCTATGAGATACTCTTCACTTGGAGTTCTTCCACCCACTAATGTGGCACCTTTGTTCAAGGTAGGATAAGAAAAGAACTCATCAACATTGGATTCTTTTCTTATCTCTTTTTCTTTCTACTTGATGATATTTTTTTGCCTTTCTTCTTCCTCATTAAAAGATACATTAAATCAAGATGCAAATACCAACAACCTTCTTATTCGCCCATCTCTATCACAATAAATATAGTGAGTTTTATTCTTACCTTTACCTTTGGGATTTGACACAAAAGTACAACTCTTATTATCTTTTTTGTTTAGATTCTTTTGGTGACCTTGCTATTGTCCATTACTCTTGTTACAAGAAAAAGGAACTCCCATTTTATCCAACTCCAATAATGTTCTTGAGCACATTCCTCAATGACATTTTGGGGTTTGTCCATGAGGACTACCCTTTGTATATGCTCGAATAGCTCTCACATACTTAATTATTACTTCACATTTGATGATGTCTTTCCAAAGTCGTATTTTGGTATTTTGAATTCACTAGCATACACTTGCATGCTCTACTCATGTTCTTGCTTCAAATGATGCCAATACATCACCCATTCTTCTTCATGGTCCATTGGGCAAAATGACTTTTTCTATAGTAATTTGAAGTCCTCCCACTTTGACATTGGTACAACATTTTGAATCTCCAAGGAATGTGCATATCTCTAATACAAAATAAGACCATGTTCGACAAGTTTTAACTTCATAAAATGAACTTGTTGTTGTGGAGATAAATTGTGCAAACTAAGATATATATTTCAATCTAAGACACTTATTTCTCTAATTTCATTGTACTAATTTCTCCATATCATAGGCTTGGATATTGATCTTGGCCTCCACTATGAAGAACTTCTTAGATTTTAGAGTGTCTTCTTGCTCAACACCTACTTTCTAGTCTTCACCACCATCTTGGTGCAACCTATTTCCATGCATTCTTGCTATCAAGGACATAATCATGATTTTAGCCTATCTAACTTTCCCTCAACTATAGAGATCCTATCCAAATCTACTTTAAACTTATGAAATATCTCTTCTTTATCTCCCTCTCTTTCCATTCTTGTTGATCTCACTCATCTCAACCACTCCCTAAACTAATTCTAAAGCATCAATTTAGGCACTAAACTCCTACTTGATCAAGTGTTGGGAATAAGCTAATGAGGTCACAAAATTAGTGATCTCAAGTTATTGAAACCCTCTCAAATACCTCTTGTGCAAAGTAGATGTTGGACTCAGATACCACTTGATCCATAAATCACTGACTTGATAATCTAAGTGTTGCATCAACAATGATGATCTAAACTAGCTCTAGTTTTACTTTTCTAAATAACATTGTCCCATAATTAAATAACTTACATATCAAAATTAGTATTTGAAATAATAGAAGGTAATAAGTAAATTAATATGGTACAAAACAAATAACAAATATACATGACACAAAGCTTACATTAGAGAAAATCCAATTGGGTAAAATCCTCTAAGGAGGGTATGTAGCTAACATCCCATTAAAATATTTAGCATAATTACATAAAGGTTAAATGCCATCAATTTCCAAACTAGAGCTATCCTAACTATCCAAAGTCTCCTAAACCTCTAGTTTGCCTCTAAACAATGTAACCCTACAATTCTCTCTCTATGTTCTACTTGAACCAATCTAAGAATGTCTTTTACAACCAACTAGCTAACCTCTTAATCTACTTTCCCTAAAATCCCCCTTTGGCCACCAATCAAAGCTCAACCATTTTATAAGGTAATAGTCATCCTTCTATAATTAGGTCCAACTATACAAATTCCAACTTAGAACTCCAAATAACCTTTCACCTAGCTCCCATGACTACCTATAGATAGAACTAAAAGCAAAACACTTGCCAAACAAAAATGAATGACTATGATTCCATGGTAGGGAGAACAATCACCAAATAAATGGTTTGTTACCTAGCATTGCTAAAAATGGGAAAAGAAAAACACATGATGCATTATAAAGAAAAATGACTACATATAAGAGACAAAATATTTTTTAACCACACTCCTCTATCCTAAAACAACCTTTAGCATGATGTTAAACACTATATCTACCCTATAATGAGTAGAAACATAGTTAGTATCTCCACTCATACACCTGCTACATATTCTTCCTAGCAATCACTACATTCTTGAAAGAAAAAATCACCACAATAACAATTTTGACAAAAGAAACTTTCCCTAATGACTTCTAGAATGTCAAAGGACACTCCTCAAGAAACCTCATACCATTTAAGGCATGACATCAACACTACATAAACTTTTAACTAACCTATAGTAGCTTATTATGCACTTATAGCAACTTGTAGCATACATATAGCAGCTTGTTGCACATCTGTAGCAACTTGTAATAGCCTATTGCACACGTGTAACAACCTCTAGTAGCTTATTGTACTTATGCTTAACAAATCAAAACAATCAAGCCAAGTTTTTGGATCATGAAATTTTTAATTCAAGGCCTCCCCATTTTTTATAGTGGAGAACAATTCCTATACTTTTTGCTACAACCAAATATTAGATCCTATTTTCCCTCAACACAAAAAATGTAGCCAATTAGCTATCAATTTTCTTAAGAAAAAGAAAAGAATATCATTAAAGTGAAAGCACAAAGCTATGTCACAAATTTTAAAAATTCATTTTAATAAAAAAAATATAAAAATAGACATCAAAACTTTAAAAACACCCATCTATTATACCATGATTTTCTTTGTCAAATTATGTAAGAATATTTGTTTTCATAAATCCAAGCTGAAATATATGTTATATGATTTTTACCTATCATCCCAAAGTGTGGCATAGTTTTATGTTGTCACATGTGAGAAATGAAGTCATAGATTAGAAAATTTTGTACCCAATATTGTTGGAAATTCGCAGCCATATAGACAATTTTCTCATAACCCAATGAGAGATTAATATGCAAACATAGTGATCAAAATCCATATGCAAAAGAATAGACAACATACCATCAAAGGTGGCACAAGATATACCATGGGAAAATCCTCATAGAGAGAAAAACCCAGCCTCCAAAAGTATCCATCTCTCATGTATTATTCAACAATAAAAATTACAATACATATGCAGAGTCTCCATGAATACCCCTGAAGCATCAAGCTCTCTACATACACTCAATGTAAACAAGCATGTAACCACACATCCCATGCCATGCTTCAAACCCTCACATGTGCAACCTATAAGAGATGCTCAAACAAGCCAAACCCAGCCAACAGCTCAAACAACCAACAAGCCAACCTCAACAACTACTCTTGTGTTTTCTTTTATAAAGATAAGCTCACACAAATACTAGATGTAGTATGGTAAAACCATCTTCCCCAAAACCATGAGCACACTAAAACCATTAACCCCCACTTTTAATTATTGGTACTAAGTTTTTCTTTTTCCTAATAATTAATTACTCTATTTATCCCACACACATAAAATAATTAACCCAATGTTACATACAATGATTACAAGTGGCACCAAATAAATATTTAATTGAATAAACACATCATATGGATACACCACAAATAAATATTTATTTTACATAAATAAAATAATCAATGTTATGCAAGGTGTACAACACACCTATTCCAACAAATATCACAATTAATCTTTTTTGAGAGACCTTTCCTTTCTCATTAATCATTTCTTTCAGACAATAGAGATAACATGTCTCACCACCAATGAGATTTAATCTAGGTTCAATATTGGTAATTAGCAATTGAAGAAAGGTGAATAGGAAGACCTAAAGAATAAAACAAATTACTTATTGTAGAACTCTTATAGGTAAGGACCATGTTGATGAACTTTATACTAGGATTAGATTCATCAGGTTGAGACCTAAACTAGAGTTCTTTGTGAAAAGATCAATAAAGTTCTTTTGAAAAGATTAAAAATATTAACTATATGAAATGAATAGAGATAGCAAGTCTCACCACCAATGAAATTTAATCTAGGTTCAATATTGATAATTAGGAATTGAAGAAATGTGAAGGGGAAGCCCCAAAGAATAAAACAAATTACTTATTGAGGCTAAAAAAGCATACACAGTTTAATTCAGAAGCACTAAAATTCTAATATCATGGACTGTGGAAATATCATGTCGACAAATTACTTATTGTAAAATTGTTCTTATAGGTAAAAAATCATGTTGATGAACTATATACTCAGATTTAGATTCATCACATTAAGGCCTAAACTAGAGTTTTTTGTGAAAAAATCAAGAATTTTTTTTTTGAAAAGATTAAAAATATTAATTATTTGAAATGAGTAGAGATAGCAAGTCTCACCACCAATGAGATTTAATCTAGGTTCAATACCCGTAATTAGGAATTGAAGAAAGGTGAATGGAAGCCCTAAAGAATAAAACAAATCACTTATTCTAGAATTTCTCGTATAGGTAAGGGACCATGTTGATGAACTATATACTGGGATTTACATTCATCGTTATAAAACCTAAACTAAAATTTTTTGTGGAAAGATCAAGAAAGCTCTTTTGAAAAGATTAAAAATATTAACTATATGAAGTGAGAAATGGTGTAAATTGCACAAATAAAAATGAAATATTTACAAAATGTATAATACACGCAACATTATGTATATTTTCAACAATTCTTGAACAACCCGTCCTATTTTAAGCTAGTTGTAGAGGATTTTTATGCTTGTCTTTCTATTATAATAAATATGAACAAGAATAGAGAGTACCATTGTCATATTTTCCAATGAGAAAGAATGGGTTCACTAGAAAAGCCACTGACAATAACCAAGGATAAGGAAGTTAAACTGCATGAAGACATCCCTCGATCCAATGTTGTTGAGAGCCCGCTACACATGAAAGCCAAGCTTTTGCATCACTTGGGTAAGATAATCCCATGAGAGATGACTGAATGTGCTTTACAAAAAATGCAATTGTTAACAGAGCTTTGTGTTGGTTGGTGAGATACTCTCAGGTGAGTCATTTCTTTTAATTAATAATCACTGATCTAGAATTTGTCTTCCTTTCATATAGCCTTCTTAGATGATTGAGATTCGTTTTGGTGCTAAAATTTGTAAGTTCGATGCTAAGTGTAATAGCTGTTATAGCTTTTAGAATATATCAATATAGTGAGGGGACATAATATCTTTTTAAAACGGTCACACGGGTACCTTTGCAGATCCTGAGACGAGTCGGCATTTGGTCATAGGCTTTAAAAGATTCGAACCGGAGCCGCCCCTTTACCATTTGTTTTACATCTAATTGACGTGAGTTTAGCTGAATTAGAAGAAAAAGAAAAGATTATAAGGGAGTTACAGGCAATATTCCAGTCTGGAGATGCACGGAATTTAGGAACACAGACAATAATTAGCAAAGAGAAATGGTCGAAAGATCTGAGCTAGCAGGGGCCCCCAGAAACCCAATACCATTTTTATTTCTGGTGAAGATCAATAAATCACATGCTCACTATTCTAGCCCTTTTTATTGTCTAATCAAATAGTTAAGCCCACTCTTAAAAACAATACATGGGCAGCAGGAAAACCTATGGCCTACTTACGCTTATTCTTCTCCATGTGTGCTAGGCTATTTTTAAATGTCATCCACTTCAACAGTCAAAAGTTAGTTTGGGCCAATAAGTGTGCTAGGCTATTCTTAAATATCTACTTCAACAGTCAAAAGTTAGTTTGGGTCAATAAAAATAAGATAAATATTTACCATTTTTTGTTGTGAATGAGATGTAAAAATTACTATTGAGTGTCTGATCATTGAAATGGATGATATTAAAGTAGAATGTGTGTATGTTACAGCAATTTTGAAAAACAATACATTTTTCTTTTTAATTTCTTTCACAAAAAATATTAAATATTTACTTATTAACAAGTGTATTGTAGGTTATGTACATAAAACTGCCCCATACAATGACGTCAGACCCATAATTGACTTTATATATATTTCTGTAAAATTCATTCTACTTAGTAAAACTTTCAATTCTTGTGATCAAAATCGAAAATATTTTATTTTATTTATGAAGAATCAATATCTGGTGAAACATGGGAAGCAAAGTTTTAATATGTATCATTATAACCTTTGTTGGCATCATCCGTATTTTCTAACGACTTGACTGTTGAGTCTACCCCTAAGAACTAAATATTTTGGTGACATTTTTGTGACATTTTTTATTTTTTTAAATTTAAAAAAAAAAAAACACAATGAATTTTGATACCTTTAATATTAAGAGAGAATATTTTCAGAGTAGATATTAGTGGACATGTGTTCATATTCATGTAACTATTGACACTTTTCTATATTGTCATTTTTGAAGTCTGGCTTTATGCCTTTAGCCCTCATTATTTATAACTGATTTGGGAGAGGCCAATTTAGGGCTTATATGAGTTTTGAATTTTAGGCATGTGTCTCCTTGTTTGTTACTCTTCCCTGCCACAGTTTCTCGTGCTATAGAAGTTGACTATAGTTGCTGACGAAGTTCTAGAGTTGTTGAAGATGATAGTTGGTTACCCTTGCTGATGAAGATGATAACATGGCTGCAGAAGTTGGTGTTCGTCATTTTATTATGCTCTGGTGTCCTAAATGCATAACTATTTTTAACGAAATTCAAGGGGGCCCATTGAATTACTTGTATTGTACTCCTCCTGTGTTTCCGTGCTCCTGCATCCATGACTAAGGTCCTCCGTGTTGTTCATATAATCTTGTGTCTAGGCCAAGCTTCAAAATCTTGTTCATGGCAGTCTTCTGTGTTTGCCCTAGGTTTATATTTTTGTTTGGCACCAGCATTCATATTGCGTTGCTCACATTTTACATTCTATTTGAATATTGAACTTCTTGTGTTCATTGCGCCTTACTTTAGGTTCAGCGTGCCTTTGGTTCTAGTTTGCCACTGACTGGTGATTACAAATGGCCCTCATAACTTAACACATGCACATTTCGAATTCTATATGCTAACCGGCTTTGCTTGTTCTACTCTTGGCATCCTATTGCAGCAGACAGAAGCCCCTCTGTGGGCAATTATTCTTGAGCTTGTTGAGTTTCATCGCTATATGTGGTTTGCCAAATCTTTATCCCCCTTCATGCACATCGTTATCTAATTGCAAGGTGTGCTCTTTTTAGTCACATTGTTAATGTGTGCAAGCTGATGCTACAGTGCGAATGAGCTATGTGGAGGATTTTTATTGGACAACTACTAAATTGGACGCCATAGCAGCCAACCTTCTCGTGCACAATATTTTTTTTTGGGCTACTGAGTGTTGGCCATTAGATCTCCTTCACAACATGCGCTCGTCATCAAATCTTGTGCAAGGTGCCTGACGTTTATCTTCAGTGTTTTTGTGCTTGTACTATTTCATTATTGGTTGTGCGCGTGGCATTGCTGGTGGCCTTTCATTGGTTGAGAACAATAACGAGGACTGTGTATGGAGGTCTAAATACATGTGGACTAATTCTTTGGCTCTAGATAATTATGAATTTGTAATGATGGAAGGGCCCCTTGTGGTTTAGTGAATGGGCTTTCTACTATGAGCAACCTAAGCATAGGATATAGGTGACATACACATGGTCATTCACTTCTCCTTTTTGACTAGTGATCAAAATACTTCTTGAGTCCATAGCTGCTTAATGAATGATACACCTCCACGTGTAGACAAGATAGCAATTAAAACGGGCCCGATGTTCTTATTTAGTGGGCCCAATGACTTTCAAAGGGCAAGGTATGAACTATGAAAAGGGCAACTATGTGTCCAGTAGTTTGTTACTTGCTAGCAAGTAAAGTGCCTCTGGCAAGCAATCTTCCTCCTCAAATCTTCATGTTTGTCACTGCATGTCGATCGAGCTTGAAACCTAATTGTTGATATTGTTTGATCCTATAAGCATTTCAACAAGTTAATCCAAACCTTACATGCATAAGGTTTTTAGAAGGTAAAGCATTGCATGCTAGGGTTTTGACACATACCTGGAAAGTAATAACAATTGTGAATGTGTAGGTAGTTATCCAAGGACTTTAGCAACATGTTCTCAGTCTAATGGTTTATTAGTAGCTATTGGCAGTGATGTTGGTGATGTGGTGTAGGTCTATGTGGACAAATCAATTGCTATAGGGTCATGTAGGGGTTCAACGAATATCTCTATATTCTTGACTAGGTTGTTTGTATAGTATGCAATGTTAAGGGGATTCATTTCAAGAAGATAATCATGTATCTATATATCTCTAGGTGCATGTACAATCTACTAATTTCATCTTCTTAATTGATGTCTTGTTGTTCTTGTTGCAACAAATAGTATTATGAGAGCTTAGTGACAGGTAATTAGGGTTTAGTTATACATTGGGAGTGCTTGTTAAAAGCCTAACTTTATTGGTCTTATTTCTCTTTAATTATCTTGTTTAATGGCCTCTAGGAACACCCTCCTAGGTTTAGCAGAGCCTAAAGTGAAGGGGAGCTAAACTCTCCTACTAGTTGGTCTTTATAACCCACTATCTAATGATGAGTTATGTAGAAAACACCAAGATCATGGAAAATAAAAACAAGCACACATGTAGACACCCAAAATTGACCCATTTCATTAATTAGGCATTTATCGCATTTTTTGCCACTTTCCTTAACTTTGTCTAGCACACTTATAATTAAATAATTTCATCTTTCTTCATATCCTTAATTAATTAAATAAATTTTAATTTATTTAATTAATCTTCATTATTCTTCCATTTACCATCAAATGATTAAATAATTTTAAATTATTTAATTATTATGTCTTTCTTCTAATAAATAAATAAAATCATTTATTTTATTTATTTATTTATTTTCCATGCTCATAAATTAAATAAATTTTTACTTTATTTAATTTATCTTATCTTCTATTCTTATCTTATTCCTCCAAATGTGCAAGTGGGCCCCTTTTGTCCTATAAAATGGCAATAAACAAAATGTGGGACAATTAAATGAAATAGAAATAAATCTATTATCCTTATCACTCCAACTCCAAAATAGAAAAAGCATCTCATGTTGAGGAAAGAATCTTATCACTATCAAAGCCCAGTCAAAGTTTCTAAATGGAGTGCCTTTTTCTTGGACACTTGGTGCATGCACATTCCTCCGTCACTCTCATCCATTGATTCATCCCTTTTCTCTCCACCGTTGATCATCCATCCTCTACATCTATAAATGCACTCTTTCTCACATGTTCGCTTCTTCTTCTTCTTCTCTTTTAGCATTCATTTTCTAGCATTTTGCATTATCTCTACATGCATATCATCTCTTGAGCACTTAAGCAAATCATGACAGCTTTATTCAACATGGTTGTTAATTTGGAGAATCAATCCATATCTATACCAAGGAATTAAATCATTTGGGTGACTTTATTTTATTTTGCATGTCGTTTTTAGTCATTTAGATTATATTTCTTGAAGGTGTTAGGGTTAGATCTTGTTTTTACTATTTGAATCTGTTAACAATGGATCTTTCCCTAGTATACAAAATGACATGCCTTGTGGGACCCACTTCTCTTGATCAGATCTTACATTTTTGCAAGTTTTTGTTATAAAAATTTGTGTTTCTCTAACCCCTATTGTCAAGTTTTGAAGGGAATCTAGTACAAGTGATCTCCAGGACAAAAACTAACTATGCCATCGTGTCCGAGAGGCCAATTCCATGCTTTTTGATTGTAAATTTGCTAGGGTTTCGTCACTGTAGGTTTTTTTGTAAAAAGTTGAACATTTTTTACTTGGCAGACCGTACTATACGGATCCGCTATGCAATCTATCTGGTGTTCTGTATTATATGCGATCTAAAGTTTGGCTTACAAGGCGTATGGTAGTTTGTTTTTGGTTTAACAGATTTTCTTTATTGGAGGTTTTATGTTTTACTGGTTGTAGGTCGACTGATAAAATACTAAATTTCTTTGCTGGTCAAAATTCCTGAATACTCCATTGCCTTTTCTTCAACTAGCCTTCCTATCTTTGCCACCTCTGTCTAAAGCCTCCCACTCACATATCTCTATATAAAAACCCTTACTGCCCCTTTAGAATCCTACATCGACCTACCATACAGACCTCCCAACTCCCTGCCTTGCATTTTGACCAACCTTGTTGCAGCTCTAAATGCCTGAAGTTTCCACTTTGTCACCACTACATTTACCCTTTGATCGCCTTCTACTATCACCTTGACACCATTATTCAATCTTCGACCATCGACTTAATTACCGCTTGTCTAAAACATTATCGACTTTGTTCACAATAACCATGTTTCCTTTGGTCGACCATAGAGAATCCCCTTTGACAAGCCTGATTGGTCGTGGTCTATCATTCTTCTGTTGTAGTCTGTAACCTTTTGATAGGTACCTGAAGCTTGAGTTTGCCATTCAGGCAATGCCTCTATCGATGGCTCCCAAACCCTAAATCATCAACTAGGACTTCAAACTATCAACTAACATCATCACCTACACTTTAAATGGTCATCTTCCAACTGGTGGTTGAGATTTCCATAGCCAACACCATTAAAGAGCTCCCCACTATGTTTAGCAGTTCTTATCAATGTACAGGTCGACAGTTTTTCCATGTTGACTCTCATAATGGCTATGGTTGATTTCATGACAACTGCCTTCACCTTTTGCCTGACCTGCATTAAACTTTCTAGCATTTAAATTTAGTTTTAAAGTTTTAGTTTATTTAAACCCTTTCAACCTTAGCTTTAGGGCTTAATATTTTCACACTATAGTCTAGAGCTTTAGGTTCTGGGGGTTTGAATCTTAAAATTTTAAAAGGGGTGGGGTTTAATTTAAACTACCAACACAAAAGTGATCTTCCACACAGGCACATGTGACAGAAAAACTTTGCAAACCATCAAAAAAATTAAAAAGTTAAAAAGTCAACTAAGTTAACTATGTTTTCTTCTACATGCCAAAGGAGGCAATTTTTTTCTTTTTTCTATAACTTGGTCAAAACAGGTTGGATTTTCATGTGAAAGGACTCATCGAAAAGCTAGTTTGATGAACTTCATAGTTACAGAGTTTTATCAGGTAATTCTACCATTTCATTAGGTAATTTCTCTGTCAAAGTATGGCTTCATTTCAAACTTCAAACAAGCATATCTTGAGCAAAACGTATCTAATTTCAACGATTTTTTTTTTAATTTCTTAGAATTTCTTGAGCTTTCTATTTATGTAGTCCATTTTTCTGTATCAAACTATTTATTTTAGATTTTTAACAGATTGCATATTTTGACCTAATCCTCTTTGGCTTGTAAGTTCGTGTTTCTTTTTGTCATTCCAACATCTTATCGTCTATTGAAGAAAGGTGGATCAAAACTACTAATAGATTTGCTGAAGGTCTGATCGGTCGAAGAATAATATTTTTTATCACTAATTTAGGCATATTTGGACTTGGTGCTTAAAAATAATCTTTGCATGATTCGTGTCTGTTTATCTTTCTTGTTTGCTTGTTGTGCATGTTTGTAACCTGATTTAACTACAAGAGTATCCTCTCCCCCTACCTATCCAATGGACCTGGGGTGTAAGAGAAATTGTTGTTATCTCTAGAGGGCCTGCCTCCTATTGTGAGAGGGAATGACCCAAGTGGTAACAAGCTAAAGCCAAGCTCATTCAAACCATTATATAAAAATGTGTTTGTGACGAAAGTCATAAGCAACAGGTGCTGATGTGTCATACCGATGATTGTCTCCCTTAGTACCCTTGTGGTGCATGAAACCTGTGGAACGTAACCTCTGCAGGTTGGGAGACCTCCTAATCAGAGAAAATCACCGCATGTATGGCCACCTGAATGAATGACCTTACTAAAAACCTCTGTGTAGTAGCCAAAATCCTTCTATTTGTTGGAGCAGGAGGTCAGACCTCTGAAACCGTCCCATGTTCTCACAGTTTAGAGTAGAGATAGCAAATTCCTAGAGATCTTTGATTCTTTATGAATTCGAAGTGATACAACCACCAGAGTTAATGAATCCACGAGAGCTGGTTAAGCCATGTCATGAATCCTGCGAGAGATGCTGGCTTACTGCCAACATGGTGTGCCCGAGAAGTGAGTGCCGAGCAAGTGGGAGTCAGTGCCACCAAACTTCTAAGTTATTCACTTTGAATAAGTGCAGTTGGAGAAATCCAAGTGGGAATCCAACAAATATTGTCTGTGCCAACCTAGGTTGTACATGTTTGTGTGTGTTCTGTGTATGAGTGTTTGCCATCTTATTTGCTTGTCAAAAAATTGTCAAAAACAAAATGCCTATCACAAAAAATCCTGTCCTAACACGCATCCTAAGATACATCATCCACATCATCTAATGCTAATCATCCTAGTCAATCTTCATTCCAAGACATTCAATCACTTTATCCTAATTATTACCCAATCAACTTCATCCATTTCATATCCAAAATCACATCTTAATCATTTCACATCCTCACATCCTAATCTACCACTTGTTAACATGGACATGACATTCCCAAAAAAGACCAATGAGAATGATCCTTATGGTACCAAAAGAATGCTTGATGCACTTGAGTGATAATATAGAAAGGAACAAGTCCCTACACCACCACAACACCAACAATTCCTACAACATCAAGTCATAATCCAATACCAACAATCCCAAATTCAACAAGCACATCGTCCTCTATCCATTCACCATCAACCAATGCCATCTCAATCCTATGTGTCATACCCATCCACTTCATACCAACCTAATCCACCAAACTATCAAGTCAATGTTCCATCAACTTATCCAACTTCATACCAACCCAATCTATCTACATACCATGTCAATTCCATATCATCTTATCAATATCCACCTCAAGATCATCCACTTCCTCATTCTAACCTTCCAACACATCACCCAACCTATGTCCAAGGCCAAAAAGTGTCCTCACAAGAGGTACATACAAGTTCAAGTAGCCCTTTGTACATAAATCAAACGTCCTTAAGTCCACTTTTGGAGCAAGATCTAATATCCTTTGACGAGGGAGATACCTATGTGTCACTTAATTCTACTCCAAGTGGCCACTTTTATATAAATCAAGTGTCCTTAAGTCAATCTTTGGAGCAAGATTTGATATCTGTTAATGAGGGAGATACCAACCTAGCCAATGCATTCTATGAGTCACCTTCACCATCCAATCACATTCCAACACATGAGTCGACTAGTCCTATCTCAACACCTTCATGTAATCCTAATTCTAATCCAAGTCTTAACTCATCTAATCCCATTATCCATTCCACAAGTCCTAATCCTAAGCCTACCACACCATCCACCATTATCGTCCATCCCCTATATTACCCATTCACACATACCCTAATGAAGGATGTGATCCATTGGCTACTAGCTAGGAATAACTTATCCCCATGTCAAACACCTATCTTAGCACCTAGCAATGAGTCCTCCATTAACATGCTTATCCCTCCAACCCCATCATGTGACCCACAAGCCATTGATCCAATTGAAGAGCCTCTTATCATGAGCCCAAGTCAAAGTTCATCATACTCTCTTATGGATGAATATCAAGAACCCATCAAACTCATCCAAGAGCCTCCCACTTTCACTTCCATGAAACCACAAGAGTTATATAAAGAGTATGATCCTAAGCATGTGGAAACATCAAGCCCTAGTCCTACTCAAGATCAAATCCTTTCCATTCACCCCATCCATAACATCTATCTTTCCTATGATCAAGATGACATCCATGAAGAAGCTATCCATGAGCACCTTGATCTTATCTATATTCCCATACCCATCCATGAGAAAGATATCCAAATTGCTCCTACCCACCCTCCACCTAGCCCTATCCAAAAATCCCAAACATCCACTTAGTCCTCAAGCAAACATAGAAGATCAAACCAATAATGATCCTTCCACATCCACCATCAACTCCATTTCAAATCCATCACATCCCATTGGTCTATCCACCCTCATTCATGAATGTTCTTCCCTAGGGGAACAATAGCCATTATCTTCCACTTCACCTTCTCCATCACATAATGAACTTGTGTCTAGTGTTCCACCTACACATAGTCCCATAGTCAATTGCATGCTCCAAAACGTGAATTATCATGGCAAAGGCTTAGGCCTTCATGAACAAGGTATTTTGGAGCCTATCCATGTCAAAGTACCCCCACACTCATATGGCCTTGGATACACACCCCAAGGTAAGAAATATAACGATGTTGATACCACCTCCATTCCTCCTAAATCCACCACTTTCCATCGCACATCCTATCACATACCCAAAACATATGTCGCCATTCCACCTCCATCATCCTACAAATGTCAAAAGCATGTGACCGTACACCTTCCACCATCCACTTTGCCTCTGTTACTTCCAACTCCTAAAATTCCTCCATCAAATCTACCTCCACTACTTCCAACACCTAATATCCCCATTATCCAATCCCCTTATCCATCCATCCATTAATCCTCTAAAAATCCCAATCATGACCAACAAATGCACATATTGTCTAAACATGAAGCTTCCTCTCCTTCCACCATGTCCATGGGATTCAAAAATAAAAACTTGGATGTCTCTACCTATAAAGCAAAAAATCCTAAGGGTCCTAATACCTTAGGGTACAAATGCAAAGAATCAAAGCAAAATCCATCTAAAAAGATATCCAAACCCATACCTCCACAAGCAAAGTCAAAAACTAAAATGGTATGGGTCCCTAAGAAAAAAGCCATCAAGTCAAATGAGGCATCCACCTCTCAGAAATCACAACCATCCACTTTCTCCTCTTCCATCCATTCCATTCCAACATATCCAATTCCTAAATCCCACAAGCAAAGCAAAAATCATAAAAATACTAAGTCTATATGGGTACCAAAATGCCTAAATCACCCATCTCCAAAGTGAACAACCCCATTGCTTCCTACACCACCTTTCCATCAAAAACTTCAATATTTATCACGGTGTGTGCAACCGTTGGTCATGATTTCCTTCCATCCCACAACATTTCCACATACCTCCATCTCCCCATCCTTCATCCATTATCCTACATATCTTCCTCATCACTTCCCTATGGTCCATGCTTTTGTATAAGCCCTCCATCCATCTTCCATACATAATCCACATCATAATCCACTATCATTCCCTCTATAATCCTCTATCTACCTATTCCATCTCACTTTCATGCAATATCCCTTACCAACATCTATGAGCACACTAGACATGGTCCATACGATAGCACCTATCTCCAATGGGACTATCACCTTTCATGGCACTAAACAGTTGAGTCGCTTTCATTCATATCCACCTATCCTATTAAAAAAAGTCAAAAAAAATGAAAAAAAAATAAATAAATAAATAGAAATCCCTTCGTCCAATGGTGAAAACCTGGTAAACAGGCACCTTGGATAAGTACCATGATGAAAACCTAGAAAATAGGCATCATGTGTAAATTGATCTTCTATGTCACCTATACTTGGGGGCACGTTGTCTCATCCTCCTATCATTTTCCAACTTATCATTTTCCATCCTATTATATCATATCTTACCATGTCCTTATCCATTCCACATGTATATACCTATCATATTAAGTCCATTCATCCTCCCTTCCTTCTTTTGATATTGATAAAGATAGGGGCAACAATGTTGAAACATGCCTTGGATACCTCTTGATATACCTCATCCTCTCCATCCAATCCTATCACTATCCTATCGTCATGAGCCTTGTCATGAAAAATCCTAAGTATTGTACCTGGAATGGGGCATGTTATTCCTATGCAATATAGCCTTTTGAGATCACATCCTAGCTCCCTTATGATACATACATCCATTGTCGCCTATCCTTTCATCCATCCATCTATCATGAGCCTTCCATCCCATGTATTGTCACCCATCCAATCCTACCAACTTACCCCCTTTGCACCTAGACTTGGTTCTCCCTTGTCATTGGTATCTAGCACAAAGGCTACCCAAATTGTCATCCAATGTCATCTTCAAAATACTCAAAAATACAAAAAAACCACAAAAAGTCCTGAAAAAATACAAAAAAATCATAAAAAGTCCTGAAAAATACAAAAAAAATCATAAAAAGTCCTGAAAAAATACCAAAAAAATCATAAAAAGTCCTGAAAAAAATACAAAAAAAATCAAATAGCCAAAAAAAAACCAAACAATAAAATTTCATCCAATCATCAATCCATCACATGAAATCCAATCAAACCTATCAAATCAAGGCAAATCAATTCAATCCATCAAAATCACATTAATCCAATCCATATCATCCCATCAATAACATCATCATCAAAGATTAATCCTAATCAATCCATAACCCTATCAATCCATCCACCTTCATCATCACCATCAATAAAACATAAATTAGAACTACATCTCATCTGTATCGTTAAGTACCTTGATCCCATGGACACGGGTATGTAGGCAGTCTGGAGTATGAAGGAAATATCTAGATTTAGGCACAAGACGATGCACTCTCTTTCATATTCCACCCTTCTTCCGGTCATCATCATCTTCATTCATCCCATATTTCTTCCATCATTTGTCTCCCATCATCATCAATAAGTACCTAGAACTACATATCATCATGTCTCATCATTTTCATACGGTGCTTTGATCCCGTGGATACAGGGCATGTAGGCAGTCTAGAATACGAAGGAAGTATCTAGTACTCAAGCACCGACAATTTATTCTTCCATCCCCTATTCGTCTCCTCTATCTTCCATCTTCTTCTCTTTGACTAACTTAAGTAGAAAGCAAACCATGCACGTCTCGATAGCTCAAGCACTTATCAAATTGGAGGTAAACTAAAGACATTTGTTTGCATGCCTTAAGTCAACATCTGCTAAATCACTCCAACATCTTAGCCTTCAACATGATAGATCTTTCCTTATAACAAGGTGCTATCTAATCCATCCAAGAGCTTTCTCATTTGGAAATAGAACATGATGGCAATGTCTTTTGTTTTGTCTTTTGGTTTATCTTTTGTCCCTTTCTAATACGTAGTCAAAACTACCTTGATCTATCATATCTTGGTATGTTGCGATGAAGTATAGACTAGGGCATGGTCATTTTTTTTTGTATGCTGTGTTTGTGGGATGATCTTATTCTCCTACTATGTCTAATGGTATCTTGTATGTGTTGGGACTAGCATCTTGTATATCAATACCTTTTGCATTTGAGAAGCTAACAGTCTCTTATGCACTAAGACTATTCTTTGTTAAGACTATTTCCCATACATATAACCAACAAGGTTTCATTATGTTTAGTGGCAATAAGTTCAAACCTTTGCTTGCAAAGTCAAAGTCCATCTCGAAATAGCTAATATTCATAACTTGTATCTTGAAAAGATTTTATTAGTCTGTAGCGCATTAGATACTCGACACCTTGGTCTTTATACCCTAGTGCATAATATCTAGTGCTATATCAAACATAAGGATTACAAATCTCTAATTTTGTATGCAACCATCTGAAGGTGCTTTTCACCATGCACTCCTCACTCGATTGATCAATGGTTTCATCTTCTTTCTTCTATTCATCATCTTCTTGGTCTTCATCACCGTCCTTCTTCATCCTGTCAAACAAGTGTGTTAGACATACATCACCCTATTTTTTCTTCTGAACCAAACCCTAATTCTTTTGTTTCATCCCCATTATCACCCACCCAATCCCTATTTTCTTCTCATGAACCCTAGCTTTTCATCCTTCTGTCATCTTATCGTGAGTCACCCCATCCTTTCTCGGTAGCCTAGTTTCCCTCTCGAGGGAGAAAATGAGTGTGGGAGTACCTAGGCTTGCAACACGAGGAGCGGCGGTAGGTTTTTTTTGGTGCTCTAGTTGCATTTAAATTTTGATTTTTGTTAAGTCTTGTGTTTTTGTGGGTAGGACAAGGGGGGAAAGGGTGGAAATGCTATGGTTGGGTTGGGGGAGGGTAGAATTTTTGAAAGGTGTTACGGAATAGGGTAAAATATGACATAAGCGCCATGAGGTATGGTGTTTGCACCTAGGGAAAGCATTGAAAAGAGGAAAGAAGGGGCAGTGAGTGAGCTACGGAGTGTAGTACCCCTACCTTGGGAAAAGGGTGTAGCATGCTTGCCCTAAGGTGAGGTAATGGGTAGCAGGAGCTCACTACATGGTGAAATTATTCTGCATATAGGTAGGCTATGTTCCTATGGTAGCGCTCTTTCCCAAGGGGCTATGCTCTAGTGGGAGCATTACACTACATAGTTCTCTCACCTAGGAGTGGATGATGCTCTTGCAAGAGTGCTACATAGAGTAGCACTCCTACCTAGGGGCAGACTATGCTCTGGTGGGAGTGCTACACTGCATAGCATTCTCACTTAAGAGTGGGTGATGCTCTTGCGAGAGTCATAGCACTCTCACATAAGAGCAAGTGATCCTCCTACAAGAGCACTATGGAGTGTAGTAGGCCTAGGGTGGGCTATGCTACAATGGGAGCACTATGCTATGTATTACTCCCATATAGAAGTGGGCGATGCTCCTACAGGAGGACTACTCAATGTAGTGCTCTTTCCTAAGGGTGGGCTATGCTCCAGTAGTAGTGCTACACTACATAGCACTCCCATTTAGGAGCAGATGATGCTACTGCAAGAGAGCTACACTTCATAATGCCCCTACTTAGGAGTGGGTGAATGCTCTGATGAGAATGCTATGATGTGTAGGACTTCTACCTGAGAGAGGGTGAATGGTCAAAAGGAATGCTATTGTCGATAGAGCTCCTGTCTTAGGCTTCAATTGAGGGATGGTGAGGTTCTATGAGTCATAGTGCCCCTACCTGAGGGTAGGATGGTAAGGAATAGGTGTCAAGGAAGATAGATGGGGTGGATGGATGAGTATTGATATTGTTAAATCTAAAATAGTGTAAATGAATTGGTGGGAGACTGATGAGGTGTGTGACATAGATGTAGCAGGTTTTTTTGGTGCTAGTTGTGCAAGAGAGGGACTTAGCGGTGCAACAACAATTGCAGGGGTTTAGGGAGGTGGAGAGAGAGTTTATAGTGGCTTCCAGGTTATATAATGTGGCAATGATGTTGGAGGTGCGAGAAGATAGATTGATGTTGATAGAATTAGTGTAGATATGGCATTTAGAGATGAGTACATTCCACTTACTGATAGGGAAGATGACAGTCACACTTGAGGATGTGTGGTGCATCTTGGGAATATTGATAGTAGGGGAGATGGTGTATTGGTGAGGGATGATGTGCATGTTAGATTCAGGATAGACAACTGAGAGGGGGGCAGGTGAATCAGTTGTCCAAAACTTTCTTGAAATTACTCACTTAAATCCTCTTTGTAATTTAGCAGAATAATAATAAATCAATCATGGAAACATAATGCATTAAATCAAGAGCAAAAACACATTAACACATAAGACACCAAGATTTTGATGTGGAAAGCCCGGTTAAGGGAAAAACCACGGGGTGACTAACCCAAGATTATATTCTCTGTTAAAATAATAAGAAGAACCAAATGGCACATGCCAATTAGGGCTCACTGCCTAAGCACACTGCTCATAAGAGGCCCACTGCCTATAGGAGACACATTGTCTATAGAATAATAGATATTACATACTTGAACTGAAGAATAGCATCTTCACCATGCCTGAGTTAGTTCAATTAAGCCCAATACTTTTGCTCTACCTTTTTCTCTGCTCCTTTCTACCACATACTCATCTCAACTAGATACATTTTAAAATGACTTTACAACATCTTATTTATACAAGACATTTGACTTAGGAATAATCATCCAAGTTGGCATACATTACAAAGAAAATACATAAATACAACATAACTAATTACAAAAAGACTTCACACGGATCAGCACACTATCAGCCACACAGATCCGAGACTTCAATCTTCGTTAGGTACACGCCATTCTTCAAAGAACATCTCCAAGATCATCCGCAGGATGTGTAACTCATCCGGTTGGCTAGACTTAGGAAGAACATCATCATCTAGAATTAATTATTCAATTATGAGCTCAATCTTCAATGCAGATCACCAACACAAACTGAACACAATCCAAAGATCTCCACAAGCTTGCTTGAATCACCAAGAACATCCACACTACTTCTGCTTATTGAAATCTTTCTCTTCTTCATCTGGAACCTCAAGAACACAATCTGTCATTACTGTCATATTGGCATATATTCTTGCAGACCTCCAAACCACGAACCAATTGAGTTGATAATTCAAATTGACATCCTAAACACTCCACCAAATCCGTAGAACAAGATATTTCATTTCTAGATCTCACTGAACCTATCTATGTCGCTTTGTTACCTCTGAACATCTGTCAGAACCTATTTTTCTCAAGTGGCTATGACTTCTTCAGATCTTCATGTACACCTCTCAATTCTTTACTGGATCATCTTAAGACACATATCAACAAACCCTTTGATGTGCATCTTCTGATTTGCATCTTAGCTGGGAATTTCACCTTACTGTCTTCACTTATTCTTCTCTGTTCCTGATAGGACTAATTTTCTCAATATCCTTAGCATACAACACATCCAATCCTTATCATCAATGCAACAGGAGTATGTTGACATCAATGACAACACTGGTTAGGCCCATACTTGCAAAAATCACCCCATTTATCATTGATGGCAACATATGATGTGAAAAACTATTTTAACCATCAAGACAAGAACTTCTCTTTACTGACATAACTCCCCCTATCAACAACAATCCATTTACATGTCTTCTCTTTCTTTACTGCTCCCCCTTTGATTAGCAACTACTTGTTTTTCACCTGTCTTCTCTCCCCCTTTGACATCAATGGCAAAGGGCACATACTTTCATCATACCAGTTGCTCCCCCTGAGTAACAGCTTCCCATCATCAATTTGGACCATAAGATATGACTGTGAGATCCACTGGATTGATGCACATCAGTGCACCTTAATTCAGAGTCGGAGGGGTAATAACTCCTAACTTCTCCCTGAGATACTCAAAAGAGTCCTTAGGCAGAGGTTTAGTAAAAATGTCTGCAATCTAATCCTTGGAAGGCACAAACTCCAGTCTTAATTCATTCTTGTTTACTTGCTCTCGCAAAAAGTGAAACTTGATGGATATATGTTTAGTCTTTGAATGCAACACCAGATTTTTTTATATGTTTATTGCACTTGAATTATCACATAAGATTGTGATAGGTTCCTCATACTCCACTCTAATATCTCTTAGCATTTGCTTCATCCACAATACTTGAGTACAACTACCTACTACTACAATATATATTATGCTTCTGCAGTGGACAGAGATATTGCCTCTTGTTTCTTGCTCAGCCAAGAAACCAATCTCTTCCCCAAAAAGAATGCTCCACCACTAGTATTCTTCTGGTCATCCACATCTCCTCCCCAATCCACATCTATATATGCATGAAGAGAGAAATCATGATCTCTAGGATACCACAAGCCATACTCAACTGTCCCTTTTAGATATCTAAAAATCCTCTTGATTGCCATGACATGAGATTCTCTAGGATCAGCTTGGAATCTAGCAACAAGACCAACAACATTCATAATGTTAGGTCTAGTTTGAGTGAGATACAATAATCCTCCAATCATTGACATGTATTTTTTCTGATCAACCTTTGGAGAGTCACCATCTTTACTGAATTTACATCTGGTTTCCATGGGTGTATTCATTGGTTTTGAGTCCTCCATCCCAAATTTCTTCAACAATTCTTTCACATATTTAGTCTGTGAAATGAAGATTCCTTTCTTTGTTTGAGTGATTTGCAGACCCAAAAAGAAATTTATTTCCCCAAACATGGACATCTCAAATTCACTTTTCATTTGATTTGCAAAAGTTTTGCACATACTATCTCTTCCTCCAAAAAAGATATCATCAACAAACACTTCAACAATCAAGATATTTTCATGATCAATTTTGAAGTACAAGTTACTATCAGCAGTACCTTTGTTGAAACCAATCTTCAAAAGATGCCTATCCAGTCTTTCATACCAAGCTCTTGGGGCTTGTTTAAATCCATATAGTGCTTTCTTCAACTTGCAGACCATATCACCATAATCAGACAATTGAAATCCATCTGGTTGCTCAATGTAAACTTCTTCTTCCAAGTCACCATTTAGGAAGGCAGACTTGACATCCATCTGCTATACTTTGAAGTCCTTGAAGGAAGCAAAGGCAAGAAATAATCTAACTGCTTCAATTCTTGCCACTGGTGCAAACGTTTCTTCAAAATCAACTCCTACTTGAGAGTAACCCTTGCAGACCAATCTGGCTTTGTTTCTGACAACTTCACCCTCTTCATTCAGTTTATTCTGAAAGACCCATTTGATTCCAATCACATTCTTATTTTTAGGTCTGGGAACAAGATCCCAAGTGTGATTTTTCTCAATTTGCATCAGCTCTTCCTCCATTGCTTTAGTCTAGTTTTCATCATTGCATGTTTCATTCATTGTCTTAGGTTCAATCTTTGAAATCAGACAATACTCTTCTGAATCTTGAGCAATCCTTCTTCTTGTTTGAACACCTTTTCTTTTATCACCTATGATCTAGTCTTCAGAGTGATTCAGTTTTACATACCTGAGAATTTTTGGACTTTCTTGCACCTCTATTTCTTGCACAGGTTCATTCAAACTTATCTCTTCTTCCTGATTCACCAGATCAGTTTGAATCTGAATTTCAGAAGGGGCTTGACTCCTTGGGTCAAAACATCATTCTGATCATCTTCATCATATTCACAAAACCTTGAGGGTTTTTCAATACCTTCATCAACCTTCACATTTGTACTTTCTATAATCTTTCTAAATCTCTTGTTATAACACCGGTATGCTTTGCTTTGAGTAGAATAACCCAAGAATATTCCTTCATCACTTCTAGCATCAAATTTGCCTAGATCTTCATCTCTTTTAATGTAACATTTTCTACCAAAGACTTTAAAATACTTCACAGTGGGAGTGATGCCAAACTAGAGTTCATAAGGAGTCTTACCAGTATTGCTTCTAATTTGTACTCGATTAAGAGTGTAGACTACAGTGCTTATAGCTTCTCTCTAGTAGATTTGAGGAACATTTGCTTTTATCATCATGGTTATAGATGCCTCCTGGATGGTCCGGTTCTTTCTCTCCACTACTCCATTTTGCTGTGGTGTCCTTGGAGAAAACAACTGTCTTTTTATCCCATGTTTCTCACAGAATTCTATGAACTCACCAGATGTGAATTCTTCACCTCTGTCAGACCTTAGACATTTTCTGTTCAATCCAGTTTTATTTTCTACCATATCCTTGAATATTTTGAATTTCTCAAGGGCTTCAAATTTCTCTTTCAGAAAGGTTAACCACATCATACGGGAGTGATCATCAATTAGTAACATGAAGTATCTATCACCTTGCACACTCTTGATTCTTACCGAACCACATAGATCAGTATGAACTAAGTCCAATAATGCGGTAGAAGATTGTTCTTTACTTTTGAATGAGACTCTACTTTGCTTACCCAACTGACATTCTTTGCACAAACTATTAGTAGGTTTCACCAGTCTTGGAAGATCTCTTACAGCCCGAGTGTTGCTTATCTTGATGATATTATCAAAATTTACATGACACATTCTCCTATGCCATAACCAACTCTGATCAATTTGAACAAATAAAAAACTTTTGCCAGTACCAACCAAGTGGAAGATATTACCTTTTGTTTGAGTACCAGATGCAATCTCTGTTCCGGAGCTTTCAAAGATCTTAAATTTTCCATTTTTGAATCAGAGATCATAGCCTTTGTCCACCAACTCTCCAGCACTGAGAAGATTGTGCGTTAGACCTTCAACATATAGTACATTACTGGTTTTATTATTTCCATCAAAAGAAATAGTTCCTCTACCTCTGATTCTGCCAGCAGAATTATCACAAAATTTTACCACTCCTCCTTCATACCTTTCCAAGTCTATGAACTTATTTTTATCACATGTCATATGGTGGGAGCATCAACTATCAATGACCCAATCATCCTTTTCTTCAACTTGGGTAGCTAGAGCTCTTTCTATAGTTTTATGATTGACAGATTCAGAGGGCATTGGATCTTCTTCCTTGATGGCAATAAACACCTAGTCACTTCCGGATTTATTTCCTGTCTCTGATTCATCATCTGTTATTCTTTCATCATCATCATCTTCATGAACATAGTAACATTTCTTTTGGAATCTAGATCTATTAGGATTTGGCCTTGAAAATCTCTCCGGACACCTTGAGGCAAAATGACCAATCTTATTGAAGTTAAAATATTTAAAAGGTAATTTCTCTTCATACTTACCGGATCCTCTTGGCATTCTTTTTGCAATAAAGGATTCAAGTTGAGTAGTTTATGATGGTAGTTGATTGTCATTAATGTCAAAAAGGTGTTGTGTTGATGATACAGATACATCATATAGGAATCGTCAGGTAATGGTGTCAGTTCATCTTCATAAGTTTGGAATTAAGTTGCTATGATGTCTTGGGAGGTTGTCTTACATTCATCAAAGGTTTGTATTTAATTATAGGGAGCTTGAATTCGGAGGGGAGCACAAATATTTATTTGAAAACCCATATTTAATATTATAAAGGAGAAATTATTTTTCAAAGAGGAGTTTGCCATCAAATGTCTTTGAAATTTAATACATATTTAAAAAGGGGGAGCAAGTAATTTAAGAAAAGCATTCATTTGCTTTTATCAAATAGTTAATAATTCTAAAGGAGGAAAGATTTTTAAGTTTTTGAAAAAGCATGGTATGGATTTATGAGTGAAAAGCTTTATTCATTAAAAAGCTTTATTCATTAAAAACGCTTCTATAAATTAGAAAAGGCATCGAATTTTTAAGGAGCATGGTATATATTTCAAGGAGGGAGCCCGATTAAATTAAATTTGAAGACCATGCTTTGAAAAACATTTTTCAAAGATTCCTTAATTTATTTAAAATTTCTTTTTAAGGAGAGCACATCTTATGGAAAGAATTGAAGTATTTTTGTGGCATTAAAATATGCTTTAAGAAAGAAATTTTAAAAGCATTAAAAATGCTCTATAAAAATGAAGAGATAGTTTCATGTTTAAATGGGGAATATGCATATATATTTAAATGGAGAAAAGCATCATTTTAAATGGATGGTGATGAAGTTAGAAACTTTTTATTTCTTGGAGGATAAGGAGATTTTTTTTAGTGCTTTTAAATAAGGCAATTTCCTTGTGGAGAGTTTTTCATGACAAAAAGGCTAAAACAGATTTATTTCCTTTTTAAAGTGCAAAGAACTCCAAGAGTGCTTGAAGATAGAATTTTTTATTCAAAGATGATTTTGTTTTTTTTGCTTTTCTCAAATTGAAAGAGAATGATTTTTTTAAGAGGATAAAGATATTGAAGATTGATTTTTGAGGAGATTTTTTTAAGGCAAATATTTATGGAGAATTGAAGATATATTTTTGAAGAATAGATTTCCGACAGGGAATGAAGAAAAATGAAGACATTTTTTATGGTGGACATTATTTATTTTCTTTTGCAAGAAGATGAATAAATATTTGCAAAGGGAAATTGAATTGCTTTTTATTTATGCTCAGAATATGAAGAGTCTTGTTGAAAAAAAAATGAAGGATTTGAAGAAGATGAAAAAGATTTTTGTTAGAGAAAAGATGAAAAGATTGAAAAGTCTTTGAAGTAATTATGCACAGATTAATATGAAGATTTTTATTCTTGCAGGAAAATAGTTTTTGCAGATTGAAGAATACAAAAAGAATATTCAAGATGATGAAAAGTTATACAGAGAAAATATGAAATTGATTTTATTTTATAGAGATGTAATTTGTTGGTTCAGGATTTCTTGCAGGTGGATATGAAGAGGATACAAATAAAAGAGTTTTTATTTTCTCCTACATGACACTGATTGAAATATGAAAGGTCATAAAAGATGAATTTGATTTTGCAGAGAAGAGGAACATCAAGAGTCTTTTCATTAACAATAATTTTTCAGGTGCATTGATACAACTTTATAAATAGACAAAGATGAAACATACAGAGTATGCAGTGTTGTTGTGTGGATCAGCATTCCAGGTTGAATATATTTTGAATATCCTCTTGAAGAGAAAATTCAGATGATGAGAGAAATATGGTCAGATGACAGACACATGTGAAAGAAGAAATGATTTGTATCGAAACAGAGAATCCCTTTGAGTTCTT
The DNA here is from genome assembly GCA_027924645.1 of Cunninghamia lanceolata. Classification (NCBI taxonomy): domain Eukaryota; kingdom Viridiplantae; phylum Streptophyta; class Pinopsida; order Cupressales; family Cupressaceae; genus Cunninghamia; species Cunninghamia lanceolata. The sequence goes on along the minus strand of BSBN01000424.1, from coordinate 5,264,908 downwards.
GATTTTGAGTATATGTTAGGGGTTGGTGCTCCTTGAAGTTGGTGCTTCTAAACATTGTAACCAGTGAGGTTTTTACTTAAGCCAATGAGGCATTTTGAGTGGTTTTTCTACCCCTGGAGGGTTTTCCACTCTGTAATTTTCTTGTGTCATAATCTCATGTCTTGATATCTTCCATAGCTTCATTTACCGAATATGATTTATGTGATTAATCATTTGTTGATTAATTGTTCAAGCAAATAGTAGTTTAATTCTGATAAATCATATTTGTCAATTTTGGAAAATTGTAAAAATAATACAACACTGATTCACCCCCCCTCTCAGTGTTGTCCTGGACTCCTACAGTTTATGCTTCATCTTCTTCCAGATCTTTTCTTGCTTTTTCATACCATGATAGTTTGTTTGAAGAGTTCTCTCCCAGATCAAACTTTTGTTTACCTTTTATAGAGGCACTAGCTTTGAATGCAGATTCAGTCTTGGGGGGTGCATCTCCAAACTTAAATAATTCAAATGCAGCTAATTTACCAACCAATTGATCTCTTGTGATACTTGAAAAGGATTTGAATTCTTCAATAGCAGCAACCTTGTATTTGTAAGAATCAGGAAGGGATCTAAGAACTTTGGCAACAATCTCATATTCATCCAAGATTCCACCAGCACATCTAATGCCACAAATAAGCTCATTTACTCTTGGCATAAATGTAGTGATATTTTCATCTTCTCTCATCTTTAGATTTTCAAAATTTTCTTTCAGACTCTATAGCTTGGCACATTTAACATACTTGTCTCCTTCATGCAGAAGTTCCAGTTTTTGCCAAATCTCATATGCAGTTTTTAGATCAACAACATTTGTCATCTCTAAGTCAAATAAGGCACTTAGAAGAGCTTCTTTAGTTCGTAGATTGTTTTCAGCATCTTTGATTTCATCTATGGTACTCGGACCATTTTGAGGAGAAACATACTTCTTTGAAGCCATGATCCAATACTGCATTCCCATACATTGCAAGTGACATTCCATGCGACTTTTCCAAAGATTGAAATTGGTTCTATCAAACCTCAGACTATCCTTCTTGTAGGATGACATCCTGGATCTCCTTAAGCGGTTAAGCTCTTTTAGAGGAAATTGGCTCTGATACCAATTGTTAGATTTAGGATAGACAACTGAGAGGGGGGGTGAATTAGTTGTCTAAAACTTTCTTGAAATTACTCATTTAAATCCTCTTTGTAATTTAGCAGAATAATAATAAATCAATCATGGAAACATAATGCATTAAATCAAGAGCAGAAAAATAAAAACACAAAAGACACCAAGATTTTGACATGGAAAGCTCGGTTAAGGGAAAAAACATGGGGTGACTAACCCAAAATTGTATTCTCTACTAAAAGAATAAGAAGAACCAAATGGTACATGCCAATTAGGGCTCACTGCCCGAGCACACTGCTCACAAGAGGCCCACTGCCTATAGGAGACACATTGTCTATAGAATAATAGATATTACATACTTGAACTAAAGAATAGCATCTTCACCATGCCTGAGTCAGTTCCATTAAGCCCAATACTTCTGCTCTGCCTTTTGCTCTGCTCCTCTCTACCACATACTCATCTCAACTAGATACATTTTCAAATGACTTTACAACATCTTATTTATACAAGACATTTGACTTAGGAATAATCATCCAAGTCGGCATACATTATAGAGAAAATACATAAATACAACATGACTAATTACAAAAAGACTTCACGTGGATCAACACACTATCAACCACACAGATCTAAGACTTCAATCTTCATTAGGTACACGCAATTCTTCACAGAACATCTCCAAGATCGTCCACAGGATGTGTAACTCATCTAGCTGGCTAGACTTAGGAAGAACATCATCATCCGGAAGTAATTCTTCAATTACGAGCTCAATCTTCAATGCGGCTCACCAACACGAACTAAACACAATCCAAAGATCTCCACAAGCTTACCTGAATCACCAAGAACATCCACACTACTGCTTATTGAAATCTTCTCTTCTTTATCTAGAACCTCAAGAACATAGTCTATCATTACTGTATTAGTGCAGGATCATGATGGGCCAAACACTACCCCTAAGTGGCAATGTAAATGTGAAAAATAGACTTAAGTAACTTCATGTCAAAAATTGAATGAGTTATCTACAATATCTTGAAATAAGGTAGGAATAAAAGTTGTAATAAATTGAATGCAATTTATGGGTTACTATTTTTTTGTGAAAATTTTAAAAATAGTTTGGTGAAAATTGGATATTTCAATGAAGCACTACTAAATTTTTTAGAAAAACGTAAAAAGTATGTGTCATTCTGGCCAACCTAAGTATGAGAAAAAAATAATATTTTTCTTCCATGATTTGGATTTAAATAAAGGACACATGAGTGGATGTGACACATATTTTTTTGAATTTTTTAAGTAAATAAATAATTATTTATGATTTTTTTACTATGACTTTTTAAAAATATTAAAGTTTAATTTTCCAGCCAACCTAACTTGGTCACAAATATATGAAAACCAAAAATTTAAAATTTTATTGTATACCCAATAAATCCTAGAATGTGATGCATCTTTTGGATTTAAGAAAGGATTAATATGTTGAAAGTTATGGATGTTTTTCAATATGTACATCTATCAAGAAATCAGACATAGAATATGTAGAAAATTAATAATAATTACCTATTAAAATTATTATGAGATGTATATTATATTTTTAAAATCCTAATAGCTTCCTCTATAAACCCTTTTCATTTGATTAAATTTAGTTACAAAAAAGTCTGTCAGCTTCAAGGATGAAATTGTGGAAAATTTCAGGATAACACTAAATGGGTGGTTTTGCAAGTTTCTTTGGCAAGTTTTGGGACTCCCACTTGCCTAAATATGAGATAATCCCAAGGCATTTTTTGAGGAAATCCACATTTGAGCTAGAAATATTAACATCCCTTCCATCGAAATCTAATTATTAGTCTAAATGTTAGCACTTTTTCAGCCAGCAAGTTTTTCTCCATTGCCACTGTTTGGCCCATCATGATCTCACACTCACCTTACTGCCATATTGGAATAGATGCTTGTGGACGTCCAGACCACGAACCAATTGAGTCGTTAATTCAAATTGACATCCTAAACACTCAACCAAATCTGCAGAACAAGATATTTCATTTTCAGATCTCACTGGACCTATTTGTGTCGCTCTGTCACCTCTGAACATCTATCAAAACCTATTTTTCTCAAGTGGCTATGACTTCTTCAAATCTTCATGCAGACCTCTCAGTTCTTTATTGGATCATCTTAAGACACATATCAACAAACCCTTTGATGCACATCCTCTAATTTGCATCTTAGCTAGGAATTTCACCTTACTATCTTCAGTTGTTCTTCTCTGTTCCCGATAGGACTAATTTTCTCAATATCCTCAGCATACAACACATCCAATCCTTATCATCAATGCAACAGGAGTATGTTGACATCAATGACAACACCGGTTAGGCCCATACTTGCAACAGTGCATGGGGTGATGGAGTGACTGATGGGATAGAGGGACATCCCATTGTAAGGGATGGCCCTAGATCTAGATATGTTCCTGATGAGAGGGCTAGTACACAAGCTACTACTAGTGTTGGTGGGTCTTATCAGTGGCAGTTTTCTACCAAATAAGATCAAGAGGGCATTTTTTAGATAGGGCTTGCAGACTATGTAGCTGACATGCTAAAGGATGGTAGGGTGTTTTCTTGGGGTTCTTATGTGTTGGCATGGCTATATAGGGACTTACACTTGGCATCCTACCAATTAGGGTGAAGCATTGCATCAACTAGATTACTACAAGTTTCAACATGAGAGCACATAGCTATATGATAGTCAAAGGGGATGAGACAGGAGAGACAACCACATTAGCCATATGTATATAGGTTGGATAGACCTGAGAGGGTTTCATGGAGAGACATCTAGGATATTTAGGGCACTATCTATGGGTGTTGGATGAGTTGGGATGACGGGACATCATATGGAGACTATACAAAGGTGTGGAGGCGTGGGGGATGAGGCAGTTCATGTGGGGATAGTATTGACTGAGTGTTACATAGTGGGTTGACAGGGGTACATCATTGAGAAGTATCAACTTGATAGAGTGCCATGGTAGTTTGGGATTTAGTAGGGGATACTTGGAGAGCCTTACTTGTTTGCATCATTATATCACGAGATAACATTATGGGGTAGGTAGGTGGATCGGAAGGAGGTAGCCTGTATTGCCATGGGTGCTATGAGAGGAGGTGGGGGATGTATGGGTAGTAGAAGGGTTTAAGGCATGGTGGGAGAGGATGATGCTAATGAGATTGATGATCCCTTTAGCATCACATGTGATGGGACACTTGAGGAGAGTGTTACATCATTAGTGGAGGTGGCTGAGAGGGGCAGAAGGAGTATATGGTGGGGAGGGGAGATAGGATGGGTAGAGGGTAGAGGATGAGCTAATGGTTCAAGAGGAGCCGATGGGGCAATGTATAGTGATGCTCTCTTCATATTCTAATTCTAGTGATGGAGATGGAGGAAGATATGCTAGAGGTAGAGATGGAGGCATTTTAAGAAAGTATTACAGGGGAGGTGCATTAGGTATAGGTACATCAAGATCATGTGGGCTAAGTTGGGAGAGTCTAGCGGAAAATATAGTGCCACAAGATGTCACTATAGCAGGATTAGAGAGGGATAGGTACATGTTGTAGATGGAGCAAGATGAGTTAAGATAATAGTTAGAGATAGAACGGGTAGAGGGAAAGATGTTACGAAGGTAGATAGTAGAGATGCAACAAGAGAGAGATGAGGGTAGACTGTAGCTAGAGGCAGAGAGAGCAACTAGGCCAGTTGAGTGGGATGTGCTATGGAGAAAGATGATAGACATGCAGTGGGAGAGAGATGAGTGGAGATTGTAGGTAGATGCGGAGAGGAGGGAGAGGGAGATAGTAGAGAAGGATATTGGCTTCAAGAAGACACAAATAGCTAGTTTGTAGGGGGTGGTGATAACAACACTAGAAGAGAGGGACAAGGCTATGGAAAAGTCCCAGAGGTTATGCTAGGATAGAGATACCATGAGGAGGGCGATAGATGGACAAGGCATGGGATAGTTGGATATGTCGTTAGCATCTGCAATAAGGAGGATAGATCAAGCACACAGTGAGGTGACATACTATAGGGAGTTATATCAGTGATCAATGCTAGTGGATCAAAGGGAACCAACTTTCATGCCACCACCATCACTAGGGTTGTCTACTAGGTAGAAGGAGGGGGAACAAGATAGTGGAAGTCATTCATGATTGAACATAGGGTAGAGATGGATATGTGATGAGGCCATGTGTCATTTTGTATGATGTACTTATGATACATCCATGTATGATGTATTGACATTTTATACACACCATTTTTTAGGTATATATATGATGGATCTGACTTATAGATTGATGTCATGATGCAAATGTGATGTGTTGTTTGATTAGATTGTGATTGTTATGGGTGCACATATGTTTCATTATGGCTATTGTGATTATGTTTCATTTATGCTTTCTAGTTTGGTAATGGCACATGTATTAAAATGGAGGAGCATGAAGATTTCTGAATAAAACTAAACCATATTGAACTCACAAATAACACCAAATGTATAAATAATATTAATTCTCATCAAGATTTCATTACAATGATGTTACATTACATTTCAGTGGCTTATAAAGCCTTTATTTTCCTGTAACTTCCCCAAACTACCTTCAACTACCTTATAGGAAACTACTAACTTATCTATTTATTTATAACCATAAACTAACCTAACAATAGTTTTATTTATTATTTTCTTATCTAAGTATATAATAATTCCAACATTCCCCTGGGTCATCCCACAATAATGGGTTACACTTTTTGGCCAAACTTGACATTGAAATCAATATTTTGAACTAAATCTTCACGTTCTGACACCTATAGCCGCTAAACCATTAGCAATTTCAAGATAATGTGAACTAGTGATTTGTGACATTTTGTTTGTAGATTCTAAATATATATTTTTTAAAAAAATTGGAGTTAAATTGTTTTTTTTTGCATCTCCTTTGATAACTAGTTTTTAATAGTAAACAACATTTTTTTAAAGTGATGTGTACTCCGTAGCACATAACTTTTTTTCTACAAAGGATAAAATTTTGATTCTTTTTAATTTAGATTGGTAACACTGATATATAGTGTATGCATTTGGTTTCATAATGTTTTGTTGAATATATATTTTTTAATTAATTTTTTAAGTCAAACCAATTATAATTTAGACATAGGTGTATTCCGTAAAACATAACTTTTTCTGTATGTATCGAAATTCAATTTTTTTTCTTTTGTTGAAATAAGGACATAAATACCTAGTGCATAGATATTTTTTAAAATTTTTTTCAGTAATTTACTAATTTTCCATGTGTGTAGAATAGAGAACTTGATGTTTAGTGAAAAACATACATTGACAAGAAATAAAAAATAAATATAATAATCAAATTAAATATATTTAAAATTATATTTTTTGGGAAGCTTATAATAAGGACTACATACTTACAAAGCATAAATTTAAAATGAATTCATTTGATCCCTCAAAAGATAAATCAAAATTAGTTTTTTATCAGCATTTTGATAGGTGTAGAGGAGACTCCATTATAGGTATGGTTTAAAACTAGAGGAGTTCTATCCAAGGGGGTTTGAATCTAAGGGGGTTTGATCAAACCCTCTTTAATTAAAATCCTTTAAATGGAATGTTTCAAGGGTTAAATCATTATATTTTCTAAAAATATGTGATTTCAGCAAAAATCAGGATGTCCCAGAAAGTGTAACCCATTATTGTGGCAGCACCCCCCCACCCCTTATTACATCACTCCAAATAAAGGATGAAATATTGCATGGACTAGACACAACAACCCATCTAGAAACTTGACGAAGCACCTCCACCAAATATCCTCACTCACCCAAGACACACCAAACTGAACCATTTGAAATGGATGTCCTGATTTTCAAACTTGTAAATCCTCAAATACCTATGAATCAAGACATACTCAATTATTCACAAGTACACCACTCCCCTTATGAATCAAGACAAGCTCAATTATCCACAAGAAAAATACCAACCAACTATGAATTGAGACTTACTCAACTATCCACATTAACTCTCCTTCCTTTATGGATTAGGACAAACTCAATTATCCATAAATACAAACCTACAAAGCTATGTATCGAGACATACTCAACTATCCATAGGTACAACTCACCAAGTTTGTGGATCAAGACACAATCAACTATCCACAAACCAAAAAATAACTGCCATGCCTCCCTTGCTCCATGAAGGGACTCAAAATGAAGCTAGTTCTTTTCATGCAAAATATCATCTTTGAGGAAGAAGATAGCTCACGATGATAATGTACCTCCAACCTCTGATGCCTCCATCCTCTAATGCATGCTTTCTATGCAGTTTTTGGAGCATTTTCCGTCCTTTTTCTTCTTCCATTTTTGCCTTGATGAATGAATCGATAGCAACACTGATAATAGTAATTGATGTTCCAATAGTAATCTAAGTTTAAATCCTATTACCAAACACAATAATTGAGAAACCAATCACAAACACATTCTTCAACACATTGCCAATTGCATGAGTGAGTGGTGCAACATGCTCCAAGGTATTTCTGGCTAGCTGATTATATAAATGATAGAACATTCCAACCTAGAAAAGGTTAGAAAGGAACTTGACAAGACAAACTTTAGAAATTCCATCCAAAAAACCATGCTACATCAATTTAGGTCCTTCAATAATATTGGTTGGTGGAAGACAAAACAACAATGCAATTATTGAAATATACGTATACACATTTGTGTTGTCCATGACAGTCATATCTTTCTTTGAGTATACAATTCTATATGTGAAAGTAATGTTTGAAATCATTGCACAGATGAAACCAGTCCAATTGAAGGAAAACTCAGTTAATGATGCCATTAATACACCAGGCACGATAGGGATCAGAGATAAGCATATTGTAAAAGGAATGTATTGTCCAAGAAGAAATTGAAAAGTAGTAGCATTGAAGAAAGGTTATAAACCTCTAATGGTATGTGTGAAAGATACTACAATAGTTGTAAAGGAGAAATTTGTCATCACATGACCCAGTACATGATAGGTAGTGTTGTGCCTTGCACACATGCCCCATTTTGACAAATGGAGACCCCCTCTTTCGCTTTGGCTTGGAATCTTGACCTTTGTTACTTATGATGATGAGAAGGTGAATTTGTGCTTAGAGTGCATGATTTGTTCTAGATTTGAGTATTTTGCATGTTTCGAGTGATTTGAGGCCAGTTGGAAGTGAAATCCCCACTAGGTCAATTGGAGGTGAAATCCCCGCTAGGTCAGTTGGAGGTGAAATGCCCGCTAAGTTAGTGACCCCCAAAATCAACATTTTTTGGTATTTTGGCCTAAAAATTAAGTTTTTCAAGGAGTAAATTGGATTTTCTTGATGGATTTGAATTGTACAACTAGTTGTCACATCATGATGAACATTTTACCAAGTTTGTGTGAATTTTTAGCATGTTTTATGACAATTAATGCTACTACACATGAAAAGTTTGTGACCCCCAAAAATCTCGCCTTTGTAGAAAAGGCTATAAAAACATGAAATAAAAGTCCCCAGATAGATTCAGATGACCACAAAAACTTTATAAATCAATATATAGGCTAAAAATCATGCAAAAATCACTGGATTTGTGAAGAAGACTATAAGGAAGCAACATTGGCAATGAGCTGTTTTTTACTGATCCATGACGGCAAATGGGCATATTTTGATTCAAACTAATGGGAAATGATTTTTTAAGATGAAATTGATGCTTGGTCTTATCTCTTGTAGGTCAAAGAGGACAAAGGAGCCAACTAGAGTCGTCTTGGAAGGATGAACATACAAAGGTACCCTGCTAATCTAGAGATGCAACATTGACATTTTATCAACCAAATTACTACTGCACATGCAAAAGGAAGTCAGTATGATGTCCAAGATGATGGAGATAGGCCTCAAAAACTTACAGACATAAAATATCAAGTCTACTTCATTGTTGTTCCTACAGATCTAGTCTGATGTCCAAGTGATCCAGTCCAGGGTCATAACTCCTAGCCATTCTATCATAATTTAAACTTGTTGGACTCATTGGAAAGATAAACTAATTATCTAGTTTGAGCTACTCGGTTGCTAAGGCTTAATGCCAAGCAACTAACAAAGTTTTGACCCCCAATTCTGCTCCAAAGGCCTCCAAAAATGCAATTTCCTACGATGTAGAAAATACAAAGAATTATATTTTTGATATTTTCCCAAAAATACCACTCAAATGACCCTAGATTGGATCACCAAGACATGCATACATTTGTCCTAGCAGCCCAGTCATCAACAATCAGTCCAACAAGCATCTAGTTGCATATATCTTCACCAAAATACTCCTTTTGATCCAGTCAACACTTGGAATCTCATGAAATCACATCAGCTCACGTTTTTGAATGTCATGTGACTTTATTTTGGCTTTACTAGGCCTTGAAAATTGACTTTTCATCATGTACAACCAAATGGGTATCCATTTTGTCTAGATTCAATGTATTTGCAAGCTGTATTTTGTCTTTTTCCTAAAGGACAAATACAAATCCAAAAATGTAACAAACTGTTGTACTTCATTAAATGCCATGTAATCTGGACCATTGGTGTTGAGTTAATCTCCATCGTCCATTGAAAACTTAGTATGCTACCTTGTCTATAAAAGGGTCATCCTTTTCTCTCATTTGTAAGTAAGATTAGATGCTGAATTGCTGAGACTACCAAATTGTGATCAATACAAAACAAGTTTTGTAGGTTGCTGGGAATTTGTGTTCTTGTGTTATCCTCTTTGGTTTTCATGGTTCATATCAATCTGAATTTAATTAGTTGTGCTTTTGCAATGATGGGTAAATGTTAAGATATCTGATGAATGCTTTGGTCCATACTATTAGTGTTTTCTGATGGTAAATTGTTGTGTATAGTTAGCTTAGGCCCTGTCATTGAATATAGTTTAGTTGCACTCCACTAGTTAAGCTACACCATTGTCCAGACGTTTAATGAGTGAATGTAATTTGAAAATCATAAGGATCCTTTGAAGATTGCATCATTTCTTGCAACATTGTGGGTTTCCTACCCTGGTGAAATAAGGAATGGTTTATTGAAAGTATTTGTCTATTTGCAGCATTTTACCCCTTTGTGACTGTCACTTAGGATCTCTTATCCCTTCTCTCTCTCCTTTTCCTTTTGCATTTTATTTATATCAAGTTTGTTAGGTTAGGTTATAAGCAACATCTACATTACAAATTTGCTGAAAGTATCATAGGGTTTCTGCATACTATTGTCATATTCCATAAACCCTACATTTTCTATAAGACCCCTTGTTGGTACAGCTAGACATACGACTAAGTCATTCCAAGCAAGCTAAGACCTAGCTATATTATCCTTGGGGCAGTCCTATCTTGGATAGGATACCTTTTTCAAGAGAGGTGTGACACCAGCAATCATACCTACATTGTTGTGTGCTAAAACCACCATCAACAGGTAGCTACTAGTGTTAACAAAAACAAGAGATCTTTATCAATTGGCACACATTTTGGTAGACCAACCCCCCAAGAGACTAAGAAATATGCCACACCCACTAGAAGATGTATGACAGGCACAAAATAGGGATACAAGAAGTAGTTATAGATATTCTTATTTAAAATGTTAAAACAACATTTAAAACATACCACATAAAAAAGAAATCAATGCCCGACAATGTTTCAAAGTTCCAACGACTGGGGAAAATGCCCAATAACACAAAAAAATCAAGTGCCAAGTACATAAATTCATGCTCAACAATACATTCCACTCTCTAGCACATGGACAAAGGTGCATCAACTTTTCATTTAGAGATCTCAATGCTTGGATGAGTTGAAGACATGGTGGTTGCCTCATAGTAATCTAGCGCTAGCAATAGGTCTCACACTACTTTTGCCTCTACACTTTCCTTCCTTGGAATCACACCTCATGATCTTCCATACAATATGATAGGATTATGATACTCTGATACTGTATTTAAATGGAGGAGCATGAATATTTTTGAATAAAATTACACCATATTAAACTCATAGATAACACCAAATATATAAATAATAGTAATGCTCATTGGGATTTCATTAAAATTATTTTACATTACATTTCAATAGCTTATAAAGCATTTATTTTATCTTAACTTCCCCAAACTACCTTCAACTACCTTACAGGAAACTCACAACTAACTTATTTATTTATTTATAACTATTAACTAACCTAACAATAGTTTTATTTATTACTTTCTTATCTAAAGATGTAATCATTCCAAAATGACTAAATGGATAGAAATTAATGTGATAGTATAGAAATGGATGTTATGATGGAGTGAATAGAAATGTGATAGAATATGATAGAATAAAATAGATGATGAGATAATGATAGAAATGTGATATAATAGATAATGATAGAATTTGATAGAATATGGTAGAAAATGATGTGATAGAAAATGAGGTGAAAATGATGTGGTGACAGGTATATGTTGTGAAGACAATATTTGTGCAAGAGAGAAACCTAAATTTGTTGTAGGACTGGCACTATACATAATGATATAATGGATCATGATGACAGTAAACCAAGTGCATAAAGGACAAACATAATTAGATTAAATGCAAATAGCACCATGGCCCAGCGGACACATGATCAAAGCACACCATATCATGATTAGGTGGGAAAACAGGGATGAATGCAAGCATGTAAGTACACTAGATCAAATCCTTTTTCACTATAACATTCAAGGATAAAACTGAGCTAAAATCACAACCAAGGAGAGGTGGACCTAGCTATTGATTTTGTTCTCTTGTTTGCTATGGAAAAATGTGATTCAACTAAGCCTTTATCAAACCCTAGGCTAATCAATGCACTAAACCCTAGAATTGAGATAATCATCTTATAACAAAAAAACAACAACATAAACTTAGGATCTGAAAGTACCAAGATGATCAGTGAGATGTCATAACTTGTTCCACGAAAGATGAAATGTCAGACGATTCTAGGGTGGGTGCCCAACTCCTAAAAGTCTTGATCTCTAGAAACTCTGAACTAGAAAGATGTTATAGAGGATGTCCAGATGCCAATTCCAGTGCCTGTTTCAGTAGGAGGACACTAAGGCAGGCACCCAAGTCTTCCACAAAGGAATTTCTACAATCTATTTTCAGATCTTAAAACCCTATCCCTTGAACATCCTCCCTGTACCTTCACTTCTTTAATTCTCACACCTGTAACCTACACACAAGAAGAAAAGGGGTTTGGGGGTTGTGGTGTTTATGGATTTTCCTTAGTCAAATCTTGGGTTAGTATTCAAGATTTCCCAACATCATTTTTAGAGAGAGAACATGTTCTTACTAGATAGAGCCTATAGATAATCCAAAAGATAAAATGATTCAAACAATGGTTATGTCACCTCAAAGGTAAAGTCCTTAAGAGAATAAAGATCCTTCAACTCATAAGGATGTTGGTGATAATTCCAAATCTGCAACAAACACATAATACAAACACAAATCTACAACAATAACACAATGAATACCTTGAATGCTCTTTGCTCTAATATCATAACCTTGCTATCATCAACTTGTATCAAAATGAATTCAACACTCAAGTGCTTATATATTCTTTCTCATTAAACATTCACAAATTAATTGAAAGAGATGACAAAAAGAGACCGATTTAAAGATCTTATGCTAAAATGTAATAAATTTTGCCCTAATCAATCAAGGAGGACTTGGGCATGGGTGCCCAAGTCCCAAGGAGCCTTTTTGGTCTAGGATAAGGCATTAAATGGGCCCCTAGTTCCCATTTGACATGGGTTTAGGGGAATTTCTCATCGAGATGAATATTTTGTGTAGAGTGTTAACACAGGAACCTAGGAAATAAACTAGGAGGTGAAAAGGCATGTGTCCACTTTTTACTCCATAACATTTAGCCCCCACTTTAATGCGTGTGCGATCTTACGATTCAACACATGCATTAAAGTATGGTCGAATCATATCAAAACACATCAAACACAAGAATGAAGACACACCCTAAGTTTGAAGGATTATTTCTAGCCCCCAGACTTAGGCAAACATAAGAAAACATTTAATAGTCACATAAGACATAGTGAATACAGTAAGGAAACACACAATACATAGTGAAGACAGTGAAAGCATGCAATACATAGAGAAGAAATGAATACAGTCACACAAGACATAGAGAATACATGAAGAGAAGACATGATTTGAACAATTATGTACACATATATAATTCTAATTAAGAAAAACACACAGCGCGGGGGGAGCTCATCGCTACACATCTTTAGACCATGCAAAAACACACAAAACACACATAGCGTGGGGAGAACTCACCACTACATATCTTTAGACCACACCAAAAGCATACAAGACACACAAGGAAGACACATAAAACACATGGAAGACACACAGAATACACGAGCACCGTATAGTATGGTGTCAACACACTATATGTCTTATACATGGCAAACACGAGGGACAAGGAGGAGCTCATCACTACTCCACTATCTAATACATGCCAAACACATCTGACGGTTGAGCTATGCTACCACAACCACCAAAGAGACGCTTAAGGGTGAATGACTCAAGATCCAACCCTGCTTCATGATGAGGACTTTGTTTAAAAGGATGTGCACTAGCTCAAGAGATACACCATCCTGCCTTTCGCAGAAGAGCTTTTAAAATGCTACCCCACCCACATCTGTAGATGCCTTATGGTGAAAAGGAAGCATGTGCTCAAAGTATACAACCCCACCCATGTCATGGAGATGCCTTATAGTGAAAAGGAGGTATATGCAATGGATCAAAGTACACAACCCCACTTGCATCACGGAGACACCTTACAATGAAAAGGAATTGCATGCAAACATGCTTTATCGATGTAAAAAGTAATCAAGCAGTTACCATTATATATGCCCCCACCTTAAAGTGGTTGATCCCGCTTGCCGATATAGAGCACCTTAAGGTAAAGTGAAAATGTGTAAGGGAACAAGATCTTTCATAAAGCCCATACCCCAAAGGTGACATGCACCATGATCGCTGAATTTTCCCAAAAACACATTGATATCAATTGCTAACATAATCAACAAGATATAATATTTAGTTAGAAAATATTACTCTAAGATAACTAGCAAATCAATTCATGAAAGCTATACCAAAATCATTTATCATATCAAATAATATACCAAGGCTACACTTGCAAGTTCGGAACTGAGTATAGCCATGAGGTTATACTGCAGGTATCTCAGAACTGAGTGTAGCTACAAGGTGAGAAACAAAACAATCGAAAGTGCATAGTAGCAGATTTAGAGTATTGCAAAGGTTTGTTACAACAAAGTTTACAATACGAATCACAACACGAAGTGATTCTACTAGTCAAGCGTTAGTAATATATATCAACCCCATCTTCATATATGGATTGGGTCCATTTTTTCTTTCTTTCTGAAGGGACACATGGTCCTTATTAGTATTTGTTTGTTTTTGTCATCTACTAACTTGTAGAGTCACTAAAGAATGGAAACAATAAAAATGAGAGAGGAGACAAAAGTGACTTGGGATTACAACATGCGAAGATGCCCCCAAGACAACCTCCACAATGTTATGCCCTCCAAGGCACAACACACAACAATTGAAATAAGATAGAGGAGAGGAATGGAAGAATAGTGAAACAAGTAGAAGGGTCACAAAAGAGGTGGTCTCCTTGTATCCTTGACCTTACAAGAGTATCAAGGGTCATCCGATGAGACCTAAACAACGTTTAACACAACACGGAGGAATACAACACAACACATATAGATATATCTACTTTAAGAGGATGCTAAACTTGTGAGAATCTTAGAGAGGTGCTCCATCAAGTGTGATAAAATGTGTGAAGAACTCATACCTGATTGATGTTTATTTCTAGAATAGCCACATGATGTTTGTTTCTATAGGCCTTGTATATTTGAAATCTTTTGTTGCTTGTGGAGAGGGGAATCATTACCTATTTCCACCAATGATTCACTCCTTTTTCGTTTCCTTTATTTTTCTTTCTTATTTTGATGTGCATGATTAATGAGCCTTTCACAATGAAATGGGATGCTTCTCATCGTTACCACTTTCTCTTGCTTCGAGTTATTACATACATGTTGCTCCATATGCATATCTTGTGCATTTTCGTTATCTCCCAATCCATAAAGTGAGAATGGAGGAGGAACCTCAGCATAGATACCTTTTCTCTGTAGGTGAGGTAAATCTTCATTTGTCATCTTATCCACTTCAAGCATACCAAGTATTTCGTCATAATCAAGATAGTCATCTTCAATCTCCATGGTATTATGTGAAGATGCAGAAAACTAGAAGACAAAATAAGCAAGAAAAGAAACACAAAAGGGTGATTTATACCTTTCAAAAGCCTTCCAAGCTCCTTAACTCCTTGATAAGGTCAAGGAGAGTGCACCCAAGAGCTCTCCTATCTTTACCCAAGTTGATGCTATGTAAATGTGGATTGCTCTTGCTTTCAACACAATATGGATGAAGGGATTTGGCTAAGGATGATAATGATGGAGATAAGAGGATGTAGATGAGATGAGGATGAGAGATTATTTTGACATTATGATGTTAAGATAAGAAGATTTTAGAGGGATTTTGGCATGGTTTTGATGCTATGAAGAAGTGAT
This sequence comes from Cunninghamia lanceolata, assembly GCA_027924645.1. Classification (NCBI taxonomy): domain Eukaryota; kingdom Viridiplantae; phylum Streptophyta; class Pinopsida; order Cupressales; family Cupressaceae; genus Cunninghamia; species Cunninghamia lanceolata. Next base: position 5,249,100 of record BSBN01000424.1, on the reverse strand, counting down.
GAAAATGGCTTAGATAAGGGCTCTATTTATAGATTTTTGGTAAAAGGGTGGAGGGTGAGGATTAAAATTTTAGATCAATGGCTAGGGATGATTGGGGATTAGGGTTTTGGATTGGAGTTGTAGACTTGTGACAAGTGTCATGAGAGGGTTGAATAAGAGAGATCAAAGACTAATATTTGGTCAATAAGATTGGATGGCTCCCATTATTTGTGAATTTTAAATTCACATTGGGAAGGATGAGGAATGAATAAAAAATTGATTTCCATGGGAGAGTGTGAGGATGGGAAGAAAAGTGAATTTTTAATTCACATAGGGAAGGGGTTTGCATTAATGAAGATTTGGACAAGTTAGATGAAGGGGATAAAAGTGAATTTTTAATTCACATGGAGAAGAGTTCTATTAATGGAGACTAAGACAAGTTAGATGGGGAAGAGCTCATTTATGGGAGATCAGGACAAGTGAGAGTAAAAAATTACCTTCTGTGGAATAAAAGTTAATTTTTTATTTGTGGGGTGTGGGAATGAGTGTTAAGTGAGGTTTGACCAAGCTAACTTATCAAGGGGATTAGCTTAATTAATATGTCTAGAGAAAATTAGTAAATGAGTTAATAAAGGGTTAAAATTAATCAAATAAGGGTTTATTTAATTAATTTAGGCCTCGGGGTCGTGTAGGCTAGGGTAGCTAATTAAATAATTGATATTTAATCAACTAGGCTAGGTTTAGGTTGATTAGTAGGGTAGATTAATCAAATAAGTATGATTTATCTAATTAATCAGGATTAGGAGATGGAGAAATTAACTAAATAAATATTAATAATATTTATTTAATCAATGAGGATATAGTTATAAGGTATAGTCATAAATTAAATGAATTAATTAATCACAAAAGGATAGATAAATGGCTAAAGTTAGATGATTAGGGATAAATTAATTAAATAAATTGGATTTATTTAATTAATAGAAGGGATAATTGGTAGTGTAGAGATATGGGAAATTGTCTTGTAGAGCAAATCAATTTTAGGTGTCTACATTATGTTCCACCATATTATTATCTCTATGTTTAGGAAAAGGATCAGTGAAGATCTATAGATTTTGATTCAGAGGAGCCACTGACTTATTTCCATTATCATTAATGCCAGTAACTTGTATCATATTAGAATCGATGAGGTATTCAATTTCATGTTTAAGACACATACATCTTTCAGTGTCATGTCCCGACAAGCGGTGATAGTGACAACAAACATTAGCATTAAATAATGGCCCTTGTGGCTTACTACTGTCGAAAGGACGAGCAGGAGGAAGATTCAAAATATTATTGTTTACTACTTGAGTCATTATCGAATGGAGAGAATCTGGTAGTGGAGTAAATTGTCTTTGTTCTTGTCTAAATTGAAATGGTGTCTGAGGAGGCTTTGTAATAGCCGACACTTGTGAGTGAAAATTATTCAAATGTTTCCCATTGATCTTGATGAAATTCCTATTAATTTTTTGGAATGAATTTGGGATGAGACAACTACGAATTGACCAACATGAGCCGATGAGGCATGATTCTCATACTGACTAGCTGAAAGTTGGTAATCTTGGAGAGCTGTGCATTAATGTTGAAAAGAACTATACTTCATCAACAATATCTTGTCTCATATATTCAGGTGGAGATTTGTAATAAATACCTTTTGAAGATCATCATCTTTAATCATATATTGTATTTGTGCAATGAGAGATTGATATTGACTGATGAATTCTGTTAATTTCTCTTTCAGACCTTGTTTACAATGAACCAAATCAATCAATGAGATAGTAGGTCCAATGTTTTCTTGGAAATGTTGTAAGAACTGATCAACTAGTTGTGAGAAGGATTGTATTGAATTAGGAGGTTAAAAGAAAAACCATTCCAAAGTAGTATCTTTGAGAGATCGAGGAAAGAGTTTTGCTAACAAATCCTTGTCAAAGAATAAATCACTACACGTTGTTGTTGATGCCACCACATGAGTATTAGGATCACCTTTACCACTCTACATTTCAAAGTGAGGAGTCTCAAATTTGTTAGGCATTCGAGCTCTTAGAATTGAATAAGATAAACGACTACGAGCATGATATGTTGGCAAAGTAGGTTGAGAGGAAGCATTAGTCAAATTTGTCACTTTTTGCTATAATGAAGGTATACTCTGCAAAAGCTGGTTTACGAGATCATCATTGGAGGGCATCACGTCGGGTTCACCAAAATGTTAAGTGGGAAAAAAAAGATGAATGCAAGCATGTAAGTACACTAGATCAAACCCTCTTTCACTATAACATTCAAGGACAAAACTGAGCTAAAATCACAACCAAGGAGAGGTGGACCCAACTACTGATTTTGTTCTCTTGTTTGCTATGGAAAGATGTGATTCAACCAAGCCTTTTATCAAACCCTAGGCTAATCAATGCACTAAACCCTAGAATTAACATAATTAGCTTATAGTAGATAAAAAATAACAGAAACTCAAGATTTGAAAGTACCAAGATGATTAGTGAGATGTCATAACCTATTCCATGGAAGCTAAAATGTCAGAGGATTCTGGGGCGGGCACCTAGGTCTTGAAAGTTTTGATCTTCAGAAAATCAGAACTGGAAAGATGTTATAGAAGATGTCCAGATGCTAGTTCCAGTGCCTATTTTAGTAGGAGGATGCTGGGGTGGGTGCCCAATTCTTCTACAGAGGAATTTTTGCAATCTATTTTTAGATCTTGAAACCCTATCCATTGAACAACCTCCCTGTACCTTCACTTCTTCAATCCTCGCACTTGTAACCTAAACACAAGAAGAAATGGGGTTTGGTGGTTGTGGTGTTTATCGATTTTCCTTAGTCAAATCTTGGGTTAGTATTCAAACTTTCCCAACACCATTGTTAGAGAGAGAGTGTGTCCTTGCTGGATAGAGGCTAAAGATAATCCCAATGATAAAATGATTCAAACAATGATGATGTCACCTTGGAGGTGAAGTCCTTAGGAGAATGAAGATCATTCAAGTCACAAGGATGTTGATGATGATTCCAAATCTGCAGCAAACACACAATACAAACACAAATCTGCAACAATAACACAATGAATGTCTTGAATGCTCTTTGCTCTAATATCATAACCTTGCTATCATCAACTTGTATCAAAATGATTTCAAACACTCACTTATATATGTTTTCTCATTAAACATTCACAAATTGATTGAAAGAGCTGACAAAGAGAGACCCATTCAAAGGTCCTATGTCAACATGTGATACATTATGCCTTGAACAATGAAGGAGGACTTGGGCGCTTGTACCCAAGTCTCAAGGAGCCTTTTTGGTCTAATATGAGCCATTAAATGGGCCCCTAGTTCCCATTTAACATGGGTTTCAGGGGATTTCTCATCTGGATGAATATTTTGCATGTAGAGTGTTAACACGGGGACTTAGGAGCTAAACTAGGAGGTAAAAAGGCACGTGTCCACTTTTTACTCCATAACAAATATAATGGATTATAGAGATCTTATCATTGTGCATTGAGGGACAATATAGCTAAGTGCACACAAACACACACACATGCAAACAAAATCATTAAAAAGTGCAAAAAGGTTGATCATCCAATGGTGCAATGTTGAAGCAAAGGTGGGTAGGGGGTTAGAGAGTGGATGATTAGAATGGGGGGAGATAGGTTAGGGTTTTTGGTCAAGGTGGGATAAGTTAGGGTAGTTCCCAACGATAGGAGGGAGAACATCATACATTTTGATCTAGTGAGGAGGGTAGCAATGACCATGATGGTGTAGAAAGGGAAATGTCATGGGAGGGTTGGAAAATGTGGTTTTGAAGTGTAAGTGGGTGTGAAAGGCGTGGGGTAGTTAAATCATATGGGGGTAGATCTAGGGTGGTGTGTGAGTCCGCCAGGGGATGCCCCTAGCCTAGAGAAAAATCAAGGCACATGTGTGAATGAGGGATAGTGAATTAGGAGAAGCAGAATGATATGAGTGGATGGGGGGAGTGTTGTGGTGGCGGGATGTTGGTTGAGCAATCCCAATGAAGGGAGGGCTAGGGGAAACTATGCTTGTGAAATTGGGGAGTGGGGATAATGATAGGGGATGGAGGGTATATGATGAATGGAGGTGATTTATCTTGAACAAATGACCTGAGATGGGAGGGGTGAAGAGATTGGGAGATGAGGATGGGGAATAAATGATTAGAGTAATTACAAGAGGAGGGAACCATATTTTAGATGGAGGGGGGATGAGTGCTCATAGATGAGGGAGGACTAGTGCTATGCATGATGCCTATTTTCCAAGTTTTCATCATGGTAGTTTCCTAAGGTTCCATAGAGATGGTTTTAACCATTGGACAAAATTATTTCTCTTCACTTTTTTTTTCTAATGTTAACAATGGTTGTAGTCTCCTCATGCATGAAACTTCTAGAGGTGCACAATTTTCATAGCCTCATCTAGTTCTTGGCAGTCTAAAGTTGTTGATTTGTATGCTCCTGACCCATTTTTAGCAATGATTATGTATGGGCCCAACCAATTCAGATCAAACCTACCTTTTTTATCCCTATTTTGGTTTGTATTCTTCTAGTTTCCCTTGAGTACAAGATCACTAACTTCAAATTCTTTGTTGTGGATGTGTATGTTATAACTACAACACAATTGATTCTGATATTCTTTGAGGTAATTCAATGCATTGAGTCAATGTTCATCTAGGAGTTCAAGCTCATATATTTGTGCCACTTGATATTCTTCATTAATAATGAGATCACGCAAAGAGATGCACAAGGGTGGTAGGTAAACCTCTATTAGCAAGATGGCTTATTGTTGAAGATAAAGGACTATGGAGTGGCGCTAGTAGGGGTGTGGATGCTCATGCAATATTCCCATAGGGTGGGTTTGAGGTGAAGGTGCTAGTCATGACTAGCATCATCGATAATTTTCTTGAGGATTTTGATGAGGGTTTTGTTTGATGCCTCAGCTTGGCCATTGCCTTGTGGGTAATATGGAGTGGACCACTTGTGTGTGATGTGGAATTTATCACAAAGGGTACACACTTCAGGATTTTTAAAGTATTTTCCATTATTGAAGTGATGTGGTGGAGTATAAATTTAGATTTTTGGGTTCCACTGGTGTAGGTGAGTGGAATAGCTTCAACCCATTTAGTGAAATATTTTATACCATTAATAATTAATTTGTGTCCACTAGAGGAGGAGGGATTGATCTTTCCAATAAGGTTGAGGCCCCATGCAAAGAATGGCCATGGTGTGGTAATCAGTTGAAGTGCTTGTGATGGTGCATGAGTTAAATCTCCATGCTTCTGGAAAGAAACACACTTTTTGGCATACTCACATCCATTAGATTCCATTATGGGCCAATAATATCTTGTTCAGAGAAATTTCTTGGCTAAGGTCATACTACTAGTGTGAGCACCACAAATACCATTATGCACCTCTTAGATCGCTAACACAACTTCATCTGAGTTAAGACACCTAACCAAGGTGTTGTCATAGACCCTATGATAGAGCATTCCACCAAGGAGGGTGAAGCATGAGGCTCAGTGAATGAGGGATTATTGTTGGCTAGAGGAGAAGTTAGGTTGGATGGTTTGAGTGTTGAGATAGGAGTAGATGTCATTATACCATAGGGAATTGGAACCAATGACTTCACACACCATTTCATCTTCTAGAACATCATGTATCAGTATTAAGAGCTATTCAACTAGAAAATGATATTCTTGCGTATTAGGTGTTATTTCCAATAGAGACCCAATTGTAGCCATGGCATCGATAGCCTTATTATTGATGTCGGAGATCTATGTAAAAGATACATCGAGGAAGTACTATTTGAGGATATCCACCATGCATTTGTAGGGTACAAGATTTTGATCTTTTGTGAGGAACTCATCATTGTCTTGCTTGATAACTAACTGAGAGTCACCAAAGACTTGCAAATATTGAATATTCCATCGGATGGCTAGTTTGAGACTAGAGATGAGTGCTTCATATTTTGTAATGTTATTTGTGCAAGCCAACCCAATTCATAATGCTTTAGGGATGTGGTTGCCTTGGGGTGTGATAAATAATATGTTTGTCCCAAACCAAGAGTGGTGAAGGAGCCATCAAAGTATAGACTCCATGATTTGTGTTCTTCAACATCTAGGATTGACTCATTAAGGAAATCAAATTCCAATGGTTGTATGTGTTGATGATGGCTTTGATGCAATCATAACAATTAGTTAAAATTCACATAAAATGAACCAAAACTGACTTGAAAGATATGAAGGAATCGGTTAAGATTCACTTAATCCCAAGTTTAATATGGTAAGGTCTTGACCTGTTGGGCAAATTTAGTTGGTCGATGTGAAGCTGTAATGTTCAAGGGGCCTTATGTGATTTAGGGTTTCTTGTTGGTTTACTGGACTCAAACTATGCAAAAGATTAATAAATGTCAATATGTTGTTCATCCCTTTTGCATAAACTTATACTTGTGCTGCAAAACTTTAAATAGTCTTCTCAAATTTTTGCAGCTTTCTCCTCTTAAATATTTATGAAAACTGTCTACTTTAAATCTCTATTATACATGCTTCTTTCAAATATGAGACAAATTTCCTTCAAATTTCTATGTTTTAAGCTAAGTATTTTCAGAGGGTTGGGAAAAGTTAGAAAGATCTAATCTACACTTCATTCACTCTATTCGAAGGATCTAATTGTTCTATTATGCACTTTATAAATAATACAACAATTTGATCAAATCCACAGACAAAACCTTAAGTGTAAGTTCTGAGCATTTTCACAAACATACACTTAAAATTGCAAGCTCTAAGAGAAAATGTTTCAAACACAATGAAGAGCAAGAAAACACTCAGAAGATAGATGCAGAATTCTAGATTCAATTGTATTAGAAATAGACAGTCATATAAGATTTACAATGTCTCAATGACTCTTAGCTTCATTGACCAAACTACAGAAAACTTACAAGCTTTACAGATACAGTAAGGAAGCTAGATGTTCCACGCATTCCTTATTGTAGACATAGGTGACCTCCTTCTTCTACTTCTAAACTCAAAGGTCCCTCTATTCTAAAAAATCCCTGTGTCAAGTATTACAGTGTATCAAGGCACAATATATAGACCTTTATTGTCCTCAATACAGCTCAAAAAACCCTAGTTTAAACCCTGGTTCAAACCTCTAGTTACAATATAAATGTTGGAGATCAAATCTCCCAAAATATTTCTAAGCATACATCCAATCTAGGCGAAATATGCCATTCTGGAAACCCTAGCAGCTCAATAATAACTTTTGTGGTCTGCTACAATAATGTCTTCAATTGCATTTTGTCTTCATCAGTGAAGACCCTTGACTTCTTCGCACTTCATCCTTGTCTTCCTCTACTCCTGAGATCTGATTTCCTCCTCCGTGATGTCACTGCCATTAAGTTTCAGCTCCCCTTCAACTGGAAACCTGCAAAAAAATAGATAAGCAATAAGTATTATTTCACTTAATAAACAATAGGAACTAAAAAAAAGCTGCTAAATTTAGTCATGACTGTGTGAATGTGGAAATCGGGCCCCAAATCTATAAAAAATATCGTGTTCAAAATGCATATACAGCGTTAAACTGGTCGGGTCAACCATCATTGACAAAAAATATGCATTCGGGCTTCAAAAATAACTTCTAAATTTCTATCGCTTCGCTCTCCCGCACATTTTTCTGTTTAAAATCTATGTATATCTGATATACAATCTAGACGTGATACAACGAATTAATCAAATTCCAATCCCTTTCAGTTCAGCAGCTTGTATGATGTCTTTGTATATCCTACAGTCATCGATCATACAAACCCCAAATATACATGGATTTAACATTATTCTATAGCCATTTTGATTCTGCCACTTGTATATTTCGATGCATATTGGTTTGTATATCGTAACATACAAACGTGACAATATACAAGCACTTAATTCAATTGCATAACTTTTCGAATCCACCCAATGTATATCCCAATGTACATTGTGCTTATATCCCTTGATATACATTTTAGACGCGATACAAGCACTTAACCAAATTTAATCCTACGCTGAGATCCGCCTTGTATACTCCTTGCAATGTATCAATATACAAGGCACAAAATATACAAGGGCTTTTCATTATTTCATATTCATTTCAAATCCGCCCCTTGTATATTTCGTTTGTATGTCTTGCTTTTGTATATTCCGAAACATACAACGATTTAAGTCTATTTAATAAACTTTTCGGGTCCGCGTTGTATAAGGTCCTTGTATATCCTCAATATACAAAGCACAAAATATGCAAGGATTTAACTATGCCCAATAAATTTTTGAGTCTGCCGCATGTACATAACCCTTGTATCCTCCGATATACATTTGGATTTGATACAAGCATTAAATCGGTTTTGATTTTCTCTTTGATTCCACTTTGTATAAGCGCAATGTATATCGGCTTGTATATAAGGATATACAAAGCCCGATATACATTGAATTAACTCTGCTTCATGAAATTTCGGTTCCAGGCAATGTATCTCCGCTTTGTATGTTTCAGAATGTATGTACATCGAAACATACATACAAGCTAAAACATACAAAGACTTAATTCAAATTTATAAATGCCTCGGGTCCGGTCCTTGTATAAAGTGTTTGTATCTTGGCAATGTATGTAAGATATATACATTGCAGATACATGCAATGAATTAACCTCTTTTAATAAATTTCAAGTCCGTGTAATGTATATTTGTAATGCGTATCACTGAAACATACAAGTTGCGAAGATACAACGATTTAACATTGTTTAATAACCTTTTCGAGTCTGCCATGTATGAAGTGCCTTGTATATTTTACCTGCCAAACATACAAATGTGAGATACAAAGCGGATTTAAAACATCAATTTATTTTAACCTAAAACCACTTCGGGTCCATCTTGTACATTAACATTGTATATCGCAAATGTATGTAAAAACATACAAGGTGCGAACATACAATGAATTAACTTCATTTCAATAACCTCCTATTCTGTTGCATGTATAAGTTTAATGCATATCGCAATGTATTTAAGATACATCCAATTTGCTAACATACAACGAATTTACCAACTTTAACATTTTTTTCGCGTCCACTATTTGTATGCGATTATTGTATATTATAGATGTGTGTCCCATGGTACTCAACATATAAACATCAAATATGCAAGCCGAACCTAAACCTTTATACGTTCCAACTATGAATCCCGTCGGGTCCACCTTGTATGTATGAAGAAAATAAAGTATTTGTAAATGCATACAAGTAAAACAAAGCACCTGATATACAAGCAGACTTTTATATACAAACAACAAACCCTTCCCTTGTACATTCTACCAAAATGATCATAACTTGCAAAATATGGCAAATTTTAAGATGGTTCAAAAAGCAACCCTAGCTCATTTTTCACAAGGAATCCAACCATATCATGCCCTAGTACTAAAAATGCATTTTTTCTTCATTTCTATCAAAGTTTGCAGTTTTAACCCTCTTTTCCCTTTACCACCAAGCAAAACAAAACACACAAAAGCAAAAGCAACAACCACATCAGGGGTCCTCATTTTGCTAAGGAGCAAAATGGGGCGTGTTGTGAACATCACAACAGTATGTCTTGACGTGGAGCTTATACCAATTGGTCAGTAATGATTTGTCCCTTAATTGCCTTTTGATTCACATATTCAATGTCAAACTCACTAAGTATCATAACCGATTTTTCTCTTCTACTAATAAGTGTTGCTTTAGATATGAGGTATTTTAGAGGATCAATGTTAACAATGAGATGGGTTGTGGCATTCACAATATAATGTTGAAGCTTCTAGGAAGTGAACACGACTACCAAGCATGCTTTCTCCATGAGAGTATAGTTGAATTCACTACCTACCAAAGTTTGACTTAGATAGTAGATAGCCCTTCCATGCCCCTGGTCATCATGTTGTGCATGAAGAGCACCTAAGGCATGTTAGGTAACTGAAATGTAAATTAGAAATGGATAATCAGGAGTTAGAGCTACAAAGACTGGTGGATTGGAAAGATATTGATTGATCTAATCGAATGCCTACTGACATGATTCATCCCATTGAAAGATTGTATTTTTCTTAAGCAAGTGTTAGTAAGGTTGACATTTGTCTACAAGTTGGGAAATAAATATGTGGATAGATTGGAGTTTCCCTTAAAGACTACATAAATGTTTGAGGTTTCATGGGGAGGCATTTATATGATGGCTTTGCCTTTATTGGGATCAACTTCAATGCCACGCTAGGAGATAATGAAACCCAAGAGTTTTTCTAAAATGACCCCAAAGACACACTTCTTTGGATTTAATTAGACCTTATACTCTCTGAGTTGTTGGAAGATGTCTCACAAGATGGTCAGGTGATCTATTTTTAGTTTGGGATTTCCAAGGATATCATCCACATAATCTTCAACTATGTCATGAAACATGTGAAATATAACTATCATTTCTCGTTGGTAGTTGGTGCTGACATTTTTCAGCCCAAAAGGCATGACCTTATAACAAAAGGTTCCTCACATAGTGATGAAAGTATTCTTATGTTGAGCTTTAGGTGCTTCTTGGATCTAGTTGTAGCCAAAGAATCCATCCATTATTGATAACATTTTATACCTAGATGTGAGATATATGATCATATAAATTTTTCGTAAGGGGAAGTCATCTTTAGCACATGCTTTATTAATATCCTGGAAGTCATGTAAACATGGATTCCTTTGTTTTTCTTACTAACAAGGATCACATTAGAGATCCACTCATGGTAATCAATTGGCTAAATGAACCCCAGGTCTAGGATTTTCTGTAGTTCTTCTTTAACCAAGAGGTCCAACTGAGGGTGCATTTTACATAGCTTTTGTTGAACTAGTTTGGTAGCAGGGCAAACTACAAGGTGGTGCACAACTAAGGATGGGTCTAGTCCTAGCATATCAACATAAGACCATGCAAAGATATCAAGATGATCTTTGAGGATGGTAGTGGTTCCCTCTTTGATGACAGGGTCTAGTGCAGCTATGATTTTGGTGACCTTAAGGTCTTCTTCTATTCCCAAGTTGATATCTATAGCCTCTTCAATGAGGAGATGGGATCCATCCTATAACTGAGAAAGTTATAATGGAAGGTGAAGTATTCATCAAGGAGCTCTTCAAAAGTGTCCATGTCTGCTAAGTCCTTTGAATCTATCAAAAGTTTCTTCTTATGTTTCTACTTTTGTACCTTCTAGGGTGCCTCAAGACTAGGGGCTCTTCTTGTTCCCCAAAATAGGTAGATGTGTTAAGTATGGTGATGAAGTGTTTCTTATGATCACCAGGTGGGATGTGGTCTCAAAGATTCATAAGTTCTATGATGGCTTTCTCATTCTGGAAGATGTCAAATGCTGAAGGGTCACATTGGTCCTAGTCAATAAGCTCAGGATATTGAAGGTCTAAGGATATGGTGAGGATAACAATGACATGGAAGAGATTAGTGGTGGCAAGATCTTTCAATGGGCCATGAGTGTGCCCTACATTGACATTGTTAACATTGGGGGAAGCATGCCCAACGAGGTCAGGGGTACCACAGATAACATTGTGTTGGTCATCCTAGGGTGTATATCCTATCTCATGAGAACCACTACTCAAGGTGTTGCTTGTAAAGGAGAAAGAGTGTCTTTCTCATGGAGGCCAAGGCCTTTGCCTTTGTATTTCATGTTGTGGAACATACGTAGGGGTATGGGATGCTTGTTCTTTAAAATAGGATGCATTTGAACTTCATCATTGTAGAGTGATATGTTGTTGGATCCTTCAATATTTTCTTCTACCAATGAACCATTTTGGATGAAAATAGTAGGCCTGTGTTGTAACGTTTTGGAGGAATTACTTGGAGTGGTGCGGGGTTGACCATAGGATCAAGGGGAAAGGGAAATCTTGGAGACATGGAAGGCTTCATGGATTTGGTACTTGCCACACCCCTTATTGATGATCGTAAAGGATGGCTTGATGGATTCTTGTTTAGGGGTTGGATTGGTGGAAGTAGAGAGGAGATTGTCAGGGTTGATGTTGGATGTGGATTTGGTGGAAGCATGATCAAACATAGCCTCATAGATTGGGCAATGGTGAGATTTATTAAATTGGCCCTCTAGTATTTTACAATATTGAAATGGGTGAGGGTCATCGAGGATAGTTAATTTGTGTCATTATATGGAAATTTGAGGCATTGAAGGTAAGTGGAAGGGATGGCCTGCATGGCATGGATCCATAGGTAGCCAAGGAGGATGGTGTATGGGAGATCAAGATCAATGACATGGCATAGGGTTTGTTGCAATACATGCCCTACCTTTATGGGGAGGTGGATAGTACCAACTGATTCTCTTTTTACATTGTCATATGCCTTTGTACCAATATAAATGTGCAAAGGTTTAGACTTGACCCATTATCTATGAGCACTCTTTTAATTTTATATTTGGATATGATGTTATCAATATGAAGGGGGCGGGTATGCATGGGATCGATGGAAGGCATGTTTCTAGGGCTAAAGGTTAGGTGATGGTCAGAAGAAAGGTGGCCAGTGAGGACTTGGAAGTGGGATGTATCAATGTCATTGTGAATATGTGAGTCTTGGAGAATATGATTCAAGATATCCCAGTGTGGGGAATGATCTAAGGACATCAAGGATTGATATTTGAGTCAGTGTCTACTCAAGGTGGTCAAGTACATCATATTTCCTCTATAGATTGTTTAGAGGTGGGCCTTGGATGGTGAATTTTTCATGTCGAGTGGTGACAACATAGTGAGAGGATTTGATTTTATGGTGTAGACATGCTCATGTAATTTCTCAATGTTTCCATAGGCTCATAGTTGTAGGGGATTTTATGGTAGTTAATGTTGTGGGTGTAGGAATTTTGGCCCTAATTTTTCTTATGTGTTGATTGATGTTAATCATGTTTCAGAAAAGGGTTTTGGTATATACCCATGTCTTTATTAGGTGATGAATTGGAGGGTTTTTCGACTTCAATTTTGTCATGATAAATGGTGTCTTGGATATAATGTTTAAATTTCATGCATTTTCCCATGGCATGACCCTTAATGCGATGATAATCATAATACTCATTCTCACAAAACTGTGATGGATTAGGTTGGTTTTCATCAAAGGGTTGGGTGAGGGGAAAGATGATCATGTTAGCTTTAACAATTTTCTAGAAGACAACTTCAATAGGCTCATTGAGTGGGGTGAACTATCTCTTCTTCTTCTCTTGTTTGGGTTTCCCTGAGGGAATTGTGATGGGTGAGGGTTGTTGTAGGTTTTGGACATGTTTAGATTTGGTGAACCATCACTAACTACATTCTTGTTTTCATTCTTTTTTTGGCTAAATAATTTTGGTTTTTCAAGTTGATTTTGGCCTTTAGAATAGATTTTGATTAAACTTTTAGCAATAAGGGTTTTTTCAATGATCTCATCAAATGTTGTCACACAATGTACTTGCAAGTGAAATGCCAATTCTAGGTTGACGTTGCTGATGAAGATGTGTACTAGTTGTTCTTCTAGAATGGGCCAAGTGAATCAGCTTGCGAGACCCCTTCACTACTAGAGGAAAGATGAGAAACTCTCCCCCAACTGTTGTTTAGAATTGCAAAGGTCCATCATTATCAATTCATGTTCAACATTGTAGGAGAAATGTTTTACAAATTTCTCTGTGAGGTTAGAAAAGGAACCATTCTAATTCTTGCCCTCCTAGGCTTTGGGGGAAAATGTATGATGAAATCCTATGAAAATGCATGATGAAATCCTTTGGGTAAGCCTCCTTAAATAGGCTTTCCCATTAGAACATGGATGGTTGTGATTGAAGGATGAAATCGATGGTTGGGATTGATTTCATAAGGATACTCATTAGCCTTGTGACAAGTGGCATGATGAGAGGCCTCATAAAAGATGGAGGGGCGAGATTACCTTAAAGTGTAGGATGGAATGGGATACAAACATGTGGAAGAAGGAAAATAATGCAAGTGGATGTTGGAGATGGAAGGATGGAATCAAGGGTCAAGATTGACCCATGCAGTATGCTCACACATGTGAGAATGGAGTGGGGAAAGGGACATGTGTGAAAATAGAGGGCCCAGATTGATTTTGCAATTTAAAATTGATGGTGGAGATTAAAAGACAAAGTCTTTTGGATTTTAGTGGGATGAGGTGGAATTTTTTGATTAGAAGAAATTAGAGAGTGTGATTCCTAATTAATTAAATAATCATGTATTATCTAATTAATTAGTTGGAGGTATAATTAGACTAAGGTTAATTAATTATGTGTATTTAGTTAATTAACCTTAGAGATGGGAATGTAGGTTAATTATGATGAGGTCATAATCAACTAGGTTAGTTGTATTAATTAATTGTGCCATTCAATTAGTTACATGGGATTAAATGGCAGAAAATGGTTAATTTGGCAATAATTGTAAGAAATTGATGAGGTGAATTTACGGTGCCTACAGTGGGAATGCAAGTAGTTATGGAAATTGATTTTTCTATTGCTCATTTTTTATATGTTATAGGCTTACTTCTTGTGCATGGTTGATGGTCATACATTAGGATTCCCAAGGTTATTGCATACTTTTTTTATAAGAATCTTACTTTCACATTGACATAGTTTTGGTTCACCTATCAATAGGGTAAGTGCATGGAAATGGGGGGCCAAAGGGGTTTCAAAAGTGGCAACTTTTTTCCTAAAATCAATGAAAACTAAACTTTGACAAGTAATTCAAGATACCCACACTCAAAATTTCATGATGTGATAAGAAAAAGATTAGTAGTGCGCAGAATCTAGTTTCTAAACTACTTTTTTTTTCAAATGGTGGAGATTAAGAGGATGAAATAGTGGGAGAACACAAAGTGGTCATGTTTTTGTCAGAAAAATATAACATAGTGTCAAGTGTGCTCCCCCTAAATTGTTGATATTTTACAAATCCCTTTAGTGGAACGTTAGCTAACATCGTGTAGTTTATGCTAAGTTTTTTTTGCTAATTTTTTAACGAATACATTATTTTTTACTAATTTTCAAATTAGAAACATCTTGAAAAATAGAAAATTGAGTGTGCTCCTCCCTAACTTTGAGAAAAATAATTGAAAATTGAAACCTTTTCTTAAATGTGTATAGAATGAGAGGTAGAATGTTAAAATGCTTTTTTTTTAAATTTTGGATGAATGGATCAAAAATTACATAGAAAAAAAAATACATGTGTTTTTAGAAAAAAATAGACACTACTAGAACTAATTAGAGAGAAAGAACTTAATATATTCATATTTTAAAAAAATTACATGGTTACAAAGCTCACACTAAGTTTTGTCTCATAATGGTGTTTTTTCAGATTTTTACAAAAAACACATGAACCTGATGGAGAGCATGTTTATTATTTGTTCATTTTTTGTAGGACTTTTGTAAAACACATCTTTGGTACCCAAGTTAAATTTCCAACCCTTAATATTTGTAAATTCAAACTTGTACCAAGCCTAATAAAGACATTTGATTGGTCAAAAATGGAATGTGAGCACGTTATAATCCACTCACATTCTAAAAAATGTGTACGATCCATAATGTGTGCACATTATAATGCGCACACATTATTTTACCAAAACATGAACACATTTTAAAAAATTATGAGTTTTGGCCACTTTTTGGCCCCCCATACTGGTTTCTCTGGTCAGTAGTTTTGTGATGATTGGTACTAACTAGCCCTTGTATAATGTTTTTTTCCTCTTATAGTCACCATTGTCAAAGTTTTTTAAAAGGATAGGTGTGGATGAGTGTGTAAGAGATAGAATTCAAGTATTTTTAAAGGTCAAAAGTTGCAGCTTTTTCCTCTTATAAGAGTTTGGAAGGTTTGGTGCTTCATATGGGAGTGATTTCACTTGGAAGAGAATAAAAGGTTGTAAATGTATCTTCAACTCAATACAAATTCACTTCATTATTCTTAGACAAAAGTTCCATGGATCAAGCTAAGGGCATGGAAGTTGTCTAGCAACTATAGGTCAAGATTAGGCAGTGGAAGATCTCAAAAATGGGGGGCTCTTTCTTTCATAGGACCTAAGCATCATGACTTGAGGAGGAAATGAAAGGTGAGATAAAGTGTCCATCCTAGAGTGAGATCCATGTTTCATCTTTCAAACCCTAAGTAGATGAAAGTGGATTAAGAAGCTCTACTTTTAATTTTATATAAAGAAATGGGAAGGTGGTGGAGGATTTCATGACATGGTGAAGAGGATTTTGATCTTGAGGAATAGGAAAAAAGACTAGATGCTATGGGATATAATTGATTCCAATAAAGTCAACTAAAAAGAAGAAACAAATAGACTAAAGATCTCACAAAAAAAAATTGAGTTTGAGATGATATAGGAAGGTTAGGGAATCAACCAATTTTATAGGAAGCATGGGGGATGTCTAAATAGCAACCTGCTCCAAAAAATAAATGTGTTTTCATGCAATATTTGGAGACTTCATGTCCCTATCAAAAAATGGATCCCTCATAGGTTGATCTACAATTATTTAAACTAGATTTAGTCTTTCTGCAATATATTATAGTGAAAGAAAATGCCTTTGCACATTAAAAGCAAATAAGTTATAACAAACCTTGGAATGCATTTCTATTGATTCTGAAGTTTAGTAAGGAGGTATAACAATCATTTAAAATCAATTATCAATTGTCTTCTCAAAAGGCTAGTTTAAGACAAAGTGAAGAAAATATTTTATTAATAGAGAAGTTTAAAAGGTGCAACACCTAATATCAA
The DNA here is from genome assembly GCA_027924645.1 of Cunninghamia lanceolata. Taxonomy (NCBI): domain Eukaryota; kingdom Viridiplantae; phylum Streptophyta; class Pinopsida; order Cupressales; family Cupressaceae; genus Cunninghamia; species Cunninghamia lanceolata. The sequence goes on along the minus strand of BSBN01000424.1, from coordinate 5,232,331 downwards.
AGAAAACTTGAGTTTCTCATTCTTCGAATGAGTCAAGACTAGGATGGCGAATGTGAAGATGCACTTGATATGGTACATCTCAACTTGGTACAAGATGAAACTTTTAACATCTATTTGCAGGGTATGGTCTAAGAAAAGGTGTTTAGGACACTTGGAGATTGTGTATATGAATACGACATGCATCTATATGTCAAAATTTTGCTAGGATATAATGAAGAAATAGAATGTGAAAAACAAGTCAAGTGACCCTTTGCATTCCAATGTATTTTGTCTTTTGTGATTTTTTGAGGGAATGACTTTTTGTCTTCCACATCCTATGTTCCTATAAATACTCACTTGTAACTCATTGTAAAGGTTTGGAAACCCTTGGAGATTCAACATATCAAATTTTGTTGCATTTTTTCTAGGTTTTAATTTTTAATGTTGTTTTCCAAACTCTAAATTTATTTTCTTCCATAGTTCCATGCATTTAATTTGCTAAATGTTTGATAGGTTGAACATGTGTTTATACCACTAATGTCTTCCTAAGGGTAGGGTTTTTTGTTTGGTCACATGAAAACATTAGTGCACACTAAAATTTGACAACAATCACACATGTGGTTCTTTGTTCCTTTGAAGATTGCACCATCTCATGTTTGGATTGTAGGTAATGGGTCTAGTGGGGATTGATTTTACATTGAATTTGTCCATTCACAAAATGACAAGTAGGTGGTTTTAAAATAGGTTTAGATTATTTTATTTTCTCTTTAACCTTTCCTTCTTCCCCTTCCTTTCAGCTATTTTTTTATAATGATGTTAAATTAGGGCTAGTTCTAGGTTTTTGATGATAAACTTTATTCATACAAGCTAGAAAATTTGAAATGACTTTTCAACTTCCATATGTTGAAAACTTGCACACTTTAACATATACTCTACTATCCTATAAATCAAACCCAAATTCTTGCAAATTGGAATTAATTTTCATGAATTGAACCTTTTGTATTCCACTCCACAAATCTTGATTTTGAAGGACATATTGTTGTTTTAAGGGTTTTAATCATTTTAATCCAAATTTATTGTCAAAAATAACTTGTGGGAAATCCAACAAACTAAAATATAAATCATGAACATGTTCATAGGTTAGATATAAGGTTTGTAACACTAGCTAATAGTGATCGAGTTAAACTTAGTAGACCTCTTTTCACATGATGACTCTTAATATTCTATGTAGCCCCTTGAATAGACTAGCCAAAGATTGTCCAACTGAGGAACTTTGGTAAACCTTGTGAAATAAATAAATGAAGACTCTTGAGGCTATTCACCTTCCAAGTAGAGGAACCTTTATCATTCCAACCTATTGGTGTGTCAAAGCCCACATTAACACTACCATCTAGGATTAGTGGAATATCGATTTGATCACTAATAAATAGCATTATTGTTGAGGAAGTAAAGATTGGTTTTATTATTCCATGTACCATTAGATTATTGAAGACTTTGTTGGTGGTGGAAAGAACGTAGCATAATTCCACCCTTAAAGATTAGTTGGTGGTTTAAGGTTTTTCTTGATTGTTGAAGTGGTGACTCTATTGACCTAATCTTGACTTTATGTTGTTACAATCAAGTGTTCCCTTTGAGTGTCCAATGCACATTCTACGAGACTAGAAAAAGTATTAAGGTGCAATTTTCTTTCTTTCTTTCTCCTCTTAGATTATGTCATCTTCTTGTATGTACTCTTTGATGTGTGGGTATATAGGTGTATGTACCCACCTTCAAGACTACGGTAAAAGGTGTACTTGGTGGGGGTAATACTATGATGGTTATTGTATTCCATTGTCTTTTCTTGAGCCCTCTTACTATGATGAATATGAAATTTCCATGTATCCTAGAGAGGTTATCCTTGTCCATGTTAATAATCATAGGAACCTCCAATATCTTTTTAAAGAGTTGGACTTTACTAGGTAGGATATTGAAAGAGATGAAAATGATATTACTTAGAAAAGGTCTCACATTGCTTGTTTGAAAGCCCAGGATGCCCTTTCTAGTATTCAAGAAAATTGTGATGAATTAATTCATGCATTTAATGCTATATTTTTTAGGACTATATTAGACATCCTTGATCAAATAAGTGATGAACTATTAGTTTGTATAAGCTTGTTTATTAAAATGTGTTTAATCCTATATTGTGTCTCTTCTTGAAGAGATGAAACCCATCAGTCTCAACTAAGATTAACACTAGGCTAACCTTATTAATGAGATTATAGAGATTGAAAGGGTCTGAAATCTTACACCTATAAGTGTTGTTGTTGATAAATCAATTGATTTGGAACTTATCTTGAGGGGTCAGTCATGGATGATGGTGATCACATTGAGTGTGTGATAAAAGGTTTGGTTAGAAGAGGAAAATGAAGAGATTGCTAGTGAGTGTGAGTGTAACACAAATATTTAACAACTTGCACTGAGTACAGTGAGACAAAAAAGAGGCAATATGAAGAAACTAGTTCTTCACCTAAAATGCCTCAGTCATTTGTATTTGATAATAATGTTTTTATAAGTATTTCAATTACTCTAGTGACTCAAATAAATATGAGAATATTAGTTTTGGTAAAAGTGATGAACCTAAGATGCCAAACCTTTTAGAATATAGTTTGTGTACTACTAAATATGACACTTTTCATTTTGATGAAGGTCATGGTTTGATGGTTGAAGATATTTGTTCAACACCTAAGTATGACTGCTTTACTTGGTATCTAAGTGAAAGTATATAGGATAGGGAGCTATAGTCTTTGAGTAATTTTGTCAAGGAAAAAATATAGTTAACTCATAGAGTATTCCATAGTATGAGAGTTTTTATTTTGATTTAGTTTCAAGGAGACTTCATATGTTGACCAAATTTTTAGCCAAGTATGCTTCTTTGAATCTTATTAAAATGAGGATTTCAAGTCTGACCTTGATTTTCCTAAGGAGGTTATCCACCAAGAAGACATTGAAGACTTGTGGAATATGAAGCATTTAATTTTACTATGTATAAAGACATGATTTCCAACTTGTCTAGTCATGAATCACACTATATTGATTTGAAAGATGAGGATGATAAATAAATTATGATTCATATATGCATTGTAATAATATGTTTGATTCAAGTAAAGGTCATCAAGTTCATTTTGTTCTTGCCTCTTCAACATTAGTAGGATCTAAAAGGAAGCTAGGTGTGTGGAAAATGCTTCCTACACTAATCTAATGAGGGGAGGAGAGTGAAAATTCAATTTTATCTTTACAATTATAGCTATGTTAACCCAGTAACAAAGATATTGCAGAAAACACATACACAAGAAAGTAAGACAGAAGAAGAGAGACACAAGATATACGTGGGGAAAACCCTTACGGGTGAAAAACCCCACACTCCAAAGCACAGCTCAAATGTATTCTGTAAGCAATGAAGGTTACAATACAACACAAAGCCATTGCTCTTGGAGGAGTCTTCTACGCTCATATTTACAGATGTTCTAGTAGCATAACATTACCTATCAAACTTGTAGTACTTCTCCTCTCAAAAGCACCTATTTATATAATAAATACAAGGCAAAAATGGCTCCACATTGGGATGGTCGTCCAACATGGCCTCATGGCCCAAAACCCATGCCTATGGACACTTGTCCAACACTGTAGGATGCTCTTGACACTTGTCAAGTCATCCCATCCCAAGGAGGTCACCTATTTCCCAAATGGGCTATGACAGATACTCTTACGACTCTTACAACCATCATAGAATCTGTCATAACTGTTATAACTTATGGCTGTAAGAGAATCTATCATACACAGGCTATAAATAGCATATTCTCTTACAACATGTCATAGTCCACCTTGGGGCACCCAAAGATACCTTTTTTACAGATGCTTGTCGACACATGTCTTCACCTGTCATAGAATCTCCTATTTCTGACTCTTACATGTCATAACTTCATAGGAATCTGTCATGACTATTTTGGTCAATAATCCCTTTCACAACATCTAAGATCCTAACACATGGAAAAATATTCCTACCACCAAGAGGGATGCCTATCTCCTCATGTGAGGACAAAATTACGTGTGGTTGTATGCCATGTAGGATGACACATCATTGTGCCAACTCCCACAAAATGACAACATAGGATTTGCATCCAATTAATACAATAGGCAATAAATAAATAAATACAATGTAAAAATACAAGGAATTACCAAAGTTGAGACACCTTAATTCCCAAAATTCTCCCACTTATCGAACACCTTGTAAGAGCCAATAGAATTAAAAAGATTTAACTGCTATAGGCCAAGAGGCCCATAGACTTTGAACACCATCTGAACTTCTCTGTGCCCACTTGTTTCATCAATTCATCTGCAGCATTCTTCAAAGTATCTACCTTCTCCAAATTTACCTTCCCATACTCTACTATGTCTCGCATGAAGTGAAATTGTACATCAATATGCTTTGTTCTGGCATGGAAAGTTGGATTCTTTGCAAGGCAAATCGCACTCTGACTGTCACAACTAATCATAATCTGACATGCATCAACACCAATATCTAAACACAATCTCTTAAGTCAAATGGCTTCCTTACATGCATGATTTGTAGCCATGTACTCAGCTTCTGTAGTGGACAAAGCAACCACAGGTTATCTCTTACTCATCCAACTAATTGCACCACTGAACATAGTGAACACATAGGCACTGGTGGATCTCCTACTATTAATGTCACCTATCCAATCAGAATCCTCAAATCCATGAACACAAACTGAATGCAGAGGTCTTGTAAAATTACCATGATAGCATATGGAATACTTAGAAGTACCCCTCAAATATCTGAACACTCACTTAACTACTTCCCAATGTACCCATCCAAGATTAGCCATAAATTGACTAAGGACTCCCACTGCTTCGGCAATGTCTGGTCTTGTGCAGACCATGGCATACATCAAGCTACCAACAAAACTAGCATAAGGTACTCTGCTCATGTCCTCCACCTCACTAGGAGATTTTGGACAATCACTAACAGACAACTTTGTCCCCAATGAAATAGGAACACACAATGGTCTACAATCTGCCATGCTGAACCTATCCAACACGGTCTACACATATTTACTCTGGCCTAACCAAAGTTTTCTGTTAGCTCTATCTCTTCTGATTTCCATCCCTAGAATGTACCTGGCTGCCCCTAGATTTTTCATCTCAAACTATGCCGACAACTGAGACTTCAAATCAGAAATCATATTCTTACCATTCCCAATCAACAACATATCATCAACATACAATGCAATATTGAGAATGTGATCATTATCAAATTTGTAATACACACAATGATCTAATTTTGATCTCAGATATCCAACCAACAACACAAAGGCATCAAATTTCATATACCACATCCTAGGGGAGTGCTTCAAACCATACAAAGACTTCTTTAACTTGCAAACCAAATTTTCTTTACCTTTCTCTATGTAATGCTCTGGCTGTGACATGTAAATCTCTTTCTCCAAATCACTGTGAAGGAAAGTTGTCTTTGTTATCCTAGTTTCCTCTGCGCAGAGTTAACTAGTTAGCCTTGTATTTTCTTGAAAATCCTTTAGAAATGGCCACATAAGGTGTAAATTCTTCAGGTACTCATGCTCTGCTTTGCTAAAAATCCCAAGATCTTGCTTGAGGAATCTTTGCAAAAATCCCAGAAAAGCCTAGAAATCTTTTATTTTCAAGTGCCTTCTATCGTTGGGATTTTCTCATTTTTATAGCTTGTATTTGTATGTATTTTTGAATGTACATTTGCATATACATTCACCTTTGTACATACAAAGGAAGATGCAAGGTGGAAAATATACAAGGCAAAATGTACATTGGCAGGAAAAAAATCTCAATCGGCTTTCAAAAAAGTGGAAAAAATGGTTGTATGCACCCCAAATGCATATCGGGTTTGTATATGCATTTAGGGAATCTTTTGCAGATTCCCCAGAATATTCTATGCTTGCATATCAAAGTGAATATATATAGGGTTTGTATGTTCGCACATACAAACGGTAATATACAATGAAAAACATACAAGGCCGACATACATGCATTTGCTACAGTAGAATCTATATCGCCTCATATACATTCGCAAGATACAAGTAGAGTATGCATCGACCGACATACAAAGACAAAGATACATGTGCTACAGTGGAATGTACATTCAAAAATATACAAGGCAGGGAGCATGCAAGTCAAAGATGCAAAGGATTACATGCAAAGGCCGAATGTGCAAGCGGTGGGGCCCGCGCATATACAAAGAAGATTGCATGTGTTCTACATATAAGTGAGAGCGCTACAATGGAATGTATATCAGGTTGTATGTTTGCACATACAAGGCCGATATACAACCCAGACTTGAATAGAAATTTCAATTTGTTCTATTTTGTTTTTGGGTCCGCCTTGCATGAAAGGCGATTGTATGCTTTGACATACAAAGGGGCATATACAAGCCGAACCCAAAGGCATTTTTCAGAAAGCTTTATAAAAGGTTTGAAGTCCAGGTTGTATATTTTTCCGTTTATATTGCGATATACAAGTGGAGATGCAGAGAAGTATACAAGGTGGACTTGACTTGAAGATCAAATTCTGGCATATTCAGGTGTCAGGTTCGGCTTGTATGTATAAGTGCTTTGTATATTGCGATATACAAAGAGATATACAAAGAGGGTGATACAAGCCAGACCCAACAAGGTAGTCAAATACAATTAATGGTCAGTTTGGGGTCCGCGGCTTGTATGTTGGCTGATACAAAGGATATTCAACTGGTGGGACCTACACATACAAGGGTGATTATATGCATATACAAATTGCGAATACAAAGGGGTTAAGTGCATATATGTATGTGTTGGTTTTTGTATGTATGTTTCGCTTGTATCTTTGCATATACAAGACGACATGCAAGGGCTGATATGCAAGGGAGTTTTCGGTCGAGCAGGATGCAGTTCTTCAGCGATGGGTCTTAGTTTCAGTATGACGACGAATCGGGAGGTGCCATGTGGTAGTGGTGAATGCATATACAAGGGCTCTTGCACATACAAAGGCGATTTGAGAGGCAATTTTAAATGCATATTCTGAAAGCGACTGTAGAGACCTTTTAGGCGCCAAAGACAAAGATACATGCAAAGTGTTTTGTACATGCAGAGGTAGACTTAGAGGTATTTTCAGAGGTTGATATATACACAGATGCAAAGCGATATATACAAGCAGTTGACCGAAGCTTTGACCGCCTATATCTCCTCCGTCCTCACAAATTTTGACATGCTGTAAGAGGCAAAAGTGCATGTTTTTGCCTCCTCTTTCATTTGGTAAGGTTTTTGAGGGGATTTTTTAGTTTTCATTTTTTAGATCTGGGCTTGCATATTTCAGATGATAAGACGTTTCAGTGGTCGTCTTGAAGATGCGGGGGACTTTTCTTCTCCATAGTGGCTCTGGTTGGTGGTTTCTATAGGTGCATTCATGGTGTATGGGCTCTTTGCCTTGCAAGACCAATTTCTATGCGTTGGGCAGCGCCCTTGGGTTTTTTTCTCCACGCCCTATCCTATCTCACGTCTTGGTAGCCTTTCTCTACTATTTCTTGCCCTGTCAGAGGCATGGTCCCTGTCCCTTCGCCATACCTCTACCCATGCGCCCCTATTCTGGCATTTATGGCCTCGGATCCATGAATCAGCAACTCCATGCTTTTCTGGCAGGAGTCTAACCTATAAAGGCAATGTAAACTCTCTTGTTAAAGGATGGTTTCTATAGATAGATCCCTTTTGTTTCTGAACATTTTGCATTGTAATGGTCTTTGGACCTTCATGATTAATATATGCTGACTTCTCACCTCTCTTGTGTCTACATTTTTGTGTTTTAATTGAAGTTGTAATCTATTCTGTGGGTAAGACGGCCCCTCTGCAGGTTTAATTTTCATACCAAAGTCTCAACTAGTCATAAGTCTATGTGAATCTCCCTTAGTATTAAAAGAATCATTGTTGTGTCCACACCATGAGCACCATCACTCACTAGATTTGGTGTATCACCCCCTTTTTTCTTTCAGTTTATTTCTAACTCTTTTCCCCTACAAAATATTAACACTAGATTTAGTTGCACTTCTCTAAGTGATAGGCTTAGAGAGAGGAACCAGCCTTCTCTGGAGGTCTGATCTCAAATCGCAAGGTCCCACACTTGGAGATCATTCCCATGTTACCCCAGATTGCTAAGGTCTAACAACTGCAGCAAATGGTGTAAATCTAGGTGATAACAATTTCTGGCACACCCGGTGGGACTAGAATTAAGAATAACAAGTTCAAGTACTACATTTGATTGTTGGTTTTGATGTCTAGCCAATGATATCCAGACCTGTGAGAGGTTGAAACTTGCACATCTGGCGACTCCAAACTTGGTCTAGCAGAATCAATGTATTTCTGCTGATGAGAAGAATACATACCAAAAGCAGCTCTTCGCCTTTCGAATACCTACAATTATCCCCACCTAGGAGAGAAAGGGTAATAGCTGAGAAGCACAAGAAGACTTGTGTCTAGTCTAGGAGAGCCAAGTCGACTCCCCCTACCGTTGGAGCTCATACTACACCAAGGGCCTCAGTCACAATGATCCCTGTGGCCAGAAATCAGCCCTTTGTCATTTTCAATCAAGGCAGCCCGTTAAATCTAGCTCAGCATGATGATATCCCTGTCGCTACCCTGAAGAGTTTACCATTCTTTCATGGTGAAGATTAGGCCACTCCAGCTAAGCATATCAAGGACATTACAAACTTATGTGTTGTCCATCATGTGACAGAAGAAAATGTAGCAATTAGGCTGTTAACAACTTCCCTGAAGGGGAAAGCTTTGCAGTGGTTTAGAAGTCTGCCGGTAAATTCCATAGATTCATGGGACCGACTGGGGGAAGAACTATGCCACTTTTTTGAGGACAAATCAGACCATCTATCACTGGTGGAGCAGCTATCTACAATCAAAAGAGCCCCTCACAAAGTAATGTTAGACTTTAACCACCGTTTCCAAAAGACGTGGGATAGAATCCCACCAATGGTAAGGCCTACAGCTGACCATGCATTCCTATATTTTTTGAGAGCTTTGAATAGCAACATCTTTGTCATGATTCAATCCATGGGGGGATTTTCCTTACCACAGGCTTATACCATAGCCATAAGAGCTGAAAACAGTCTCATTCAGGCTTGGTAAGATTGCCTCTAAGCCTCCTTTGCCAATTTTCCCCACTATTCAACCACCATTTCCAATGTATGTGCCTCCCATAACTGTTATACCTGCCACACCAGTGTTACCAGCAGCTAATACACAGCCCAATAGGTCAGAAAGCGCTGCTCAAAATTAGTCTTTCGAGTTGCAAGAGATCAAAGGATTGTTGCAATCTTTTGGTAATGAGCTGACTAATATAAAAAAGCAATAGTTCCAGAATAGACAGCCTTATCAGCCACATAGCCAAGGGCAAAGCCAGCCTTATCAGGGATAGAACCAACCCTACCAAGCTAATAGGCCACCCTACCAGAACAATTACCAGGGGGCTTGGCAGAACATGAACTAGAGGCCTTTCCAGCCTTACAATCCTGTGCCTGCCAATGCCATTAGTGACATCGTCCGTGTTTAGAACAAGCTAGCATCCGAGTATGAATGGTGCTCTCCAAGCAATCAGCCACATAGTCAAGCAACATGTCCAAACGGAACCATAAATCAAGCTCTGACGGTGCAAAATGTTGTAGTTTCACAGCCAGGCACATCTAATGAGGGGACTGTGCAGCAGGTAGAGCAACCTCAACATGATACTGCCTTCATAAATTGGTAGGAAAATGAGTTTTGTGGCATGAATAGAGATGACACTCCAATTGCAGCAAACACAAGAGCCAAAAGGAGGAGTTATGAAATGGATCAGGCAATAAGCAAAGAAAAAGGACCTGCTGATCCATCTACATCCTAGTTTCCCCATGTGTTGCAAAGGAATGCTCAAGCAAGTGCCAAAGATTAGCCTCATTTGCAGGCTGATATTGCCGATGCGAAGCCACATCAGAAGGTAAGTGTTGTTGCACCTTTCAATATTGTTGAGAATATGAAGAAGGCGAACATGACAATGTCTATGTGGGATTCCTTAGCAATCCAGGGTCAAAAAGACATGTTACAGTCTGCCTTATCTAATTTAAAAATGTTAGATGATACAACTATTGACCCAACTAGGGCTGTCCTTACCAATTCACCCCAGGATAGTAGCAAACAACCAAGCAAGACTATCAAACCACTTCCATTCTATGTGTCATTAATAATAGGAGATAAGCTAGTGCACAATTGCATGGTGGATAGTGGTGCAAGTAGTTCTGTTATGCCTAAGAGGATTGCAGACCAATTAGGATTGAAATACCAGCCCCTAACAAAGGGTGTGCTCCAGCTAGATGGCACGGCTGTTAACACTGTAGGTGTGATAAAGGACCTAAGCCTCACCTTGCATACCTGTCCTAACATTTCCATCACTTAGGAAGTGTTCATCATAGACCTACCTCCTCATTTTGCCATGTGTTTGTCAAGGGAGTTCATAGCCAAGATAGGAGGATATTTATCCTCGGACTGGTCCCACATGTTTTTCAGGACCAGATATGGCACCAAAGTAACCCTAAAATCTGAATTGCTTTCAAACCACCACATAGAACCCTACACTCCAAGTGTCGTTAATGCAAATTGCATTATCTCTAATGATCCTGAGCTTGTGGCTACTCAGCAACTGCAAGTTGAAAGTATACCAGAAATATTGTTAAGAGAGTGGGCCTTGGAAAATATTGTTGATAGTCCTAAGGAACACATTCAAGAGACTGGTATGGGAGTGTACATACTGCATGAGCTTGAATAGGAAATTCTGAGTCTTGTAAGGAGCCTAGAGCCACAAATAGAAGAGCAAGATCAAGTATGGAAAATGTACTTTGATGGCTCTAGAAGTAGGAATGCATCTGGTGGTGGTGCGATGCTTGTGTCCCCTCAAGGTAGCAAGTATTATTCTATTTTCTGTTTTGCCTTTTCATGCACCAATAACACTGCCAAATATGAGGGATTAATCCAGGGATTGCAGTGGGCAAAAAAGAGGAAGATTGGTTGTTCACAGGTGTTTGGGGACAGTGAACTCATTGTAAACCAGGTGAGAGGATTGCATGCTACAAAAAATGATACTTTGAAATGCAATAAGCATAAGGTGTGGGACATGATTGAAGAGTTCGATGCTTTCAATCTGATATCTATCCCAAGAAATCAGAATTACCATGCAGATAGGCTAGCTGCAATTGGGGCTCAGTTCAGCATACCCAGTGATATTCAAAGGGAGAAAGTGTAGCCTCATGTAAAAATAGTTAATAGACCCTCTATCCTCGACAATGACATTCATTGGCAGGTTTTCGAAAGTGATGAGCAAATCCTGCGTTTTTTGTTAGAAGAGGATGAGTTCTCTGTGGTGAACCAAGATAAGCTCAAACAGTAGTATGGTAATGATCAAATTGTTCAGTTGAGGACAAACAAGCTGCCCAAGGGGCTGGTAACCTTGGAATCTATTTTTGGCACTAATGATCAGATGAAGAGAACCAAAACTGGCATGCAGATAAAAGAGGAGCACTATGAGGAGCTGGAAATTTTTAAGGGTAAGCTTCTCAAGATTGGAAAAATATGTTTGCCTGAGGATAGAAAGGCTTTTATTGCTCTGTGCCATGAATTTGAAGATGTGTTTGTCTAGGATTATTCAGACCTAAAAGGATTTGATCCTCACATTGCCCAGCATACTATAGAATTGGAGCCAGGCGCAAAACCTGTAAGGCAGAAGCAAAGACCCTTAAACCCAAAGCTTGAACCCCTGATAATTAAGGAATTGACCAAGTTGATCAAGGGAAAGATCATTTTCCCAATCAAGCATACTTCTTGGGTCTCCAACCTTGTCCCTGTGAGAAAAAAGAATGGAGAGATCAGACTGTGTGTTAATTTTAGATATCTAAATAGAGCCTCCCTAAAGGACCACTACCCACTACCCTCAATGGAGTAGATCCTGCAAGTAGTAGCTCACTCAGAGAGATGCTCCTTGCTTGGCAGTTTTTCTAGTTATAATCAAGTGTTAGTCAAGGAGGAGGATTGGTATAAAACCACTTTTACTACCAAATGGGGCACCATGGCCTACATGAGAATGCCTTTTGGTCTATCAAATGCTAGCTCAATTTTTCAGAGGGCTATGGACATGGCTTTCCAGGGTTTGCTTTATAAATTCATGCTGGTGTACCTCGATGACATAACGGTCTTCTCCAAGGATGCATTTGAGCATTTATTCCATTTGAGGCAAGTATTTGAGAGATGCAGAGAGTTTGGGATATCTCTCAATCCCAAAAAATGCATTTTCACTGTCCATGAGGGCAAGCTGCTAGGGCACGTGGTGTCAAAAGAGGGCATTACCATTGATGCAGAAAGGGTAAGGGCTATTTTGGAGTTGCCCTTACCCAGCCACAGGAAGGGACTTCAAAGTTTTATTGGCATGATTAATTTTCTACGAAGGTTTATACCAGATATTGCAAATTTATTGAAGCCACTGACCTCTATGTTGAAGAAAAATACAGTTTTCAGTTTGACGAAAGAGGCCAAACTCAGCTTTGATTCCATAAAAGAAGCATTGTCAGCTGCACCAACTCTGATAAATCCTGATTTCTCCAAAGATTTTATTTTGTATGCTTATGGCGGTCTGGATACCATTTCTGCAATTCTGGTGCAACAACAGAATGAGGGTTTTGAACAGCCAATCACTTTTTTTAGCCAGGGCCTAGAAGAGTATGAACAAAAGTACAGCTTCATTAAGAAGCACGTCCTTGCAGTGGTGAGGAGCCTCAATAAATTTAGACATCTTATTTCTAACAATAAGATACATTTAATGGTCACTCACCCTGGCATAAAGGAGTTCCTGCTGAGTAAGGATGTCAATGAGAAAAGAGCTGGTTGGATTACTAGGGTCATGGAGTATGATGTTGACATCAAAATAACCAAGGTCATCCGAGGAAGAGGACTCAGCAAACAGCTTGCTGCTTGTTCTAAGAATAGAGCAAGCAAGGAAGAGGAGGCACTTATGGCCGTTGGAGGTGAACATCAGGCTGATGCAGCGGCGGTGGGCACAGGTTGGGTGCAGGATATGATTCATTTTTTGCAAACTGGTGAATGTCTGATAGGGTTAGATAGAGCCAAGAGGAGATACTTTACACTGTAGTCCATCCCATACGTTTTGATGAATGGCATCCTTTTCAAGAATGATTTTAACGGTGTATTATTAAGATGCGTTGATGAGGCTCAGACTGACAGGGTACTACGTGAATTTCATGATGGAATAGCAGGGGGCATTTTGCACCAAGGACTACTACTTGGAAGATAATGAGAGATGGATATTACTGGCCCAGCTTATTTAAGGACGCTCACGCATGGGCTAGAAAGTGTGTGAAATGTGCCATTTTTGCAGGCAAGGAAAGGCTGCCAGCTCTACCTCTTCAGCCAATTCAAGTAGAGCAACCCTTCATGAGATGGGGCATTGATTTTATAGGCTCCATTAACCCATTGTCCAGCGTAGGCCACAGGTGGGTGCTTACAGCAACGGACTACTTCACAAGGTGGACTAAGGTAGTAGCCCTAAAGAAATCCAATGAGATTGTTGTCTTGAACTTTTATAGTGATTTGGTATCTAGATTTGGGATACCTGAATTAATCATCTCAGACAATGCCTTGGCCTTTGTTGGATTAAAGATAACTGACTGGGCCGTGAAGAATGGGATCTATTTGGGCACTTCATCAAATTATTACCCTCAGGGTAATGTCCTGGCTGAGTCCACAAATAAAAACCTCATAAGGATCATCAAGAGAACAATGGAAGACAACTAGAGGACCTGGCATACCCATTTAAAATCTGCTTTATGGGTAGATAGAGTCACTCCTAAGAGATCTATTGGGAACTCTCCATATATACTAGTCTATTGAAAAGAGGCAAGATTGCATGTATTTGTAGAGCTACCAGCTCTTGACATCATGAACCAACTAAGATGTTTGAAGAAAAGGATCCCATGGCTGTCAGATATGCTCAACTCATGGAGCTTGAAGAAATCAGAGACAAGGCTATGAAGACTATGGAGTATCATCAGTTTCAGACAAAGGGAGTATTTGATAAGAGAGCCAACCCCAGAAGTTTCAAGGAGGGTGATATGGTGCTCAGATGGGATGAATTGAAGAGCAGGCTAGGAAAACACTCCAAGTTTGACAATATGTGGAGTGGCCCATTTCTCATTACTGAATGCAAGGAGCACAATGCATTTCAGTTATCAAATATGGATGGACAAAATTTGCCTATCTCAGTCAATGGGATACACCTGAAAAAGTTTTTTAAGGTATGAGTGCCTTGTAAATTAGTAGATTAGGTTTCTTTCTTTCAATAAGTGCTGCTGCACAATAGTTTAGATGCCTCTTTGCTTTCCCCAAGTGCTGTCTAGCACAATTTGCAAGTTGCTTTCAGCATTTTTTCTTGGGCCTTCGGTCTTCCTGTGTTCTTCATTGCTGTTATGCTGGGGTACTGAGGTCAAGATGTTTGTCAATGTATTTTTAGTCTCTTTGACTCCATGCCCAATGGATGTAAGGCCATTGATCATTTGTTTAGCAGGTAAACACCCCCAAAAGGTCGCAAAAAATGTTATCCGAGTTTCCTCTGCCCAAAGTTAACTAGTTAGCCTTGTATTTTCTTAAAAATCCTTTAGAAATGGCCACACAAGGTGTAAATTCTTCAAGTACTCATGCTCTGCTTTGCTAAAAATCCCAAGATCTTGCCTAAGGAATCTTTACAAAAAACCCAGAAAAATCCAGAAATCTTTTGTTTTCAAGTGCCTTCTATTGCTGGGATTTTCTCATTTTTATAGCTTGTATTTGTATGTATTTTTGAATGTACATTTGCATATACATTCACCTTTGTACATACAAAGGAAGATGTAAGGTGGAAAATATACAAGGCAAAATGTACATTGGCAAGAAAAAAATCTCAATCGGCTTTCAAAAAAGTGGAAAAGATGGTTGTATGCACCCCAAATGCATATCGGGTTTGCATATGCATTTGGGGAATCTTTCGCAGATTCCCCAGAATATTTTGTGCTTGCATATCAAAGTGAATGTATATAGGGTTTGTATGTTCACACATACAAATGGTAATATACAATGAAAAGCATACAATACTGACATACATGCATTTGCTATAGTAGAATGTATATCGCCTCATATACATTCGCAAGATACAAGTAGAGTATGCATCGGCCGACATAGAAAGACAAAGATACATGTGCTACAGTGGAATGTACATTCCAAAATATACAAGGTAGGGAGCATGCAAGTCAAAGATGCAAAGGATTACATGCAAAGGCCGAATGTGCAAGCAGTGGGGCCCGCATATACAAAGAAGATTGCATGTGTTCTACATACAAGTGAGAGCGCTACAGTGGAATGTATATCGGGCTGTATGTTTGCACATACAAGGCCGATATACAAGAAGAATATACAACCCAGACCCAAATAGAAATTTCAATTTGTTCTATGTTGTTTTCAGGTCCACCTTGCATGAAAGGCGATTGTATGCTTCAACATACAAAGGGGCATATACAAGCCAAACCCAAAGGCATTTTTCAGAAAGCTTTATAAAAGGTTTGAAGTCCGGGTTGTATATTTTGCCATTGTATATTACGATATACAAGTGGAGATGCAGAGAAGTATACAAGGCAGACCTGACTTGAAGATCAAATTCTGGCATATTCAGGTGTCAGGTCCAGCTTGTATGTATAAGTGCTTTGTACATTGCAATATACAAAGAGATATACAAAGAGGGTGATACAAGCTGGACCTGACAGGGCAGTAAAATACAATTAATGGTCAGTTTGGGGTTTGCGGCTTGTATGTTGGCTGATACAAAGGATATTCGACTGGTGGGACCCACACATACAAGGGCAATTGTATGCATATACAAATTGCAAATACAAAGGGGTTAAGTGCATAATTGTATGTGCTAGTTTTTTGTATGTATGTTTCGCTTGTATCTTTGCATATACAAGCCAACATGTAAGGGCCGATATGCAAGGGAGTTTTCAGCTGAGCAGGATGCAGTTCTTCAGCGATGGGTCCCAGTTTCAGTATGATGACAAATCAGGAGGTGCCATGTGGCAGTGGCGAATGCATATACAGGGGCTCTTGCACATACAAAGGTGATTTAAGAGGCAGTTTCAAATGCATATTTTGAAAGCAACTGTAGAGACCTTTTAGGTGCCATAGATAGACATACATGCAAAGCATTTTGTACATGCAGAGGTAGACTCAGAGGTATTTTCAGAGGCTGATATATACACAGATGCAAAGCAATATATACAGGTAGTTGACTGAAGCTTTGACCACCTATATCTCCTTCATCCTAACGAATTTTGACATGTTGTAAGAGGCAAAAGTGCATGTTTTTGCCTTCTCTTTCATTTGGTAGGGTTTTTGAGGGGATTTTCTAGTTTT
Organism: Cunninghamia lanceolata; assembly: GCA_027924645.1. Taxonomy (NCBI): domain Eukaryota; kingdom Viridiplantae; phylum Streptophyta; class Pinopsida; order Cupressales; family Cupressaceae; genus Cunninghamia; species Cunninghamia lanceolata. The sequence goes on along the minus strand of BSBN01000424.1, from coordinate 5,215,799 downwards.
CATTTTTAAGATCTGGCTTTGCATATTTTAGCCGATAAGACATTTCAGCTACCGTCTTGAAGATGCGAGGGACTTTCTTCTCCATGGTGGCTCCGATTGGTGGTTTCTACAGGTGCATTCATGGCATATGGGCTCTTTGCCTTGCAGGACCAATTTCTATGCATTGGACAGCGCCCTTGGGCTTTTTTCTCCTCACCCTGTCCTATCTCACGTCTTGGTAGCCTTTCTCTACTATTTTTTGCCCTGTCAAAGGCATGGTCTTTGTCCCTTCACCATACCTCTGCCCATGCACCCCTGTTCTGGCATTTATGGCCTCTGCTCCGTGAATCAACGACTCCATGCTTTTCTGGAAGAAGTCTGACCTATAAAGGCAATGTAAACTCTCTTGTTAAAGGAGGATGGTTTTTATTGGGGCTGTTATGCTGCCGAATTTTCTATAGACAAATCCCTTCTGTTTCTGAACATTTTGCATTGTAATGGTCTTCGGACCTTCATGATTAATATATGCTGACTTCTCGCCTCTCTTGTGTCTGCATTTCTGTGTTTTAATTGAAGTTGTAATCTGTTCTGTGGGTAAGACAGCCCCTCTATAGGTTTAATTTTCATACCAAAGCCTCAACCAGTCATAAGTCTGTGTGAATCTCCCTCAGTATTAAAAGAATCATTGTTGTGTCCACACCATGAGCACCATCACTCACTAGATCTAGTGTATCACCCCCTTTTTTCTTTTAGTTTCTTTCTAATTCTTTTCCCTTGCAAAATATTAGCACTAGATTTAATTGCACTTCTCTAAGTGATAGGCTTAGAGAGTGGAACTATCCTTCTTAGGAGGTCTGATCTCAAATCGCAAGGTCCCACACTTGGAGGTCATTCCCATGTTACCCCGGATTGCTAAGGTCTAACAACTGCAGCAAAGGGTGCAAATCTGGGTGATAGCAGTCTTCACATCCATCTATTCTACCTCTAACTCATAAGCAACTGCAAGAGATAACATAAATCAAATGGATGTCAGCTTTGCAATATGAGAGAAAATTTCACCATAATCAATTGCCTCCACTTGTGAGTACCCCTTCACAACCAATCTAGCCTTGTGCTTTTCAACACTGCCATCTGCACTGAATTTCTTCTTGAACAACCATTTGCATCTAATGGGTTTATGTCCATCAGGCAAAGGCACCAAGTCCCATGTATTATTCCCCAAAGAATCTATCTCATCTTGCATGGCCTCCTTCCAGGAATCTACATCTTTCATGCCCATAGCCTCTTTCACAGTTCTAGGCTCATCAGTGTTAGTAAGTAAAGCAAAATCACAACTAGAATTAAGTAATGAATAACCAAAACTATCAGGTTGCTTTCTTGTTTGTGTAGACCTCCTCAATGGTTGAGGTTGAGGTTTTGCTTCTTCTTCTAATCTTTCAGAGCTACTAGAGCTCTCCTCATCATCAGGTCTCATAGGGTCTGTCTGTTCAGTCTTCTTAGGGGTAGAAGGAAACTGAACCACATCCTCTTTATTTTCTGTCTGTTCTGGCTATAGAACAACAGAAGAAGGTGTTACCTCTCTGAAGATAACACTTCTTCTATACAACACTTTTTCAGCCATAGGATCCCAAAGCTTGTATCCTTTCACACTGACACCATAGCCAATGAAAATACATTTAGTAGCCTTATTCTGCAATTTAGACCATTTCTCCCTAGGCACATGTGCATATGCCTCACAACCAAAAACACGAAGATGTCTAACTGAAGGCTTCTTACCAGACCACACCTCCATAGGTGTCTTACCAACAAGAGCTGATGTAGGAGATCTATTTACTAGATAGCAAGCAGTGGCAATAGCTTCAGCCCAAAACTTTTGTTTGAGGCTTTCTCCACTGAGCATACTCCTAGCCTTCTCCATCAGTGTCCTATTCATCCTCTCTAGAACTCCATTTTGCTGCGGGGTGTATGGATTTGTCTTATGTCTTTCAATCCCTTGCTCTTTACAAAACTTATCAAACTCTATCGAACAAAACTCACCACCATTGTCAGTTCTCAAACACTTAATCTTTTTACTAGTTTGATTTTTAGCAAAGGCTTTAAACTCCTTAAATCGACGAAAGACTTCAGATTTTCTTCTGATAAAATAAACCCATGTTCTTCTAGTGTAATCATCTATGAAAGATACAAAATATATAGATTTTGAAATCGAAGGAACATTAACAGGACCAAACACATTAGAATGAATAAGATCTAATACACCAAAAGACTTGTGAGAACTAGAGTAAAACTGAACACAGTTTTGCTTTCCATATAAACAATGTTCGTTAAAGTTAAACTTGAGATTACAATCATTTAACCCCTCAACAAGGTTTTTATTTTTTAGGGTTCGTAGACCCTTCTCACCAATGTGGCCATATCTAAAATGCCATAATATAGTCTTTTCAGCAGGAAGCTTAGCTTTCAAAGCATGTGCACTACCATCAAAACTAGTTACAATAGATTTCTTCACTGCTTGTTCAAATGGTGGGGATGAAGTGACTGTAGCTCTTTTCTTCAAGTCAGAAGAACTATTGTACTATGAAGTGCATGCCTCTAGCTAAAATAATGTACCTCTCCGAGTACCCTTTGCAAGCATAATAGATCCTCTAGTCATCTTTCATCCATCCTTTGAAAAGACAACCTGCACACCTACATCATTCAACATTTTTTTACAGAAAGTAGGTTCCGTGCTAGGCCTGGGATGTGCATAACCCTAGTGATCCCCTTCACTCATCCATCAGGGAATTGGATTGAGACTCTTCCATGACCAACAATCTTTAGATGAGAATCGTCACCCAGGTACACTCTTCCACCATCGAACTCTTCATACTTCGTGAACTAGTCTCGATACGAGGTCATGTGGAATGATGCACCAGAATCAATCAACCACACATCATTAGATGCATGGGTGGCTAGGGCTATGATGAAGGCATGACCATCATCTTGTGACTTGTCAGAATCTAAATCAGGAGCATTCTTCATTTTCTTTTACTCTTTGTATTCCTTTCAGAAATGCCTAGTTTTTCCATAGTTCCAACAGAGAGCCTTGGACTTTCTAGGAGATTTGGATCTTCACTTATCACCTTTCTTGTCCTTCTTCTTCCCTTTCTCTTTGGGTCTTCCACAAACTGCAAGAGCCTCTTTGGCTGTCTTAGAAGACTTTCTCTGTATCTCTTTAGATAATAGTGAAGATACCACTTCATCCATTATGAATGTGGATGTGGTGCTTCCAATAGCCATAACAAGATGATCCCATGAATCTGGAAAAGAACAAAGTAGGGTCATACACCGATCCTCCTCCTCCATCTTCACAGCCATGGATGTCAACTATGCAATGATCATGTTGAAAGCATTCATATAGTCCGCAACAGATCCTTCGTCTTCCATCTTCAAAGCAAACAACTTCTTTTTTAGAAAGAGCTTGTTTACCAAGGACTTGGCCTGATAAACATCTCCCAGCTTCTTCCAAAGATTTTTCGCGGTCTTCTCCTCATGGATATTTAATAAGACAGAGTCAGCTAGACATAGTCTTATGAGACCCTTAACCTTCTGATCTTTGAGGTCCCAATCATCTTGTGACATTGCTGTAGGTTTAATGTCATCAATGGTTTCCCATAGGTCACGATCAACAAGTAGGTCCTCCATCTTGAATTTCCACAACTCAAAATTTGTGCCATTGAACTTCTCCACCTCTACTCTTCCAAATGTGGTTGCCATCTCCTTCTTGTAACAAGACATAGAATACTCTGCACAGACTCCCACTCAACTTTAGATCGTCTCAAAAAACCTCTACCCAATAGCTAAGACCAAAACTGGCCAGGCTCTGATACCAACTGAAAGGAAGCTAGGTGTGCAGAAAATGCTTCCTACACTAAACTAATGAGGGGAGGAGAGTGCAAATTCAATTTTATCTTTATAATTATAGCTATATTAACCCACTAACAGAGATATTGTAGCAAACACATACATAAGAAAGTAAGACAAAAGAAGAGAGACACAAGATATACGTGGGGAATACCCTTACGGGTGAAAAACCCCACACTCCAAAACACAGCTCAAATGTATTCCGTAAACAATGAAGGTTACAATACAACACAGAGCCAATGCTGTTATAGGAGTCTTCGACACTCATATCTAGAGATGTTCTGGCAGCATAACATTACCTGTCAAACCTGTAGTACTTCTCCTCTCAAAAGTACTTGTTTATATAACAAATACAAGGCAAAAATGGCTCCACATTGGGATGGGCATCCAATATGGCCTCATGGCCCAAAACCCATGCCTATGAACACTTGTCTAACACTGTAGGATGCTCCTGACACTTGTCAAGTCACCACATCCCAAGGAGGTCACCTATTTCCAAAATGGGCTATGACAGATGCTCTTAAAACTCTTACAATTGTCATAGAATCTGTCATAGCTGTCATAACTTACAGTTGTAAGAGAATATGTCATACATAGGCTATAAATAGTATATTCTCTTACATGTCATAGTCCACCTTGGGGCACCCAAAGATGCATTTTTCAAAGATGCTCTTCAACACATGTCTTCACCTATCATAGAATCTCTTATTTCTGACTCTTACATGTCATAACTTTGTCATAGGAATCTGTCATGACCGTTTCAATCAATATTCCCTTACACAACATCCAAGATGTCGACACATGACAAAATATTCCTACCACTAAGTCAGACGCCTATCTCCTCATGTGAGGACAAAATTACATGTGGTCATATGCCATGTAGGATGACACATCATTGTGCCAACTCCCACAATATGACAACATAGGATTTACATCCAATTAATACAATAGGTAATAAATAAATAAATACAATGTAAAAATACAAGGAATTACCAAGGTTGAGACACCTTAATTCCCAATAGGATCAGGCATGGGAGTATGGGCACTCTTTTTCTTTAGTTTAATAGTGACCACATTATCAAGGAAATTTGGACAAGTTCATCTAAAAATATTATTTTTGTTCATGGGAAACAATGCATCCACATTTCCTTATGACCTTAGGCTATGGGGTTTCTATGCAGGGTTTGACTTGTACTATATTGGCCTTGGGATTGTATGTAAATGCATATTGAATTTAAGCTTATTCTATGCTTGTACATAATCATTTTGTGTTTTTTTGGTCTTTTCCTCTAAATTCCCTCCCCTTAATTCATCTTGGTATTGGTCTCCATTCTCAAAGATCCTTCTAGATTCATGCTATACCTACAAGAGGAACACACCAAAGTCATTGTTGACACCTTTCTAGTTTTCCCTTTTTTATGGTCTAGCTTTATGTGTTTAGCCTGCATTATTAATAACTAATTTGAGAGATATCAATTTATGACATCATATGTGTTATTTTCTTCAATTTTCTTGTGTCTCTTTGTCACTTTCCCATACTATAGTTTCCCGTGCTATAGAAGTTGATTGTAGTTATTGACAAAGTCATGGGCAATTCTTGATGAATTCATAGGTAGTTGTTGATGAACTTCTAGATTTTTTGATAAATATGATAGTCAATTATCCTTGCTAAGGATCATGATGACTTGGATAAAATTTTTAGCATTTTCCATTTTATTATACTTTAGTATCCTATTCCCAATTGAGTTCAATGGACCCCATTGAATTTCATTTACCATGCTCTTGCAATATTTTCATCCTCCTACATGATTAAGTCCCTCTATGTTCATAGAATCCTTGTGTTTGAGACAAGTTCCAAACTCTTCTTCTTAGTTCCCTTATATTTTTTCCCTAGATCTCTAGTTTGGCTCATTGTGCTTTTGTTTGCCACCAACATTCATACTACATTGCCCATGTTTTACTTTCTATTTGAATGTTGAGCTTATGTTCATTGTTCTTCGGTTTACCTTCAATGTGCCTTTTTTTCTAATTTTCTATTGATTGGTTATTATTAGTGGTCCTCATAACTTAACAAATTTGTTTAAATATCAAAACTTATGTGTTTACTAACCATGCCTATGCTACTCACCTCTTGTCCAAGTGATAGCTCTTGTGCACTTGCATCATAGTTTAGTGACATGTCAACTTACTATTGAAATATATGGAAGCCCCCCAACATGCAATTATTATTATGTATATTGAGTGTGGTTGTTGTATGTAATCTATCAAATCTTCATTCCCCTTTGTGCATTCCATTGATCTAATTGTGAGGTGTTCTCTTTTTAGCCATAGTTTTAGTGTGTGTGTGAGAGCTAGTGCTATAGAGTGAATGAGTGACATGGGGGATTTTTTTAATAATGTCTAAACATGCCCTAGTGGGAAACCTTATCGTGCATAATTTATTTTTGGCCATTGGATGTCCTTTACTACATGTTCTCACTATAAGATCTTATGAAAGGTGCTCGTAATTTATCTTTAGTATGTTTTCATGTGGACTATTTCTTTATTGGTTGTACATGTGACATTCGTGGTGACTTTTCATTGGTTGTAAGGGTAATGAGGATTGCATATAAATGTTTGAATACATGTGGACCAATTATTTGGTGCCACAGGGTTGTGCATTTATAATGATGGTGGGGACCCTTGTGGTTTAGTGAATGAGATTTTTGTTGTGAGAAGGGTGAGTATACAATAAAAGTGGCATACACATGGTTATTTATTATTGGTCCTTTAGTTGAATGAGAAAATATGTCTTAGGTCTATAGATGATTAGTGAATGATATGATTCCATGTCTACACAAGATATCAACTATAGTAGGCCCAATTTTTTTGATTCAAGATAACAAGTTAATCCAAAGGTTCCATAAATAGGGTTTTTAGAAGGCAAAGCATTGTGTGCTAGGGTTTGGAAAGAAATCAAAAATGTGAATGTGTAGGTTGTTATTCAAGGAATTCAATGACATATTATGAGTTTAATGATTTATTGGTACCTATTGGTAGTGTTGTTGATGTGGCATATCCTGTTGGCAAGAGACACTGCTCTACAGAAGACTTGAATGTTGTCATTGAAGGCAACAAGGCAAAGAGAATCCATTAGCATGGCAAAGAGATACTACTTTGGTAGACAATCTTGAGTTGGCAATAAGGCATAAAGTATTTTGGTCCGGAAGCCCAAAATGGCTAAGTATGGAAGTATTCTGAGTAAGGGACAGAAAGTGAATTAGTATGCCTCTGCAATTGAAGACTTGTAGATGTGGTTCAGGTATGATGTTTATAGCTACCTATTGCCATTAGATTCCAGTGATCAAGATATGACTTCCTCTGGAAGTCATCTGATGAAAAGTCTAAGTCCGAGTGGATAGTGTTAAGATAGAGACAATGAATAGTACAGAGTAAAATGATCTGCATTCCTCGACAATAGCATACTTTGTTCTGCGGTTCTGAAGTAAGATAAAGATAGGCCATGACTATCATAATCCAAGTTTGTAGCTCTATAAGTGTAGCATATCTTACTCTATAGGCTCTCCAATACTGACATTCAGTATGACAGTGTTATAGTGTGACAAGGCAACAATTCTAAGGTCCGCATTTTGGCATACAGATTTATCTTATTTTCTGGAGTTGAAGACATGTTAAAAGAGATCAATAATGATTGCTAAATATGATTCATGAAGTCCCATTTGGTCCGTAGCATTAGTTGTGATGTGACAGAGGAACATATCGTATATGTTATTAAGGAACAAGTTGACATGCTAGTTAAATCCTTATGAGGAGAAGAAATATGAGCTGGATGATAAATGTAAGTGGTTGTATGATTAGATATGACACATATGAAGACATGTACATGATGGTTTGGATCCGCATTGAATATTTAACACAAGAACAAGTCAATAGGATATAACACTTGGTATACACGTTTCACAGTTTGCTAGCTGACCTGATCATGAGAAAGATTTAGTTGCAGATATAAATAGAGGATGGATTTCAGTGTTTGAGTGTGTAGTGATGTGATGTGTGTGGATGCAAAATATGTGAAGATAGAGTGGCCACAACAAATAAAGGGAGATCTTGAGCATATGTAAGAGTAGAGTAGAGAAACAGGGGTAGACTAAAATGAAGAATTCTGAGTCAGTGTTTATGAGCTTAATTGGAACTGTAACCATGCATATGTAGGTGCAATTACAACAGTTCATCTTTAGCAGTGAGCCACTCCTCTTCTTCTTTCTTCTTCTAAATGGGAGTGAGCCTTTTTCTCTTGAGCAATGAGCTCTGGGCAATGAGCCTCTTGTAACTCAGTATTGTGCTATAATAATATATTGTGAGCTAAAACTGACCGTGGTTTTTCCCTCTTTGGGTTTTCCATGTAAAAATTTTGGTGTTCATGTATTATGTCTTTGTGGTTATTATTTCTTTTCTTTTTCTACTTTCATATTATTAACTATGGAATTTGGGTTAATAAACTTATTAAGAAGTGGTTTTGTGGAATATTGATTCACCCCCCCTCTCAGTATTCCTTGCTATCAACAATTGGTATCAGAGCAAGGTTCCTTGAAAGAAGCCTAACAGCTTAAGAAAGATTTGGGCTTCTGTAATCATGGCAACAAGAAGATTTGGAAATTATGAAAGCAACTGTTAGATTCAAAACAAACAACTGAGAGGGGGGGTGAATCAGTTGTCCCAAAACTTTCTCTTATTAATCACTTAAATCCTTCTTGTAATTCAGCAACATAATAATAAATTAATCATGGAAACATAATGCAACAATTCAAAAGCAGAAACACATTAACACATATGACACCAAGATTTTAACGTGAAAAACCCAGTTAAGGGAAAAACCACGGGGTGACTAACCCAAGATTGTATTCTCTGTTAAAAGAATAAGAAGAACAAAATGGCACACACCAATTAGGGCGCACTACCCGAGCACACTGCTCACAAGAGGCCCACTGCCTACAGGAGACACACTATCTACAAAATGATAAATATTACATACTTGAATTGAAGAATAGCATCTTCACCATGCTTGAGTCAGTTCCATTTAAGCCCAATACTTCTACTCTCCCTTTTATTTTCCTCCTCTCTACTACACTCTCATCTCCGCCAAGATACTTTTGAAATGACTTCACAACTTCTTATTTATACAAGACATCAACTTTGGGATAATCATCAAAGTTGGCAAACTTTATAGAGCAAATACACAAACTCAACTTGACTTATTACAAAAAACTTCATGTGGATCACCACATTATCAGCTACACAGATCTGGGACTTCAATTTTCTTTGAGGAACATGCCATGCTTCACAGAACATCTTCAAAATCATCTGCAAGATGTGTAACTCATCCAGTTGGCCAAACTTAGGAAGAACATCATCATCCGGAAGTAATTCTTCAATTACGAGCTCAATCTTTAATGCGAACCACCAACACAAACTGGACACAATCTAGAGACCCCCACAAGCTTCCCTGAATCACCAAGAACATCCACACTACTTCTACTTACTAAAATCATTCTCTCCTTCATTCGGAACCTCAAGAACATAGTCGGTCATCACTGTCATATTAGAATAGATTCTTGCGGACCTCCAGACCATGAACTAATTGATTTGTCAATTCACATTGACTTCCTAAACACTCCACCAATTCTGCAGAACAAGATATTGCATTTCTAGATCTCACCGGACCTATTTGTGTTACTCTGTCACCTCTGAACATCTGCCAGAACTGGTTTTACTCAAGCGGCGATAACTTCTTCAAATATTTATGTGGACCTCTCAAAATTTTACTGGATCATCTTAAGACACATATCTACAAACCCTTTGATGTGCATCCTCTGATCTTCATCTTAGCTGGGATCTTCACTTCACTGTCTTCACTGTTCTTCTCTGTTTCTGATAGGACTAATTTTATCAATATCCTCAGCATACAACTCATCCAATCCTTGTCATTAATGCAACATGAGTATGTTGACATCAATGACAACACCAGTTAGGTCTATACTTGTAACAATCTCCCTCTTTGTCATTGATGGCAACATATGATGTGAAAAAATGTTTTAACCATCAAGATAAGAACTTCTCCTTACTGACTAACATGACTCCCCCTACCAACAACAACCATTCACATGTCTTCTCTTCCTTTACTACTCCCACTTTGATCATCAACCACTTTTGTTTTTCATGTCTTGTCTCCCCCTTTGACATTAATGGCAAAGGGCACATACTTGCATTACTCAGAATCATACCAACTGCTCCCCCTGAGTAGCAGCTTCCCATAATCAATCTGAACCACAAGATATGATTTTGAGATCCACCAGACTGATGCACATCAGTGCATCTTAATTCAGAACCGAAGGCATAATAACCCCTAACTTCTCCTTGAGATACTCAAAAGAGTCCTTAGGTAGAGGTTTAGTAAAAATGTCTACAATTTGATCCTTGGAGGGCACAAACTCCAATCTGATTTCATTTTTGTTCACTTTCTCTCTCAAAAAGTGAAACTTGATGGATATATGTTTTGTCTTTGAATGCAACACTGGATTTTTTGATATATTTATTGCACTTGAATTATCATAGAAGATTGTGATAGGTTCCTCATACTCCACTCTAATGTCCTTTAGCATTTGATTCATCCATAATACTTGAGTGCAACTACCTGCTGCTACAATATATTCTGCTTCTGTAGTGGACATATATATTTCCTCTTGTTTCTTGCTCAACCAAGAAACCAATCTTTTCCCTAAAAAGAATGCTCCACCACTGGTACTCTTCCGGTCATCCACATCTCCTGCCCAATCCACATCTGTATATGCATGAAGTGAGAAATCATGATCTCTAGGATACCATAAACCATACTCAATTGTCCCTTTTAGATATCTGAGAATCCTCTTGATTGCCATGACATGAGATTCTCTAGGATCAGCTTGGAATCTAGCAACAAGACCAACAACATTCATAATGTCAGGTCTAGTTTGAGTAAGATACAATAGTCCTCCAATCATTGACCTGTACTTTTTCTAATTAGCCTTAGGAGAGTCATCATCTTTGCTCAATTTACATCTGATTGCCATGGGAGTACTCATTGGTTTTGAGTCTTCCATCCCAAATTTCTTCAACAATTCTTTCACATATTTGGTCTATGAAATGAAAATTTCTTTCTTTGTTTGAATGATTTGTAAACCCCAGATGAAATTCATTTCCCCAAACATAGACATCTCAAATTCACTTTTCAATTGATTTGCAAAAAAATTGCACATACTATCTCTTCCTCCAAAAATGATATCATCAACAAATACTTCAACAATCAAGATATTTTCATGATCAATTTTGAAGTACAAGTTACTGTCAGCAGTACCTTTGTTGAAACTAATCTCAAAGATATGCTTATCCAGTCTTTCATACCAGGCTCTTGGGACTTGTTTGAGTCCATACAGTGCTTTCTTCAACTTGTAGACCATATCACCATGATCAAACAATTGAAATCCATTCGGTAGCTCAATGTAAACTTCTTCTTCCAAGACACCATTCAGGAAGGAAGACTTGACATCCATCTGATATACTTTGAAGTCCTTGAAGGTAGCAAAGGCAAGAAATAATTTGACTGCTTCAATTCTTGCCACCAGAGCAAAAGTTTCTTCAAAATCAACTCCTTCTACTTGGGAATAACCCTTGCAGACCAATCTAGCTTTGTTTCTGACTACTTCTCCATCTTCATTTAGTTTATTCCAGAAGACCCATTTGGTTCCAATCACATTTTTATTTCTAGGTCTGGGAACAAGATCCCAAGTGTGATTTTTCTCAACTTGCATCAGCTCTTCCTTCATTGGTTTAGTCTAGCTTTCATCATTGCATGGTTCATTCATTGTCTTTTGTTTAATTTTTGAAATCAGACAATACTTTTCTGAGTCTTGAGAAATCTTTCTTCTTGTTTGAACACATTTGCTTTTAACACCTATGATCTGATCTTCAGAGTGATTCAGTTTTACATGCTTGAGAATTTTGGGAGTTTCTTATACTTCTATTTCTTGAACAGGTTCATTCAAACGTATCTCTTCTTCCTGATTTTCTAGATTAGTCTGGATCTGAATTTCAGAAGGGGCTTGGACTTCTTGGACCAAAACATCATTCTAATCATCTTCATCATATTCATAAAACCTTGAGGGTTTTTCAATACCTTCATAAACCTTTACATTTGTACTTTCTATAATCTTTCTCAATCTCTTGTTATCACACTGGTATGCTTTGCTTTGAGTAGAATAACTCAAGAATATTACTTCATCACTTCTAGCATCAAATTTTCCAAGGTCTTCATCTCTTTTAATATAATATTTTCTACCAAAGACTCTGAAATACTTCACAGTGGGAGGGATGCCAAACCAGAGTTCATAAGGGGTCTTACCAGTATTGCTTTTGATTTGTACTCGATTAAGAGTACAGACAACAGTGCTTATAGCTTCTCTCCAGTAGATTTGAGGAACATTTGCTTCCATCATCATGGTTCTAGATGCTTCCTGGATGGTCCAGTTCTTTCTCTCCACTACTCCATTCTATTGTGGAGTCCTTGGAGCAGACAACTGTCTTTTTATCCCATGTTTCTCATAGAATTCTATGAACTCACCAGATGTGAATTCTCCATCTCTATCAAACCTCAGACATTTTATGTTTAATCTAGTTTCATTTTCTACAATAGCTTTGAATATTTTGAATTTCTCAAGAGCCTCAGATTTCTCTTTTAGAAAAGTCATCCACATCATCCGGGAGTGGTCATCAATTAATAACATGAAGTTGTTGCAAGTATGAGGTTATCCAGTATTGTCATTGATGTCAACATACTCATATTGCATTAACAAGAAGGATTTGATGAGCTGTGTGCTGAGGATATTGAGAAAATTAGTCTCAGTCAGGAACAGTGAAGAACAGTGATGAGAAGAAGGTAAATGTACTATATAGGATGAGAACCGGAGGATGCGGATTAAAGGGTTAGTAGATATGAGTCTTGAGATGCTACAGTTAAGATTTCTGAGGTCCGCATGAAGATCTGAAGGAGTCGTGGCTGCCGGTATAGAACCGGGTCCGGCAAGTATCCGGAGGTGACAAAGGATCACAAAAAGGTCTGGTGAGGTCCGGAATTGTATTATCCTAATCTGCGGATTGGAAGGAGTGTTTGGGATGTCCTTATGATGTATCATCCTGATTTGTGTATGATTTGGAGGTCCAGAAGTACCTCTTGCATTGTGACAGTGGCGACAGACTGTATTCTTGAAGTTCTGGATGAGGAAGACGAGAGATCCCAGTAAGCAGAGGAAGTGCGGATGTATCCAGACATTCAGACAGGCTTGTGAAGGTTCTTGGATCATGTTTAGGTTTTGTTGTTGGTCCGCATTGATAGTAGAGCCCGGAATTGAAGTTATTCTTCCGGATGAAGTTCTTGCTCTGTGTAGCCGACCGGATGAGTTGTTCATCCTGCGAATGTTCTTGTGATGGCCGACCGGATGTGTTATTCATCTTGCGGATACTCCTATGGTTGTTTGCTGACTTAGATGTTTGTTCCTAAGTCGATGTCTTGTATAAATAACGGTTTGTGAGTCCATTTCAGAGTGTGGTGTAAGGATGAGCATGGTATAGCGAAGAAACGTGCAAAAGGCAGAGCAGAGATTGTTGGGCTTAATTGGAACTGATCCGGACATGGTAGAGATGTCATTCTCCAGTTCAAGACTGTGATTTTCATCACTTTGTAGACAGTGTGTCTCCTTGTAGGCAGTGGGCCTCTTTGTGAGCAGTGTGCTCGGGCAGTGAGCCCTTATTGGCATGTGCCATTCATCTTTCCTTTATTCTTCTAACAGAGAATAATTCTTGGGTTAATCACCCCGTGGTTTTTCCCTTAACCGGGTTTTCCACGTCAAAATCTTGGTGTTCAATGTGTTGATGCTTATCTGCTCTTGTGTTTATGTATTATGCTTCCATGGATGATTATTTGATATGCTGCTAACTAATAACAGTGAGTTAAGTGTTTGAATGAGAAGAAGTTTCATACAACTGATTCAGCCCCCCCCCTCTCAGTTGTATGCCCTAGATCCAACAGAAGTATCTATCACCTTGCAAACTTCTGATTCTTGCCAGACCACATAGATCAGTATGTACTAAGTCCAACAATCCGATAGAAGACTATTTCTTACTTTTGAATGTGACTCTGCTCTGCTTACCTAACTGACATTCTTTGCACAAACGATTAGTAGGTTTCACCATTCTTGGAAGATCTCTTATAGCCTGAGTGTTGCTTATCTTGATGATATTATCAAAAATCACATGACACATTATCCTATGCCACAACTAGCTCTGATTAGTTTGAACAAATAAACAACTTTTACCAGTACCAACCAAGTGGAATATATTACCTTTTGTTTGAGTACCGAATGCAATCTTTGTTCTGGAACTTTCAAAGATCTTACATTTTTCATTTTTGAATCGGAGATCATAGCCTTTGTCCACCAACTGTCCAATACTGAGAAGATTGTGCTTCAGACCTTCAACATATAGTACATTACTAGTTTTGTTCTTTCCATCTGTTGGTTAACAGATTTGTCTTTATTCTGAAAATAATCTATTCTGACTCTATACCCCTCTTTAAAAGAACAAATGAGTTAAACAACAAATGGGTGAACCCTTTAAATTAGTTCCCCTCTGAATTTAGGTATAGCTCCCTTTATGATTTTCAATGAATTTAACCTATTCAATTAATCAAATGCATTTTTAACCAGAAAATGCTTAAGGCAGACTAACATTCATACATAACCATGTCATGAACATGATAAATTTATATAGCAACAAGATAGAATATACAGATTTTACTTTGGTATCTTCGAATACGTGAATACATTCATACGAACTTGCTAAACCAATAAAGAACTGAACACATATGATAAATTGTCCAAATAAAGAGCAATTACCAAGTGAAAGGAGATTTCACACAGAAAATTTGATTCCACACATTCAGACACACAGATCCAAACAAACAGCAATTGTTCTTCTTCTCATTCACAAATGAAAATTTACTGAAACAATCATCACATAATGTAAAAGTTAAGCACAGTCTTTCTAAAATTCACTTCCTCCTTTCTTTCTCTAACTTTTTTTCTTTAAAACTCTAAAAAAAACATATATATATGATTATCTTAACCAAGTCCTTGAGCAAATTAAAACCAGAGTTAACATAACCCTGACCCGTACGAGATTTAGTTTTAACAACTGATTATAAAAGATCAAAGTTGCTGGAAATAACATAAATTGAGGAACAGAAAAAGAATGAGCTGACGAGGTTATGACTGGGACGATGAATCAGCATCTCCTGATTTGCTGTCGGTAGCCTAGGAAGTATGTTGGGCTTTCCACTCCTGAAAGGCAGCCACGAACTCCTGAATTTTAGGGAAGTTTGGTATCCCTATATGTTTCATCCTTGATTTCACAGTCAGAGGACTTTCTAGAGACCCCTGAGGTGTTCATGATTTCAAATGAACCCTCTGATGGAGAGAAGCCCAGGAAGACAGTCTCGGCCCCTGCACCAAAGTGGCTAGAGAGCTCTATATCTAACAAAAAGAAGGTGATTCCTTTTGTTCTCCCTCTGGAGGACATGGTAAGTAAATGTCTGGGGAAGACCCCCAAGTCCAAGGGACTCAAAATAATGTCCAGAATAGATGTTGACCCAAACACTGGTAACTAGAGTGCAGAAATAGCCAAGCCAGTGACCAAGGAAGAGGTTCAAGATCCTACAGTGCATGATTTCACTGTGGAGAGGATAGATCTCGGTACTGCCTCCAGAGCTGCAGATGTGCACCATCTTGAAGCTTCCACTAAGAGAATGGTCAGCTGAACAATGAAAGATGAGAAGGACAAAAGAGAGTTGAAACAAGCTCTGCGTTCAATGGCAGAGTATATTGAGGCCATTAACAATCCTAACCCACAGCCAATCTCACAAGTCCCCTTGTCCTTCGACCCGAAGTCACCTGTCAATCAAAAAATGTTAGATCAAGTTCATGGAAGCAAAATGGTCTCAAAAACTTTTGACAGTTGGTTAGACAGCATAGAGCAAAAAGGAACTGAATATATTTATGAACTCAAAGGCATATATGATCTGACTACCACTACCATTGAAGATCTTAAAACACAGGTTGCTGTCTGGGCTAAGGATGAAGGTAAGTGGACAAGTGTGATAAATCAAATAGAGGAAGTCCAGAAATATGGACTGGAAAAGTTTTTGGCAGAAAAGAACTTGACTGGTGTGGACGAGGATTTGTTGTACATGAACAAAAAGAATATCGAATGGAGAAACTCCATATCCCGACAAGGACGCTTTGAACTCTCAAAGCTAATTAAAGAAATAATAGAATTTACTCAATCACTACAACATGATTTGCAATGTATCGATGTAAAATACTTAAAGGATGATGGAAAGCCTGTGGATGATGTTGAAGCAGCAGTCCAATCCTTTAGAGACAAAATCCATTTTATCAAAGAAAATGATAATATTCTGATTGAGGATTTCTCTAGGGATTCTAAAGTCGAGTCTCTACTATATCTCTGCATCGATGCACTCCCTAAGCACAAAGAAAAATTTGGGAGAATGCAAAGGGAAAAGGAGGTCTGGAAATCAAGGATGAAACATATAGGGATACCAAACTTCCCTAAAATTTAGGAGTTCGTGGCTGCCTTTCAGGAGTGGAAAGCCCAACATACTTCCCAGGCTACCGACAGCAAATCAGGAGATGCTGATTCATCGTCCCAGTCATAACCTCGTCGGCTCGTTCTTTTTCTGTTCCTCAATTTATGTTATTTCCAGCAACTTTGATCTTTTATAATCAGTTGTTAAAACTAAATCCCGTACGGGTCAGGGTTATGTTAACTCTGGTTTTAATTTGCTCAAGGACTTGGTTAAGATAATCATATATATATGTTTTTTTTAGAGTTTTAAAGAAAAAAAGTTAGAGAAAGAAAGGAGGAAGTGAATTTCAGAAAGACTGTGCTTAACTTTTACATTATGTGATGATTGTTTGAGTAAATTTTCATCTGTGAATGAGAAGAAGAACAATTGCTGTTTGTTTGGATCTGTGCATCTGAATGTGTGGAATCAAATTTTCTATGTGAAATCTCCTTTCACTTGGTAATTGCTCTTTATTTGGACAATTTATCATATGTGTTCAGTTCTTTATTGGTTTAGCAAGTTCGTATGAATGTATTCACGTATTCGAAGATACCAAAGTAAAATCTGTATATTCTATCTTGTTGCTGTATAAATTTATCGCGTTCATGACATGGTTATGTATGAATGTTAGTCTGCCTTAAGTGTTTTCTGGTTAAAAATGCATTTGATTAATTGAATAGGTTAAATTCATTGAAAATCATAAAGGGAGTTGTACCTAAATTCAGAGGGGAACTAATTTAAAGGGTTCACCCATTTGTTGTTTAACTCATTTGTTCTTTTAAAGAGGGGTATAGAGTCAGAATAGATTATTTTCAGAATAAAGACAAATCTGTTAACCAACACCATCAAAAGAAATAGTTCCTCTCCCTCTAATCTTGCCAGTAGAATTATCACCAAATTTTACAACTCCTCCTTCATATCTTTCCAAATCTATGAACTTATTTTTATCACCTATCATATGGTAGGAGCATCCACTGTCAATGACCCAATCATCCTTTTCTTCAACTTGGGCAGCCAAAGCTCTTTCTACCATTTTATGATTGACAAATTCAGAGGGTATTGGATCTTCTTCCTTGATGGCAATAAACACCCAGTCACTTCCAGATTTGTTTCCTATCTCTGATTCATCATCTTCATGAATATAGTAACATTTCTTTTGGAATCTTGATATGTTTAGATTTTCTCTTGAAAATCTTTTCGGACACCTTGAGGCAAAATGACCAATCTTATTGCAGTTGAAACATTTGAAAGGCAATTTTCCTTCATACTTACCGGATCCTCTTGGCAATCTTTTTGCAATAAGGGCTTCAAGTTGAGCAGCTTCTACTTCATCTTCTTCCAGATTTTTTCTTTCTTTTTCATACCATAATAGTTTCTTTGAAGAGTTCTCTCCCAGATCAAACTTTTGTTTGCCTTTTACAGAGGCACTAGCTTTGAATGCAGATTTAGTCTTCAGGGGTGCATCTCCAAACTTGGCCAATTCAAATATAGCTAATTTTCCAACCAATTGATCTCTTGTGATATTTGAAAAAGATCTAAATTCTTCAATAGAAGCAACCTTATATTTGTAAGAAGGAGGTAGTGATCTGAGAACTTTGGCAACAATCTCATCTTCATCCAAGATTCCACCAGCACATCTAATGCCACAAACAAGTTCATTTACTCTTGGCATAAATGTAGTGATATTTTCATCTTCACTCATCTTCAGGTTTTCAAATTTTCCTTTCAGACTTTGTATCTTGGCACATTTAACATATTTGTCTCCTTCATGCAGAAGTTCCAATTTTTCCCAATCTCATATACAATTTTTAGATCTATAACATTTGTTAGCTCTAAATCAGATAAGGCACTTAGAACAGCTTCTTTAGCGCAAAGATTGTTTTCAGCATCTCTAATTTCATCTACGGTTCTCAAACCATTATATGGAAGAACATACTTCTTTGAAGCCATGATCCAATACTGCATTCCCATACATTGCAAGTGACATTCCATGCAGCTTTTCTAAAGAGTGTAATTGGTTCTGTCAAACCTCGGACTATCCTTCTTGTAGGAAGACATCCTGGATCTCCTCAAGTGGTTAAGCTCTTTTAGAGGAACTTAGCTCTAATACCAATTGTTAGATTCAAGACAGGCAACTGAGAGGGGGGGTGAATCAGTTGTCCCAAAACTTTCTATTATTAATCACTTAAATCCTTCTTGTAATTCAGTAGCATAATATTAAATTAATCATGGAAACATAATGCAACAATTCAAGATCAGAAACACATTAACACATATGACACCAAGATTTTAACATGGAAAACCTGATTAAGGGAAAAACCACAGGGTGACTAACCCAAGATTGTATTCTCTGTTAAAAGAATAAGAAGAACAAAATGGCACATGCCAATTAGGGCTCACTGCCTGAGCACACTGTTCACAAGAGGCCCACTGCCTACAGGAGACACACTATCTACAAAATGATAAATATTACATACTTGAACTAAAGAATAGCATCTTCACCATGCTTGAGTCAGTTCCATTTAAGCCCAACACTTCTGCTCTACCTTTTACTTTTCTCCTCTCTACGTCACTCTCATCTCTACCAAGATACTTTTGAAATGACTTCACAACTTCTTATTTATACAAGACATCGAATTTGGGATAATCATTAAAGTTGGCAAACATTACAAAGAAAATACACAAACACAACTTGAATTATTACAAAAGACTTCACGTGGATCACCACACTGTCGGCTACATAGATCTAGGATTTCAATTTTCTTTGAGGAACACGCCATGCTTCGTAGAACATCTTCAAAATCATCTGCAAGATGTGTAACTCATCTGATCGGCCAAACTTAGGAAGAACATCATAATCTAGAAGTAATTCTTGAATTACGAGCTCAATCTTCAATGCAGACCACCAACACAAATTGGACGCAATCTAGAGACCCCCACAAGCTTGCCTGAATCACCAAGAACATCCACACTACTTTTGCTTACTAAAATCATTCTCTCCTTCATCCAGAACCTCAAGAACATAGTCTGTCATCACTGTCATATTGGAATAGATGCTTGCAGACCTCTAGACCACAAACCAATTGAGTTGTCAATTCACATTGAATTCCTAAACACTCCACCAAATCTGCAGAATAGGATATTGCATTTCTGGATCTCATTGGACCTATTTGTGTTACTCTGTCACCTCTGAACATCTGCCAGAACCGGTTTTACTCAAGTGGCCATAACTTCTTCAAATCTTCATGTGGACCTCTCAAAACATTACTGGATCATCTTAAGACACATATCTACAAACCCTTTGATGCGTATCCTCTAATCTTCATCTTAGTTGGGATCTTCACTTCACTCTCTTCACTATTCTTCTGTGTTCCTGATAGGACTAATTTTCTCAATATCCTCAGCATACAACTCATCCAATCCTTGTCATCAATGCAACAGGAGTATGTTGACATCAATGACAACATCGGTTGGGCCCATCCTTGCAAGAGAACCAAGGAACTAGAAGCAGCTCTTATTGATCTAGAACAATCTGAAGCAGAACTCAGGGATCTAAAAGATAACTTACAAGATGTTGATGAATGCATCTCAAGATTAAAAGAACAAGTTAAGAAATTCAAAGACAAATACAAACAAGTTAGTAATCAATTGATATCAATAAATGAAACTCTGAATGATTTGGAAGCCGAAGTTATAGAAAGAACAAAAGAAGAAGAAGATATGAATTTAATGATGAAAGTAAAATCAGAAGATTGTACCAAACTTGAAAAAGAAATTATGAATCTAAAAGAATACTTGGAAAAGGCCAAGAGCTATGAAGAAAAGTTCAAGTTAAGTACTACAAAACTTGATGAGATGATTGCCAGTCAAAAGAGTGCTAATGATAAGCAAGGTTTGGGATTTGAGAAAGGAGAAAGTTAAAAATTTGGTCAAACAAACACTGAGTTAAAGAAAAATAGAGGTAACAAGTTTAGAAATCAAAGAAGAAGACCTAGAAGACCTCCGATCTGACAACCAATTTGGTGCAGGAGCACCTAACACAAGGTGGCCTCCATGAGGCATTCAACTTCATGTTTGTTTTGATGTTCATTTTTGTCTCTAATAAGGTCCTCGTAGACCATCTAATTGATTTTCATAAGGACCATGTCTAAATAGCTATCCTCATATTGTTGAGGCAGTCTTCATGATTGTAAGCCTTTGTTAAGGCATGTAGGACAGTCATACTTTTCATGTTGTAGACCTTGCAAAAGGCATGTCAAAGTGTTAGGAAGACATGTCAAGTTGTGTCAAAGGTTACCAAATGTTTCGAAGGCTTCATTAAGCCTAAACAACTCGTTGTAGTCCTAATTAGGATAGTTGTAACAATGGAAGTAGTTGTTGTCTTAAAACTGACAGGGTAGTTCACTCTTGGAAGAGTAGTTATACACCTTCCATGGGACCAAAATACCTCTCTTTCCATTGTATAAACTTGTTAATACTTTGGACTTGGGAGAGGAATCTTGAAGGAGTCTTGGAGAAGTCATTTAAAGGAGGAAACAATAATAAAACTCAAAATTTTCTACATTTTCTGTATAATTGCCCTGTTGCAGTCCGTACCCTGTATCTGTATAGCTAGATTGTGAAGGATTATGGTGATGGATTGAAACTAAAGTGAGTCTACATTCATTTTCTTCTATTTTGGCATCTTGAAACAATTCTAGAGTAGAATAAGACTATTTTTCCTCAAAACCATTTTTTAGAAACCCTTGTCTAGGGTTTTGGCAAGAATTATGCATTTTTGGCCATTCCACTAATTGGATTCACTTTTGATCAGTGGAATGGGTTGCAATAGATATGTATTAGTATGTTTTGATGAGTTTTTGGTAGGAGATCTAAGGAGGAGGAGTTTTCTTTTATAAAACCTAACATCTTCATGTGTTAGGCTATTTCTAAGAGGCATAATAAGGAACCATAGATGCATTTTTGGGAATAGCAGAGAGTAGGAGAGTAAAACCCACAAAATCCCTTGTTTTGAAATGTGTTATAAGTGCTCAAACCATTGATTGGGGTCTATGTGTGAATTTAGGGGTACTTGCTTCACAAATTAGGCCTAATTGGGCTCTAAAACACTAGGAGGGGCTATTGGTTGAGACATATCTTCCAAAACAACCCAAACCCATTCTTGGATATGTGATAGGAGACAATATTGGGTATCTTCAAATTGTTTAAGATTTGTATTTGAAGGTCTATGTCAAAAGTTATCAAGGTTGTTCTCTGTTTTTAGGGCTACAAGCCATTTTAGGGGTTTGTGAAGGAAGTGTTGGTCCTGAGTGTGGTCTACCTTAATCAATGGATGGAATGGGTCCCCTGATAGCCTAAACCAAATTTTCCATGATGGTCCATGAGTTCCTTTCTATTGTTCCCACTTTTGTGTAAAGGCCTTGATTTTGGGCTTTTGGGGTGAATAGAACCTTGTCTTGTTTGTCCATCTTCTCCTATCCAAAGTGCCTCTACATCACAAATGCTCAGAGGTATCCATCTTTTAATGGCCACTATTTTAATTGTAATAAGTTTGGTCATAAAGCTACTCAATGCAGGAGTAGACTAAATCAGAATGTTCCATCCTTTTCTATTCAATGCTTAAATTGCAAGAAAATTGGTCACAAATCAAATGAATGCAGAAATCTGGTAAGAAATGGATCTTACAATGCAAGGAATAATCAATCATTCAATGGAAAGTGTTTTGCATGCAATAGATTTGGACACATGGCTAATCAATGCAGATCAAGGATGAATTCATTTAGAGGAAAGAATCAAGGACAAGGGAACATTGTATGCTTCAATTGCAACAAATTTGGACATGTTACAAGATTCTATAGAAGCAAGAATGTCAAGAGAAATTACTATGCTAAAGAAAGGAAAACAGAGTAGACGAATGATAAGGGAAAAGAAAAGGTTGATCTAGTTGAAACCAAGAAGGAAATGGATAAGATCTGGGTCAAGAAAGAAGTAATTAAAGAAGAGGATAGATCTGCACCAGCATCTGATGCAGATACTTCCTATGGGAGGTAAATTGGGTGCTTTGGCTTAGGGGGAGTAGTGTTGAAAATCCAAAAGCTGCAGCTAGAAAGTGGGTGCCAGAATCTAGCACGAAGGTATATGATGGAATTTGATGTGACAAATCTCTTAAAAGAAAAACTGGAAGAAAAGAAGTCGTTACGACACATTATGGAGCAATCTTGATAGACTATGCCTAACAGAAAAATGTTTGACATCTTTTTGAAAACAACATTTATGATGAGTAGGTTTTGGTAAACAAAGGTTAAAAAGGGTAACGCTCGAAGGACTAATCACTTTGTATTTGAGCCTTCAAGTGTCTAAGGTGTGTAGAAGCAAAATCGTAAGTGATATTAGCAATTTCCAGCAATTCCAAGTAGAGAAAACCGTAATCCAGCATTAAGAGGTATTTATAGTTTGAAACCCTTTCTAAAATTTTCTTGATTATCCGTATAAATGGCATCACCTCAAGTAGTAGATTTCACTGAGCGACTATGACCTAAATTCAAGAAACATCCTTTCAAAGCAACTGAAGTTGATCCAATGGGTGCATTTTTTAAAATACCATACATAGTTCTGTATGTGGAAGATGTTAGGGCATATATCCATTCTACCCTAGATGAGATTGGTGGTGACAAGTTCTTAGATCTATACTTGAAGTTTCTAAGAAATGATCAATATGACCTAAAGGAAGAATACAAAGTCTTAGAAGAGAAGAAATCCATCTAGTATGTAGAATTTCATATTTTTACAGAGGATGAATGGGTTCGGTATATCCTAAATCAAATTCACGATGAATTCATGTGGTTAGAGCAACCTTTCAAAATCACCAAGGAAGAAATTAGGATAGTAACAGGGTTAAATTCCACCGAAGGCGTACCCTTGCTAAAAGCTATGAAGAATCAAACGGTTGCAGAGGCCATCGGAGCCCAATTTGACAAGAGGGCATTAACCATAAACAACATCACAGACCATGTGGTAAGATTTGCTTCTATGGTTGTAGGCTACAAAATCTATTTCTCAAACGGAGAGAACTCTATCTCTGGTACTTCAATATACACCGCATATCAAATGGTCAAAGAGAATGCTGAGTATGATTTGTGCAAGTTGCTAAGAATCCAACTACTGGAGAATCTAAAGAAGATCAAGGAAAGCAGAAACTATCCATTCAAATTTAGTATGTTGATCATCTGTCTATTCTTCTATTTTATGAATGAGTTATGAAAGATGAAAAATTTGTTCTAGTTAACTAGCAAATCGATAGCTGTCCAAATTATAAATCTTTTAAGTAGTATTGGAAGCCATGATGAGCAAAAGGCAAAATTGTGGGGGTATTTTAAAAAATTTTAAAGCATGATGCAATCAAGAGAAAGAATCCCAGAGAAAATTGTTGAGAAGTATAAGGATACCATATGTTTTATGGTTACAAAAGATCAATGCTTGATGGAAGCTGTGGAGCCCAGGACAGTCTCAATTATACCAATAGGTTATGAGGTAGATGGACATATACTTGAAAACTATGCCCAGCACCTGCTTAGCAAACCTAGAGACACTGAAGAAGAGAGGTTTGGGACTTATGAAGAACTAAGTTTAAAACTTCATGTTGAACTCAGGAAGCCAGAATCCACCAGGAAGGTGAGAAAAGAAGTAGAGGAAATTACTGCAAGATATGGGTTCACAAAAGAACAAGTGACAAAGGCAAGGGAACAAGTACAAGTTGCTAAGGAAGCAGAAGAAAAGAGAAAAAGTGAATCAAGCAAAGCTCCAGATGAACCCAAGGGTGATCCGAAAAAGCTAGATGTCTCAAGAAAAAGAACCAGAGGATCCACATCTGCAGAAGCTGCATCCATTCCCTCTAGTTCCACACCATCTGCAAGTGTGGAAACTCACAAGTTCTAAGAGAAAGAAAACTAAGGCCAAGAGAATGCAAGTAAACATGGTTGTTGATGAAGAAGCAACAAAAACAGATGAGGAAGTAAAGAAGATGAAAATTGAGGCTACAAAAGCCTCCGGAACTAGCAAAAAGCAACCCTCTGGTAAGGGTAAACCTAGAAAAAGGGTGAAACAAGATCTGGCTCAGACAGAGGAAGCAACTATAAGCCTTGAAGATGTTCTCAAATCCATAACAGTGGATGGAAATCTAAAACCCATTGTTCAGTTGTATATAATGATCTAGACAAGAGGATCATTGAGACTGCTATTGTAGAATATCTAAACATCTACAATAAAGCTCTAATTGAAATTATTATTGATCTTCCACATAGCCTGGAAAATATAATGCTCACACAAGAAAAGAAGTGGCTATGGCAAGGGATGTTGAGCTTAGGGAACACTCATTGATAAGATTATGTCCAGAGATCACCCCTCAGGAGAAACCAAAATCTCTAAAGAGGTCAAGGATGCCTTTAGGACCAAGAGAAGAATGAACTCATTGATGTCGGGAGAAATTGATAAAGTGGTCAAGGAAACAGAGGAGATCACTTTGGCAGCATTAAAGAAGCAAATGATGAAGATAAAAACATTAAAGAGATCTGACAATAAAGGAGCAAATGATGAAGACACATCTCTGCCAGAGATAAGCCAGGATCAAGGACCGAAATAGAGTGATCAAGTCCTTGACACAAACACATTGGATATGTCAGATCAAGGAAAAACTAAAACTGATCTGCCTCCTGAGCAACAGGTTGTGGTTGAAGAGAATAGGGAACAGTTAAGGAGCCATGCACCAGAACAAAACATTGATCAACAAGAAAATAGACATGGATCCTTCGGAACGTAGTCAAGAAGAAGTATCTGGGAGAACAAGAGACACTTCAGATGTCTTAGTTGGTTCAGGAAGACAACAAGATATAGATGAGTCTGAACTTCTTTAAGGACCAATCAACCTAGCCTCATTGTCAGTTGTGTAGAAATTCAAATTAGTATCTATTGTCAAAGCCAAGGCACAAGAAGAAATTTTAAAATCACATGACTAGGACATTAAATCGATCAATGATGCATCCAACGTTCTGGAAAAGATGGTGCTAATGGTTCAAAAGGATACCTCATTATCCTTTGTTGATCATATCAAAGGGCTATTAAATGAGCTGTAAGCACACATTTGGAGTCTTTTGAAAAATATGCAAAAGAAAAAGTTAGAAAAGAGTTTGATGAAAAGAGATTGGTTGGGTTAAAGGCTACGATAGCTAAAGATAAAACTCTATTAGGTAATGGAATAAAAGGCATACAAAGTACCATTGAAGAGGCTAGTAAAATATACCAATTTTGTCTATCTTGGCCAAAAATCACAAAGGAATTAGAATTTAAAATCAAAGACTTGGAACTCAAACTGCTTAATATCTCTGAGACATATAATCCGGCAGTTGAGTCAATAAATGCCAAAGAAACACAAGTTCTAAATATTCATAGTGATTTGACCTCTTTGGTGAAGGAAAGGGAAGAAATCAAAGATAGGTTGTGCCAGCTAAGGGGACTGATAAGTCCAAAAATTAATTCCATGACCAATATGGCAGATGAAGCCCTAACATCGCAAGCACTAATTGATACACCATCAGAAGTGTAGAAGGCAGAGAAGTTAGTTTTTTCTAATGAATGGCCACATCCATATTCTAGAAAGTGCAAGGAATAGATGGAATGGAGAGATAGCTCTGATAAAGACTATCTATAATGGTATTCTACCTTCAATGACAAATTGAGATGAAAATGTGTATCTGTATTTATGCGGTAGAATATAATAGTTTTGAACATTTTGACCAATTTTGTTTGAATTCACACCTTTTCCATTCATGGCAAAGGGGGAGAGGAAAAGCAGTGAAAAATAAGCATACATCTAAAGGAGAAAATAAAAATAGAGTGTACAGAGTAAGGGGGAGCAACACAATCATTTTTTACTAAGTGTTGCCATCAATGCCAAAGGGGGAGATTGTTGGCAAGAGACATTGCTCTACAGAAGAGTTGAGTGTTGTCATTGATGGCAACAAGGTAAAGAGAATCCATCAGCGTGGCAAAGAGACACTACTCCAACAGGCAATCTTTAGTTGGCAACAAGGCACAAAGTATTTTGGTCCAGAAGCCCAAAATGGCTAAGTATGGAAGTATTCTGAGTAAGGGACAGAAAGTAAATCAGTATGCATCCACAATTGAAGACTTGTAGATGTGGTTTAGGTATGATGTTTATAGCTACCTATTTCTGTTATATTCCAGTGATCAAGATCTAACTTCCTCTGGAAGTCATCTGATGAAAAGTCTAAGTCCAGGTGGATAGTGTTAAGACATAGACAGTGAACAATACAAAGTAAAATGGTCCACATTCCTCTGTAATAGTATACTTTGTTCTACGGTTCTGAAGTAAGTAAGATATAGGTCATGACTATCATAATCCAAGTTTGTAGCTCTGGAAGTGTAGCAAATCTTACTCTACAGGCTCTCCAATACCGGCATCCAATATGACAATGTTACAGTGTGACACGGAAACAATTCTAAGGTCCGCATTTTGGCATACAGATTTATCTTGTTCTGTGGAGTTGAAGACATGTTAAGAGATCAATAATGATTGATGAATATTATTCATGAAGTCCCATTTGGTCCGCAGCATGAGTTGTGATGTGACTAAGGAACCTATCGTATATGTTATTAAGGAACAAGCCGACATGCTGGTTAAATCCTTATAAGGAGAAGAAATATGAGCTAGCTGATAAAAGTAAGTGGTTGTATGATTAGATCTGACATGTATGAAGACATATACATGATGGTTTGGATCCATATTTAAGATTTAACATAAGAACAAGCCGACATGAAAGAACACTTGGTATACACGTTTCACAGTTTGCTTGCTAACCTGATCATGAGAAAGATTTAGTTGCAGATATAAATAGAGGATGGATTTTGGTGTTTGAGTGTGTAGTGATGTGATGTGTGTGGATTCAAAATATATGAAGATAGAGTGGCCACAACAAATAAAGGGAGATCTTGAGTATATGTAAGAGCAAAGCAGAGAAACAGGGGTAGACTAAAATGAAGAGTTCTAAGTCAGTGTTTATAAGCTTAATTGGAACTGTAACCATGCATATGTAGGTGCAATCACAGTAGTTCATCTTTGGTAGTGAGCCACCCTTCTTCTTCTTTCTTCTTCTAATTGGCAGTGAGCTCTGGGTAGTAAGCCTCTTGTAACTCAGTATTGTGCTATAATAATATGTTGTGAGCTAACACTCATCGTGGTTTTTCCCTCTTTGGTTTTTCCACATAAAATCCTAGTGTTCATGTGTTATGTCTTTGTGGTTTCTATTTCTTTGGTTATTCTACTTTCATATTATTAACTTTGGAATTTGGGTTAATAAACTTATTAAGAAGTGGTTTTGTGGAATACTAATTCACCCCCCCTCTCAGTATTCCTTGCTATCAACATATCCCTATATGGGAAAATGAACTTTTTTAATTCCATATGCAAGGTTTTTCCTAAATATCAAAGAGGACAAGACTATACCTATGTTTGGTGTTGTGTGCAAGTTTGAGATGGGGGTGCAATGAATTTAACAAAGCCTACACTTTTTTAATTCATCAAATACACATGGCCTCGGTCCTATTTTCAGAATAGGCTCTATTCTTGCATTAATGAAGGCTAGAGACTCATGAAAGAGTGTTGGAGGTAGTGGAATACATCAATGGGTAATTTTCTCCCCTATATTTGTAGAATCAAATCCTAAGAAAAATCCCCTATTTTTTAAGATCAAATTTGATTATCCTATTGCTAAAAATGAGTTTAATGCAAAATAATGTGAGCTCATATACTTGGATAGGCCACATATCATTATAAGTGTCCACATCTTAAGGATTCTAAGCTATTGTATTGGCTCTGTATATGTATGTTTTCTAATGTAGTAGATGTTTGTTGTTGATTCATATTTGTATGGGGTAGCCTAATTTTCCTAGGAGATCAATTATTTCCTATCATGCTTTTCTAAGGTAAGGGCTGAGGATGCTTTGTGTGTGCCATAGGAAAGTTTAATCCTCTCCATGTTGGATGTCTCCATAGATAGCTAAATATCTTAGGGGATTGTGTGAGTGTGCCACCAGACTCCTCAAGTCACATTTGTTGACTTTCTATATTGAGGATTAGTTGGTGTGCCAATGTTCTTAAATAAGTTATAAGGATTTGTAGTAATCTCTTACTTACAAATGGAATAATATTGATTATAAATGGATTTTTTAAGTATATCATTATGTGTGATGCCTCTAGAATTTCTAGTTTATGTATATGTGCATTAATAGCTTTGTGGCTGGTTCATAGAAGCCTTATGTCTTCTCTTGCATACTTTGATTCTATTTCCCAATAGATAGGTACCAATATAAGAGAGGTGTGATGCCAAACATTTTAGTCAAATTTAATACATCACTCTTTATCCTCCTAATAGTTTAGAATTGTTTTAAGTCCTACCAATATACATAGCCTAGCAATATAAACATTTTTTATATCTTTTTTGAGCCTATACTTGATCCATATTCAAAGATTTGTGTTTATTAGATGCTCCATCATCTTATACAACCTAATATGATAACTTGTGATAAACATTTAGAGAGCCTATGATTTTTCTACATTTAGAGGTTTGTATAGTATGGATTCTAGATTGTATGTGCACTATGTAATGTTAAGGGGATTCATTTAAAGGGGATAATCAATTACATAACTCTAGTTGCATATACAATCTTCTAGTTTCATCCACTTAATTGAAGTCTTGTAGGTCTTATCAATGAAAACTAGTATAACAGGAGGTTAGTGATAGGGGAATAGGGTTCAATTATACATTGTGCATGGTTTCTAAAGGCATAACTATGTTGGTCTTATTTATCTTTAATTGTCCAATTTGATGGCATTTTGGAATACCCTACTAGGTTTGACTAAGCCTAAGGTAAAGGGGAACTATCCTCTCCTAGTAGTTGATCTAGGTTATTGTCCATTGTTTGATGATGAGTTATAACTCCATGTCAAGGTTGACATGAATCCTTAGGCTTGATTATTGGGTCTACCCTCTAGGATTAGTGGAATATCAAATTAAGCATCAACAATAACTATGTCAATTTTTCAACATTGACCTTTGAAAATTTTCAACTTGGATCATATATAGACCAAAACCTCCCTTTTCCCCCTTTTTTGGTCATTTCTATTTTTCTAAAACTAAAAAAAAACATTTTATTTAGACACTTTCAATCCTTTTCAAAAAGAGGAAATGGTTAAAATTGTTTGGATCACTCATTTTTTAAACATTTTTGTCATTTTTTATCTATTCACAAAAGTGACAAAATGGTAAAAGTCTTGCAAAATTTCATTTTTCTATATTTTTGTGAAAATTGAAAATATGTTGAATTCTAACAAATTTTCAAAGGAATTAGTGATTTTTTAACAAATTTTCTTAATGGAAAGTTGGATTTTTAGACCCATTTCGACACTAACTACTTTTTGGATCAAAGTGATATTAAGGAATTAGAAATATAACTTCAATGGGAAATAACCAAGTTTAACACAAAAGGGTCTAACATGAACCAAATGAATGTGTGGGGTATGATCATTGATAGAGACACTCCAAAATTTGCCAAAAAATATGATGATAATGAAGAAACACAAATATACAAAATAAATGGTAGATACAAAATAAAGAAATAACACTTATGCAAGGGTACAACAATTGGTGTTGTATGTGAACCTCAACTATAAGGGATGATGAGAAATTCTAGAATCTCTTAGGAAAAAGTAAGACCAATGCCTTATCCATTGGTCAAGAGTCTATAAGCATCTCCTAAGAACACATAACAAGCTATACAAACAAAAAGAACAACCAAATTGATAGAACAGACATAGACCATAGTTATTTACAAGAATACATGGGGACTCTCTATAACTTCTCATAGAATGAAGTGTTTTAGGTATTTCTTTCTATAGTTCAATGGAAGATGAGTGTCATGTACATGTATGACATGTAGTACTTGTTATCACTATTAAAATGGCATATCTTGAAAGACCACAACCACAACAAATCAAATTTTCTATGAATTAATTTTGGCTCATTTCATTTGTCTTAGAGGAGAACTAGATCTCCAAACTCCATATCAAAAATATTCTTGACTTCTTAGTGAAAAGTGATTCTACAAATAACTTACATGTTGTTCTTCTAACTTTGTCTAGTACAATATTCTCTCTTAAATTAGATCTTCAAATTCTTCATCTTACACCAAAGATGTTAGCTTTTAGAAGCATGGTATAACGTACCTAGTGGTATAGTATTATATTGTATTAGATACTAGTAATAAATAATTTATTGGAGTGCATATGTTTCGTAAATCATCCCACTAGTTAATTACAATAGAAGTATTTATCCCACATGTATGGGTAGGTGGTAGTTGTAGGTAGTTGAATAGTATATAATAAGGGAAAGAGACACATTTGAGATATGTGAAGATTATTTTATGTTTGTAGGTATTATTGAGATACAATGTAGAGTGGCTTCCATCCAATAAGAATCATTGTATGGTGTCCCTACTTCAAGGGCTTGATCTAGTTTTTTAATAAATTTGACTATTTCTATTATTGATCTATGAGATCTCTTTTCATTATTTGGTTATTTCTATTATTTTATGTGAGGTTCTTAACATTTTTATAGTGTAATGTACCTAGGGGTATAGTATTATATTATATTAGGTAGCAATAAATAATGTATTGGGGTGCATATGCTTTGTAAGTCATCCCACTAGTTAATTAGAATAGAAGTATTTATACCACATGTATGGGTAGGTGGTGGTGGTAGGTAGTTGATTAGTACATAATAAAGGCAAGAGACTCATTTGAGATATGTGGATAATATTGTATGTCTTTGGTGTTAGAGCCCTAGTCCATTTTCCTATGTTATGCCCATGTTTGAAAAGTCAATTTGTCTCCTAAAAGTGATATCCCAATTTTTGGGCTCTATGGTGTCTTAGTTTACCCGAACTAGGTTGAGATTTCTTAAAAAGTCCCCTAGAATAGTTTGGAGCAATTAGAATTACCAAAATAGATAAAAATAGTAAGCTCTCTATTTTTAGTAAGTTCGTATTTTAGCACGTATGGACCTAGACTTTTACCCAATGCTCCAAAATTGCTAAATAAACATTGTGAGTGAATTTCAACCAAAATTCATGCCTAGATATTAAGTTATTAAAGTTTGAAGTTTCCAAACATATTTTTAAAAAAATTTAAATTTGAATTTTGAGGCTTTAAATGATTGAATGAGGCCTCAAAAATTGTGGAAATTGGATACATCAAATTTTAGGGACATAGACCTCTCCAAGCCCTTTACTTTAAAAAAAAGGGCTCAATTGGGTTCCCAAATCAAAAGTTATGGCCATCGGAAGTTGTGCTCGTTTTCACAAATTTTTGGTGATGGGTTTCAAATGCCCATAAAAGAGAAACAAAAGGAGGGAGCCAAAATTTGAAGATTTTTCAAAGGTGGAAAAAAGCCATCTAGACTAATTTGGGCACCAAATTTCCTAGGTTTGTTATAAATATGTAGATTTTTCATTGTAAAAGGGTAGAGTGGACAAAAGAGGGATTATTGGAGAGAAATTGTTTGTAAGAAATACTCTGAATAGTTTTTTTCTGACGGTAATGGATGTTTAAATTTGTTGTAGCATGAATATTGTAATGAATTTACTCAAAATAAAGATATGAGTGATGGATTTTTAATTTGATTGTCTCCTTCATAGTGTTTCATGTTCTTCAAAAGAAGTAGGTTTTCAAGAAAAACATAAAAAAAATTCTTGCACATTTGTTGTAGGATTTGCATGTTTGATCAATTTGTCTTCAAGGAGGGTGGTAAATCTTTTCAAGTAGTGAGTGGGGTATGTAGTGTTTATGAAGGATTATTAATTAGAATCAAAATTAAAGGTTACCTTCATGGGTTTAAATTACTATATGGAAGTAATATTACTGTTAAACCACAGAGATGGAATTTTGTTAAAATATCATGTTGTATCCATTTTAGACTCTATGATCCCAAGGAGTTGTTATGTAGAAAAAAAGGATCTAGTCTAATGCACCAAAACTAGTTCAACCTTCATCCACATGAACATTGGAACACAAACTGAGCTTGGCTACAGTCCTAAAAAGAGAGCCAATCTACAGGGGTTCTATCCCTTTGTCGTATGGATGAGGATTGATTACTAAGGATTTGATTATACTATGTAATAATAGGCTAAAGTAATTAATCTGAGGTAAGTTACAGAGTACAACTACAGAAAGAATCTGAAACAGAACAGTAAACAGAGGACAGACTGGAACTTGTCATTGAAATTTGGGTAAAATTGGCAAGGACTATGGCACCTAGGCACTGTAGTCCCAGTCTTTAGGATCCTTCAAAAAGTGGTATTCGTCTATCATGATTTGTGATCATTTGTCTACTCTGATTTGTGATACTTGTTTCCAATTGTTGCAGATCTGCAAAATAACAAGATATGGAAGGGTTGTGTCTATATAGGAGTTTGCCACAGTCAAACCCCCATTTTGGTATTCCTACCTCACAGATAGCCAGATTAGAGAAGATCAAATAGTGTGTGCTCCTAATCTTATGTGTATCTAAGATTGTAATGAGCAACAAACCAAAGGATTTATCACAAAACCCTAACCCTATATGAATCAAGCATATAGAATGTGTTAGGTCTCAGAAATGCTGGTTGCCAATCCTAAGGGGATTCCAAGCTCTATGTTTAGATTGGCAACGTTTCTGAACTAACTTGACGAAATCAACCTTCAAGGTTAGATGATTTCCTTCACTTTAGGTCCTGCTACACCTAGGTGGGTAAACCTTGGAAAATTAAAGCAGATTGAATGTGAATGCGTGGACTAACTAAATCTATCTACAATGGCACAAGATGTAGGATAGATGAAATGCTTGCTAACTGATTTTAGGTTTAATGTCTAATGAGTAATTAGTAGAAATTGTATAAGCAATATCAAGGTAAAAGGTTTTAAGTAAAATAAGACTAGTGCCTTGTTGGGTAACAGAGTCAGTTTGAAGGATCAGGACTAATGGTTTCCTAATGGTAATAATTCTAGTTGTTTGGCACAGTTTTAGTTATAACTTGTATAAACATGCAAGTAAATGACTGACAAACTCTTCTTGATAATCCAACCAAATAAAATCAAGTATCTTATAATTCACCAGAAGGTACTTTAATCCTTACTTGAAGGAACCAAATGAAATGAATAGACAAGATTAACAGATAATATTTTACTGGAGACAGAATGGCAATCTAATTGTATGGCCCTACTTAGTAATCCAATCTTAATACTTCCAGGCTACTGTAACTAAATCAGAAGGGTTTAATTCCTCAAATGGATACCAACCTATTTAATCACACAGATACAGCAAATGTGTATTGACAGATCAAATATATACTTGATATGTTTAATCTGAATATCAAGGAAATGCAGAAATGGAGACAGCCACACAATTGAATAATCTTAACAAACAACTGATACCGAAGCAGAACCACTGAATCAGAGAACTTCAAACTTCTTCTTCAAATAAAATATGCAACATAGTCATTTTGAAACATTGTATATATGATGTATCTGAATATATTCTACTGCTGATGATCTCTCAGCATCGATTGTTTGGACTTATATAGATATTTCTATGAAGAGTCACAACTCTTCAATAAGTTTTTTGGGAACTTAACAAACATTAACAACTATAACATAATTATGATTAGGCTCTATTTAGCCACAAGTAGACTTTAGCCAAGTAATCCAAGTAATCCTGCTCACGACGAGAATCAATAAGGTCAACAACACTTCTGGTAATTATATCAAGTGTGATCATGCTTTCCAATTGTTTGCAAACTTCTCTAGATGCAGAGGCTTTGTCTTTCAGAGCTCCTGTGGCTTTGTGTAATATAATTTGACAATCAATAATCCATTCTTCCTTGCTCTTTACCTCTCCATTGTCTTTAAATATCCTAGGCACTCCTGCGTTTGAGGCATCATTTCCTTCCTTAGCATCAGCTTTAAGTTTGTCATAATAATTTTGGTGTTGTTTGAGAAATGCTTTTGCATCAGAGATATCTGTACTATCAGCAGTACTTCTATTTTGTAGCTCAGTCAATTTTTCTCGTATTCTCTTTTCAAGTCTTTCATGTTCTTGAACTGCTTTATGATTCTCTGAGTAATTATCCCAAAATTGGTTTAACCACCACACCATGTTTGCATACCTGCTCTGCAGTATTGTAACAAATGCATCTATCTGAATTTGGGTTGCCTGATCAGGGGATAACACTTGAATGCCCTGTGAGCTCTCACCTTGAGTTATTCTTTTTGTGGACTGGCCAAAAGTACTCTTAACAACGTCCTTCAAGTAATCATTTTCTTTTGTCAGTCTTTCACAATTCAATTTGTATGCATCTCTTTCTTTGATCAACATTTGAGCTTGTGCTTTATTCAATTTTGCAACATTGATACCAATGTCTGCTGTAATTATAGGGTCAGTTTCCCCTGCTTTCAAAGTCATAACGTGGCCAAAAGTCTTTTCAGTATCTATGATGGCTGTCTTCTTATGGGGAGGGTATAACGCCCATATCATCAAGGAATTTTCATCATTATTATACCTTGTTCCCATATATACTTCATTAACTCCTTCTGGAGTAAGTTTATACTTATCATCTGTGTTATTCATAAAACTGTCAAAAACCAAAGCAGAATTTAAATCCAGACCAGGAAAAATCATAACCCTTGCATCTTTAAGTAACTGTCTACCCTTGCTAGGTGTCATGTCTTGCATCTCTTTATCTATTGTTTCCTTCAGCATATCTAATAATTGTCTTTCATTATCAGCAGAGACATCATCTACTGACTCTCTGATTTCTTTCCCTTTGTATTTATACAAAAATGATTTAAATTCTTTTGATTGAATAAACTTATCATCTGAAATGAAAGAATCATAGGCTGTTTGGCGTGGATCCTCATCAGCAGACCCTTCCTCATCATGTAGTACAACAGGAGGCTGATATTGTTGCATTTTCCTCTTGGACATCTCTACCTTTTTATCTGGTGGCTGTTCTTGCCCTGTTAGTTCTTCATCTTCAGAGGATACAACCTCAATTTCTGCTAACTACTTTTTCTTTTCACTTAGATCCCTGTTATATTTTTCTACCACCAATTCGTCTTCTGCTTCTTCTAAATTTCTAATGACATCATCATGTGGATAATGTATGTGCATGTATCCACTGAGATTTTGTTTTCTTCTTGCAGAGTCAATAAAGCCTTCAGGGTCAAATCCTTTTCTCATCTCAACAGTCATCATGTTATAATGCATCAATTTATCCAGAATGAGATTGTAACCTTCTTTTGAAACCACAGTAAAATCTCCAAAACATAAGGTGCTGGGCATAAATGATTGTTTGTGATGTGAACTCAAATGCATCACATTTGAACAATGTATTTGCCTGATTATCTCCAGATATGCAAGCCTGTCAGGGACAGTCTTGGGCAATATGAATGGAGCATCCTCAAAACATAAACTCTGATCATAGTAGCATCTTCAAAGCAATAACAGTCTCCCCAATTATGAGTGACAGTAGGGGGGCCACCAAAATCTTTTGGTCTGAGGAATCTTTTTATTTCAGTTGAAATTGAATATTCACAGGGGTGATTAAAATACCTATACAGTACTTTTACACAATGCTCTTCAAATTGAGCATAGCTGGAATGGGCATATCTACTATCCCAAATTCTGGTCCACATTTGTACAGGTATCTTTTCCCCTTTCTTATCTGCAGCAACAACTTGAAACTCACTTGGACATAACCCTACTTCCTGGCCATAATATAACACCATGTGCATAAGCATTGAGTAATGCTCAAAAGAGCATGCTGGAGCACTATTTTTTATTGCAGATAGACCAGAGTCCATTCTATTAGCAATATAGGAAGCATAATCGAATTGCCTTGCATTATGACACTGAATGTCAGAGGCTATGACCATCAGAGGAATAGTCATGAACTCGGGGACCTCTAAGCCAAAGACTTGGCCCACAGAAAAATAGGTATGCTGTATATATGGTTCAAATATGGCTACATGAAAGGGAGGGCCATCATTTTCAGTTAAGGGCATCACTTCTCCTTCAATCCTGGGCCTATGAATGGGCAACCTCCATCCATTATAAGTTGTGTCCATTCTCCTATACTCTTTATTAAGATCTTCATAAATGATAGGGACAGTGCATAAATCATCTAAATCAAAAACCTCACAAATAGCATTTTTTGACAAATGCACAATTGGTTCTCCCTGTGGGTTGCAGATGGCTTTTAGGTTTGAATTATAATGTCTAGCAAGAAATTGAAGGAGTTTCACATTCAAGAATACATTAGGTACAACCAGTTTTCCTAAATTCATGTGCCATGGGTTTGACACAGGAGCATTCCTAAACCTTCTATTATAGTGGAATCTAAAAAGTTCATATCCCTGAATTGGGGTCTAGATATCTCCCAGGCGTTTGTGTTTATCTTCTAATTTCTCCACTTCTGCCCTGAGTTGGGCAGGCCTTCTGGCCTTGGGAGTTGACCCAGGCAATTGGTCAATTAGGTCCTGATTGAGTTTTCTTTATTTCACTTTCTCCTCAGGGGTTTGTCCAGTTTTTTGTTTCTTAGGCTTACTGGTTTCCCCTTGTAACTTTCTTCCTTTTCCCTTTCCTGGAGTTTCCATTTTAAAACTTTGGCAGAAAATTTAAATACAGGCTATACAGCGGTTTGTGTATATGTACCTGTCGTTCGGTGACTGGAATTGGAATCCTCTACTTTTGCCTTAAGAGTTCCTCTGTATTCTCTTCTCAGACAATTTTTTGCAACTATAATAATCGTAGAAATTTCGTAGCCGTTTGTATTTAATTATCTGATCAATTCAATGTTCATCGCTATGAAGTGTCACATCGCCATAACTCTTCTTATCGGTGTGAATTTTAAAATGTCTGGGCGACCTTAATGCTTTTATGGTGCGAACAGTCAATCGGTGTGACCCCTCAACTGTATTCCCGATGCTATGTAATGTCATATCTTAAAGTGGGCGCGACCATTGGCATGACTTCCTTCATCGCCATGTGATTTAGATTTCCTTCCGAAGTAATGAGTCTTACCGATATAATTTGTTTATCGGGGTGATTAATACTATCGGGATAACATAATTATGTTTCCCCGACTTTGTTGTCTTACCGATAGTCATGTTACTTTGGATCGGAATGACTGCTTTAATGTCTTGCCGCTAGAGTATACCCATCGGAATGAAACATACTATCGGGATAACTTTCAAAAGATAACCTAATCTGAATTATCTCACTGATGGTTCTTTCATATTCTTTATTGGACAGAGTATGTTAAAGTATCACCGATACCTTTTGATTTCCATGACTTGTGAATCGGCGAGACCTAATTCCCTTGTCCCGATATGTTGAGTCATCCCGACAGATACTTGTATCACTGTGAGTCTTGCCGATAGCTCTCTTATCGCCAAGACATTGAGTATCAGAAACTTCTTTGTGTCTTATTCTGATAGTTTACTTCTTGCCGATGGCTATTTGCTTCGTTACCCCTGCAGGATGTTCGGTGAGACTCTTGCCGAAATACTTCATCGGTATGATATATACCGTCGGGGCAACTTTTAAAAGGTCATCCGATAGTTGTCTGTCATACCGACCGGTATGACCACTTGCTTCTCTTGCCGATGTAAAAGTCATCGGTATTACTTATTCCATCGGTGACTTCCATAGATCTCCTTCTGATCTGCCTTCTCACACCGATGGTTATTTTGAAATGATTCCTTATGTATCGGTGTAAACAAAACAATATCTTGCCGATGGATTGACTTTGAAGAAATTTGGCATTGCTCATCCATAGACACCT
Source organism: Cunninghamia lanceolata (assembly GCA_027924645.1). Classification (NCBI taxonomy): domain Eukaryota; kingdom Viridiplantae; phylum Streptophyta; class Pinopsida; order Cupressales; family Cupressaceae; genus Cunninghamia; species Cunninghamia lanceolata. The sequence goes on along the minus strand of BSBN01000424.1, from coordinate 5,177,239 downwards.
TTGTGAGATACATTAAATTTTTATTATGATCTTTTGGGGTGTTTTTTTAGGATTTGTTCAAATATAATGGAGTGAAAAGATAGTAAAATTTTCAAAATTTTTACTGTCCTAACAGAATGATCAACTCAAGAGAAGTGTCTCGCTCAAGGAAACACTAACCTTCAACTCAAGGAAGGTGGACTGATCGAAATCTGTAGAATAAGAAGGCACTACAACCATACCCAATCATGATGATGTAGGTACTCAAGCCAAACTAGAGTTGGTGGTTCCAACCCTTCTCTCAAACATGCAAGAAGGAACAAGATAGACTCAAGATCTTGCTTCCAAATCCGCCACAATCTTTTCCAAGAGCATATAAATCAATATTTCAATAGAAAATAAACTTGCAATGATTCATAAGTTTGCAATAATATGAAGATAGCCAAGAGTTCTCTAGAGTCTTTAAAGTCTTTTCAAAGTATTGTTTAAATATGAAGCCCAAGGAGGGAAAAATATTTGAATATTAGAGGCCGACGAAGTGCAGTACTAAAATGTCAAAATCAAGGTCACGTCACTCAAGACAAGGACGACATCGTAGGGGGGTTCAAATCTCCACAAGACATAGGAAGACACTAGTGCTTGGGCACTAGGGTCCTAGTTAAATCTTCCTGGAAAGTTAGCATTTCTTCAGGACATCACCAAGATATTAACACTGCCCTATGTTCTAGCATTTGATCAATGATAATAGTTTAGTAAAGTTTAGGAAGATTTAGGAAGGTTTAGGAAAGTTTAGAAAATTGAAGCACTTCTCTCGAGTTGAGGGTAAGGCCAAGGCTAGAAAGTGGTCCTAAAAGTGGACTAATGAAGCAGATACCAAGGTGGGTGCTAAACAAAATGTGAAATTGTGCTTGCACTATCAAGGAGCACAATTTATGGCATAACATTTAGCCCCCACTTTAGCGGGTGTATGACACTACGTGCATATGCAACCTAAAGTATAGGAAAGTAAATACTACAATCATAAAAGGATACCCAAAATGATACTATAGAAGATGGAGATCATTTCCAAATGAGACAATGAAGCCCCCAGTCTATGTTCTTGCAAAACCACAGTGTTAGGAACCATAACCTACAATAACACCTTTGTTAGAAAAGTGAAATCATCCTGCAAACAAAAATATGAAGGTGTTAGTCCAAAAAAACTAAAGGAGAATGAGATGATACATGATCAAAGTGAAAATTCACGGGTAGACATATGCTCCCCTATTTCTGCTTGCTTTTCAGGATGTAGAAACAAGGTGGCAATCTTTCCACTTCAATTTTCTAGGGAATATTGATGAATATGTATTTGATAGGGTCATTTAATGAAATGATGCTATTACACAAGGCATATGAGTGAAGAGAGGGTGGAACTAGGACTCTGACGTAATAAACGATACAAAAATCCAAGTTTGCTAGCCTAAATTGTGAGTGTTTGAATTAAGAGAGATTGAGAATTTTGATTTTTGACACTAAATAATGAGATAGAATCTGATCATTTTACTATAACTAGTAAAAGGAATTCAGTTTCTTACCAGTTGTTTCACTGTGTTGCTTTCGGAGAAACTAGGAGAATCTCGAGTGACCTACAGGAGTAGTCATGCCACGTCGACAGGCATATCGACCACCTAGGCTAGAGGTGCTGATGGATCATGTAGCACGGTGTGTGTAGGAGGACAAGGTGAGTCCTAAATCATTTCTTTGAATTTATTTTCTGATTATTTTTATCATTTTTTGTGTCGAACTAGGCCTTGTAGATTGTGATTGCCTACCTAGGGTGCTAGTGTCCCATCAGGGTGCTAGTGTCCCTGCTAGGCGCTAGTGTCCTTTCTGGGCACTAGTGTCCAGGATAAACTAGCTGAATTCTGATGTTGAGATTTGAATTTGATTCTTTGATGATGTGACAGTAACATAATTTGATTTTGTGTGACTTCATGTGCCCCTAGTGATGCACGAGCATGCAGATGGGAATGTGTACACATTGTTGCATTGCCACACTGAGACGCTATCTACTCCTGACAAGGTGCTTTTCAGGGATGTTGGTTTATGGTGGGTTTATATGATGCCTATCATTAAAGGTATCATTGTACGATGTTGATGGATCTCATGGAGAGATGGGACACAAACACCTCTACAGTTTGTCTTTTGACAGGAGAGATGACGATCACATTGGAGGATGTGTACCAGATTCTATGGCTTCCCGTGTGACGCAAGACCGTGAGGATCATTGAGCATTGATCCTATGAGTATGTCAAGGTGGGCCAAGTATATTGTCTTAGCCGTAGCATTCCCTTGAGTACATATGGGCACATTAGTATGTCATGGTTAGTGCAGGGTTTCTTTCTTGTACAAGTCATCCATCGCATCTTTGTCGCTACCATTACCCTTGTTATTACATAGAATGGACAAGGTACAGACCTTCATGGGGGCCTTGTTCATACCATTAGTGTGATGGAGGAGCATAGGACTATATTTGCATGGGGACGAAGTATGCTTGCTCATTTATACCATGATTTAAGGTGCTTCATGCATCACGAGATGCATAGCTTGATTGCTTGCACAATTCTTTAGGTATGGGCATTCGAGCATATTACATGCACATGACCAGTGTGATTCCTGATAGAGTTTGCCTAGACTTATCATGAGCACATGCCTACACACTAAGGAGACTATGGTGATGTGGTGATATAGTGTATTGGAGTGTGAAGTTTGACAGACTACAACCTATAGATATCTAGTGGAGACCGTATAAGGGTTGTCGATCATGGGTGGGTATTTCTCAACATTTGACGAGGATGCAAAGGGATTGGCCTTTAGCCAGTTGACTTGATCACATCATCATTCCTTTATGTTATGATCGAGTGATGAGGTAGTTTGGTCGCATGTAGAGAGTTTATCCACTTCAGTCGACCTATGTGTGCTCAGATCGCAGTGCAGTGAGGCCAGGAGATGAGGCTCGGCCTACCATGATAGACATTTCTTTGAGTGACCATGATGACAAGGAGGAGGATGTATCTCCTATATCTAATGTTGATGATATGGGTGTTAGTGCAGCATACTTGATGTGGTGGAGTACCACTCGTACTACCACTGTGTTTCCTGTAGATTACCCCACAAGTGATCCTAGGTCATGGGGGAATCAGGGAAATGATTTAGGAGCGGAGGAGATTTATGATGATGATGTTGTTGATGATGATGATGGCTATGAGGAGGACCAGCTAGTACCATCAACAGGAGGGAGATGGTGCTAGGGAGAGGTGAGTGGTGATGTCACGGAGTAGATGCCTAGGGCTCGACCTTGTACATTACAACCACTACCTACCACTAGCGGGCTGCAAAGTCATCATGAGCACATGGAGATGAGTGGGGGTACCACTACAGTGCCCCCAGCAACATAGGTGACTACAAGCTTAGAGGCATTCATTCCTCTAGTAGATCCTCACTGGCAAGCTGGTGATCTAGGTGATGAATTTGTTTCATTGTTTTGGTTTATATATATATATATATATATATATATATATATATATATATGTTGAACTTTGATTAATTTTGATATATATGATTAGAGTTTTGATGCCACATTTGTTTCTATTTTGTAGTTAATACATAGGGGTGGCTCAACTTTATGGGTCGGCTCATAACAAAGATAGTTCCTCCTGTGCAAGTCAAGTAGTCAACGTAGACTAATTATAGATCATAGCACAGTGCAGGACAACATGTAGAGATATTTAAGCCTATTGTATAGTTGAGAGCGGTCTATGAGGAGAGAAGCATCGAGAGAGACTAGGTGATCAAGAGAGCATCTAGTATCAAGACAGCATATGAGGCTCTTCAAATAAAGCTAGATCAGGCTAGAGCAACATCAACACCTGGAACAGGTCCTACTCTTATGAGTTATATGGAGGCAAAGATTGATAGGTTGCGAGTCAAGAGGGATCAACTACAGTAGATGTGTATAGATTCCAGGATGGAGGTGGGAGATCTTACAGGTGAACTCAGGGGATGTCAAGCACAGAGTGCTTCTAGGAGTCACTTGCAATCTATCACCTCACATAGGCACTCATCTGTCACTCAAACACCACCATGTCCCGAGGGATCTGGCTATCATGGTCCACGATCATGATTAGTTATACTGTACTTATGATGCACCATATTTTGATGTAGTGGTGGATTTGCTTATTATGTATTCAAACTCTTATCTATGTATGTGATTTTGGTCGATGATTATTATGTTATGAGATGATTTGTTTAGATACCACATGTGATTTATTTTGTAAAATATGGTGAATATGACATGTATGCTATACTTAAATTCTATTGTGATTTGAATAAACAACCTTATGTGATTATTTAAAAAAGTGCTACAATGATTCAATTGATACATTTATTGAGTTATCTAACTAAACACAAATATGTAATGAGACACAATTATTATACACATGTTGAATTAATGTAATTGTGATCTAACTAGACAATGTTGCCTGATTGTTTAATTAAATACAACAATAATTAATTAACATGGCACACTTTTAATGAACTATATGATAGCAAAAGTAATTCTCAAAAAGTAAGAAAACTACTTATAAGAAAATCAAGACAACTATATGTTTGTCATGATCAAAGCAAACCATACTAAATATTTCTAACATAATTTGCTTTAAAAGAAGAATAATAGCATATAGATTAAAGATGCAACACAATTTAAAAGTAAAAGAAAGAAATCTAAGCATAGTATCGACGCAAATACATATCATTAATAGCTTATTTAAGAGGCATACCATTCATGTTGAATAACCTGTATGCACCCTATCTATAGACTTTAGTAATGATGTATGGTCCTAACCAGTTCAGGCTCAACTTTCCTTTTTCTCCTAGAGGTGCATTTACATTTCATTGATTTTCGTAAAGCCCCAAGTCTCCAACTGCAAATGAATGGTGAATAACATGTCCATAGTAATAGCTTTCCATGTTCTTTTGATGGTCTTGGAGATGTTCGAGATCATTTATGCACTATCCATTGAGCATCTCAAGTTGTTGAAGTCTTTGTTCTCTATGTGAATTCTCATCTAGAATTCCATGGAGAGAAACTCGTAATGAATGAATTTCTAACTCCAAAGGCATGATCACATTGGCACCATATACAAGGTTGTTTGGGGTAGTACCTCCACCTATATGAACACTTGTTTGGTAAGCCCATAATGCACAAGAGAGTTGAGTATGCCAATCCTTCTTATGTTTATTAATAGTTTTTTGAAGGATTTGTCCAATTATTTTATTAGAATCTTCTGCTTGGCCATTTTATTGTGGATAGTATGGTGTAGAGAAGTGATCTTGAGTGTGGAATCTTTCAAAGAATTTCTTCACATCTTTATTCTTAAATGATGAACCATTATCAATAACCAAAAAGACCAAAATGAGAGATAATATTATCAAGGATGAAGCAACAAATTACTTCAACAGTCGTGGATTGGGGTGGAACCACTTCGACCCATTTCGTGAAGTAGTCGTTAGCTGTGAAAATGAAATTATGTCGTTGTGAAGGAGGAGAGATTTTTCCAATAAGATCGAAGCCCCACATAGAAAATGGCCAAGGAGATAACTGGGCTTGAAGTTCCTGGGCAGGAGATCAAATGAGATTGTTATGTTGCTGACATTAAAGGCACTTTTTCATGAAGTCAAAAGAATCTTGTTCCATGCTTTGCCAATAGTAGCCCATGCGAAGTAACTTTTGAACTGAAGATCTTCCACCAAAATGCCCTCCCCAAGTACCTGAATGTGCTTCCTCTAAGGCAACCAGGATTTCTAATTTGTTAAGACAATGAAGGAGTCCATTTTATCCTATTTGATAAAGAACATTAGATAAAATGATGTAATGCGTTGTGCGCTTGTGGATGCGAACTCAAGCATTTCTAGATGTTGGATTAGGAAAGGTACCATCACTCAAATATTGAAATATATGGGAGTACCATTCATCTGAATCAATGCTACAAAAAAGGACTATATTGGAAGTGTTTTTAGATATAGAGGGTGATGTAATATTATGAATGATGAATTGATAATCCTTGGACACATCATTAGGGGATATAAGGGAAGCAATGCTTGCCATTGGATCTGCATGTCTATTGTCATTTCGTGGGATTGCATCAATTGTAAAAGAGGAGAAATGCTTCAACAATGGTAAGGCTAAGTCATGATACTGAGATAACTTATCTTTCTTTGCTTGATAAGATCCAGTGACTTCTCTTATAATCAACTAAGAATCTTTGAATATGCGAAGATGTTCAATATTAAGAGACAAAGTGGCATGCAATCCAGCAATAAGGGCTTCGTACTCAGTAATGTTGTTTGTACATGATAAGTTGAGTCAATAAGATAGAGGAACTGGCTTACCTGAAGGAGATACTAGTATAACACCAGCACCAGAGCCAGTTCAACATCTAGAATCATCAAAGAATAGATCCCACTATTGATCGGTCTCCAAAGAAAGGATTTGATCATCAGGGGATTATTCTTGATTTGGTAAAGAAAATGGTGAAGGAGCCTCAGCTAAGTGGTCAGTCAGTGCTTGACCTTTAATTGCATTTTGAGAGACAAATTTAAGATCAAATTTCGTTAACAACATAACCCACTTAGCTAAACATCCTAAGAGATCCATTTTAGCAAAGAGGTGCTTCAAGGGATCAAATTTTATAATGACATTAGTTTCAACTTTTAGAAGATAGTGTCTTAGCTTTTGTGTTGCAAATACAAGAGCGAGACATTGTTTTTCAATTATAGAATAGCAGAATTCATAATCAAGTAAAGTTTAGTTGATGTAGTATACAACACATTCTTTTCCATCATCATCATGTTGTGCCAATAGAGCTGCAAGAGCATTAAGAGAAGCTGATGTGTAAAGAAGAAAGCATTGTCCAGATATGGTCGGATGTAATATAGGAGGATTAGCTAAATATCTCTTTAAGTCATCAAAAGCTTTTTGGAAATCCTCATGCCAAATAAAATGAGAACCTTTCTTAAGAATTTGTGTGAAAGGGAGAGTCCTATCTGCAAGTTGTGAAACAAATCGATACATGGCCTATATCTTCCCTTGTAAACTATGAATTTGTGAGATATTTTTAGGAGGTGGCATGTTGACAATAGCATCAATCTTATTTGTATCCACCTTAATACCATGATGTGAAACAATGAATCCCAATAGCTTACCGCTATCGACGCCAAAGACACACTTACAGGGATTCAAGCACATGTTGTATTTACGTATATGTTCAAAGATTTGATGAAGGATTTTGATGTGATCTTGACATAAGACAGACTTGGCCAGAATGTCATCGACATAGTCCTCTAAGATGTTGTGCATGAAATCATGGAAGATGAGGGTCATGGTGCATTGGTAAGTCACACCAGAATTCTTCAATCCAAATGGCATGACAACCCAACAAAATGTTCACCAAGGGGTTATGAAAGTTGTTTTATATTTATCTTGAGGATTGATGAACATTTGGTTATATCAGAAAAGCCATCCATGAATGAGAGTAATGCATGGCCAATAGTGGAATCAACAATCATATCAATGTTAGGAAGAGGAAAATCATCTTTTAAGGATGCTTTATTTAAATCACGAAAGTCAATACAAATTTGAATATAGTTTTCAAGTATAGCGATAGCCACAATATTCGAGATTGAAGGTGAATAGTCAATAGGGAGGATAAAGCCAGCTTGTAAAAGCTTCTCAATCATAGCCTTAAGTAGCAGTGCCACCTTAGGATTCATCTTTCATTTTTTTTTTTACAAGCTTAGCATCAAGATGCAATACAATGTTATGTGTTACAACCTTTGAATCAATGCCAGGCATATCAAAATATGTCCAAGCAAAAAGCTCAAGATAATCATGTAACAAAGAAGTATGTTCATGTTGTTCTTCTGAATCTAGATATTTTCCAATTGGGATAACCTTTTCGGGGTTATTAGGGTCCATCGAGACATCAACAATTTTTCCATTAAGGAGAGTACTATTGTCTGGGACATCAGTGGGATGAGGGGATTCCATAGGTGTCTCATGATATTTTAAGGTATCATCAAATAAACCAATGTCTTTCCCAAAGTATGCTTCCACATTTAAACAATAAGGAAATCCGCGATCATGATGGTAATAAGGAAAATGATCATAAACTCCTAGAAATTTAGCTAAAGCCTCATCCATTGAGAAACTATCCAAAGTAATATCACTACAAGTATTACTTGTGTCAATTAATTTAGGATAGATTGTATTAAGTGTGGAATTGACTAAAATTGTGTTTACATTAAGAGAAGGATGACGAGAAGCTTTAGTGGGTTTCAAAGGGCGATATCCAAGACCAAACAAAGAGCTATGTGGATTAGCTTCTGAAAGGATCTTGATACCTTGTTCCTTTACACCACAACCATTGCCTCTATATCCTAATTGAGATAATATTTGAAAACCTTGACCATAAATGGAAGACATTTTTTGTGGAAGAAGGTGGTTCACCATTAGTTGGGTAGTCAATATTATAAGTATAATCATCACATTGTGTTAAAGTAATTTTAGGAGAAGGAGTAGATTGTGTAGAAGATATTGTAGATACCTTTGAGTTTTTCATCTTTGACGATGAGACTGTATACTCACCCTATTGGTGTTTTCTAAATACTAAACTGATCTTACTAATTACCTATGAATTTGCCTAATTCAATGGTCAGTAATTAGGAGGAATTGGCCAAGACATAGGTGAAATTTGCTAAACTTTCCCTCTATACTTTGGGCTCTGGGAAACCTGGCAGGGTGGTCCCTACAATTTATCTTTAGTTACTCTTGTGCCAATTATCACATACATTGTAATTCAAAAGATATATTCTCCTAAATGTTGCTTAATAGATGAAAAAACTTAAAGATCTAGAAAATATTAAAAAATTTATCAGTCTAAAGCATGAGAATATAATAGAACATCACTGAAACATACATTTCGATAGAAATTAAAATTTTAGTTTGATTTTTAATGTAGATACTATGAAAAACCTAGAAGATTGTAACATAGGCACAACTTATGGTGACTGGTGCCTTATCTTAGGGTATCCAGAGTCTTAAGTCATGCAACTGAAAACCTATAACAGTGTTCTATCTATCATAACAAAGCTGATAAATGATGCATTACACTATTCAATCTCATAAATCTAAACCAACAATACTTAATGATCTTTACATACATTCATATGAAGCTTTATTCCTGTTAAAGCAAATTTAACTCATTTTTTGAACAAGTGCATTAACAATGAACAAACATTTAGAGGAAAGACAATGAAGATGAATTGAATGATCTTTGATTCATTTCATTCATAATCATATGAAGTATACAATGGAGAACACTGGCTTTGGAAATATGCAATTTGCATTCTAGAAAGTTATCAACATTTTTGCAAACAATCTACAAAATTTTGCTCTCTGCTTTCCATGGCTGTTTAGGGTTTTTAGGGTTTTAGCTCTGAGTGCTTTTAGTGTCAATGGAGGTTGTTGCCTTGGGTAGTGCCTCTGGGATTGTGAACCTGATGGAGGATGATCCTTCTAACGGATGGAAGCGAGCGTTAATAGGGGAAAAGATGGGTTCTTCTAAATGCATGTCGGGACTTCCTGTCCAAAAAGTTTCTGCAGAAGGTCCAGCTCTAGATATTTTGGATGTTCTGATTGAAGAAATCGTGGTGACCATGGATCTTGCTCTGGTAGGTAAGTTCTTTTCCTTCTGTCCCAATATTGAGATGGTCCGAAAATCGGTGATTTCTCGGTGGAGAATCAAAGGTAGTGTTTCGGTTATTGCTATGGCAAGAGGGTTATTCCTATTTAAATTCACGAATAGGGAGGATATGATAGCTACTCTTGCTAGAGGACCCTAGCTTTATGGATCACATTCAATTGCGTTGTGCCCTTGGAAACCTAGGTTTGACCCTAGCTCAGACCTCAATAAGTCTACCCCTGTTTGGGTTAGATTACCACGGTTTCCCTTGGAATTCTGGGATGAAATTTTTTTTACCGCTATTGGCAACTCCTTTGGCTAGTATGTTACTGTGGACCATACTACCCATACTCAATCTCATTGTGTTTATGCTCAGTTTTGTGTCAATGTGGGGATTAACCAAACCCTCCCAATGTCCATCGAGTTAAATTCTAAATATGGGATTTGGACCCAGCCAATCCTTTATGAAAATGCTACCACTTTCTATCAGATATGCAAGAAGAAGGGCCATATAATGACCCAATGTAAAGAAAAGAAAATGGGCAAGACGACTGACCCCCATAATGAGGTTGAGGATCATCCACAAAAAATTGTTACCCCTACCAATTAGGGAATGGGGGGTAATGCGGAAAATGCTTTCCCAGATGAAAATACTGAGCAGGCTATGGAGAAAGATTGTCAGACGGCCTCAGGTAATGGGGATAATGCTTACCTAGATGATAATACTAAGAAGGTTCTAGACAAAGCTTGTCAGAATGATGTTTTAGATATAGGTAATTATATGGATCAACAGACCAACAATGGGTTTGAGGAGGGGGAAATACGGGATCAATTGATAGAGGGGGATGCTGAAGAAGGTACAGTTTTGCAAGATGATCCGTAGGTTCTTACTAAAGAGACAGCAGCTATTGATGGAGCAATAGCTCTTGAGTCAACCCAGGATAGTGCTCTGGAAATAGGTGATCAATCAGCTAATCCTTGATTGACAGTGGAAATCGGTCCAACTGGTAGTGGTAATGAATAAGATGAATAGATTACCCCTAAGAAAAAGACTCGTAAAGGTAAAAAGACTACTGATGTTGGCACTGACTCCAAACAAGGGAGACCAACCCTACGGGAAACATGACAAAGAGAGATTGCCAGGGAAATTGCTAGTGGTAAGCAGAAAACACTAGAGGTTAATTCCTTCAAACCTTCTAAATGAGGATCTTATCTTGGAATATAAGGGGTTTCAACAGCCCCAACAAATAGTTTGAGGTTAAAAACTGCATTTTAGATAATAAATTAGATATCTTGCTTCTTTAGGAGGTTAAGATGAATGAGGAGAGCTTTAAGAAGATAGCTGATTACATATGGCCTAAGGCTACGTTTTGCATTAGTTCAGCTATAGGGGCTTTCGGTGGGATTGTTACAATGTGGAATAGTGCTAAAATTTAGGGTTCTCTTGTGGCTTCTAGCAAGCATTTTCTGGTTATCAATTTCTCCTTGCCTTCATTCAATTGGTATCTAATCAATATTTATGCTCCTAATACTAGAGTTCTGAGGCAATCTTTATGGACTAATTTGAGTAGCTTTCTAACCACTTCCCCGTGCTCTAGATGGATGTTGGCTGGTGACTTCAACACTCCATTATATCCCTCTAAGAAATCTAGTGGGATCCTTGATTACTCTGACAGCATGTTTGACTTTGTAGAATTTATTAATGTTTGGGGATTACTAGATGTGGAACTGCAAAATCAGACCTTTACCTAGTCTAATAGACAAAGAGGAGACCATATGATCTAGGTTAAATTAGACAGGGTTCTTATTTCAAGTAACTCGGATAATCATCACAATATGCATTTGTAGGCTTTTCCTAGAACCATATCTGATCATTGCCCTATCTTCCTTCATTGGCAAGATCAATGCCAACGGGGCCCTTTCCCTTTCTGCTTTGAAGCAATGTGGATTAAGCACAAAGACTTCAGACAACTCATGACTCAGTGGTGGAAAATTCCTATCCAGGGTACTCCTATGTTCAGACTGTTTAAAAAGATTATGCATATCAAACAGGAGGTTCGTGGATGGAATAGATACAGTTTTGGTCATGTGTTTGGTCAGAAGAAACATATAGCTGGAAAACTAGAGGATATTCAGCAGCGGATTGCTCACGGAGATGTTTCAGAAGACACTACTAAGGAAGAACATGCTCTAATTTTGGACTGGAGGAACCTTATGTGCCGAGAAGAGGTCTTTTGGAAACAGAAGTCCAGAATTTAGTGACTTAAAGAGGGAGATAGGAATACAACTTTTTTCCATATTTCTGCCATGAAACATATGAAGGCTAACTCTATCACAAAATTATGTTTGGGAAATGGCAATGTTATCACTGAGGATAATGAGATTGGTGAACAAGCAGCAATATTCTTTCAGAATTTGTTGACAGACCAAGCTAATGTTGACAATGGCAGGACTATGAATCAATTCATTGACAAAATTCCCTATCTGATAACTGAGGAAGATAACCTGGAAATGTTAAGGCCTATATCTAAGGAGGAGGTTCATGTTGTTTTATTCTCTATGGGTCCCTTCAAAGCTCCAGGTCCTGATGGCTTCCCTCCTATTTTTTTTTAGGAATATTGGGATATTGTGGGGGCTGATCTTACCGCTGTGGTTCGTGATTTCTTCAAAACTGGTAAACTTTTAAAACAACTCAATAATACCTTTATTGTCCTTGTTCCTAAAAAGCTAAACCCCACCAATCTTTCTGAATTAAGACCTATTAGCCTATGTAATACTGTCTATAAGCTTTGCACTAAAGTCCTTGTCATGAGAATTCAACCTTTTTTCGATAAAATTATTTCCCCTTCTCAAAACGGTTTTGTCCCAGGTCGTCAAATTCTAGATGCTGTGATCTCCACTCATGAAACTATTCATTCCATGGATAAGAGCAGAATTCCTGGCATGGCTCTTAAGTTGGATATCTCTAACGCCTATGATAGGGTCTCATGGACTTTTCTGTTTCAAGTTGTTAGGAAATTTGGGTTTAATGAAAAAATATATCTCCTCATTTGGACGGCTGTTTCTTCTGCCAAATTTTCAGTCCTGGTTAATGGGGTCCCTAGGGGTTTTTTTCTCTTCCTCAAGTGGACTTCGTCAGGGGGATCCTCTTTTCCCATACTTGTTTATCATAATGGCGGAGGCACTCAGGAGATACATTCAAGCTAATGTCGCTTCTAAGCTTCTTGTGGGCATCAAACTTGCTTCCTCCCTTGCCCCTATGTTTGTGAGCAATTTGTTGATGATATCATTTTTTTGGCATCTCTTCTGTTATTGAAGCTCAGAGATGGAAGAAGATTTTAAACCTTTATGCCATTGCTTCTTGGCAAAGCATAAATTTTCAAAAGAGTAATGTGTATTTTTTTAATACTCCTAATGATCTCCGACAAAAAATCATTAATATCCTGGAATGTGCTAAAGGTGTTCTTCCTGCTATCTATCTGGGTCTTCCCTTTATGGTTAAACAGGTGTCTCAAAGTTTCTGGAACAGTATATTGGAAAGAACTCAACAGAAATTGATTGGTTGGAAAGGGAAATTACTCAATAGTGCTGGCAAATTACAGCTTCTTCGGGCCTCCCTGCAAGGTATACCCACTTATTTCCTGTCTCTTTTTAAAATTCCTGCTTCTTTTGCTAACAAGCTGGAACAGATTCAAAGACAATTTTTATGGACGGGAGTAGAAGATAAATAGAGAATGTCCTTCGTCAGCTACGCAAAAGTGTGTCTTCCTAAATCCCATGGAGGCCTCAATATTAGATCCATACGCAACATGAATAAAGCCCTTCTCTCAAAAATCAATTGGAACCTAATTCATCAACATAAGGATTGGGGGGAAATCATGCAAGCAAAATATCTGCATGTCACTGACTGGTCCAAATTCCTCCAACAGGAAGGTTTACCTCAGGGATCTGTTATATGGAATAAAATGCTGAAATCTAGAAGCCTTCTTATGCAAGGGATTAGATGGAAATTGGGTAATGGTATGTCTATTAAGTTCTGGACTGATATTTGGATAAAAGATAAGGCTCTCATTACTCAGGGGGACTATGGGGAAATTGCTGGCATTGCTACTCAATTTTTTGGGGATAAAGTCAATGATTACATGTTAAGTAATAATGGTAACAAGAGCTGGAAAAATTTATTTGACTGCTGCACATATCACCCTGATATCGCCTCTAAAGTTTGGGTTGTTCAACAGTTGTTTCAGGGAGTCAGAATCCCTCTCTTCCCTCGAGAGGATGAGCAATTTTGATGGCTGGATAAGAATGGACGTTTCTCTGTTAAGTCTGCCTATCATTTATTGGTTCCTGAGGTTCATAGAAAGGAGATATGGAGCAAAGTAACCACAAACTTGTACCAAAAATAAATATGTTTTGGTGGGCTTCTGTTCATAACAAAATTCTGACCCAAGACAACTTACAGAAGAGAGGCTTTACCTTGGTCAATAGATGTTGTCTGTGCTGTGATAAGGAGGAAACTGTTTCTCATCTATTCCTTCACTGTGATTTTGCTAGGGAAATATGGAACTTAATCCTAAGTAATTTTGGTATTCAATGGGTCTACAATTCTGATATTACAAAAGTTATTAACAGCTGGTATCCTCCCTTTTCTCATCCTTGGCTTGTTGAGTTATGGAATCAAACTTTGCAGTGTTTGAGATGGACTTTGTGGAAAGAGCGCAATCATAGGATTTTTAGGGATACTGCTAGAGATGCCTCTCAGGTTTCTCACACTTTTATTAAGACTCTTATAGAAAGCATCACTAATGCCCATATCAGAATTGCGGAGAAACCTCTGACTCATGAAGAGGAACAAATTGTGGTGAATTGGAAGATTCTCTATCATATTCCTGTTCATAACAATACCAGATGGAGTCCTTCGATTTCTAAATGGCTGAAACTTAACTTTGATGGGGCTTCTAAGATGGATGGTACAGCTAGTGGGGGAGGGATCATAAGAGGTGACAAAGGATGGTTGCTGTCTATGCTGGCAGTCTGGGCTGTCAAAGCAATAACTACGCTGAAGCTACTGCTCTTCTATGGGGGATTAAATTGGCCATATCCCTTGGCATCAGGAATTTGAATATCCAGGGGGACTCTAAAATGGTTATTGATGCAGTTAACAATGTGTCAACTGTTGGCATTAAGTTGAAAGATATTATTAGGGATATACAGATTCTCCTGTAGAAGATTCCCAATCTTGACATCTCCCATATTTACCGTGAGGGTAATGGTGTTGCAGATGCCTATGCTGAACTTGGACAAAGGTATTCAAATTGGCATTGTTGGCGCCAATTTGATCATATCCCTTTAAATCTTAAGGCTCTCATTCTAAAGGAAGTGACGGGTTAAGGATGAGTCAGATTTATTAGCAAGATACCTCACTTTGTCAGTTCTTTGGGAGGGTGCTGATGTGCCTCTTAAAGTATAGGTTTTTTTGTACCCTCTTACTTGTCATTTCCACTCCTTGCTTTCATAAGGCTACCGAGCTGCTTGATCATTATGGTGTTTGCCGTGTAATTGTGATTAAGCATGGGATGAGCAAGTGTCATCTTTGTAAGGTTTCCCATATTTATGATAATGCATGTTGTTTTATCACTAGCATCATTAGCATTGATCAAGGGAATATTGTTATCGTAAATACGACTGGGGGGGATGAGCAAGTGTCATCTTTGTAAGGTTTCCCATATTTATGATAATGCATGTTGTTTTATCACTAGCATCATTAGCATTGATCAAGGGAATATTGTTATCATAAATACGACTGGGGAGATTTGGGGTTTTTGTGAACTGCTCTGTATTTCTGAAATGGGTGGCGATAGAATCAGAACCAAACCTGTCTCTTGCTGTGAGTTCAAAGATAACCTGGTGGTCTGGCATTATTGCAAAGAGGGTGGGATTAGTCCCTATTTGGAGCGGCTCAATGGGTATAATGAGAATTTATCTAAACAGTTTGCTAGGTCTTGGCAGAACTGGCGTGTTTCTATGGGTGGAATTAGTTTTGGAATTTCTGAATGTGTGATTGCTATGGCCACTAGTATGTCTACTCAGGGAATTAAACTGCAAAGGAAAACTAAAATTGTGGACCTTTCCAGTCAGAAGCTCTTTCTTGGAGATGGCGAAGAATTAGTCCCCTATCAGGGGGGATTTGACAGAGCCAAGCTGCCCGAGCCTTGGGATGGTGTGTGTTTTCTCCTCATGAAGTATTTCACCCTAGAGGGGCGCTTCACCAGGTTCTACAACTATCATCTCCCCCTTTTGAATTATTTTCGTCGTACTGCTCATATTAGCTTTCCTTTTTATCTGCTTTCTTCCTTGGAGCACTCTGTCCTTAGGGTTAGAGCTAAATTGGATAAGAAACCTGCTAAGAAACCCATCCCCCTTCATCAAGGCCTTATCCTCTGTCTTTATAACCACCATCTTGCCCTAGAGCCAGTGAAGGCCATTCAAACCAATAGTGGGGAATTATCTTCTAACCCTAACGATATTCCTGGTGTTAAAGAACCATGCCCTTCCCCTATTCCTACTAAGTCAAAAGAAGTTTCTTTTTCTACTCCTGAGGAGATTCCCGTTGATACTCTGAGTTCTACTGTCAGTTCGAAGGGCAAAAAGAGGAAGACTCATGCTGGTGAAATGGGCACTAGGGGGCTGTGGTAGGGACCCCAAAAAATCCTTGTAGGACCCCTATGGGACAAAGTAGCAAGTATCATTCTTCTGCTAAGGTTATTAAGGATGGTTTCTCCTCAGGAGTTAGGTGGTCGGGGCAAATTGTTGGCAAACCTACTCCAAAAGAAAAACTTATTGATTATTCTGAGAGTGCTTCTGAGGAATTCTCCTAGGGGGATGAGGATAAAGATATGGATGTTTAGGAAATCTCTGAGGATGCTGATGGTAAGCAGGAGACACACGAAATGGGGGCTACTACTGAGGATGCTATTGATTCTGTTGACAATGCTGGCAAAGCAGGTGAGATGTGGAAGAAGCTGACGATGAAATGGACACTGATGCTGGCCTAGGAGCTAAAATTGTGGTTCTGAGGGCTCGAATTGAGAAACTAGAACATAATCTTTCCACTGTGCTCAGGAATTCTATTTTCCTCAATGTTTCTATGCTGCAAAACCTGGGGGTTACTCTTAATGCTGGCAATGATGATCTTGCTAAGAAATTGGATGACATTATTAAATCTATGGTTAAGAAAAGAGAGAATCTGCCTCCTTAGTCTTTGCTTTTATATTGATGATACTCTGCTACTCTGTATTTACTATCTTAGTTTATAGCGGCTAGTTTTGATGTTTATGCTGGGAAAATAGTATTTGATGTATCTGGTTTAAGGCACTTTTTGTGCTTGTTGCCTTTGTGGCCTCTCTGCTTTTTGTAAGGGTTTGACCCCTTGTTTAGCCGCCTTATATTATCAAAAACAATCAAAAGACTCAAAACTCCAAAACCTAGAAAAGACTTAAAGAAAAATTATATCTATGCTTTATATTACAATAGCTCTCCCAAAATTAATCAACAACCTCCCATATAATTATCCATGGATTCCCTTTTATAGAAACAACGGAGCAAAATAAACTTTAGGATAATTGACACATGTCACATCTTCATTTGACAAACATTTACATTTCAAAATGACAGAAGTAACTATGAGCTCATGGAGAGAATATTCCAAGCACAATGCAGTTACAAAGTTTCTTACATCCATGTTGCTTTCCCAAAATATCTGAAATGGTCACTTGATGCCTTCGCCACTTCAGTTCATCATGCTCCTTGTTGTGGACTAGGGAAAGCTGAGCTAGCAGTCAAGTACAAAATCCTGGTGTACAAGATAACAAAACCCTTTTACTAATGCTCCATAAGACCTTGAAGACCACTGAGTGTAACAAAATGTGCCAAAATTGATATCACCTCACCATTGGGGAAGATCACAAATCAAGAATATTATTATATCTGTTATCCCATGTAGTATAATCCTCTTTTGTAGGCCAATTGAAAGCCATGAGTTCATCTATCTTAGTTCTGTAAGGACCATACTTGGTCATTATTTGATTTGCATTCTTGTCAAACTCCTCAAGGAATGCACTGGTAATAGATAACTTATTCATACTATCCTTTAACATTAATATCTTCACATCCCCTTCTTCACAAATCAAGGTGACCTCTACTATAATAACAACATCCATATGAGCCCTCCACTGCTCGTAGGTCTTAACAGCTCCTTCACTATTTAGAATGTCTAGCAGAAGGCCAAGATCACTCTCGTCAAACTACCTAAGCAATCCCTTGATCCTTTTCTCTAATGGATCAACCAATCCTTGATAATCAATCATCTCCTTCACTACCCTATAAGTGGGAGCTATCTGCAGTGGTTTAATTTGGTCATGGGTGGATCCAATAACCATATTCTTCAGAACACCCAATCTAGGGACCCATGTTTGTATTACTGGGAGAGCAATTGCTCTATCCTTTTCAAACATGCTTACTGAATTAAACATTAACAAATAATTGGAGTGAACACTTCTCACTCTTGTTATTGCTTTTGACAAACAAATGTCCAAAACATTAGTAACAATTAAAATGTTATTATCATTATATAATCCAAACAATTCTTCAAACACCTCCATTTTCTCAATTAACTCTTCCCTACTTATTTCCTTTTTTTGGAGGAGGTGTTGTTGAAGTGCCTAGCCTTAGGTATGTAATTGGTACATTTTCAAGGTCATAGACTACCATTTCCATACAAGTTGGAGGGGGGAATGGGCAGGAAGAGGTGATGATTGCATTGGAGAAGCTAGTGAAGATAGAACATTATCCTACACATGTGGCACTGGTTGCCCTGACATTAGTGATGGCCTAGACTGCAATGATTGCAATTTCTCTTTTAATAGCACATTCTCCAGTTGTAGCTCTACAATATTCTATTCATCTTTATTGTAAACCACCACCAAGTCATTATATTCCTTATTTTTAGCCTCAAATTGTTCCTGTAAATATTCAATAGTAGCCTTGGTGAATTGGACTACATTCATAGCCAATGTGGCTGCCTCAACAGCTGATGTATCATATACTCTTTTGACAATCATCCACCTCTTAAATCTATAGATGGCTCTGCAACCTCAGGCTTGTTGGTGTTTGGGGCTAATGCCCAAATGGCTAATGTGTCACATTGTGAACTGAATGTTGATCCTTGTAAAGCACATGTTGCTTCCTTCTTAGTGGCAAATACCAGAGTATCATGTTTCCTCACTGTATCAAATGCTATTGATGATGCCAAGTCCCATTTTAGCTATAGCAGCACCCCACTTTTCCTTACTAGCTCTTTTCCCTCAACTGACATTATGTCCTTATACTTTGGTTTCATTTCTACAAGGACCTTTGACTCAATGACCTACCTTGGTAGTTCCAAATTTTAAACCATCATTATTTTCACATTCTCGTCATACTCCTCTCTCCTTTCTCTCCAAACAAATTCTTGAAAACATTAGTTTTGACGAAGGCATCATCATCCATAAAATCTTTACATACCTTTTCTCTTACATCATCAGCACTATTGACCCCAGTCAGATTAGCTTTACCCAATCTAAGCCTTTGAATTGGTAAGTTTACTTCTCTTGGGGGTGAAGGCATACCTTGCATCATTTCATTTTCAGTTACAATAATTTCCTCATCAGAATCAAGAGAATAATAAACAAGTCCAATTTATGTAGCACCCCTTGTTGATTCAACTTTTCTTCTCTTGGGTGCAAACTCCCTTGGAGGGGAGTCTAACTCAATAACCTCTAGAATAGATGAACTTGGAGGTGAAAATGGTCATAATTGCGGTGCAGAAGAAGATGCTCTTGACCACTCTGATTAAGTATGGGTGGCAATTGTTTGCCCCTTTCTCACTATGCTCTTCTTTCTCGAAAATATTTATTACTTTTTTGGTGGCTGATATGTTGGTCTTGTTAGATTCAGGGTAGACAACTAAGAGGGGAGGGGTGAATCAGTTGTCTTAAACTTTCTTTCTTTTAAACACTTATATTCACTTAGCAGTATAACAATAAATCAAACATGAAACATTATGCATTTGATCAAGAGAAGAAACACATCAACATATGAGACACCAAGATTTTGACGTGGAAAACCTGGTTAAGGGAAAAACCACGGGGTGACTAACCCAAGATTGTATTCTCTGTTAGAAGAATAGAAAGAATAAAATGGCACATGCCAATTAGGGCTCACTGCCTGAGCACACTACTCACAAGAGGCTCACTGCCTACAAGAGACACACTATCTACAAAAGAATAAGTATCACATACTTGAACTGGTAATTAGCATCTTCACCATGCTTGAGTCAGTTCCATTTAAGCCCAAACCTTCTACTCTACCTTTCGCTCTTCTCCTCGCTACCACACACTCATCTTCCAAGTCACACTTTGAAATGACTTCACAATCCCTTATTTATACACAACATCAACTTAGGAACAATCATTTTAGTCAGAAAACACTTGTAAATCATCCGAAAGACTTGTAATGTATCCAGTCGGCCAGTCTTAGAAAGAACACCAACAACCGGTGGTTATCCATCAAATCCAAACTCTAACTTCAATGCGGACTGCCAACATGAACTGGACATGATCTAGCGATCATCATAACCTTCCCTAAAACACCAAGAACATCCACACTTCATCTGCCTATTGGAATTCTTCTCTCTTTCATCTGGAGCTTCAGGAACACAGTCTGTCATCATTGTCACAAAGGAATAGGCTCTTCCAGACCTTCAAACCATGAGCCAATCTATTTAACACTTCACAGGGACTTCCTCAACACTCCTTCAAATCTGCAGAATGAGATAATGCAGTTTTGGATCTCACCAGACTTGTCTGTGACACTCTGTCACCTCTAAACACCTACTAGAACCAGTTCTACTTGAGCGACCCTAACTTCTTCAAATCTTCATGTAGACCTCTAAAATCTTGACTGGACCATCTCAAGACTTATATCTACAAACCCTTTAAACCGCATCCTCTGATCCTCAACCTATTGAGGACTTTTACCTTCTTGTCGTCACTATTCTTCACTGTTCCTGATTGAGACTTATTTTCTCAATATCCTCAGCACACAGCTCATCTAATCCTTCTCATTAATGCAACATGAGTATGTTGACATCAATGATAACACCAGTTAGGCCCATACTTGCAACAATCTCCCCCTTTGTCATTGATGGCAACATATGATGTGAAAAACCATCAAGACAAGAACTTCTCCTTTTTGTCACAGTTCCCCCTAATAGCAACAACCCTTCACATGTCTTCTCTTCCTTTACTGCTCCCCCTTTGATCATCAACTACTTGTTTTTCACATGTCTTCTCTCCCCCTTTGACATCAATGGCAAAGGGCTCATAGTTGCAATTCTAACACATCAGAATCATACCAGCTACTCCCCCTGAGTAGCAGCTTCCCATCATCAATCCGGATCACAAGATATGACTGTGATATCCACCGGACTGATGCACACTAGTGCATCCTAGTTCATCACCAGAGGGGCAATAACCCCTAACTTCTCCCTGAGATACTCAAAAGATTCCTTGGGAAGTAAAGATATCTGCAATCTGGTCCTTTGAGGGCACAAACTCCAATCTGACCTCATCCTTGTTCACTTGTTCTCTTAGAAAGTGAAATTTGATAGATATATGCCTAGTCTTAGAGTGCAACACTAGGTTCTTAGAAATATTTATTGCACTTGAATTATCACAGAAAATTGTGATAGGCTCCTCATATTCTACTTTTATATCTCTTAGCATCTACTTCATCCACAAAACTTGAGTGCAACTACCTACTGCTGCAATGTATTCTGCTTCAGTTGTAGACAGAGATATTGCCTCTTATTTCTTGCTTAGCCAAGAAACCAATCTCTTTTCCAAAAAGAATGCTCCACCACTGGTACTCTTCCAGTCATCCACATCTCCTGCCCAATCTGCATCTGTATATGCATGAAGAGAGAAATCATGATCTCTAGGATACCACAAACCATACTCAAATGTCCCTTTTAGATATCTAAAAATTCTCTTGATTGCCATGACATGAGATTCTCTGGGGTCAGCCTGGAATCTAGCAACAAGACTAATAGCCTGCATTATATCTAGTCTAGTTTGAGTGAGATACAACAATCTTCCAATCATTGATCTGTACTTTGTCTGGTCGACCTTAGGAGAGTCATCATCTTTGCTCAACTTGCATCCGGTTGCCATGGGAGTATTCATTGGCTTTGAATCTTCCATCCCAAATTTCCTCAACAATTCTTTCACATATTTGGTCTGAGAAATGAAGATTCCTTTCTTTGTTTGAGTAATTTGCAGACCCAAAAAGAAATTCATTTCACCAAGCATAGACATCTCAAACTCACTTTTCATTAGATTTGAAAAAGTTTTACACATACTATCTTTTCCTCCAAAGACGATATCATCAACAAATACTTCAACAATCAAGATGTTCTCATGATCAATTTTGAAATATAAGTTACTGTCAGCAGTACCTTTGTTGAAACCAATCTTCAAAAGATGCTTATCCAATCTTTCATACCAAGCTCTTGGGGTTTGCTTCAATCCATACAGTGCTTTCTTCAACTTGCAGACCATATCACCCTGATCAGATAATTGAAATCCATCTGATTGCTCATTGTATACTTCTTCTTCCAAATCACCATTTAGGAAGGCAGACTTGACATCCATCTGATATACTTTGAAATCCTTGAAGGCAACATAGGCAAGAAATAATCTGACTACTTCAATTCTTGCCACCGGAGCAAAGGTTTCTTCAAAATCAACTCCTTCTATTTGAGAGTAGCCCTTGCAGACTAATGTGGCTTTATTTCTAATTACATCACCAACTTCATTCAGTTTGTTCCGGAAGACCCACTTGGTTCCA
This sequence comes from Cunninghamia lanceolata, assembly GCA_027924645.1. Lineage (NCBI taxonomy): Eukaryota > Viridiplantae > Streptophyta > Pinopsida > Cupressales > Cupressaceae > Cunninghamia > Cunninghamia lanceolata. The sequence goes on along the minus strand of BSBN01000424.1, from coordinate 5,154,536 downwards.
ATCACATTCTTGTCTCTAGGTCTGGGAACAAGATCCCAAGTGTGATTTTTCTCAATTTGCATCAGCTCTTCTTCCATAGCTTTAGTCCAGTTTTCATCATTGCAAGCTTCATTTACAGTCTTAGGTTCTATCCTTGAAATCAGACAATACTCATCTGAGTCTTGAGCAATTCTTCTTCTTGTTTGCACACCTTGGCTTTTATCACCTATGATCTGATCTTTAGAGTGGTTCAATCTTACATACCTGGGAACTTTGGGAGTTTCCTGCACTTCTAATTCTTCATCAGGTTCATTGTGAATCATCTCTTCTCCTTGAGTTACCAGACCTGTTTGATTCTGAGTACTGGAAGGAGTTTGGGTTCCTTGAATTAGAACATCATTCTGATCATCTTCATCATATTCATAAAACCTTGAAGGTCTCTCAATTCCTTCATCAACCTTTACATTTGTTCTTTCTATCATCTTTCTGAGTCTCTTATTGTGACACCGGTAAGCTTTGCTTTGAGTGGAGTAACCCAAGAATATCCCTTCATCACTTCTAGCATCAAACTTGCCTAGATCTTCATCTCTTTTGATGTAACATTTGCTACCAAATACTCTAAAATACCTCACAGTAGGAGTGATGCCAAACCAAAGTTCATAAGGAGTCTTACCGGTATTGCTTCTGATTTGAACTTGATTGAGAGTATAGACTGCAGTGCTGACAGCTTCTCTCCAAAACATCGGAGGAACATTTCCTTCCATCATCATTGTCCTGGATGATCCAGTTCTTTCTCTCTACTGCTCCATTCTGCTATGAAGTCCTAGGAGCAGACAATTGTCTCTTTATACCATGTTTCTCACAGAAATCTATAAACTCACCGGATGTGAATTCTCCACCTCTATCAGACCTCAGACATTTCAATTTCAATCCAGTCTCATTTTCCACCATAGCTTTGAATATTTTGAACTTCTCAAGAGCTTCTGATTTCTCTTTTAGAAAGGTTACCCATATCATCTGGGAATAGTCATCAACTAGCAACATGAAGTATCTATCACCTTGCATACTCCTAATTCTTGCCGGACCACATAAGTCAGTGTGAACCAAGTCTAATAATCCGGTAGAAAACTGTTCCTTGCTCTTGAATGAGATTTTGCTTTGTTTTTCCAACTGACATTCTTTGCACAAACTATTTGTAGGTTTAACCAGTCTTGGAAGATCTCTTACAGCCTGAGTATTGCTAATCTTGATGATATTATCAAAGTTCACATGACACATTCTTCTATGCCATAACCAACTTTGATCAACTTGAACAAATAAGCAACTTTTACCAGTACCAGCTAAGTGAAAGATGTTACCTTTTGTTTGGGTACCAGATGCAATCTTTGTTCTAGAACTTTCAAAGATTTTGCACTTTCCATTCTTGAATCTGAGATCATAGCCTTTGTCCACCAATTGTCCAACACTGAGAAGATTGTGCTTTAACACTTCAACATATAATACATTACCAGTTTTGTTCTTTCCATCAAAAGAAATAGTCCCTCTACCTCTGATTCTACCTGCAGAGTTATCACCAAACTTTACCACTCCTCCTTCATACCTTTCCAAATCTATGAACTTGTTTTTGTCACCTGTCATATGGTGAGAGCAGCCACTGTCAATGACCCAATCATCCTTCTCTTCTATTTGGGCAGCTAGGGCTTTTAATTAAATTTTATGATTGATAGATTCAGAGGGCATTGGATCTTCTTCCTTGATAGCAATGAACACCCAGTCACTTCCAGATTTGTCTCCTTTTTCTAACTCATCATCTATTACTCCTTCATCATGTCCTTCATGAGCATAGTAACAATTCTTCTGGAATCTTGGTCTGTTATTGTTTGGCCTAGAAAATCTTTCCAGACACTTTGATGTAAAATGACCAATCTTATTGCAATTAAAACATTTAAAAGGCAATTTTCCCTCATACTTACCGGATCCTCTTGGCAGTCTTTTTGCAATAAGAGCTTCAAGATGAGCAGTTTCAGTTTCTTCTTCTTCCAAGTCTTTTCTTGCATTTTCATACCATGATAGGTTCCTTGAAGAGTTTTCTCCTGGATCAAACCTTCGTTTCCCTTTTACAGAGGTACTGGCTTTGAATGTAGATTCAGTCTTTGGAGGATCATCTCCAAACTTGGCCATTTCAAAAGCAGCCAACTTACCAACCAATTGATCTCTTGTGACTGTTGTGTGAGCTCTGAATTCTTTGATTACAAAAGCCTTGATTTTATAAGAAGTAGGAAGGGATCTGAGAACTTTGCCAACAATCTCTTCTTCACTTAGGATTCCACCTACATTTCTAATTCCACAAACCAGCTCATTCACTCTTGGCATAAAAGAGGTAATATTTTCATCATCTTTCATCTTCAGTTTTTCAAATTTCCCTTTTAGACTTTGTAACCTTGCACATTTAACATCTTGGTCTCCTTCATGCAAAAGTTTTAGTTTATTCCAAATCTCAAAGGCAGTTGGAAGATCAATAACATTTGAGAGTTCTGAGTCAGATAATGCGCTTAAAAGAGCCTCTTTGGTCCGTAGATTGTTTTCAGCATGTGTGATTTCATTTAGAGTTGTCGGATCACCCTATGGAGGTATATAAGCTTTTGTAACCATGGACCAGTATGCAAATCCCATACACTGCAAGTGACATTTCATGCGACCTTTCCAAAGAGCAAAGTTAGTTCTATCAAACTTCAGACTATCCTTCTTGTAGGACAACATCCTAGATCTCCTCAAGCAGTTAAGCTCCATTCAGAGGAACTTGGCTCTGATACCAATTGTTAGATTTAGGGCAGACAACTGAGAGGGGGGTTGAATCAGTTGTCTTAAACTTTCTTTCTTTTAAACACTTATATTCACTTAGCAGTATAACAATAAATCAAACATGAAACATTATGCATTTGATCAAGAGTAGAAACACATCAACATATGAGACACCAAGATTTTGACATGGAAAACCCGGTTAAGGGAAAAACCATAGGGTGACTAACCCAAGATTGTATTCTCTGTTAGAAGAATAGAAAGAATAAAATGGCACATGCCAATTAGGGCTCACTGCCCAAGCACACTACTCACAAGAGGCTCACTACCTACAAGAGACACACTATCTACAAAAGAATAAGTATCACATACTTGAACTGGTAATTAGCATCTTCACCATGCTTGAGTCAGTTCTATTTAAGCCCAAACCTTCTACTCTGCCTTTCGCTCTTCTCCTCGCTACCACACACTCATCTTCTAAGTCACACTTTGAAATGACTTCACAATCCCTTATTTATACACGACATCAACTTAGGAACAATCATCTAAGTCAGAAAACACTTGTAAATCATCCGAAAGACTTGTAATACATCCGGTCGGCTAGTCTTAGAAAAAACACCAACAACCGGTGGTTATCCATCAAATCCAAACTCTAACTTCAATGCGGACTGCCAACATGAACTAGACATGATCCAGCAATCATCATAACCTTCCCTAAAACACCAAGAACATCCACACTTCATCTTCCTATTGGAATTCTTCTCTCCTTCATCCGGAGCTTTAGGAACACAGTCTGTCATCACTGTCACAAAGGAATAGGCTCTTCCAGACCTTCAAACCATGAGCCAATCTATTTAACACTTCACAAAGAATTCCTCAACACTCCTTCAAATCCGCAGAACGAGATAATATAGTTCTAGATCTCACCGGACCTGTCTGTGACACTCTGTCACCTCTAAACACCTGCCAGAACTGGTTCTACTTGAGTGACCCTAACTTCTTCAAATCTTCATACGGACCTCTGAAATCTTGACTGGAGCATCTCAAGACTTATATCTACAAACCCTTTAAACCGCATCCTCTGATCCTCAACCTATTGAGGACTTTTACCTTCTTGTCGTCATTGTTCTTCACTATTCCTGATTGAGACTTATTTTCTCAATATCCTCAGCACACAGCTCATCTAATCCTTCTCATTAATGCAACATGAGTATGTTGACATCAATGACAACATCGGTTAGGCCCATGCATGCAACAGGTCTCTTCTCAAGCATGGTGGCCCTTCCCTTATCATGTTCCTTAGCTACAGGGGCTTTCCCTTTACCTTGTACTTCTCTTTTTTCCTTAAGGTGGCCCACCACCTTATCAAAATTCTGGAGTATTGTCTCCACTCTTAGAATATTATCATCAATTTCCCCATAAACCCTTTTGAAATTAGTATCCCTTTTCTATCGTTCCTTCTCCAATTTGATGACGGCCAACCATTTCACTTTCCTCTCTTCTATTGTTTGGAAATCAAAAACATTTTTGACAATATCCTCAAGAAAATAGAAGTTATGCCATAATTTTCCTCCCTTAACCCTATCCTTCAAGGCCACCATGAAACCCTCTAGATCATGATTTCTTGATCTGCAACATTTCATTCCAAGAGGTGTAACCTTTAGGACAATCTTCTTCCACTTGTCCTCAATCATGATAAAATCTGATAATATAGTATAAGTAGGGAAAAGGGTTCCCTTATTCGTTCCAACTAAGTGGGCATCTTCAACATTTCCCAACTGCCACATAACTTCAAGAAAACCAATCCTCATTGGCACATCTCTTGGAAATACATAAGGTGTAACACTTGTGCCATATACTAGGAGGATGGTACAATTAGTATATGGGATGATGTCTCCCAAGTTATGGTTGATGCCTAACTCAGGGCTCCTCTCCTTGGGTCTTATGAAATCACACAAATCTTTAGGAATTCTTGGTGGATCTATCACCAAGTAACCTCTCAACTTGGAAGCAAACACATTGAAAAAAACAAAACTGGAGTCTTGGTCATGCATATCCGATAGGTGAGTCCATGCTTGGACAGGGACATCCTCATCATTCTCACTCTTAATATTCAACATCATGTCTTGTCCAAAATACTCAACTCCTTTGTATAAGAACATGTGAATTAGCAATGAGTACCACCAAAATCTGACACCAGTCTCACCTACCTTTAGGGTAGTCAACCCCATGTAAATTTTATCTGATAGGTAGGTTGCAAAGTCATACAATTTATTGACCATTACATGTTGAATGTTTTCTGTCATGTACATGAAGGCTACTAGCATCCATGTGGGAGGGTCAAACCCTAAAATCTGACACAAATTGTAAAAATTTCTTAGAAAATAGAACTCAAACTTGTCAAATGGGAAGGGCTCCTTATCTGATGAATTTAGTTGGATCCCGCTCCTTCCCTTCCCTCTCCCCATGAAATTGGTCAAAAGTGTAACCCTAAAAGTTACTTTTATCTTTTCATATTCTGCCTTTAATACCTTCAAATCAATTGGCTCCTTTGCCACAGGATTCAATTTGAAAACATCAATAAACCATGCCTAGGTGATGTCAACCATCTTCAAAACTAAATGTGTCCTTATAACCTAAACATTAAGGTTAGAGTTAGCTATTATGGCTTTCATGAGGTCAATGTCAGGGTAAACATTGGGAACAACCAGTTTTCCCATATCTAACTTCCATGAATTGTAGATTGGGACATTAGAATTCCTCTTCCCAAATAAATAGGTGAAGAGATCACATCTAGTGATTGGTAGTGTGGCATCCTTACTGGCATATTGTTGGTCGACAATGCCATCACCTATTCTAGGGCCTTGGAACATAGTCTAACCTATACGTTTATCATTGGTGGAATTGGGCAATTGGTCTAGTATGTCTTGGAATAGGAATTTGTATGACAATATCCTCATACACTTGTATGAATTTGTACATTTGCAGCATATTGTTAGTAGGCATCCTAGCCTCAAGCCCATAAACTAATTCATATGGTGACTGCCCTGTTGCCTTCTTTATAGTTACTCTATTAGCCCACAAAGCTTTCTTTAACTTAGAGTCCCAAGCCCTTTTGTTCTTCTCTATCACTCTCTTAATAATCGTCATGAGACTCTTGTTACTGGAATCATCTTGTCCATTTCCTTGAGGATGGTAAGGGGATGAATATGAGATTGAAATCCCATATTTGTTGCAAAAGTCAACAAACTCTTCTAACTAGAAGCACATAGCATTATTTGTTACAATTTTCTTTGGTACACCAAACCTGGTCAGAATATTGTTCATCAAAAAGTCAGTAACCACCTTACTTGTGGCCTTCTTTGTGGGAATGGCATCTATCCACTTAGTAAAGTAATTGGTGGCTACTAGTATGCATGAGTGTCCTCCACTTGACTTCTCTACAATCTCATCAATGAAGTCAATCCCCCATTGTTGAAATGGTGCTTGCACTGAAACTGGCCTAAGAGGTAAGTTTCCAAAAAATTTCAACTTACCAACAAACCTTTGGCATGCATCACATCCCCTTACAATTCTTTGTACATCCTTGAAAAGTGTTGGCCACCAAAACCCTGCCCTCAAGATGTTGTGAGTAGTAGTCCTGGCCATGTAATGACCACCACACACACCATTATACATCTCATCTAAGAGATCTTGAGCTTGTTTTCCATCCACACACTTGAGCAATACTCCATTCATATTTCTCCATCATAGTTCATTATCAATGATTACATATTTGATGGCTTGGAGCTTGAGTGTCCTTTTTTCATTATATGTCATCCCCTCAGGGCATGAAAAAATTTGTAAATAGTGTACAATATGTTTGTACCACCCAGAAGTTTGCATATCACAAATCGGATATACATCAACAACATAAACATTATTTATCTGATTGGCCTCTAAATTTGACTCATCCATTAACTTTTCCAATCCTTGTCCTCTTACAAGATTTGTAATTTCAATGTCAATGTTGAACTGTTGGATCCTATTGATCCATTTGCACCTTCTGCCAATAACTTCTTGCTGAGTAAAAATGTCCTTAATAGCAGTTGAAGGTACATATGCAATAATGGTTGCAGCGACTAGATATGGTCTACAATTTTTAACTACCTTTACCAGAGCATATGCTTGTTTTTCAGAAATATCATATTTCAATTTAGTCACTTGTAATGACTTGCTGAACAAGGCAATTGGCTGCTCATCCCTCATCATTCTTTTGCAGCAACACTATAGCAATAGTGTGAAAGGAAGCAAATGAAAATAGTTGAAAAGGCTTAGAGAAGTTAGGAGACTTCAAAACTAGTGCCTCCTTGATAGCCTTTTTTATGCTTAGAAAATCTTTAGATGGCTCTTCACTCCATGCTATCTTCTCATCCTTCTTTAACATTTTTGAAATGGGTCGAGTAATTTCAGCAAAATTTGTTACAAACCTCCTCAAGAAGTTCACTTGACCAAAGAAAGACTGTATACCTTTCACACTTTTAGTCTGAGGAATCCTGTTAATTGTAGCCACTCTCTCTAGGTCAATCCTTACTCCTTTGGACACTATATGTCCCAGTATTTTGCCTTTAGTAACCCCAAAGGCACATTTTTTAGGATTAAGGGATATCCCATACTCCAAGGCTCTGATGGAAATCTTCTCCAAATGCACGCAATGGTCCTCCTCTTTCTTGGAGAATACAATGAGTTGTATTGATAAACAACCATAATGATATTAATTAGGTTAGAAAAAGCTACATCCATAGCTCTCTGAAATGTGGCACCAGCTTTAGTTAAGCTAAAGGGCATCCTAACATAAACATAAACACCCCAAGGAGTTGTAAATGTTGTCTTGAACTGTTCAGACTTCTTGACCTCCACCTAGTTGTAACCTGAGGAAACATCCATCATAGATAACAATTTACAACTAGTGACTCTTTGCAACATTGCCTCCATGTTTGGCAATGGGTAATTATCTTTTAATGATGATATATTCAGATTTCTGAAATCTACACAAAGTCTGATATAACCATTCTTTTTTTCTAACAAGCACAAGATTTGACACCAAAGTCGAGTCTCTGATTGGCTTTATGATCCCACCCTCTCTTAACTTTATTAGTTCTGCTTGCATTTTGGGTGCCAATGTTGGATTTATGGGTCTTTTCTTTTCTCTGAAGAGTTTTGTATCTGGTTTGAGAGGTATCTCATGTTGAAACAAGTCCTCTCTATATGCCTTCAGATCATCATAAGAAAAAGCAAACACACGCCTATATTTTCTCGATAAATCAATTAGCATTGCTTTAACTTGAGGCTTCATTTTCTTCCCTATATACACCTTTTTTGGAACATTCTTAGTTCCTAGATTTATTTCCTCCAAGTCATCTAGATGTGCAGAATTTTTCTTAACAACACTTTTATCAGAGCCATCAAAAACCCTTTCCAAAGCCACAAGACCCCTAGGAATTTTGTAAGTCTTGAGCTGGATCACTTCACACCCAAATATTGTTTCTTTTCCATCCTTCACCTCTACAAATGCTCCAAATTCTATCTCATGATTTTCATATTGGTCCACGCATTGCATGAATCTCAATATATCCCCATCATTATTAAACACCTACCAATTTTGAATATTGTCAGGGACATAAGGCCTTGTTTGCATCTTAACCTTTGAGATACTTGCAAAGGTCATATCATTAGGCCTTAATGCTATGTTGGCTAGCAAGTCTACCATAGCTTTTTTATTTCTTTCTACCCACTCAATGTTAAAAGCATCAAACATCTCTACTGTATCCCAAATTGCATTTCTGTATTGATTTAATCTATTATTTTTAGATATGAATATTGATCTTACTTGGGACACAACCAATTTTGATTCACCCATGACCCTCAACTTTATTATTCCATGTTTGTATGCAACCTTTAACCCAAGTAATAAAGCTTCATATTCAGTAACATTGTTCACGCAAACAAACATTAATGAAATGAAAACTTAAATGTGTTACCATTGGGGGAAATAAGGATAACACCTACACCAGCTCCTTCCTTGGAACAAGCACCATCAAAATACATATTCCATAGTTCATAATTGGATGCATGTTCCTTCACTTCATTTTCCAAGGGTACAGGTTTCTTGACCTCTTCTTCTTCCTGCAACTCTTCAACCCTAAATTTGCCCATAGCTACATCAACAAAGTGGATATGTTCTTAAAGTTCATCCTCCACAACCATAAATAGGTCATGAGGCTCCCTAAGAATTCTAACATCCTTCCCATCAATAGGGACAGTGGAAAAAGACATGTCACACTGCATGCTTGCACTAATGGAAATAGACCACTTCCTAGATAAGAGCATTCCATAGGTGGGAGGTATGTCTACCACAGTTGTACTCATCAAAAACTCTTTACCAGGATATGCTGCCAACTTGTAGGGTATCTCCCTTATGATTCCTATGACTGGGTCCTCTCTATTATCCATTGCATAAAATTTTCCAAAAGCCTTTGTGATCTTCAAACCTAATGCTTGCATGATTTTGACTGGCATGATATTGGAAGATGCCCCTGAATCAATCATATAGTTCTTCAAAGTTTTATCATTTGTGATTAGGGATACATAGAAAGGGTCCACCTGATTAGGGCATGCAGTAAGTGTGGTACCCAAGAATACTTGAGGATTTTCATTTCTACTCTCCCTAGCCTCATTTTCTTTTGTGTTCACCCTGATCCCTTTGGGCTGAATATTCATCTTCTTCTCATTGCAAGGTACAACCACACCATTGATAAAGGAAACCACCTTATCTTTATGGTCTGCAATCTTCATTAACTCAAGGAGTGGGACATAAACCTTTACCTATAACAATAGTTCAAACATATCAACTGGGGCATATTTGGGCAAATTATGTGTAACCATAAGACTATCATGGGCCTGTCCCTTATTTGCATCAGAAGTTCCTTCCTCTTGGGTTACATTCTTTTTCTTTTCTCCTTCATCTTTTAACTTCTGGGGCTTTCTCAGAGTTGATGAGGAAATCAATGGTTCACAAGCATGTATCCCATCAGGCTTCTTTCCCCATACCTTGGTATTCCTTACCTTAGGATTTTCCTTTTCCTTATCCACTTGACTTTCCTTAATGAAGGCACTGCCAACCTTGCCATGATCACTATTTATAGTTCTATTTCTCAAATGATAGTTTCTTTTAAAATAGGCAACAACAACAACAGTCAATTCTTTAATCTCTTCTTTTGGTGATCTTCTCATGGTCACATCATCTTCTTTAGTTTCAAGAGCATGTACAACATAACTCTCTTCATCATCTTCATTAGACAATATTTGTTGTTGACATGTACTTTCTATATAACTTTGATTGTCAACATCAACTTCACTTTTCTCTTCATCAGAAGAAAACTCACCGTCAAAAAATAACATATTGATCACCCCGTCTTGTTTACGAGGTAGGTCACAATCATCACATGAGTTTTGGTCCTCTTGTAGAGATTGTGCTACTACACATTGATGTGGTGAATGGAGTAAATGGTAATCCATACACCAAGGGGTATCATCTACAAGATTCACAGAATTCTTCTTTAGTGGATCAGGAGGATCCCTACTCTGTAAATTCTTTTGATTATTGAGAATGCGTTTACCATTATGTCAATTTGTATTATATGGTTGATCATGTAATCTTGGTGGCCTATCATTTCTTTGGAAATCTAGCTTCTCATTGCTAGACCCTTTTCTTGTCTAGCAATCTTATAATTTAAATCCTTCAAGGTGCTCATAACCTTATCCATTTTATCTTCTTGTGTTGATAACTTTTCCTAACCTCTAGGGTTCTTCAATAGTTTTACATCTTCTCTTCTTCCTACTTTCCCAGAGGCCCTTCTGTTACTTTCAATGTGTAGAGCAGTCTTAAAAGCCTCTCTCAAAGTCTAAGGGTAATTATCTCTCAAAGAATAAGTCAGATTTGAATCAAATGCATTGCAATATAGGACAAGGCAGACTTTCTCACTTGGTCTCAAACCGACAGGAAGCCTAAACATTACCTTTTGAAACCTTGTATTAAAATCAGAAACCATTTCACTGTGTCATTTGGAGATGTTGTTAAACTCATTTAGCATAAATCAGGGATCTGTCTTATCACCATACTACTCCCTGAATATTCTTTTGAACTCTTCCCAAGACCCAATAATGGCCTCAGGAAATCCCCTATACCAATTCCTAACATACTCAACTAGTGACTATATAAATAGTTTCATGACAACATCCTCATTCTCAATCTCATAATCATCCAATAAGTTCAGGAAAGCCCTTAAGTGATCTTCTCTGGTCAAGGCATTGTTTCTAGTAAACTTAGCTAGTACATTTCTAACATCATTTGGAAGAGGATTGGGATAACCAGGTATCCCATCAAAACACACTTGTCTATATCTCTCCATTTGTAGGGGTCTCCTATGAAACTGATCTTTCTGATTTTCATGTTGTCTATTTGCACTACTTCCTCCTGCACCCAGACTTCCCTGTTGCCTCATGTTATGACCTCCAGACTAAATATGTGTATGAGAGTTGGGATTGGACTAGTTAGAAAAGGCTGAAACATTTATATCAATGGGTGAAGAAGTTACTAGGTTGTGAGAAACAAATGTTACAAGATTCCCAGTAGAAGACTTCAGAAATTCAATCTTCCTCTGTATCTCAAAATTCACAGCTAATATCTCTACTCTTTCCAACTCCTTTTATAGTTGTTCATTCTCCTTCTTCAATTTAAGATCTAATGAGTCAGACCCCTCAAATGAAGGAGGCCTTTGAGGTGATTCATCCTCATTAATATATACTCCTTTTAAAGGCTTCTTCTATTTGTCACAATGTTGAAAGGAAGGCCTAGAGATAGAAGGGGTTGCAACAGTGGTAGTGATACCAGAACTAGTGGCAGTGTTCAATGGGATAGTTATATTATTTCAGCTGGGTATTTGAGAAACAACTGGACTAGTGGATACAATAGGCGTAGGCTCAGGTTCTCCTAGACTCAACAACTCAATTCACTCCAGCCTTATCTTCAACCTATCCCTCTCATCTATAGCATGCCTAATCTTCTCTCTTTCCTTAGCCCTTCTCACATTCAACTCCTTTACTCTCTGAGTTTCTCTATGCATCTCATTGATCTCATTCATTAATTGCTCCTCACTAGGCAATGTAGTATCTAAATTAGAAGTTTCTAGAGCACTATCCAAAATATTTGTGATATTCATATGGAAGGCAGGAGTAGGTGATCTACTAATAGGATTACCAAGCAGGTCATATTCTGTGGGATTAGAAGGGCTTGTCACTCTGGGAGTAGACTACTTGTTAGCTAAGAGACTTGAATGAGCTTGTTCTTCTTCAACGAAATCCTTCAAAATGGAATTGTCTTCATTTGTAGTAGGCATACCATATTCATATGATTTCTATAATTTTTCACTAGTACTAGTAGCAAGAGGTCTAGATCCTAATGGAGGAGGCTAGATGTTAAACTTACCAGTATCAACCTTCTTCTTTTTCTAAGATTGATGAGTATTTTGTGGCAATTCACCTTCTAGATTCTGGCTAGAATGATTCTTCATTTGTTCTCTAGTTCTTCTCATCTTTTCTACAATTTTTTTCTACTTTCTTTACTTATTTCTTTGAGATAATCTTTACACCAGCATAGGAGACTTAGAGTCACCACCCAATATATGGGAATATGAAAATAGTTAGTCACTCTTTTGAGAATTTGTAGATATAAAGAACTTCAACGAGACCTACGATAAACTGAAGGGCAAGTCACACAAATATGAACAAAGGAATCAAGACTATAAAGTTTTAACACTTAACTACTACAAGAGTTTATGGTAATTATAAACAAGGGATTATAATGCTTAGGATAAGACACAATTTCACTCAAATGTCCCCAGTAGAGTCATCATTTCTATTGTTATTTTTTAAATACCAAACTGATCTCACTAATTACCTATGAACCTACCTAATTCAATGGTCAGTAATTAGGAGGGATTGGCCAACACATAGGTAAAAATTTGCTAAACTTTCCCTCTACACTTTGGGCTCTGCAAAACCCAGGAGGGTGGTCCCTACAATTTATCTTTAGTTACTCCTGTGCCAATTATCACATACATTGTAATTCAACAGATATATTCTTTGAAATGCTGCTTAATAGATGAAAAACCTTAAAGATCTAGCAAATCTTACAATATTTATTAGTCTAAAGCATGAGAATATGATAGAACATCACTCAAAGATACATTCCGACAAAAAGTAAAAATTTAGTTTGATTTTGAATTTAGATGTTGTGAAAAACATGGAAGATTGTAACATAGGCACAACTTATGGTGATCGGTGCCTTATCCTAGGGTATGGAGTCTAAAGTCATGCAACTGAAAAACTATAATAGTGTTCTATCTATCATAATAGAGATAATAAATGATGCATTACACCATTCAACCTCAGAAATCTAAACAAACAATACTTAATGATCCTTGCATACATTCACATGAACCTTTATTCTTGTTAAATCAAATTTAACTCATTCTTTTAACAAGTGAATTAACAATGATCAAACATTCAGAGGAAAGACAAGGAAGATGAATTGAATGATATTTGATTCATTTCACTCATAATTCATATGAAGTATACAATGGAGAACACTGGGTTTAGAAATATGCCATTTGCATTCCAGAAATGATAGTACTGTTATATAACATTAACAATCAAAAGACTCAAAACTTCAAAACCTAGAAAAGACTTAGAAATTTTTTTTATCTGCACTCTATATTACAATAGCTCTCCAAAAATTAATCAACAACCTCCCATGCAATTAGCCCTGGATTCCCTTTTATAGAAACAAGGGAGCAAAAAAATCTTCAAGCTAATTGACACATGTCACATCTTCATTTGACAAACATTTACATTTCAAAACTACAAGAGTAACTGCGAGCTCATGGAGAGAATATTTTGAGCACAATGTAGTTACAAAGTTTGTTACATCCATGATGCATTCCCAAAATATCTTAAACAGTCACTTGATGCCTTCGTTGCTTCAGTTCATCATTCTCCTTGTTGTGGACTGAGAAAAGTTGAACTAGTAGTCGAGTACAAAATCCTAGTGTACAAGATGATAAAACCCTTTTGCAGACACTCCAGAAGACCTTGAACACCGCTGAGTGTACCAAAATGTACCAAAATTGATGCCACCTTGACATTGGGGAAGATAACAAATCAGGAATATTGTTATATCTATTATCCCATGCAATATAATCCTCTGTTCAACTAGCTTAGTTCTATAAGGACCATACTTGGTCATTATTTGATTTACATTCTTGTCAAACTCCTCAAGGAATGCATTGGTAACAAATAACTTATTCATATTGTCCTTTAACATTAATATCTTCACATCTCCTTCACAAATTAGGGTGGCCTCTACTACAATAACAACATCCATATGAGCCCTCCACTGCTCATAGGTCTTGACATCTCCTTCACTATTTGGAATGTCTAGCAGCAGGCCAAGATCACTCTCATCAAACTATCTGGGCAATCCTTTGATCCTTTTCTCCAGTGGATCAACCAATCCTTGATAATCAATCATCTCTTTCACTACCCTAGAAGTGGTTCCTATCTGAAGTGGTTTATTTTGGTCATGGGTGGATCCAATAACCATATTCTTCAAAATAGCCAATTTGGGGACACATGTCTGCATTAATGGGAGAGCAATTACTCTATCCTTTTCAAACATGCTTATTGAATTAAACATTAACAAATAATTGGAGTGAACACTTCTCCCTCTTGTTATTTCTTTTGACAAACAAATGTCCAAAACATTAGTAACAATGAAAATGTTATTATCATTATATAATCCAAACAATTCTTCAAACACCTCCATTTTCTCAATTAACTCTTCCCTACTTATTTTCTTTTTTGGAGGAGGTGTTGTTGAAGTGTCTAGCCTCAAGTATGCAATTGTTACATTGTCAGGGTCATAGACTACCATTTCCATACAAGTTGGAGGGGGGAATGGGCAACAAGAGGTGATGATTGCATTGGAGAAGTTGGTGGAGAAGATGTAACAATATCCTACACTTGTGGCACTAGTTGCCCTGACATTGGTGATGGCCTAGACTGTAATGATTGCAATTTCTCTTTTAACAGTGCATTCTCTAGTTGTAACTCTGTAATCTTCTATTCATCTTTGTTGTAAACCACCACCAAGTCATTATATTCCTTATTTTTATCCTCAAATTGTTCCTTTAGAGATTCAACAATAGCCCTGGTAAATTGGACTACATTCATAGCTAATGTGGCTACCTCAACAGCTTAGGTATCATATACTCTGTTGACAATCATGCCACCTATTAAATCTGCAGATGGCTCTGCAACCTCAAACTTGTTGGTGTTTGGGGCTAATGCCCAAATGGCTAATGTGTCCCATTGAGAACTAAATGTTGATCCTTGTAAAGCACATGTTGCTTCCTCCTCAGTGGTAAAGACCAGAGTATCATGTCTCCTCATTGTATCAAATATTTTTGCCAATGCCAAGTCCCATTCTAGTAATAGCAGCAGCCCACTTTTCCTTACTAGCTCTCTATCGTTAGCTGGCATTATGTCCGTATAGTTTTATTTCATTTCTACAAGGACCTTTGACTCAATGACCTGCCTCAGTAGTTCTAGATTTTGAATCATCATTATTTTTACATTCTCATCATACTCCTCTCTCCTTTCTCTGCAAACAAATTCTTCAAACACATTAGTTTTGACAAAGGCATCATCATCCATAAAATTTTTACATGCCTTTTCTCTTACATCATTAGCACTGTTGACTCTAGTTAGATCAACTTTACCCAATCTGAGCCTTTGAATTGGTAAGTTTACTTCTCTTAAGGATGAAGGCATACCCTACATCATTTCATTTTTAGTTACAATGATTTCCTCATCAGAATAAGGAGAATAATCAACAAGTCCAATTGATGTAGCACCCCTTGTTGATTCAACTTTTCTTCTCTTGGGCGCAGACTCCCTTGGAGGTGAGTCTAACTCAATAACCTATAGAATAGATGATCTTGGAGGTGAAAATGGTGGCAATTGTAGTGCAGGAGAAGATGCTCTTGACCCATCTGATTGAGAAGGGGTGGCAATTGTTTGCTCCTTTCTCACTGTGCTCTTCTTTCTTGAAAATATATATTGGTTTTTTAGTGGCTGATATGTTGATCTCTTCTCAAGCATGGGGGCCCTTCCCTTATCCTGTTCCTCAGCTACAAGGGGCTTTCCATTTACCTTATACTTCTCTTTTTTTCCTTAAGGTGCCCCACCACCTTATCAAAATTCTAGAGTATTGTCTCCACTCTCAGAATATTATCATCAATATCCCCATAAACCCTTTTGAAATTAGGATCCCTATCATGTTTTGCCTTCTCTAATTGATGAAGGCCAACCATTTTGCTTTCCTCTCTTCTACTATTTGGAAATTAAAAATATTTCTGACAATATCCTTAGGAAAATAGAAGTTATGCCAAAAAATTTCTCCCTTAACCATATCCTTCAAGGCCACCATGAAACCATCTAGAGCATGATTTCTTGCTCTGCAACATTTCATTCCAAGAGGTGTAACCTTTAGGACAATCTTCTTCCACCTGTCCTTAATCATGATAAAATCTAAGAAAACAATATAAGTAGGGAAAAGGGCTCCCTTCTTCATTCCATCTAAGTGGACATCTTCAACATTTCCCAACTGCCACATAACTTCAAGAAAACGAATCATCATTGGCACATCTCTTGGAAATACATGAGGTGTAACACTTGTGCCATATACTCAGAAGATGGTACAATCAGGATATGGGATGATGTCTCCCTAGTTATGGTTGATGCCTAGCTCAGGCCTCCTCTCCTTGGGTCTTATGAAATCATGCAAATCTTTAGGAATTCTTGGTGGATCCATCACCAAGTAACCTCTCAACTTGGAAGCAAACACATTGGAAAAAATAATCAAACTAGAGTCTTGGTCATGCATATCCAAAAGGTGAGTCCATGCCTAGACAGGGAGATCCTCACCATTCTCACTCTTCATATTCAATGTCATGTCTTGTCCAAAATACTCAACTCCTTTGTATAAGAACATGTGAATCAGCAATGAGTACCACCAAAATCTGTCACCAGTCTCACCTGCCTTGAGGGAAATCAATCCCATGTGAATTTTATCTGATAGGTAGGTTGAAAAGTCATACAATTTATTGACCATTACATGTTGAATGTTTGTTACCATATACATGAATGCTACTGGCATCCATGTGGGAGGGTCAAACCCTAAAATCTGACATAGAGCGTAAAAAGTTCTCTAAAAATAGAACTCAAACTTGTCAACTAGGAAGGGCTCCTTATCTGATGAATTTAGTTGGATCCTGCTCCTTCCCTTCCCTCTCCCCATGAAATTGGTCAAAAATGTAATCCTGAAAATTACTTTTATCTTTTCATATTCTACCTTTAATGCCTTCAAATCAATTGGCTCCTTGGCCACAAGATTCAATTTGAAAACATCAATAAACCCTACCTGGGTGATGTCAACTATCTTCACACCTGAATGTGTCCTTATAACCCAAACATTAGATTCATAGTTAGCTTCTATGGTTTTCAGGAGGTCAATGTCAAGGTAAACATTGGGAACAACCAGTTTTCCCCTATCTAACCTCCATGAATTATAGATTGGGACCTCAAAATTCCTCTTCCCAAACTAATAGGTGAAGAGAGCCCATCCAATGACTAGTAGTGTGGCATCCTTAATGGCATATTATCGGTCAACAATGCCATGTCCTATTCTGGGGCCTTAGAACATAGTCTAACCTATACGTTTATTCATTGGTGGAATTGGGAAATTGGTCTAGTATGTCTTGGAATAGGGGTCACTTTTTGGAATCAAAACTAGAGGGTTGGGCTCTTGGGGGTGCCATTGCAATGAAAGATGATGCAAACTAGAGTTTTATATGTGCAACTAGGGTTCGATACAAATGCAAGAAAATAAGGTGAATTCAAAGCAATTAAGAAGCAATTGATGAATGTCGAACCTTAAAAGAATCCCTAGCAATCAATTTGACACACAAAACTAGCAAATGCATACACATTCACTAGAAATTTAGTAGAGAAAAGGGGACAATATTACTTACAGGTGCTTGAATGCTCAAAAACCCTAATTTTGGATGCTAGGAACTTGAAATACACTACTACAGATCTTTAAATGCTTTAAAATTATTTTGTGAATCAAATTATCCTTTCAATCCTCCTTTTATGACAAGAAAAACCCTTTAATTCGGTAGGAGAACATCACGTCCGCCATTATTGTTCGCTCGCGTGAACCAGAACAACTCCATCAACGCTGTTAGCAAGTTTGAATTTTGGTCATTGATCCTCCAGTGAGTTGGATCTTAGATGGCTCAGATGGAACCATGTGGTAGTCACCCGCTACCCCGCATGGTATCAGCATCTGCAAATATATTCCCCATGGGCTGGCAGGGAATGGTTAGGATTTAATCCTCAGAAACAATCTAGACCCTTAGATCCTGGGCCCACCATGAACTTCGCCTTAGAAACTGCCAATGCCCATACAATGATATGCCACACGGTGCATGCCTACTATCCCACACAACTTTTTTATTGAATATTTTAATGGCATAGGCTAGCGGGCAACCAATAGAATATGAGCTACGGGACCATGCTGCTCAGAACTTAGGGTAATCTGAAGCACGTGCCTTAAGTTACAACTTAAAAGGAGGCATCATAGGCAATTTGATAAACTATTTTGACCCTGCTTTAAGTGCACACATAAAATATTAAAACATCTACTTTCTCAGACGTAGGACATTAGGCAAGAATTAAAAAGTGCATGTGACCAAATATTTTGCTAGGAACAAGGGGCCAACCTACCAATGATGCCAATGACTTAAGTTAAAAGTGAACACAATTCAATGACGAATTAAAAGAAAGTCAACGATTTTGTATAAATAGGGTTTTAGGAAGGTTTTAGTCCTAAGATTGAACCCTAGCAGATGGAAAATGAAATCCTAACCTTCAGGGGACCAATGGATGACTAAAATTTTGAAATGTGACCATAGAACCTCTACAAATTTTCAAAGTCCTATCACACCCATGAAGGTAGGTGTAAAGTCTAATGAACCCCAATCATCATCAAAAACTTGTTTGAATATGACCTAGGCTCTTGCTCAACATTATCTATGGCAAGATGGACTAGTGAATCTATTTTTGATAAAGATGGAATTAATGTGTTTAGAGGTGTAGAAAGAAGAGGTTGATTCCTGGCTTCAACTTGTAAGCGATTGTCTAGATTAGGATCATTCTCAATTGTATGGAGTTTTTTTATCATAAACAAACTTTATTGAATGATAAAGGTTAGACAGGACTGCACTCATGGCATGGATCCATGGTCTACCTAGAAGAATATTATATGTAAGAGAACCAGACATGACATGGATAAGTGTAGATAAAATCACAGGTCCAACCGTCACAAGTAATGTGATTGTACCTAGTGATTGTCTAGTACTAGAACCAACATTATCAAAGCCACAAATGTTAAGTGTATTAGGTTTTATGATAGATGTATCTGAACCAATTTTATGTAACAAGTCTATGCCACAAACATTAAGACCTGATCTGTCATCTATCATAGTTCATTTTACTCTAATTCTATTAATGATGGCAAATATCATGAGAGGATCATTTTTTTTTTGAACTTATATGGGAGGTAATTCATGTTTTCAAAAAATAATGTCCAAATTTGTCACATGCATAAAATCTAACAGGGTTGTTACATCATTCGTCTTAACAAAATGTGATACAATAACCTTCTGTAGAGCTTCTTGGAGCATCCTATGGTATGTAAGTGATGTTTTTATTAACTCCCATAGTGAGATCTTTCCTAGAGTAGCGTGAAGCTACTCAACAAGATCATATTCTCTACCAACCTATTGAGGAATACGAAGAGCCTGAGGAAGAACAAGAACATCAAGTGGAAGAGAAGCTGGAACAAATGTTATTTGTTTTCTTTGTTTATTTTTCTAGTGTTATACATGTGAGCAACCTCATGGTGAATGGGTTGTTGAGACACATTTTGATTTAGTTGATTATTTTTAGTGATTTATTTTGCAAAGTTTAGAAAGTATCCAAGAGGTCTAGATGGTTTTGACACACCTCCTATAGTGAGCACAAGTTTAGACTATGGTTGAGGAGCATCAAAATGAAGATGCACAACAATTTTGGGTTTCTTAGGTTCTTTGTGGGAATCGAAAACATAAATTGTCTTGATGAATCTTCGAAATGTAGATGGTTTGGGAGTATAGAGGATGATTCCATTGAGATGAAGTCATCAAGGGCTTCATCTAACATATCAAAATCAGCACTACTAAACGGCTCGTCAAATGCACTAAAATCTTGAATAAAAAGATCCAACATTGTTGCATACCTTAGTTTTACAAACACAAATATATAATGTGAAATAGATCATATATAAAAACAAAAATGTCTAATTAATAATCTAATTAAGTAGAAATCAGATCTAAGAAGTGTTGTAAGCTTGTCGGGTTCACCAAACTGTTATGTGGAAAAAAAGGATCTAGTCTAATGCACCAAAACTAGGTCAACCGTCCTCCACATGAACATTGGAACACAAACCAAGCTTGGCTATAGTCCTTAAAGGAGAGCTAAGCTATAGGGGTTATGTCCCTTTATCATACGAATGATGATTTATTACTAAGGATTTGATTATACTATGCAATAATAGGCTAAAGTAATGAATCTGAGCTATGTTACAGAGTACAGCTATAGAAAGCAGGAATCTAAAAAAAATAGTAAACAGAGGATAGACTAGAACCTGTCACTAAAATTTGGGTAAAATTGGGTCTTTAGGATCCTATGAAAAGTAGTCTTCATCTGTCATGATCTGTGATCGTTTGTCTACTCTTTGATTTGTGATACCTGTTTCTGATCATCGTAGATGTGCAAAATAATAAGAGATGGAAGGGTTGTGGCTATATAAGACTTTGCCTCAGTCAACCTCTATTTTGGTATTCTTACCTCATGGATATCTAGATTAGAGAAGATCAAATAGTGTGTGATCCTAATCTTATGTGTATCTAAGATTGTAATGAGTAGCAAACCAAAAGATTTATCACAAAATGCTAACCCTATATGACTCAAGCATATAGAATGATCAACTCAAGAGAAGTGTCTCACTCAAGGAAACACTAACCTTCAACTCAAGGAATGTTGACTAATCAAAATCTATAGAATAAGAAGGCATTGCAACCATACCCAATCACGATGATGTAGGTACTCAAGCCAAACTCAAGTTGGTGGTTCCAACCCTTCTCTCAAACATGCAAGAAGGAATGAGATAGACTCAACATCTTGCTTCCAAATTCACTACAATCCTTTCCAAGAGCATATAAATCAGTATTCCAACAATAAATAAACCTGCAATAATTCATAAGTCTACAATAATATGAAGATAGCCAAGAGTTCTCTAGAGTCTTTAAAGTCTTTTCAAAGTCTTGTTTAAATATGAAGTCGAAGGAGGGAAAAATATTTGAATATTAGAGGTCATTGAAGCGCGGGACTAAAATTTTGAAATCAAGGTCACATCACTCAGGACAAGGCTAACACCATCGAGGGATTTAAATCTCCACAAGACACGAGAGGACACTAGCGCTTGGGCACAAGGGCCCTAGTTAAATCTTCCCAGCAAGTTAGCATTAATTTGGGACATCACTAGAATCTTAACACTACCCTATATTCCGACATTTGATCAATGACAACAATTTAGTAAAGTTTAGGAAGATTTAGGGAGGTTTAGGAAGGTTTAGTAAAGTTTAGGAAAGTGAAGCACTTCTCTCAAGTCGAGGGTAAGGCCAAGGCTAGAAAGTGGTCCTAAAAGTGGACTAATGAAGCGGATACCAAGGCAGGTGCTAAACAAAATGTGAAATTATGCTTGCACTATCAAGGAGCACAATTTATGACATAACAAGAGTAGGCATTGATCTATTTATCAATCTGTCCACTTTCATATCTATAATGAAGAAATCACATATTTGGTATTGCTTATTAGTAGTCTAGGGATTCATCCATTATACACAGGTTTATTATTTCCTATCTGTAACACTTCTAGTAAAATATTATTGCTGCATCCATAAAAAAATGTGTATAGTGTTGTGTTCATGTCCAATCATTAAGGGTACAAGGAAGGTGGGCATTGCGAAGTCATCTTCAAACCCTTCTCATATTCCATGAACAAATCATCTACTCTTTCTAAAATATCTATTTTAGGTGTACCCACCTAGGTTTAGCAAAGCCTAAAGTGCAGGAGAGATTGTCTATCTCTTGTTTGTTGGCCATACTGTAAGTGAATTTTAAAATAGAGATTCACAACTCTTTAGAAGGATCTGAAAGTGGCTTGGAGAACCAACATTTGGATCTCATATTGAGATATATGTGGAGTGGCTTCCCTCCAATAAGCAGCATTGTATGGTGTTTCCCTACTTCAATGGTTTGATCTATTTTATGAATACATTTGAGTATTTCTACTATTGAATTGTGAGATCTCTCTTTCATTATTGGGCTATTTTTATTATTTGGGTGAGTGTAGGACCATGATGGGCTAAACAATGCCCCTAAGAGGCGATGAAAATGTTAAAACTAGACTTAAATAACTTTACATCAAAATTTGAATGAGTTATCTACATAATGTGAAAATAAGACAATAATAAAAGTTGTAGGAAATTGAATGTAGTTAATGGGATACTACTTTATTTTTTAATTTTAAAATTAATTTTGTGAATATTGGATATTTCAATGAGGCATTACTAAAATTGTTAGAAAAACGTAAAAAGTAGGTATCATTCTGGCCAACCTAAGTATGAGAAAAATAAAATATTTTTCCTTCAAACTCTGGACATAAGTAAACAACACATGAGTAAATGTAACGCACATTTTTTTGACTTTTTTAAATAAATAGATAATTATTTATGAATTTTTTACTATGACTTTTTAAAAATATTAAAAATTTAATTTTCTGGCCAACCTAACGTGGGCAAAAAATATTAAATTCAAAACTTCTTTTTTATTAAACCTATAGCCAATAAATCCTAGAATGTAATGCATCTTTTCAATTTAAAAAAAGATAAATAGTTTGAAAGTTATGAATGTTTTTCCATATGTGTATCAATCAGGAAATCAAACATAGTGTATGTAGAAAATTAATAATTATTATCTATTAAAATTATATATATATATATATATATATAAAATATTTTTAGAATTTTGATAGTTTACTCTACAACCCCTTTTTGTTTTATTAAATATAGTTACAAAAACGTCTATCAACTTCAAGGATGAAGTCATAGAAAATTTCAAGATAACACTTAATGAGTGGTTTTGCAAGTTTCTTTGGCAAGTTTGAGGACTCCCACTTGCCTAAATCTAAGGTAATTCCAAGGAATGTTTAGAGGGAATCCATATTTGAGCTAGAAATATTAATATTTTTTCCATCCAAATCTAAATATGTCTAAATGTTAGCACTTTTTCATCTAGTAGGATTTTTTTTGACATTGTCACTGTTTGACCCATCATGATCTCACACTCAACCATTTTATGTGAGGCTCTTAACATTTGGTATCAGGTCTCTTTCCAGGGGAAACTGGGAAGAATTTGTGTGTTGCTAATTTTTTCATTGAAGGCCAAATTTCTTGCAGAGGGTCATGTGCCTCACATAAGTCTTCAAAAAATGTGATTCTAGATTCATTAGAAAGAGGAATTCAATAACTTTTCAAAATGCAGTTAGATTAAATATTTAGATCAGTATCAAGGGAGATATGGTGATTTGAAGTTGAGCCTATGATTCTGATTTTCACAAATGTTTGACATGTGACTTTTAGAAAAAGTTTATATCTTGCAATTTAGGTGAGTAAATCACTTTCTATTTTTTGAAAGTGGTTAGAAATATTTAAATCTACTTTTCTATATTATTTTATTTTAGATTTGTGGTAGAAAGGGAGATTTCTTTTTAAAAAAATTGAAACACTAGTTTCAATGGAGTTTCTTAAATTTGATGGAAGTGGTAATGCATTAGAATGGTGGCACCAATTTAAAAGAGATTATGGTCACAATTTATTCCAAAATGTACATATACATTTTTTAGAACACTTAGAAGGCATAGCTTACCAATGATTTCTTGTCAAACAAAGACATTTTCTTTGAATGAATTGGAACATGTTCTTTTAGATAGATGGGCACCAAAATAAATAATAGTTGATAAGGATAAGAAAATAAAAATTAAAAACGAAGGTAAAGGATAAGGAGAAGAAGAAGAAGTGGAAAATAAGGAAGAGGATATTAGCAAAAAAGATGTAGAGCAGATGACAGATAAAAATACATGCATTTTTCTTAAAAAAAGAGATTTTATCTTTCAATTTCATAGATGTATTCAAAAGGTAAGGGTTATAAATTATTTTTGTAAAATCCTAGCAACATGTATAATTGTAACTTTTCCCGCTTCTCTGCTATTTGAATTCGGTAATGCATGGGAATGGAAGGTGACAATCTGAGGGGCCCTGTGATCCAGCCCCCTCCCCTGACTCCTAGGGAATCTGTTGTCGACACGGGTTGTCGGAGGGATATCATGAATCCACCCTTGAAACAAGGATCAAAAAAGTGGAAGGAGGCACTTGTTGGAGCTGTGCTTAGTGGGGCAGGTAGCTCTAGTAGTATTATGGTTATATCTGAGTCTAAAGGGGCTAAGGTGCTCAAGATTCCAGACCAAGCTATTTTACGGGTGGTAGCTTCGATGGAAGATACCCTGGTGGGAAAATTCTTTACCTTCAGACCCAATATTGATTTGGTATGATAGTAGATATCAGCCAAATGGGCTCTTAAGGGCAGTGTCTCTGCCAGTGCTATGTCAGGTTGTAGGAATACACTCAACACTGAGAAGGGGGGTGAATCAGTGTTGATAACAATTTTAACATTTTTTACTCCTTTTCTTAATTTAAATTCACAAATGTAGAATTCTTCAGATAGAACAAAGAAAATATGCAGAGTATCAAAACAAAACTTGACACAAGAAATTTCCTGAGTGGAAAACCCTCTTGGGGTATAAAAACCACTCAACTGCCTCACTAGCTTAACACAAATTTCTGATTACAATTGTCTCACTGACATTACAATTCTGCCTCACTGGCATATTGTACTTCTCTTCATGTCTCACTGACATTACAACATCAACATTCAATGAAAATTATAACTCAGGGGATTTCCCTGTTTCAATAAAAAACAAAACCTTATTTCTCCCTTTTAAGACAAACAAAATAAATTCTTTGCAATCAACCTTTAACTGTCTTCAACACCTACAGTCATTCAATTTTGATCTTGAAAATACTTCATACCTCTGCAAAACAATCTCAAACTAATTCACCATTTCTTGAGCTTTCTCTCTGTGCAAAACTGAACAATTTATCCTCTCTGAGAAATTATTGTCTTTAATCACCTTCACTTTCTCTGAACAAACATTAATCCATCATGATCATTGAAGGACTCCATTCATTTATTGAATCAACATTCTTTCAAAATCTCAACATAAATCCCTGAAAAAAATGATTCTTCATTCCTGCAAAAATACATTTCAAAACAACAATTCCATTCTCCAAAAACTTCTTTCAATCTTCAAAATGTCATCTCTCATCTGCAACTCTTTATATCTGCCATACAAAATCTCTATATGCAAAATGAATTTCAATCAAACAATAATATCAAAAAAAATTGTTCAACTTCCACCATCATATTTCATTCATCTCACATTCTCAAAAAAAATAAAAACTAAAAACACCAAAATGAAGATTACATTCTTTTTATCTTCTCTGTCGTGGGAAACCTTCCAGATCTAACAAAAAATCTTAACTAACTTTCTAACTTCAACTTTCAATACTCCATATCTCTTGGACTTCGCTGTCTTACTAGAATAGAAACAAAAAAACATGATTTTCTTGCCTTTCCTTAACACTGAAACCGTCAAATTTAGAATCTGCTATATGCGGCTCTGTTTAAACTTCCACCATCCGATGAGGACACCCCCGCCAATCATTATTCAAAACATAGCCGTTGATCGGCTTTTTTGCGCCCATATTAGAAGCTTACACCGGTGCTCACCAAACACCTAACACAAGGGGCCGGTAAAACAATGAGGCTCATACCCTCAAGTTGTTATTTAAAAACCCGATGACCTCCTCGACCGGTCAACTGCCGATTAGAATAAAAGTGCTATGACAGTTAGATTTTGTAAAGTTTTATATCATGTAATAAACAAATATGACAATTTGATCTTTACACCATATGATTTAACTTTTCTCCAAGTTCTTAACCTGACCACATCTGCTAACTACAGATGACTATAGATTAGATATTATATATGTCACAACCTTCTCTTTATTCAATTGATAATTATATAACATGACATAGAACATGTCACATATCCACACCATTTAACTGAAACAAAACTATTCACTGAAGACCACATCACTGACCTGAAAACTGTATCACTGAAATCATTACCATGAAGACCATGTCACTGATACCATACCATGAAGACCATTTCACTGATGAATACCATTTACTGATGAAGACCATTCCTGATGTTACTACCATTTTTGGCATCAATGAAAAGACAATATACTCAACTGTGAAATGTGCTACAAAACTCCCCCTTTGTCTTTGACATTGATGGCAAAACCATAACTCATTTCTCCCCCTTTTTGACATAAAAATGTCAAAGGCAAAAAAAATACCACAACCAATAGATTCCTGTTCTTGTAAATGCAATCCTCTGAAATTTTTTTTGTCAAAACCAACACTTTACTTCATACTGATCAAATGCACAATACTGTAACACTGCCAACCACAAAAAAATATGTACAAAAAACTATATACAGACTATGTACAAATGAGATTCAGGACATTAAAATAATCTAGAAGACAACTCCCCCTGAATCTAATATTTCTGTAACTTACTGAAGAGAGACAAGAGACAGAACTCCCAGTCTCTGTCTCAGAGTTTCAAATGTCTCCTTTGTCAAAGGCTTTGTGAAGATATTAGCCAATTGATCAGTAGTATGCACATATTCCAAAGCAACTTCATTTTCAATCACCTTTTCCCTTAGAAAATGATATCTGATAGCAATGTGCTTAGTTCTTGAATGCATTATAGGATTCTTTGACATATTGATAGAACTTGTGTTATCACAAAGGATAGACACAGGCTTTTTAACCTCAACCTTAATATCAAGAAGTGATTGTACCATCCAAAGTACCTGTGTACAACATGATGAAGCAGCAATGTACTCAGCTTCAGCTGTAGATAGAGAAACACAATCTTGTTTCTTACTATGCCATGCAACCAATCTGCCACCCAGAAAGAAAGTTGCCCCACTTGTGTTTTTTCTGTCATCAGGACACCCTGCCCAATCTGCATCTGTATAGGCAAGAAGTGTAAAATCATTGTGTCTAGGATACCATAAACCAAAATCAAGTGTACCCTTAATATATCTAAAGATTCTCTTAACAGCATTCAAATGTGATTGTTTAGGACAAGCTTGAAATCTAGCAACCAAACAAACAGCCTGCATAATATCAGGCCTAGAAGCAGTGAGATATAAAAGACTCCCAATCATAGATCTATACAGAGACTGTTCTACTTCAGGTGATTCATCATTTTTACTTAAGCTTATGCCCTGTCTCCATAGGAGTACCCAAAGGTTTGCAATCATCCATTTGAAATCTCTTTAACTTCTCTCTGGCATATTTATTTTGTGAGATAAATATTCCCTTTTCAAGCTGAGATACCTGAAGACCAAGAAAGAAAGACAATTCTCCCAACATAGACATTTCAAATTCTGACTTCATAATGTTAGGAAATGAATGACTCATATCATCATTGTTACTACCAAAAATGATATCATCAACATAAATTTCAACAACCAGAATATCCTCACCTTTGATTAAATAGTACAAATTACTGTCCACACCTCCTTTTGTGAACCCCTGTTCCTGCAGAAACTTATCCAGTCTATAATACCAAGCTCTTGGAGCTTGCTTTTAAACCATATAAAGCCTTTTTCAACCTATAAACATGATCTGAATTATCTTTATTCACAAAACCTTCTGGTTGTTCCATATAGACTTCTTCTTCAAGATCTCCATTTAGAAATGCTGATTTTACATCCATTTGGTAAACTTTAAAAATTTTATAAACTGAAAAAGCTAAAAACATTCTTATAGCTTCTAATCTAGCAACAGGAGCAAATGTTTCTTCAAAGTCAATACCTTCAATTAGTGAATACCCTTTGCAAACCAATCTGGCTTTGTTTCTAACAACTTTACCTTTATCATCAAGCTTATTCCTAAACACCCATTTTGATCCAATGACATTCTTACCTTCTGGTCTTGGAACAAGTTCCCATGTTTTGTTCTTTTCTATTTGACTTAACTCCTCTTCCATGGCTTTAATCCAGGCTTCATCTTTGCTGGCCTCAACATAATTCTTTGGTTCCATTTCAGATATCAAACACACATGTGCTTGATTATGTGCAGCATCAAGCTTTCCTCTTCTTGTTAACACACCACTGTCCTTATCCCCAATGATCAACTCATGAGGATGATCTCTTTGAAAAGCCTTTGAAAGAGTCTTTGTCTTAACATCAACAGATTTTTCAGGATCTTCTTCCTCTTCTTGAATTTCTTCTTCCTTTTGTGAATGATGATCAACTTCATTGTCATGAATCAACTGCATACAGGGCTGCAAATCCTCATCCACCTTAACATTAGTACTTTCAATTATTCTTTTGAGCCTATTGTTAAAACACTTATATGCCTTGCTATGTGTAGAATAACCAAGAAATATGCCTTCATCACATCTAGACTCAAAACCACATAAGCTATCATTATCTTTTTTGATGTAACACTTACTTCCAAAAATTTTAAAATACCCAACATTTGCTGACTTACCATACCAAAGTTCATAAGGAGTATAATTTGACTTTACCCTTAATTGAACTCTGTTCAAAGTATATACAACTGTATGAACAGCTTCTCTCCAATAGACATTAGGCAAATTTGCATCATGTAGTAAGGTTCTTGCCATCTCTTTTACAGTCCTATTTTTTCTTTCAGCTACTCCATTTTGCTTGGAGTTCTAGGAGTGGAGAATTGCCTTCTTATCCCATGTTTTTCACAATACTCTTCAAATTCCTTTGAAGTGTACTCTCCTCCATTGTCTGACCTTAAACATTTTAGCTTGAAATCATATTCCTTTTCAACCATCTTCTTGAAGATTTTGAATCTATCAAATGCCTCTGATTTATGCCTTAAGAATGTTACCCATGTCATTCTTGAAAAGTCATCAATGAAAAGCATAAAATATTTTTCTCCTCCCAGAGCTTTAGTCCTTGTAGGACCACACAAATCTGAATGTACCAGCTGTAGAGGTTTTGAAGTAAAATACTCCTTAGGCTTGAAACTAACTTTGGTTTGCTTACCCAGCTGACACTCTTTGCATATAGTATTACTTGGTTTTGAAATATGAGCCATATTTCTGACATTGTGATTCCTGCTGATTCTCACAAGATTGTCAAAATTCACATGACCAAGTCTTCTATGCCACAACCAGCTTTCCTCAATTTGACCCATGAAACAGATATGGCTATCAACACTTTTAGTTTCTGAGTTATGAAGATTGTAGATGTTACCACTAGTCCTTAGACCTGCTGCAATAACTTTACCTAATTTCTTTTTGATCTCACATCCATGTGCATCAAAAACCACATTAAAACCATTGTCACATATTTGACTGACACTTAACAAGTTATGCTTCAGTCCTTCTACAAAATACACATCATGTAGTGGTGTTTCATCATCAAGAAGAATTGTACCTTTGCCTTTGATCATAATGCAATCATTATTTCCAAACATAACAGAGCCTTCATTAATGTCTTCAAACTTAACAAATTTTTCTTTGTCTCCTGTCATGTGGTTGGAATAACCACTGTCAATCACCCACTGTTCCTTCTTTTTGGCATGAAAAGCAGCTTGTGCAATCATAACATCAAAGCTCTTATTAATTACCTTAGGTTTCCAAACAAGCAATTTCTTTTCAGAACTCAAAGAAGACAAACCTGAAATAGCATTTCTTGTTGTTTGCTGCATTTGCAATGAAGGTCTACAGAATTTGGCAATATGCCCAAAATTTTTACAATTGTGACACTTCAAACTTCTTAAGAACATGAATGGATTCCTTTGAAATAAATGCATTTCTCTTCTGACTCCAAATCTGCATTCACTGGCTTTGTGTCCAAACCTGTTGCAATAAAAACAATATCCAGTAAAGTGAGCATTATACCTGATAGTATCACTTCTGTTGTAGTTTGTTGTCCTTATGATTGATTTGCCTTTTGTACTAGCCTTTTGAGAACATTATCCCTCTTCAAATCCAAGACCTGATTTATCTTTGAATCCTTTTTGTCTATCAAGAAGATCATCAAGTTTATCACTACTTCTGCACATATCAAGTCTTCTTCTTAGACCAACAATTTCAGCTTCAAGTGTATGATATTCCTTGTCCTTGTTATTCAACTCTTTGTCTTTATCATCAATAATTTTCTTACTTTCTTCAAGAGAAAGAATTAGATCAGTAATCTGTTTCTCATAACAAGTTAACTGTTATTCATGATATCATTTTCTTTTTGAAACTGACTTCTTTGTGCAATGATTTCCTTTTTAAGTTTCTTGACTTGACTTAATGCACACATCAATTCTCCTTCAAAATCAATAACAGCTTCACAACTGTTTGATTGTTCCTCACATTTTTCATTTTGAACTTCATTTAGAATAGCCATAAATAAAGTTTGTGCATTTTCATCAAGA
The DNA here is from genome assembly GCA_027924645.1 of Cunninghamia lanceolata. Taxonomy (NCBI): domain Eukaryota; kingdom Viridiplantae; phylum Streptophyta; class Pinopsida; order Cupressales; family Cupressaceae; genus Cunninghamia; species Cunninghamia lanceolata. The sequence goes on along the minus strand of BSBN01000424.1, from coordinate 5,123,762 downwards.
AAATCATCTAAATCACTTTCAGACATATCAACATTTTTTATGAACAAACTTCTTTTCTTTCTGAAATTATTTTTCCTTCTAGAAACAAACTGTTTCTTTTAAAATTGCTTCTTGTTTTCATCTTCATCACTGTCTAGGTCTTTGTAAGGACACTGAGCTGCATAGTGTCCAATCTTTCCACACTCAAAACATTTGAATGGAAGCTTACCTTTGTACTTACCAACAGATCCCTTCTTCAACTTGCTTGCAAGAGATATTTCTTGATCATCATCCAAATCTTCTGAATCAGAAATCTCCTTTTCTTTTCTGACTGATTTGAAAGCAGCTTCTTTTCTTGAAGGTATGTCATTGCTAATTCTCATCTCATAAGCTGTGAAAGTGCCATGAAGTTCATCAAAGGTAACTTTGCTTAAGTCTCTTTCTTCTACTGCAGACACTTTGGATTCATATTTTGGATTTAAAGTCCTTAAGACTTTTGTAACAACTGTCTTCTCTTCTAGTGTATCACCAAGTCCTCTGATAGCATTTACAATTTCTTGGACCCTTAGAAGATATTCTGCCACTTTCTCATCATCTGTGCTAGGAGGATTTGTAGCAGTATATGCAGTAACAATGGCAGCATACACATCATACCCCAGAGATGACAAATATGACTCCATCCTGAATTTCCAAAAAGCATAGTTAGAACCATCAAACACAGGTGCTTTATAATTAGAGTAACCTTCTTGACTTGCCATGATAAGTATTCCAGAAATATGATCTACCCAAGCTGATTAAGCTTTGACAGGGTACCAAGCTCTGATACCAATTGTAGGAATACACTCAACACTGAGAGGGGGGGTGATCAGTGTTGATAACAATTTTAACACTTTTTACTCCTTTTCTTAATTTAAATTCACAAATGTAGAATTCTTCAGATAGAACAAAGAAAATATGCAGAGTATCAAAACAAAACTTGACACAAGAAATTTCCTGAGTGGAAAACCCTCCTGGGGTATAAAAACCACTCAACTGCCTCACTGGCTTAACACAAATTTCTGATTACAATTGTCTCACTGACATTACAATTCTACCTCACTGGCATATTGTACTTCTCTTCATGTCTCACTGACATTACAACATCAACATTCAATGAAAATTATAACTCAGGGGATTTCCCTGTTTCAATAAAAAACAAAACCTTATTTCTCCCTTTTAAGACAAACAAAATAAATTCTTTGCAATCAACCTTTAACTGTCTTCAACACCTACAGTCATTCAATTTTGATCTTGAAAATACTTCATACCTCTGCAAAACAATCTCAAACTAATTCACCATTTCTTGAGCTTTCTCTCTGTGCAAAACTGAACAATTTATCCTCTCTGAGAAATTATTGTCTTTAATCACCTTCACTTTCTCTGAACAAACATTAATCCATCATGATCATTGAAGGACTCCATTCATTTATTGAATCAACATTCTTTCAAAATCTCAACATAAATCCCTGAAAAAAATGATTCTTCATTCCTGCAAAAATACATTTCAAAACAACAATTCCATTCTCCAAAAACTTCTTTCAATCTTCAAAATGTCATCTCTCATCTGCAACTCTTTATATCTGCCATACAAAATCTCTATATGCAAAATGAATTTCAATCAAACAATAATATCAAAAAAAATTGTTCAACTTCCACCATCATATTTCATTCATCTCACATTCTCAAAAAAAATAAAAACTAAAAACGCCAAAATGAAGATTACATTCTTTTTATCTTCTCTGTCGTGGGAAACCTTCCAGATCTAACAAAAAATCTTAACTAACTTTCTAACTTCAACTTTCAATACTCCACATCTCTTGGACTTCGTTGTCTTACTAGAATAGAAACAAAAAAACATGATTTTCTTGCCTTTCCTTAACACTGAAACCGTCAAATTTAGAATCTGCTATATGAGGCTCCGTTTAAACTTCCACCATCGGATGAGGACACCCCCGCCAATCGTTATTTAAAACATAGCCGTTGATCGGCTTTTTCACGCCCATATTAGAAGCTTACACTGGCGCTCACCAAACACCTAACACAAGGGGCCGGTAAAACAACGAGGCTCATACCCTCAAGTTGTTATTTAAAAACCCGATGACCTCCTCGACCGGTCAACTGCCGATTAGAATAAAAGTGCTATGACAGTTAGACTTTTGGTTTTTCATTCTAGGTTTAGATTTTGTAAAGTTTTATATCATGTAATAAACAAATATGACAATTTGATCTTTACACCATATGATTTAACTTTTCTCCAAGTTCTTAACCTAACCACATCTGCTAACTATAGATGACTATAGATCAGATATTATATATGTCACAACCTTCTCTTTATTCAATTGATAATTTTATAACATGACATAGAACATGTCACATATCCACACCATTTAACTGAAACAAAACTATTCACTGAAGACCACATCACTGACCTGAAAACCGTATCACTGAAATCATTACCATGAAGACCATGTCACTGAAGAAGACCATGTCACTGATGAATACCATTTACTGATGAAGACCATTCCTGATGTTACTACCATTTTTGGCATCAATGAAAAGACAATATACTCAACTGTGAAATGTGCTACATGGGTGGTATGTTCTTGTTTAAGTTTACTTCCCAAGAGGACCTTCTATCGATCCTGGCTTGGGGTCCATGGCTATATGGGAAGCATTTGCTTACCTTATGCAAATGGAAGCCAGTCTTTGACCCTAAGGCAAACCTGAATTAGTCAACTCCTATTTGGGTGTGGCTGCCAGGCCTCCCCCTGGAATACTGGGATGAGGAAATTTTTGCCTAGATAGGCAACACATTTGGAGACTATGTGACGGTTGACAAAGTCACCAAGGCTAAGGCGAGGCTTTTTTATGCTCAGTTCTGTGTCAACATTGATGTCCTTAAGACCTTGCCCACTTCTATTATTTTGGAATCTAAATATGGGAAGTGGACTCAGTGCATTTTGCATGAGAACTCTAGAGTTTTTTGTCAGAACTGCATGAAACCAAGACATTTTTTCACCCAGTGCAAGGCCCCTAAACACCCCCCACCCCAGGTTAAGGATTGGGTTGCCTCGGGTGAGAAATCGAAGGAGTACCCCTTTAAGGAAGACATCCTAAAAATTATGGAATTGTCCCCAGCCTCTCCAGAGAAGAATGCTTCTGGGATGGCTCCGAAGGAGGTGCCCCTACATGTGGAGGTGGAGACTACAATGCCTATGGTGGATGGCAAAGAGGTGACTGATAATGGGTTGGCCCATGAAGAGGTGGAACATGAGCTAGATGAAGCCTCTAAACTAAGGGATGTGCCCCATGAGGTTGTTGTTGCCAGCGGGGGATAGGAGGATTTGGACAAAGGGGAATTTACTTTAGCCTTTGGTGCATAGAAGGTGGTCTCCTAGTAGAGCACAGTGTAGGAAATGCATAGCCCAAAGAGAAGTCGGGGTCCAAAATGGGACTGAGTCCCCTAGTGATGAACTTGACCCCATCTTTGGGTGTTGGGTCCAGCAGGGGCCTGGAGGATCAAGAGGACTGGACCACCACAAAAAAGAAGGGGAAAGAAAGTAGTAGAAAGACAACCAATGTGGGGGGATAGCAGCAAGGGTAGACCCCCACACATGAAGACCAGACAGAGGGAGATAGAACTAGAAATTACTAAGGGGAAGCAAACCACCTTATTGGCCACTTCTAGAAAGACCAAGAAATGAATATCATCTTTGTTGGAAACAATGTAGATAACTGAGAGGGTGGGGTGAATCAGTTATCTTAATTTTTCTTTCTTTTCTTATCTTATCATTTAGAGTTATATCAAAACAAAACAATCATAAGAACTGAAAAGAAATTAACACATAACACAAAGATTTTTACTTGGATAACCATGTTAAGGGAAAAACCATGGGGTGACTAACACAAGATTGTATTCTCTGTTGAAAGAATAAAGAGTACAAATTTGGCACTTGCCAATTAGGGCTCACTGCCCGAGCACACTGCTCACAAGAGGCCCACTACCTATAGGAGACTTACAATCTAGAAATGCTTACAGATGATACCAAGGTGTTTGAACTGGTGAACAACATCTATATATGTAGGAATTCAGTTCTGGTTAGGCACAGTATACTGATCTGACACATTTCATTCTTCCTCTGCTCAATATAACTTTCCTGTCACATTCTGGACTTGAATTACTGCCTTCAGACTTGACTCTGCTTTTCTTCCCACTTAATTATTCATACTATCCCTTCCACACACTCACAAGATTGAATCCATCAGGCATATATATTTGCATCAAGGATTTCCAACAACTTCTTAGTCAGCAACAAGAACACCTAAGATATTTGCAAGTTATTGATCTGTCGGTCGAATCCATGCTTGATTAGTGATGTGCATCAATAACATAGGCATAGAAGTCAATAATCATGTCATTCAACAATTTATAATGCCACAAATTACTTGATCAACATCTTTTACACATCTGGATTGAGATCTGATACTTTGCTGGTCAGTTCTTCCTCTGTCTGCTCTGCCTAACTGGAACCCAACACTCAAATGCTCATATCTTTTTCATGCTTTAACATCAGAGGCTAAATCTCTGGAATACAATAGTCATGATATCCCTCTTGACTTATCCAAGTCTGTAACTTACTGAGTTACACCATCTGAGAAATCTGGACCTGATTGTCAGATCTTGTTAAATACTTTGTTCTTGTTCACCGAACCAAAACAATCTTCAATCTAACTTCTGGTATAGGCATATTATGTACTACGGATGTGTGGGATAGACTTTGTTGCCATCAATGACAATACTTACGAGGCCACACAATGTCTCTTGCCAACAATCTCCCCCTTTGGTATTGATGGCAACACTTAGTGAAAAATGACTAAGTGTCACAGTAACTCCCCATTTGCTTGTGCTATGTTTCTTGTACTATTTTACCAGAGCTCCCCCTCTGCTAGATTCCTCATTTTTCACTACTCTTCACTCACCCTTTGACATCAATGGCAAAGGGTGGAATCCGCATTCCAAAATTTTGCAAATATTATTGTATACATGGCCGCATATGTATATGCAGGTCATACATTATACTTACATATACTTAAATATATCAGCAAAAGTTGTCTTCAACTATATGATTTATGTGGCCCAACTCCTCTTCATTCTATCCAAAATGGAGATGTGTCCACTTAACAAAAAAGCATATTCTTCTGCTCTCTTTAAGTCTATTGGATCACTGGTCCGGACTATACTTTGTGCCTCTATCAAGGCATCATGCACTGCCTCTAACTTGGGGATGATTATCCCTCTAAGCTCACACATTCTATCCATTATGTTCTTTTTCTCTTTAACTAGCTCTTTAATTTCATTTATTATAGCAATAGCTTGACATTGATGATTCACCAAAGAGGTAGTAAGGGAATCAAAATTCTAAGATAAACTTGACAATTTTCCTTCTTGTTCTTTCACTTTCTTCTCAATGTCTTCTATCACTTTGGGCCAAGTTAAACAAAATTTGTATATGTCACCACCATCCTTAAGAGCATTTTCAAGGCTCTTTATGCCAATGCCTAAGGTTCTTCTATCATTAGCAATTAGACCTTGTACTTCACTAAACCTCTTTCCCAAGAACTCCTTCTGAACCTTAGTTTCTACCGATTTCTTTAAGGATTCAAAATGAGTGTTAACAGAACTGACTAAGTTTCTTAGATTACTGGATGGAGAGGCAGATGGATCCTTTTGATAGGTTGGTATAATCTTCTCCAACATCCTAGATACAATCTCCAATAGCTCACAATCCTCCATGTGTGATTTTAGAAGTTTCTCTTTTGCTTTGGCCTGAGCAAAAGATGCTACTTTCATTATCTGAATCAGAGAGAGAGAGTCAAAGTTTAGTGGCCCTTGAATTAACTCAGGTTCATCCAACTCCACTATATCTTTGTCTAGGAAGTTCTATACTGTCTTTGTAGTATCTCTTGCTGACTCTACTTCCTTCCTTTTGGGGGCATCCAGACTCACTTGCTTATTGATATTTGTTTCTTCTACCTGTCCTTCTTCTTCCAGAACAGTGGAGTCTAATGCCTCAGATGGCTCTTCATAATTTTTCCATCCTTGTCAGAAAATGTTTCTTCTTTCAATCCTTCCTTTTCTGGAGCAAAGGAATCTAAAGCCTTAGATGACTCTTCATCAATTTTCTTTAATCCTTCAACATCCATGTTAGAAGGCTCTTCATCTATTTCCTCTATGATAGGAAGATTAAATCTCATCAAGGCTTTCCAAAGAATTTCTTTTGTTTCATTAGCTATTTGATTAGTTTCTCCAATCATGAGTTTATTGATCCGGGACTTGCTCCTGAAGTCATCCTTACAATCCTTGAACACCATGTCCATTTGTTTGGAGTGATAGAGGGCCATAGTTGTATCACTATCTACTCCCACATCTCCAAATCTTTTGGCTTTGCATTCTCTTTTCTTTGATCCAATACATCTTCTAGGCTCTTTGGAATTAATGAAATTATTTCAATGAATGCTTTGTTATATATATGCAAATACCTTATAGTAGCTTCCTCTAGAATTCTCTTGTCAGCATCATTATATTCATCATAGAACTCTGTCATTGGTTGCAGGTTCCCATCCACAGTAACTGCCTTGATGATATCATCAATAGAAAGAGTAGGCTTCTCAACATACTCTGCTGACTTCTGCTCCACATCAATCTTGGGGGAATTTACTTTTGTTTTCTTCAATTCTCTAATCTCTACATCTCACTCAGTCTCATCATCATCCTTGAGACTCACATAGGCTCTTTTGGCCTTGGACTTCTTTCTCTTTTCTTTTACAGATGAATGGGCTTCCGGATTTGCAACTTTAGAGCTCCCAAAGGCAGAACTCCTGGTAGTTCTTGTCCAGGAGGAAGCTTCTACTAGAACCTGTTCTTTCTTTGCTTCCTCTTTTTCTTTCTCTATTGGCAATAATAGCTTCTCTGGTGATGCCAAATTTCTCAGCCAGTGCTTTAACTTCTTTTCTCACCTTTCCCTTTATCTCAGGCCTTCTTTGTTCAACATGTAGTTTTATGTTTAATTCTTTAAAAGTGCCAAACCTCTCTACTTTGGGGTCTTTGGGTTGACTCAGTAAATGTTGAATATGAGTCTCCAATATGTTTCCATCAACCTCATAGCCCATGGGCACTATCCATACTGTCCTTGGCTCAACTGTCTCTATTAAGCACTGATTAGTATCTACCATAAAGCAGACTATGTCTTGGTACTTCTCCACTATTGTTTTGGGAATTCTTTCTCTTGCTTGCATCATGCTCTGGAAGTTTTTGAAGTAACCCCAGAGAGCTATCTTCTAGGTTTGAGTGTCACCAAGTTCATACAAGTAATCCCTGATCTGTATAGCAACCGGTTTGTCATTTTCCTAGATCAGACCTTTTGAGCCTGGTAACTCATTCATGAAGTAGAAAAACAAGCATAACACCAAATCACCATATTTGAAAGAGTTCTTTTTATCTTTCTTGATCTTTTGTAGGTTCTCCATTAGTTGATGCAATTGGAGTTCACAGAGGTCATAATCTACATTCTCTCTTAGCATTTGGTATGCAGTGTAGATGGCAGTACCAGATATAGAGTTTTCTCTACTTGAATGGTAAATCTTGTATCCAATCACAATTAAGGAAAACTTGACATCCGGATCAGTGATGTCATCAATGGTCATTGCCCTTTTATCATATTTTGAACTTGTGGCTTCAGATACTATTTGGTTCTTCACAGACTTAAGAGTAGGCAACCCACCAATGGAGTGCAAACTAGTTACTGCTTTGATGGCATCTTTGGTTATTTCTTAAAGGCCTCATTAACCACATGAAGTTATCATGAATCTTTCTTAAGATATACCAGACCCATTCGTCCTCTCTAAAAGATGGAAAATGTATGCAATGTGCAAAATGCTTATCTTTTAGGGTCTGGAACTCCGGTTTCAGATCAAAGTTCTCATTGCTTAACTAATTACGGTATAGATTCATCAATTTCAGGTCTCCAAAGTCCTCAATGTTTGCATGTATATAAACCCTAATGTCTTCTACATGGAGAACGCCATATGGTGTACAAGAAAACACACTGAAAGGATCAACCTCAATACATTTATGAGGATGTTTCTTGAAAGCTAGCCTTGGTCTCTCAGAAACATTTACAACCATAGGAGTAGCCATTCTAATCAATGAATATTGGAGAGATTAAAAGAAATATCTCTTCATGCCTTAGGGTTTGGAGCGACTACCAAAACATATTGCACTTGGATTTGATCTTTAGCTGCGTTTGAGTGTATTGTTGGATTTCTTCTCAGAGCTCTTCTCCCTTCTTCGTGAGTGTAAAGTGTTGCAAATGATGGATGAGAAACCTTTTAACCTTGTCCAAAAATCTAATTTCCTTTTGTAATAAATGCACAACTTAAGTCATCCAGTTACCCTGTTTTGAGATAGATTTCCTTGAATCACTATGTGAATCTTTAAAATCATTGTCTATGAGGGTTGACAACATATCTTCACCTTTTTCAAACATGCCATAGGTTCGCAGATTAAATATTTCAATTCTGGATCATACCGGATTTGTCTGTGAAATTTTGTTTTACCAGATAGCAGCTGATATAGGAGTTCCTCATAGCTTCCTCAAATCTACATGCAGATTTGTCAAATTTTGTCTGGACGAGTTTTGAATGAATCTCCTCAAACCCTTTAAACCGTAACCTCTTATTCTAACTTAATGTGCTGAACTTAGGCACTCACTAGTTGGTTGGGGGAAGAAGGATATTCTTTGTAGCTCCCCCTACGGCAAAGCTCACTTTTTAGTTTCCAGAAGGATTATCAGCACCGGATTCCAGTGCAGATCCATCTCCAGTATTCAATGTGCTCTTCTTCACCCAAATCTTACTCATCTCCTCTTGAACTTCATCTGCATTTACTTTACCTTTGCCTTTATCTTGTTTCTGATTATGTTTTACCAGACCCCTTTCATCATGATTTCTACTTCTACAAAATCTGGCTATATGATCAAATTTATTGCAATTGTAACACACAACATTTCTTTGCTTATTTGGTTGATATCCTTTTGATCTACACTGATTATCCATATGTTCCATTCTATTGCAAGTAAAGCATCTACCATTGAAGGGATTGTTTATTTGCATATTTCTGCATTCATGAGATTTGTGACCATTCCTTTTGCAACTAAAACATTGACCAGAGAAGGATGAATTGTTCTGATTCATTATGTTCCTGCACTGAGTTGCTTTATGACCGAACTTGTTGCAATTGAAGCAATTCCCATTGAAAGGTGGATTTCTTTGGGCATTTGGTTGCCTTACTGGAGGTCTTCTAGGCCTGTTCCTTTGACTTCCTGATCCAAAGTTCCTTCAACCAGATCCAAAGATTTCACCTTTCTCATACCCCAAGCCGCGCTTATCATCAACCCTCTTTTGACTTGCAAGAAGAAATTCAAGTTGGGCTGAGCTAATCTTGAATTTTTCTTTGTATTTATTTGTAGAATGAAGATCTTGTTTGAGAGAGTCTATTTGGTTCTCAAGTTGTTCTTCATTGTCTCTGGCTTCTTCAAGATCAGATTCAAGATGCCTGATTATTCTGTCCATTTTGTAGCAGCCCTCTATTTTCTCTTTGAGGGATTGTTTTAGATTATCTTCAGTCTTTCTCTTTTCTTCAATTTATTGGGTGAATTTCATATCCCCTGATTCCATTTCATGTCTTATCATAATTACTTCTTTTGACAACTTCTCACATAGCTTAGTTTTCTCATTCAAATCCTCATCAATATTATTGGCTTCATTCTGATTTTCTAACTTCTGGAGTAGTTCCTTTCTCTTTTTCATAGAAATACTAAGTTTTTCTTTCATCTCATTGATGAAATCATCAGCTTCCTTAAGTTTTTCTCTCAAATCATTGACTTTAGAGTGGGATTGTTCAAGATCATCTAGGGTTGACTGAAGTTGTTCTTTCATACCATATGCATCCATTAAGATTCCCAGATCTTCCTTGAGCTGTTAGGCTTTTTCAAAGGAACTAGGCTCTGATACCAATTGTTGGAAACAATGCAAATAACGGAGAGGGGGGGTGAATCAGTTATCTTATTTTTTCTTTCTTTTCATATCTTATCATTTAGAGTTATATCAAAACAAAACAATCATAAGAACTCAAAAGAAATTAACACATAACACAAGGATTTTTACATGGAAAACCCTGTTAAGGGAAAAACCATGGGGTGACTAACCCAAGATTATATTCTTTGTTGAAAGAATAAAGAGTACAAATTTGGCACTTGCCAATTAGGGCTCACTGCCTAAGCACACTGCTCACAAGAGGCCCACTGCCTACAAGAGACTTATAGTCTACAAATCCTTACAGATGATACTAAAGTGTTTGAAATGGTGAACAACATCTATATATGTAGAAATTTAGTTTCGGTTCGGCACAGTATACTGATCTGATGCATTTCATTCTTCCTCTACTCAATATAACTTTCCTGTCACATTTTGGGCTTGAATTACTGCCTTCGCACTTGACTCTACTTTTCTTCACACTTAATTATTCATATTGTCCCTTCCACACACTCACAAGCTTGAATCCATTGGGTATATATATCTGCATCAAGGATTTCCAACAACTTCTTAGTCGGTAACAAGAACACCTGAGATATTTGCAAGTTATTGATCTATCGGCTGAATCCATGCTTGATTAGTGATGCGCATCAAAAACATAGGCATAGAAGTCATTAGTCATGTTGGTCAACAATGTATAATGCCACAAATTGCTTGATCAACACCTTTTAAACATCTGGATTGAAATCTGATACTCTGTCGGTCAATTCTTCCTCTATCTTCTCTACTTGACTGGAACCCAACACTCAGATGCTCATATCTTTTTCATGCTTTAACACCAGAGGCTAAATCTCTGGAATACAATAGTCATGATACCCCTCTTGACTTATCCAAGTCTGCAACTTACTGAGTTACACCATCTGAGAGATTTGGACTTGATTGTCGGATCCTATTACATACTCTGTTCTTGTTCGCTGGACCAAAGCAATCTTCAATCTGACTTCTAGTATAGGCATATTATGTACTGCGGATGTGTGGGATAGACTTTGTTACCATTAATGATGATACTTACAAGGCCACATAGTGTCTCTTGCCAACAATCTCATGGAACATTAGAGGGCTCAATAGCACTCAAAAATAGTTGCTGGTTAGGAATTATTTTTTTGATAATAAATTTCATATTCTCCTACTCCAGGAGGTCAAAATGACGGAGGAGAATTTCAAGCTTTCTATAAAAAAGATCTTGTCGAGTATGGGTTATACTATTAGTGGAGCCTAAGGAGCTTTAGGAAGCATTGCTACTATATGGAACCATAATCTGGTAGAGAGTGTGATTTGCTGTTCTAGGCATTTTATTGAAGTTTCCTTCCAAAATAACCTTGAAAGGTGGACTTTCATCAATGTTTATGCTCCTCATACTCGTAGTAATAAAAAGGAGGTCTGGGATAGCTTGACTATAAAAATCAAGGGAGCTAGAGGAACCAATTGGATGATCATGGGGGATCTAAATTCTCCCTTCTACCCATTTGAGAAAATGGGGGGGCTCACGGACTTCTCCGATAGCATGTCAAACTTGGCTGAGTTTTTAGGAAGTGTTGGTCTCATGGATATAGATCTGATGAGGCAAGCTTTTACATGGTCGAACATGAGACAAGGGAACAATCTAATTTAGGTTAAGTTAGGTAGATTCTTAGTCTCTTCTTACTGGGCCATCATGAATCTTGTGCATTTGACTGCCCTTCCTCAGGTGGGCTCTAACTATAATCCTCTTTTACTTAGCTAGCACGAGGGGAGTATGAAGGGCCCCTTCCCCTTTAGATTTGAAATGATGTGGGCCCTCCACCCAGACTTTAGGGACATCCTTTCTAGGTGGTGGAATATCCCTATTCATGGCCCTACTATGTATAGATTGGCTCATAAATTGGCTAATGTGAGGAGCATGGTTAAAGGATGGAACAAATATATCTTTGGCAATGTCCTGACCAGGAAGAAAAGCATTATGGGGCAACTTAAGGAAGTGCAAGATAGAATGGAGAAGGGGGACCTCTCAGAAGAATTGTAGACCCTAGATAACACTCTTTCTAAGGATTGGGTGTGGACTCTCAGGGAAGAAGAGGTTTACTGGAAGCAAAAGTCAAGAGTTCAATGGCTTAAAGAAGGAGATAGGAACACTTCCTTCTTTCACCAATCCACCCTAAGGCATATGAAGAGGAATTTGATAAGGAAACTTAGAGATGATCATGGTACTATGCTTGAGGATGATGGGGAGATTAGGAGATTAGTACATAATTGCTTTGAGTCCCTATTGGTTGCTCAACAGACTAGTGCCTCTATGGATGAAAGTTGTTCCCTCCTGGATTCTATACCGACCATTCTATCTGAAGAGTATAACTGCCTCCTAACCAAACCCATCTTGGAGGAGGAAGTTAGAGCTATTGTCTTCTCTATGGGTGCCTTCAAAGCCCCTGGACCGGATGGTTTCCCCCCGACCTTCTTTCAAACCCTTTGGGAGATTGTGGGGAATGATGTCTTCCAAGCAGTCAAGGATTTCTTTCGAACTGGAAGGTTCCTACGGCAGTTGACCAGCACATTTATTGCTCTGATCCCAAAGAAGATAGAAGCCAATCTTATGACTGATTTTAGGCCTATAAGTCTCTGCAACACGGTGTACAAGGTCTTCATCAAAATTCTAGTTTTTAGGCTTCAACCCCTCCTTGAAAAACTCAATTCACCTAATCAGAAGGGTTTTGTTCCTGGGAGACAGATCCTTGATGTGGCCATCACTACTCATGAGATTATCCATTCAATCTCTAAGAGCAACTCCTCAGGTATGATCTTTAAATTAGATATCTCCAAAGCCTATGATCGTGTTAATTGGGACTTCTTGCTCAGGGTTCTAAGGAAATTTGACTTCCATGAGAAGGTGAATAATATGATAAAAGAGTGTATATCCACAATTCGCTTCTCTGTTCTAGTCAATGGTTCTCCCAGAGGGTTCTTCCCCTCTGGGAGGGGCCTCAAGCAAGACAACTCTCTTTCTCCCTATCTCTTTATCTTGTTGGCTAAAGTTTTGGGTAGGAATGCTTGCAACCTTTTGATGCAGGGGACTCTATGGTATCAAGCATGCCTCCTCTGCTCAAACTTTAGTCATATAGCAGTTTGTCAATGATACTATATTATTCAAGATTGCCTCAGTTGTTGAAGCTAGAAAATGGAAAATGCTCCTTAAGGCTTATGAAGGAGTCTTTGGTCAAAGTATTAATTTTGAGAAAAGTCACATCTACTTTCTAAATACTCAGGAGGATCTGCAAAGAAAAATCACCCATGTCCTAGGTTGTTCGAGTGCGAGGTTCCCAACCACTTACTTGGGCCTCCTGCTTACTATCACTAAAGTCTCATCTAATTTTTGGAATGGATTACTTGAAAGAATACAAAGGAAATTAGCTAGATGGAAAGGCACCTTCCTGAGCCAAGTGAGGAAATTCCAGCTCCTCAAACCTTCACTTCAAGGTATGCCAAACTACTCCCTACGTCTGTTCAAAATACCTAGGTATGTGGCAGAGAAGACTGAACAAATCCAAAAGAAATTCCTTTGGTCTAGAGTGGAGGAGAAATGAAGAATTGCCCTAGTTGGGTGCGATAAGGTCTGCACCCCTAGATGCCAGGGGGGATTAGGATTGAGAAGAATCTAGCTCATGAATCGTGCCTTCTTGTCCAAGGTGGGATGGAACCTCATTCAAGGTAACAAAGACTGGGGGAAATTATAATGGCTAAGTATCTCAATGGGGATTGGGGTGGTAAGTTTCTCTCAGATGTTGACTTACTCAAAGGCTCTGTAATTTGGAATGGTACTCTCAAAACCTGTGGCCTTCTTCGCCAAGGAATTTGGTGGAAGATTGGAGATGGCAGGGATGTTAACTTTTGGAAGGATAAATGGCTGAAGGATAAGCCACTTAAGGAGGTGGAGTATGGCAGAATTGTGGATAAGGCTTGTATATTCTTTGGTCCCAGGGCAGCTAACTACTTTACGATCCATAGGGGGTTCAGGAGATAGAAGGATATGACAGAATGTGTCCGGGAACATGATGAGGATAGGATGCTAGCTATTCAACTTCAAAGGGACCTGGAGAACTTTAGACTCCCTCTCTTCCCTAAGCAGGATCAGATAATCTGGGACAAGGATAGTAAAGGTCTATTCTCAGTTAGAAGTGCTTATGGCCTGATATAAGACTCTGGGGAGGATAAGTTCTGGGGGAAAGTTTGGATTCCTAAACTTCTTCCTAAAGTCAATTTATTCTAGTGGACTTCGATGCACAATAGAATTTGACTATTGATAATCTGAAAAGGAGGGGTTTTCAAATGCCTAACAGGTGTGTCCTCTGTGGGACTAAAGAAGAGATGCCCAATCATATTTTCCTTCATTGTAATTTTTCTTGGGAGATTTGGGGTTTGATCTTTGAAAAGCTTAATATAAGCTAGACCTTGAATAGTATGGGATTGGAGACCCCCTTTTAGTCTGGTGCTCCCACTGACCAAGGAGCTTTGGTTACAATTACCACCCCACTTGGCCTGGAATCTTTGGAAGGAACATAATAAAAGGATATTCAGAGATAAATTCAGAACACCTGTGGAAGTTTTCTAGAGCTACCTCAAACTGCTAGCTAAGAACATCAACTCTAGCAACTTCAAAGCTGCTGATAGGCCCCCTGGATGAGAAGAACAGTGTCTATTAAAACATTGGAACATCAGCCCTGGCATTTGCTGAATAGATGACTCTAAAAGGCTTGCTAGAGAAAATAGCAGGTGGGCCATGCCTTAGAAAGGTTGGTTTAAGCTCGATTTTGACGTTGCTGCCAAAGGTAACCTGGGGGTGGCTAGCGGTGGAGGAATCATAAGAACTAACATGGGAGCCTTTGTAGCTGCCTATTCTAGAGGCATTGGTCTTAAGCGTAAGAATGAGGCTAAAGCATTAGCCATGCTATGGGGAATTAAATTGGCTGTCTCCTTGAACATCAGATTTCTTCGTGTGGAAGGGGACTCGACATTAATTTTTAATGCAGCCCTAGGTTTGGCTCAGTTTGGGTGGAACTTAGCTAACATTGTGAGGGATATTAAGTTGTTGCTCAATGGGTTAGAGGTGTTCAAGATCTCTCATGTTTACAGGGGAGGAATTGCAGTTGCCGATGCTATGGCAAACCTGGGCATTGGTAGCAAAGGATGGCGATGCTAGATGAGTATGACTTTCCTACCCAATGAGATTCATACTCTCATAAAGAAAGATGAAGATAACAACAAGAATTAGATGGTTTGGGGCCATGACCATCCTCTTTTTGTGGTTGGGTGGTGGCAGGGATTATGTGCATCTTGAGACCCATTTAAATAGGTTCGAGATTGATGGTATTGGTTGGATCAACAAGTTTAGCAGGGAGAAATTTTTAAATTTTCAAAATCAGATGAGCAAGAACAAGAGAGCCTTAAAGTGGCAGTTGATTAGTTTGTTGTATGGCATTCCTAGGTGGCATAAGATGAGGGTCTGCAAGGGTCAGGAGTATAGCTGGTGGGCCAACGGTCTATTGGAGGGTTAGTGTGCTGACTGGATGACAGGTGGATAGATCATAAAGCAAAAGAGCCTTGATTTTAGTGATGATGCGAGGGATAGATCTAGCTGGGCCAAAAGGACGTTGCAGTGGCCCCTGGTAGGGGTATGGATGGTGTCTAGGATGGGTCCACCTATGGGCAATAATATTTGGTTCATCTCTGCGGTGGGTGACATTCATTGCCACACAAGGTGGCAACTAAGATATTTTTCCAAGGAGATTTTGCAATGTGGCATAGGTATGGTGAATCACCATAATAATTATGATGTGATTAATGATCTTATTTCGTGGCCTTTCCATTTCATTGAGTTACTTGCTAATCACAATAGCACTAACCTTAGCATTTTTAAGCTCTACAACCTGTGTGATATTCAAATTGCGAAGATGGGGGGAGAGATTGTGAACATTGAGTTGACCACGGTAGAGGAATTCAGATAGGACAAGATTGGTGGCATATTATCCAAGAGGGGGAAGTGGTGCCCTTTTTGGAGGGTATGATTGGCCATGATGAAAACTTGTCGTACCAATTTGCAAAGTCATGGGATGAGGACACTAGACAAGTCCGTGTGGGGGGTGTTGGCTTCTAGGTGTCTGAGGAGGTGATTAGCTAGGCCACGGGGCTCCCCACCAAAGGGAAGAAGCATGCCAGACGCAACAAGGTGCCTGACCCTGAACACATGGGTCTCTGTTTCAGGGAGGGGGAAGCAGCTGTGAAGTTGCATGGGGGATTTGATAGGGAGAAGCTGTCGGAGCCTTGGGGCCAAGTTTGTTTAATGCTTATGAAGTTCTTCACACTAGAAGGGAGGTTTAAGGTATTTTACCATTATCATTATGCCCTTCTCAATCACTTTAGGAACAAGATGGAAATTAGCTTTCCTTTTTTTCTTCAGTCCTCCCTAGAAAATTCCATTAAGTTAGCTAAAGAGCTTAGGGCTAAAAGCCATGGTCACCCTCTTGTCTCTCTCCATCAAGGCCTCATTCTGAGACTCTACCATTTCCATCTTGCCATGTGTCCCTCGAAACAAATTAAGGTCAATAGGATTGAGGACCCCCAGATGTTTGTCTCTCCTGGCCCTAAAGGTAAGGTGAAAATGTGTGTTGGAACCCCTAAGATCTCTAAAATGGTCAAGGGGGGCCCCTGTATTGTGGAATGCAAGCCCTCGGCGGGGACCCTCACCCTTGAGTCTAAAACAAAATCCCTGAGAAAAGCCCTTCTAGAGTCAGGGAAAGATAAAATTGGCTCGGCCAAAAGGGAGAGGAAGGTGGCTAAGGAGGAAGGGACTGTGCATGCTAAGAAAGCCAAGACTGGTATTGGGGAAGAAGAAATGGTGACTGGTTATGTGAAAATTGTTGAATTGGACCTAGGGCCCATTTAGATTGGAAGTGGTGTTGGGGAGGATGCTGTTAAACATACCATCTCAAGGATTCACCATTCTAACCGCATTGCTGGGAAACCTTCTGCTAACCCGTAGGGTGTCAAGATTTTTGATGATTCAGAATTTGTTGAGGAAACTATAGAGGAGGGGGAGAATGATGCTCCTACTAAATCTATGCATGAGGAAGAAGAGACGAGCCATTTTGCTTCCTCGAACAAGTCGAGTTCAGAGGACTTGGGTGGTGCTGCTGAGGAAATTGGTGATTTGGATAACAAGGGTAGCTATTTGCTATGTGTCATGACCACTAAGGACATGGGGAGACTCAAGCTACAGATGGAGAAAATGCAGAAGAAATGGAAGACCATAGCCAAATTCGCTACCAAGGCCTTGCATCGGGTGGAGTCAATCTTTGTTGTTGTGAAGGAGCTGGATGACAAGGTCAAGCAGGTGGGGATTGATAGCCTTGGTGACTACAAAGATATGGTCGAGTGTTTGGCCAAGTTCAGGACTACTAAAAGTCCCTAGTTCTTGTTTTTAATTTCTTCTATTTTTGGTTAGTGGTTTTTTGTCGGTTGTTAGTGTGTTGTCAATGTACTATTACTAGCATATTTAAGGCCTGTTGCCCTGGGGGCTATTTTGTATAGGGTTCTGCACCCTCTTTTCCAGCTAAACTAATAAAAAACATGTATAACTTTATTAGCATGGGCTTAGTTAAGCAACTATAGGTACAAACAAAGAAAATAAAGGAAAATCAAATAGAGGGTAAGGAGATTAAAATTTTTAAAGACTTGAAGCTTTCTATGGATAAATATGTCATGTATTCAAATTTTTATGGTTTGGATATGGATGGATTAGATACTATTCTTGGATATTCTTGGTTAGCATCTTTAGGAAGAATCATTATGAATGTGCAAAAGAAATTTATGAAGTTTTGGTATAGAAAGAAAAAAGTTATGTTGCAAGATATTAGACATATGGAGAACAAAGAAATGTTAAGGTAGAACAAGCTTAGGCATCTCAGGAAGAAAAATAGGAAGAAGAGGAAGAAGTAGTAGAAAATAAAAAAGAGGAAATTTTCCATCATGAGACAACAGAATAAGTGGCACAAAAGGGGGAACAATATAAGAAGGTTCTAAATATAGAAAAAAGTGCAACATATAGACATCCACCTCATTGTGAGAGATAAGAAGCCTAGAGACAACCATCATGGAAGCATGATTCTACATGGAATTTGAGGTGAATCACTATGGCTCTACATGGGATGATAGGAAAAACTGTAGGAATCATTGGCATCATAGAAGCTCTAGGTATGCATAGTAGCATAGGAGGAATTCTCACAGTGGTGCATGGAATCAAAATGGATATGGATCAAGGATGGGACCTAGGTACCCTCAAGTACAACTTGCAGCAAATAGTGCATATGAATGGTCGGATGTGTGAGCATGGCATTATATTTATAGTGATTTGCAACAATTTTATTTTCTCTATTCTTCTCATGTTTTGAGGGAGAAACATGTCTAAGGAGTATATAATGTGTAATGTACCTAGGGTTATAATATTATAGTGTATTAGGTAGTAATAAATAATGTATTGGGGTGCATATGATTTGTAAGTCATCCAACTAGTTAATTAGAATAGAATTATTTATCCCACGTGTATGGGTAGGTGGTAATGGTAGGTAGTTGAGTAGTATATAACAAGGGAAAGAGACTCATTTGAGATATGTGAAGAATATTGTATGTGTTTGGATCTCATATTGAGATATAGTGTGGAGTAGCTTCTTTCCAATAAAGAGCATTGTATGGTGTTGTCCTACTTCAATAGTTTGATCTATTTTTTTAATACATTTTAATATTTCTATCATTAAGTTGTGAGACCTCTCTTTCACTATTGGGTTATTTCTATTATTTTAAATGAGGTTATTAACACACTGAAATTTCTAAAGTGAATAACAAGACTACATCTCTACCCTACATTATGATAAATGGGGAGCTACCATAATCCCTTTTCAAAGCAATTTAGTCTTCCCACAAAGACTCGTACAAAGTTCATGTCAATTCCTTTTATTCATAGTAGCTAGCATACAAATGATTGTGATGATATTCTTGTTGGATGATTTTGTATGACCATTTCCTTCTGCATAGTAATTTGATGGGTGAGAAAGTGTGATCCTATATTCATATCAAATTTCTAGTAGTTAATCTAAAGAAAAAGTAGAAGCATTGTATGTGACAATCTTTTGACGTATCCCAAAGTGAGAAATAATATTATCCTTTAATAAATCACAAACCATTTGTGATTTAGCTATTTTAATACGAATCTCTCCACCCATTTTGCCAAAAAATGTATCCATGAGAATACACATTTTCCCTTGCTCAAATTAGGATGAAGAGCACCTATGATGTCCAATCCACACTATTGAAATGTAATGCGTCTATAACCATTGGATTTAATAAGATTGTTGATAGCTTGACCTTTAACACAATTATTGAAATGGTTGCCATTTCTAGACCCAATAGTGAGTATATCTAAACATTGTAGGCCATTAATATTGTTCTCTTAAGATATTAAATGTTGTGATTTGTGAAGAAAAGTGGCATCCACATACTTTGTCGAAACTTCCCAATAAGTTGGGTTGTTTTTTATTTACAAATATTGAGAAAGTACCATCTAAATTTTTCTTATAAAGGGAATGCTTCCATATGACATATATTAGTTATCTTATCGTCAAATCTCTTCTTTGCTTGTTATTCATTCCATTGTGACAAGCTCCATAAGAGATATAGAATGCAATGTTTATTTACTATTCGTTTATTAAACTTTTAAGGAACACTAATGACAACTTAGGTTCATCTTTATCTTTTAACTCCTTTTAATTATCATTACCTTTAGCAATCAGTTCAAATAAACCTTTTTCTCTAATGAGCATAGCAATTTTTATCTCTAAACTACACTCTTATACTTTTGCAATTGAGTTCCCTCTTTTTTATCCTAATTCATGCCAAGTTGAGATCACTTGATTGTCTAATTAAGGACCATGATAG
Source organism: Cunninghamia lanceolata (assembly GCA_027924645.1). Classification (NCBI taxonomy): domain Eukaryota; kingdom Viridiplantae; phylum Streptophyta; class Pinopsida; order Cupressales; family Cupressaceae; genus Cunninghamia; species Cunninghamia lanceolata. Next base: position 5,103,635 of record BSBN01000424.1, on the reverse strand, counting down.
TAATATGAGAATTTAAATATAGGAGAAAAAGATTTTGGCAACCTTAACTACTGCATAAGAATTTTTCTCTATCTAAGTGTGCTTTTATTCATGATCTTTGAAACTACAAATCATGAAAGAAATGATATATTCCACGTACTCTTTATTATTTTGAATGAGGACATGGCTAAGATAGTATTCTCTATGGCATACCTATATATGATAAAATCCTTTTAATAATATAGGTAAACCAATACTAGAGATATTCTCAAAGATTATTTGATTTATGAAAATGCATTTTTACCTTCCTCGCTCCATTTGGGTGAGGATGTACTCTTCATAATTGCTTCAATTTGCTAGTTAGTTCAAAAAATTAAGAAAATATTCTTCTTAGAAATTAATCTTACCATAGAAAGAGTAGAATATAGTTTTCATGCAGAAGCTTTTGTCATCATAGGATGCATAAAAGGAATTTATTAATTCAAGGAAATGTATGTGAGAGGTGCCTATATACAATTTTCCTCTCCTTAAAAAAAGATAGAGAAGTTACAATAATATACAAGTGCGAGCAACCTAACACAACCAATTTTATGTGCAAAACCAATAAAACTAATTATACACTATAGACAAATGTTCTAACAAATACATAAGATTAAGTATAACAATAGGGGGCATCTTTACAAAAAAAGAAGCATGCCCCTAGTATAATGAAACACTAAGAAGATGTAGCCTTAGGAGAAAGATCCAACAAACACCCCGGTGATATGAAGGTCAAATTTAATTAAAAAAATCCAAAAAGTCCATTTTCATTAGAGGGAGCTTCTTCAACAATCACCAATCTATCAACAAAATTTCTCAAACTTAAGCTAGTGAAGAGGATTGGTAAAGATGTCAATTGTCTCATCTATAGTAGGATAATAAAGAGTATCTAGAGTCTTCTTGAAAACTAACATCCACAAATAGTGATACTTCACTTCCATATTCTTAGTGAGGGCATGAAAAACTAGACTTTTACTTATCTTTATATAAATAATCAAAGAATCTCAGGATGGAGACATCTGCAAATCGATACGGGAGATATCCTCACAGAGCAGAGGCAAGATTTCTTCTAGGGAGAAATACATACAGGAGACAAATCTACAAATACTCTGCAAGCCAACGCTTTGCGGGTTCTTTTTTCCCCCAAAAGGAGATACGATTTTGTCAAAATGAAAAAATGAAGAAAGATATAAATAGGAGAAATCTATGGCAAGCGACAACACCTCTACATCCACAAGATGAAATGTTTAGAACAAGATATACACGACCTCAAAGGCTAAAGTCTTCTTATAACAATTAGAAATCTCTCAATAAGAACACTCAAGAAAGCAACAAATTCCAAAGACGCCTCAGAAATAGGAGATAGTTCAGCGTAAGGCAAGTTACAGACCACCTCAAAAACAAGGGCAAAAAACTAAGGAAAACATGGCAAACCAAAGGACACACTCCTTCAGACCAAAATGGATGCCCAAGGAAGCCCTCCTCAAGAAGGGCCCACCAAAGATACACATCCAAATTCTAGAGGATATATTCAAGAAAATAAAGGAACTCCTCAAGTCAACGGTATTAATAGGTAAAGTCCTCCTTAATCATTTTTCCATACTTGATTTATAGGAATGAATGTCTCAATATTGGCCCCTAGTTGAGGAAATGGTAGATCTGGGTAAGGGTTTTTTCGTGGTCATATTCTCCATGTTATCCCGTTTGGCATTTTGGCAATGATGTGGCAAATTGGAAATGATGTCAAACGGTAAAAGGTCAATGCATATTTGTGATTTGGCATAGCATTGGTTTCATTTGTACCTAAGGATATTGTATAAAGTGTTAAGTCATATGCTTTGATAAAGGTTGTGATCTCGAGAGCAATTACCTAGCACCATATGATGTCAAAGTGGCAATTCTTAATGATGTCAAAGTGACAATTCTTAATGTGGCCCCCGAATAAGCATTTTGATAAAGGCAAAGGCAAGATTAATTTTTTTACTTTGCAAAAGGGATGAAGGATGAAATGTTATTATGTAAAAGCTTCGAGTATCATTCGGTGGCTTGACAAACAGGTTGAAGCGGTCAGTTTGTGTGTGTTGTTTGAGCCCTCTTTAGGGCAAACTGGCACAGCTAGTAGAAACTATCAAAAAGCATGAATTTGGTTTTTGAAACATATCATTTCATCATTGTTATCTATATCCACCAAGGGTTTGTTCAGCTATCATGAGAAAGTACAGAAAATCTATTTTCTGGGCTCGAAGGTTGGCTATGGGAGACAACATAACTAATTGGAAAATGGTTGAATCATGGCCATTGACAAAGGACATCAGAATCACATTTTTATCAGGTGTTTTCAATCCTTTTCCCTATTTTAAATTTGAAGTCCCATTTGTTGTGGTTACATGTCATTTATTTTTAATACCCACAAAAATTTCTTTGTTAAGGGTTTGTTAATCTTAGTTCTTGACTAAACCCTAATGTGTTGATTGGTGAGGGTCTTTGCTATACCTGTTTGAATCTTGTAACCAACAGTCTCGGTTATGTTTCAAGGCACCAAACTTGCTTCAGTTTTATTAACCTTGATGGCCAGGTGTTAAACTTGGCAGTTACATAAGTATTTGAATAGTTAAATCTTTTGAGGATATTTCAAAATTATGATTTGATAACTGATGGTATTAACAGTGGTAAAAAAATTTTCAGTTATGATTCAGTTTTGATTTTGAGGTTATCATTTTGCTAGAATTCATTATACTTTGGTGGCACCCATGTAACAAGGTCAAAAAGATTATATTCTTATGTGGTTGGCAATTTAATAATTTGTGATCATTTAATCTTTGCTAAGTGTCAGAAATTATATTGAGCACTTAACTAAGATTTTATGATGCACATTCGGTAACCTGTTGCAGCAGTGATACTTTAATTACTTCTCAATCACGTGGCAGTTATGGATTATGTGGTAGTTGTATTTGCTTGGGTTAGTTCGACCTTAAACTATTGTTTAATGTTCAGTTATTACCTGCAATAGTTTTATGAAAACAATTATCTCTTCAAACTGTTTCATGAGAAGAGGAAGTCATTATGAAATGTATAAAAAGGGCTTTGAATAGAAATTGTAATGTGGTTGTGTATACACCTGATGTAATGTTTAGGATATATGACTAAATGCATTATCAATGATGTTAGATCAGAGTTGTATTGGGATTCAGTGAAACAAAGTGCCCCTCTATATTTGTTTTTTTTATGATTGCAACATGTATTGAAAGGTCAAGTCAGTGAGACAAGAAATGACCTTTGCCAGTGAGGCTTGAATTGTAGCCAGTGAGGCTTGAATTAATAGCCAGTGAGGCCTGTAATCAGTGAGATTCTTTTATTAAGCCAGTGAGGCACTTTTTCGAGTGGTTTTTATGCCCCAGAGGGTTTTCCACTCAGGACAATATCTGTGTTATGGATTGTCATTGATGAGTTTGATTCTCATGTTTATTTGCTTATCATGTACATTATTTGTTTTAAAGTCATTTAATTTACTTTGGTCTAAATGAACATATACTTGTGTTATATCACTGTCTAAAACAATGATACTGTCCATGTCCACTTTATGAACAATCATATTTCATAGTTAGTCTCTATGTGTTAAGATTTATGATAATGAGTCATTATTTTCAGTCCCTACATTGAGTTGATGCATTGTTGACTTTGATCAATCTGTTTTAGTTGTCCAAATCTTTCATGATGTCATCTACTGTCAATGGGAATTATTTTTGTATCAAAGTTTTGAAATACAGGTTTTAAGGTCACTAAGTCTTGTTAAAACTTGTATACCACTGATTCACCCCCCTCTCAGTGGTATTGTATTCCAACACTCCAATCATGATGATAGAGATAAGGTTCTACAAGATAACACATGGTTCTTCCAAGGCATGGTCTTATATGTTCAACAGTGGCTACCTAACTTTAACCTAGTAAAAGAGGATATAAATCTCATTCCTTACTGGATTCAAATTTCAAATCTTCCTTTAGAATATAGAGACATAACTCTTCTTAGAATGATAGGTAACTCCTTAGGCAGATGTCAAAAAATAGAGATACCCCAAAGCCACTGTTGGTTAGGCACAGTTAGCATGTGCATAATCATGGACAATGAACAAGAACTACTTGAAGTAGTAAAACTTGATTCCCCAGATGGACCATAGGAGCAAAGAATATTTTATGAAGGCCTGGAATGATAATGCAACAAAAAAATTGCCTTGACCAAGTCGAAAGTAGGCCCATGGCTCTTACAAACAATGAATCAAGAATTGAAGAAAACATCACTTAGAAAGAGGGAGTATCAAGGGACCCACAAAACATATGCCCAATAGAAGCAGTCGACTAGTCAGAAGTAAGGACTGGTCAGAAGAAGACATTGTTAGCTTCGGGCCCAGACAAGGAACAACTAGTCTTAACACTGGATGGAAGTATAGAAACAATTGAAAATATGCCTTTTCAAGGTGAATAGATTCAGGATAAGCTAATAGATCTACAATTTGTGATATTGCCTCCTCTAATAATGGAAAAGAAGGAAAATGAAGTCAAAAAAGGCCCATGGTGCTCTTTAAAGAGGAGAATGAAAGGGAAAGACCTCTTTTATTCAATGAAAGGACAAAATAAGTCCCAGAATTAGCAAACATCGATCTGAATGAGATATTGGAAGAAGTGATAACCAAAGTTACAAATGACATTTATGATGACATAGCTAAATAAGTTCCTCAGGAGCAATCAGAGGAGGAAGATCAACCTATTATGGGTATATCTTAGACAGCTTGTGACAAAAAACTTGAGAAAGGCACACCTCTTTCTTCACGTAAGAGCACAAGATCCAAAATCAACAAGATGGAACTAGAAATCACAGTAGGAATTCAAACCACAATTGAGAAATCTCTAAGAAAGTGGAGAGTGGAATGCTCTCCTCAAGCCTAATGAGAGTCCTTACATGGAATGTTAGGGGCTTAAATGCCCCTAACAAAAGATGCCTCATCAAAAATTAAATTGATGGGGATAAGGTAGACATAATACTACTTCAAGAGACAAAGATTTCCACAAACCACGCTAAAAAAAATTTTAGACAATAGAACGGCTGGGATGTAGTGACCCATCCAACTAATGGGGCTTCAGGGGGTCTGGCGATCTTATGGCATAAACACCTCAACTCCATGGAGATAATTTATTTAAGAGACAATTGGATCCTTGGTAAGTTTCCCAACTGCCTGAATTCAAAAGATTTATGGATTTTTTCTGTTTATGGACCAATGGGGATTAGTCAAAAATCCAACTTACATGGAAATATTTTAGTCAATTTCTTAGCTTATTAAAAAAGGAAAGGGTCATATTTGGAGGATATTTCAATGCCCTAATAGTGGAGGAGGACAAATTAGGAGGAATTTCAGACTCTCCCAAATCCCTTGAGGACTTCAAGCAATTTATAAGCTACAATAATGTTTTGGACTACATCCCTATGAGTGGGAAATATACATGGACTAACAGAGGAAAATATTTCTTTCATATAGCAGAAAGATTGGATAGATTCCTTATTATAAGCACATGTCTACAAGAAAAGTGGGAAATCACTTCAAACAGTCTTTCTTGGAGCGGATCAGATCACTATCCTGTGAGTCTCACTATTGGAGACGACACCTAGACAGACACAATTATTTTAAATTTGAAGACATGTGGCTTGGAGACCCGAATTTCCTCCCAAAAATGCAAATCTAATGGAATTCATCCCCCTTTATATAGGGATCAAGAATGTTCCAATTGGTTCAAAAATTAAAATTTGTGAGATCTAAGCTTATCACTTGGAATTGTCAGCACTTCAAAAACATATTCCACAAAAAGAATAGAATAAAAAATGATCTACTTAATGTCTCTTCCCATATTATCAAGGTTGGGATGAATGAAGAAAGCTATAGGCAAGAAAAGTCACTAAGAGGAGAGGGGTGTGTGCAAGAAGTTGAGTCCACTTTTTGGCCAAAAAGTGGAAGTGTTTTCCCTAATTTTCAGAATTTGTCACATTTGACCTAAAAATTTGAAGCACTTAAAGGTGGAATCTTGAAAAAAGTCAGTAAATATGAAATGTAATACTCAGAGTCTAGTTTCCAAATATGTAATTTTTTTAATACCCAGATGATAAAATTGATTTTTAATAGGCGTTTCTAAAAACCACTGTTTAAAAGTCACTTTTTTTACTATACCATGCACATGTACGTCATCCATATTTTGACCTAAATAATTATATTTTTATACATCCTTTTGTGAAAAGATTTGTAACTCACTGAAGCACATTTTTCATATTTTTTGTAATTTTTTATTGAATATTTATTTTGTTAATTTTTTAGTGGCCATTTTTGGTGTTTTAAAAAATCATCATGTACATCACGCATAAGATGACCTAAAATTATCATTTTTTGAATTTTTTTTTCAAATTGAAAAGAATTGTCTGAACTATTTTAATAAAAAGTTATTAAAATACTAAAAAACCCTGATAATTCAAGTTTATGGACCTGTTTCACAATAAATTAATTGAAAAATAGAAAACATAATCCAATTGTAAAAAAAATTACATATTTGGAATCTACAGTCTCATCTATAATGGGTTTTAATTTCATCAAAAAACTTTGCAACAAAGGCCTTTAGACATATGCCCAAAGTAACTATTTTGTTGTGACATTGATAGGACCTTCAACTTGCAAGTCAAACTAGGTCCAAAGCCAAGGGTCAGGTTCCCAAAGTTTTTTTCTAACCCAAAACACAACAAAAATTGGGTCAAAAATTCAAATTTTATGAAATGAGATCCCGTTCTAGAAACAGGATCCCGTTTTGAAACGCAATCTCATTTTAAAACAGGATCCCACTTTTGGCTTGGGATCCCGAAGCAAAATGGGATCCCATTTTAGTTTACGCAATTTCGGGTTTTTTCTAAGTCTGAAACTTCCACCTTAAGTAGACTCATCTTTGTGCATTTACCCAAAGTTGAAGGAAATCCTTTTAAGGGAAGATATTTTTTTGCATCAAAAATCAAGAGAGACATGGCTAAAAGGAGATAGAAATATGACTTTCTTCCATCTATCTACAAAAACTAGATAAGCCTCTAATTCCATCCACAACATCAGAAAGGTGAATGGAGAATTGACCAGCAATATAAAAGAGATTCAGAAAGAGGCAATCAATCTACTCACAATGGACTTCAAATTCCCAGGCTACGATAAATTTCAACATTCCCAAATTGGTCAATGAAGACCACAATGATATTTTGATGAAAGGTTTTACCCAACAAGAGATCCAAGCAGCAGTATCCTCTATGACAGGAGATAAAGCGCCTAGACTAGATGGATACACAAGTAACTTCTTTCAAAAATGCTAGGACATAGTGGGAAGAGATGTATTTCTTGTAGTAGAAGGGGCTAGAAAATTCAAAAATATCCTCAAGGAGCTCAAAAACACGAGTATCATTCTAATTCTAAAGGTAAAATCCCCCACTTCCTTTGAAGAATTTAGGTTGATATCTTTATGTAATTACATTTATAAGATCATCACCAAAGCAATGGCGCTAAGATTGGCCACAATTCTCCCTCTTCTAATCATGGAGGAACAAGGGGGTTTTGTACCAGGAAGAGAATCAGTGGAGGGAGCCATAGTGACTCATGAAGTTATACATTCAATAAAGGAAAGGAAGATCCCCTCCATGGTAATTAAATTGCATATGGCAAAGGCATACGACAAAGTAAACTAGAATTTTATAATCCCAATCCTTATGAAGTTTGGCTTCTCCAAACACTGGTGCAAATGGATATCATCTTGTATTTCAAGAACTAGTTTTACAATCCTAGTAAATGGATTGGTAGTAGGTTCTTTCAAATCTTCCAAGGGTGTACGTCAAGGGATCCTCTTTCACTGTGCTTATTTATATTGAGGGTTGAAGATTTCACATGGGCAATTAGGGAGGCAAGCAAAAAGAACGGCTAGAGAGGCATCATCATTAATCCTATATATGTGATCCCTTCACTCACGCCCTTTTCATAGATGACACAATTCTCTTTGGCAAAGCTACAGTAGCTTAAACCAAAGCCAAAGTGTCAAGAATCTCGAATTACTGCAAGGCATCAAGACAAGAGATTAACGTAGGGAAATCTAAGGTGTTCTTGTTTCATACAAATGTTGATATTCAAAACCGCATCTTCAAAGTTCTTAATTTCTGTTATGTCAGAAAAAGTAACCTTGGCCCAGCTTTTTCCTATTAAGGTTTAGCTCTCAGGTCCTATAATTGCATTTAGAGTATCTTGCATGTTATTTCTGAATCCCAATGAAAAAACCCCTCCAGGTCTTGTGACAAATTGGACCTAGGGGGCTGCACTTTGATGAATCTTGAGCAAAAATGGTAGGGTGGACTTGGGCACTAGCGCCCTAGTCTAGCCCTATTTTGGGTCTGCCCTAATTTCAAATGTAGGTTTTATGACCATTAATTAGTTCCTATGGCAACATCTAAAGTTTCAATTACAAAATTCTTAGCAAGAATCTTTGTAGTTGCATATGTAAGCATGATTAGGTTTCATTTGCAAACTAGATGGAAATTAAATAAGCATTGTGATTTTGTGAAAGTGATCCAAGGCATTCATTGTGTCGCAAAGAAATACTTTGTTGTTATTGTGTTTATATTTGTAGATTTGGCATCCATCTCCTCATGGCATGAAGAGCATCTTCCTTTCATGAGATCTTCACTACAAGGTGAGATCTATTGTGTTTTCAATCATTTATCATTTGGATTTTTACCTCTATCCTGTCAGGATATGTACTCTTATCTGACAACGGTGTTCAGAAGATTTGAATGTCTCTTCAGGGCTTGATCGAGGCAAGCCTCTAAACCTCATAACCCCTCCCACACCCCTTGTGATTGCAAGTTACAAGTGTCGAGTCACATGGAGTGGAGTTGCAAGAAGGAGTAGCAGACACAGAGGATTCAGGATCTGAAAAGAGACAAGACACTGGTGCTTTTCCTGGACTAGGGCGCTAGTCCCCGTGTCCTCCGCAGTGGAATTTTTAGAAACAAAAGTTGCAGTGTAGATCAGTGTTGGAAGGAGATCTGGATCCCGCAAAGAAATAGGTACCTTGGACTTGGGCGCTAGTCCCTATGTCCCTAAAATTTCTGCCTTCCAAACTTCAAAAAATAGTAAGTTAAATATCTATGTCCTTTGTCTCAGTCTCTCTAGATTTGCAACATAGGCATGTTTTAAGGGATTTTTCTATACTAATTGGCTGTTATCAGGGTTATTATTTGTTTCTCCTCATTAAATTCTTTACAACACTCTTTTTATTAGGCCTTCACATTGAAAATTCGTGAAAAATTACATATTTTGATTATATTTTCCCTAGGGTTTGATTTAGATTTGCACTCCAAGGATGTTGTGAAGGATTTTATGGATTTGGGTGATTGATATTACTGCTATAACCTGTTGCACCTCTTAAAATTCTTTACAACACCCTTTTTATTGGGTCTTTGCATTGAAAAATTGTGAAAAATTGCATATTTTAACACAATTCTCACTAGGTTTTGACTTGTCATCACTCTAGATTTGCATCAATAGTGTGTTGTGAAGGATATTATTGCTTTATTGAACTTATATCAAACATATTATTTTCTTCCCTTGATCAATTTCCTTACAATACCTTTTCTTTCACTTATTTGTATTGAATTTTTTTGAAAAATTAAGCATTTTAGGTCATATTCATACATACTTTTGCATCTGCTCTTGCATAAGTTTTGAAAACCTTTTGAAATTTAATTTTCCATTAATTCAAAAAAATACAGATGGCTTCTTAATACAACAATAACGCTAGGCTTCCTCTTAGGTCGCATTTGAAAAGACGAGCCCCTAAACTTGAAATAACATTTACACCTCATGACAAAGAAATGGTAGATATTGAAGGGCCTCTTTACATTATAGTGAAAATAATGGAAATACATGTGCAAGGAACACTTATAGACCCTAATTGCAAGACTAATGTGGTTATAGAAGAGTTCCTTTTTAAACATGATTTGGCACAAAATTATTATGACCTGTCGGATTTGAGAATTAAAACACATAATGGATCTTTGATGAAAACATTTGGATTGGTAAAACTGTTAGTCTCAGTTTATGACAAATCCATAGATTTGTTATTTGATGTTATCCCCTTATCGGACCTCTTTAATGTAAAACTAGGACACCCATGGCTTAAGGCTATGAATGTCTTCCCTTCAACTATTCACAAAAGTATAAAATTCCCTTTGCATGGAGAGATCCATACTGTCCATCGTAACACATACCAACCTCTGGTAAAGAGTAAGAATTTCACCCTTGATTACTTTTGGACACAACCTGAATTAGAACCTGAGCCATGGATAGACCAATCTTTCCTAAACTACAAATGATACAAAGCAAAACAACTAGCTAGAGTGGCTAGGCCTCCTTTACAAACAATGAGGGATGAACAAGTGTTTGAGGATCCCCTTAGAGCAAAAAGAAAACAAACACAAGACTACTATGGATATGATGAGATAATTGGTGTGATAGATGTGGATAAGGAAAAGTTTCATAACTCACCTCATCCATGGAGAGATGGTATTTACGCTGATGACCCTCCTCCAACATCCTTACAAGGATCGGGAGGTTTTCATAGACAATAATGCATTTTGCCGAGACCAATGAAATTTGAACATGGTGCTTCCTCCTCTAATGTGCAAAACCCTATAGAAAAGCATGATGATGCCTTTGAAGAAACAAGTAGTAAGACAAGAAGGAATAGACAAGCAAAAGAAAGGAGGAGGCGAAAACAAGCTTTTACCCAACGACTTGCTGCTGAACAAGAAAACATCCAACCTAACATTAAAACAAACATAGAAAAACTCAACACCAAAAAATTGGACGATAAGAACAAAAGTTGGGCTATGGTACCTTATACACCTCTTTCCTCTAGCATCTAAGATTGGGAAGATGATGATTTGCTCAATGATAACCCTTAGTTTGGGTATCCCTACATGTAAGTATTTCTAACCCTTTACCTCCATGATGTGTTTCCCCTGTGATGTGTTATGTGTTGTTTAGGCCTCCTGGGATGACCCTTGATTCTCTTGTAAGGTCCAGGATACTGGGAGACTACCTCTATTGTGACCCTTCTTCTATTTGTATCATCATTCTTCTATATTGCTTCTCCTCTATTTTCATTGTTGTGTGTTGTGTCTTATGGACATAGCGTTGTGGTTGGTGACTTGGGGGCACCCTTCTACGTGATTGTCCCTAAGATACTTGTTTCTCCTCTCTTGATTTATTGTTTACTTTCCTCTAGTGGTTATATCTAGCAAGCAGATGACAAAAAACATTTTATATTGATGTGGACCTAGTGTCCCTTTAGCAAGAATTAAAAAAATGGACCTAGTCCATACATGACAATGGGGTTGTTATATATTATCCAACACTTGGCTAGTAGAATCACTCTATGCGATTTTGATGTTGTCTTATCACACTTACAAAACATAACAATACTGCTGCTCCATGCACTTTATCTATCTTGAATCTTGCATTCCTCGGTTCTTTATGTGATTGATCATATACATTGACTGTTTATCATAATTATATGGACACTAACACTTTTCTTGCAGGAATGTGTTTGTGGGAACATTTGGTGATTGTAAAGTACATGTCACCTCTGGGGGGCATGGGCTTTGCGAGAACTCATGCTCCCTTGTGTGTTTTCTTCCTACCTTAATGTGCTTGATATTGGTACATGACATTAACCACCTTAAGGTGGGGGCATATATAAGGTAAGTTGTTTGTTGTAGATGCTAGCAACGTGTGTTTGTAAATCTTGAATCTATCACTTAAGCCCTCTACAGAGGTGGGATATCCTGCATATCCTTTTTCTCTTAAGCCCTCTGTAGAGGCGGGATATCATGCATATCCTTTTTCTCTTAAGCCCTCAGTGCAAGCTGGGAATAGTGTATTTCTCAAGGAGAGTGCACAATCCTATCATTTTCAAAAAGTCCTCCGAACAGGCGGGGAGCAAGTTTGAGGCTATCCTAACCCTTAAGCATGTCATTGGTGATTGTTGTGGTGAAGCCCAATCATTTGTGTGTGCCTATAATGTGCCTGAGATGGTGATGAACCTAGAAATAGGTACACTCCATCGCTTGTCTATCATGTTTTCTCCATGTCTTCCATGTGTGTGTGTATGGCGTGTTTGTTCCCAAGCATAGTCTAAAGACCGGTGGTGATGAGTCCCTCCTATGCTTTGGGATTTGTATGGTGTGCTTGTTTTGTATGGTGTGTTTGTTCTCAAGTGCAGTCTAAAGACTGGTGTCAATGAGTCCCTCCTGCACTCTGAGATTTGTATTACATGTTTATTGCCCCACGTGTAGTCTAAAGATTGGTGGCAATGAGTCCCTCCTATATTTTGGGTTGTGTGTTTACTTTACTTGTACTTGCATCTGCATTTCATATATGAGTAAATGAAAAAGAAAAATAAAATCATCACTATCTTCACTACATTCACTGTATTCACCGTGTTTTGCATGTCGTCAATGCTGTCTTCTCCATGTTTTGTGTGCTTATTACTATCTTTAATGTGTTTGTCTTGTCTTCTCCGTGCTTGGCATGTTTGTTGTGGTTGTTGACCATACTTTAATGCATGTATTGGCCTTGCATTTATACATACATTAAATTGGGATCTAAATGTTATGTCAAAAAAAGTAACCTTGGAGGCTTTTTCCTATTAAGGCTTAGCTCTCGAGTCCTATAATTGCATTTAGAGTATCTTGCATGTTATTTTTGACTCTCAATAAGAAAACCCTTGGGTCATGTGACAAATAGGACCTAGGGGGCTACACTTTGATGAATCTTAAGCAAAAATGGCAGGGTGGACTTGGGCGCTAGCGCCCTAGTCCAGCCCTATTTTGGGTTTGCCCTAATTTCAAATGTCAATTTTATGACCATTAATTAGGTCCTTTGCCATCATCTAAAGTTTCAATTACCAAATTCTTAGTGGGAATCTTTGTAGTTGCATATATAAGCATGATTAGGTTTCATTTGCAAACTAGATAGAAATTAGGTAAGCATTGTGATTTTGTGAAAGTGATCCAAGGAATTCATTGTGTTGCAGAGCAGTACTTTGTTGTTATTGTGTTTGTATTTGTAGATTTGGCATCCATCTCCTCATGGCATGAAGAGCATCTTCCTTCCATGAGATCTTCACTACAAGGTGATATCTATTGTGTTTTCAATCATTTATCATTTGGATTTTTGCCTCTATCCAGCCAGGATACACACTCTTATCTGACAACATTGTTTTGAAGACTTGAATGTCTCTCTAGGGCTTGACTAAGGCAAGCCTCTAAACACCACAACCCCCTCCCACACTCCTTGTGATTGCAGGTTACAGGTGTCGAGTCTCGTGGAGTGGAGTTGCAGGAAAGAGTAGCAGACATAGAGGATTCAAGATCTGAAAAGAGGCAGGACAATGGTGCTTGTCCTTGACTAGGGTACTAGTCCCCGTGTCCTCCATAGTGGAATTTCTAGAAACTGAAGTTGAAGTGTAGATTAGTGTCGGAAGGAGATCAGGATCTCGTAAAGAAATAGGTACCTTGGACTTGGGCGCTAGTCCCCGTGTCCCTGACTTTTCCACCTTCTGAACATCAAAAAATAGTAAGTTAAATATATATGTCCTTTGCCTCAGTCTGAAAAGATTTGTCGTAATTTGATAATTTACTTATTGAGTTGCATAATTAGGGTTTCTAAGCACAATTGAACATTAGGTAGAGACATTGTTTTATATATCCAAGAGTCCATAGCTTCCCAAGTGGCAACCCAACCTGATAGATGATTTCTCTCACTTAGTGGAGATTCAACTTGATTGAAAAGCCCTTAGAATGTTTGTTGGAAAAGGAGGATTACACATAAACCCCTAGAATTAACAACCCTCCCTTTTTCTTTACAAAACAATTTCATAATTGAATCCCTTCCAAACAAGTATCTGGGGATCCCTTTGTTCACAGGGAGATGCAATAAGAATTTATGGGAGAACATAGTGCAAAGCTTATATCATAGAATAGGATATTGAATTGGAAAATGGCTAACCCTAGCTGCAAGATTGACAATGATAAAAGCGGTGCTTACAACTATTCTAGTTTACATGATGTCAATTTTGAAGATTCCTTAAGGCATTCTTTCAAATATGAAGAAGACTATCAAATAATTTATATGGTAGGGGAATGTAGATAAAAAGAAGATATCCCTAATTGCATGGGATAAAGTTTGCAAACAAAAAGTCAAGGGGGGAGCTAGAATTTTGAACATGGCACTTCAAAATCATGCTCTAGGAGCCAAACTAGCTTGGAATATGTATACAAATCCTCAGGCCAGATGGGTCAAACTAATGCAACTCAAATATTTAGATAGCATGGATAGGGAAAGAATATTCACAATTGAAAATCCTCCAAAAGGCTCAAGCATGTGGAATTTCCTCACAAAAAGCAAGAAGGTACTTTTACCTCACCTCACATGGATTATTCACAATGGTGCCAAAGAAAAATTTTAGGACGATTCTTGGAATGGTTGGCCAAGATTAACAAGGAGAGTAGATCTTAAGGAGGCTCGGGAATGTCTCAAACATCAATAGGGAGAGGTAATCCAAAATTACTGGGAACCAACTCAAGAAGGAAACTCAATTAAAGTGCAATGGAAAAGCTTCAAAAACTATAATTTTCCAATAGAACAAAAAAGAATTCTTCAAGAAGTGTTGGAAAAATGAGTAATTTTCTTCTCTACTCAAGAGGATGAGATCATATGGGCAATGGAAAACTTGGGATCTTACACTATAAAACAAGAGTATAAATGTCTATATCTTCCTCCCCAAAGACAGACTGGCCACATAACTTGTCTTGGAATGATGCCACATTGCCAAAGGCAGGAGCTTTCACATAGTTAGCTCTTCATAACAGGATCCTGACGAGGGACAGATTAAAAAAATAAACTTAGGTTCAAGTTTTAAGTGTGTATTATGTGGAGAACAAGAAGAAGACTTAGATCATCTTCTCTTAAATTGCCCATTTAGTCTTGGATGCTGGCAATGGCTATTCAATCACTTAAATTGGACCTCTCCCATATCAATTTATCTCCTCAATTTCTTCAAAAGCTGACCGATCTTATACACGGAGTCAATATTTGCAAGCCTATGGGAAGTCAGTCCATCCATGGTCATATGGAAAATATGGAAGGAAAGAAATATATGCATATTCAAGAAGACCACAACATCTCTCAACAAGGTGATTGAGAAAATAGAAAAATCTATTTCAGAAGTGGTACTTTCAAAAGTGAGGAAAGATTTAACTTCCAACACAAAATTCACAAACTACGACAATTTAATTCTAAACAAATGGAAGTATTTGAAATTGCCTTCCAGCAATGATCTGGTTCAAAAGACTCACATCAAGATTAACAGAACCAAGGTAAAATGGCAACCCCTAACTTCCCCTTTCGTCAAACTAAATTTTGACAATTCTTGCAGGGGTAATCTAGGTATCTCAAGCATAGGTTGCATCATACGAGACTTGCATGGATATCTGATAATAGCTAAAACATCTAAAATACTTGAAGGAACCAACAAACAGGCAGAGGCACTGGCAATGGCAATTCTTCAAGGTTTACAACTTGCAACAATTTGAGGCATGTATGGATAGAAGGTGATTCACTCATCATCATCAACGTAGTTAAAGCCAGAAATACCCCTAACTAGAAAGTCAACTACATTATTCAACAAGTCTCGGTTTTGTTAGAGGACTTAATTTCTTTTCAGATATCCCACTACTATAGGGAAGCCAATATGGCGACAGATTAGCTAGCAAACCATGCAATTGATCAAAAATATGATGTGGATGCCTTTGACCCACGGCACAATAATATCCTCACCTACTCACCTGACAAATTCCTTCATCCCACCATAGCAGAAGATCCATCTCGGGCTCAACTCCTAAAGTAATATTTTCTATACAGATCTCTAGCTTTAATGTTGTTATTAATGACAGATCTCATCCCTCGGCTCAATGGTTATGCTCCATTTGATGGCCCTTCATTTCAGTCCCTTCACTTAGATGATGTTTCTAGCTCAACAAATCATTACTATGATCCAATTGCTCAGCTCTTTCTTCTACAAGTCCTCTCCAACGAATACAATCCTTAGAAATCGAGCCGAAATACGTCACAAGGATTTAATTTCCCATCTCAACCTACCTTCAAATGGTCTTTTCATATTGGAGGACATCTCTTTCAAATCATACAAACGTTACTCTGCAACACCTCAAATTCAATGCACAGTGCCTTCAAAATACGAGGAGTTCTTCACCCGATTCATGGCGGCTTACCTCCACTTATTTCTTTTTTAAGACAGAAAAGATGGGTAGTACACTAGAGGCAACACTCATTTATGGACAGAGTTGACGTCACTTATTTTCCTTCGGGTAGGAAGTGATATTAATTAGTTTTTCTGTCACAAGGTGAAGCACTTCTTCCATCAACTTTCCTCGTTTGCTCTCGCCAGCTGGTTATTCTTCCAAAATCCTTTGACATAACATAACCTCCTACTAATGGTATATATTATATGGTGTATGCAACTTTGGTGAAATTTATTCACTATGATAAGTGATTTTGTTTATGCCATATGGATCATGGGGAGAGGTAAAAATGTAGTTCAACATTTAACAAATAAAATATGTGGTTTATGAAAATGATCTCATATCTTAAATAATTGAATTTTTTGTGTGGGAAGAAAGAAAAAATAGATAGAGATCTTCTTAATTTTATAGTTAAGTCTAGAATAATATTCACAAAATCTAGAATAAAATTGACAAAATTTAGAAATAAATTTAGTGATTTTTTATTTCCTAATAATTAGAATTTAGGAAACTTTGTCAAGAGTGTATTTTGTATAGTTGTGATTTGTACCCATCTATAAGAATAAATTTGTGTATAAATTTAAGAGAGATTTTTTAAAAATTGGTTTACTCTATTTTCTAATTCATTTTTCTTTTTTTATTTTATTTTATTTTTTAATTTTTGTGAACAACCATGTATGTATTTTAACATTGTATCAAAACAATAAGTTGTGTTTTCTTCCATCACATGCTAGCAACAATACTTAGAGTAGATCTCTTCTTTGTAACTTTGTCCTCTTTATTATAGATTGTACCTTATTGTAGCTAGATATTTGTTGGAAAATAAAATGGTAGGAATGATTCCACTCTTAGGGACAAGGATAATGGAAATGTTTGGAGGTCATGTGTTCAATCTAAAGAGTTATAAGCTCATAAAGAGGGTTATGGAGTATTGTAGAAGGAACTAAAGAAAAACCCATAGCCCTTCAGATGTTATACAAAAGTGGGCTACCAAAGATGAGAAAACACTTTCTTCAATAGTTCTCAATGTGGAAAATTCAATGGTAGCTCAAGTCAAAGGACCCAAAATCTTTAAAGAACCTTTGACGTGTTCAAGATTCTTTATTAAACAAAAAATATGACAACTATGTTGGCTCTTCGTTGAAATCTTCCAGCACAACAAAAAAGTAAACAAAAACCAAAAAAGAGTGGTTCTACAAATATGGGTGGACAATCCATGAAGAAAAAAGAATGCAACTAGTATCATAAGAATGATCATCTTGAAAAGGATTACTAGGAAAATATTATTGTAAAATATGGTGAGAGTGTTGAAGGAACACTTTTAATAGCTACATCTAAACCTAAAGGTACACTTGTTGATTGGTGTGTAGATTTTGGAGCTAGTGAACATATAACTTCAAAAAGAGGTTTGTTTAAAAAGTAGCTATCTAGTAATTGTAAGCATATAAAATTGGGTGATGACAACATTAATACTGCTAGCGGTACATCGACATTATGGCAATCATACTTCCAAATGGGACAAATAAAGAGCTAATAAATGTGCTCTATATTCTAAAATTTGCTCACATTTTTTTCCATAAGTAGAATTACTAATATAAGTATAAGTGTTTTATTTAGTAATAAAGAATATAGTTCGTATGATGACAAATTGTAGGTTGTAATTTAAGGCACTGGGATGGGAAACTTATATATAAACTTGAAAATATAATATATGATGGGCATGCTCTAATAACAATATGTAATGTTAATGATATCAAGGTTTGGCATAGAAGGCTTGGGAATTTAAAATTCCAAAGTATGCAACAAATGAGAAATTATGAGGTTTCCTATGGCTTCAAACCCAAGAAAAGAGGCACTCCTAAGGATATATGAAGCATGCATAAATTGTAATATCTTAGTTTTTTTAGAGAATGGAGCTAATGGAGTTTTAGATCTTGTCAACTCTAATATTAATGGACACATATTAAGGATTTCACTAGGAGAAGTAAAATATGTTGTGAATTTTGTTGATGATATTCAAGGTAACAACATTTTTGTTAAAATTAAAAATAGAAGTTTTTAGTTCTTTCAAGACTTATCTTAAAGCTACAACAAAGAAAAAATGCATGAAGTTGAAAGTCTTGTAAGTGACGATGGGGAAGAGTATACTTCAAAGGCAATTTATAGTCCCATAAATTTTACAAAAGACTAACATTGTTAGAACAATAAGTAGGATGTTAGTAGACAATTCTAGAATCATGTTCAAAGATAACAAGCTTCCAAAATATTATATGTAGAATATTTTTCTATAGTTTGCATATGTTTAAAATAGTGTAATTTCAAAGAATGTTAAGAATTGTCAAGAATTATGGATAGGTAATAAATCAAATGTTAAACACCTTAGAAATTTTAGATGCAAAGCATTTTTCTTACATTCTTCAAGAGAGAATAAAAAGTTAGATTCTAAGTTCATTCAATGTATTGATATTGATTATAGCTTGGAATCAAACAAGTACAAACTATTTAATATAGCTACTAAGAAAGTGTTTCTTAGTAGAGATGTCAAATTTAATGAATCTTCACCTATATGGCCAATGGAAGAGAAAAAAATAATAATTTCATCATTTTGAAGCAACATTATTTTAAATGTATTTCTAGTTACAAATCCATCTCAAGAAGAGGAAATTATGTACAAATTTAGGAGGAGCATCCATAGGTTAAGGAGGACCAACCATAGGTTGAAATGGAGCCTCAACAAAAAAGGCTTACATCTTGTACTTGAAATCCTTTATTGAAGGTAATTAAAAATGCTTAATTTCTTTATTACTTTATGTTTATTCTCTACTATAAATATTGAACCTAAAAGCATTTCAAATCTCTTAGATCCAGAGATATAACAAGGAGGACAAAGGAAATGAATTTAGAAAATGAATCATTGATGAAAATTAGACTTGGGACATTACTAATTTACCCCTTAGAAGAAAAGGAATTGAGTACAAATGGATTTTCAAGGTGAAATCTAAAGCTAATAGGGATGTCAACAAGTATAAAGCTTGTCTTGTAGCTTGTGAGTTACCCATGTTTTTGATAAAAGGGGTAAAATAGGTTTTGAAGGGGCCTTAAAACCCTACAACCAAAAGTTGGGCCCCAAAGATATAACATAGCAGGATAGCAGCCCAAAGACAAAAAACACCTAAAGCAGAAAAACAAGCCTAACTATTAAACCTATTATATATACTACCAGCAAACAGACAGTAGCACAACATACAGTCAGCCTTCCAGATCCCGTCAACAAGGTCACATATTTTTAAGAGTTTCAGCAGCAACCAATTCCTGTTTATAAAATTCTTCATGAAGTTTTGCGAAACCCAAAAGTTCATCCTTCTCCTCTTGGAATGATTTTTTTTTGTAAGATTATGTGAGTTTACCCATGTTGAAGGTGTTGATTATTTTGATATAATTTCACTAGTTGGTAAAATGCCTTTTGTAAGATTATTATTGTCCATTATTGCCCTAATGGATTTAGAAGTTTATCAATTAGATGTATAGTGTACTTTCTTAAATGATGAACTTGAAAAAGAGTTGTCTATGAAGAAACTAAAAGGTTTCATCATGGCTAGAAATGAAGACAAGGTGTGTTAACTTAAGAATTAATTGTATGATCTAAAACAATCACCACTTGCTTGGTACAAGTGCATAGACTAGTACATACTAGAAAATTTATTTTAAAGAGGAATTGCAAATACAAGCATCTACATAAAATGAGAAATGTACTTCTATTATTCTTAGCATTTATGTTGATGATGGAGTTCTTACAAGTGATAATTTGTACTTCTTGAAGCTAAACAAAGGTGATTTATGTCTTGAATTTGAAATGGTAGATTAAACCAAGATATTCATTATTATTGATCGATTATGATTACTTGTGATAGTAATAGAGAAGTTTGTACATGTGTGCATGTGCATGAAGATGGAGGCTAAAAAGTGGAAAAATTTTCATTTTAATTCATAATGTGGTCACACTACTAAAAATTTGATCAAGATATAACATGATCACAGCATGGCTCAATTGCATAAATTAGTATTACATTCACATTATACCATGTGTGTTAGGTTTAAGCCAATAAAAGTCTCCTCTTTAGGATTGGATTTGAACTCTTGAGGGATTGACCTAAATATTAGGCTCCCAAATCTATGTTTTGTGCAAAACATTATTAAAATGGTGAGCACAAAAATGATATTGTAGAATATCACACCATTATTGTAGATAAAATAACACAAAATATATTAATATATTGAATTTAGGATTAATCTTGGTCATCACAGTACATTGGCTTTTATAGAAGCCTCTTTGTATCAACTATCTGAACTACCCTAAGCAACTTCCATATGGGAAACTAACTCCCACAAACTAGCATTTATTTATTATTTAACTAACCTATAAATTAACATATGCATGTTAATCTATTTATTTAAAACTATATACTAAATCTAAAACCTTCCTTATTCTAACAAACATAGTGTGTTCAATCTTCCTCCTCATTATCTTTATATGTTTTAAGATGAGATTCCATGAAACTACCACTACAACATCTTGACATACTTCTTAGCTTTCTAACCATATATATTTTTTATAGTT
This sequence comes from Cunninghamia lanceolata, assembly GCA_027924645.1. Classification (NCBI taxonomy): domain Eukaryota; kingdom Viridiplantae; phylum Streptophyta; class Pinopsida; order Cupressales; family Cupressaceae; genus Cunninghamia; species Cunninghamia lanceolata. The sequence continues at coordinate 5,082,564 of BSBN01000424.1, read as the reverse complement.
AAAATAAATTAAGGTATTAATTTTTTATTTAGTGATGTCTTCATATGACTCAAAAATATATTTTTTAATATTTTTTGATCTACCGATCTGTATGTATGTATATGTATACACACACATATCTACATACATATATAATATACATATATACAGATATATATTTAGATTAATAGATCAAGAAATATGAAAAAAATAATAAATATATATTTGAGTCATATGAAGACAACGTTAAATAAAAATTAATATCTTAGTTTATTCTAACTATAAAAAAAATATGGTTAGAAAGATAAGAAGTAGATTGATGTTGTAATGGTAGTTTCATAGGATCTTGTTCAAAAACACACACACACACACACACACACACACACACACACACACACACACACACACACACACACACACACACACACACACACACACACACACACACACACACACACACACACACACACACACATATATGTGTGTGTGTGTGTGTGTGTGTGTGTGTGTGTGTGTGTGTGTGTGTGTGTGTGTTTGAACAAGATCCTATGAAACTACCATTACAACATCAATCTATATCTTATCTTTCTAACCATATAATTTTCGTATAGTTAGAATAAACTAAGATATTAATTTTTATTTAACGTTGTCTTCATATGAATCAAATATATATTTATTATTTTTTTCATATTTGTTGATCTATTAATCTAAATATATATGTATATTATATATGTATGTATATATGTGTGTATACACATACATACATACAAATATATAAATCTTTATATATATATTGTCCATAAGGGCACAATGTGGTCTCGGGTTTGAACAAGGTGATATTGCCTTGGGGATTAAGACCACCAGTAGTGGTCTTGGTGATAAATCCATGGGAAGAGAACCCCCATAAGTGGTCTCTCTGGGCTCAGACCAAGCTAAAAACCTAAATTTCCCAAATCAAAAAATATATATATCAAGATTTATATATACATGTTTTTTAACAAGATCCTATGAAACTACCATTACAACATCAATCTACTTATTAGCTTTCTAACCATATAACTATTTTATAGTTAGAATAAACTAAGATATTAATTTTTATTTAGCCATGTCTTCATATGACTCAAATATATTTACTATTATTTTCATATTTTTATGTATGTATGTATGTGTGTATGTATGTATGTATGTATGTATGTATGTATGTATGTGTCTCTATATGTCTCTGTATATAACTCTATATATATGTATATATCTATACATACATGCATATATAGAGAGACATATAGAGAGACATACATACATAAAAGTATGAAAATAATAATAAACATTGATGGTGATTGCAATAGTGTCCATCAAGATTGGCGATTACATAAAAGTATGGACTATATATATATATTGTTCATAAGAGTGCAATGTGGTGGTTAGTTCACATGATTGAACCCTAGTGGTGATTGCAATATTGCCCATCAATATTGGCAATTACATAAAAGTATGGACAATCTTGATATATATATATATATATATATATATATATATATATATATATATATGGTGCAGGGACACCTTTGGGAAAAATATTGTCAAATAAGGTCATTGTTAAGTAGGCTTTAAGGTGTTGAGTTATTTTGTCATTACATAAGGTCACATAGACAATTTATGCTGTAAAGAGTCTTATTAGGTGATTAGGAGGTCTAATTTGCATAATATTGCTAAACAATGCAAAAAGTTGTCATTTTGTGCAAAATGTAAAGTTGCAAAATTGGAAAAAGTTGTAAAAAGGTAGATTGGTGGAATGCCAACAGTCAAGTTATTCAAAGGATAGTTTTGTATGGTTGAATTAGTTGTGTTTGGAGGGAAAAAGCATAAAATTTGGAAACCTTCATTTGTAAATCTCTCTTGATGAATTGAAGTGGAAAAATCAATTGATTTCCTTTGTTCTCTTCAGATTTTCTATTTTTCCTTGCTTCCTAAGACCTGTACAGTCCCATATAGCAGCATATTGATCTCAAATTGATTGAATTCTTTAAAGACATGAACTAGCTTCCATTTGCATCAGATTTGAGGATCTAACATTGAGTTTGGTGATAAATAGAAGCTTTTTACTGTAGGTGACTATGAATAACCTGTTTTAAGGGTTTGAAGTTAATAAAATGATCTAACACCCATTCCACCGACTGTGATCTTTGTGATTGGGTGGAATGGGCCAAATAAAGTAGGATTAGATGTTATTGGGGTTTGTGTGAGTAGGGGTTGAGGTTTGATGGAGATTGGAGGACTGTCCTAATGCATTTTTGTGAAATTTGCATGAAAAATGGTGATTTAGCACTAGGGTTTGATGGGATAGAGTTGGTAAAGGGTATGTGATAAAGATTTGAGAATGTGCAGGTGCATTTAGATGTGTTGGAGGCATTGGCAAAGTTAGAGAAGGTCTAGAATAGGGTTTTTCAATAAACCCTCTTAGAAAAGCCTAAAAATAAGGGTTTCAAGGTTGGGCATATTGGAGGCCATACCACTGAGGAAGAATTGTGGTTTTAGAGGTTTTGACACCTAAGGAATTCTTCCCCACTAGGTTTTGGGGTTGATGTGAATTTTAAAAACAAGTTCCCTTGAGAAAGTGACCTAATTGGTGAAATAAAATAGCATGGAAGCCTAGGATTGAGTGATTTGTTCAAAAGGAGTTGCATGTGATTTTGAGGTATGTTGTGAAGCCTTGTAATGGGTATTTGAATCACTACTTATCTTGTGGGATTGTTAAGAAGTTATGTGAGAAAAGGTTAGAGAACTAGGTCTGCAGACCTACTAGGAAGGCATGGTGAAAAAGTGAAAGGGGTGACAAGATAAAGGTTTGGTGACTAAAAATTTATTTGAAACACATTAAATTGTGATTGGTTTGAAGTTTCTACCCTTTCTCTGCATCAATTGGTATCAGAGCATAGGGATTAGCTCTCTTGAGGGTGAGAAGTGGTAGATTAAAAAAGGAAAGTGGAAGTTGAAAAGACAAGATAGTAAAAAATGCCTCCTAAAGGAAAAACATGGCTAAGGAAATGAGTGAATTGAAGGAAAGACATGCTAGAGAGTTGAGAGAGTTAAAGGAAAGATGTACTGCTATAGAACAAAATCAGAAAAGAGGAATGGCTCTAGGTGATGAGAGTGAATCTGAGGAAGAAGAGGAAGAAGAGTATGCAGTTGAGGAAGAGGAGTTAGACCATGAGGATCAGAGGATGGCAAAGTTGTTGAGGGTAGTAAAAGAAGACAAGCACAAGGTGAAGATAGATGTGCCAAAGTATGGAGGAAGTCTCGATGATGAAGAGTTGCTTGATTGGATTGAAGCTTTGGATAACCAATTTGAGTGTGATGATGTTCCTGAGGAATAGAGAGTGAAGATTGCAAAGACCGAGTTGAAAGGTCATGCTTTGTTATGGTGAGATTATTAACAATCAGAGAGGAGAAAGCAAGGTAAGTCAGAGATTATTTTGTGAGACAAGATGGTGGCAAAAATCAAAGGTAAGTTCTTGCCTAAAGATTATGAAGTTCAAATGTTTAATAAGCTTCAAAGTTTAAGACAAAAAGAAATGGATGTGAAATCATATACTGAGGAATTTTATAAATTAAGCATGAGGACTGGTCATCATGAGAATGAGGTTGAAAAAGTTGCTAGGTACCTTGGTGGTTTAAGATTGAACATACAAGATGAATTAGTTTTGGCTAATCCTAGAAGTGTTGAAGAATGTTATCAAATGGCAATTAGAGTGGAGGAAAAGATGAAAAGAAGGCTAGATAAATTAGTTAGAGGTAGAGGCAACACCTCTAGGGGAAAAGGATCTTTTCCAAATTCAAAACAAGTCAATGAGAGTCAAGAAGAGACAAACAAAGGACAAGAGCAAGTAGATTTCAGAGGTGGATTCAAAGGTTTAAGAGGCAGATTTGGTGGTGGAAGAAATTCAAACACTTTTGCAAGTAGGTGCTACAATTGTAATGAGTTTGGTCATCCATCCTACAAGTGCCCTAAAAAGTTTGGTGCTACATCAAGTGGTGGAGAAAGGAGAAGTGAAAGAAGAGCTCAAATTGTTCAAGAAGATGAAGGTGAGAGTTCAAATTCCAATAGCATTGTTGCTACTCCAGAGATAGGAGAAAGTTTGATGATGAAGAGATAACTCTTTAAGACATCCAAGGGGAAGGAGTTGATTCAAAGAAGAGCATTATTTAGGACAACTTGTAAATGCAAAAACAAGGTATGTAAGGTGATAGTAGATTCAGGATGTACTGACAATATGGTATCTAGTGAAATGGTAGAGAAACTAAGATTGGAAAGAGTACCTAGGGAAACACCTTACAAAGTCTCTTGGGTTAGTGATAAGCAATCTATTTTTTTGAATGAACAAGCAATTATTGAGTTCCAGATTGGAGGATATAGAGACAAGGTCCTTTGTGATATTTTGCCTATGAGTTGTCATTTATTTCTTGGAAGGCCTTGGCAGTTTGACAGGTCTGCAATTTATAATGGGAGATAAAATACCTATACCATTGAGAAAGATGGGAATACATTCACATTAACTCCATCAGTTGAAGAAACTAAGGAACAAGGTAAGATCATCATGATAGGAAGGAAAGAGTTTGTGAGCATTGAGGAAGATAAGATTATGGGGTTTGCAGCCATTTCAAGGCTTGACAGTGTTGGGACAATAGATAGAAGAAATAAAGACAATATGCAGCCAGTAGATATGAAGCATGCTTCCGTGTTGAAGAGAAAAGCGGATGGGTTAGTGTCTTAGTTTGATTCAGTGAAGACTAAGGGTGAATTGCATGTAGAAAGGCCAGAAAAACATGATGAAATCATAGTTGGGATGGTCAAATGTCCATTGACAGAAAAAGGGGTGAAAGGACAATCATGTTATGACAAAACAAGGACTGATGGAATAGTACTTTTGAGGATAGAGGTTCCTAAGATTGATGGTGTAGAAGTTTGCAAGTCTGACAGAGGAAAAAATGAAGTCAAGAAGAGTATTTGGCAGAGGTTTAAGCATGAAACAAAAATGGAAGTGAGGGCAGTTGATACGGATTTATGTGTAGATGTGAAAGTGGGTACAACATCAGTCTGTGATGGTGGAAAGGATAGAGGACACTCCATAGATCAATGTGTAAAGATGGAGCATGATTCAAGTGGTAAGAAGGGCAACAATGCCATGCACAAAGTGAAACAAAGGCAAGGTATGCCTGATGAAAGAGTTCAAGAAGGTCAGAGGCATGGGATGATCAATGGTGAACAAGTTGCAATAGTATTTCCAAGAGACTTGGAAAATTTTCAAGGTGGGGTGTATGGTGCAAGGATACCTTTGGGAAAAATATTGTCAAATAAGGTCATTATTAAGTAGGCTTTAGGGTGTTGAGTCATTTTGTCATTAAATAAGGTCACATAGACCATTTTATGTTGTAAAGAGTCTTATTAGGTGATTAGGAGGTCTAAATTGCATAATATTGCTAAACAAAGTAAAAAGTTGTCATTTTGTGTAAAATGTAAAGTTGCAAAAATGGAAAAAGTTGTAAAAAGGTAGATTGGGGGAATGCCAACAATCAAGTTATTCAAAGGATAGTTTTGTATTGTTAAGGTAGTTGTGTTTGGAGGGAAAAAGCATAAAAGGTGGAAACCTTCATTTATAAATCTCTCTTGATGAATTGAAGTGGAAAAATCAATCGATTTCCCTTGTTTTCTTTAGATTTTATGTTTTTCCTTGCTTCCTAAGACCTGTACGGTCCCGTACAGTAGCATATTGATCTCAAATTGATTGAATTCTTTAAATACATGAACTAGCTTCCATTTGCACTGGGTTTGAGGATCTAACATTGAGTTTGGTGATAAATAGAAGCTTTTTGTTGTAGGTGATTGTGAATACCCTGTTTTAAGGGTTTGAAGTTAATAAAATGATCTAACACCCATTTTACCGACTGTGATCTCTATGATTGGGTGGAATGGGCCAAATAAAGTAGGATTAGATGTTATTGGGGTTTGTGTGAGCAGGGGTTGAGGTTTGATGGAGATTGGAGGACTCTCCTAATGCATTTTTGTGAAATTTGCATGAAAAATGGTGGTTTATTACTAGGGTTTGATGAGATAGAGTTGGTAAAGGGTATGTGATGAACTTTTGAGCATGTGCAGGTGCATTTGGATGTGTTGGAGGCATTGGCAAAGTCAGAGAAGGTCTGGAATAGGGTTTTTCAATAAACCCTCTTGGAAAAGCCTAAAAATAAGGGTTTCAAGGTTGGGCATATTGGAGGCCATACCACTGAGGAAGAATTGTGGTTTTAGAGCTTTTGACACCTAAGGAATGCTACCCCACTGGGTTTTAAGGTTGGTGTGAAGTTTAAAAACAAGTTCCCTTGAGAAAGTGACCTAATTGGTGAAATAGAACATCGTGGAAGCCTAGGATTGAGTGATTTGTTCCAAAGGAGTTGCATGTGATTTTGAGATATGTTGTGAAGCCCTGTAATGGGTATTTGAATCACTAATTAGCTTGTGGGGTTGTTAAGAAATTATGTGAGAAAAGGTTAGAGAACTAGGTCTGCAGACCTACTAGGAAGGCATGGTGAAAAAGTGAAAGGGGTGACAAGATAAAGGTTTGGTGACTAAAAATTTATTTGAAACACATTAAATTGTGATTAGTTTGAAGTTTCTACCCCTACTCTCTCTCTCTCTCTCTCTCTCTCTCTCTCTCTCTCTCTCTCTCTCTCTCTCTCTCTCTCTCTCTCTATATATATATATATATATATATATATATATATATATATATATATATATATATATATATATATATATCAAGATTGTCCATAAGAGCGCAATGTGTTGGTTAGTTCACATGATTATTACAATCGCCACCAGGGTTCAAACTCCTGTTGGATTGATGAGTTCGCAGGCCATGGGCCTTCGTTGAGTTGTCTGCTCGCAAAATATGTGCCTTCGTTGGGCTACCATGCTTGCAGGATGTGTGTGTTCATTGGGCCAATGAGCTTGCGGGTTTGAACAAGGTGATATTGCCTCGGGGATTAAGACCCTCCAGAAGTGGTCTCAGCAATAAAGCCATGGGAAGAGATCCCCCATAAGTGGTCTCTCTAGACTCAGACCAAGCTAAAAACCTGAATTTCCCAAATCAAAAAATATATATATCAAGATTTATATATACATGTTTTTTAACAAGATCCTATGAAACTACCATTACAACATCAATCTACTTCTTAACTTTTTGATCATATAATTTTTTTAGTTGGAATAAACTAAGATATTAATTTTAATTTAACCATATCTTCATATGACTCAAATATATTTATTATTATTTTCATACTTTTATGTATGTATATATCTCTATACATACATACATATACATATATATACACAAAAAATCATCATAAAATCATGGCCTCGAAATAAATTTGAGTATCTCCCATCATAACTATTGGTATTACCTGGAAAAGAAAGCCTTGTCTGAGGAGAACCGTTGGAAGAAAGAAAAACAGTCAGAAGCCTTCCATAAAAATAGTTAAATCTGGAAAGAAGTTTAGGAGATTTTATGATTTCCTTAAAATCAGAAATTAGAATTTGGGAGGCTAAGTCAAAATGTGTGTTGTTCAGTTATAATGTGTACTGAACTATTCTTATATGTATGTATCAAATTGAGAGAGATTTTGAAAAACAAATCTGTTACTCTATTTTCTGTTCCATTTGTTTTTCAAAAATTTTAAAAATAAATCATTTTTCAGTTTGAGCTGTGAACAACCATGTATGTATTTATCAGTCTGTTCACATGTCCAAAATGGGCACTAGTTTTCCGACAAATGGACCCTTCACTTGGTCGAAACGAAGATAGAAAACGCAAACATTATGCAGTGAGTGGATTTGTTTCGCATTTGTCAGAGGGATCTATCTCATAATTTACAATTTTCTTCTATGCTTTTTAAAAGTAATTAGCTTAGATCACTAAATTTTCAAATTCTCCACCCGCTTACAGAAATCTTTTGAAATAAGCTGGGTATACTTTTTTATCACCATGGATTCATTACCCAGTGATGATTCATGTATGTGGCTCGAAATGTATACGCAATTTTTGCCAGAAGATTTCATAGAAAGAATTGGAGAATAAAACTGCTGCACAAATAATTCTCAAGAAATTTCAATTTTATAACTTTAGAGAAGTTCGACAGTTTCCTATATATGTGGATTTCAACTTGACTGGATTGGAGACAGATAACTAAAAGAAATTTCAATTTTATAACTTTAGAGAAGTTCCACAGTTTCCTATAAATGTGGATTTCAATTTGACTGGATTGGACAGCTAAATAAAGCTGATTCACAACACACTAAGACTTATTGACACCTCTACAATTCTAATTGACACATCTACAACAAGTGACAGTCAGCACTCACACTCATACCACTCTACTTAAATATCATCCACTTCAATGGTCAAACACTCTATAGCAATTTTACACCTCATGCACAACCAAAAGTGTTAAATATTTGTCCTATTTTTATTGGTCCAAGTTAACCTTTAACTATTGAAGTGGATGATATTTAAGAATAGCCTACTCATACAGTTATTCATTACTCTCTAACATTCCCCCTTAATGAAAGAACTGAAAATATCTCTAACCAACATCCTTCCTAAACTGTTACATGAGCACACCACTACTCCTTTCAGATCTCATACACCTCTCCTCCTCCAACACCATAAATGGAGACATTGTGGAGGAACCCATATTTCCTCTAACAACTTTTTTTAAATTGTGCTTTGATAATCCTAAGATATCTAATAATCATTCCAATAGTTAAATTAAATACAACCATAACTATCCAAATCACAACATCTTATCAATGATCGCCACATAAAAAGCAATGCTCCCACATCACAGCCCGAAAACACAAGCCGTAGCTCTCCGTGTACCAGCAGTAGAAAGTTGAACCACAACGCTCACAACAGGCGCAACACAATCCAGGCCATATTCAAAAGGCCCAAGATAGAAAAAATGCCTCTATTTTCTCAGCGAGAAACTTGACAAAGGTGGTCCCTCGCAAATGTTGCAGAAGTCTATTTCAAGGCAGCAAGCACTCTGACTAATCCACGCTCCTCCTCTCAATGGAGGCAGCCTTCACAGTAGCAGTATACACATTTGATCGTAGATACAAGAAATAACAGTCCGTCAAATTTAGCCTATGCACACAGGAAATTATATTCACGAGCAGTTTGGTTGAGACTTGACAGCGACAGGGATTCAACAACAAATTGAAAAAGGAAGGGAGAGTTGTTGGTCAAAGCCACACCTTGGCTTTACAAATGGCACAACCAACAAAGTATTAATCCAATCACTGCAGTCCTCTTTAGAGAGTCTCCTAACACACCAACAATATTAGAATTTCGGCTGCTAACACCCCAGGCTCTCATATCAAATTGGAGAATAAAACTACTGCGCAAATTATTCTCATTCATTCAATAAAGAGATTACAATTTTATAACTTTAAAGAAGCCTACAGCTTCCTACAAATGTGGATTTTAATTTGACTTAACTGAATAGGTAACTAGAGCTGATTGACAACACACTAAGACTTATAGACACCTCTACAATTCTAGTTGACACATCCGGCCCAGCCGTAAACAGCCGGTGAGTTGTAACTCACCAACTGTACGGCATCTTCGATGACTGGAGCAGTCAAAGATATTTAATAAATGTTTCGACTAACCAATAGGTGAGTTGCAGTACTGCAGAATCTGTCGAATGCAGGCTTCCGTACAAATCTCGACCAACCAATCGCTTGCAACGCACCGGCTAGTTAAGGTTTACCGACACATCCACAACAAGTAACAACACTCATACAAATATTCATTACTCTAACACAAAGAAGCTACACTCTAGAAAAGAAAGCCTTCCTAAATGTAACTTTCATTTTCCAAAGAAGTGCTTAATCGAAAATTGTGGATCTAGGAACTATTATGGCTAGACAACCATATGTTTCAATTCCATCCGGCTTGACTCAGTGATATTTGCGCTATAAGAATTCATCAGCATATCGATGGAATAGACGCTTCTGCCAATAATTAATCTTTAAAGACCAAAAAAATCTACTTGAGATTGAATTCAGGGACAAATTCCTATTGAAGCAAAAATGTTAAGTGGACTCATTTCATTAAGAGGAAAAAGAAAACTCACTGTTTTGTCAAACATTTTTCATTCAATATTTAAAGAAAGAAAAAAAACAGAAAATATTTATTCATTAACCTTTTCCATTCAATACTCAAAACAAAAACACAATGAATGAAATATAGAGAAACAGAGTTATGAATGCGTGCCTCAATATTTTCTTGAGGGGTCAAAGATCTCCATTGTGAAAAGTCTTTCTCTTCATTCTTTGTATGAGACAGCAAGGACGACCTTGTCCACGCTGTCCGCCTTCTTTCCATGCTTTGCATCATTACTACAATTTGAAGGAGGAGTACGCTGGCTAAACTGAAGCGCCCATAAATGCATAAGGCGAACAGAAGAAGAATTCTGATAAAATAGTCAGTGACCTCTAGATCATTATGGGGAACGTATGCAGAAACAAAGTAGAAAAAATGTTTCGTCCTTCCAAAAAGTAATGCAGAATATAATCTTACAAAGAGATTATCAGAAATTAGGTTTTAGATTTCATTCCTTTGAAAGATGAGGTCTGAATCGTACTATAGGTAAATTTGACGGAACAGATTTACTTTTACTTTATAATAAAATGGCAAAATCAGCACGTTGTAAACAACTGTTGGTCAATAAAAGCTTAACCAGCCAGCACATTGTAAACAACCCGTTGGTCAAAATCTTCTTGACTGAGTTCATCATATTCTTGAAGTCCATGTCCAACTTTATGAGGAATTCAAGACACGCGTCCTCCCCATGCTTAGTTGTGTTGTGAAGCTAGCACTCGTTGTGTAAACACGTCTTCAAAGGTACCTATAAGTCCAAGGATTATCATATCACAATTCAATTTCTCAATTACCTTTTAATTATCCAATTCAAAACTTGGCATGAGTTGGGGACATGACTCAGGTGTCACACTTTGAATCATCACATGCTGACATATTAATGTTTGTTTGAAAATCTTCGTTTATTTCATTGTTACATGTTTTAAATAACGTGCCGACTGTTTAAGTTTAGAAGGATAACCCTGTAAAATGTTTCAAATTTTACAATAAATAAATAAACTCATCCAACAGATTAGAAAACCCTAATTAAATTTGGTGTGGTTTGCAGTTTTCCAGGTTGAAATAATTGCAGCATGAGGCGCCTACAGAGAATTTGCGTTTGACGTGGCTTCTTTCTTGTGCATTCACACCAACACAAAGAAATTGAATTCAAGCATCTTCATTAATACTGTGTTTGATTTCAAAAATATTTGACCGACCCACATTAGCCGCTTTTAGAATGTGAGACCATCGTCAAACTCTCGACAGCAACAAATCGACCTTTACGTACAGACATGATCACCACTTCCACAAAAGAGAAAATTATGGGCAGAAGGGCCCACTGTCAGCTTACACCATTTATTCCCAATCCCATATTATCAGGTGTTTATTTGTTACCCATAGTTCAACATAGAGATTTGGTGAGATCTCTTAAAGCTCTGGTCAAACGTGCAACTTCAAGTGATCTTCAATAGCATATGTAGCCAACAAAATCTATTTTATTATTGTTTGATAAATGGTTTTTTTTTTAAGATAAATATGAAAAATATGAAGTCTAAAAAATATATAGAATTTAGAATTGTATTAATATCTATTTGATAGGTATCAATATTTATAGGATTATTGGTATTTAGTGTCATGTCTACATTTGCACATAGATATGAAAACCGTCATAACAATTTTTTTTTATCAAACAATACTTGCAAGTTTCTATTGCACTTCGCATGATAGTATAACATGTGCACTCGATGACATTGCACGTGCAACGTAATGTAGAAAACGTCGCACAAAGTGGGGATATATCCAAAATAGGGGGTGTAGCAAAACTCATTTCGTACACCCTGTGAGAATGGAGGTGACCTAATTAGAGTTTGGCATCTCTTCGTGTGACGTCACAAGGGAGAATCCTCCATAAGGTAAACTCCCTCCAGGGTCCTAGGTGAATGCAAAAATAGTCTCGCCTCTAATGCACGAGATCTAAATACCTAAACTAAACTTAAAACCCTAGCATGCTAATGTTTAATCGGAATTAAAGTGATTACAATATTTAAGTAATTAGCCACACAAATAATGACATTTTAAAATAAATAATACGATTAAATACTAATTCAAAATTTAAAATTGTTTATGAAAATTCAAATACCTTTACAGAAAAGTAAAATTAAATCTAACAACTAGAAGATCACAAAAATCTAATTAAAATATTGCATTTAAATATATAAACTAAATGCAATATTTAAGTAAAATGAAATCTAACAACTAGAAGATCACAAAAATCTAATTAAAATACTGCATTTAAATATATAAACTAAATGCAATATTTAAATAAATTAAAGTGATGTAATCTTTTTTAGAAAATTAAATTCAAAATTTCAAACTATATTAAAATTAATCAAAGGAATCAAATGAGCGAAGATGTGTGAAGGGAGCCTGGGTGGGAGAATCGGCTACAACGCAAGTGTTTTGGTTGCGAGCAAGGGAGGGATTGAGCAGAGAAGTAGCGACAAGGATCAGGGCATAACTAAGAAGATGGGTGTGAATGCTCAAGGCACGACAAAAGGGAAGAAACATGTTGGTGCCAAGAAAGGTGAAGGTCGTGTGGAGGTTGGAGTGGGGAGAAAATGATACTCGCTCAGATTTGGTTTAGCACTAGATCTTCAAGAAACCCCAGTCTCTCCTTCTCCATCACTAACCTTTAATCCGATGGGATCAGCTCTTAGGGTGGAGCATGCAAAGGGTTTAGAGCCTTCTTGTTTAGACCCAGAAACCCTAGTAGCCTACAAAAATAGATCAAACCCTTTCCATGTGTGCAGCAATTTTTGTTTGGAGCATATTCATCGAGCTAACCCTAGCCCTACTCCTCCCAAGCCATCATCTAATCTATCCTCCTCTCCTGTCAAGGAGCCAGTCCATCATGATGGAGGTGTTTCTTTCTCTTTCGAGGATTCGAAGGTGACTTTTTCTAACGAGCTGATAGAGTTTAACATTTCTGATGACTGTGTCAAGGAGATTAAAGCTGACTTTGGAGATCACTCTTTGATTTTGAGATTTATGTGGAGATGCCCAACCTTTGATTCAGCTGTGGATTGGGCTAAATCTACCTAGAGTAATCTTACTACCCCAATGATTGAACCTTTGGATTTTGGGTTCTTTCTGTTTACTTTTTCCTTTGTTGCAAATTGTAATTATGTGGTTTAGAATGGTCCATGGTTTTTTGGGCAATCAGGCCTCTTTCTCTCTCTGTAATGCCCTGTCATGCAACCCTAGAGAGTTAGGTTAAACAACACAATAAAGTGCAGAATTTTTTTTAAAACAAGTGAAAGTATTAATCACCAGATAAAATAACAACTAATTACATCAATTTAACCATTTAACCAACTAACATCTCTAGGGAACATAACTGCATTAAGAAATTTAAACATAGATCAATAACAACATAACTCATCATAAGTGTTCACTAGTAAAATTTGTTACATTATGGAAACTTACATCACTTCTTCAATAATGTTTACAATTACAAAGAAGATCATGATACATCATATCATAAATACAAGGCTTTGTTATCAGTTTACATCAAATTACATTATGAATAACATAGATACACAAATCTGGATCCAACCGGTACAATGCATGTTTTCAGATATAGAACTGGAACTGTTAGTTACAAAGCACGAACCATGATGCCAAAGGACCAATGGATTAAGCTCTTCCACCCGACCATGTGGAACCCTGAGGTCCACCCACCGAGCTAGGAGATAACAATGAGGTTCCTTGACAAAAGAAAGAACAAAAGACCAACTGAAAATAAGACTACCTCAGGTTTCACATTCAAACATGACTAAACTCAACAATCAAACATCTAGAGGCGAGAGAACACAAGAAAAAGGGAAGACTAGAATGCAGTAGGTAGGAGTGTCATTGCATGGTTCTACATGGGTTACCCTAACAGTCTCTCTCATGACGTTGGCCCCATAGGTCAACACATGCAGAAACTAAAACTCTCGCATCCCACCCTTAGCCTAAACTAGCAGTACAGGTGTGGGAGAGGAATCCATTTATCTTGTTTAATGTGAAAAATCTACCCTTTCCCCCTAGGTTAATTGTTAGGTTTTCACTTGATTAACACTTCTAATGGGTTACCTAGACAGCCACTTTGGGTGCCAGCCCCACATTGGAAGCCACTCCCCTACCTACACCTAGTTGACCCATCGCAACCAAATAATTACATCACAAGGACAACACATGATATATCACTTTGTACTAAACTCATCAAAGCTCAAATCATTATTCCGCACCACCACCATAAAGCAACTTGATACAACAATATTCACTTTTCTCTCTCAAATTGTCAGGGACGAACAACCAATCTCAAAGAACCTTCATCAATTACAAGAACCATATAACCAAGCCTCTGGATTACAACTTAGTCCAATGAATCCCACGAGTACAAAAGGCAAAACAACCCTTGACCTGACTCAATCACTATAAAAGAAAAGTTAACTAATAATCACATCTACTCCAATAGAGATACTAAATTTTAATACTCAAAACAACTAAGAAGCATTCTTCATTCTAAAATACCTTTCTTCAATTGACTTGATTAAACGTTAAAGAAAATATTAAATGAACCATTAGGCTATTATTTAAATTGACATAATAAATTACATATACTATAACCAAAATAGACAACTCAGATTTGTAAGGTGTTACCTAACTAGAATGTTATCTAAGTTAGAACATTACCAAATTGTTTTCTTACCTACTACCATACAATTTCCTCTAAGAAGTTATTTCCAGTTCTATTATTTTGACAACTATAATTGTAACTATAATCCACACCACTAAAAATATTATGGATTCTATTCTACTCCTATTATTATAATCACTATTCCAAAGGAGAGTTTGAAGAGTAATAACACTAGTATCAAAGCATAACATTAATGATAATGCCTATGCTACTACTGTATACAATTAGACTTCTAGTTCATACATAATGATCTCTATCTACCATGGGATCACATTAATAAGTTTTTAATGATAAGACTAAGATTGTCTAATCACAATGAATCTAATATAAAATCTCTTGTACTATTACTACCAGTTAGTTTTATTTAATCTATACTTATCTAACTGTAATTAAGAAATACTATTATTAAACTGCATAGGTATGTATAACTAATTATCGTTTCCACTGCATATCAAATTAACTACAAGACTAGTGAATTCAAAATAAGAAACTCCTAAAATACTATCAGAAACCTTATGAGAGATGCAACCTATCAATCAACAACAAGAATAATATAGAATGATTCTAATCTTATGTTAGTGCGATCAATTTGGAGAGCAAGAGAACAAGGTTAACGGTTCTTGTCTTAACATGATCTCCTGATATCAAAAATTTCTTATGAGATTTTAGACTAGATTGGTCATATGACGATGCCCAAGTATAGTGGGAGCTATGCATCGATTAAAGAGTTATTTCAAAAAGAAGTGAACCATAAGCATTTATCAGTAGCAACTCTAGACTTAGGTAAACAAAATTCAGATGATGCTAATTGGATAGAGTTGCAAAAGATAGATTCAATCGGCCCAACAATAGGTTTAGATCTTAATATTGGCAAGGGAAAAAATGTTTCATTTGTTTCCTTCACAGGATGATCAACAAGCAATGCATAAGTTGCATTTCATTTGATGAGTTAGACGTTTTAATGAACACAGATGTTGATGATGCAGTGTCGTAGGAGACATGTATACAAAATGTGGTAGCATGTGAAAGGCAGGGGAAAACGTTGACCGAAATCCTCAAGGAACGCGGTCTCTCAGAGAATAATGATTGCAGGGCATGGTTTTGCTGATAACACCTCAGTGTAGCTCAGGTAAATGCAATTCACAGGTAAATCCAAGCTCCTCAATGTTATGCCTGTCTGTACATAATTGAAAGCTGAAGATAGAGTATGCATAACCATCAACACAATTGAAGGTGGGCTTGTTCGACTAAAGTATTTACCAGTTCCCTGATAGAAATGTAAAATGTGGATTTATACCCTAGACATACGATCTGTTCGATAGTAAGCCTTGAAGAAATGAATTCTCAGGGGATTGCAGTGATTGTGTTACATGCACAAATTGGATTTTGCAATGATCTCAAAATGTTTGATTAAGCAAGACTCTCTTGTGTCTTAATTGTTTGTTGTCATATAGGTTTAGTAGATGGTGGCCGAATGACATAAGTGATTGATCTAAATGTGGGATTGGTTGATCTCCTTGGTTCATGCAGTTATGAGCAATAACACTCTAAATTTTATTATGAGATGGAGGCAACAAGGTGAACTCTGGATTTAAAACATATTCAGAGATGATAGAATATCATTGATATACATTCACATGCAGTTACGAACAAATTCAAAAGGTTTTAATATTTTTGGAGAATGACATAGAGAACAAGATTTCGACCAAATTATAACAAATCAAGAAAATGCATAGACCAACACACACAACAAACAGGACAGTTTATGCTTAATAACATACCCGAAAATTACTTTCGAGATTTTGAATCTCTTTCTAGATTCCTTCTCTTTTCCTCTGCAAGTTCTTCCTTCTTCCCTCAAATCTTCTCCGTGTTTCCCAAAATTTCCCCCCCTTCAAAAATAAACCCCTCAGCACGAAAATAGCCTAAAATAATAAATTCCCATATCCTCCATTATCTCTGTTACAGACCTCCACTTCAAAAAGATTAAATGCACTTCTTCCACCATTTCTGGAATATTTTCAAATCTGTAAAATCCTCCGACACCCACTCAAACCAATAATTTAATGGCAAAATAAAATAATATCTTTCAAAATTAATCAGCTACTATAATATTAATTATTAGTGATTTACACATTTTATCATTATTATTATTATTTACTATTAAAACCCCTAATTTAAATTTCAATAAAATCCAATTATTAAATCTTCTCTAATTTCTACATTAATTAAATATATTTAACTTATTTATTATTTTTGTTACTATAACAATTTATAAATATTCTACAAATACATGTAAATTATTTAACCAAAACAATCAAATATCGACACAACTTTACACCTAAGTCACTATATTCTATAAAATGAACCATAAGACTACAATAAACAACTCGAACCATATAATCAACACATAATGACAACCACATACCACAGGATGACCAACACCCGAAGACAAGTTCCAACTGAACAACACTTGCACCCACGACGGAGAATACATGGATGTTGACAAACTAAAGAAATTGGCTGACAGAGGGAACCTCATGTTATCTCCCATCCACATTATCCATTGGTATAGAGGCATGCTCAGACATGCTAATTTAAGTGGAGTCAATGCCTAGTACTTACAACCTGCATCAAACCAAGGTGTTGTATACGAGCATATACATATATATAATCAAACACATTGTGGTAGGGAATGGCAGTGTAGTAGGGTGCTCATAATGAGTAGTACTACATCATCCCTTCACCAAAAGCATGACATATAATGTATACATCTCTAACTAACAATCAAGTATCGTGGCATCAAATAATCACATAAAGCATGATAACTCTAATCTACAGAATCATTTAACCATTAACTGATCATGTCAAAAACACATCATACACTATTCATAACATCAACAATGTCATCATAATGATCATAACTAAATATCTAGAACTACATCAGTAAATCCATAATCCATGATGAGCATAAATAAGCATAAATAAGTAATCCATCATCCACATGTCTCAAAAATGTCTAAATATCAATGAAACACTAACAATTGTCAGAAAGCCAAAATGAGGGGCACTACACTCTCCATGGACTCCTTTTTTTGACCCAACTTCTGCCAAGATCACAAATGTTCTTATATGGATCAGGATTTATAATCTGCCCTTAGTTATGCGAAGCATCAATCTTATCATAAATCCAATCAATCAAGTGGGTTCCTTTGTTAAGCTTGACTCAGAAGAGGTGGTTTTTTCATGCAGGTTCATTAGGGCCTATGCTATGGTAGATATTTCAAAACCTTTTTTTCATTTTGGATCCGGATTCTCTCTTATTTTAGTTCTTGGACTCAGTTTTTAAACTTTGAAGGGCTTCCATTTAGATGCTTTCATTGTAACACATTGGGTCACAAAATTGAGGCCTGCTCTCTCAAGCGTTCATCTGGCTCTAGGCATGTTTGCCTCAAAAAATGGATGAAGAAGTCTAGAACTATTAACTTCTACAACTATTTTATTTTATTTATTTATCTAAAAATGGAAGAAGTTAATAGTTAATTGGAAGAAGTCTAGAACTATAGCATTAAAAATGGATGAAGAAGTTTGGAACTATTCTACAACTATTAACTTCTATTATTTCTTTATTTCTCTCTATTGAATTTTTCTATCTTATTTATATTCAACAAAAATTTGTAAAAAGATTTAATCTAACATGTAAATAGAGGGAAAAAGAAAAGCGTTCTGATTATGCATAATATGCATACCATTTTAAAACAAAATGATATATAGAGAGAGACAAAGATCTATATTTTAATATTATATATAATTAAAATATCTCTATATATAATCCCTATTTAAAATATAATATGATATACAGTGGTATATATATATATATATATATATATTAATGCGTGGGGTTAGACCCCCAAGGAAGGGCGACAACAATTTTTATGGTAGGTCATAATCAAAATGAACTTAGGACAAAAGTTAAAACAATGGCAATGGTTTTGGGAGGGGACGACACCCCCTTGGTGTCATGGCCCTTAAGGACCATGACACCACTAGTGGTGCTACCAGTGCTTGGGGGGCGAGCCCCTAGTTGGGGAGTTCGCTCCCACTCTCTGTGTAGGCTGTGTGGAAAGTAACAAGCTTGCCCAAATATTTTATTAATCCTTTTTTTAAGAGTTGTTAGCCCTAAAATGGTACACACGATTTTTCTTTAAAAATAGTAATTTGATTTTAATATGAATCCATAGTTAATTATATATATACTCTATTTGAAAATTGAGTCTCTAAATATTTTTACATATATATATATATATATATATATATGATCTGCACAAAGTCAAAAAAATAAACATATATTCTTTTAAACTTATATATTTATTTTTAACTCTTATTTGAATAACCAAAAAAGAAAAGGAAGAGAATCATTGCTACATTAATGTATGGAAAGGAAAAGGAGAGCATTTATTCACATTTTCATAATAACCCAAAATACTTTAGTTGTGTTAAGGGAAAATTGGATTGAAATGAATAATCAATATATCAATATCAATGATACCCAAAACTCAATGAGATAATGAACAAAAGAGATCAATTAAACAATGAACAATTACAAAGAAAACCTCCTTTAATTCTTAGCTTCCATTGATCGCCTATCACAAATGATATTGTCTATGAATATGGCCCTCAGAAGGTGCACTTCCTTGCTATGATTCCAAGATGTTCAAATGGGAATGACTATGATAGTTTCACCATGAAGACGAGCTTCACAACAATGATAGCGATCTACTAACAAGTTTGATCACAAGAAATGAAGGAATTGGTGCCAAAGGCGTACTGTAATTCCTGCAGAGTAACAATACTTAAAGCTTGGATGATTGTAATGGAGGAATAGGGTTCAATTTATAGACTTGGGAGAGAGAAGATCAACAATATAGAAAGAATGAAAAGATCAACGATATAGAACGGTTGAGGGAACGTGCGCGAATAAGAAGAAGACAAGTGTCACCCAAAAACTATTTTATTTGAGTTAACTACTTTCTTTTCTAAAGATAAGACATGTTTTGCATAAATTAGAAAGCTTTTTTCTAATTTAAGAGATATTGATAAAAACAAAGTTGATTGAGTTAGTTAACTCAACTAGAGATTTGCTTTTAAATTATTTGAGAGAAATTAAATAATAAAATATTTAATTTTGTGTGCATGGAGAAGGAGACTTATTTTTAGAAGATTTTGAAGATATTTGAAGATAAGAAAGTAAATTAAATAAATAAATTTATTTAATTGTTGTGCATGATTTGGAAGAATAAATAAAACATTTGATTATATTTTATTTTTAGAGATTGAGAGAATTTAAATAAATTTAATTGATTTATTTAAATTTGGAAGAATGATTTGATTTAATTAAATAATTAAGAATTATTTAATTGTTTGGAAGAATTTAAATTAAATAAAGGATTTTATTCAATTTTTTACTTTAGAAGAGGTAATTAAATATTTTGATATTTAATTAACTTAGAGGAATGTGAATTGAATAAATAAATTTGTTTATTTATTTATTGATAGAATAATTAGAAGGGAATATGGTGCAGGGCACCTAGGAGCAGTCTGACACCTCAAGCATTTTTTTTTTTATGCATTTTGATAAGCTATGTTTTGTTTTGATTGTATGTGTGGTAATAAAGCTTTAGCCATGTTTGTATGGTCCCTTTTGTGTGGTCAAGATGATTGAGGTGACCCTATAAACCTCAATCATGCTTAGTCCACTTGGATCCTTGTTGTGCCAATTAGGCCTAGAAGGTCTAAGGATTGGTTTTCGAGTTTTTTTTGGTTGTTTTAATGTTTTAGTATGTTGGAAGGAGTTTGTTGATCATTTGGACTCCATTGGATGAGCCAAACAAATCAACCTCCTTGTGTTAATGCAAAACACCATAGTTGTCAAAGGTGTTATGTGTTGGGTCGGTTCAAAAACCACTTTGGGCAGTTAAATGCTGTTGTAGAAGTTGGAAACCAACTTGGATGGGTTAATATGGTGGATATCTGACTCCAGTATGGGGGAGGAAGTTTTTGTACGGAATTTGGGCACAAAATTCAAGAAAACTGACTATTTTTCACTGTTTTTCTTGCTGTGTATTGACTGTACGGACTTTTCATGTGTGCAAATGATATTTTTCTGAAAGCTCTTAGAGTCAGGGTTCCAATGCAACTAGTTTGAGGTCTTGATGTGGTCAGAGTCAAAAGTTATTGAATTTTCTTTCAAAACTGGTCTAGAAACCCTGTTTTCTAGGGCAGTCCCACAAATTTGGCCCTAGAATGCATTTCCACTGATGAAATTTCATTCCACTCAGTGAAATGCAGGCTAGGGGTGTATACTACTTGATTCCAAAAGCATTTTATGAGAAAATACAGTTTACTATTTTTAATGTGATGCCCTAGGTCAAATATCTCTATGTATTTGACTGAATTTATGCAATTTATTGTTGTATTTGACAAAACCCTAAGAGGATGAGTGAATGAATGGTGGATTTGTGTTTTTTGGGGATGGTAGAGTCATTCCAAGTTCCTGCCCCTGACCTATGCACCCAATTTTGAGCACTTGCTTTGTAACCTAGCCTAAATTGATCAATTAGGCCTAGAGACCTAGTAGGCGTTCTGGATTGCTAGAGTAGAGTTGGAGCAAGAGATTTGGAGGTTTGTTAGGGTCCCCTGAAGAGTGTTTAATTCCATCATTTGTTTTCCTAGACCTTTGGGATTTTGTCAAGCTTTGTTGATAAAACCTAGTTTGGAGGGCTAGTAGCCTTACTAGTCAAGGTATAGGTTGAAGAGTTTTGGGAAGTTGGAGATCAAACCAACTGCATAGAAGGTGTTTGTTGATCTGTCTTAAGGTGTTGGAGAAGCCTTAGGGGTTGGACAAGAGTCTGGACATCAAATCCTTCATATGCCTTGTATGTGCCTTTGGTTGGTTGGTTGGTTGAAGGCTAGTTGAAGTGGGTGAGTGGGCAAAGGACAATAGAGTAAACCTTTGTGTGTTGCTTCCCTTGTGCCACTCTGCATCAGGTGGTATCAGAGCCATCAAGGAGATGGGAGATAGAGAAGAAGAGGAGGAAATTCTTTCAAAGGTGACAAATGCCGAATTGGCAAAGATAGTGAGAGAGCAAGCAGCCAAGAACAAAAGGATGGAGGCTGAGATAGAAAAGTTGAAGAAAGACAAAGACAAGAAGAAGAAGTCAGAAGTCATCTTAGATTCAGATGAAGAGGATCAAGATGAGGAAGAAGAAGTGCCTATGGAAGAGCCACAAGGAGGCATGTCAGAGAGACAATTCCTAGATGCACTTGGAAAGTTGAGTAGGAAGGACACTAAGGCAGACTTACCTATGTTTCCTGGTAAGATGAATCCAGAGGAGTGCCTTGATTGGATTAAGGCAATGGAGAACTATTTTGAATGTGAAGAAGTGGCAGAAAATTAGAAAGTGAAGATTGCCAAATCAAGAATGAAAGGGCCAGCCTTGAGTTGGTGGAATTTTATTCAAAATGAAAGGATAGAAGATGATAGGAATCCTATCTCTACATGGAGGAAGATGGTACTTGAAATCAAGAAGCAATTTGTCCCTGAGGATTATGAGGTCAACTTGAACAAGAAGTTACACAACTTGAGACAAAAGGACATGGACGTGAGCACCTACACAGAGGAGTTTCACAAGATGACATTGAAAGCCAAGATGCCTGAGAATGAAAAACAAAAGCTTGCAAGGTATCTTAATGGCCTCAAGTTCTCCATTCAAGATGAATTAACTCTCTTTAACCCAGAGACAGTCCATAAGTGTTTTCAAATGGCATTGAGAATTGAGGATAAACAAAGAAGAAAAGGTGATTCATACAGCAGCAGCAGAGGCAGAGGAAATCAGAACTTTAGGGGCAGGGGGCAGATTTCAAAACAGAGATAATTTCTCTAGATTCCAAGGTGGTGGATCACAAGAAGGCAGCCAAGGGCAGGCTGATAAAAACAGTGCTGATAAGGGTCAGTTTAGGGGCAGAGGTAATGGCAGAGGAAGAAGTGGGGGCAGAGGTCCCAATGTGTTTACTGGAAGGTGTTTCTCTTGCAATCAGATTGGACATCAGTCCTTTAGGTGCCCGGAGAAGATGGGAAACACTGCTGCAAATCAGAAAGAAAGAAGAGTACAACTCCTTCAAGAAGAGGATTGTCAAAGCACCACAAGTTACCAAACATCCTCTTCCAAGTCTGCAGCACCTAAGAGTGGAGAATGCATCATGTTTAATAGATCCCTCATCATGCCAGCCACCAAGGAGCAGCCCCAAAGAAACAACTTGTTCAGAACCACTTGCAAGGTGAAAGGAAAAGTTTGCAAGGTAATAGTAGATTCAGGTTCTTCTGAAAATTTGGCTTCTAATGAAATGGTGACTAAGTTAGGATTGGAAAGAATGCCTCATCCTAACCCCTATAGAGTCTTTTGGCTAACCAAGGAACAACAAATTGTGGTGAAAGAGCAATGTTGGGTTGAATTTAAGATAGGTGAATATCATGATAAGGTTCTTTGTGAGATAGTGGATATGGATGCATGCCACCTTCTTCTTGGAAGGCCTTGGCAACATGACACAAGTGCCCAACATGATGGTAAGAACAATGTGATTCATTTGTCCAAGAATGGTGAAAAGTTTACAATGACTCCTTTGATTGATGATTGCAAAGAGAAAGTCATTTCTAGTTCAGTTATGTTGGTAGGTGAAAAAGAGTTTTTGGCTAACCTCAAGGAAGAGAAAGTGCCATGTTTTGCAGTAGTCATCAAGCCCAAGGATGTGAATCCCAAGAAGGTCAAAGTGCAGCACCCTCTTAGGAGGATTGGACCAAAGGAAGTGGAAGAATTATTGGAAAGGTTCCATGATGTGATAGCCGATGAAGGCAAGGATGCTCTTCCACCAAAGAGGGAGATTAGTCATTGCATTGATCTCATCCCTGGATCCACCCTACCAAACCAAGCAGCCTACAAGTTGACTCCAGAGCAAAATGCTGAAGTGGCAAGACAAATCCAAGACTTATTGGATAGAGGACTTATCAGGAGGAGTATTAGTCCATGTGCAGTACCTGCAGTGCTTGCACCTAAGAAGAAAGAATATTTATTTAGAAAAAGTCGTGTCATTTTTAGGCGTATACATTTTTCCCCTCTTTGATGCAATGCAGTTTAGAGCGTTGCTTCAAAGAAGCTAAGGTATAGATAGAAGAAAAAGATGATAATGGAAAGATATGATGAGGATGCCCCCTCGGGAGATTGGATGGGGAGAGAGTTTTGAGGGAGCGAGATAGACAATCTCACGATGAAGAAGGTGGAAGAACAAGGTTGGGGTGAAGAAAATGGTTGAAGAAAGAGCCGAATGAAGTGTGATGCAAGATATAATGATAACACATGCAAGCAAGCAAGCAAGTATGCACAAATGATACAAGAACAAACAAGGTATTACTCCTGTCAAGCGGTAAACCAACAAATAATTGATATGGAGTGACGATAGTGTTGTCATGGTGGGGAATGATAGATCCCTAGAGCAACATGATAGGATAGTGTCTAGTTTCAGGAAATGAAACATGTCATGGAAGACATGTGTGTTGGTCTAATTTAGACAATGCAACATCCTATATAAGAAAATTGATTGATTACAATTGATTGAGTTGGTTTACAACCAGACAAGGATCAAGACCACTGAGTGTGATTAGATAATTTGACAAGATTGACTTGACTTGATTGATATAGATTAAGGATGGACCTGCATTTGGATCATTGCTCAGATTGACTAGATAAGGATGAAAGATATGATCATAGATAGAA
The DNA here is from genome assembly GCA_027924645.1 of Cunninghamia lanceolata. Taxonomy (NCBI): domain Eukaryota; kingdom Viridiplantae; phylum Streptophyta; class Pinopsida; order Cupressales; family Cupressaceae; genus Cunninghamia; species Cunninghamia lanceolata. Next base: position 5,057,815 of record BSBN01000424.1, on the reverse strand, counting down.
ACTTGAATGATAGAAGAATGACTCGATAGAAGGATTCACAAGCTTTTGTAAACATTGATACTCTACATAGAATCTTTATTGCACATGATATGGATGCTTTATGGATGAGAATGGATATGAAATGGATGCTTTGTGGATATGAATGGTTTTTTGACATCTTGATTTTGCAAGTATTTTGAAGTGCTTATTTCATCATTGGGCTTTTATTTGGTACTTTTTCCAAATGTTGTAAGTTAATACAAGCATCTAGGTATAATTGAATCGAGATGACCTAAGTATTACTTACATGGATTTTGATTTAGCAAGTTAATACAAGCATCGAGGTATAATTGAACCGAGATGACCTGAGTATTTCTTGCATATCAAGAGACAAGGATTGCCCCCATTCATGTTAGACCTTTGATGCCCTCGATGATCTTTTGCTGATCATGTCTTTAGACACGATGTCACATTACTAAAGTTTAATCCACAAACAACAAGCAAAGAAAATAATCATGCCCCCATCATAGCATCTCTAGCTTTTGGCATCCTTGAGTAGCATAGAAAGACATGATAACAAAAACCAAGATGCTGTAACCTAACCTGATCACAACCACAAAACATTTTTGCATTTAGATGTGTTTGTCTCTTTCCATAATTTAGGTAAAATCATTTAGAGTGTTTTGGGTACTTGCTTGCTTTTCTCTTGATAGGTTGAGGTGATGCATCAAAATTTCTGCTTGAAACGTAGGTTTTGCTTGCGCTTGCTTGCCTGGTGAAAGATTCCACAATCCTTATTGGTGAGACGGACCCTAAGGGACTGACCTAGTGCCTCATGGGCTCATTGTTAAATGGCCTTGCCTACGTGATGACACAGAGGCAACATAGTTCGGTGTAAACCCTAATGGACCTAAGACCTAGGAGATGGAAAGTGGTGTGGACTCAGATAGATAGAAGGACTAGACATGTGACGGATGGGATAGTGGAGCCTCGGGGGCTCATTTGAATATTGGCCTTTCCTATGTGATGATGCAGAGGCAACATAGTTCATGGACTTTGACCATGGATGGACTAGAGGATAGACGACAAGATATGGGATGGACAGGGAAGCCTCGAGGGTGCATTAAAAATGGTCTTGCCTACGTGATGATGCAGAGGCAATGTAGTTCATGGTTGACCCCATGATACTGAGATATGGATCAGATGAGACACGATATGTAATAGATATGGATCAGATGAGACATGATATGAAACAAAAATGGGTCAGATATGGGACAAATATGGATTAGATATGGATCGGATGAGACACAACATGAAACAGAAATGGGTCAGATATGGAACAAATATGGAATGGGTATGGATCACATAAGGATTGGACACGAATCAGATATGGATCGGATGATATTGATGACAAGGAAACACCATGAATAGGTAGAAGGAAACAAGGATGTGATCTCCAAGGACTATGTCACATAAGAATAACGTGCCCCATTGTAGGTAGAATACTTAGGATTTTTCATGGCAATGCTTAGGACGATAGGAGGATGAGAGCATAATTAAGGATTGGCGTGCTACTCTAGGGACAAGGTGAGTCAAGAGACATCTAAAACATTTGTTAACATTGTGGCCCCAATCTTTATCAAGACCAAAGAAAGTAGAGGAATAGAAAATTAGGATAGATAGACCAGACAGTATAGGTATGTAATGGACAGAAGGATAGGATAGGGAATGGTATGGAAGGGAACTGATAGGAGAAGAGTGATATACTGATGAGAAAAGGTGCCCCCTAAGTGTAGGTGATGTAGAAGATCAACTTACACATGATGCTTGTTTGCCAGGTTTTCATCATGGTACTTATCCAAGGCGCCTGTTTGCCAGATTTTCACCGTTCGACGAAGGGATTTTTCTTGACTCTTTTGATTTTTTTTTTTGAACACTTGGATAGGATAGGTAGAGTGGACAAGAGGGCCTCAATTGCTAGGTTCCATGAAAGGTGATAGTTCCACTAGAAAGATGTCGTTGCATGGACCATGTTGAGTGTTCTCATAGATGTTGGTAGGAAATTGCATGAAAGTGATATGGAGTAGGTAAACAGCAGATTGCGGAAGGTGTAATAGTGGATGATGATGCAAAATACGGATGGAAAGCTTATGCAAAAGCATGGACCACGGGAGTAGGATAGGGAAGATATTTAGGAGGTATATGGCAACGTTTGTGAGATAGAAGGGAATCATGACCAACAGTTACACATACTATGATAAACATTGAAGCTGGTGATGGGAAAGTAGTGTAGGAAGCAACAAAGATTTTTTCTTGTGGATGAATGACTTAGGCATGTAGGGATTCACATAGATTGAGTATTTTGTTGATTTTTGCTTGTCATGTGGGATGGAAGAATTTGAGACTTTTGGATGGAATGGGAGAAAGTGGATGGTTGAGATTCTTGAGAGGTGGATGCCTCATATAGCTTGAGGGATTTTTGCTTAGGTACCCAAGCCATTTTGTTTTTAGATAGTACCTATGAAGGTATGGGTTTGGGTCTATGCAAGTTTTGTGTAGCTTTTGGAGTAATCATTTGTTGGATGTGGACCCACACATTTTTTAGCTTGGCATATAGGTGTGTGGGTGTATGCAGCTCTTGAGAAGGACGTTTCTTTAATTTTTGGCTTTTGTATCCTAGGTTATGAGGACTCTCAGAATTTTTGACTTTATAGGTAGAGGCATCCAAATTTTTATTGTTGAATTCCCGTGGGATGGTGGAAGTGGGGTTGGAGGAAGCCCTTTGTTTAGACAACATGTGCATTTGTTGGCCATGATTGGGATTGTTAGAAGATTCATAGATGGGTGAATAAGGTGTTGGAAGAAGTGGTGGTAAAATGTATGGAGGGATATTAGGAGTTGGAAGTAGCGGAGGTAGATTGGATGGTGGAAGGTGTATGGTCACATGCTTTTGACAATTGTAGGATGATGGAGGTGGAATGATGACATATGTTTGGGGATATGATAGGGTTTGTGATGGAAAGTTGTGGACTTTGGAGGAGTGGAGGAAGTACCAACATCTTGATATTGTTCACCTTGGGGTATGTAGCCAAGGCCATATGAATGAGGATGAACATTGACATGGATGGGCTCCAAGATACCTTGTTCATGAAGGCCTAAGCCTTTACCTTGATAGTTCATATGTTGGAGTATGCAGTGGATAGTGGGATTATGTGTAGGTCGAACACTAGACATGAATTCCTTATTGGATGAAGAAGGTGAGATAGAGGATAATGGTTGTTGGTGTTCTAAGGAGGAACACTCATGAATGAAGGCAGTAAGACCAAGGATATATGGTGGGGTATTTGCAGGATGGTTGATAATGGATGACGGAGGATTATTACTAGTTTGATCTTCTACGCTTGCTTTGGAGGCAAGTGTCTCATCAAGTGAAGTGGAAGTTGTCAGATCTTGGATAGGGCTAGATGGAGTTATAGGCTCAGGACCATGGAACACATAAAGTGGACTAAGAGGATCATCATGGTCTGCTTGATCATAGATAGGCCCTTGATTGTAGGTGGGATCTTGATCATAGATAGGATTTAGTGTGATGGAATTAAGGTGCTCTTGTATAGGTTCGTCATCAACGATAATATCTTGACCACCAAAAGGATAGAGGTTATGGAGAGGTTGGAATTGGATCCCTTGCTCATAGATGGCTTCTTCATCAAAGGTAGTATCTTGATCATAAAAGAGATATAGGTTATGAATGGTTTGAAATTGGATTTCTTACTCATGTATAGGTATAGGATCATCGAAAAGATAAAGGTTATGTAAGGGTCGGATGGGAGTGCTTTGATCTTGATTTAGACAAAGGTCAAATGTTTCCATATGTTCTAAAGTGTGCTCTTGACATAACTCTTTGTGTGCTTGAATTGAAGTTGAGGTAGAAGACTCTTGGATAGGCTCTTGGTCAACAACATGAAGGTGCGACAGACCTTGACTTTGGTGCATGGTAGGAGGTTCTTCAATATACTCAAGGGGTTGTAGGTTACATGATGAGGTTAGAGTAATGGACATGCTTGAAGGTTCTTTGATAAGGTCAAGGACCAGAATTTGGGGACATGGTTAACTCTCTACTAGTAGCCCTTGGATCACATCATTTGTAGGTGTATGGGTAGAGAAGTGAGGTAATGGACGAGTGGATTTGGAGTTCTCCATGATAGGATTAGTATGCTTTGGGCCATGTGTTCTAGGAGATGGTGAAGGAGGACTAGTAGATGGAGTGGTATATGTTTTCCAACTTGAGGTGGTGCTTGCCTTGTCAAGAGTATCATGAAGACGAGAAAATGATGTATGCTTTTGGGGCAAGGTGTAGCTAGTACTGGCCTATTCAGCTTGTAAGATTGTCATTTCTTGTTGTATCATTTGGAGTTCTTGGGCAATTGCTATGCGATCTTGGGGCGAGATATCAAAGTTTAATTATTCTTGTAGGTATTGGAGTTCTTGAGAAATTACTTCTAATTGGTTTTTCATTTCAACATAAACTGACACAAGACTAAAATGGGTACCTAGAGAACCTAAAAATTTTCTTTGAAAAGATGTGGAAATGCTCACTGTCATGGATGCGCAAAAACAGATGCGCAGTAGTAGAGGATACAAGCGCAGAAAGTCGACACAAATGCACAGTACTAGTAAAAGACAAATGCGTTGTAATAGGTGATAAATGTGTAGGAAGTTGATATAGATGTGCAGCAGGTCGATGTAAAAGCGCAGTAAGTCAAAACTAATGTGCAACAAAAAAGGATAAAAGCGTAGCTCTAGTTTTTCTTATTGTTTTTGTAATTTTTGGCATTTTTTCTGATGTTTTTGGTTTCTTTGGCTGCAAGAAGGTCATTTTTATCTGATTTTCTAAAATTATGGCAAGAAGACACAGCAAACACAAAGAATGTTTTTTATGGTTTTTTATTTTTTTGTGATTTTTTTGACTTTTTTTGGACTAAAAGAAAGCAAGTACAATCCTAGGTTTCAAAGGACAGTATAAAAATGAATTCTCACTATCTCTGGTGAAGCATCTTCGGGATGTGATAATTGCCCTTCCCTACATCAAATTATAGGGGTTTTTGGCCACTAAGACAAAGGTGTTTAATAAAGGCAACCGTTCAAGTGGTTATACATGTGGCAACACTACTCTCCATTATGGAGTCTCCCAACCTGCAAGGGTTGTGCCTTGGAGGGTTTTGGGGGAGGTTGGATGTCAGTATAACATAACTTGACTTATTGTTTGAAGCTTTCACTCCAAACACAATTTATTTATAATGGATTGGTAGGGCTTTGCGTCTAGTCTGTTACCACTTAGGGTCGTTCCTACTTGGATGAACAGTATCCAAGAGTAGGCCCCTCTAAAGGAAAAACACATGCAAAAATGATATGTCTGGCATTTTGGTCACCCAAGATACGGGAGAGCATAGGCGTAGTATCATTCCCAAAACATAGAAGATAGTGGTTCTTTTCCCCTAGTTAAAATGAGAAAAACTAGATGAACTATCTATTTGGGCAAGCACAGAAATTTGTTAACTTTGAAGTGATAACAAGATAGCAATGGTTCAATTTTACCCAGATAGCAATGATTTGTTAGCTTTGAAGTGATAACAAGATAGCAATGGTCTAGTTTTACCAAGATAGCAATGAGCTTATTAACTTTGAAGGATAGCAATATAGCAATTATTCAATGATATGCAAGATAGAAATGATTCAATTACCACCTTCCTAGTTAAGACTATGTGAGATTTACATGAGCATCCATTTACTTTCCTATTAGAAATCAAAGTGTTAGTTAACAAGTGCAACTATATGATTCTAAACCAGTACCTAACCTGCAAAATAGATCAAGAGTGTTCCTGCAAAAAGATGTTAGCATTAGCGAAAACTTCAAGGAAACCCTAAAAATCACTGCCTAGATCAGATGCACAACTTCAGAGCTTGAATGTATAGAAACAGAGCTCAGAAGTGCTGCAGTACATATGCATTAAGATAGAGGTCAAAAGCACAAGAAAATAGTATATATGCGTCGAACTGACAGATGCGTCATATCAAAGGATAGATGCGCTGGAACAGAGTTTGTATATGCCAAAAGAATGTATGCGCTGGAACAGATAGTAGATGCATGTTAGGATGTGTCAGATGCATTGTTTCCTCCTATGTACGGCTTTCTAAAACACAGAAACTCAGTTTTTGGGTTAAAAATCAGGGTTAGGCCCCACGGTGGGCACCAAAATGTTAAGGGAAAATTGGATTCAAATGAATAATCAATATATCAATATCAATGATACCCAAAACTCAATGAAATAATGAACAGAAGAGATCAATCAAACAATGAACAATTACAAAGCAAACCTCCTTTAATTCTCAGCTTCCATTGATCGTCTATCACAAATGATCTTGTCTATGAATATGGCCTTCAGAAGGTGCACTTCCTTTCTATGATTCCAAGATGTTCAAATGGGAACGACTATGATAGTTTCTCCATGAAGATGAGCTTCACAACAATGATAGTGATCTAGTAACGAGTTTGATTACAAGCAATGAAGGAATTGGTGTCAAAGGTGCACTATAATTCCTGCAGAGTAACAATACTTAAATCTTGGATGATTGAAATGGAGGAATAGGGTTCAATTTATAGACTTGGGAGAGAGAAGATCAATGGTATAGAAAGAATGAAAAGATCAACAGTATGGAATGGTTGAGGGAATGTGCGCGAATAAGAAGAAGACAAGTGTCACCCAAAAGTTGTTTTATTTGAGTTAACTACTTTCTTTTCTAAAGATAAGACATGTTTTCATAAATTAGAATTTTTTTTTCTAATTTAAGAGATATTGATAAAAACAAGGTTGATTGAGTCAGTTAACTCAACTAGAGATTTGCTTTTACATGATTTGAGAGAAATTAAATAATAAAATATTTAATTTTGTGTGCATGGAGAAGGAGAATTATTTTTAGAAGACTTGAAAGATATTTAAAGATAAGAAAGTAAATTAAATAAATAAATTTATTTAATTGTTGTGCATGATTTGGAAGAATAAATAAAACATTTGATTGTATTTTATTTTTGGAGATTGAGAGAATTTAAATAAATTTAATTGATTTATTTAAATTTGGAAGAATGATTTGATTTAATTAAATAATTAAGAATTATTTAATTATTTCGAAGAATTTAAATTAAATAAAAGATTTTATTCAATTTTTGACTTTAGAAGAGGTAATTAAATATTTTGATATTTAATTAACTTAGAGGAATGTGAATCGAATAAATAAATTTGTTTATTTATTTATTGATAGAAGAATTAGAAGGGAATAAATATTAAGAATATTTATTTAGATGGAGTTGTGTCATTTTTAGGCGTATACAAGTTGAATGCATAAATGAACTGGACATATTTTTTCTTTCCCACAATAACATCAAATGCATAGAAATATTTGTTTAGACATTTTTAAAAATTAAACAAGGAGGAGATGAACTAAAACTTGTAAGGACACATATCATTTTTTAATTGCAATATGAAATGACCAAATACAAAAAAAATTTAGCAACTTTCACTTCATTTACAACCACAAGACTCCCCCAATGGCTCTCAGGACACATTACGAAGCCCTTCCTTTTTAATTTTTTTACCTTCTCATTTAACAATGGTTCAAATAACTCCAAAGATAGGAGACTCTTCTCCTTTTGTCCTCCTCCTTAATCCTGCAAATAAGAAGAACTTAAAACAAGGCTAATGGAGGTCTCACCTCCCACCCTTAGGACTTTCTCACAAGCCCACCCTTGATCTAGGAGACCTTCTAAGAAACCTTGGGTTCACAACACAAAAGAATACAACCATTCATATTTTACAAACAATGAACAACACAAAAACTCCCAAATCTCCCAAGGCTTAAACATGGAAATGGATTCCATGAAAGGGGCCAGAGTGGTAGGGGAGAAAAGTGGACACCTCTCCATTGGAAAAAAATTAATATCAACATCTTACCATCTACACATGTCTTCATATCTCAAACATCACCAAAATCTCCTCACAACACCATTTTATCATATAACACATTTCTTCCCAAACAACATACTTCAATGACACTTGAATGCCAACATAAAATACAAGGAACTCATGCCAAATCTCCCTCTCAAGGAGGTTCACACCTCCCTCAACCCGTCACATGGGTTTCTCTCATCTAAGTGGGAGAGTCTAACCCAACACTAACACCATTATCCCACAACAACACAACAAAAAATGTAATAATAATGACACTCCAACACAAGTTACATTTTACAAAACATGCAATATTCATACAAGAATTAAATCTACATAACAAGAAAAATGAGAAGCCTACCTCAAAATGCTATCCAAGTTGGTTGAGTTGAAACTCTCTCTCTCTCTCTCTCTCTCTCTCTCTCTCTCTCTCTCTCTCTCTCTCTCTCAACACAAGAAAAAAAAAAGCAAAAAGTCATCTTTCACTTTTCAAGAGGGCTATATATGTAATGATTGTCATGTCACTCTTCTCCAAAATGAGGAGGTTCCACATGGCCCCTATCTCACCCCTTCTTATCCAATCCCCAAATTTTAAGGATTGATTTGACTCCACATGTTCTACACATGTGTGGGACCTAGGGGAGAGGAGTGTACTTATACACTCTTATCTAAAAATATTCTTAGGTTATGCTCCCACATATGTGAATCATTGTGATGGGTGTGTACTTGTACACTCCTCATCCATGAACCTAGGAAGGTGACACAGGATGGTGACAAGTCCACCATTCCTCTTCCTAAAGTCTATCCACACCACTTTCGTCCCAAAGGACTTGGAAGTGGTAAAATCTAGCCCAAAACCAAAATTTTAAATCCGAAAAGGTGCCCAACCTATAGGTACTTTCCCTAGGGGCCTAAAAACATCAAAATACTCAAGAAAATAACATTTCAAGACCTCAAAAAAGGAGCCCTAATTACAAATCTAAAATTTGACACATAAGATGACAATTCACCACACATGACTCACTCAACAACCTTAAAAAAAATTAAAATCAAATTAATATCACAAAAATGGTAAATATCAACTAACATTTCACATTACAATACTTGTACAACAATAAAGACTTTAGTCCCCATTATGGACTAAGGTCAAGTATCACAAGGTAATCATACATATGGGGTTTCCAGAAGACCTCCAAATTTACATTAGCCATGGAAGGTACATACACACTCAATGGCACACATTAATATGTCCAATAGATAGCCAAAGCAACTTGAAATAAGATTTCAAACATAATTACATACAATGTAAAAATCTATAATTAAATTGATAACCACGATTCATTAAATCATCAAAGTACTAATCAATTCGATTCAATTTTAGTTTCACAATATCTCATAATGGCATTACATTTTCATTACACTAATAAACCATGCATAGATATTTAATTTCATCTCAAATCATCTAGTTAAATTTAAAAGTACCAAAGCATAATTGCATGATGTATAAAAGATTAAATTGAAGCATACATTCATGACAAAATTAAAGTATAACACAACTATCTCCTAATTAGATCATCGTCACATGCAAATTAAATCAACTACTCTAATCCAAATACCATTGTCTAATATAATCTATCATCATATCATAAGTCCAAAATAAAAGTCAAATATCTTGGTGTATCAAACAATAATAGGTCCAATAATGTAACTAATTATGCCACATAAGGGTGGGTCCCACATTTAGATGTATAAGACATCATATGATAAGAAGTAAGAATTTAATATAATCAAGGAATCTATTAATAACATATGTAATTGTAATGATGAAAAGACATATTTATACCATTCTCATGAATGTTTGAACCCACAATGACTAGGTTATCCAAATCCATTGACTAGTGTGCAAAATTGGCATATGCTAGCATGGAAGTTGACAATAACCTTATTCTAGCTTTATTCCTTCTTCAAACATCTCAAGATCCCAAAACATTTATAGGTGCATAATTGAACCAAGTTAATTTTGTGCATGTGAATTTGAACCCCAAACATTTAAATTCAAAATTTTAAAATCAGGTTAGTGTTTCCCTTCCTCACTAATCATTATGATTTCACTAGAGCACATATTATTTCAAATTGTGTGCTAGTATGGTGTATTTAAGGACTGACCTTAATTCATTTAAATCATCTAGGATCTAAAATAATATAGCGGATTCATACATGATTTTGGCATCAAAGCATAATCTCATGACATTAACATTGCATAAACATTCTAGGGGCATAGTGCATGGTTGCCTAGTACCTTCATTCTTATTCGTTGTTTTTATTGGCCCACCTAGGGATTTAACCAAGCAATAATATCCCTACCTATAAATAATGTTTCTAGACACTACCACTCAACTATTACAAGTCTTAAAGACATATGACAATAGGTTACAAATGCCTGTAATGCCCCTCGCTTTTTGGCTTGTGTTAGATGTTATTTCTATTTTTTGCTCTCTGTCAGTGCTGGAACAATTGTTATTCTTATTTTGCATATTCTCAGTTTCGAGACATTTGGACTAGTATGTTATGGTTTATGTTTTCCTTGATCTTGATGGATTATGTTCGATGGATGTATTGAGACATGTGTTATGAGTTTTGATGACATTATGATTACTTCAGTTACTATGAGATGGATATGCTTAGTGATGATTAGAAAATATCATGTTTATGCATCTGATTATAGTCTTGTTTTGGAGTGGGGATGGTGTAGTATTGCTCAGATTGAGCACCCTACTACGCCGTGATTCCCTGTCTCGGTGTGTGTGATACTTATACTTTTACAGTTGATCATAGATAACCATTGATTTTCACGTAGGTTGCAGGTACCAGGCCTCGACTCCACCTGATTTAGCAGGTCTGAGCGGGCCCTACACCATGGAAATTGTAAAGGAGATAACATGAGGTATTATACTGCTAGAACAATTCCAGTCCTTGTCATAGTCTTGTGTCCTTGTCATAGTCTTGTGCATGATGCAACGTTGCTCCATAGTTTCTATTGTTGGTCGCCGCATGTACTGGAGTGTTGTTGAAGTTGTTTATACTTGTCTATGTGTCCCTTGTATCTTTATGACCTTATAGTATTTGGTATAGTCATAAAAATTGGAATATTGTTTATGTAAAGCCTTTTATTAACATAATCAGTTATTGTAAGGTTTTAATGTCTATGATTCTTAAGTTGTTGTTGAGAGGTAATTAGTTTATATTTGACTCATTATTTATTTTGGGTGAATAATTTAAGGTTGATAGTTGCCGGATATAATTAGAGATTTGAGAATCTCTATGTTAGGAAAAATTTCAAATTTTCCTTATGGAGTGGGATTGTGCAATTAATTGGGAGTTATTGGAATTAATGGCTTTTGCCTATTTTTGGTCTCGGGAAGTTTGGCATGAAGGGGGTTTTTATGTCTATGATTTTGGGATGTTGGGGAGTTGATTTTTGTTCTGGGAGAGGAGGCAGGTTACAGAGGAATACTTTGCGAAGGAAGAGAAGGAATTTCTGAGAGAAGATTGAATTCTGGAGCGTTTTGGTACAGGTATATCTTGTGAACTTCTACATTTCCTTGTCTTTGATTGCTCTGAAATATTAGAATCCTTGTTGAATTCTTATAGAGTCCTCATTGAATTCATATAGATGGTGACTCTAGCATAGAATCGACCTTTTTAGTCATCCTGGTCTCCTTTGTGTTGGTTGCTCTGAAATTGTCACCTGTAGAGTAAATTGAACTTTTCCCTCGTTGCGAAGACTTAAACCATGAGTTTTAATTTTTCCCCTATATCATTCTTCTAACCCCCTATTACAGCCCACATTGAATTTGTGAGGCACATGCAAACTCTATGACAGAGCTAATTTGGTCTCATTCAGAAATCAATGCAATTGTGGGAGGAGACCACGGTGTGGCCAAATCTTTTGCACCTTGGATTAAATCAAATCACCTTCACTTACCTATTCTTTAATTGAGACTTGTGACCACTTGGACCCTTGTGTCAACCTTTTTCCTTGTCATCCTTATCTCTGTGTGATGTTATTTTTCTGGCATGCAAATTCGATCATTTGATTGTGTATTATTCCTTCAGTCTGGAGGTGAAACTCAGGAACTGTCCATTGTGTTGCTCTCCATCAGTTTCAAAATAGATTTCAATGTCTCCTTTTTCAAGATTTAACTTCTAATAAACTCTTATGAGTTTTGCGGACCTTGAGAAAATGATAAGAACTTTAACCTAGAAACTTTTCTTAGGGACTGTTAAGTTGACCCTTGCCTATTCAGCGTTTCTTTGTCGAATGTTAGCCATTTTGTTGGATGTTGTTACTAATCCTTTCTATCGCCACCGTGCGACTCATCCACTCTTGCATAACCAAAACCTTGCTGAAAGTATGATGCTGGTCAAATCATCATACGCTGCCTAAAAACTGTCCATAGCACAGCTGTACATTTGCTCTTAGCAGAGCTCTTTCACATCATTATTTGATTATAAAGAAAAAGGAAACTATGTATGACCCATCCTCATAAGTAAAAATAACATTTATTAGAAGAGTTTTCACCTGTTAATAAAATTAATTCTGCTCGTACAAACCGACGAAACCAGTGTTATCTTTTGCAATTGATACCTCTCTCTTAAGCGCCACCGAATGACTCATCCTTTTCATTGCTCTCCTAAACCTTTCCAGAGAAATGAAGTTGGTTGATCCATCAAATGCTATCTATGCTAGACTTCTTCCTGGACTTAAATGCCACTGTACGATGCCTTCCACAAACCTTTGCTTTTCAATTTTGCTTGGAACTAGTTCGCATGAGCCGTTTTTCTTTGTTGTTATTTCTGTTGTTCGATGTATGAAGGCTGAAGCATCAAGTAAGTTGTTATTAGTTTTCCTCTCAAGAATTGCATGTCTCTTCTGTCAATTCGCTTCAATTCTGGCAGTTTCTAATTGGGAAATTCTAGTTGTCAGATTTTGCATTAGAATGTGGTGGAAATATATTTAGATTTGTTCAGATGATAGTTGGTTCATGATGCTAATTAAAATCAATCTAGTAGAGGACTTTCTATTCTTAGATAGGCAGAAGTCTATAGTATAGTTTAGAAGCTTTTGTTGCAGGGAAGTTTTATCAATGTTAATATTTTATTGTCTCATTGTATAGTAGAAGCAAGTCTAGAGCGTATAAACTTAGTTCTTTAGCAGTATGTGATAGCATGTATATTGCTCTAGTTTAAAATTGGAGAGATGACAGTAATTAACCAGGTTGATCTAAAGTGTAGTCAGTCTTACACTCTACAGCATAGTAGTTTAGCGACATTGTTAGGTTTGAGCTGCACTCTCTTAGAGTATAGTTTTTTTTTGTTGTTGTTAAGGAAAATCGGTGTAGTCCAGTATAAGAGTATTAGTCAATCTTATTAATGTAAGTTTATGTGCTTAAATTTAAATTATGTTGGTTGCAACTGTAGTATCTTTTCCTTATGATGGAAAGTTAGCGTGGCCGTCCTCTCTTGAGCCGTCTTTTATGATGCTGTGCGGGTACGTTTAGTTGCTAGTGAATTATTTTATCTAGGTAGTTATCTGCCGGGAAGGGTGAAACGTGTTCCTTACAAGAATCCAAAGTCGTTCCAAGCTTAGCTCAGGTTTTCTTTTGTGTAGCTTAAGTCATCTCTCTTATTAATCTATTTGCTTATATTTAATTAGTCATTAAAATGTAATAAGGTTATTATTAGGACAATAGTAATTCTTTATTATGTTATTGTTCATCATAATAATGGGGATTTAACTAATTTAGATATTTAATTTTTTATTTTGAGGTTTAAGCATTCCTCTATTTGTTTCTTGTTAGGATTTCTTTTACAACTAGTTATTTTCTCTCAATGCCATCTTGTATTTAAAAGGGTCAATAGTGCTTTGCTAGGTTTTGTATGATTCCTAGTGCCTTTTTCTCTGAGATAGATCTTTAGTGAATCTTTGGTTGAATAAGGAACAAAGGAAAACTATCATTCCTTGAAGGTATAGTATGAGGAACTTGTTGTTGTTATAGTTGTGTAATGGTTTTGGTTAAGTGATAATATGGTTGTTTCTAATGCACGGGAGTGAGAACTTTTGGGGTAGAGAATGTGACATTGTATCTATCTTTTGATGTTATTTCTTTTATGCAAACCATGGCGTGAAGCCATCCTTGGGTCTAAATTTGATTATTTTGTCATCTGAAATTAAGAATGTATGGAGTTAATTACCTCCTTGTCGATTTTCTAAGGTGCCATGGTCCTAGAAAACCTAGTTTTCGCAACATGGTAAAGTGTCCTATCACCAAGTCCAGAGGTTAAACTTTTTGGTCCTCACCATTGGTACTTGGGTCTTTTTGTCACTTGAGGTTTTGTTTGATTTGAGAAGGTTAATGGAAATTGTAACATTATGGCCAAGTGAATGGCACTTGTAATGGAATAGAATCTCTTTTTGTAACCTTTATCCTTGCATGTTGTGGATTGTCTGGTTGGTCAGAGAACGCTAAGGGAGTGGCTTCCATGGTGGGGCCGACACCTAGTGAGAGGTCGCCTGGGTAACCCCATGGAAGTTGTAAGCAAGTGGAAACCTAATAATGTATTTAGGAGGGTTGGGGTAGTAGTACACTTAACAAGATAAATAATGTGACCTCACCCATACCTTGAGTGCTTTCATAGGCTAAGGGAGGGTTGAGAAGGCCTGGTTGGCAAGGCTGACCTCCTCATTTTCATGAGAGGACATGTCAGTTATGCATGTGTCACCCTATGGGGCCGGCACCTAGTGAGAGGTTGCCAGGGTAACCATAGATGGGGGTCGGCTTCTGGAGAGAGATAGCCTAGGTAACCCATGCTAGGGCCATGCGATGACACTCTCCTTACATGATTCATTACCTTCTCTTTTTCTTTGTGGGTACCTCTAGAGTGTTATTTTGGCTTCCTGATTGATCTAGTCTAATGTTTTGATCTGTCTTGTTGAAGTACTGTCGGGTCTGTGCAGTCCTAGCATCTTGTTTGTCTTCATGGAGTCTGGTATTGGTTATTGTGTCCTTGACTGCAATCTTGACCTAGCAGTAAACCTCATTGTTATCTCCTGGCTCGGTGGGGTGGACCTCAGGGTTCCACATGGTTGGGAGGTAAAGCTATCCATTAATGTTCTTGGAGATTCGGATTGAGTCTTGTACGGAGATGTTCCAATTCCAGTCAGCTTTATATCTTTAGTGCTTTGTATACTTTCTTATGTACTCTTTTGTAAATCGACAAGATCGATCTTGCAATCTTATATTCTTGCAATCTTGTAATTTGGAACTAAGATCTTGTATTCAAACTATATTGCTGTTGTAAAAATTATTGGGTTCTATATTTCAATAGTTAATGTTTATTACTCATATGGTTTAACTTATATTCTAATGCAGTTATGTTGCCCTAGGGTGGTTAGAAGAGTACTTTCTTTATGTTGTGTATTATGATATCTTTGGATACTATTGTTGCACTTTATTGCTTTCCAAAAAAAAAAATTATTCTGTAATTTTGCACTTGTTAGTCTAACACTCTAGGGTTGCATGACAGGGCATTACATTTGGTATCAGAGCCAAGTTAAAACATTGGGTACCCTGGTAATACTTGTACTCATTATGTAACCTAGTGCTTAAACTCTGTAGAATGTTTTTACTCCTGTTGATGTCTCTTTTTAATGTAATAAATGCCTTTGGTGGTGTAGGTAGATGCCTAGAGGTAGGGGCTGATGTCGGGGTAGAGGTAGGGGTCGTGGGAGGGGTGGTGGCGGTACACCTCCTCGCAGTTCTCCTCAGTCGAGTGCCCATGAAGGCGGGGGTCAGAACATGGGGGTCAGGATCAACCTGATGGAGCTCAATTGAGACAGATTCTTGAGGAGGCCCTTGCCCGTTTAGGCCCTAGACAAGAGGGAAAGTAGACCTGAGGAGAGCCGGAGGTAGACTAGCGGGGTCCTAGAGAGAGAGAGGTCTCCTAGACGTAGAGAGTTGTCAGCTGAGCAGGAGGCCACACTAGCCAGCCATATGAGGGATCTACTGAGAGCACGCCCTCCCATCTTTGATGGTGCTGGTAGAGGACTTGAGGCAGAGACTTGGCTATTGGACTTAGGTAGGTGTTTCACCATGCATCTATATGGCAGCAACACCAAAGCCAGATGTGCTATTCTACATCTTCGAGGGTTTGCTTCGACTTGGTGGTGGCTAGAGGAGTAGAAGCTGCATTTGGACATTAGTACTGTGTCTTGGGAGTTATTTTTAGAGAGATTCAGAGCCCGTTTTCTTTCTAACCATTGGAGGCAGCGTCAAGCAGATGAGTTCCATGAGCTGAGGCAGTTGGCCATGACAGTTGAGCAGTATGAGCACATATTTTATGAGCTCAAACAGTATGCAGGCATCGAGGATGATGAGTCTATGTTGGTGCAGCATTTTATCAGGGGCTTGAATGCCCAGATTAGTGGAGGGGTTCATGTATTCAAACCTAAGACTATGGAGGTTGCCGTGGAGAAAGCCCGGTTAGTGGAGGAGAATTTGGCTATGGCACTTGGTGGGCATACAGGTGTGCACATTGGCAATGCACCATCTTCAGGATATGGTTCTCGAGGTGGTCACACTAAGGCATCAGGTTCTGATGCACCCTCAAAGGGTGGTCGGTAGCAGCAGTATTCGCAGTCCAAGCTGAAGAATTCACAGCATCAGCAAGGTAATAGATTTCAAAATAAGAAAGACCGGTCTTAGCAGCGCAATAAGTGAAACCATTTTGATTAGCCAGCTCAGAGTACGTAGTCCGCAGTGAGTAGAGGCAGCTTCCAGTAGTCTTGTGCCTTCCAGGGTGTTTCTCTTGTGGCCAGTAGGGCCACATTGCTAGGTAGTGCCCGCAGAAGGGTGCATCAGGATTTGGACATCGACCGGTGGCATCTGAGCTGACAGTCAGTGATGCAAGCAGGTCACACCAAGTCTTTGCAGTGGTAGATGACCGACAGGCATAGCATCAAGGCACCATGGTGGAGACTTATGGTCACATGCGAGGTATTGATTTTTCTATTTTATTTGATTCCGGTGCATCTAATTCGTTTATATCTCCTTCTCTTGTGGAGCGTTGTGGATTAGTGGCAACAAAGCAGGATGATAGGTGGCAGGTTGAGTTAGCTTTCAGGGCTAAGATAGCAGTTGAGTCTCTAGTTTTAGGGTGTGATTTGATGATTGGCTCTCTATCTACTTCTGTGGACCTTCGCATTCTTCCCCTGGGTTCATATGACATAGTTTTGGGGATGGATTGGTTGGAGGCCCATCAGGTAGTGATAGATTGTCAGCATAAGTCTGTTAGATGTGTGGATGATTCTGGTGCTGGGGTTGAGGTTGTAGGAGTTCAGAGACCCATTTCCCTACTTATGATCTCTGCTATGCAACTCAAGAGATGCATGTGTCAGGGATGTCAGCTTTTTGCAGTGACTGTGAGTGATTTGGAGATGGAGGAGAGTCGAGAAGCATCTCTTGACGATCACCCACTCTTGAGGGAATTTGTGGATGTTTTTCCTTCTGACATTCTGAGGATGCCACCTAAGCGTGACATTGATTTTAGGGTTGATCTAATTCCCGGTGCAGAGCCTATCTCACGAGCTCCATACAGGATGACCACTCAGGAGCTCAAGGAGCTTCGACTGCAGTTGGAGGAGTTGTTAGCCAAAGGGTTCATATGACCTAGTGTTTCTCCTTGGGGAGCACCTGTGATCTTTGTCAAAGAGAAGGATGGATCTCTGCGGCTATGTATCGATTATCGACAGCTCAATAAGATAATAGTGAGAAATAGGTATCCCTTGCCTCGGATCGATGATTTGTTTGATCAGATTAAAGGAGCAAAGGTATTCTCTAAAATTGACCTCAAGTCGGGATATCACCAGTTGCAGATATTTGAGGCAGATATTCACAAAACAACATTTTGTACCTGTTATAGACATTATGAGTTCACCGTGGTACCATTCAGGTTGATGAATGCACCTTCAGTTTTCATGAGCTTGATGAATGGTGTTTTCCGTACTTATCTTGAACAATTTGTCCTTGTGTTTCTTGATGATATACTAATTTATTCAAGGACTATGAAGGAGCATGAGGAGCATTTGCGTCAGGTTTTGCAATGTCTGAGAGAAAAATAGCTTTATGCCAATTTATCAAAATGTGAGTTCTTTTAGCTAGAGGTTAAGTATTGGGGTCATGTCATCTCTGGAGAGGGAATTGCGGTGGACCCCTCGAAGATCCAAGCTATTATGGACTGGCCTGCACCCGCTAATGTTTCTGAGGTCCGTAGTTTTATGGGACTGGCAGGCTACTATCGTCATTTTGTTATGGGGTTTTTGAGGATTTCTCATCCTATTACTTCTCTTTAGAGGAAAGGGAAGAAGTTCGTTTGGTCAGAGCAGTGTCAGGTAGCTTTTTAGACTCTTAAGGAGCAGTTGACCAGTGCACCAATATTAGCAGTTCCTAATCCTGATAGGGACTTTGTTGTTTGTACTGATGCTTCCTTGGAGGGTTTGGGAGCAGTTCTGATGCAGGATGGTTGCGTGATTGCCTATGAGTCTCGCAAACTCAAGGATCACGAATTGAACTATCCCACTCATGACCTGGAGTTAGTGGCAGTTGTGCATGCCTTGGTGAGATGGAGGCATTTTCTATTAGGGCATCGGTTTGAGCTGCACAGTGATCATCATAGTTTGCAGTATATTTTCACGCAGCCAAACTTGAATGCGAGGCAAAGGCATTGGATGGAGTTCCTGTGCGAGTATGACTTTGAGGTCAGATATATTCAGGGCAAGGAAAATGTGGTAGCTGATGCTCTTAGTCATCAGAGGCATGAGATCTCAATAGTTTCTCTTACAGTTGATTTGAGAGGTCAGATTCTCGCTACTCTTCCTGCGGACAGTTGGTGTCAGGAGGTGAGATCCGAGATTGAGTCTGGTAGACCTTTAGAAGGGAGGTTCTCCGGGTACTCTTTGGAGTCAGATGGTCTGTTGTGACATTTGGGTCGTATCTATGTTCCTAGTTCAGAGGGTCTTCATACCCTAGTTTTGGCTAAGGTGCATCGGGCACCCTACTCTGCTCATCCGGGTGTCAAGAAGATGTATTCAGATCTGCGTCAGCTGTACTTTTGGAGTGGCATGAAGTGGGATATTGCTGATTTTGTGTCGAGGTGTCTTGAGTGTCAGAGGGTGAAGGCGGAGCACCAGCACCTTGCAGGTCTTTTGCTGCCTCATTTGATTCTAGAGTGGAAGTGGGATATCATTTCGATAGACTTCATTGTCAGTTTGCCAATGTCCTCTCCACGACATGATGCTATTATGGTCACTGTGGATAGGTTGATGAAGGTAGCTCACTTCTCTCCTGTCCATGCTTCTTATAATGCTTCTACGGTGGCCAAAATGTTCATGGAGGACATTGTCAGACTTCATGGGATTCCTCGTAGGATCATCTCCGACAGGGATCCAGTGTTCACTTCTGCCCTTTGGACTTCCTTGCAGCATGCTTTGGGGACACAGCTAAACTTTAGTTCATCTTATCATCGTGAGACTAATGGTCAGACCAAGAGGGTTAATTAGGTTCTCGAGGATATGTTGAGGATGTATGTGATGGAATGGCAGAGCCATTGGGAGGATTACCTATATCTGGTGGAGTTTGCCTATAATAATGGATACCACAGTTCTATTGGCATGTCTCCATTTTAGGCCTTGTATGGTCATCCTTGCAGGACCCCTTTGAGTTGGGATCGATTGGAGGATAGAGTTCTTCTGGGTCCTGATATGCTTAGAGAAATGGAGCAGCAGGTTGAGAGGATTAGAGAGCATTTGGTGGCAGCTCAGGACAAATAGAAAAAGTATGTAGATGCTCATAGAATCAATCGTCAGTTTTCGGTTGGGGATTGGGTGTTCTTGCGTGTGCGACCGCGAAAGAGTCCAATCCATTATGGAAAGGGCTCTAAGCTAGCGTCACACTTTGTAGGACCTTTTGAGGTGTTGGAGAGGATCGGTCCTATTGCTTATCGCCTTGCTTTGCCGCCTAGCCTTTCGCGCATCCATGATGTGTTTCATGTTTAAGTACTTAGACCTTACTCTCCAGATATTGCTCATGTTCTTGATTGTACTGCTCTACAGGTAGAGGATGGGCAGCTGGCTTTGGAGCCCGTAGGCATTCTTCAGCACAGGAGACTTGCTCTCAGGGGCAAAGACATGGAGCAGGTCAAGGTCCAGTGGGACCCTAATGATGAGACCTCTGCTACATGGGAGGATGCTGCCAGGATGAGGGAGTTATATCCTCACATATTTACAGGCTTCTAGGAGTAAGCCTAGGCCTAAGGGGGAGGATGTAATGCCCCTCGCTTTCTGGCTTGTGTTAGATGTTATTTCTATTTTTTACTCTCTGTCAGTGCTAGAACAATTGTTAGTCTTATTTTGCATATTCTCAGTTTCGAGACATTTGGACTAGTATGTTATGGTTTATGTTTTCCTCGATCTTGATGGATTATGTTCGATGGATGTATTGAGACATGTGTTATGAGTTTTGACGACATTACGATTACTTCAGTTATGATGAGATTGCTTAGTAATGGTTAGAAAATATCATGTTTATGCATCTGATTATAGTCTTGTTTTGGAGCGGGGACAGTGTAGTACTGCTCAGATTGAGCACCCTACTATGCTGTGATTCCCTGTCTCGGTGTGTGTGATACTTATACTTTTACAGTTGATCATAGATAACCATTGATTTTCACACAGGTTGTAGGTACCGGGCCTCGACTCCACCTGATTTAGCAGGTCTGAGTGGGCCCTACACCATGGAAATTGTGACGGAGATAACATGAGGTATTATACCGCTAGGACAATTCCAGTCCTTGTCATAGTCTTGTGTTCTTGTCGTCATCTTGTGTCCTTGTCGTAGTCTTGTGCATGATGTGACGTTGCTCCGTAGTTTCTATTGTTGGTCGTCGCGTGTAGTGGAGTGTTGTTAAAGTTGTTTATACTTGTCTATGTGTCCCTTGTATCTTTATGACCTTATAGTATTTGGTATAGTCGTAAAAATTGGAATATTGCTTATGTAAAGCCTTTTATTGACATAATCAGTTATTGTAAGGTTTTAATGTCTATGATTTTTAAGTTGTTGTTGAGTGGTAATTAGTTTATATTTGACTTATTATTTATTTTGGGTGAATAATTTAAGGTTGATAGTTGCTGGATATAATTAGAGATTTGAGAATCTCTATGTTAGGAAAAATTTCAAATTTTCCTTATGGAGTGGGATTGTGCAATTAATTGGGAGTTATTGGAATTAATGGCTTTTGCCTATTTTTGGTCTCGGGAAGTTTGGCATGAAGGGGGTTTTTATGTCTGTGATTTTGGGATGTTGGGGAGTTGATTTTTGTTCTGGGAGAGGAGGCAGGTTACAGAGGAATACTTTGCGAAGGAAGAGAAGGAATTTCTGAGAGAAGATTGAATTCTGGAGCGTTTTGGTACGGGTATGTCTTGTGAACTTCTACATTTCCTTGTCTTTGATTGCTCTGAAATATTAGAGTCCTTGTTGAACTCTTATAGAGTCCTCGTTGAATTCATATAGATGGTGACTCTGGCATAGAATCAACCTTTTTAGTCATCCTGGTCTCCTTTGTGAAATCCTTGCCTTTGTGTTGGTTGCTCTGAAATTGTCACCTGTAGAGTAAATTAAACTTTTCCCTCGTTGCAAAGACCGAAACCATGAGTTTTAATTTTTACCCTGTATCATTCTTCTAACCCCCTGTTACACCCCACATTGAATTTGTGAGGCACATGCAAACTCTATGACAGAGCTAATTTGGTCTCATCCGGAAATCAATGCAACTGTGGGAGGAGACCACGGTGTGGCCAAATCTTTTGTACCTTGGATTAAATCAAATCACCTTCACTTACCTATTCTTTAATCGAGACTTGTGACCACTTGGACCCTTGTGTCAACCTTTTTCCTTGTCATCCTTACCTCTGTGTGATGCTATTTTTCCTGCATGCAAATTTGATCATTTGATTGTGTATTATTCCTTCGGTCTGGAGGTGAAACTCAGGAACCATCCATTGTCTTGCTCTCCATCAGTTTCAAAATAGATTTCAATGTCTCCTTTTTCAAGCTTTAACTTCTAATAAACTCTTATGAGTTTTGTGAACCTTGAGAAAATGATAAGAACTTTAACCTAGAAACTTTTCTTAGGGACTGTTATGTTGACCCTTGCCTATTTGGCGTTTCTTTGTCGAATGTTAGCCATTTTGTTGGATGCTGTTACTAATCCTTTCTGTCACCACCATGCGACTCATCCACTCCTACGTAACCAAAACCTTGTTGAAAGTATGATGCTAGTTGAATCATCATACGCTGCCTGAAAACTGTCCATAGCACCGCCGTACATCTGCTCTTAGCAGAGCTCTTTCACATCGTTATTTGATTATAAAGAAAAAGGAAACTGTGTATGACCCATCCTGATAAGTAAAAATAATATTTATTAGAAGAGTTTTCACCTGTTAATAAAATTAATTCTGCTCGTGCAAACCGACCAAACCAGTGTTATCTTTTGCAATTGATACCTCTCTCTTAAGCGCCACCAAACAACTCATCCTTTTCGTTGCTCTCCTAAACCTTCCAAAGAAATGATGTTGGTCGATCCATCAAATGTTATCTGTGCTAGACTTCTTCCTGGACTTAAACGCCATTGTATGATGCCTTCCACAGACCTTTGCTTTTCAATTTTGCTTGGAACTAGTTCGCATGAGCCATTTTTCTTTGTTGTTATTTCTGTTGTTTGGTGTATGAAGGGTGAAGCATCAAATAAGTTTTTATTAGTTTTCCTCTCAAGAATTGCATGTCTCTTCTGTCAATTCGCTTCAATTCTGGCAGTTTCTAATTGGGAAATTTTAGTTGTCAGATTTTGCATTAGAATGTGGTGGAAATATATTTAGATTTGTTCAGATGATAACTGGTTCATGATGCTAATTAAAATCAATCTAGTAGAGGACTTTCTATTCTTAGATAGGTAGAAGTCTATAGTATAGTTTAGAAGCTTTTGTTGCAGGGAAGTTTTATCAATGTTAATATTTGATTGTCTCATTGTATAGTAGAAGCAAGTCTAGAGCGTATAAACTTAGTTCTTTAGCAGTATGTGATAGCATGTATATTGCTCTAGTTTAAAATTGGAGAGATGGCAGTAATTAACCAGGTCGATCTAAAGTGTAGTCAGTCTTACACTCTATAGCATAGTAGTTTAGCGACCTTGTTAGGTTTGAGCTGCACTCTCTTAGAGTATAGTTTTTTTTTGTTGTTGTTAAGGAAAATCAGTGTAGTCCAGTATAAGAGTATTAGTCGATCTTATTAATGTAAGTTTATGTGCTTAAATTTAAATTATGTTGGTTGCAACTGAAGTATCTTTTCCTTATGATGGAAAGTTAGCGTGGTTGTCCTCTCTTGAGCCGTCTTTTATGATGTTGTGCGGGTACGTCTAGTTGCTAGTGAATTATTTTATCTAGGTAGTTATCCGCCAGGAAGGGTGAAAAGTGTTCCTTAGGAGAATCCAATGTCGTTCCAAGCTTAGCTCAGGTTTTCTTTTGTGTAGCTTAAGTCATCTCTCTTATTAATCTATTTGCTTATATTTAATTAGTCATTAAAATGTAATAAGTTTATTATTAGGACAATAGTAATTCTTTATTATGTTATTGTTCATCATAATAATGGGGATTTAACTAATTTAGATATTTAATTTTTTATTTTGAGGTTTAAGCATTCCTCTATTTGTTTCTTGTTAGGATTTCTTTTACAACTAGTTATTTTCTCTCAGTACCATCTTGTATTTAAAAGGGTCAATAGTGCTTTGCTAGGTTTTGTATGATTCCTAGTGCCTTTTTCTCTGAGATAGATCTTTAGTGAATCTTTGGTCGAATAAGGAACAAAGGAAAACTATCATTCCTTAAAGGTATAGTATGAGGAACTTATTGTTGTTATAGCTATGTAATGGTTTTGGTTAAGTGATAATATGGTTGTTTCTAATGCATGGGAGTGAGAACTTTTGGGGTAGAGAATGTGACATTGTATCTATCTTTTGATGTTATTTCTTTTATGCAAACCATGGTGTGAAGCCATCCTTGGGTCTAAATTTGATTATTTTGTCATCTGAAATTAAGAATGTATGGAGTTAATTACCTCCTTGTCAATTTTCTAAGGTGCCATGGTCCTAGAAAACCTAGTTTTCACAACATGGTAAAGTGTCCTATCACTGACTCCAGAGGTTAAACTTTTTGGTCCTCACCATTGGTACTTGGGTCTTTTTGTCACTTGAGGTTTTGTTTGAGTTGAGAAGGTTAATGGGAATTGTAACATTATGGCCAAGTGAATGGCACTTGTAATGGAATAGAATCTCTTTTTGTAACCTTTATCCTTGCATGTTGTGGATTGTCTAGTTGGTCAGAGAACGCTAAGGGAGTGGCTTCCATGGTGGGGCCGGCACCTAGTGAGAGGTCGCCTAGGTAACCCCATGGAAGTTGTAAGCAAGTGGAAACCTAATAATGTATTTAGGAGGGTTGGGGTAGTAGTACACTTAACAAGATAAATAATGTGACCTCACCCATACCTTGAGTGCTTTCGTAGGCTAAGGGAGGGTTGAGAAGGCCTGGTTGGCAAGGCCGACCTCCTCGTTTTCATGAGAGGACATGTCAGTTCCGCATGTGTCACCCTATGGGGCCGGCACCTAGTGAGAGGTTGCCAGGGTAACCATAGATGGGGGCTGGCTTCTAGAG
Source organism: Cunninghamia lanceolata (assembly GCA_027924645.1). NCBI lineage: Eukaryota > Viridiplantae > Streptophyta > Pinopsida > Cupressales > Cupressaceae > Cunninghamia > Cunninghamia lanceolata. The sequence continues at coordinate 5,033,020 of BSBN01000424.1, read as the reverse complement.
AGAGATAGCCTGGGTAACCCATGCTAGGGCCATGCGATGACACTCTCCTTACGCGATTCATTACCTTTCTCTTTTTCTTTGTGGGTACCTCTGGAGTGTAATTTTGGCTTCCTGATTGATCTAGTCTAATGTTTTGATCTGTCTTGTTGAAGTACTATCGGGTCTGTGCGGTCCTAGCATCCTGTTTGTCTTCATGGAGTTTGGTATTGGTTATTGTGTCCTTGACTACAATCTTGACCTAGCGGTAAACCTCATTGTTATTTCCTTAGCTCGGTGGGGTGGACCTCAAGGCTCCATATGGTTGGGAGGTAGAGCTATCCATTGGTGTTCTTGGAGATTCAGATTGAGTCTTGTGCAGAGATGTTCCAGTTCCAGTCAGCTTTATATCTTCAGCAGTTTTGTATACTTTCTTATGTACTCTTTTGTAAATCGACAAGATCGATCTTGCAATCTTGTATTCTTGCAATCTTGTAATTTGGAACTGAGATCTAGTATTCAAACTATATTGCTGTTGTAAAAATTATTGGGTTCTTTATTTCAACAGTTAATGTTTATTACTCATATGGTTTAACTTATATTCTAATGCAGTTATGTTGCCCTAGGGTGGTTAGAAGAGTACATTCTTTATGTTGTGTATTATGATATCTTTGGATACTGTTGTTGCACTTTATTGCTTTCAAAAAAAAATTTATTCTGTAATTTTGCACTTGTTAGTCTAACACTCTAGGGTTGCATGATGGGGCATTACAATGCCCACATCAAAGAAATTTAAATCTGTAATCTGAGGTTCAATGTCACACATGGGTTGAGTTCTAAACTTGTGGAAGTGAATCAAATAGTCATACAATTAGTTTTTTAATTCTGCAACATTCATTCATTGGCCTTGATTTTTGATACGTTGGAGAATAAGTTTGCAACACCTATCATATTCAAAATCTACAACAAATCTAGAGTTAAGTACACTTATTTTATTCATTTAGTTTCCATAAAAAAATTAGTATTTATTACATTATTAGTTATCATCACAAGCTCCTTATCCTAGGGATCCTTATTTATCATTGATATTTAATTGGTCTACCCTAGAGTCTTTACTGGAGGTGTTATTTTCCCACACGTTAAATTGGTGAACCCAACTTATCTAACACCCCCAAGGTTTTGTCCTTATGGTTTATTCCTTCTATGTAAGGGTTGCAAACAAGGAATTTTTTAGTCGATATATATCACCATTTGGCTATTTTTTCAATTGCTACCACCCAAGTTTGGTTATTTTTAGGCTCTTTAGAAGTGTCCATTTCACCCATATTTGATAGATTTTCCCTAATCTTGAAACAAGATTGCCTTGAGTTAGAAACAGTAATTATTTAATATAGACACATATCACACTATTGTATATAAAAATACAGGCACTAATCTCCTTATTTTATCAAGAGCTATTTATTATTTTTTATACTTCCCCATTTCAACATCTTTATTTAACAATTATATATTGATAGGAAATTTAGACACTAAATCACCATAAAAGTTAAATATTAATAAAAAAATTAGTCACTAAATTACAAAAAAAATGGTACAAGGATAAAATATTTCCATCCACTCTAAAATTTGATATCCAATATGAAAAAGTCACCTAGGATATTATGCTTCTTTGTAGTGGATTTGCTAGGGTTTTTATAAAATTTTCAAGAGGTCATTTCTTAAAGTATACCTTGGTTTCAAATAGGATATTTTTGTATTAGGGGGTAATCATTGGCTTATTGATAGATCATTTCTCATGGATCCTTGTAGATCTTTAACTTTAGCCTCTATCCCTGTACACATTAGTAATTTTATCCTTGATGTCCTTGTGTATTTTTATGTTATGGATGAGGATAAATATTTTCTATGGATGTATTATTTTACCATGTCTACACTTTTCCCTCAGTCATAAAGTTGGTTAGTCTTTTTCCTTCTCTCTTGGATGCACTCACTTCACTTGTTAATGGGCTTGGTTTTGATCACCCCTTCCCTATGACTAGTGGCAGTGATACATGCCATAATGTTTTACCTTTGGATAATTTTCCTTTACATGCTTCAGTTTATGATGATGATATACCTTGTGTGATGAATATTGATGCAATAATATTTTCTTCCATTGTTACATAAATAGGGATAATATGTATTGTGATGTGGTTTCTTTCCATTTACTAGGCACAATGATAGGCTTTCCAATCATCATTATTTTATATCTCATGATAGTTCTAAGGATACTCATGGTATTATTTTATTAAGTGATACATTACACAAAGATAGCGTGTATTATGATAGTTCATTAGATTCTAATGAAGATGTTATTGATGTTTTATTATCTTCTTTGCATGACAATATTATTTCTCTAGGTGAGGAGTTATTACATCATGATTTTGTTGGTAGTATTTATGTATCCTTACATGATATTTCTTTCTTTCTTGCTAATTATGAGTATCGATGTGATAATATCATATAAATTAAAGAGTTCAGATTTATTTTAGTGGTAAAGCATTGCAATGGACTTTGACACATGCTTTTATACTTTATTTTTCTTATCATATTATGCTTAAGGATAGTGTGAAATTAGTTGAGCCTTCTCATGATGTACCCTTAAATGATTTTCCACCCTCTTATCATACTATCCATGTGACTTATGTATCTTCTCATCCTATCTTTCATGCTAAGTTGTCTCCCCCTAGGATATACCTACTTTTTATGACTAAACTGCTTCACAAATATATCATTTAGTTAGACTACATAAGAGAGAATGGATAGAGGTCACAATGTTCTATCTTAGCTAGTTATGCTATCTAGTATAGTTAATCATCCACATGCACCTAATCTCACATACAAGGCACCCAATAAATATGATATTATTAGGAAACTTCACAATACACAATATAATATATCTCTTTGGGATTTAGTGTGTACTTCACATTTATATAAGGATATCATGAAAAAAGATTTAGAAAATATTTAAGGAATTCTGATACTATTCCATAACTAATAACTTTTTTAATAGAATATATGGGTCATAAGGAACATCATCCTATTTCATTTTATAACTTTAGACATTATGGTGATATATGGTAATTTTAACATAAAATGTTCCTTGAATGATAATGAATCTATTTTGAACATATGCACTAGGAATTATTTCAATAATTTGAATATGGATATGTCAGCTAAAAAATTAGATCTTACTATTAGAGGATTTGATAATGTTGGTAGATGTTATTTGGGTATTATTACTCTTCCTATCATAATCAACCTAATTACTTAGGATACATTCATCTAGGTGATGCCAAAACTATTGTCTTATAATGTGTTATTAGTGTGTCTATGGTTGCATGATATGTTTGGTGTGCCCTATACATTACATCAATGAGTTAAATTCTAGTATAATGATAAAAAAATGTTTAGTATAAGTCAGTCCTTAACCATTTTATCTTTTATAGATGAATGGTGACTAAATATTTTATTACACAAGATTGTCCAATTAAAGATAAACCTACAAAGGAAGATCCCTAGTAGAATAATAGTGCATTATCTAGTGAAGAATAGAAGTTAGTACAACAACAAAACAACAAAATAAAACCTACAATTATTAGTGTTAGCAAGAAAAATTACAAATGAGGAGTGCATATACTATTACATAGAGCACATATGCTACGATAATCATGGATACACTATTACACTAAGCACATATGCTATGTTGGCATAATAGTTATAGTAACAATGGTATTACATTGTTAATTACAATGTTACAATTATAAAGTTGTTATACAGTTATGTGAACTGCATCGATGAACTGCATCGGCAGTTATGAGAACTACATCGTCCTTGTATAAATCCAATGCATTGTATCTTTTCAAATCAATCAATAAAGAGGTTACTGCCCCTTCATATGGATCAAAGCGACTTCTTTCTCTGTGCCTGTGCAATGAAGAAAGCCTACGCATAATCCATCTGAGAAGCATGTGGCGCTATTTGAAATTGTGCCAGATTTGTCCTTATTCTATCCAACAACTGCCATAAGGAGTTACATATTTGATTGCAACAAGATAGTGATTTTGAGGTTATAGTTTTATTTCAAAAGAGACTATCGAGCACAGTGGTTAGTTATGTCTCTTTAGGCAGGTCAATGGTGATTAGTAGTTCTAACATGATGTTTCATTCTCACGAGCCTGGGATGAATATAAATATTTTTATGTGTTAATTTTCTTAATGCAAAGATTTGGAGATTTAGGGAGTTCAGTATATTGTAATATGTCTTGAAGAATGACATCGTTCAATTGTTGTTGGTGCAACAAATTCAAATTTTCTTTAATCAATATGCTATTTGAAGGATGGTAGTTACGTACCTATAAATGTTGAAGATTGGTGCTGAGTATTGCCGGTTCTTTTGAAGTATGAGTTTGAAGGAGGAAAGCATATGCAAATTTGCATTACAATGTTCGAAGTTTTATTTCCAAAGGCATTTGAAGTAGTTGAAGATCATTGGAAATCTCTTGCCTGAAAGAGAGGTTTGTGAAGTGAGATTAATGAGGTAATAAAGTGCCTTTCTACATCGAGGAGAAGGCAGTCAATCTACAAAACCTGTTGAAGGATCTATGGAAGGTGTCGTGTGAGAGAAGGGGTCTACTGAAGGTGTCAAAGTTTGAAAACCCCATGGCCATCACCTAGGAAGAGCAAAGCTACGCAGGATGCCACCGCATAGGAAGAGAGCTCAGCACTACACAGGAAGAGAAGAGAAGAGTAGCAATAAGAAACTATGATGACGCTGCATCTACTCATTACCGTGTAAGCCTTGATTCCTGTGGCATCGTAAGTTTTCTGAAGTTTGATGATTTAGAAGTTATTCATTGCTAAGTCCACTAGAATAAGTTTAAGGTGCAAATTTGTTTCATTCTATGCTCTTGTAATCTCCATAAAGAAGGCCTATCATGAGCAGCTTTCTATTGCCTTTGAGTTTTCTTTAGTGATGGAAAAATGTGGTCTTTGTCATAAAAAATTCATAGTCTATTATCTGATGTACAAAGATGTTGTACCCAAGGATCATTTTGTTGCCTCTATTAAGATTAAGAGGGTCATTTATTTTGTGGGTGCTTGGTTTAAGTATGGTATCAATTATGAACCCCCAACTGTGGTTCCTAGAGGGGATCTTGCCAAGGTTCATTGGGTAGTTAGTATAATATCTAACTCCATAAGTGTTGTTGAGGTCTTCTTTCACATTGATCACAAGTTTAATCTCATGTATATCAAGCATGCTTTTGTGAACTAGTATGTTGATGAGGGTATGGAACAAGGAGAGTTATCAAGAGGCCATGAAGATGAGGATTCATCAGATGATGAAGCTTTTATTAATGACTCTTCTAGTGGTGTTAATAATGCATTAGTACTATAAGCCTTCACTTTATTGGAGGTAGGCGACATAAGAGGATGGAGGAATTTTCATCATCTCAAGTTAGCTTCTCACTTTGAGATGATGCTTTGCATGAGAAGCATTTTTGGCTTTAGTTTTTTTTCTTTTCCTTGTTGTTGCTGACAAATTTGAAGAATACATGTTTTGTGAAGATTATGTTATGGAGACAGGTTTGGGATTTGGTGTTGATCTCAATATGGATTGGTGTCAAGCGAGCTTCAGAGTATATGATCAAGAATTATACCCTTTTACGGTCACTAGACAATGATAGAGATCTGTCGTATCTCTTAGGGATTGTTATCGAATAATTCAAGACTCTGTGATTTGAGAGTTCAGGAATGAGATGCAAGAACACAGCTCGAAGCTACACCTTTCTGAGGGTCAAGAGACAACTTGATGGAGCCCCACTTGGTTCAGGATTTGTTCTTTTAGGAAAAGATCTTCTATAAAATATGTATTCATATTATGTAATCAACTTTGTTGAGAATATTAGCATTTAGGGGGGGTCCCTTGGTACTATTGTAGGAACAATGTAATAAGGGGGGGAATGTTGGCATAATAGTTATAGTAACAATGGTATTACATTGTTAATTACAATGTTGCATTTATAAAGTTATTATACAGATATGTGAACTGCATCGATAGTTATGAGAAATGCATCATCCTTGTATAAATCCACTACATTGTATCATTTCAAATCAATCGATAAAGAGGTTACTGCCCTTCATGCTATGGCCTAATAATATATTCTTTTCTATAGACCAGATATGATAAACTTGTAAAAGAATTATAAAGAGCATGTATACACTACAATGAGACTCAAATACACTATTACACTATGCAGATACGCTAAAATATTGAAAATAGATAGAGAGTGCACATGCTAAAAACTAGAGTGCATATTCTATGACAAGTGCAAATATCCTATTGAACAAAGTGCATATACCAAAAGATTACAAATAGTAGACAGAGTGTGGATATGCTAAAAACTAGAGTGGATACACCAAAACTACTTGCAGATATGCCATTTGATAGAGTGCATATGTCAAACTAGGAATGATGGTGAAAATGCATGAAAACCCTATAAAAATCACTTAGAAAGAGCATGCAACCATAAAAATTAGATAGGGACATGGTCCCACTAGGTGTGCTAAAATGTGTATATTAAAATGTGAGATAAACAAGGAACAATACAATGAAAGTAAAGGACCTATCTCAAATCTAAGTAAGACCTCTTATTGAGAAAAAAAGTACAAAACAAAATGAAAACATTAAGATACTTCTCACCAACACTCTCTTGATGCCTTAGATGTGCTCAAGATTTGTTGTTGTTGAGAAGAGGAATGTGATTGTTCAAGGATCTTGCAACATGACCTTTCTTTACTTCCACCTTATTCTATGAAAATTGCTTTGGAGATGAGGGTTTTATAGAATTTGGATGAAGATCACAGATAGTTTAGATTTGATCTCTTGGATTTGAGGGTATAGATTCATTAGCTTCTAAGGGAAGCTAATGATGGAGGGATATGATTGATCCATTTGCATTGGGAATGGAGATGCTCACAAATAGATGCTTGGGATAGGTTTAAATAAATAAGATAAGTATTGAAGGAGATGAAGGGTAGAGATTAAAAAGGTCCTTTATGGAGGCTTGTCCAAATTTGACTTTCTTTAGTTTAAATAAAGTGGTGGAGGAATGTGCAAAAGACTAATTAGTTAATAAACCTAATTTGTTTATTCAACTAATTATGAGAGAGGGTTTGGATTGACTAAATAAATATTATGTATTTATTTAATCCATGGAGGAAAGTTAGGGAATGAATCAATTCAATTAAATAAATATGATTTATTTAATTAATATTTAGAATGCTAGATGAAAGGTTAGATTAATTAATTAAATAAATACAATTCATTTAATTATAATTAGAAGAATGATTATATTAATTAATTAATTAATTATTATTTATTTAATTAATGTTAGAAAAATAATTACTTTAATTAAATAAATGTAATTTATTTTGTAATGCCCCTCGCCTTTTGGCTTGTGATAGATATTAGTTTCATATTTCTCTCTGACGGTTCTGAAACAGTTGATAATCTTTTATTGCATATTTATAGTTTCGAGATATTTGGATTAGTATGTTATGGTTTATGTTCTCTTTGACCTTGATGGACTATGTTTGATGGATATACTTAGACATGTGTTATGAGTGATGATGACATTATGCAGTTATGTTGTGTTGGACATGTTTAGTAACAAATTATTATTTACATGTTTTATTAGATTCATTGATATCTAAATTTAAATGCTATGATTATAATCTTGTTCAAGAGCAGGGATGGTGCAGCATTACTCGCTTCGAGTACCCTACTGCACCGTGATTCTCTGACTCTCCGTGTGCAGACATATATGTAATTGATCATATACAACAAGTTGTTTGGATGCAGGCTACAGGTACCGAACCTCGACTCCACCTGATATAGTAGGTTTGAGCAGGTTCTTTCACCAATGGATATTAGTGATGGGAGATAACACGAGGTCTACTCCACTAGGTTAGTCCTTGTCTTCTGTTGTGGTCTCAAATCATGTTGTGTCACTTGGTCTTTGCCTTGTTATTTTTGGTTGTTTTGTGTCGTGGTGTATAGTTGAGTTGTATTTTATAATGTTTAATTATGTTCTTGTGTGGTTGGAAGATACCTTAATGAATTAGTGGTTATTAATAAGGCTCTTATTATGTTTATTAGATAATTATTGATTTAGCCTAAAACTATGTATGTCACCTTGGTTAAATTTTATAATAGTTGGAATTAAATTATCTTCTATGTTAAAGTATTTATGTCATAAATGGAGTTATGGGTAATTAGTGGTTATTTGGTATAGAATAATTTGGATAGGCGAAATTAATGCCTTGTGTTGTCAATTTCAAAATTGGAAGATTCGGGATCTCTGGTTATAGTAATTTTTTTTGAAATTCATAGAGGAGTGGGTTGTTGGGTAATGGATGCATGTTTGCATTTATTGTTTTGAGTTGAATCATTTTGATAAAAGTAAAAATCTTGGTTGGGAAGGGGGGGAAAAACATAACGGAGAATTTAGGAGAAGAACAGAGAATTGGTCGCAAGATTTGAAGAAACTCGAAGAGGGACTAGAATCCAGGTATGTGACTTGGTTCTCTTTGTAAAAATTTGCTATGGTTGTAGCTTTAATTTTAAAATTTATTGCTGCATATTCTGTGGGTGAACGTGCATGTTTCTATAATTTAGAAATTGTGATCTCTGTGGCTAGTTATGTCTTGTGCCTGGATGGTCATATGTCACCCCAATCTCTGCAGATTCCTTCAAGATGTATTCCTCCAAGATGCATTCCTCCATGATGTAATGTTGTTCTATGTTTTCAATCCTGTGATAAGCTAACCCAATGTTAATCTCTTGCAATCTCTTGGCCCTATTGATCTTGCATTTTATCTCCCATTTGTATTGCCCTAGTAGAGGTGAAATGCTCAAGAAGAGGTGATTTGACTTTTTCCTACAACCTGTTAGTGCTTGCAACCTAGTAATTAGTCCTCATAATATCCATATTATCTTTTACCCGAGATTCCTTGCTTCTATCTAATTAATCTTGTCAAGATGATTGTGATTCCAACACTCCTCTTTCTAGAATTTTGCCCTGCAAAACATTTGGGATTTTGACTAAACCTTGTGACCTTTCCTTCATATTTTTCCTCCATATCTGTATTAAAATTCATTATGGCTATGAGACAATGGTTAAATTCTTCATTTGTTTATGATATAAAACTTAGCTAGAGCTTACAGAAGGATATTTTATGTTATACTCTCAAGAGATCTCTCAGTTTTAGACTTTGGATCTTGATATTCTTTTAGAAATCTTCATCTCCACCTTGTAGTCAGCCTGTAGACAACTCTCCCTTCGCTACCACTCATGATAGTTTCTATTTTTCTTAGTGTATGGGTAGTAACTCTGAGTTGAACCATCATTGGGGCAGTGGCAACTCTGCTCAACCTTGTTGTAGTGTTTAGTTTGAATGTTATAGAGCCGTCTGATCCTCTTTATGTATCATTCTAAGAAGATCGTGGGCCGTGAAGTAGTCATTGTTGTGAGAGCATGGTTTATCTTATATCTCTGGTCGCCTGTTTAGTCTTAGTGGTCGAATGGTCTAGGTAGGTCGACGGCTGCATAAGTGCTATGTTTCAAATGTCTGTGGCAGGGCTTAAAGTTGGTAGGGTCGAAAAGAGGTGTCACCTTTTTAAATGTTGGTTCTAGTTTCTGTTGTCACTTTTAGTCGTGGGTGGTTGTCGGTGGTAGTCGATGGCCTTAGCTTTGGTCTTATATTGTTTCTTCAAATGCCTAGTTGGCAGGTTCGAATGGAGTATTAGTGGCTTGTCATTAGAAGTTTTGTGGTAGCTTGTCGGTCAAACCCTACTTTTAGGAAAGTTCTTATGTGTTTTTGGAAGCTGATTTATGGCAGTGCGGTAGGATATTACATTTGTTATGGTGAAATCGTAACATAGGAGCTTTGTGCTTGCTAGATGTTATTTAATAAGAAATCATTCATTTTGTGATAGGTTAGAAATGGTAAATGTAGATAGTAGGATAGGTTTATAGGAGGCTATAGGTTTTTCTTTATAGATGTTGTTAAGTATTGGTTGTTTATTAGAAAATTTGAATTAAGGGAATGAAGTTCCTTAGAGTTGAATAATTAGGTTTTGTAAAATGTAAGATGATAGGAAATAATTAGTAACTTATAGTGTTCCCTTCGGAATTTGCAACGGTTAGATGTTATATGGTGATTTATGTTGGTTTGTAATTATGTATAAATTGTATTGTGTAACGAGAATGGTATTATATGTTTATAACAATTTATGGTGTTTATAATTGTGTAAAAGAAATTGTATTAATTGGTTGGTTGTTGAAAAGTTAAATTATATCTTGTAGTGATTTATTTTAGAATGTAGCTTAGACGGGAAAATGTATGTTAGCAAGTGTATATTTTCGTATATTGAGGTTGATCTTTTAGGATGTGAAATTTACAGTATAGTTGGAAAATTACGTTTATTGTTATTTTATGGTTATGTTAAAAGAGAGGATGTTTATTAGGGATTAGTTAGGAAACTTATTTCTTCTTGTAGTTGTAGAGAAATTGGCTATTTCTGGAAACTTGTATCTTCTTTTGAATGAAGTTAATCTCTTAGTAATTTCATGTTATGGTTAGAAGTACATTGAATCACTCTTCTTGATTTTTTTTCCTTGTCATGACGAATGTGTCAGTGGGTTGTGTCTAGTTGGGGTTGAGTTTCATCTATGTTATGGGCAAATATGAAGTCTGAATCTTGAGGGATATTGCATGAACTTGTTGTTAAATGCGGAAGCATTGTCCCTGTCAGTTAATGGTGATATTTTTCACTAGTTTTGTACCTATCTCCAGAGGTGTGTTGTGTTGGGCTTTGGTTCAATTAGTGGCATGTCAATGCAATGGGTTTTGTATTGTCAAGGGCAAGTGAATGGCTTGAGTTTTGGGTAGAAGCCATTTGTATCTTATCTTTTCTCATGGTGATTTTGGTTGTTTTCTTGAGATTGCTAAGGGAGTGGCTTCTATGGTGGGGCCGATGCCTAGTGAGAGGTCGCCTGGGTAACCCCATGGAAGTTATGAGCTAGTGTTAATTTAATAACTCATTAGGAGGGTTGGGGTAGTAAAAACACTTAACAAGATAAGTAAGATACCTCACCCATGCCTTGAGTGCTCTCGCAGGCTAAGGATGGGATGAGAAGGCCTGGTTGGCAAGGCCGATCTCCTCGTCCCCATGAGAGGACCTGTCGGCTCCGCGTGTGTCACCCTATGGGGTCGGTGCCTAGAGAGGGGCTGCCAAGGTAACCATAGATGGGGGCCAGCTTTTTGTGATAGATAGCCTGGGTAACCCATGCTAGGACCATGCGATGACACTCTCCTTACGCAACTTAGTTACTTTCTCTTTTTATTGTTGAAACCTCTGGAGTATAGTCTTGGCTTCTTGTTTGATCTTGATTGGATGTTGGTTCTGTCTGGTGCATCTCAGTTGTTTCTGTGAAATCTTGTTATCTTGTATGCCTATGAGGAGTCTGTATCTGATTGTTGTTTCATTGTTGTAATTTTGACCTAGTGGAGCCTCGATGTTATCTCCTAGCTTGGTGGGGTGGACCTCAGGGTTCCACATGGTTGGGAGGTAGAGCTATCCATTGGTATTCTTGGAGATTCGGATCAAGCCTTGTGCGGAGCTATTCCAGTTCCAGTTTGCTTTCTATCCTCAGTAGTGTTGTATACTTTCTTATGTATTCTTTTGTAAACTGACATGATCAGTCTTGTAATCTTGTACTGAGACCTTGTAATTAAACTATCTTGCTATTGTAAAATTTATTTTATTTAATTCAGCAGTTTAATGTTTATCACTCATGTGGTTCTACTCTATATTCACTGATGCAGTTATGTTGCCCTAAATTTGTTAGAAGAGTAATTTCTTTTATGTTGCGTAATATGATATGTTTGGTTACTCCTTTGCACTATCTTGCTTTCAAAAAAAAAATTTATTTCTGTAATTTTTGCGCTTGTTGTTCTAGCACTCTAGGGTTGCATAACGGGGCATTACATATTTAATTATGCTTTAAAAGGGGATATGGGATTGATTGATGTGATGAAAACATTAGTTTAAAATGCAAGAATGCATTTTAGGTGTCTACAATATCTTCTAAAAATTATGTTTGTCAAAATTTATGGGTTGCACATGAATTAAGAAAATTAGAATGGGATTAATAAATGGGAAAATAAATAAGTTTTGTATCTTTAGTTGCATGTGTAACTTGATATACTATAATGAGATATGTGAGTCTACAAAACTAGTAAGCTAGTGTAACGGGTATTTAGTGAGAAATAGATAGGAACTCTTACACAAAGAGTGTGGCAAAGATGTGTGACCTAGTTTATTCTCTATTTTCTCTTTAATTATATTTTTAGGATCTCTAGGAATACCCTCTTTAGTCCCATAGAGCCAAAAGTGTACAAAAGTTACTTGCACTTGTGAGTTGGCCATAACTAGCTAAAGTTTATTCATTAAGACTACCTAATTTTGTAGGCCAACTTTTTTTCCCAGAGTTATTTTCAAGTGTAATCCTTCTAGAATTTTAGAGTGTAGTTTTAAGAATCAACAAGAACATCCTTAGATTTTATACTAAAATACTTTAAATGATTAAATACTACATGTTCTATGAGTTGTATCCTGCCCTTTATATAGTGCAAGGGATTCCCAATGTTACTAAAATTTTAATTTTGAAGGTCAACATTTAGATGAATAAGTTCAACTTTAATGTGGATTAGAATTTTTATTTAGTGATGATATATAATTTTATTAAGTGCTTTAGAAAATAATTTCATTTTTATTATATTTAAGAAAAACTCATACAAGAATTAATTTTCTAAGTTAAATGCAATAGTGCACATAACATGTTCCATCCAACATATTAGTTATTGAAATGGAAAATAATATGAAAATTTTCATGAAAAATATGGGTATATATGATACATGGTGAAAACACTGGGGCATTTAAATTGTAATCGTGTATTGGGAGAAAGTCTTAACAAAAAAAGAGGAAAAATAAAAATAAGGGGTATTCTTTAACAACTTATGAACATATGATATTCCAAAGGTTTAATATTTGAATCTTCCATGTGAGCCTCCAAGATTATCAATCCATCTCCACCAAAAGTCACACATAATTTTCTAATCATGGTATGAGATAATTTACATAGATTGACTATGGTATAATACAAACATACATTAAAACTTGTGCAATTTCATTTACATTGTCAAGCTTTTGAATATTTACAACCCAAATTAACTAAAAAGACCTACTCTTTAACGTGCATTGTATCACATAATGCCAAGATTATTTCCCAACCATAGGTGAGAGACATATAATTATCAACCATTTCAACTTTCATAGTAATTCTTTATTCATTATATTTTTATATTATTATATAATCATATGTAATTTTACATTTCACAAACATTGTTATAGGATACATGTAAGAAATGGGAGATAGAAAATTATACATCTCCATTAAAACCATTCCATATACACAATGCATAGAAAAATTAAATATTTTGTTCTAGTTCAAATATCTCTTATCTATCTTTAGCTTATGATCCCCGTGACACTCCTTGGAATTTACATCGATGGAAAATTTGTATATTATTTTTTATAATTGTACTCAATAATGATTTTAAAAAAGATGTAAGCACGTGGTAATTAGGTAAAATTGATTCAAAATGTAACAAGATCATAATTCCAAGGCAAGGGAAATATCCCAATAAATATCAAAGAATCAATAATGATGAGAAGAGCAAGGGAAATATCCCAATAAATATCAAAGAATCAATAATAATGAGAAGAACGAGATTATCTTGATGATCATAATGGTGTTTACAAAAAGGAAAACATAATAATAAGTCCTAGGATATTCCCATTGTTGAAAGTGAGGATGTGTAGAATATACTTATTTCCATGAAAGATCTCGTGAATTAGAACAAGGATCTAAAGAAGGAAAAGAAACATCATAGCAATTGTAAGGATAGTACTCTAATTTCTCTTACTTTCAAATTTTCCATTCTCATACTTTAAATATACGATTTTATTATGGATTCTAGATCTGCATATCATATATCCAAGATTGGTAATTCATTTCGTTATCTAAAAAAATTTATCGATGAAAATATCTGTATGTTGAATGAGTATTCATTCGATATAGCTAGTATTGTTTATGTTGTGTTAGAGGATGGAATAATAAGATATTTTAACATGTACTCTATTTGAGTGTTAATCTAATAAATGTCATCTTTAAGGAGATGGATGGTTTCACTAATGAATAAAAGTACTATTTTTGCATATTAGTCAAAATTATTGATGTAAAGTATAAAAAGGCATTTAGTCATGATTTGGAAACTTTTCAGGATATAGAAAGAGATGAGAACGTTATATCAAGTGGTGTTCAGCTATGGTTTATATAGTTAAGAATGGTTAGATTTGTTGTTTAATAATAAATAATTAGGTTTTTTTAAAGTAAAAAATGTAACACATGATATTTTTATTCTTAAGAGGGATCAAGTAACAATTTTAAGAAGGATTCCAATAATTTGTTTAGTACTAATCATTATAAATATTGAATAATATAATAAACACAATGATTTGAAAGTAGAATAATGAGTTCTACTTTGAGGTCATCTTAATTTTTATAGGAATTCATATTTTCATATAAAAATGTATGATTTAATCTTTCGGGTTTAATTTAAGGGGATAAGATTGAAGGAAGTTAGATTGAATCCCTTATATAGAATACCCTAGGCTTAAATTAAACCCCTAATAAAATCCTTTTTGTGCCTATCAAAATGGTGACAAAAAGCAATTTCACTTCACCTTTTGGGAGATCAAATGAATTCATATGAAGACACCATTTTTCGAGTAAATAGACCTAAGTTTTAGCTTTCTAGAAAATATAATATGTATTATATTTTTATAAAATGAACATAGGCACATTATGAAAAACAATGACCCATATTCAAGACATTAGGAAAAATAACAAACTCTGTTAAAAAAAATCTCAAAACAAATACACTACACTTCACATAAATGTCCTTATTTCAATGAAAAATAATAATTTAGTATAACACTAAGGGAAATACATTATGATAAAATATAGGTCTAAAATTTATGTTAATACCAATTAAAAAACTATAAAAAAATTCAATAAAAACTACCAAAAAATATTTGTACAATAGACATTAGATTTAATGTCTAATTCCAAGAAATCATGGAAATATTTTATTTATAGTGAAAGTTATGTGTGACAAAAAATGTCACTCGATAAAATAATAGAAAAAATAAAGAATTGAATGAAAAATTAAAAAATTGATTGAAATAATTCTTTAAAAAAATTAGAAAAACTATAAATTGAATCTAAATGGAAAATATGACACCTTATTAGTCTACATCATCTTTAAATTATTGACCACTTATTCGATATAATTAACACAAATTAATAAATGCTAAAAAAGTTAGTTTTGGTGACTTAATAATGTTGAAAAGTGAGACACACTATTTTTCATGTCACCTAGTAGAGATGTGATTACCACATAGATGATTTGTTTAATGAAAAACAATAAGCCAAAGTTTCTCTTATGACTATGGTGAGTTATTCTCTTGATCCCTATTTCTATGTGAATTTTAAGGGAAAAGAATAATGGGAAAACCTAGATATGGTAGAAGAGTATACTTGATGAAGAATCACACATAAAAATGTGTACCTATCTAAAGTTAAAAAGAACATAAAATCATAAGTGGATATACATTACAATTTTTTTCTAGACGGTTCTATTGAGCTAAAAGGATTAATTAGTGGAAAGCATTATGTTAAGAAGTATGGTATTTATTATTTATTGTACTTTTGAATATAGAGTCTGTATTCACTAATCTTACCCTTGATAATTGATTGTGAGGTGCTCTAGATGGATGTGACATATACATTTATAAATAGTGATCTTCAGGAGAATATCTACATGGATCAACCATAGAGTTTTGTTTAGTCTATTAATTATAGACTATTGTATAAGATATAAAAGTTAGTGGGGAAGGAAGGATCCTCAAGATTGGTATGAGAAGATTGATCTATTCTTTTTATTATATGGTTTCAATAGTTCTAAGGAAGATCATAATTTCAATGCTAAGAGTGTAGTTAATTATATTTATATTTTGGTTTTATATGTTGTTCATCTAACTTTTAGATTGAAGGATTGTGTTTCATTGATACACAATCACAATTATGAACTAAAGAATATATTTGAGATGAAAAAACTTGGATTATTTTATTGTTTGATCTTGATATCTAGTTTACAATTAGATGTAAGTGGATCTCCATTTCATAGTGGGCTAGTATACACATGATTTGTTGAATAAATTTGATGTAATCATGAGTAGAGGGTCTAATTAAAGGAAATATATTCATGTAGCCCAAACACAAAAACAAGAAACTCAATGCAAGAGTACGCAATAGAAGTTGAAACTTTAGAAAATATATATAATAAATAGATGGTGCAAAACTAGTATTTTATATTATTCTCTTAAATGACAAAAATCTACAAAAATTAGGAACATGAGTACATACCACAATGTTACATGTAAACAAAATGTAGGCCAAAATTATATTGTTTTGAGCTCAAATCTTCTTAGTTGTTCCATGTCACCCTTCCTTTCTTTTCCCTACTTTCAATGAGTTGCACCATTTCATAGAGAACCCACTTTATGCAATAAGGTAATGATAAACTAGACATAGAACAACACCCTATGTAGAAAGATATAAGATGTGAAACTTTATAACACTTCACTTATGAACCTTAATATGCCTAATATCCAAATATAGAATAATTCATTTGGCACACATTTCAAATATTGTTGCAAAGTCATAAATAGGTCCATTTAGCCTAAAAACATGCCATGATTTATAACAAGGGAACCAATTAGGCTATTGACAGATGGACATATTAAAAATCCCAATACAATGTTGTGATTATAATTTTGAAGCTCCTTATGAACAATCTATAGTGCTACACTATAGAAAGACTATCTAAGGCATTATAGTATTGAACTATGATAGTAACCAAAATGAACCCTACCATGAGAATTAGCCTCTACAATGAAAGCATAATGAATTTGACACTCTAAGGTACCTACAAAAATAAAACAACCATAAAATAAATGTATTTGGGTGATGCAAGGTTGATATACCTCCAAGATGCTCCTACATTATACATCTTAAGTAATATAATTTTGAGATAAGTGCTCAAAATTAAGAAAGTGAAGAAAATTTCTTCAACCATCCAAGATGGCCTAATTCTTCTTTAAATCTATTTACCCTCCTATGGCCCCTTTCCTCTCCATCTAATAAGATATTCATTTTTTCTAGTTTTCTTACTCATCCATATATTCAAAACCTACCCAATTTCATCTGAGTGCCACTTCTTAGGCACTTTATATCTCTAATCAAGATCCTATAATAACAATATGCTACTATTAGTATCTTTAGCTTCATAATAATCATATAGATAAAAAATGTTATATATATCTATACACACACACACACACATACACACACACAGACACACACACACACACACACACACACACACACACACACACACACACACACACACACACACACACACATATATATATACATATATATATACACACATATATATACACATATATATACACACATATATATACATATATATATATACATACATATATATATATACATACATATATATATACATATATATATATATATATATATATATATATATATATATATATATATATATATATATATACAATTCAATCCTTTCAACAATTCAATCTCATAAGCATTCTCAAATAATTGATGCAACACTATGCAAGAGCCAATATTCTTGGCCTTTAGCCTATTATAGTTTCCCAAGTAGGAGACCTTTACTTCCTCAAATGTGACATGGATAAATCTCCTTCTAAGTAAGTCTTATCTCTCATATGTTCATTTTTGTGGCTTTATATGTGTCCCTTATCTTCTATAACGACTTTCTCACTTGTCTGTGCACCTCCTTCATGTCCTATGCAAAGTATTATGCATCTATGATAATGTTCTCATCATATATTATCCTCAATGGATCTATAACACCCTTATGAGATGTCCCATAAATAATCTAAAATGGTTTTTTTCCTATAGACCTATTCAAAGATCCATTGAATCCAAATTTGGATTGTACTAATAAATAATCTTATTATGCTATTTTATATCCTAAACTCTCTAAGGAATAAGCCAAACTCATGTTTATTACTTATATCTGACCATCTATTTGTGGATGGTATGTAGAGCTTTAATTGAACTATGTACCAACATTTTTTTGTAATGTGCAACAAAAATTGCTTAAGAACTTAGTATCTCTATTCAAGGTTATACTAAATCACAATCCATGTAACCTAAATACTTCTTTAAAGAATATATCTACAATCCTAGATGCATCATTCAACTTTTGACAAGGAATGAAGTGTTACATTTCTAAAATAAATAAATTAGTAACTAAAAAGATAGAATCATTACCTATCTAAGTTGCAACAATCCAAGAAGAAAGTATATGGAAAGTTCCTCCCAACAATTATCTGGTATTTTCAGTGGCTTATGCAATCTTATGTTTGGGACACCTTTTGCAACTTGACATATTATGCACCTCTCAACAAAATTTTTGACATCGTATTGCAGACATGGTCATATATATCTTTCCTCCAACATAGTCAAAGTTTTATATACACCAAAGTGACCTCCATCTCCTCTAATATGTAGTTCCTTGATAAGATTCTCTCTCATTGAAGTCCATAATATGCAAAACTATTTTCTCCTAAAAATATATACTTCATAAAAAGAGTCCTTAGATGAACATTTACCTCCAACCCAAGGTTCCATGCATTTGTAAATTCTAGATTTGTGGTGTACAAATCCTTCGTCTCCAATCCTACCTATTCAACTGTCTTGGTAGACAATAATGCTTGTCTTGTACTCAAAGCATCTACAACTTTATTTATTATTCTATCCAATTTGTGCTTGAGAACTAAAGAAAACTCAACAAGTATTCTACCCACCTCATGTATCTCTAGTTCAACATTTCTTGATTGTTAGTAAACCTCAACACCTAATTATTAGTATATAAAACTTTATTATAAATGTAGACACCTGAAATTGTCTCACACCATTTCCGTCATCACCAATTCATCTTTCAATCATTCTATTGAAATTAATTAAGTAAATCCTATCTATTTAATTAGTTATTCTAATTTTCCTACCAATAATAATTAAATAATTTTTAAAATTTTAATTGATAAACTTACTAAATTCCTCTAGCATTAATTAAATAAATTAGAACTATTTATTGAATTAATCAAATGTTTCATCCTTCATATGTAGTCCAACCTTACTTGAGTCAATTCAAATTTTTATTTAACTAGGTTCATCATACCCATCCCTTTCAAAAATTAAATAAATATGCCCTATTTATTTGATTCCTATTATATCCATCCAATCATTAATGAATTAAATCTAAGATTCATTAATCTAGATAATCATTTGCACATTCTAAAGCATGATTAATCAAGGTAAATCTTGCACAAGGTTCAAAAGTGTACATGGGTCAAATGTATGGGCTTGATTTGTACATAGTTTGTACCTAGGCATGGCAAAGATTTACACATCACTCCAAAAATCTACTTTTTAGATCTCAACCATCCACTTTCTCCCAGACAATCCTCAACCCTTAAGTTTCCTTAAATCTTGGACCTCCACTTGTGCACCTACCATAAGGTGCCACTTGGAGGTCCCTCATGCCTCTAATCCTATCAAGCATCCTCATCCATTGATCTTTCCAATCAATCCTAGCCCTTCATCCTCCCATCCAAAAATCTATAAATTAGACCCCTCACAAGCCATTTCAACATATACAGCTCTTGAATGTAATGTTATTCAGTCAATTTTAGCACTTAACATATCTCCTCTCAACATAAATAATCCTTATGAGCACAACCACCACTTGGGTGCAATAAGGATTGGTGATTGTGAGGGATTTCAATTATACTTGTGTTAACATTACTAGTCCTTAAGGTCAATCTTGATGTTATTTTTGTTTGTAAATTGAATAGGTTGTGCTTAGTATAGCTTGTTTGTATAGGTTTGCATTCACTAGCACACATTAAACTAATTAATTCTACGTATCTTCATTCATATTTTCACTAAAGTAAGCAATTGTTTCACCTTTTTAGTTCAAAACAACACCAATGGCTTTACCATTGATGTTACAATACACTTAAAAATCCTTCTCAAAATTTGGAAGTGTCAAGATTAGTTCCTCTATTACTTTCTTCTTCAAGAGTTCATAACTCTTCTCCATAGTAGTTATCCAATTAAATCCTCCCTTCCACATTTAGTTTTTTAAAG
This sequence comes from Cunninghamia lanceolata, assembly GCA_027924645.1. Lineage (NCBI taxonomy): Eukaryota > Viridiplantae > Streptophyta > Pinopsida > Cupressales > Cupressaceae > Cunninghamia > Cunninghamia lanceolata. Next base: position 5,012,530 of record BSBN01000424.1, on the reverse strand, counting down.
GTACACATATGGCTCAAGAGTTTCTAATGAACTTCTTGTAGAAACTTTCCAACTAATAAAAAGTTATGACCTTGGTTATGCTATGTGGTACTAGCAACTCAATAATTTCTCAAACCTTTTCAAGATCCATCTTGAGATATCACAAATCCTAGTTAAACCAACTCTCTTTGCATAAGACTACACTTTGCTAAAATTTTATACACAACTTCTCCTTCCCTAACTATGCTAAAACCTACTACAAATGTTCAAGATGGTCCTATTTTCTCTTGCTAAACACCAAAATAACATCCAAAATAAACAACAAACATACCCAAAGAATGGTTTATAGTTTCATCCATTAACCTCATAAAGGTACTTGGTAAATTGCTCAATCCAAAGGGCATGATTTGTTGGCAAGAGACATTGCTAGGCATGTTAGGTGTTGTCATTGATGGCAACTAAATCTATCTTACACATTTGCATTGTATCATTTGATCATACCAAAAGTTAGATTGTAGATTTGTCTAAGTTTGGATAGACAGGAACAGAGCATATCATAGGGTTTAGCATTTTGGTCTACATTTCTCCATAGGTAATCATATTGTGCTACGGATCTGAGGGAATGTTAATGATGTTAGGGCTACCTAAATCCAAAGTTTTAACCTCCGGTGATGAAGGGATTGAAAGTTACAAGCATCTGAGTATCAGGTTTTTGGTTAGATAGTTCAATCTGGAGAAGAACAGGCCGACTTGGTGTTTGATCCTTGTGCGGATTAAGAGAAGTGGTTGGTTGAGTAATTTATGAGATCCAATGGTATTGGCCAACATGAGTGGTGACTTGAATACATAGGTTTTGGTCCGCATTGATGTTTGTGCATGGATTCAACTGATAGAATAGTGATCTTGAAAAAGTTTCTAAGTTTTCTTGAGGTTGACTACAGTTGATGAAATTTCATGTTGCGGATATATATGATCGATGGGTTTGAGCATTCTGACGTATGGATGTACGAAAGTGTGGCAGTATCAAGTGTGAAGCAAAGAGATCTAAGCTCCGGATCATGGCAGAATAGTGAAACAGGGCAGTGAGAGATGAAGTGTGTGAAGTCAGTATATTAAGCCTAACCAGAACTATAATCTTGCATTGTTAGATGTTATTCTTCAGTTCAAGTATTTCAACAAACTCTTTGTAATTGATCTTGTAGGCAGTGAGCCTCCTTTGAGCAATGGGCTCTGGGCAGTGTGCCCGAAGGCATGTGCCTTCCCATTTGTAATACTTTTAATAGAGTATAAAGTCTTGTGGCTTAACCCCCACCATGGTTTTTCCCTTCACCGGGTTTCCACGTAAAAATCCTGGTGTTCATGTGTGATGATCTTGTTGTTGTTCTTAAGTTCATGCTTCTTTCTTTTGAATGTATGTGGTAAATTAATAAAGGAACATAATAATAAGTTTTGCAGAACACTAATTCAGCCCCCCTCTCAGTGTTCCTTAATTTCAACAATTGGTATCAGAACAAGGTTCCTTGGAAGAAGTTTAACAGCTTGAGGAAGATCTAAGAAGGTGTTTCAATGAGTTCATTCAGGTATTCTAATGGCATCAATGAACAACTTCAAGTTGCTTTAGAAGATCTTGATCAGACCAGAGTAGAAGTCAAAGAACTGCAAGAGAACCTTAAAGATGCTGAGGATTTCATTTAGACTTTAAAAGGGCAACTGAGCAAATCTATGGAAAAGAGGAAGGAGCTACTTTAGCAGTTAGAAAATCAGAAGGAAGACAATGGCATGGATGAGGCTCTGAAGGAGAAGACAAAGGAATGTGAGAAGTTGGCAAAAGAAGTTGTCCTAAAACATGAGATGGAATTCAGGGTGATGAGGTTAACCAAGGAAATCGAGGAAAGGAAGAAGACTAAAGAAAACCTAAATCAGTCTCTGAAAGAAAGAACAGAAGAGTGCTGCAGATTGGACAGAATAATTGCCCATCTAGAGTCTAATCTACAAGAAACTAGGTATAATGAGGAACAACTTGAAAGGCAATTTGTCATTCTTAAACATGACTTAGAAGCTACAAATGAATACAAAGAGAAGTTCAAGATAAGCTCAACTAAACTTGAGGTGTTGCTTGTTAGTCAGAAGAAGGCAGATGATAAGCATGGTCTGGGATATGAGAAATGTGAAAGCTTTGGATCCAGTCAAAGAAATTTTGAATTAAGAAATTAGAGAAACGGGCCTAGAAGATCTCCGGTCAGACAGCCTAATGCTCAAAGGTATCCATCCTTCAATGGAAATTGGTTCAATTGCAATAAATTTGGTCATAGAGCTACTCAATGCAAAAGTAGAGTGAATCAAAGTGGCCCATCCTTCTCCAGTCAATGCTTCAATTGTAAAAGGTATGGTCATAGATCCAATGAATGCAAAAGTATGATGATGAATAACTCTAACAATAGAGGAAATGTCAATTCTTTCAATGGCAAATGTTTTGCATGCAATAGATTTGGACACATGACTAATCAGTGTAGATCAAGAGGAAATCAAGTAATGAGCAAAGAAATGTTGCATGCTTTAATTGCAATAGATCCGGTCATATTGCAAGCTTATGCAGAAGCAGGAATGATGATAGAAAAGGTCCAGTAAACAGAAACTAGAATGTGCAGAGACAAGATAAAGGTAAGGGCAAAGTAGATGTGAATGATATCCAAAATGAAATGAACAAAACATGGGTGAAGAAAGCTATAATGAATGATGACCTGATAAGTCCGCATTAGAATTTGGTGCTGGTAATTCCTCCAGGAATTGAAATAGGAGCCTTGGCTTAGGGGGAGCTGCATTGAAAATCTAATTCCCCCTGCCAGTAAGTGGGTGTCTGAATCTGGCATGATGAGAGAAGATAGAATGGCCTATTACAGATCATCTGAAATAATTTTTGGAAGAAAAGAGGTTGGTGTGCCAACTTATAGAGCAATCTATGAGAAACTGTATCAAGAAACAGGGTATCCAGAAAAGTTAGGGCAAAAGCATTTATTACATCAAAAAGTAGGTGTGCAGAGGTCAAAAAGAAACTCAAGTGACTTTAGAATCACTTTGCATCCAAGAAGAAAGAAGGAAGTTGAGCTCTATACAAAGATTTCCAAGAGACTAAAGTGTGAAGAAGATATCTGAGCGAAAACCCTAACCGGTGAAGTAAGGTATTCTCTATAAAGATTTTTGAATTTGCAATCTCTAGATATGGCTACTCCATTGGTTGTTGACATCACCGAAAGGCCCTGACCTAAATTCAAAAAGCATCAATACAAATCTATAGAGGTCGATCTGTTAAGTGCCCTTTCTGGTGTTCCGCATGGTGTGTTGCACGTATAATATATTAGGGCTTACATTCATGCTAGCATAGATGAGTTTGGGAATTTGAAGTTACTAGATTTGTTTAAGAATCACCTAAGGGATGAGATTTATGATCTTAAACCTGATTATAAGGCACTGGAAGACAAACATTTTATTCAGGTTATTGAGTTCCCGTCCTTTGATGAGCATGAGTGGGTCCAATATGTACTGAGTTGGATTCATGCTAAATTTAAGTAGTTAATGAAACCCATTAATATCACTAAGGATGCCATCAAGGTCATAACAAGATTGAACTCATCTGGTGGACTACTGATGCTAAAATCAGTGAAGAATTAGACTATAACTGAAGCTACAGGCTCAAAGTTTGATAAGAGGGCAATGATAATAAATGATATAACTAATCCGGATGTCAAATTTGCATCTATGGTGATTGGGTATAAGATATACCACTCCAGCAGGGAAAACTCAGTGTCCGATATAGCCATTTATGCTGCCTATCAAATGTTAAAAGAAAATGTTGACTATGATTTGTGTGAGTTGCTGTAAAATAAGCTAATGGAGAATCTGAACAAGATCAAGAAGGATAAGAAGAATACATTCAAGTATGGTACATTGGTCTTGTGCTTGTTCTTTTATTTCATGAATGAGTTTCTCAGGATGAAAAGCATGTATTAGACTAGTGACAAGCCTATTGCCATACAAATAAGAGAGCACTTGGACAATATGTTGGCAAGAGACACTATGTGTCTTCATGGGTGTTGTCATTGATGGCAACAAAGTCCATCCCACACATCTGTAGGACATGGTGTGTCTATACCAGAAGTCAGATTGAAGAGAATTTTGGTCCGGTGACCAAGAACAGAGCATGCAGCAAGGTTTGACAATCAGGTTCGGATCTCTCAGAGGAAGTATCTCTGTAAAGTCTGGACTTGAGGAAGTCAAGAGGAGTACCTTTACTGATAGATTCTAGGGATTGAGCCTTCGATGATGAAAGAGAGAAGAGATATGAGCACCTAAGTATTGGGTTCCTGTTTGGCAAAGTAGACTGAGGAAGAACTGACCGACAGAGCATCAGACCTTAATTCAGATGAGATATTGATGGTGATCAAGGTTCTTAAGGTATCATTCATGATTACCTGACATGATTGATGACTTCTATAACTATCTTTTTGATACACATCACTTAGTAAGCATGGATTCAGTCGACAGACCAGAGTTTAGAAATATCTTGAGTTTTCTAGATGTCGACTAGAAAGATGATTGAAATCATTGATGCAGATATATATACCAGATTGATTTTGGTATGAAGGAGTGTGTGGTGTATTGAATAAGTGTGAAGAAAAGTAGAGAGCAGTGTGGAAGCAGTAATATAGGTCTGGTATGTGACAGAACAGCAGCGCTAAGGCAGAGGAAGAATGAAGTGCAGTAGATTAGTATATTGAGCTTAACCGGAACTAAACCTAAGCATATGTGGATGCTTCTCATCAGTTCAAGTACCTAGTTTCCTTCTATAAACTATTGTAGGTAGTGAGCCTCTTGTGAGCAGTGTGCTCAGGCAGTGAGCCCTAATTGGCAAGTGTCATTTTGTATTACCTTATTCTTTTAATAGAGAATACAATCTTGGGTTAATCACCTCGTGGTTTTTTCCCTTAACAGGGTTTTCCACGTCAAAAATATTATTTTATGTGTGTTGAGTTTATTTCTGTTTCCATGGTTATGTATGCTGATATGATTTGATATTGCTCTAATTGTTAAAGAAGAAAAGAAAGTCAAATTATTAAGATAAATGATTCACCCCCCCTCTCAGTTATCAACAATTGGTATCAGAGCTAAGTTCCTCTAGATAGAGCCTAACAGCTTGAGGAAGATCTGGGAATGTCAATGGATATGTATGGTATGAGGGAACAACTTCAGTCTGCTCTAGATGATCTTGATTAATCTCACTTTGAAGTCAATGAGCTGAGGGAAAGACTCAAACAAGCTGATGATTTCATAAATGAACTCAAAGAAAAACTAAGTATCTCAATGAAGAAAAGAAAGGAACTTCTTCAATAATTAGCAAGTCAAAATGAAGCCAATGATGCTAATGAAGATCTAAATGAGAAAACCAAGTTATGTGAGAAGTTATCAAAGGAGGTCATTATGGTAAGACATGAAATGGAATCAGGAGTTATGAAATTCACCCAGGAAATTGAAGAGAAAAGAAAAAGTGAAGATAATCTAAAACAATCTCTCAAGGAGAAGTCAGAAGACTACCACAAAATGGATAGAATAATCAGGCACCTGGAATCTGATCTTGAAGAAGCTAGAGACAATGAAGAACAACTTGAGAATTAGATAGACACTCTTAAAAGGGATCTTCAAACAGAAAATGAATACAAAGAGAAATTCAAGATAATTTCTGCTCAACTTGAAGTTCTTCTTGAAAGCCAAAAAAGGGTAGATGACAAGCAAGGCTGGGGTATGAGAAAGGGGAAAGCTCTCGATCCAGTCAGAAGAACTCTGGATCAGGAAATCTAAGGAACAGGCCTAGAAGACCTCTGGTAAGGCAACCAAATGCTCAAAGATATCCATCCTTCAATGGATACTGCCACAATTGCAATAACTTTGGTCATAAAGCAAATCAGTGTAGAAGAAGAATGAATCAGACTAATTCATCCTTCTCTGACCAGTGTTTTAACTGCAAAAGGTATGGTCACAAATCTCAAGAATGTAGAAATATGCAAATAAACAATTCATTCAATGGTAGATGCTTTGCATGCAATAGAATTGGACATATGGCTATTCAATGCAGATCAAGAGGATATTAGTCAAATCTACAAAGAAATGTTGTTTGCTACAATTGCAATAAATCTAGTCATATTGCCAAATTCTACAGAAGTAAGAATCAGGATAAAAGGGGTCCGGTACATCACAATCAAAATCAAGACAAAGGAAAAGGAAAAATGAATGTGGATGAAATTCAAAGGGAGATGAACAAGATTTGGGTAAAGAGAAGTACTGAAAATGTTGGGGATGGATCCACACTAGAATCTGGTGCTGATATTCCTTCTGAAAACTAAATAGATGAGCTCTGGCTCAGGGGGAGTCTCAAGGAAAATATTTTCCCCCAACTAGTTAATTGGTGCCTAAATTTGGCACATGGAATACTACGGATTAAAGGGTTCTCATAGAAATATCTAAAGAAACCTTGGTAAAGATATGGAAGATCCACAAGAAGATTTGAAGAGTCTAATCTTCCAAGATTGATCCGATTTGACAGTTTTCTGGTAAAAGCAAGATTTTCATAGTTTGATCCGGTGTGATTCTAAACTAAAACATCTTGATCTGCAAATAAAGGGGATGATTCGAGAAAAGCAGACATTGAAATTCATCACTAAAAATAGCTCTAAGTACATCTCAGTGATCTGGAAAAATCTCTCTCATGATAAGGCAACTGGGATAACCTAAGTTGTGCATTTATTACAAAATGAAATTAGGGTTTGCTCAAAGATAAAAGGGTTCATTCGTTCATCATTTGCACATTTGCATCAGTGAAAAAGATAAGAAGAGCTCTACAAACAAGTTTGCTTCATCTCTCTCAAGAATCAATCACAAAATTCAAGTCAACCGGTGATCTTTTCGGCTCTTTTCGTGAACCCTAGAGGTGTAAAAAGGTACTTTTCACTCTTGTAAATCTCTCTCTGAATCTGTTGAAAGATGGCTACTCCAAATGTTGTCAAAATCACTGATAGGCCACACCCTAAGTTCAAGAAACACCCTTATAAATCTCTAGAAGTAGATCCTTTAGACGCATTCTCTAGCATTCCACATGGGGTTTTGCATGTTGAAGACGTTAGGGCATACATTCATTAGAATATTGAGGAATTCAGGGAATCCAAGCTGATGGATATATCATAAGCAGCTAATAGATGAATCATTTGAACTCAAACCTCAGTACAAAGCCATCTCAGACAAGCATTTTGGACAGTGCATTCATTTCCCCTATTTTGCAGAAGATGAATGGGTCCAGTATAGTCTGAGCAGAGTGCATGACAACTTCATATGGTTGATGAGGCCATTTAAGATCACAAAGGATGCCATTAGGGTGGTGACTAGATTGCACTCATCCGGTGGGTTACCTACTCTCAAATCAGTCAAAAACCAAACTATGAGTGAGGCTACCAGATCTAAATTTGATGAAAGAGAAATGACAATTATGGATATCACAGATCTGGATATCAAGTTTGCCTCCATGATAATTAGCTACAAGATATATCACTCCAATAGAGAGAATTTTGTATCTGGAACAGTAATTTACACTACTTATGAAATGTTAAGAAAGAATGCTGACTATGATCTTTGTGAGCTCCTTCTAAACCAACTTTTGGAGAATCTATAGAAGATAAAGAAGGATAAGAAGAATTCTTTCAAATAAGGTGGCTTGATACTCTGTCTATTCTTTTACTACATGAATGAGCTACCTGGATCTAGTGGTTGGGTATGGCAAAATGACAAACCGCTTACCATTCAAATCAGAGATTACTTGCATGGACTTGGTGATGCCAAGACACAAAACACAACACTGTGAGCTTACTTCAAAAACTTCCAAAGCATGATGCACGCCAGAGAAAGAATCCCTCAATCTCTAGTTGAAAAATACAAGGATATAGTGTGCTTTATGGTAGACACTGATCAATGCCTAATGGAGGCAGTGGAACCAAGAATAGTATGGATCATGCCAATGGGGTAAGAGGTTGATGAGAAAATCCTAGAACTACATATCCAACATTTGTTGAGTCAGCCCAAGGACCCTAAGGAAGAAAGGTTTGGAACCTACCAAGAGCTAAGTGTAAAAGTTCATGTTGAACTAAGACAGCGTAAGATCAAGAGAAAAGTAAGGAGGGAAGTAGAAAAATTCACCAAGAGGCATGGAATTTCAAAGGAGGCACTTGATGCAAACAAAGAGAAGATGGAAAGGGCAGAGAAAGAAAGGCAAGAAACTAAAAAAGAAAGTGCTTCGGTGCAAGCCCCCTCCTGGACTAGATCCTCCAAGAGCTCTGCACCTACCACCTCTAAGAGTCAAAAACCATCAAAACTGGAAGTCAGGACATCCAGAAAGGGAGAGAAGAGAACTAAGACAAAGGCCACAAGGTCTTACATCAGTCAGAATGATGATGAAGAGACAGAATATGATGAGGAGATCAAGAAAATGAAGAAGAAGAAGAAAACATCTAGTAAACCCTTCTACTGGTCATAACAAGGAAGAAGAGGCAGAAGAATTCATTGAAAGGCCTACTCTCTGCATTGATGATATCATCAAATCAGTCATTGTGGATGGAAACCTGAAACCAATGACTGAATTTTATGATGATTATAGTGAAGTTGATCAAAAGATCCTACAAGAAGCTATAGTCAGGTATCTAAACATCTACAACAAAGCATTTATTGAAATCATCTCTTTCATTCCCAAAAGCCTAGAGAAAGAGATTGAAATAAGAAAGAACAATGCCAAGGCAAAGGACCTAGAGATCCAAGAATAGATAGCTATTTAGCTCTATCCCTCCATCACTCCAAAGCAAATGAGTATGATCTTCAAAGATTGTAAGGATAAGTTCTGGAGCAAAGCTAGAATGAATAATCTTATACTCAGAGAGACTGATCAGGTGGCTAAAGAGACTGAAGACATCCTCCAGAATGCCTATAAAAGATTCAATATTCCTGTTATAGAGGACTTAGGTGATGAACCCTTTGTCATGGATGATGAAGGACTCAGTACATCAAAGGAAGATCTTATAGAGAAAAATGCAGAAGTTTCAAAAGAGATGGATAAAGAGAAGTCTAAGGACTTAGATTCCTCTGTTCTGGAAGATGAAGTCCATGGAGAAGTAGACACCTCTCTTCCAGATCCCCCAGCAAACTCCATAATTAAAGGAAAAGAAAGACAAGAAGAGAGAATCAATCAAGAAGAAGTAAACGAAAGAGAAGAAGGTCAAATAGAGAAGACCACAAGTGATAGTGCTGAGACTACAGAAGGGAAGAAAACTCTATCTTCGGCAAGAGACACAACAGAAGTAGTCAAAGACTTCCTAACAAAAGAAATGATGGAATTAGATGAACTGGAGCTACTTCAAGGACCATTCAATTTTGATTCCCTCTCTCTGGTCCAGACAATGAAGGTAGCATCTTTTTCTCAAGCCAAAGCAAAAGAAAAGCTTTTGAAGTCTCACATGGAAGATTGTGAGCTAATAGAGATTGCATCTGGTGTGCTAGAGAAAATCATGCCATCCTTCCAAAAGGATCCTTCAGCCTCCACATCTGATAATCTAAAGTCTCTTGTTAACTCTGTTAATACACATTTTGACTCTTTAGAGAAAGCAGCAGAAGAGAAAGTCTAGAAATAATTTTTAGGTAAGAGATTCTCTGACGTACAAGGACTTATAACAAATGATAGGAGAAATTTGGGTATTGGAATAAAGAGCCTAGAGAATGCTCTTAAAGATGGTGGAGATCTATACAAATTTTGTCTATCTTGGTCCACCGTAACAATAGACATCACCAAGAAGGTGGAAGAACAAGAGAGCAAACTATCAAGTTTATCTCAAAGTTTTGATCCTCTCACCTCTTCCATAATAAATCAAGAGTGTCAGACTATTGTAGTCATAAATGAAATAATCAAGCTTGAGAAGGAGAAGAAAAATAGAATAAGCAAGTTAAGTGAACTTAGAGGGATAATTATCCCTAAATTAGAGGCCATGCATGAGGCCCTAACTGATGCTCAGACCACAACCCAGACCAATGATTCGACAGATCTAAAGAGGGTAGAGGCTTTTGCATTCCTGTTGAGTGGTCACATCTCAATTTTGGACAGGTTGAAGCAGAGTTGGGCAACAGAATTTGTCCAGTTGAAGACAACTTTTACAGATATACTTCAGTAAATGTAAGTATAACATGTATATATACTTATGCAGCTAAGTATAATTGGATTTTTGAGAATTTTGGTGTGTGGATTCTACCCTTTTCCATTGATGTCAAAGGGGGAGTGAGAAGCAGTGAAAAATGTGGAATCTAGCTAAGGGGGAGCTTCGGTAAAGTGTACATTAGAACAGAGCATCAGCCAAGGGGGAGTGTAGTGTGACACTTAGTCATTTTTCACTAAGTGTTGCCATCAATGCAAAAGGGGGAGATTGTTGGCAAGAGACACTATGTGGCTTCATGGGTATTGTCATTGATGGCAACAAAGTCCATCCCACACATCCATAGGACATGGTGTGTCTATACCGGAAGTTAGATTGAAGAGTATTTTGGTCCGGTGACCAAGAACAAAGCATGTAGCAAGGTCCAACAATCAAGTCAAGATCTCTTAGAGGAAGTATCACTGTAAAGTGTAGACTTGAGGAAGTCAAGAGGAGTACCTTTACTGATAGATTCCAAGGATTGAGCCTCCGGTGATGAAAGAGTGAAGAGATATGAGCACCTAAGTATTGGGTTCTTGTTTGGCAGAGTAGACTGAGGAAGAACTGACTGGCAAAGCATCAAACCTTAATACAGATGAGATATTGATGGTGATGAAGGTTCTTAAGGTATCATTCATGATTGACCAACATGATTGATGACTTCTATAACTATCTTTTTGATACGCATCACTTAGTAAGCATGGATTCAGCCGACAGACCAGAGTTTGGAAATATCTTGAGTTTTCTGGATGCCGACTAGAAAGATGATTGAAATAATTGATGCGGATATATATACCAGATTGATTTCGGTATGAAGGAGTGTGGTGTATTGAACAAGTACGAAGAAAAGTAGAGAGTAGTGTGGAAGCAATAATACAGGTCCGATATGTGACAGAATAGCAACATTAAAGCAAAGGAAGAATGAAGTGCAGTAGATCAGTATATTGAGCTTAACCAGAACTGAATCTAAGCATATGTGGATGCTTCTCATCAGTTCAAGTACCTAGTTTCCTTCTATAAACTATTGTAGGCAGTGAGCCTCTTGTGAGCAGTGTGCTTGGGCAGTGAGCCCTAATTGGCAAGTGCCATTTTGTACTACCTTATTCTTTTAACAGAGAATACAATCCTGGGTTAATCACCCCGTGGTTTTTTCCCTTAACAGGGTTTTCCACGTCAAAAATATTGTGTTATGTGTGTTGAGTTTATTTTTGTTTCCATGGTTATGTATGCTGATATGATTTGATATTGCTCTAATTGTTAAAGAAGAAAAGAAAGTCAAATTATTAAGATAACTGATTCACCCCCCCCCCCTCTTAGTTATCAACACAATATTGGTGACTCCAATGCCCAAAGGATTGCTCTTTGGGGATATTTCAAGAATTTCTAGAATATGATGCAATCAAGGGAAAGAATCCCTAAGTCTATGGTGGAAAAGTACAAGGATACAATTTGTTTCATGGTGGAAACAGATCAATGCTTGATGGAAGCAATTGAACCAAGGACTATATGGATCATGCCCATGGGGTATGAAGTTGATGAACAAATACTAGAAATGTATTCTCAACACCTTCTTAGCAAACCAAAAGATACCTCAGTTGAGAGATTCGGTACATATGATGAGCTTAATTTGAAACTACATGTTGAGCTTTGGAGATCTGAAACTAAGAAAAAGGTCCAAAGGCAAGTTGAAATGTATGCAAAAAGTATTGGAATAACCAAAGAAGCTATAAGAGAAGCCAGGAAGAGAGCCAAGTAAGTTGAAGAAGAAAAACCAAATAATGAACAAACCTATGCTCCAGAAGCCTCCCCTAGCCAACAAAAAAGAACAAGAAGTTCTGCTGCTATCTTTGGTCACTCAAAGTCTGCTAGTACAGAGAAATCAGAAGACAAATCATCCGGTAAAGAAGGAAAGAGAAAGAAGACAAAAGCCTCTAGAATGTATCTAAGCCTAAAAGATGATGAGGAGATAGAATCAGCTGAAGCAGTGAAAGAAATAAAGTCAAAGAAAGCAGAAGCATCAAGGGTTGCCAAAGGCAAGCCCTCCAAAAGTGTAAAGGTGAGCAAAATACAAAAGACTGAGACTCATGTTGAAAAATCCACCTTGTCAGTTGAAGATATTGTGAATACAGTAACTGTTCATGGGAATTTGAAGCCCATAACAAAATATTATGACAACTTTGATGATGTAAACAAGAAAATTTTGGAGGATGCTACTATTAAGTACTTGAATACATTCAACAGAGCACTTGTGAAAATTTTGTCAGAAATCCCTAAGAGTCTAAGTGACATTTTGGAGCTAAGAAAAGAAGTTGCTAAAGTAAAGGATTTGGAGCTAAGAGAACATGTGTTGTCCAGTCTATGTTTGGTAATCTCTAGGAAGGAAGCAAATAAAATTTTTAAAGAAGTTAAAGATAAATTCAGAAGAGAAATTAGGATTAATAAGCTAATGCTTGGAGACATTGATGAAGTGGTCAAAGAAAAAGAACAAATTATGAAGAAAGCCCTAGACAAGAATAAGTGTTATGTGGTCACTGAAGAACCTATTGATGCTGATGATACATCCATTCCAAATGATGAAGAGTTGAAGAAAAATGAGCAACAAGCTGGGGTAGATGATTTCTCTGTTCTGGAAGAGGAAATATTAAATAAAGGAGATGAAGAGATGGTGAAGGAAGATAATGTTGATGCTGCAAAGGATACTCAAATTCCTCCGGACCAATCTGGTGAAGAAAATTCAGAGATGAATATGGAAATAAATGCTCCTACTGAAGGTGATTCTAAGAAAAATAAATAGCAAAAAGTAGAAGTTAAGGACAAGGAAAATCAAATAGAAGAAACAAATAAGAGTGTTGAACAAAAGCAAGATAATCTTGATGATGATACCGTTAAGGATCTGAATTGTGAATCTCAGGAGAAGAAAGATGGAACTGTATGCACAGCAAGAGACACTACAGATGCAATGAAGAAATTTCTTGAGAAAGATAAGCTTGAATTTGAGGAACCAAATCTAATTCAAGGGCCTATCAATTTGGATACTCTTTCCCCTATTCAAAATTTGGAGTTAGCATCATTTGCATAAGCAAAGGCAAGAGAGATCCTAAAATCTCACATTGAGGACAGTGAGTTGCTTGGTCTTGCTTCCAGCATTTTGGAAAAGATTATGCCAACTTTTTAGAAGGATTCATCTAATTCTCCTTCTGGTCAGCTAAAGAGCTTAATAAATTCTGTAAGTACTCACTTTGAGTCTTTTGAAAAGTCAGTGGAAGTCAAAGTCCAGAATGAATTTAATGATAAAAGATTTAGTGAATTGAAAGGAATGATTGACAATGATAGAATTATGTTGGATACTAGTGTAAAGAGTATTCAAAATTCCATCACTAAAGGAGGAGATGTGTACAAATATTGTTTATCTTGGCCAGAAGTTGTAAAGGATATTGAGAAGAAAATAACAGAGTCCGAGCAAAATTTGTCAAATGTATCTCAATTGTTTGATCCTTTGATAGTATCTACGGCAAGTCAAGAATGTCAAGTAATTAGCTTGATTGATGAAATAAAGAAATTACTGAAAGAAAAAGAAAACATTGTGGCAAGGATGTGTGAACTCCGGGGACTGATTTCCCCTAAGTTAGAAACAATGGTCAATACATTAACAGAAGCTCAAGTTGTTGCTCTGACAAGTGATCCCACTGGTCTACAGAAGGCAGAGTCATAGGCATTTTTATTCAGTGGTCATATTTCAGTTTTGGATAGCATGAAGAAAAGTTGGGATAGTGAATTGGTACTGTTGAAAAATATTTTTGGTGATGTGTTTAAGTTCATGTAGACAAGACATAAGGATTGTTTGTATATATGTGCCCATGTACATAGAGTTTTTGCGTGAATTTTGGTATGCGGATCTTAGCCTTTGCCATTGATGTCAAAGGGGGAGTGAAAAGTAGTGAAAAATGAGGAATTCATCTAAGGGGGAGCATTGGAAATCACAAGTGTACATAGTAAGGGGGAGTTGTTCTAACACTTAGTCATTTTTCACTAAGTGTTGCCATCAATGCCAAAGGGGGAGATTGTTGGCAAGAGACACTACTAGACATGTCAGGTGTTTTCATTGATGGCAACTAAATCTATCTTACACATTCGCATTGTATCATTTGATCATACCGAAATTCAGATTGTAGATTTGTCTAAGTCCGGATAGACAGGAACAGAGCATATGCCAAGGTTCAACATTTTGGTCCGCATTTCTCCATAGGTAATCATATTCTGCTACAGATCTGAGGGAATGTTAAGGATGTTAGGGCTACCTAAATCCAAAGTTTTAGCCTCCGGTGGTGAAGGTATTGAAAGTTACAAGCATCTGAGTATCAGGTTTTTGGTTAGACAGTTTAGTTCGGTGAAGAACAGGCCAATTTGGTGTTTGATCCTTGTGTAGATTAAGATAAGTGGTTGGTTGAGTAATTTATGAGATCCAGTGGTATTGGCCGACATGAGTGGTTACTTGAATACATAGGTTTTGGTTTGTATTGATGTTTATGCATGGATTCAGCGGACAGAACAGTGATCTTGAAAAAGTTTCTAAGTTTTTTTTAGGCTGACTACAGTTGAAATTTCATGTTGTGGATATATATGATTGATGGGTTTGAGCATTTTGAGGTATGGATGTATGAATATAAGGTGATAGGTGTGAAAGTGTGGCAATATCAAGTGTGAAGCAAAGAGATCTAAGCTCCGGATCATGGCAGAACAGTGAAACAGGGCAGTGAGAGATGAAGTGTGTGAAGTCAATATATTAAGCCTAACTGAAACTGTAATCTTGCATTGTTAGATGCTATTATTCAGTTCAAGTATTTTAGTGAACTCTTTGTAATTGATCTTGTAGGCAATGAGCCTCCCTTGAGCAGTGAGCTCTGGGTAGTGTGCCCGAAGGTATGTACCTTCCCTTTTGTAATACTTTTAATAGAGTATAAAATCTTGTGGGTTAACTCCCACCGTGGTTTTTCCCTTAACCGGGTTTCCACGTAAAAATCCTGGTGTTCATGTGTGATGATCTTATTATTTTTATTCTTAAGTTCATGCTTCTTTCTTTTGAATGTATGTGGTAAATTAATAAAGGAACATAATAATAAGTTTTCCAGAACACTGATTCACCCCCCCTCTTAGTGTTCCTTAATTTCAACATGATCAACCACTCATACAGTTCATCCTTGGTTCAAAAAGTTTTCTTTCATCCTTCTCATTCACATATTCTAATTTGATGGTAACCACTCTTGATACTAATATTTGAAAACTAGTGTATTGTACTCAAGCAATTTATTAGGTCATCCAGACATGGAAATTGAAACCTATACTTGATGGTGATCTTATTGATATCATGGGTTTCTATACATATCCTCCACTCTCCTCCCCTCTTTGATGCAAGTACTATAAGTATAGTGAAAATTCTCATACTCTCCCTAATCAAACATTTTTTTAAATTTATTCAACTTGTCTAGTTAAATGTGTTCTCATATTAAGACTCATCATGTGTGGGTGAATCATAAGGGAAAAATGGAGGAGGGCTCTGGGATTGTTCAAAGGCATAGCAACCCTCCAAGGGCAAGTTGGTAGGGACCTTCTCTTGAATTGGAATTGGTCTCTTTTGTGCTTTTTCGTGTGAATCTATTTGATTTATGTATGTCGATTGAAGCCTATTATTGTTATGATTATGGTCAATGTTTAGGGTTTTTATTGTTATCATTGCTAAGACTACTTTTGAAAGGCCTAGTTTTTTAATTTGAAAGTCTTTCTCGCCTATAAGTTTTTGTGGGATTAGCATTAAATGGTTATAGGCCCTATCTATGCTCATATCCCCAAGGTGTTGTATTGCTCCAACCAAGGCAATTACTCAGCCATGAGGATTAATGGAGGGGGTTAATAGCCCAGTGGAGGGTAGGAATGAGGATTCAGATGAAAAAAGAAAAACCTTTAGGGAGGCTCTCAATATGCAAGATGCCAAGACTTCGGCCCAAAATGCTTGTTTCGAGGTTGGCGAGGACTTCAGATTACTCAGAGCCAGAAGTGAACTCCCCCATGGAGGAAGAGAGGAGGATAGTGGAGTGAAGGAAAAAGGTAAGCCAATCCTTGTGCCTAGAAAATTGGTCTTAAACCCTAATGAAGATATGGAAAATGCTATTAAAAATGAAGAACGTACATTAAAGATCACTGATGTTTTCTTTGTCTACCTAAATTTGGATAAAATGCCCTCGAGGAAATTCCTAGACAATTGGATTAACTCTATTTTTTGTAGAAGGCTAGGAGTTAGGTCTCCTTTTATAGATTATTAAGCAAAAGAATTTTTGTCATATTTTTTTAGAAATCATACTATGCAAAAGAGGGTGTTGGATAGGTGATGAAAGGGGCAAATCACAAAACACACAACAATAGAAATTACACATAGAAAATACAATGATAGTTTATTGATTTGGACAACTCATTACATTACAGAAGCTCAAATACAATCAAAGGAATCAATCCTACATAGGCTGCAATACATTATAGCTTCCTATCACAAGACTCTAGAATCTTCTACCTTCTATAACCCCAAATCTGCTAGGGTTTTTGTTTTCCCACCTATTCTTGACTCTACACTTTCCCCCTTAAATCTACTACTCCAAAGGATTCCCAAAAATGGTCATAAATAGCCCTTTTTGGCTGCCACCAGCCAAATTTTGAAATTTGCATCTCCCTCCAAAAATAGGTCAACTTCCGGGAGCCATAACTTTTGATCCGAGTGTTCAATTGACGTGTTGTTTGAAGCATTGGAAAGCTTACAGAGTTCTCTAAGTACTAAGAATGCCCTTTTTTGGTTTTAGCCATTTTTGGGCCCGTACGGGGCCATTTAGTGCCTCAAACCTGAACTTGAATAAGTTTTAGACCTTTTTTGGGAAACTAAAACTTTAATATCTTTCAGCTCACAAATGATCTTTGCGTGATTCCTTCACCAAAGGTGTTATTTTTCAATTATGAATATTCCTATAAATTTCCTCTCCAATTACTGCCCAAATGCAAACTTTCCTAAAATGGTAGTTTTCTATTTTTAGCAGTTTGGAAAAACTGAAAGTTCTACATCATTATTCAAGTGATTATGGAACCAAAAATACTAATCTTGAAAAGAAATGGAAACAACATCAACAATTTTGAAACATCATCTTTTTGGGTGATGCAAGATTGCCCTTACACCACTGGATGCTCATGCATTATACACCCAGGGTAATTTGAGAAGTGACCCTGTCACATCTTAGGTGTTTGTTTGAGGAAAACCTAAATGGTCAACCTATACCTTAAACAACCAAGAAGAATCTTCAATAGCCCTTCCTTTCCATTTCACTAGATATTCTTCATGTTGCTTGTTCTGGGTACTTCTTCCAACACGGCTATCCAAGATTTCTTCTATCTCCTCCTTTGAAGTAGATGCCGAAATACTCCACTGTTCTTTGGTTGGTCCATCCTCTATGCCACCTTCATGATATTCTATTAAATCAGCAATGTTGAACATAGGGGAAATATTGATCCCACTCAGCAGCTCTACCTCATATGCATTTCCTAAATCATGTTTCTTCAAAATCTTGCATGGTCCAAATTTCTTCATTTTCAACTTATTATATGTTCCAATTGGGAACCTTTCTTTTCTCAAGTGAACCATAACTTCATCTCCTACCTGGAATTCCTTATATCTCCTCTTCTGATCTGTCTTAGCCTTGTACTAAATATTCATCTTATTAATGTGCTTTCTCACCTCTTCATGCAAATTCTTCAGATATTCTACAAAGTCTTCAGCTTTAGCACTTGTCTTTTCTCCCTTGTCCAGCTTCCTTAGCTCTGAAGCATTTCTTGGACTACTCCCATATACAATCTGGAATAGTGATTTACCAGCACTCCTATCGATAGAATTGTTGTAAGCAAATTCTGCCTATGGTAAAATAAAATCCCATCCCTTTGGTTTATCTCCTACTAAGCATCGTAGCAGGTTATCCAAACTCCTATTCACCACTTCTGTCTATCCATTAGTTTGTGGATGGTGTTCATAACTTTACTTCAAATCTGTCTTCAACTTCTTCCACAATGTCCTCTAGAAATAACCAACAAACTTGGTAGCACAATCTAAAACTATGCTCTTTGGTAGACCATGTAATCTTACCACCTCCCTGAAAAAATAACTCTGCAATATGAACAACATCATTAGTCTTCTTACAAGGAATAAAATGTACCATCTTCAAGAATTTGTCCACCACCACAAAAATGGAATCATGTCCTCTCTGTGTCCTTGGTAAACCAAGAACAAAATCCATACTAATATTATCCCATGGCTTCTCTGGTATAGGTAATGGCTGATATGGCCCTATATTCTGACTTGTTCCTTTTGCCATCTGACACACTTTGGAACTCTGCACAAATTTCCTCACATCCTGTTGTAATTGTGGCCAATAATAATGCTCACCAACAATAGCAATGGTCTTATCTCAACCAAAGTGTCTAGCTAATCCCCCACTATGCTTCTCCTTAATCAGGTTTTCTCTCATTGAACTCCTCAAAATGCACAACTGGCTTCCCCTACACAACATGCCATCTTGGTGCAGGAGCACCATTTGTCAAAAATAGACAATTATTAAAATCTAGGCTTTAGTGTTGCATAAAATAAGGTCTTAAAAGACCATTCATTATTGTAATAAATTGTATTTGAGGCATTTTTGTAGTGGGGGTAATTATAGGACTAGGGTCTTTAAGTTTTTTCTTGAGTTTAGTATTTTCTATTTTGGTAGCCTTAGTGGAGAGGCTATTTTTAGCCTTTCTTTTTGAGTTTTTTAGATGGAGGAGGAGTGGAGTGAAATTATATATTGTAAAAAATATTTTTTTATATGATATAAAGGTCATAGAAGAAGGATATGAATATTTTGGAATGAAGGAAATAAGATAAAATAATTTTTTTGCTGTTCTAACTATGTTTTTCATAGTTTTTCTGCATTTTTTTTATTGTTCTTTGCACTTGTACAGCCTGGTACGGCCCTATAGCACCCTAAAACATACATGGTTGGATGGGTTATTGGATTACCTTTCTTTTGCATATACTTTTATGGTCTGGTATCATGTTTTGTGGATTTTATGCTCATTTTACTAAAAACAGTCCAATAACCTAGGTTTTGACAGTCCTAGAGAGAAATTTTATGTTTTTGAGTGCCATGACCATGCCAAAATGACACAAAATGGTGTAATGATAGGTTTTTAAGTCCTTCAAATGATTTATTCACTTGTGGAGCAAACAAATAAGTTTTCTTAGTGTTTTGAAAAGTTCTTATTGGTGTAATTTCCTATTTTTTAGGAAGAACGAGGGTTTCTAGTTTGCATGTTTAAATTTGATGAGATAAGTGAAGGTCCTGATCAAAAAAATGGTGGATTATTCTATTTTAATACATAATTAAAGATTTTCCATTGAGTTTGGGTAAAAATTTTGTGATTTTGAGGCACCTCCTTTGTAAAAGTGGCCTAATTAGGCCTATTAACAGAATTACCAGTCATTTTTAAGGCCTTATGTTACAAAACAATCATACCAGTATGAAATATATGTTATGTAAAAAGATAATGGGTACTCAAAATAGGTTTTATTTCATGGTTTTAAGTCGTTTTATGAAAGTTATGCCAAAAATACTTTATTTGTTGTCCTAATTAGGCCTAGGAACAACAGGTACAGTCTATTTTTGAAGATTTTTATCTAAAAAAACCTACCCTGCATGTTAGATATGTTGTGGAGGGGCTTAATGGGTATTCAAAAAGTTAATTTGTTCATGGGTTTGTCTTAGATGCTGCAAGTTATGCCCCAAAAACCCTATTCCAAGGGCTACAAGCAAAGTTGACCTAGTTGTGAAGGGACAGTAGGAACAACAAGTTACTAAGTTGTTTTGTGAGTTTGGTGAGTATCCCCTAGTCATTTTAGTGTGGTCCAAGGTGGTTGGGAGGTTTGGTGGGTAGCTTATGCATTCAAACCATGAAATGGCATCTTTTCCTAGTCTTAAAACAATGCATTCTGCGAGGACAGTTAAGACAATGTGTGAACAGTCAAGTGGTAAATGAAACCTTGCATTTGTGAGCTGCCCCTACCTTTGCATCACATCTTGGATTATGAAATCCAACCATTTTGTCCTGTCCAAAGTAACATGCTCCAAAAAAGCTTTCTAAGCCTCTACAAAATCTGGATCTTTAGGACACAAACTTTTGAGTTCATCAAACCTAACAACCTCTATTTTTATTTATGTCAACAAATTTTGCCTTATGTTCAAGGCATCTACAACTCTATTGGACTTCCCACTCCTGTGCTTCAAAACAAAAGTATAACTCTGCAAAAATTTAACCCATTTTAAGTGCCTTTGATTTAACTTTCCTTGACTATTAAGATACTATAAAGCCTAATGATCAGTATATAAAACAAACTCTTTTGGCAATAGGTAATGTCTCCATTTATTCAAAGTCTGAACTATTACACAAAACTCTTGATCATAAACATAATACTTTTTCTTGGCATCATTAAGCTTCTCACTAAAATAGGCAATAGGCTTACCTTCTCGACTCAAAACAGATCCTATAGCACTGCCACTAGCATCACAATCTACCTGAAATACCTTATTGAAATCTGGAAGTGTCAAAACAAGTTACTCTATAACTTTTTGCTTTAATGTATCAAAACTCTTATCTGCTCCTATAGTCCATCTAAATTCTTTTCTATCCCCTCTCATTGTCTCAATTAGGGGTGTACAAATACTACTAAATTCCTGATAAACTTTCTGTAAAAACTTGCCAAACCATGAAAAGATCATACCTCTTTAGCACTCCTTAGCATAGGCCATTCAATGATAGCCCTTACTTTTTCTGATTCTATCTTAAGACCTTCCACTGAGACAACAAATCCTAGGTATATCAACTCCTTTGCAAAACTACATTTCTTCAGATTAATCAACAACTTCTCCTCCCTCAGCTTCTCCAAAACTCTTCTAATATGCATTAGATGCTCATCCCAAGTCTTACTGAAAATCAAAATGTCATCTAAATAAACAATAACAAAACTTCCCAAAAATTCTTTCAATATCTCATTCATGAGCCGCATAATTGTACTCAGTGCATTGGTTAGCCCAAATGGTATGACTAACCACTCGTACAAACCTTCCTTTGTCTTGAATGTTGTCTTCCATTCATCTCCTTCTCTGATTCAAATCTGGTGATACCCACTCTTCAAGTCAATCTTTGTGAAGTATTTGGCTCCACTCAAACAATCCATTATGTCATCCATTCTAGGCAATGGAAATATGTACTTGATCATGATCTCATTGATGGCTCAAGAGTCTGTACACATTCTCCACTCTCCATCTTTCTTTGGTGCTAGTACTGCAAGTACCGCACATGGACTTAGGCTCTCCCTTATTAGTCTCTTCCTCAACAACTCATGAACTTATCTATTCAACTCTTCATTCTCTGTTGGAGTCATTCTGTGGGCTACCTTATTCAGCAAACTAGCTCCTAGTATCAAATCCATTTGATGACTTATCTTCCTCACTGGTGGTAAACCTTTGGGTACATTATTAGAGACAATGTCCTAAAATTATTTCAACGGATCTGAGACTTCTACTAGTACATCTTCACATTTCTCTTGACTAATCTTAGGAATCAATGCAAAGCAATGATACTCATGCTTCATACCCTCCAAAAATTTCCTATCATCTACCAAGAAAATTTTGGTAGTACTACATACCTTTTCTTCCACCTCCTTCAAGGGCTTCAACTTATGACGAACTCCATCCTTTGTTAGGGAATATGTGTTTGCACGACCATCATAGACAGCGCACCTATCATAATACCATGGCCTCCCCAACAACATATGACATGCATCCATCAGAATGATATCACATAGCACCTCATGATGGTCGTCCCTAATCTTGAACTTCACTAAACACTATTCATTAACCAAAGCTCTATGGTCCTTCTGCAACCATGCAATTCGATATGGATGTGGATGCTTTCTTCTTCTCAACTTCAACTTGTTAACCATCTCCTCTAAAACAAGATTGTCAATGCTTCCAATGTCAATAATAATATCACAACACTTACCTTCAAATTTGCAACATAAACTCTTCCTCTAATCTGGTTCTTTCTCCTCATTTAACAAGGTTCTTTTGACAACTAGGGTTTCTCCCCTTTCAGTATCTTTAGAATGCTCAGACTGCGCATCTTCATCTACATGTGCAACTTGTGCATTACCTTCAGGTCTTCTATTTGTCCTTCCTTGATGTTGAGAACACTCGTATGCTCAATGCCCTTCTTCTCCACATTGGAAATAGGTTCCTCTAAAACCTCCTCTTCTAGGTCCTTGCCCAGGTTTGCCTCTTCCTCTTCCTCTTTTCTCACCATTGTTTTGGTCATGAGGGCGGTAGGCATTATCTCCTCTCTAGTTTTGACTGGTGCTAGATTCATCCCTCTTCTTTTGATCTTCAATTTGGCCTCCATAGGATCTTCCACCAGTCCTTCTGCCTTGACCTCTTCCCATTTGCTTGCTTTCAAATCTTTTATTCATCTTCTCTTCCACCTTCAAGGAAAACCGGTACACATCTTCTATGGTGTTCATTCTAACTAGGCTTAACTCCTCTTGAATACTTGGCCTTAACCCATTAATGTAACGTGCTACCTTCTCCTTGCTAGCCTCTGCATGCCTTGTCCTGATTGCAATCTTATAAAAATCTTCTGTATACTCCTTAACAGACTTGTTACCATGCTTCAATCCTTGCAGCTTCTTCAACAACTCCATCTCATAGTCCACTCCACAGGAATGAACTGCTTCTTCAGTTTCTCCACCATCTGATCCCATCTGGTAATCTTTCCTTTTCCTCTTCTATTCCTCTCTAATTGGACCTCCTTCCACCAAATATTGGCGTGGCCCTTCAACTTTGATTTTGCAAACTTGACCTGATTTGGGTCCTCCACATCTTCATACTCAAAATATTTCTCCATGTCATTGATCCAATCAATAAGCTATTCTGGATTCAAATCTCTAGAATAGGCAGAAACGTCAATCATGGGCCTCTTTCTGATCTTCGAAATGGCCCTCAACAACCTAACTTCTGTAGGATGTCCCTATTGTAATTAGGCTAGACAACTAAGAGGGGGGTGAATCAGTTGTCCAAAATCTTTAACAGTTGCATCAATTAATTCTTCTTTACCACTTAAAACAGATTAATGATGTAAACATTAAAGCATGAATCATCAACACATGAGCAAAAACAAAATGAACACACATAACACCAGAATTATTTACGTGGAAACCCGGTTAAGGGAAAACCATGGTGGGGGTTAACCCACAAGCTTCGTACCCTATTAAAAGTACTTAGAAAAGGAGAAGGCACATGCCTTTGGGTGCACTACCCAAAGCTCACTGCTCAAAAGAGGCTCACTACCTACAAGAATTTATGTTTAACATAGAGATAACGAACTGTGAAATAGCATCTTCTTCATGCCTGGTTTAGTCCCATTGAAGGCTCACAAATTTCTGCTCTGTCCCTCAAACACTTCTTAGCTATATCTTCATCCTTTTCTACTCTTGTTCTTCTGCTCCTCCTCTTCTCTTCTCTGCCTCTATACCTTTCTTAGGATTTTATCATTTTCGCACAAGGACAACTTTCCACAACTCATCAACAAGTATTTATACACTTCATCAACCTTGGAATGAACATCAAGGTCGGTTTGACTTAATGTAGATCACTATACTGTTGGCCAAACATAGCTGAGACTTGAATCTTCTTCCAACAACATGCCACGCTCTAGAGAATTCCTCTTAGATCATCTGCAACACGCTTGAATCATCCAGTCGGCCAAGACTGAGAAGAACAGTAGTATCAAGGAAGAAATCTTCAACAACGAGCTCAATCTTCAATGTGGACCTCCAACACAGTAGGCACATGATCCAGAGACCTCCACAAGCACATTGAATTTAGTAATAACATCTGCACTACTTCAAATCAACAGAATCACTTGCATCTTCATCTGGTACCTTAAGGACACTGTCTGCCATGACTATCACACTAGAAAGATTGCTTGCAGACCTCCAAACCATTAACCACTTGAGTTGATCACACACACTGACTTCCCAAACATGCCTCTAGATCTGCAGATCATAATATTTCAATGCAGAGCAATCTGGACCAATTTACTGTCACTCTGTCACGACAAAACCTAGTTCTACTCATATGGCCATAGCTTCTTCAAATCTTCATATGGACCTCTCAAATCTTAACTGGAGATACTTCAGACAATCCTCTACATAGCCATATGGTCCACATTCATTGATCTTCATTAATTTTCTCAATATCCTCAACATTTCAGTCTTCTAAATAGGCAACAAAATAGGATACAATTGACATCAATGGCAACAAGGATATGTTGACATCAGTGACAACACTACTTAGGCACCTATTTGTAACAATCTCCCCCTTTGTCATCGATGGCAACATATGATGTGAAAAATTGATTTAACCATCAAGACAAGAACTTCTCCCCCTTTCTCTTATCACACCTGCAACCATTTTTCTTTACAGCTCCCCCTTTTACTAGCAACTAGTTTTTCACATGACTTCTCTTCCCCTTTGACATCAATGGAAAAGGGCACATATTTGCAATCTTTTCTCCCCATTTTTGTTTCAAACTGATCTCCAATACTGACTACTCCCCCTGAGTAGTATCTCCTTAACATCAATCCGGATCACAAGATCTGACTATGAATTCCATCGGACTGATGCACCCTAGTGCATCTTAGTTCTGATCAGGACGGGTAATAACCCTTAACTTCTCTCTGAGATACTCAAAAGTATCCTTGGGTAGAGGCTTAGTGAAAATATCTGTAATCTGATCCTTTAAAGAAACAAACTCCAATCTAACTTCATTCTCATTAACCTTCTCTCAAGAAGTGAAACTTGATTGATATATGCTTTGTCTTTAAATGCAACACCAGATTCTTTGAGATGCTTATTACACTTGAATTATCACAGAAGATTGTAACAGGCTCCTCAAACACAATTCTGATGTCTTTCAACATTTGCTTCATCCACAGTACTTGAGTACAATTATTTTCTACTACTATATACTTTGCCTTTGCAGTAGACAGAGATATTGCCTCTTACTTTTTGCTCATCCAAGAAACCAATCTCCTTCCCAAGAAGAATGCACCACCACTAGTACTTTTCCTGTCATCCACATCTCCTACCCAATCAGCATCTGTGTATGCATGAAGAGTGAAGTTATTATCCTTTGGATACCATAAGCCATAATCAAGTGTCCCTTTGAGATATCTAAAAATTCTTTTGACTGCTACAACATGGGATTCTCTAGGATCAACTTGAAATCTAGCAATAAGTCCAACTGCATTCATGATATCAGGTCTGGTATGTGTCAGATAGAGTAGTCCTCCAATCATTGATCTATACCTTTTTTGATTTACATTAGGGGAGTCATCATCTTTACTCAAATTACATCCAGTTACCATGGGTGTACCCACTAGCTTTGAATCTTGCATTCCAAACTTTTTCAAAAATTCTCTCGCATACTTAGATTGAGATATGAAGATACCTTTATCTGACTAAATGATTTGTAGTCCTAAGAAGAAATTCATTTCACCAAACATGGACATCTCAAATTCACTTTGCATCTGATCAGCAAATGTTTTGCACATACTCTCATTTCCACCAAAAATGATATCATCAACAAATACCTCAACAATCAGAATGTGCTCATGATCAATCTTGAAGTAAAGATTACTGGACCAGCAGTGCCTTTGCTATATCCTAGCTTTAACATATACTTATCTAATCTTGCATACCAGGCTCTTGGGGTTTGTTTGAGTCCATACAATGATTTCCTCAACCTACAGACCATATTTCTCTGATCAGATAACTAAAATCCTTTCGGTTGCTCAATGTAGACTTCTTCTAATTCTCCATTCAGAAATGCTAACTTGACATCCATCTGATAGACCTTGAAATATTTATAAGCGACAAATGCAAGAAATAATCTGACTACTTCTATTCTTTCCACTAGAGCAAAAGTTTCTTCAAAATCAATTCCTTCCGCTTGAGAGTATCCTTTAAACACCAACCTTGCTTTGTTTCTCACAACTTCACCATCTTCATTTAGTTTTTTCTAGAAGACCCATTTATTTCCAATCACATTTTTATCTTCAAGTCTAGAAACAAGATCCCAAGTGTGATTCTTTTTAATTTGCATTAATTCTTCTTCCATTGCTTTTACCCAATTTTCATCATTGCAAGCTTCATTTACTGATTTTGGTTCAATCTTTGAAAGCAAACAAATCTCCTCTTGATCTTCAACAATTCTTCTCCTAGTTTGAACACCGTTATTTCTATTTCCTATGATCTGATCTTTAGGATAATTCAGTCCTACATACCTACGAGTTTTGGGATTTTCTTGAACCTCTATTTCTTGAGCTTGTTCCTCAACATTTGCACTATCCTCTTGCGTCACTAGATTTTCTAGATCAATCTGGATCTGACTCTGGGTTTGAACTTGCCTTCCTTGACTTTGACTTTCATCTTGATCATCTGAACCATATCTGCAAGACCTGAAATGTCCTTCTTTTCTCTCATCAACTCTAACATTTGCACTTTCAACAATCTTTTTCAATCTCTTGTTAAAGCACCGGTATGCCTTACTTTGAGTAGAGTAACCTAGAAATATTACTTCATCACTTCTTACATCAAACTTGCCTAGATCCTCATCTCTTTAGATATAGCATTTACTATCAAAAACTCTAAAATATTTCACAGTAGGAGGATGAGCAAACCATAGTTCATAAGGGGTCTTACTAGAATTGCCTTTGATTTGTACTCGGTTAAGAGTGTAGGCAGCAGTACTCACAACTTCTCTCCAATAGACTTGAGGAACATTTTCTTCCATCATCATGGTCCTAGCAGCTTCTTGAATGGTCTGGTTCTTTCTTTCCACAACTCCATTCTATTGAGGAGTCCTAGGAGCGGATAACTATCATTTTATTCCTTGCTTTTCACAGAATGAATCAAACTCATCGAAGGTAAACCATCCACCTCTGCTAGATCTCAGACACTTTATCTTCACACCAATCTCGTTCTCCACCATGACTTTGAACACTTTGAATTTTTCAAGAGCTTCTAATTTTTCTTTCAGGAAGGTTACCCACATCATTCGAGAGTAATCATCAATCAACAACATAAAATATTTGTCTCCTTGCACACTCCTAATTCTAGCAGGACCACAAAGATCAGTATGCACAAGTTCCAACAATCCACTTGAAGACTGTTCTTTACTCTTGAATTAAGTTTTGTTCTGTTTACCTAATTGACATTCTCTGCACATGCTATTAGTTTCACAAGTCTTGGAAGATCTCTTACATCCTGAGTGGAACTTATCTTGACAATGTTATCAAAATTCACATGACACATTCTCCTATGCCAAAGCCAACTATGATCAACCTGTTGAGTCTCAAAAACACTAGTTTTTAGACCACAAGAGGGTGCCAGTCTCTTGATACATTTTTGGTCAACAAGACAAGGTTTATGTAATTAGAAACCCCCTACTATTTAGGTTCTACTAGACCTAGGCGGGTGTACCTAAATGATAAGGCAAATTTAAAATCTAAGTGGATTCTGATTTGGGTAATTTCACTCACTATGGCACACAATTGTGAGATAATTACAGAGCTTACTTACTAACTCCTAATAAAAGCTTGAAGTATGAAGGGTGTGAATTAATTTTATATAAAGAATTCTGAAATTGATCAGTGCCTAATCTATTGGGTGGATGGAGTCAATGGATAAATGATTATGGAGGCAGATGTGTGAGATTGGTAATTTTTGTTCTTAGCTTAACTCTAACAGTTGGGCACTTTCAAATGTATGTACCTTATATAGACATGCAAGTATGTAGGTTATTTGAGCTCTTCTTAATAATCCTAGTGATATCTCCTTATGCTACTATGAAGTTGTGAAAGTATTTTAATTCAAATGTGAGGAGAAGCCAATTAAGACAATTTATTTAAAAGGATTTTAATCGACACAAGAACCAATCAAATTAAATTTCCTAAAAGGTAATTTAATCCTTCTGCACACACAAACCAATCAGCAGCACCACACAATTACAACAAATATGTATTGACAAATCAAATGTATCTTCATACTCAATTTGAATAACATAAACAACCACTTTGGAGATAGCCAAATAATATATGTGCATAATAAATTAACACAACAGTTGAACACTGAGAATAGATCACCATGAAATATCACTCTACTCCATTATATTTTATATAGTATTTGGATAAGTTTCTCAGATATGACAATGGATGGGTGGAATAGGTGCAATCTATATTCTTACTAATGCCCTACCTAATATGAGATGGTAATGATGATATTTCATTCCAACTCTCCTGACTTATGTAGCTATATTTTGAAGAGGATGTACCCCTTCACAAGTGTCTTTTGGAATTTTAGTAATAACAAACAAATTATCATTAGGCTCTAATAAGCCATAAATAGATTTTAGTAATATGATCTAGGTACTTTTGGCTTAAGTGAGTATCTGCACACTCCACAACACACTTTGCAACAAAATCCATTGTAACCATTTTCTCCATGCATGCACAAGCCTCCTCCAATGCTGGATCTTCATGTTTCACTGCTTCCAGAGCTTCGTGTAGAATTAGTTGGCATTCCTTTGTCAAATCCTACTAACTTTTCAAACTTTTATCATCATTGTATAATACAGGCACTCCTTCTCTAGAAGCATTAATGAACTTCTTAGATTCTACTTGAAGATCTTCATGAAAACCTGTATGTGCCTTGATCAAGTCCTTAGCATTGCTAAAGGTTGTAGTATCAGGAGGGTCTTTATTTTGTATTTCTAGGAGTTTATCTTGGAGTCTATCAACCAACATTTTGTGTCTTTAGAGAGCAGTTTGATTTTTGAAATGAGTACTCCAGAATTTATTCATCCATGTCATCATGTTAGTATGTCTCCTTTTGAATACTGTGGAAAGTGCATTAACTCTAACCTGGGTTATCTGAGTATTGACCTGTGATGTTTCACCTTTGTCCGTTGTCTGGGAACTTTCTGTTGGTGAGAGACACTGTGTGGCTTCATGAGTGTTGTCATTGATGGCAACAAAGCCCATTCCACACATCCATAGCACATGACATGTCTATACCGGAAGTCAGATTGAAGAGTATCTTGGTCCGGTGAGCAAGAACAGAGCATGCAGCAAGGTCCGACAATTAGGTCTAGATCTCTCAGAGGATGTATCCCAGCAAAGTGTAGACTTGGGGAAGTCAACAAGAGT
Source organism: Cunninghamia lanceolata (assembly GCA_027924645.1). Lineage (NCBI taxonomy): Eukaryota > Viridiplantae > Streptophyta > Pinopsida > Cupressales > Cupressaceae > Cunninghamia > Cunninghamia lanceolata. The sequence continues at coordinate 4,982,899 of BSBN01000424.1, read as the reverse complement.
ATCATGACTACTACAATCCAGAGATTGAGCCTCTGGTGGTGAAAGAATAAAAATATATGAGCATCTAAGTGTTGGGTCCCTGACAGGTAGAGTAGAACTGACTGACAGAGCATCAAACCTTAATCTGGATGAGAAATTGATGGTGATCAAGTTTCTTGAGGGATCATTCATGGTTAGTTGACATAATTGATGACTTCAACTATCTTGTTGATACGCATCACTTAGTAAGCATGGATTCAGCCGATAGACCAGAGTTTGGAAATATCTTGAGTTTTTCGAATGCTGACAAGAAAGATGTTGAAATCCTTGATGCGGATATATATACCAAATTGATTTCGGTATGAAGGTGAGTGTGGTGTGTTCTGAAGTGTGAAGAAAAGTAGAGAGCAGTATGGAAGTAGCAATACAGTTCTAATATGTGACAGAACAACAACACTAAAGCAAAGGAAGAATGAAGTGTAGTAGATCAGTATATTGAGCCTAACCAGAACTGAACCTCAGCATATGTGGATGCTTCTCATCAGTTCAAGTACCTGGTTTCTTTCTATAAACTATTGTAGGTAGTGAGCCTCTTGTGAGCAGTGTGCTTGGGCAGTGAGCTCTAACTAGCAAGTGTCATTTTGTACTTCTATTCTTTTAATAGAGAATATAATCTTGGGTTAGTCACCCCGTGGTTTTTCCCTTAACAGGGTTTTCCATGTAAAAATCCTTGTGTTATGTGTGTTGATTTCTCTCTGCTCTCATGTTCATGTATGCTTATATGTTTTGATACTGCATTAATTATTAAAGGAGAAAAGAAATTCAAATAATTAAGATAACTGATTCACCCCCCTCTCAGTTATCAATAATTGGTATCAGAGCTAAGTTCCTCTAGACAGAGCCTAACAGCTTGAGGAAGATCTGGGAATCTCAATGGATATGTATGGTATGAGGGATCAACTTTAGTCTTCCCTAGATGATCTTGAGCAATCTCACTCTAAAGTCAATAACCTGAAGGAAAGACTCAAACAAGCTAATGATTTCATAAATGAACTCAAAGAAAAACTAAGCATCTCAATGAAGAAAAGAAAGGAACTACTTCAACAATTAGCAAGTCAAAGTGAAGCCAATGATACTAATGAAGATCTGAAAGAGAAAACCAAGTTATGTGAGAAGTTATCAAAAGAGGTCATTATGGTAAGACATGAAATGGAATCAGGAGTTATGAAATTCACCCAAGAAATTGAAGAGAAAAGATGAAGTGAAGATAATCTAAAACAATCTCTCAAGGAGAAGTCAAAAGACTGCCACAAAATGGATAGAATAATCAAGCATCTAGAATCTGATCTTGAAGAAGCTAGAGATAATGAAGAACAACTTGAGAATCAGATAGACACTCTTGAAACAGATCTTCAAACAGCAAATGAATACAAAAAGAAATTCAAGATAATCTCTGCTCAACTTGAAGTTCTTCTTGAAAGCCAAAAGAGGGTAGATGACAAGCAAGGCTTGGGGTATGGAAAAGGGGAAAGCTCTGAATCTGGTCAGAAGAACTCTGGATCAGGAAATCCAAGGAACAAGCCTAGAAGACCTCTGGTAAGGCAACCAAATGCTCAAAGATATCCATCCTTCAATGGATACTGCTACAACTGCAATAACTTCGATCATAAAGCAAATCAGTGCAGAAGAAGAATGAATCAGACTAATTCATCCTTCTCCGAATAGTGTTTTAACTGCAAAAGGTATGGTCACAAATCTCATGAATGTAAAAATATGCAAATAAATAATTCATTCAATGGTAGATGCTTTGCATGCAATAGAATGGGACATATGGCTAATCAATGCAAATCAAGAGGATATCAGTCAAATCTACAAAGAAATGTTGTTTTCTACAATTACAATAGATCTGGTCATATTGCCAAATTCTACAGAAGTAAAAATTAGGATAAAAGGGGTCTGGTGCATCATAATCAAAATCAAGACAAAGGAAAAGGAAAAGTGAATACGGATGAAGTTTAAAGGGAGATTAACAAGATTTGGGTAAAGAGAAGTACATAAAATGTTGGGGATGGATCCGCACTAGAATCTGGTGCTGATATTCCTTCTGGAAACTAAATAGATAAGCTCTGGCTTAGGGGGAGTAAAATAAAATAAAATAAAATAAATTCCCCCAGCCAGTCAATTGGTGCCTGAAATTGGCACATGGAAAGTTGCGGATTAAAGGGTTCTCAAAGAAATATCTAAATAAGCCTTGGTAAATATATGGAAGATCCGCAAGAAGTTTTCAAGAGGTTAAGCATCTAAGATTGATCTAGTTTAACAATCATCCAGTAAAAGCAGGTTTCCCACAGTTAGATCCGGTATGATTTAAAATTCAAATATCTTGATCTGTGGATAAATGGAATGATTGAAAAAGGGAGATAGATTGTCATTTATCACCAAGAACCACTCTAATTGCATCTCAGTACTCCAGAAAGATCTCTCTCAGAACAAGGAGAACAAGGCAACCAGAATGACTTAAGTTGTGCATTTATTGCAATGAGGAATTAGGGTTTGTGCAAAAATATAAGGGTTCTCTTGTTCATCATTTGTACATTTGCATTCGAGAAGAAGAAAGAAGGAGCTCTGCAACAAAATTGCCTCAAAACCTCTCAAAGATCAACCGCAGAAGTTGATTCAACCAGTAATCTTATCCAGCTCATATCGTGAACCCTAGAGGCATAAAAAGGTATTTTCACTCTTGAATATCTCTCTCTGAATCTTTTGAAAGATGGCTACTTTGAATGTTGTCAAAATCACTGATAGGCTGCGCCCTAAGTTCAAGAAACACCCTTACAAATCTCTAGGAGTTGATCCTTTAGGCACCTTCTCTAGCATTCCGCATGGGGTTTTACATGTAGAAGATGTTAGGGCATACATTCATGTGAATATTGAGGATTTGGGGAATCCAAGTTGATGGATATCTATAATAAGTAGTTAATAGATGAATCATTTGAACTCAAACCTCAGTACAAGGCCATCCGGGACAAGCATTTTGGACATTGCATCCATTTCCCCTATTTTGCAGAAGATGAATGGGTCCGATATGTTTTGAGCAGAGTGCATGACAACTTCATGTGGTTAATGAGGCCATTTAAGATCACAAAAAATGCTATTAGGGTGGTAACTAGATTGCACTCATCCGGTGGGTTACCTGCTCTCAAATTGGTCAAAAACCAAACTGTAAGTGAGGCTACCGGATCAAAATTTGACAAGAGAGAAATGACTATAGAAGATATCACTGATCCAGATATCAAGTTTGCCTCTATGATAATTGGCTATAAGATATATCACTCCAGCAGGGAGAATTCTATATCCGGAACAACAATTTATACTGCTTATAAAATGCTAAGGGAGAATGCAGATTATGATCTTTGTGAGCTTCTTCTGAGCTAACTATTGGAAAACTTACAAAAAATCAAGAAGGACAAGAGGAACTCATTCAAATATGGTGGCCTGATATTATGCCTCTTCTTTTATTACATGAATGAGCTACCCAGATCTAGTGGTTGGGTATGGTAAAATGACAGACCAGTTTCCATACAAATCAGAGATTATATGTATGGGCTAGGTGATGCCAAGGCACAAAGTATAGCTCTCTGGGGTTACTTCAAAAACTTCCAAGGCATGATGCAGGCCAGAGAGAGAATCCCCCAATCACTAGTTGAGAAATACAAGGATACAATGTGCTTTATGGTAGACACTGATCAATGCCTAATGGAGGTAGTGGAGCCAAGGATAGTCTAGATTATGCCAATGGGGTATGAAGTTGATGAGAAAATCCTAGAGCTGCATATCCAACACCTATTGAGTTAGCCCAAGGACCCTAAGGCAGAAAGGTTTGGAACTTTTCAAGAGTTAAGTGTGAAAATTCATGTTGAGCTAAGACAACTGGAGATAAAAAGGAAAGTGAGAAGAGAAGTAGAGGAAGTTGCCAAAAGATTTGGCATTTCTAAAGAAGCAGTTGATACAAATAGAGAGAAACTAGAAAGAGCAGAGAAAGAGAAACAAGAAGCAGAAAAAGAGTGATCCAGTGCAAGCCCCCTCCTGGACCAAATCCTCCAAAAGCTCTACACTTGCCACCTCTAAGAGCCAAAAAACCTCAAAATTGGAAACCAAGACATCCGGTAAGGGAGAAAAGAGAACAAAAACTGAGGCCACAAGGTCCTATACAAGTCAAAAAGATGATGAAGAGATAGAATCAGATGAGGAGGTTAAGAAAATGAAGAAGAAAAAGAAAACCTCTATGGAATCATCTGCCGGCAAAAACAAAGAAGAAGAAGCAGAAGAATTCATTGAAAGGCCTACTCTCTACATTGATGATATCATCAAATCAGTCACTGTGGATGGGAATCTGCAACCAATGACTAAATTTTATGATGAATATAATGAAGCTGCCTAGAAGATCTTACACAATGCTATAGTCAGGTATCTAAACATCTATAATAAAACATTCATTGAAATAATATCTCTAATTCCCAAAAACCTAGAGAAGGAACTTGAAATGAGAAAGAACAATGCTAAGGAAAAGGATATGGAGATCCAGGAATAGATAGCTATTCAGCTCTATCCTTCCATCACTCCTAAACAGATGAACATGATCTTCAAGGATTGCAAGGATGAGTTCCCGAGAAAAGCCAAAATGAACAAGCTTATGCTCGGAGAGACTGATTAGGTGGTGAGATAGACTGAAGACATCCTCCGAGATGCATATAAAAGATTCAATCTTCCCATTATAGAAGACATAAGTGATGAACCTTCTGCCATGGATGTCAAAGGACTAAGTGTATTAAAGGAAGTTCCTACTGAGAAAATTGTAGAAGAATCAAAGGAGATAGGTGTAGAGAAGACTAAGGACCTAGATTCCTCTACTCCAGAAGAAGAAGTCCATGAAGAAGTAAATATCTCTCATTCAGATCCCCCAGCAGACTCTAGAACTAAAGGAGAAGCAAGAAAAGAGGAGAAAGCAAGTCAAGAAGAGGAGGAAAAGGGAAGAGAAGAAGAACAAATAGAGAAGGTCTCTGTTGACACCTCTGAGACTGCAAGAGGACAGAAGTCTCCGGCAAGAGACACTGTAGAAGCAGTTAAAGACTTCTTGACCAAAGAAATGATGGAATTAGATGAACCAGAGCTGCTTCAAGGACCATTCAATTTTGACTCTCTCTCTCTGGTGCAGACAATGAAGGTAGCATCTTTTGTTCAAGCCAAAGAAAAATAAAAGCTTATGAAGTCTCACATGGAAGACTATGAGCTAATAGAGATTGCATCCAGTGTATTGGAGAAGATCATGCCATCCTTCTAGAAGGATCTTTCGGCCTCTTCATCTGGTAATCTCAAATCTCTTGTTAATTCTGTTAGCACACATTTTGATTCTTTGGAGAAATCAGCTGAGGAGAAAGTCTGGAAAGAGTTTTTGGGTAAAAGATTCTTTGAAGTACAGGGGTTCATAGCAAATGATAGGATAAATCTAAATATTGGAATAAAGAGCCTAGAATGTGCTCTTAAAGATGGTGGAGATCTATACAAATTTTGTCTATCTTGGTCCACCGTGATAGCAGACATTACCAAGAAGGTGGAAGAACAAGAGAACAAACTATCAAGCTTATCTCAAAATTTTGATCCTCTCACCTCTTCCATAATGAATCAAGTGTGCCAGACTATTGCAGTTATAAATGAAATAAAGAAGCTTGAGAAGGAGAAGAAAAATAGAATAAGAAGGCTAAGTGAACTAAGAGGGATGATTATCCCTAAGTTAGAGGCAATGCATGAGGCCCTAACTGATGCCCAAACCATAGCCCAGACCAGTGATCTGGTAGACTTAAAGAGGCCATAAGCTTTTGTATTTTTGCTAAGTGGTCATATCTCAATCTTGGACAAGATGAAGCAGAGTTGGGCAACAAAATTTGTCTAGTTGAAAACAACTTTTGCGGATATACTTAAGTATATGTAAGTATGACTTGTATATATATGCAACTATGTATAGATTAAATTTTGCAAATTTTGGTATGTGGATTCCACCCTTTTCCATTGATGTCAAAGGGGGAGTGATGAGCAGTGAAAAATGTGGAATTTAGCTAAGGGGGAGCTCTGGAAAAGTGGGAGCTCCAGAAAAGTGTATGTAAGAACAGAGCATCAACCAAGGGGGAGTTTGCTATAACACTTACTCATTTTTCACTAAGTGTTGCCATCAATGCCAAAGGGGGAGATTGTTGGCGAGAGACACTATGTAGTTTCATGAGTGTTGTCATTGATGGCAACAAAGTCCATTCCACACATCCATAGCACATGACATGTCTATACCAGAAGTTAGATTGAAGAGTATCTTGGTTCGATGAGCAAGAACAGAGCATACAGTAAGGTCCAACAATCAGGTCTGGATCTCTCAGAGGATGTATCCCAGCAAAGTGCGGACTTGGGGAAGTCAACAAGAGTATCATGACTACTACACTCTAGAGATTGAGCCTCCGGTGGTGAAAGAATGAAAAGATATGAGCATCTAAGTGTTGGGTCCCTGACAAATAGAGTAGAACTGACCGGCAGAGCATCAAACCTTAATCCGGATGAGAAATTGATGGTGATCAAGTTTCTTGAGGGATCATTCATGGTTGGCTAACATAATTGATGACTTCTACAACTATCTTGTTGATACGCATCACTTAGTAAGCATGGATTTTGCCGACTGACCAGAGTTTGGAAATATCTTGAGTTTTCCAGATGCTGACAAGAAAGATGTTGAAATCCTTGATGCGAATATATATACCAGATTGATTTCGGTATGAAGGTGAGTGTGGTGTGTTCTGAAGTGTGAAGAAAAGCAAAAAGCATTATGGAAGTAGCAATACAGGTCCAGTATGTGACAGAACAACAACACTAAAGCAAAGGAAGAATGAAGTGTAGTAGATCAGTATATTGAGCCTAACCAAAACTGAACCTTAGCATATATGGATGCTTCTCATCAATTCAAGTACCTGGTTTCTTTCTATAAACTATTGTAGGTAGTAAGCCTCTTGTGAGCAGTGTGCTCAAGTAGTGAGCCCTAATTGGCAAGTGCCATTTTGTACTTCTATTGTTTTAACAGAGAATATAATCTTGGGTTAGTCACCCCGTGGTTTTTCCCTTAATAGGGTTTTCCAGGTAAAAATCCTTGTGTTATGTGTGTTGATTTCTCTCTGCTCTCATGTTCATGTATGCTTATATGTTTTGATACTACATTAATTATTAAAGAAGAAAAGAAAGTCAAATAATTAAGATAACTAATTCACCCCCCCCCTCTCAGTTATCAACACTTTCCCCTTGGGTTAACAATTTGGCAGGAACTAAATCTTTCATAAAATCTTTTTCCTTTTGCATTCTCTCACAATTCAATTTATACATGTCTCTTTCTTAGATCAGCATTTGAATCTATGCTTTATTTAATTTAGCCACATTAATACCAATTTCTATAGTAACCATAGGATCAGTCTCGCCCACTTTCAGTGTCATCACATGGCCAAATGTCTTCTCTATGTCAATAATGGCAAGCTTTTGGTGTGGAGGGTATAGGGCCCATATCATAAGAGATTCTTCATCAGGATTGTATAGTGATCTAGTGTACACCTCTGTCACACCTTCTAAACTAAGTTTATGTTTGGCACTATCATTATGCAGAAATCTATCAAAAACCAAAGAAGATTTCAAATCCAGACTAGGAAAAATCATCACACCAGCTTCTTCTAAGAGTTTCCTCCCTTTTTCGGGAGTCATGTCTTTTATCTCCTTTTCAACATCTATTTTCAAAGTTTCCAATAACTACTTTTCATTATTCGGTGTGATATCTAGAACTGATTCTCTAATTGCTTTGCCTTTATGCTTATACAAGAAAGATTTAAATTCTGGGGATTGAATGAACTGATCATCCGAAATAAAAGATTTGTAAGCCAATTGCCTAGCATCAGTATCAGATGTCTCCTCAACCTCTAATTCTCTATTTGAAGGCTTATATTCTTCAATTCTGAGTTTGGGAATTATATTCGGCTAGTCTTGAGGTCTTTTATCAGGGGATTCTTCACTATCAGAGGATAATACCTCTACCTCTTATGTTTCTTTCCTCCTCTTTTCAACCTCCAGATTATACTCAACAATTGAAAATTTAGCCTCTGCCTCTTCCAAATTGCTGATAACATCATCATGTGGGAATAGAACATGAATATATCCACTCAGATTTTGTTTCCTTCTTGCAAAGTCTATAAATCCTTCAGGGTCAAACCCTTTTCTTGGTATTGCTTTTCTCAAATTAAAATGTAACAATTTGTCATGAATAAGATCATAACCTTCCCTTGACAACACAGTAAAATCTCCAAAGCATAATGTACTTGGCATGAAAGATTGCTTATCATAGGTGCTCAAATTCATGACATTTGAATAGTCCATCTGTCTGACAATCTCCAAGTATATAAATCCTGTCTGGTATAGTTTTAGGTAACAAAAATGGTGTATCCTCAAAACCATATACTCTGATCATGGTCGAATCGAGGAAACAATACCAATCCCCCCAATTGTGATTCACAGTCAGTGGTCCTCCAAAATCCTTGGGCCTTAAAAACTTTTTGATTTCATCTGACAAAGAATAACTACACGGATATCCATAACATCTGTATAGTGTTTTAACAAAGAATTCTTCAAAATGTACATAACTGAAATTCACAAAACTATATCCAATATGGAAGTCTATAATTGCACGGGTAGCGGCTGACCACCCTTATCAAATTGTGAAATTTTCAAGTGTTCTGGCCACATTTTTAACTCTTGTCCATAATATAACACCATATGCATAAGAGAAGAATAATGCTTAAAACTCATGGTTGGAGAGCCATTTTTGATGGCCTTCAGTCCTGAATCAATTCCCCTAAAGAGGTGTGAAGCATAATCAAAAGTTCTGGCATGATGGCATTGTATGTCTACAGAGATGACCATGGGTGCTATGGACATGAATTGAGGGACCTCTATTCCCAATACTTGTCCCACTAAATAATATGTATATTTCATATAGGGTTCAAATAGATTGACATGAAAAGGAGGCCCATCACCTTCCTTGAGTGGTACTAGATTTCCCTCCTCTCTAGCTCTATGTAGTGGCAATCTCCATCCCATTTAAGTAGTATCCATTCTCAAATATTCCTTTTCCCAATCTTCATATATGATGGGAGTACTGCACGTGTCATCCAAGCCAAAAAATTCACATATTGCATTCTTAGACACATGAACAAATGATTCCCCTTGCAGGTTGTAGATGGCTTTTAGGTCAGGGTCATAATGATTAGCCAAGAGTTTTATGAGATTTATATTTACAAAGACATCTGTGACAACTAGCTTTCCCAAGTTAAGATTCCATGGGTTACAGACGGGTTCCAACATATTCCTTCTATAGTAGTGAAACATAAACAGTTTGTATCCCCTGATAGGGGTCCATATGTTCCCTACATGTTTATATTTATCTTCCAATTTTTCCACGCCTGCCCTTAATTGTGCAGTTCTTCTAGCCTTAGGGCCTAAACCAAGTAATTGGTCTATAAGGTCTTGATTGAGCTTTCATTCCTGTGATTTCTCTCCCTTCCCTATTTCAACCTTTTGCTTTTTGCTTTTGGTTTGGCTAGTTTCAGTTTGTTGTTTTCTTTTTGTTTTCGAAGAACCCTCCATTTTATTTCTATGCCAAACACCAGATTTAACCTTATAATTTATCAGTACAAGAAAGTTTGCAATGCTTACTTGTATGTGCTCGGCGTCATGAATTTCTCAGTCTCTTGTGAATTCCCTGCTCTTCCACTACAATCCTCAGATATTTCTTTTGATTTCAACTCATTATGAATCAGAGCAATTTGTATGAGATTATGCTCAAGTGGCCATTAATGTTGGCCACTAGAATTGAATGCAGTAGGCTTCTCGAGCTCTGAAAATGTCAAATCGATATAATGAATTGTGTTAGGAAGACTATTTCAATCTCATGCCAATCTATATGTTCATTTTGGCGCCATCTTTTGTTTATACATTCTCGATTGATTGCCAAGACTATCTTAATGTCTCTTTGATAGGAGGTATTCTTTTAGTTCTGATCTTATCAAGAAGACTCTTTAACACTTTCATCGATGCACAAATCCCCTTTTCTTGTTTTTCTATTCTTAACATTTTAGGAAGACATTGTAGATTTCACCCCGATATCAAGGTGGTCTTGACTATCATATTTGCTTTTGGACATCGGCGAGTGTTTTCTCGATGAGCAGGAGTTATCTCATAGCCATCAAGTTAACAATCACTATCACTAAGAGAACAGAATGTTCTTCCGATACATTAAGTCTCACCAATAGTGTTTTCTTATATCTTTCATCCATGGGGAACATCGGTGGGACTCTTGCCGAACTTTGTAATATCTTCTCATCGAGGTGACTTGTATAGCTGGAAAGATATAAAAAATCCATTCTGATGGTATATGTCATGCCAATACATCTAGTGCATCGACTCATCAGTGAGAGTGCATATATCTCTTGCTGAACTTATGTCCATCGGTATGACTTTTGAGATCAGCGTAGTTTAAGATTTTCACTCCGACTTCATCTCTCTTGTCGATAAGCTTTTTATCAGTGACACAATATGTAGTCTTCCCGATTGTTGCACAATTGTTACCTCTGGGTTCTTTGATCGATGTAACTCCATTTAGGTCTTCCCAATATAAATGAAAATGTTCATTGGAGGATTATGGCTTATTTGGTTAGAAAGACATGCATATGATCTTGCCAATAGGGATCAATTGCTCATTTTGCACAACTATGAGCAGGGAAATGCTAATCTCAAGGGTCACATTTATAGAATCATTAGTCATCATGGGCTACAATATGGATCTTGTCACACAAATTTTATCAATTTGTATTAATCATAAGATCAATATATGGCAAATGTTGAGGACAAGTGAGTGGTGGTTAATGAAAAATGTGAAACTTTTTCCAATTCTAACATAGCTTGAGCAATCAAGCAACTTTTATCGGAGCTACTTAAATGAAAGATGTTACCTCTAGTCTGAGTACTAGATGCAATTTCTGGAGCTTTCCAATATTCTACATTTTCCATCCTTGAATCAAAGATCATAACCCTTGTCAACCAACTCTCCAACACTAAGAAGATTATGCTTCAATCCTTCCACATACAGAACATCATTAGTGTTATTCTTACTATCAAAAGAGATGGATCCTGTGCCACGGATTCTACTAGCTAAGTTGTCTCCAAATTTCACAATTCCACCTTCATATTTTTCAAAGCTTACAAACTTACTTTTATCACCAGTCATATGATGAGAACATCCACTGTCAATTACCCATTCATCTTTTTCTATAACCTGAGCAGCCAAGGCACTTTCCACATTTGCACAGCTAGCAGATTCAGTAGGCACCAGATCTTCTTCTTTGATAGCAATGAACACCATATCACTTTCTGTGGAACCTCCATGATTAGATTCATCATCTGTGACTCCTTCTTCACCAGCTTCTTGGACATAGTAGCATTTCTTCTTAACTCTAGGTCTGTTAGGGTTTGGCTTTGAACCTCTCTTTGGACACCTTGAGGCAAAATGACCAATCTTATTAAAAGAAAAACATTTGAATGGCAACTTTCATACTTACCGGATCCTCTTAGATTTCTTTTGGCAAAAAGGGCTTCAATTTCATCAAACTCAGTTTCATCATCTTCAAGATCCTTCCTTGTCTTGTCAAATCTGTTTGATCTTCTTGAAGAGCTTTCACCCAGATCATATCTTTGCTTTCCATGAATACTGGCTTTAAATGTAGATTCAGACTTAGGAAGAGAATCACCAAGCTCACTCATTTCAAATGTTGAAAGCTTACCACCAACTAATCTCTTGTAACAGTTGTCACAGTCCTGATCTCTTCAATGGCAACAACTTTATGCTTGTATGCCAGAGGTAAGGATCTGAGCACTTTGGCAACAATATCTGATTCTTCCAATACTCCACCAACACTCCTGATACTGGTCACAAGTTCATTCACCTTCTGCATGTAGGAAGTAATGTTTTCATCTTCGCTCATCATCAATCTTTCATATTTACTCTTCAGGCTCTGTAGCTTGGCACATTTGACATATTTATCACCTTCATACAGAGTTTCTAGCTTATTCCAGATTTCATGAGCAGTTTTCAATTCCAGGACATTTGTCATTTCTGCATCAGTCGGGGCACCTAACAATGCTTCTTTAGCTCGAATGTTGTGTTCAACATCCTTGAGTTTGTCTAGAGTTGTAGGGCCATTCTTTGAAACCTTATACTCATCCTTAGTTATCAACCAAAAGGTATCACCCATACATTGCAAGTGACACTCCATGCACTTCTTCCACAGAGGGTAATTTGTTCCATCAAACCTCAGACTGTCCTTCTTGTAAGTCAACATCTTGGATCTCCTCAAGCGGTCAGGCTTCTTCTAGAGGAACCAGCTCTGATACCAATTGTTGGAATTAGGCCAGACAACTGAGAGGGGGGGTAAATCAGTTGTCCCAAATCTTTCCACTTCAAACAGATTAATGATGTAAACATTAAAGCATGAATCATCAACACATGAGCAGAAACAAAATGAACACACATAACACTAGAATTTTTTACATGGAAACCCGATTAAGGGAAAACCATGGTGGGGGTTAACCCACAAGATTTGTACCCTGTTAAAAGTACTTAAAAAAGGAGAAGGCACATGCCTCCGGGTGCACTACCCAGAGCTCGCTACTCAAAAGAGGCTCACTGCCTACAAAAATTTATGTTTAACATAGAGATAATGAATTGAGAAATAGCATCTTCTTCATGCCTGGTTCAGTCCCATTGAAGGCTCACAAATTTATGCTCTGTCCCTCATGTTGATAACTGAGAGGGGGGGGCTAAATCAGTTATCCTAATTATTTCTGCTTTTTGAACTTTCTTTATAATCAATGCAGCATTAATTCAAATAAGCAAACATAACCATGAAATGGAAATACACATGACACAATATTTTTGACGTGGAAACCCTGTTAAGGGAAAAAACCACGGGGTAATTAACCCAAGATTGTATTCTCTGTTAGAAGAATGGAAATACAAAATGGCACTTGCCAATTAGGGCTCACTGCTTGAGCACATTGCTCACAAGAGGCACACTGCCTACAAGAGACACACTGTCTACAATTTATAAAGAGTGTAATACAATAAATGAACTGATAAGGAGCATCAACATATGCTAGAGTTTAGTTCCAGTTAGGCTCTATACACTGATCTACTGCACTTCAACTTTCTTCTTCTTTTGTGCTGCTCTTCTTTCACATACTGGACCTTCATTTCTGCTTTTATTCAGTTCTACTGCTTTTCTTCGCACATCACAAAAACCATGACTACTTTCACAACTAAATCCATCTTATATATATATACATATATATATACATATATATATATACATATATATATACATATATATATATATACATATATATATATACATATATATATATACGCATAAGTGATTTCATCACCTTTCTAGTCGGCACCCGGAATAGTCAATATTTTCCACAAACTCTGATCTATCGGCTAAATCCTTGCTTACCAAGTAACGCAGATCAAGGATATACTTGTGGAAGTCATCAATCATGTCAGCCAATCATAACTTATGCCTTAATAACTTTTACCATCATCAGTAACACATCTGAAATAATGTCTGATGTTCTGCCAGTCAGTTCTTCCTCTGTCCACACTGCCAATCAGGAACCCAATACTCAAGTATTCATATCTTTTTCTTCATCTATCACTGGAGGCTAAAACCCTAGAATCTATTAGTCAAGATACTCCTCTTGACTTCCCCAAATCTGCACTTCACCGAGATACTTCTACTGAGAGATCCGGACCTGTCTGTCGGACCTTGCTGACTGCTCTGTTCCTGCTTACCGGACCTCAACACTTCTTCAATCTGACTTCCGGTGAGGACCTATCATGTCTTACGGATGTGTGGGATAACCTTTGTTTCCATCAATGACAACATTCATGAGTCCATATAGTGTCTCTTGCCAACAATCTCCCCCTTTGGCATTGATGGCAACACTTAGTGAAAAATGACTAAGTGTCACACTATACTCCCCCTTGGCTGATGCTCTGTCTCTATGTACATTTATCGAAGCTCCCCCTTAGTTGGATTCCTCATTTTTTCACTACTCCTCACTCCCCCTTTGACATCAATGGCAAAGGGTAGGGTCCGCACACCAAAATTTTCAAAATCTTGTCCGCATAAGTATATACATATGGAATACTTACATATACTGAAGTATGTCTGCAAAAGTTGTTTTCAATTGAATGAATTCTGTAGCCCAACTTTGCTTCATTCTGTCCAAAATTGATATATGACCACTTAACAGGAATGCAAACGCATCTACCCTTTTTAGATCTGTTGGATCATTGGTCTAGGCCGTGATTTGAGCTTCTTTTATGGCCTCATGCATGGCCTCTAACTTAGGGACAATTATCCCTCTGAGCTCACTCAACCTACTGATTTTGTTTTTCTTCTCTTTTTCAAGCTTCTTAATTTCATTCAAAACTGCAACCATTTGACATTCTTGATTTATTGTGGATGTAGTAAGTGGATCAAAATTTTGAGAAAGTTTTATCAATTTATCCTCCTATTCTTTCATTTTCTTCTCAATCTCCACTATTGTTTAAGACTAGGATATACAAAATTTGTATACATCACCTCCATCCTTAAGGGCATTTTCCAAACTTTTTATCCCAATACCCATAACTCTTCTGTCATTTGATATTAACCCTTGCAGCTCTAAGAATCTCTTATCAAAAAATTCTTTCCTGACCTTCTCCTCGGCTGATTTCTCTAGAGAATAAAAATGTTTGCTAACACTATTGACTAGAGTTTTGAGATTACCAGAGGAAGAGGCTATGGGATCCTTTTGAAAAGATGGAATGATCTTTTCCAACACTCTGGATGCTACCTCTATAAGCTCACAGTCTTCCATGTGAGATTTCAGTAGTTTCTCTTTGGCCTTCACATTTGCAAATGAAGTTATATTCATTGTTTGTACTGGAGATAGAGAGTCAAAATCTAATGGCCCTTTTAGTAATTCTGGTTCATCCATCTCATTAGTTTCTTTTGTCAAGAATTCCTTGACAGATTCTATAGTGTCTCTTACCGGAGACAGATTCTTCTTCTCTTCTGTAGTGTCACTTATGTTCTTTTCAACTTGACTTCCTTCTTTACTTTTCACCTCTTTTTCTTTCTCCTTTATTATTTCTTCTTCTTTAGATCCAGGGTCAACAGGGGAATCCAGAGGAGAAATGTTAGTCTGTTCATGGGTCACCTCTTCTGGAGCAAAGGATTCCAAGTCCTTAGTTGTTTCTGCACCAGTATTCATTACCTCTTCTGTCATTTTCTCAGTAGACTCTTCTGCAACACTTGTGGTCGAGGGGTCAGTACCCAAGTCCTCTATAATTAGAATGTTGAATCTTTTGAATGCATTCCAAAGGATCTCTTCTGTCTCTTTTGCAACTTTGTCAGTCTCTCCGAGCATAAGTTGATTCATCCTTGCTTTGCTCCTGAACTCATCCTTACAATCTTTGAATACCATATTCATTTTCTTGGGATCGATTGAAGGATATAGCTGAATTGCTATCTGTTCCTAAATTTCTAAATCTTTGGCTTGGGCATTGTTCTTTCTTATTTCTAGTTCCTTCTCCAAGCTTTTGGGGATTAGAGATATAATTTCAATAAATGCTTTGTTGTAGATATTTAGGTACCTGACTATGGCACCTTGCAATATCTTCTGATCTGCTTCACCATAATCATCATAGAACTCAATCATTGGCTGAAGATTTCTATCCACTGTGACTGATTTGATTATGTCATCAATGTGAAGAGTGGGTTTTTCAACATATTCCTCTGTCTTTTCTTTTTCCTCTTGTTCGGTGGAGGGTTCACCGGATGTTTTCTTCTTTTTCTTCACTTTCCTGATTTCTTCATCAGATTCAGTCTCCTCTTCATCCCTTTGACTGGCATAAGCCCTTGTGGCTTTTGCCTTTGTTATTTTCTCTCCTTTGCTAGATAATTTTGCTTCTGGTTTTGATGGCCTTGAGCTTTTGGTAGTGGTAGGTACAGATCTCTTTGATGATCTGGTCCGGGTGCAAGATTTTACTGAAGCACTTTCCTCACTTTTCTTTTCTACTTTTTTCTTCTCTTCCTCAGCCCTTTCCATCTTTTTCCTATTGGCATCAAGTGCCTCCTTTGATATGCCAAAGCCTTTTGCAACATCTTCAACTTCTTTTCTTACCTTCCTCTTGATCTCTAGTTGTCTGAGTTCCACATGAATCTTTACACTTAGCTCCTCAAAGGTTCCAAACCTTTTCTGCCTTGGGATCTTTTGGCTGACTTAACATGTGTTCAATATCTAGCTCAACAATTTTCTCATCCACTTCATAACTCATCGGCATGATCCATACTATTCTTGGTTCCACTACCTCCATAAGGCACTGATCAGTTTCTACCATGAAGCAAACAGTATCCTTATACTTTTCAACTAGAGCTTGGGGGATTCTCTCTCTTGCTTGCATCATACTCTGAAAGTTCTTGAAATAGCCCTAGAGTGCTGTATTCTATGCCTTAACATCACCAAGTCTATGCAAATAATCCCTGATTTGTATGGCAACCGGTCTGTCATTTTGCCATATCTAGCCACTAGATCCGGGTAGCTCATTCATATAATAGAAGAATAGACATAGTATCAAGCCACCGTATTTGAAGGAGTTCTTCTTGTCTTTCTTTATCTTCTACAGATTTTCCAGAAGTTGGTTCAGAAGGAGCTCACAGAGATCATAATCAACATTCTTTCTTAACATTTCATAGGCAGTATATATTGCAGTTCCAGGTACTGAGTTTTCCCTGCTAGAGTGATATATTTTGTATCCGATCATCATGGATGCAAACTTGATATCCAGATCAGTGATATCCTCAATTGTCATTGCCCTCTTATCAAACTTTGATCTGGTAGCCTCAGTCACCATTTGATTTTTGACAGATTTTAGAATAGGTATCCCACCGGATGAGTGCAATCTGGTAACTGCCCTAATGGCATCTTTTGTGAGCTTGAATGGTCTATTCAACCATATGAAGTTATCATGTATTCTACTCAGGATATACTGGACCCATTCATCTTCCAGAAAATAGGGGAAATGAATGCACTGTGCAAAATGCTTATCTCGGATGGCTTTAAACTGAGGTTTGATCTCAAAAGAATCATCTATTAACTGCTTGTGATAGATATCCATTAATATGGACTCTCTGAATTCTTCAATGTTTGCGTGAACGTAAACCCTAATATCTTCTATATACAGGACACCATGCAGAACACTGGAAAAAAGCTCCTAGGGGATCTACTTCCAAGGATTTGTATGGATGTTTCTTGAATTTGGGGCGAGGCCTATCAGAGATCTTCACAATGTTTGGAGTATCCATCATTCAAGGATTTACAGAGAGATATTTGATAAAGGAGAATACCTTTTGCGCCTTTCAGTTTCACGGAGTTAGCCGGATCGATTTCTAGATGAATTGACTTCTGCAAATGATCTTTGGATGAGCTTGAGGAATTTTGTTGCAGAGCCTCTCTTTTCGTTTCTTCTTGAATGCAGAATGAGCAAATGCTTAGTGAGAAAACCCTTATATTGCTCCGCAAACCCTAATGTTAAGTTGCAATAAATGCTTGACCTAAGTCATTCTGGTTTACCTTATTCGGATGACTTGAGGAACCGAATCAATCTTGATCTTAAACATCTTGCGGATCTTCCAAATCTTAACCATAGTTTATTTGGATGTTTCTCTTAAGAACCCTTTAATCCGCAACTTGTCTTGTGTCAGTTCTAGCACTGATTGACTGGCTAGGGGAACAAGGTTTTCTTTGTGTCTCCCCCTGAGCCAGAGCTCACTTTTTAATTTCTAGAGTCTGGTACGGATCCATCCTCTACATTCTCTGTACTTTTCTTTACCCAAATCTTGTTCATCTCACTTTGAACTTCATCCGCATTCACTTTTTGTTTTCCCTTATCTTGATTCTGATTATAATATACCAGACCTCTTTTATCCTGATTCTTGCTTCTATAGAATTTTGCAATATGGATGGATCTATTGTAAATTTGGCAAACAATACTTCTTTGCATATTTGATTGATATCCTCTTGATCTGCATTGATTAGCCATATGACCTATTCTATTGCATGCAAAGCATCTACCATTGAATGAATTGTTTATTTGCATATTTCTACATTCATGAGATTTGTGACCATACCTTTTACAATTGAAACACTGTCCGAAGAAGGATGTATTGGTCTGATTCATTCTCTTTCTGCACTGATTAGCTTTATGACCAAAGTTATTGCAGTTGTGGCAGTATCCATTGAAGGATAGATATCTTTGAGCATTTAGCTGCCTTATCGGAGGTCTTCTAGACCTGTTCCTTGGATTTTCTGATCCAAAATTCTTCTGACCAGATCCGGAGCTTTCTCCTTTCTCATATCCCAAACCACACTTGTCATCTACCCTCTTTTGACTTTCAAGAAGAACTTCAAGTTGAGCAGAACTTATCTTGAATTTCTCTTTATATTCATTTGCTGTTTGAAGATCCCTTTTGAGAGAGACAATTTGATCCTCAATTTTTTCTTCATTATCTTTAGCATCTTCAAGATCAGATTCAAGATGTCTGATAATTCTATCCATCTTGTGGCAATCTTTTGATTTCTCCTTGAGAGATTGTCTTAGATTATCTTCAGTTTTTCTTTTCTCTTCAACCTCTTGGGTAAACTTCATAACTCCTGATTCCATTTCATGTCTTACAATAATGATTTCTTTTGATAACTTTTCACATAACTTGGTTTTCTCCTTCAGATCTTCATTTGTATCATTGGCTTCACCTTGACTTGCCAATTGTTGAAGTAGCTCCTTTCTCCTTTTCATAGAGAGACTTAATTTGTCTTTCAGTTCTCTCATGAAATCATCAGCCTGTTTGAGTCTTTCCTTTAATTCATTGACTTCAGAGTTTGACTACTCAAGATCATCAAGGGCAGTCTTGAGTTGCTCCCTTAAACCATATACATCCATTTGAATTCCCAGATCTTCATCAAGCTGTTAGACTCTGTTAGGAGGAACTTGGCTCTGATACCAATTGTTGATAACTAAGAGGGGGGGTGAATCAGTTATCCTAATTATTTCTGCTTTCTGAACTTTCTTTATAATCAATGCAACATTAATTCAAATAAGCAAACATAACCATGAAATGGAAATACACATGACACAATATTTTTGACATGGAAACCCTGTTAAGGGAAATAACCACGGGGTGATTAACCCAAGATTGTATTCTCTGTTAGAAGAATGGAAATACAAAATGGCACTTGCCAATTAGGGCTCACTGCCCGAGCACATTACTCACAAGAGGCACACTGCCTACAAGAGACACACTGTCTACAATTTATAAAGAGTGTAATACAATACTTGAACTGATAAGGAGCATCAACATATGCTGGAGTTCAGTTCTAGTTAGGCTCTGTACACTGAACTGCTGCACTTCATCTTTCTTCTTCTTTTTGCTTCTCTCCTTTCACATACTGGACCTTCCTTTTTGCTTTTATTCAGCTCTACTACTTTTCTTTACACAGTACAAAAACCATGACTAATTTCACAACTAAATCCATCTTATATATATACGCATAAGTGATTTCATCACCTTTCTAGTCGGCACCCGGAATAGTCAATATTTTCCACAAACTCTGATCTGTCGGCTGAATCCTTGCTTGCTAAGTAATGCGGATCAAGGATATACTTGTAGAAGTCATCAATTATGTCGGCCAATCATAACTTATGCCTTAATAACTTTTACCATCATTAGTAACACATCCGGAATAATGTCTGATGTTCTGCCAGTCAGTTCTTCCTCTGTCCACACTGCCAATCAGGAACCCGATACTCAAGTATTCATATCTTTTTCTTCATCTATCACCAGAGGCTAAAACCCTAGAATCTATCAGTCAAGATACTCCTCTTGACTTCCCCAAATCTGCACTTCACCGAGATACTTCTACTGAGAGATGCGGACCTGTTTGTCAGACCTTGCTGACTGCTCTGTTCTTGCTTACCGGACCTCAACACTTCTTCAATATGACTTCCAATGAGGACCTATCATGTCTTGCGGATGTGTGGGATTACCTTTGTTGCCATCAATGACAACATTCATGAGTCCATATAGTGTCTCTTGCCAACACCTCAAACACTTCTTAGCTATATCTTCATCCTTTGTTGCTCTTATTCTTTTACTCCTCCTCTTCTTTGCTTTTCCTGTGTACCTTTCTTAGGATTTTATCATTTTCGCACAAGGACAACTTTCCACAACTCATCAACAAGTATTTATACGCTTCATCAACCTTGGAATGAACATCAAGGTCGGATTGACTTAACGCAGATCACTATACTGTCAGCCAAACATAGCTAAGACTTGAATCTTCTTCCAACAACATGCCACGCTCCAGAGAATTGCTCTTAGATCATCCAAAACATGTTTGAATCATCTGGTCAGCCAAGATTGGGAAGAACAACAGGATCAAGGAAGAAATCTTCAACAATGAGCTCAATCTTCAATATGGACCTCCAACATAGCAGGCACATGATCCAAGACCTCCACAAGCACATTGAATTTGGAAATAACATCCACACTACTCCAAATCAACAGAATCACTTGCATCTAACACTGTCTACCATGACTGTCACACTAGAAAGATTGCTTGCAGACCTCCAAACCATGAACCGCTTGAGTTGATGACACATACTAACTTCCCAAACATGCCTCTCAATCCGCAGATCATAATATTTCAATGCAGAGCAATCTAGAACAATTTACTATCACTCTGTCGCAGCAAAACCTGGTTCTACTTAAATGGCCATAGCTTCTTCAAATCTTCATGCGAACCTCTCAAATCTTAACTGGAGATACTTTAGACAATCCTCTACATAGCCATATGGTCCATATTCATTGATCTTCATTAATTTTCTCAATATCCTCAACATTTCAATCTTCTAAATAGGCAACAAAATAGGATATAGTTGACATCAATGGAAACAAGGATATGTTGACATCAATGACAACACCGCTTAGGCACCTATTTGCAACACTCCTGCAACCTCTTTCTCTTCCTCAGATAGATCTTCTTTAGCTTCATCTTCACTTTCTTCTTTTGTTCTCGGCTCAAACCTTCTTCGTGCTCCTCTTGCAATGCATCAATTTTCCTTTGCAGGGCTCTAAAACCCTCTTCCATCAAAACATTTCTCCAAACACAGTTTTTTCATGGAGGCATCTTGATCTCACAGCAAACCCACAACCTTAGGTCTTGTTGCAAACTACCTCACTATCAGCGATCTATCTACACACTCAGGAACCCTTGCTCCGATACCACTTGATGAAGGGGGTAAATCACAAAACACACAACCACAAAAATTGCAACAAAAAATAGAATGATATTTTATTGATTTGGACAACTCATTACATTATAGAAGCTCGAATACAATCAGAGGAATCAATCCTCCATAGGCTGCAACACATTATAACTTCCTATCACAAGACTCTGGAATCTTCTGCCTTCTGTAACCTAAAATCTACTAGGATTTCTATTTTCCCATCTATTCTTGACTCTAAACTTTCCCCCTTAACTCTACTACCCCAAAGGATTCCTAAAAATGGTCATAAATGGCCCTTTTTTGGTAGCCACCAGCCAAATTTTGAAATTTGCATCTCCCTCCAAAAATAGGTCAACTTTCGAGAGCCATAACTTTTGATCCGAGTGTCTGATTGACGTACTGTTTGAAGCATTAGAAAGATCGCGGAGTGCTCTACTCGCCAAAAACCCGCTCTTCTGGTTCTGGCCATTTTCGGGCCCGTACGAGGCCATTTAGTGCCTCAAATTTGAATTTGAATAATTTTTAGATTTTTTTCAGGAAACAAAAACTTTAATATCTTTCAGCTGACAAATGATCTTTGGGTGATTCCTTCGCAAAGGTCTTATTTTTTAGTTATGAATATTTCTATAAATTTTCACTCCAATCCGTGCCCAAATGCAAGCTTTCCTAAAATGGCAGTTTTCTATTTTTAGCAGTTTGGAAAAACTGAAAGTTCTACATCATTATTCAAGCGATTATGGAACTAGAAATACTAATTTTGAAAAGAAATGGAAACAACATCAACAATTTTGAAACATCCTTTTTGGGTGATGCAAGATTGCCCTTACACCACTGGATGCTCCTGCATCAATAGGGACTATTGGAATGTTGGGAAAACCCTCTTTAAGGCATTCCCCTAGAAGCCTAAAGCATCACATCAAGAAATCTTGTTGTGTTCTATGCCAAGATGGTTGTTGGTCAAAAATCTATTAGAGTAGTTATGGGATTTTTTGCCTCAAATCATGGAACCTATAGGAAAAGTGATGAAAGTGGATGAAACTAGAGCCATGTTACTGCATATGGATGCCAAAATCTTAATCTCCCTAAACATAGGGATAGACATCCCTGAAGTCCTAGAAATTAGGATTGGAGAAAAATATTCGAGCTTGGAGTTATTGGGCTGAGGGGTCTCAATTCATATTTTCTATGTAAAGTGGAGGGGCACCAGACAAAAAATTGTCCTAATATTAGGCTAAATAATGTGGGGAAAAATTTTGAGCCTAACAATCCAAATACTGGAAGGGAAAACTAGATGCTTTTGTTAACACAGACCCTTCGTGCTTTGTTGATACTTTTTGAAAAAAAAATAGATAATGCTAATACAATGGTTGAGAAATCTACAACACAAGTCAAGGCTAATCCCATTGATGCTTCTTTAAGGGAGATTAGAAACAATTTAGAAAAAATTAACTTAGAAGGAATTCCTTCTAGTACATGGATTGTTGGTATCCCATCAGATGTGGCTTCTGACCCTTTAATGAGTTCCTCTTCTGGTTTCAGTGACCCAATGACTAGGGGTCACTACAGTGAGGAGAGAAATGAAGAAGATTCGCCCAAAATAGGCTTGTTGGCACATGACACACATATATTTGACAACCCATGTTTTGATGAGGATCCTATCAAAAATCACAGAGAGTTGTCTATGGAAGAGAAAAAAATTTGGAACAATGTTTTAAATGGTCCTGATGAACCTATAGCTAAAAGTCTTGATATGATCGTCAATCAAGACAAACCTACCTCTAAAGCACAGGATGTGTTTGTTGGGGCTCCAAAAATTGAGGCAAAAACAAAAAAGAATGCTCAACAATTAGTCTTGTTAAAAATAAGAGAAAGCATTCTGGCTAAGAAATGAGAGAATGTAATAGAGACTGTGGGTTCCCTAATTAGTTTCCAAACACTAGACCCAAAGGAGTTATATGGTGAAGTTCCCAACAAAAGAATTGAAGATAGTGTTAAAGATGGATCTTCCAAGGTAGAAGAGGGTTACTCCTTGAAGAAGGATGAGGTCAATAGAAAGAGAAGATATTTGCATAAAAAAAAGCACTAAAAAAAATTGAAAGGTGCTAAACTTCCAAAGTGTTTTGATAAACTGTGACACAATAGTTCCTAAGGTGAGCCTCCTATTTATCTGGCCAAATAACTTGAATATGAATTGCTATAGCTTGAAGGTAAGGGGACTTGAGTCCTTGGATAGGAAATACATTGTAAGAGATTTTTGCAATAAGAATAGAAGAATGGATTGTTTAATGTTACAAGAAATTAAAGCCACAAGGTTACAATTAGAAAACACGTTAAGATTTATCTAGAAAGAGGCAATGAAATTCTATTCTAAAAATGAAAGAGGCAAAGGAGGAACTACAATTTTGATCAGTAAGGAATGGGGACAATATATCACCCAAAGTGGTTTCTCCCCTTGTAATAGATGTATTTGGTGTTGATTGTTAGGAATACTAAGAGTGGGGGGTGAATCAATGTTCTATAAATCTTTTCTTGAACTTTTACTTTTAACCATTTCAAAAGAAAAATCAAACAGAAGCAAAATATACAACTGAGCAGCATCCACAAAAGCATGACACATAACTCCAAGATTTTACATTGGAAAATGGGAAAAACCACGGAGAGGAATAGCTCTCAAATATATATTGCAATCTTTACAAAAAACATGTTTAGGCTTGGTCACTCCATGGGCCTAGAACATACTGTCTTACAGCCATGAAGTACAACAAAGTTTAGTAGGCTCACTGCCTCAACCCTAAACATAGCAAGATTACAACAAGGGTTGTTAAACCCTACTGAAGGCTCACTGCCAGCATACTACCTTGATGAAAAAAAATTGCTTCCAAATAGATCACACATGATATTTGAATACTGCTTCAGCATCTGCCACTATGCCATGGTGCAGTCATTTAACAACTATATTCTGAATCCCAAGTCTTCATCGCTGCTAATCCTCTAACTTTGCTCCACTATTTGCGTCTTCACATCACACGCATACTTCACACCAAACTCAACCAAAATTCATCACCTTTATATATCTGCATCATGATTTACTTCATAATCAGGTCAGCATCCAAGAAGTGAAATGTGTACATAAAAAGATGTACCTTGTCACTCAATCTAATGCACTAAGTGTCATGCTAACCCAAATCTTCTCCCAAGCATGTTCATATAGGTTGGGTCTAATCTTCCAATTGCTTACATAAATCCTCCAATCATTAACTCTTCTCCGCACAATGATTTATCTCACCAATCAGCCTGTTCCTCAAGAACATGCTTAACAACTTCATCTGTTGTCTTGTAACTTCTACTGTGGATCACAAAACAACTTCTAAATCATATCAAGGACTCTTCACACATTCCCAATCTTATCTTTAGAACCGCAAGGCATCATATCATCTTGTGGAGAAATGAGGACCATCATAACTCAGACTTTGTCTCTGTCAAACTCTATAAGACACTATGCCAATACTTAATAGCTTGTAGCTAACCTTCCGGTGAACTTCAAATATCCTAAATCTGGAATAAGACACTTCATATAAGTGTTTACAACACCTCAAAAACCACATAAAAAAATACTTATCTGTGGAGGAATGCAGACTACTTCACCATGCTCTGTTCACTATTTCTGCTATACCTTTACTTACCTGGACTTAGACATTTCTCCAAGATGAATTCTGGAAGAGATCAGGACTTGACCTTTGAATCATAACACTATCAGACAACTAAGAACATCATACCTAAACCGTATCTGCAAGTCTTCAATTGCAGAGGCATACTAGCTTATTTACTGTCCTTATTCTGCATGCTTTCCATACTAGCCATTTTCTGACAACCGGTCCTGGAATCAAATATGTTTTTCCAGAGATATCTCTTCTTGTCATGGTGATAAGATCTCTAAGATTTGTTGCCATCAATGACAACATACAGATCCATATCGGAGCAGTGTCTCTTGCCAACAATCTCCCCCTTTGGCATTGATGGCAACACTTAGTGAAAAATGCTTGACTGCTCCCCCTGAGATGATTATCCATTTTTCACTAGTCTACTTCTCCCCCTTTGACATCAATGGCAAAGGGTGTGATCCAGACTTCAAGAACTTGTCAAAATTTGAAACTTTGATGTATTTGGCCACATATTTTCAAGTGCAATCTACCTCTTTGTATTACATGTATTTGAGAATGTCATTGAATAAGTTCTTGATCTGAGCCCACTCATTTTCCCAATATTTCTAAGCATTATCCAAATTTTGAATGTGTCCAATGTAGAGAAAGGCTAAAGCCTCTGCCTTGTTGTGATCAGAAGGTGTGCCTATTTGTGCAGCTACCCTAGCTTTTGTAGTAAGATTTGTCATTGAGTCTAGTTTAGGGTAGACTAGTCTCCTTAGTTGTCCCATTTTGCTTTTTATTTAATATTTTCAATTTAATAACTCAGTTAGATCATTGTGGATGAGGATGACTTCTACTTCCTTATTTCCAACTGATTCTATTGCCAGATCAAATTTGTTAGAGATGTCCATCATTCTCTGTTCCAGCTCATTGATCTTTTCTTCAATCTCTTGAGTTGCTTTTGGCCAAGATAGGCAAAATTTATACACATCTCCAGCTTCTTTCACAGCTCTTTGAATGTTGGATATTGAATTATCTAATGAAATCTTGTTCTTGGCTAGCATTGTCTTTAATTCTTCCAGTCTTTTTCCTTCAAATTCTTGCCTTACTTTTGTTTCTGCAGATTTCTCAAACGATTCAAACTGATTACTTACTAAATTTATTAATCCCTTCAAATAACTTGTTGTGGGCATGGATGAATCCCTCTTGTGGGTAGGTAGTAGCTTCTCCAAGATCCTAGATGCTTCATCAATCAGGTTACTATCCTTAGTAAGTGATTTCAACAACTATTCTTGAGCCTTTGTGTGAACAATTGAAGCCCACTTAAATTTCTGTGTCAGAGACATTGTGTCCAGATTTATTTGGCCCTGTAGTAATTTTGGTTCATCCCAATCTTGTTTCTCCTTTTCAAGCACTTCTTTTGCTAAAGTAGCAGTTTCTCTTGTCACCTTATCTTTACAAAGTGAGACTTTCTTTTTCTTTTCTCCTTTAATTGTGGCTTCTGCGATGGATGAGATCTTTATTCTTTTTCTAAGACTAGATTTTGGTCTCTCCTCTTCAGATCTCTGGTCTTTCCTTTTTGGAGTGCTTGTGAACTCAGATCCTCCTGATTTGGTTTCTACCTTCCTTAATTGTTCATCTGATGTTCTTTCTAACTATTCAAGTTCCATCAACATACTGGAAGATAATTCTAAGAAAGTTCTGAATCTATCTTCTTTGGGATCAATAGCATTACTTAGTAGTGTATCAACTAACTCAGTCAAGACATCTTCTGTAACTTCATAACCTAGTGCAGGGACCCATACAGTTCTTGGTTCCATAGCTTCCATAAAGCATTTATCTTTATCTACCATGAATACAATGTCCTTCTTATACTTTATCACCACTTTTTCAAGTATTTAGAACCTTCTTACCATTTTCTGTTGAAAATCTCTGAAATAATTCCACAAGATTTTATTTTGTATATCAGGATTACCCAAACTCTATAAATGATTTCTTATTTGAGAAGCTATAGGAATGTGGTCGAGCCAGATAACATTTCCTAGACCAGGTACCTCTTTTAAGAAGTAGAAGAGTAAACATGTAATCAGTGTTCCATATTTGAAAGAATGATTAGTTTCTTTTGCCCTTTTAAAATTCTCCATAAGTTCATTTTGCAACAATTCACAAAGATCATAATCAGTATTATTTTTTATCATGTCATACGCTATGTATACGGTTGATGCAGACACATAGTTTTCTTTGTTGGAGAAGTATATTTTGTATCCTGTAATCATTGATGCAAATCTGACAACTGGATTCCTGATGTCATTCACTTTAAGGTCATTTTTCTCAATTTTGGCTCCTGTTAGCTGCATTACCACATTGTTCTTCATTTTCTTTATACCTGGAACCCTTCCAGAAGAGCTCATACTTGTTACTGCTTTAATGGCTTCTTTGGTTATCAAATAGGGTTCATCAAGCCATAAAAATTCATCATGAATTATGTTTAGAACAAGCTTGACCCATGCATCAATCAGAATTGCAGGAAAGTCCAACCAGGTGTCAAATTTCTTTTCTCCTAGGACTTTGTAATCATCTTTCAGCACAATTTCCATAGTAGTCAGTTTGTCGAAATATAGTTTGCTTAACTTCATATGATCATATTCTTCTAATCTGGTATGAATGTATGCCCTGATATCTTCCATATGCAAGAACCCATGTGGAGTAATTGAGAATGCCCCTAACGGATCATTTTTTGGTAATTTGAAGAATTGTTTCTTAAACTTGGGGTGAGACATCTTTCCTATCTCGATTACATGAGGAGTAAACATTTTTCTAGAATAGCTTAAGTTTCACAGTAGGGTTGCAAGATGCAAATACCTCTTTCGCTGGAGTAGGGTTTCCTTGATCTAAAATTCTCCAAACCCTTCAAATCTTGGTTGTTGTGGCTCAAAGTTTGTTCTAATCTCTCTGAATGCTTGATGGATTTGAGTGTAAAGTGATTTGAGATTAAAGAAGTTTCTTTTTATCCTTCACACAACGTGACCTAGATGTCATTAAATGCCTATTTCCAAAAAGTTGTTAAAACCCTTTATTGTAGAACACAGTCAATTAGGATTGTTTCGCAATATACCGCATTGACTCCTTTTCTTCCAGTTCTTCTTCTAATAGGTGTGTTGCATCAGATTCCATGATGCATCTTCATGCCAGATTCTAGCACCCAATTTTTGGTTGGGGGATTTGAATTTTCTACACTGCTCCCCCTAAGCCAGAGATTTCAATTTACTTCCCGGAGGAGGTATCTGCACCAAATACTAGTCTGGATTGATCTCTGACTTCAATTTCTCCTTTCTTGATCCATACCTTGTTCATTTCTTTCTTGGTTTCAACCGGATCAACCTTTTCCTTTCCCTTGTCATTTCTCTGCTATGTTTTCCTTTCTTCAAAATAGTGATTTCTCTTCTCATTCCTGCTTCTGCAAAACCTTGCAACATGTCCAAATTTGTTACAATTGTAGTACACCACATTCTTTTTACCTTGATTCCTTTCATTGATTGAATTTAATGTGCATTAATTAGCCATATGTCCAAATCTATTGCATGCAAAACACTTTCCATTGAATGATTGATTGTTCCTTGTATTTTGAAAGTTAGTTCTCACTGAGCTTCTGCATTCATTCGATATGTGTCCAAATCTATAGCATGCATTGCACCTAATAGGTTTCTGACTTACTTTACTTTTGCAGATAACGGCTTTATGACCAATCCTATTGCAAGTGTAGAATTTACCTTTGAATGACTGATCATTCCTTTCATTGTTGAGACTTTTCTTGAACTGATTTCTACATTCATTCATTCTATGACCAATTTTCTTTCAATTGAAAAACTGACCAGAGAATAATCGAGTCTTTTGATTTATTCTACTTCTACACTGAGTAGCCTTATGACCAAACTTATCACATGAATTACAATAACCATTGAAAGATGGGTACCTTTGAGCATTTGGTTGTCTGATCGGAGGTCTTCTAGGTCTTCTTCTTTGATTTTTGAACTGGTATCCTTTATTTTTCCTTGGCTCAGTGCTTATTTTCCTAGAGTTTGAACTTTCTCCTTTCTCAAATCCTAAGCCATATTTGTCATTAGCATTCTTCTGGCTAGCAATCATTTCATCAAGCTTGGCAATACTTATCTTGAAGTTTTCTTCAAAGCTTCTGGCCTTTTCTAGATCTATTTTTAAACTTATAATCTCTTTTTCAAGTTTTGCACAGTCTTCTGATCTATTCTTCACAATCAAATTTAGATCATCTTCCTCTCTTGTTCTTTCTGCAACTTCTGCTTCCAAATCCTCTAGGGCTTCATTTGCTGATAGCAGTTGGTCACTAAATTCCTTGTATTTGTCTTTAAATTTCTTGACTTGTTCCTTAAGCTTTAAGATGCATTCATCTACTTGTTGCAAGTTTTCTTTCATATCCCTAACTTCTGCTTTAGATTTTTCAAGATCCATAAGAGCCTCTTCTAGCTGGTTGCACCTTTCATAGCTTACATACCTTCTTGCTGCCATGATCACACTATCCCAGATCTTCCTCAACCTGTCAAACTTCTTCCAAGGAACCTCGCTCTGATACCAATTGTTGATTGTCAGGAACATTGAGAGGGGGGGTGAATCAATGTTCTATAAATCTTTTCTTGAACTTTTACTTTTAAACATTTCAAAAGAATAATCAAATAGAAGTAAAATATACAACTGAGCAGCATCCACAAAAGCATGACACATAACACCAAGATTTTACGTGGAAAACCCAAAATGAGAAAAACCACGGAGAGGATTAGCTCTCAAATATATATTGCAATCTTTACAAAAAAGATGTTTAGGCTTGGTCACTCCATGGGCCTAGAACATGCTAGCTTATAGCCATGAAGTACAACTAAGTTTAGCAGGCACACTACCTCAACCCTAAACGTAGCAAGATTACAAGGGTTGTTAAACCTTGAGGGCTGTTAAACCCTACTAAAGGATTACTACCGGCTTACTACATTGATGACAAAAACTTGCTTCCAAACAGATCACACATGATATTTGAATACTGCTTCAGCATCTGCCACTTTGCCATGGTGCAATCATTTAACAATTGTATTTTGAATCCCAAGTCTTCATCACTGTTGATCCTCTAACTCTAATCCACTATTTGCATCTTCACATCACACCCACACTTCACACCAAACTCAACCAAAATTCATCGCCTTTATATATCCGCATCATGATTTACTTCATAATCAGGTCAGCATCCAAAAAGTGAAACGTGTACATAAAAAGATGTACCTTGTCACTCAATCCAATGCACTACGTGTCACGCAGACCCAAATCTTCTCCCAAGCATGTTCATATAGGTTGGATCTAATCTTCCAATTGCTTACATAAATCCTCCAATCATTAACTCTTCTCCGCACAATGATTTATCTCACCAATCAGCCTGTTCCTTAAGAACATGCTTAACAACTTCATCTATTGTCTTACAACTTCTACTGTGGATCACAAAACAACTTCCAAATCATATCAAGGACTCTTCACACATTCCCAATCTTATCTTTAGAACCACAAGGCATCATATCATCTTGTGGAGAAATGTAGACCATCAGAACTCAGACTCTGTCTCTGTCAAACTCTATCAGACACTATGCCGATACTTAATAGCTTGTAGTAGCTAACCTTACGGTGAACTTCAGATCTCCTAACTCTGGAATAAGACACTTCATATAAGTGTTTACAACACATCAAAAATTGCATAACAAAATACTTATATGCGGAGGAATGCAGACTACTTCACCATGCTTTGTTCACTATTTCTGCTATACCTTTGCTTACCCAGACTTAGACATTTCTCCAAGATGACTTCTGGAAGAGATCAAGACTTGACCTTTGAAGTATAACACTATTAGACAACTAAGAACATCATACCTGAACTGCATCTGCAAGTCTTCAATTGTGGAGGCATACTAGCTTACTTACTATCCTCTACTCTACATGCTTTCCATACTTAGCCATTTTCTGACAACCGGTCCTGGAATCAAATATGTTCTTCCAGAGATATCTCTTCTTGTCATGGTGATAGGATCTCTAAGATTTGTTGCCATCAATGACAACATACAGATCCATACTCGAGTGGCATCTCTTGCCAACATTTGGGTGGTGATAGATAAGGAGAATAGGTAGTTTGGTATATTTTCTATTTATGCCCCCAATAAACATAGAGAACAAATAGAGCCATGGAATTAGATGAATAACAAGATACCAAAAATCCCTTGGGTTGTGGCTGGGGATTTTAACATTGTGGAACATAGAGAGGATAAGATTGGAGGGAACTATGCAGAATGGAAGGGCAATGAACAATTTTTTTGGTTGAGAATGAAAAAATCCTTGTCTTTTTGATCCCCTAGAAGGGAATAAGGCCACAAGTCAAGTAATTTGGTTTTCATGGTGTAATTCACATAAAGATAACAAAATAATCTATTATAGGATGGATAGATTCTATGTAAATAAAGATTTTTTTCCATTTTCAGAGCTCTAAGAAATCCAAGGTTGTAAGGGTAATCCCCAATACCCCATCAAACCATCATCCAATACAAGCTCTTATCAACACTAAGGTTCAAGATAGGGGGAAGATATCCAGAAAAGATAGTATGTTCAAACTGAATACATAGTTGCTTTTAGACATCAATTGCCTTGATGGGATCTGTAATCTAAGGCTTATCATGAAAGCCATGGCTGATAAGAATAAAGCAATATAGTATTGCAATGATTTTTTCAATGCAAGTAAGGGGCTATTCCAAGTATGTGGGAAGAAAATGGCACTAGATAGAAGGAGAAATAAAAAAAATTCTTCAAATTGAATTCTTGGAAATAGAAGGGTTGTTGCAACAAAACCCAGATGATAGAGAAAAAATTAGACAGCTTGGTGAAATAAAAAACACATTTAGAAGACTAGAGACATTCAGGGCCCAAGGGGCTAAAGTGAGGGCAAGGATTAATTTGTTAAAAGATGGGGACAGAGGTGAAAAATATTTTTTGACATTCTTAGTCCCAAATTCAAAAAGGAGTACGTAGGACCTATTAATGAAAATGGTGTCACTTTTAATGACATAGAGGATATAAAGAGATTGTTTAGAGAATTTTATCAGAACCTCTTTAGGGCTGAAGATCAGAGTGTAGAGTGTTTGAAGGCCTAGAAATTATGCTCGAATATATGTCCTAAAAATATTGATGAGGTGATTTCTAGAAAGTTAAAAAAAAATTCCAAAGGGGAGATCAAAGAAGCCATTTTGTCGATGGAGGATGGTAAGTCTCCTAGGCAGGATGGGCTACATGTAGAGTTCTACAAAGCTAACTTATCCTAGGGGGTGGATGACCTCTAGGAAGTATACCAAGAGGATTGTAAAAGAGGATCTCTGGGGAAGGATCATATAAATAGAGGTATCATCAAATTATTACCTAAAGATGGGGACAAAACTAACTTAAGGAATTAGAGGCCAATTACCCTATTGAATGTATCCTATAAGATTGTTGCCAAAGTCTTGGCAAGAAGACTCACTAATATTCTACCTAAAATCATTAATGACACCTAGACTAGATTTATAAAAGGAAGGTACATTTTAGAAAACTTGTTAACAGGTTGGGAGGCATTGCATTGGGCAAGATCAACAGGTCAAAATATAGGTATCCTATTTTTGGACTTTGAAAAGGCTTATGACATATTTGAATGGTCTTTAATTCTAATAGTATTAAAAGCCTTTAGCTTTCCCCAAGAGTTCTGTGACATGGTTAATATGCTCTTTAGGGATACCTCTGCTCAAATTGATATTAATGGATCCTTAACTGAACCATTCAACATGGAGAGATCGATTAGGCAGGGTTTCCCTTTAGCACCTGTACTCTTTGTAATTGCTTCAGAATCCTTGTTCCATATTCTAAGAATAGAAAGGTTATCAAGGGTAATGAAGGGCATTAGGCTTCCTAATGAGAGCATGTTATTAAACATGCAATTTACTGATGATATTACATTATATCCTATGCTTGAAAAGGATAATTTGAATAACATAGAGAATAGGTTGAACATGTTTTGTAAAGCCTCTGTGGATAAAGTATCATTCAATAAATCTATATTGTTAGTCTAGTCAGATAAGCCTCCTAAGGGGTTGGAGGAGGGTAAATGGTAGTGGAGTGGTCCCCATAGGCAAGTTAGATTCCTTGGGATCCCCTTTTTTGTTGATCCTTCTCTTAAATTGATGTGGAACTGGATGTTTTCAAAATATGAATTGAAATTGAAAAACTGGAACAAACAAGTCATGTCTCTGGCAGGGAGAGTACAAGTGTGCCAAAAAATACTCTCTGCTTATTCTATCTTTTATGCTTCTATGTGGTTGTTCTCTAATCATCAAATAGATTGTATTCAAAAGCTTACCAAGGGTTTTCTATGGTCATATGGTAAAGGCAAAGGGAAAAAACATGTTGTGAAGTGAGAGGGGTGTTGTATGAGTAAGGAGAAGGGTGACCTAGAGCTTAAGGATATGACAATCTAGGGTGTAACTCTTGTTACAAAATGGATTATCAAATCTTTGGATGGGAGTGAACTGTGGAAGGTCCTTATTAGGAATAATATCAGCATATTTTGACCTAAGAAGGCTCCCCTATGGAATAATTTGCATCATCATGAATTTCTATTTGGGAAATTTAAGTCTAAAACCTTTAAGTACGCAGTGTTTGGGTCTATTTGGAGAGCATGGGAAATAGAACTTAAAAGTTTAATCTTAAACACAGAGGCAATCAATTGCAAGAAAAAATGGATTGTAGGGTATAGATCATTGTGGTGAAACTTGAGGCACAAAAATAAACCATTGGCCCTGTTGTAGGGTTGCTCTGCCCTTAAGTGGTGTAAAAAAGGTCTTTCTACCTTTGATGATTTGATGAAATATGTAGGCATAAAATCATGGGAAGATGTTAACTTGGAATTTGGTTTACCTAATTCTTAGAGAAGAACTCATTCTATAATTTACAATGCTTTTTTCAAAAAAACCAGGTCAAGCAAAGAATCTAGGTGAACTAGATTGGTTGGAAAAGTTAGTATGCGAAGATGGAACAATAATACTGAAAGGTGAACCTAAGAAGTTGTACAAGCTGCTATCAGACTCCCTAGTAGTACATGAACATAGTATTAGGGTGTGGTATTTGAATGTCAACCACAAATTATTAGCCTCATCCTTTAGTTTATTTTGGTCTAAATTACATAGAACCTAAGAAGGGTAGTTTTAGATGGCTCTTGCTACTTAAGAAGCTTCCTATAGGGAAAATAGTTATGTGTGTCCTCTATGTAATACTATTGAGACTTGTGAACATATATTTTTTGAGTGTCCTTTTGTTGTGAATGTATGGTCAATGTTTATGGGTAATATAAAAGGTTGGTCCTCCTTGAATAAAATGAACTAGAAAGAAATACTTTGTGGGATCTTAGTGGAATGGCTCTTAAATCTAATATATTTTTGTTTTATCTAACTACTGAAATTTTATGGGTTCTGTGGAAAAAAGAAATGAAGATCATTTTCAAGGCAAGAGGAGGTGGCTTACTGGGTCTGCTTTTAGACTCATTTTGTCTGATGTTTATATACAGGTTTTATTGACTATGGAGCTCCCAATTGACAGATTTATGAAGATACTAGATGAGGGATCAAAAGTGATATACAGGGTAGATATATAGTATGCTAAGTTATAGCATCATGATATGAGGAAACTACAGCAAAAGTTTAATGATGAACATTGACTTTCAAAACAGGTATTGTAAGCAGTACAAACTAGAAAGAATGAGAGATGAGGCACAAAAGGATCTAGAAGTGACATTCCAAAACTTTAATGTTGATAGTATCCAGCTCAGGGCCTCTCCTCAAATAGACACTTTCAATGGTGTAGAATCATTTGATGCAAGTGATAACATGAAACATTTGGAGAATTTGAACATGAACTTAGATCAGGTGACAAGTGTCAATAGGCAAGACAATGATTCAAACCTTCAAGACAGTGGACATAATAGGTTATCCTTCTTCCCTCAAGTTGAACAGCAACAGACAGAGTTAGAGCAGTAGATGAATAGGCAGTTGGAGACCAATAGATGGGAACAATGCATAACAAGAATATGGACATGAAATTGTAGCAAAAAAGATGTGTATTGATAGTTTTTTGACAGTAGGCTACAGAAGGTCAAAGGACTTGAATTATATAATATTGATAAACCTTATGTAGTATAGTTATATATTACATACTCTGCATAAATTGTTGTTTTTTGAATTGTATATATATTGTGGCTCCCTAGGCCACAATCCTATACTGAAGTATTTTTTGATAAATATATGGTGCTCTATCTTCAATTCAGAAAAAAGACTCATCATGTGTGGTACCTTATTAGGTAAACTCAATCCTAGGATGAAATCCATGAAATTTGAAATACTACATAGTGGTGGCAATCCTTTAGGTACTCCACTATCCATGATATTGTCAAATTCCTTCAACAACACATCCAACTCTAGCTCCTTTGAGCTATGTAGCTTACTTTCTTCCATTAGTGTAGGCTTCACAACCATTGCATAACACTTCTACAACTCTTTAATTTTTGTAAGATGGGTGACCTAAACACAAGGAACTTAGTATTCTTGTCTAATAGGTACTTGTGCAGCCATTATAGGGGATAGTTGGCAATAAACTTAAATCAAAAGCACTTACGTGTGGGGGGGCTTTTCTAAAGTACTCATCAATAATCAATTGTAGCAATAATCTTTCCTAAAGCTCAATTAAACATACAACTATCATAAAGGACAAGGGGCTTGAACCTTCTCTATTAATTGACAAAGCAATATTAAAATGAGAACATTCCAATTCCCTTACACTACTCCAAATGGATCCTTATATATCATAAGAAGGCTTCAAGAAAACTTCTAGAACACACTATTCTAACAAGACAAAAATAATATGGATCCTACCACTTACTAGGTGGTGGTGTCTCTACATCATGGTGTATATAAAAATATTCCTAATGTTGAAGTGTTCCATAGTGCACCACTTATTTACAAAAGTGTTTGTGTACCTTACATACCCCAAATGGGTCATTACAACAATCAAGCCAATTAACTATGTTTTCATCCATCAATTCTTTCCCAT
Source organism: Cunninghamia lanceolata (assembly GCA_027924645.1). NCBI lineage: Eukaryota > Viridiplantae > Streptophyta > Pinopsida > Cupressales > Cupressaceae > Cunninghamia > Cunninghamia lanceolata. Next base: position 4,946,581 of record BSBN01000424.1, on the reverse strand, counting down.
AGGATGTACCTTTAGATGCTTGCTTTTACTTTATGTCCAACTGAACCATACTTTTGGTAGGTGGATGTTCATTTTCCCAATTATTTAAAATTGCATATATTTAGCACGCCTTGTGGGGGAAGTTGACTATACATCTAAAATTTCTACATGTGATGTTGATGTTTCTTCTAGAGTTTGTGATTGATGTAAACTTTGACTCCATTTATGAGTTGGATAGGCCAAAGGCAATGACTAAGAAACTTTATTACAATATAATTAACACCCAAAGATCTTTCCCATTAATCAATATGGAAGATATGTGTGATTTCTTTAATGAATGGTAGCATAGATCTAGACAATCCTCAAGGTAGGATCATTTCCTCAAAAACCTCATTTTCTAATAAATATTTTATCAATACAATGGATCTCATACTCCATTTATGACTATTAGAAAGAACACAAAAATAATTATTATAATTTAAGTAAAAATCTAAAGCAAGACAATTGGTAAAATAGGAGTATTTTTGAGCCAATTTCTACGAGATTAAACTGACTATACTAGTTTATTTTCTTATTGGGGAAGATACTTTGGATTTCTACCTTAGAACATGTTAATATGAGCCATTTCTCTTGTGAGAGAGTTAAACAAACAATTATCAATAGGATTGCTCCTAATAAAATCAAATTTTCATTGTCTATTCTTACTAGGAATTTTTTGGCAAGAAAAGATCATGTCATTAGTCCACTACTTAAATAATTGCAAGGATTTCTTTTTTGAAAGAGAAATAATTTAAGCTCATGGTTCTTATATTGACCTAACTTATACATACATAGTCATTTTCCTCCATTATACTTCAATAGGATTGCATCCCAATTATTCTATGAGGCATCTCTTTGGACTATGAATAGCCCTAAAAAACAAGTTGTTAGTTCCAGTAACTCTTTTTGAAAAATTACACTAGAATAGGGTTGAAGTTGTTAGAAGATAATATTATTAGGGATCAAACACTTATGATATTTTTAATGTTCTTATTTTATTTAATGCTTATAAAAGTACATTCTTTGAATACTCCTTGTAACAATTAATAAATTAATAAACTATTGAATAGTTCTTAATTTATTAATTGTTAAACAAAAGTAGGTTTTTGAAAGGTTATGGTAACTACCCTTTTGGGTATTTTACCATCCCTTCTCCTTATATTTAAGGGAGGATTCTTCTCTACATTTGAGTAAGAAAAATAAAAAATTGGAATCTACATGGAAAAAGAGTGGAAAGCCTATGGAAGTTGGGAGGAGTGTAAGGTTCTATCTAAATTTTTAGACACTTTTGTAAGTGTTCTTAATATTAAAATGCTATTATTTATGGATTTTTTTACCAGTAATAGTTTTCCCCACGTAAATTATTGTATTTATGTAATGTTGTTTCATTTTTCATTATTAGTTTATTATTTAAATATTTTATTTATACAATGTTCATTATTAATGAATGTTGTAATTTAAATATTTCTAATTCTTTAACATGGTATCGAAGTAGAATTCAAGCTATAATAATCTTCAAAATGGACTTTAAAAAATTCTTCATTTAAATCTAAAAAATCAAAAAAATTATATCTCAAATACCTTGAACTTAATAAATTCTAATACATTTTAGGGATATGAAAATTTCCCTAATTTTAATTTCTTTTATGGGCTCACAAATTAATATTCCTCCCATTATGCTTTGATGGAGGTCCATACCCTTTGCATGATTATGGAGGATGCTAGCAAAGGTTAGAGAGTCATACTTTACAACCACCCATTACATTTTTCTTAAAATCTTTAAAAACACTTCTCAAAATTTCCATTTCAAATGGGTGAAAGGATATTGCCTAGCCACAGGTCTAGGTAGCATCATACCTGCAACATGCATTTGCTTGAAAGTTTATTAAAAAATAAAAAAAAATAGATGTTGCCCTACACAAGGCACACCATGTAGTAGGGTGAAAACCCTTCCTCTTAGGATGTGGCTGCCATTAACTAGTATACCTATATTTAAAAAATATATCTAAAGTACGTTGAGAGAAATCCTTCTCGAGGCACATATTCCACCTATGTGAGGTAAATTGATTAAAAATAGGGGCCTTGAGAAGGATATCTCTCGGTGTACTTTAGATATGTTTTTTAAATATAGGTATACTAATTTTTGAAGCTATAATGAAACTACTACCTCTAGTTTTACCTTTTTCAGAACTTGTTTTGTAATTCTCTGCTCATATTTTTATATCTTTGAATTTTTATTTTTAAAAAGTAAGACATAATTTGAAAGATTAATATGAAATTTTAATATCAAGATTCAATAATCTAAAACCAAAAATTCTTTTATCAATAATTAATGGAGACTTCCCTTATACAAAAGTTAAGAATAATAACCCTTTACACAAACTAAAACCTAATTCAAAATAGAGACAAAAAGATCAAGCCTTCATGAACTAAGTAACAATCTTTGAATAGTGAGTCACTGCATGCTTTGCAATCTCTTGAGGAAGACAAACCCTCATAGTTGTATGAATCTCTCATATGTTGATGATATTCTTTTTGTTGTGGCAATTAAAGTTGGTTGCCTTGGTCTCAATTTTCTCAAACATCTCATTGATAAATTTGTCAATAATTACCATAGCTTTGCTCAAAATATTGATATTTGGGTGCACTTGTTTGAGAGTTTTAAACAAGTAGATCTTAAAGATCTTCTTGTTCTTTTTATTTATTTTTGTACATTTCTTATCTTGAACTTTTGTCTAGGTACCTTCTTTTCAACCTTAGAAACCGTCTCTTTTTCTACATTGTCAGTCATGACCTCCTTTTCCTCCACAATGGGCCTCTTCTCTATTCTTTTTGCCATAGATAAGCACTAAAAAAATTATATCGTCAAATTAGAAATTAAATCACAACATTATGTTAACTGACAAAAATAAAATAAAATTTAACTTTACTATTTAAATAAAGTTAAATCAATAAAATTAAAAAAACACCTCACACAATTAATAAATTTTAATAGAGTTATATACTAATTTAATGATTACACTTCATAAATTTAACATGATTATACTTTTAAAATAAATAATAAAATAATAAAATAAATATAAAAACTTGCTTAAATGACAAAAGGCATATAAAAAACTAAAGAACCCCATATAAACATTATTTTTCTTCTTATATTTAGAATAGAATATAGAGAAATATAAATATAAATTTATAATAGAATAGAATATAAACTTCTTAAATATAAAATTATCAACACATCATATAAAAAAGTAAATATAAAAGAAAACTAAATTTATATTCTATTGAATTTCTCTATATTTTATTATGCTTATAAACATCATAAATATAAAAAACTAAATTTATATTCTATTCTATTCTAAATTTATTAAACTAAAGTAGGAATCTCTTTAAGTAATTAATTCTAATTTTAAATTATGATGTGTAATAAAAATAAAAATAAAAATAAGTAGAAAAACATTTAAAAACACAAAATAAATTCATATTGAATAATACAAAGTAAATAAAACTTTAATTAAGTTTTAAACATTTAAAAAAGCACAATTTATGATTAAAACTTTAAGTTGCTTCTAAAAATCAATAACTTACGAAAATATCATATCCTTCCATGCAAAAATATTAAAACTTGCCCAAATGACATATAAAGAACTTACTCTTACACTATTTTTTTCATTTTCACTCTAATTGTTTTCTTATGCAGGGATGAAAATATGAAGGGATTTGATGAAAGTTGGATTTAAATCTGAAGGAATAAAAAATAGAAGTAATAGCAGTAGGGTTTGATTTGATTAACAAGACTTCACAAATTTCTCCAAAGCAGAGGGATCGCACCAATGGAAAAACTCAAGAAGATGTCTTTTACGTAGGAGTACATAATAGGGGGATATACAGTGAAATATGGGAAATTAATTTTTTGCATGCAGGTGAATGCAATCTATTATTAGATTTTATATTCAATGTTTAAAATCTCATTATAAAATTGATAACTAAATGCAAAGCCACAATTTACAGAAATAAGAATGAAATTGAAGCATGAAGATAAAGAGGACATTGAAGAACTTCATCCAGACCTTGGATGGATTCCTCCTGATTTTTTTGGTTTATGTTGGCACTCCCTTTGAGCTCACCTGAAATCTTATCTACATGTTTAAAAAAGGAGGCAATGTAAATATCTTGCATTGAAATAAATTGTGGTAGAAAAACAAAAACTGATGTAGAAACCAAAATGAAAGCAAAAACCACCAACATCGTTCGAGACACCAGTACCACAAAAGCATTGAAGGTTTTGAACAATGGAATGCATCTTATAAATACCATTGCACTACCCAACATTTTATAATTTTTAATTCTCACGATTATGCACGACTCAGTACAATAATTATTTCCAGTCCTTTCATCTTCCCCACTCCTTTCACCTTCCATAAATAGGTTTTTTTATTTCTCCATAACTATCCAAAATCATAAATGTAATTATTTCTCTATCCATTTGGCTTCCAAATGAATCTTATTTAAACAAATTTATTTATTTATACATTTTATTATTTTTGTTTACTACTTATGGGAGTGCTGCCACTACCGCCATGCATTGAATTTTATTTTATTTTATTTTTTGCTTTTTTTTTAAATTTTATGTTTTTTATTTACTGGTTACGGGAGTGCTACCACTGTAGAATTCCTCTCAGCATAATAAAGGGTAAAAAAATGTATTCAATTTTAAAGACAGAAATCCTTTTTTGTATCCACATTTTCCCTAAGATTGAGTGCTATCCTCCAAGTGGCATGGGGTCATCCCACAATAATGGGTTACACTTTTTGGCCAAACTTGACATTGAAATCAATATTTTAAACTAAATCTTCACGTTATGACACCTATAGCCACTAAAGGGATTTGATGAAAGTATGAAGGGATTTGATGAAAGTTGGATTTAAATCTGAAGGAATAAAAAATAGAAGTAATAGCAGTAGGGTTTGATTTGATTAACAAGACTTTACAAATTTCTCCAAAGCAGAGGGATCGCACCAATGGAAAAACTCAAGAAGATTTGTCTTTTACGTAGGAGTACATAATAGGGGGATATACAGTGAAATATGGGAAGTTAAATTTTTGCATGCAAGTGAATTCAATCTATTATTAGATTTTATATTCAATGTTTAAAATCTCATTATAAAATTGATAACTAAATGCAAAGCCACAATATACAGAAATAAGAATGAAATTGAAGCATGAAGATAAAGAGGACATTGAAGAACTTCCTCCAGACCTTGGATGGATTCCTCCTGATTTTTTTGGTTTATGTTGGCACTCCCTTTGAGCTCACCTGAAATCTTATCTACATGTTTAAAAAAGGAGGCAATGTAAATATCTTGCATTGAAATAAATTGTGGTAGAAAAACAAAAACTGATGTAGAAACCAAAATGAAAGCAAAAACCACCAACATCGTTCGAGACACCAGTACCACAAAAGCATTGAAGGTTTTGAACAATGGAATGCATCTTATAAATACCATTGCACTACCCAACATTTTATAATTTTTAATTCTCACGGTTATGCACGACTCAGTACAATAATTATTTCCAGTCCTTTCATCTTCCCCACTCCTTTCACCTTCCATAAATAGGTTTTTTTATTTCTCCATAACTATCCAAAATCATAAATGTAATTATTTCTCTATCCATTTGGCTTCCAGATGAATCTTATTTAAAAAAAATTATTTATTTATACATTTTATTATTTTTGTTTACTACTTATGGGAGTGCTACCACTACCGCCATGCATTGAATTTTATTTTATTTTATTTTTTGCTTTTTTTTTTAATTTTATGTTTTTTATTTACTGGTTACGGGAGTGCTACCACTGTAGAATTCCTCTCAGCATAATAAAGGGTAAAAAAATGTATTCAATTTTAAAGACAGAAATCCTTTTTTGTATCCACATTTTCCCTAAGATTGAGTGATATCCTCCAAGTGGCATGGGGCCATCCCACAATAATGGGTTACACTTTTTGGCCAAACTTGACATTGAAATCAATATTTTAAACTAAATCTTCACGTTTTGACACCTATAGCCGCTAAACCATTAGGAATTTGAAGATGATGAAAACTAGTGATTTGTGAGATTTTGTTTGTAGAGTATATATATATATATATATATATATATATATATATATATATATATATATATATATATATATATATATATATATATATATATATATATTTGGAGTTAAAGTGTAATTTTTTTTGCATCTCCTTTGATAACTAGTTTTTAATAGTAAACAACATTTTTTTAAAGTGATGTGTATTCCACAGCACATAACTTGTTTTCTACAAAGGATAAAATTCTGATTCTTTTTTATTTAGATTGGTAACACCAATATATAGTGTATGCATTTAGTTTCATAATGTTTTGTTGAATATATATTTTTAATTAATTTTTTAAGTCAAACCAATTATAATTTAGACATAGGCGTATTCCGTAAAACATAACTTTTTTTGTATGTATCAAAATTCAATTTTTTTCTTTTGTTGAAACAAGGACATCAATACCTAGTGCATAGATATTTTCTAGAATTTTGTTTCAGTAATTTACTAATTTTCCATGTGTGTAGAATAGAGAACTTGATGTTTGGTGAAAAACATACATTCACAAGAAATGAAAAATAAATATAACAATCAAATTACATATATTTAAAATTATATTTTTTGGGAAGCTTATAATAAGGACTACATACTTGCAAAGCTTTAATTTTAAATGAATTCATTTGATCCCTCAAAAGATAAATCAAAATTAGTTTTTTATCAGCATTTTGATAGGTGTAGAGGAGACTCCATTATAGGTATGGTTTAAAACTAGCGGGGTTTTATCCAAGGGGGTTTGAATCTAAGGGGGTTTGATCAAAACATCTTCAATTAAAATCCTTTAAATGGAACCTTTCAAGGCTTAAATCATTATATTTTCTAAAAATATGTGATTTTAGCAAAAATCAGGATGTCCCAGATAGTGTAACCCATTATTGTGGCAGCACCCCATGGTGTTGAAACGATAATAGAAAAGGATTGAGTTAGTATCAATTTCTTTATAGTTCTTATGCTAGGATAGCAACTAGGCATGTTTTCTAATAACTTGTTACAAGTGACATTTAATTTAAATGTTGGCAAAGGCTAAATAATTTGTATTTACAACTCATACACTAGTAGGAAATAAAATCTACATGGGATATTAGTGATGACAAGAAGGGCTTCTTGTTATGATTTTGTCCTTGATAATGTGATTTATTGGTGTCTTAGTATCCATGTAAATTGGGGTTTCATAGTATGTCTCTCTACAAATTCTTAAGTAGTGAATGTGATAACTCTTTTTTTTGGTAAGGAAGATAACATTTGGGGATATTTTATATTCTTGTGGCATAATTTATTTTTGATTAATTCAATTGGAGAAGAGGGTCCAAAACCCTTTACAAACCAGCCTAAAAGGTAGGGCAAAAGACAAAAATAAGCCCCAAACAAGCCAACCACAGTGCTCTAACAACACACCAACAACAATCTACTAAAAGAAAAGACCAACTACACAACCCTAGAACAAGGACCAACAAAACATATTGCCTTGGCCCTAGGGTGTAGAGCCGCCACATATTTGGGCAGCCCTTTCTTCCTATGCTGGACAACTATCCAAGAAAACTCCAAGTCAAAATCCTCGAAGCAAGGCGAGGGGGGGTTCCTCAGCTGAAGCTGCAATCGTAGAATCCACTGGAGAAACAACAGGAGAAGACAAAGCAATCATATCATGATTCAGAGGAACCACAACAAAAGACAATGGGGCAATAGCCTCCAAACCACCCCGAGGCACACCCAAAATAGGAGTAGGAGTCACCACCAGGTGTCCCGAAGCCACAGGAGTATGCAAAGGAGAAGAATCCACTGGGGACCAATCCTCAACCGACCTAGCCTCCAAGTCAAGAACAAAAAAATATTCCAAATGAGCATCCCACCACCACGACGAAGTCTTACAATAGGAGTGATGGCACTTCAAAGTTAGGTGTCCAACTGTGAAGTAGTGATGACAAAGGAAGGAAACCCCTCATAATCCAGTAGTTGGGATCGAGAACAATCACCCACCAACAAGACAACCTCAACAGTCAAAGGCTTGGAAATATCAATATCCACAAGAATGCGAGCATAGGTGCAGAGTCCCATCAAAATTGTACATTTGTCCACCATGAGGAATCGACCAATAGAGTTGCCAATCGCTTCATAGAAGGAAACCTCCCAGAAATGAAGGGGAAGATTAGGCAACCTAACCCAAACAAGCCTGATATTAATTTGTTCAAAAATGGCATTGAACTTAGGAGTCCAAGGTTTGAGCAGGAGGGAATCCTCACCCCACAACCACACCCTACAATCAAGCACAGTATCCCTAGCCTCTACAGAATCAAAAATAGTAATGAAAAAACCCCTTGCACAGGGGAAATATTAATATTACCCTAAACCAAGAGACTCCAAGATTCATAAATCCACTTGTTCATGTTCAGGAGGGATGACCAAAGACCATTAAATATGCTGGTCAAAGAAACTCTGTTGTAGTGTTCTCCATTCTCAGAGACTTCCTCTCCACATACCACCACAGGGGAGGTACAGGAGCATGGAAGAGGGTGAGAATGGGTCTTAATATTCTTAGAATGACCCTTCACCCCCACCACAGTAGAAAAAGAGACCCAAGCATCATTTGGGGACACACCGATAGCAGCGACCTCAAGGAACAACGTGGCAAGGGAAAAGCCTACAGTAGAAACACCCATGAGCCCATGTACCAGCGTACCCACCAAGAGATAAGAGGAGATGGGCATGGAAGCTACCATTGCACAAGTAGGAGAGGGAGTGGTCGGAGACATTTTGAAAAAATATTAACTTAGAAAATTTGTTGTCAAAGACAAAAAATAACAATTAAAATGCATCATATGAATGCAAAGCTAATAATTGATTTGTGGCATAATTTGTTTTAGTTATGATACTTGTGAAATAGATATAAAATGTAAGGGATATCTAATTCTAGTAATCACACTAATATCTAAAATGTTGTTCCTGCCAAACCAAGTAGGTGATCAATTTTTATAATCCTAAATCATTTAGGTTAAGGTCAATAAAAGGGCCGATTGAGTCTTGTTTTGTTATGTTCAATTTTGATTTTGTGACTAGGTTGAGTACAATTTGATGTTTCTTTTTTAAAATAAAAATTTTACTATCATTAAATTTATATGTGAATAATATATACTACATATATGACTTAAATATAGTGAATAATAAACTATTTAATTTTGTTTAATGTTCATTAATCTTGTAAATTTTTCTAACATGTGATATATGTTAGGACTATTATAACAAATGGCTTAAATATAGTGAATAATATACTATTTAATTTTGTTTTTAAATGTTCATTAATCTTGTAAATTTTTCTAACATGTGATATATGTTAGGACTATTTTCACAAAAGAGAAAAAGAAGGGGTAAAAAAATTCAAAAAAAAGGTGTATATATATATATATATATATATATATATATATATATATATATATATATATATATATAGAGAGAGAGAGAGAGAGAGAGAGAGAGAGAGAGATTCTTTGACAAAAAATATTTTTTAATAGGTTAATTACTACAAATTCTTCTAGATGGGGGCCACATTTTTTTTAATCAACAAAGCACAAATAGTATGTGGAAATAATTACTATATCTGGAAAATTGGGATAAAGGTAGAATTCATAGCTAGGAACCTATAGGTCATCATTGATTGTAAGAAAAAATAACCTACAAGTAGAAATATTAACCTTGATCTCATAAATTCTTGCAATAGTAGATGACAAGAAGCATTGTCAATTTTATTAAGGAGTATTGGAGATGAATTTATATTGCATATTAGAAACCTAGATTCACCTTCTGAAGCTTGGAATTTGTTAGAATTTATGCATGAAGGATCTAGGCTTTTAAAAATCATTAAATTAATATTAGATCTCTTTACAACTCCTATGAAGGGAGATGAAAAATTAATAAATTACCTTGCAAAAATCAAAAACATCAAATCTCAATTAGATGGATGCAAATGTGACCTAATAAAAGATAAACTTATATATTTTATAATACAAATAAATATTCATGAATGATTTAGGAATTATATTTCTATTTTGAATTCTAAATATTAAAACAAAGATGATCTTCTTGATTTATCGACACTCTCTTCTCTTCTTATTCAAGAAGAGTAGGTAATGTCAAACTTTGATTCCAAAGAAAAAGCACCAAAAGAAACATCTCAAAAAAATAGAGAAGGCAAACAAGTTTTTTTCCAAATCAGCTGTTTATTCTAGAGATTATCACAAATCTTATAAAATTAATTCTTTAAAATGCTTTAACTGTGGTAGATCAAGACACACAAGAATCAGTTGTTTTTTATAGATTTCATAAAAACAAAAATACTAATCATAAATTAAACTCAAATCACAATCAAAATAATAATATTGCCCTATATGCAACTTTATTTGCATCATCTGATGATGAATGGATTCTTGATAGTGGAGTATCTAGGCATATGAATTACATGTATGATATTGTATTTGATGTTAAATCTTGTAATGAAAAAATATACCTAGGAGATAATTCAGTAATAAAAGCTAAAGGAATGGGAAGATTTAATTTTTTTTTTTGCTTTGTAAACTGTGGGAAAGGGCCCACAACCCTTTATTAAAACATAAACAAATCCATATACACCAAATCTACCATGCAGGAAGCAAAGAAGAAGAATAGAATGAGAGATAGAGAGGAACCTAGAGGAAGAAGGAAAATCCTACACAAAACTATGAAGAAGATATAGGGGAACTTGAAACCTCAAGAAGAGACAACTATAGAAAGTTAAACACAACAAAAGGCTCCAACCCTATGCAAAACTAAACTCTTTTATTAATCTTCCTAGAAAGAAGAGCATCCATGGTCCACTGAGAGCCTTCCTCAATGGCTTCCTTGCCTTCCATGCGAATCTTTTCAGCCTTTGACTTCCTCCATTTTTTCTTCCTCACACCACCACAATCGGGTTTGGCTTTGCTGCTCTCAATCTGTGAATTCCACATTTCCAAGGAGGGGCCAAAACAAAGTCTTGATCAAAACCAGGGTCCAAATCATCCAAACCCTCCAAAAAGGGAAAAGTGCCTTCCGACTCAAAACCATCCTCCTCCACCTTAGAAGGAATATCAGATATATTATCATGTGGAATAATAGGAGAAGGTGGAACTACCAAAGGCTGCGTTAGAGGGAGAGACTCTGAAGGCTAAATAGAAACAAGCCCCGAAGCAGAATTTGGCTCCATGAATCTACCATGGTTCCTCCAAATGAAATCATCGTCTGGGGTTCTAGGCTTCTTCATCTATTTTTAAGGCACACATGCCTAAATCCAGACAAACACTTAAAAGTGCATGCCTCAATTTTGTGACCCAAGTTGTTGCAATGAAAGCACCTAAACATAAGCCCTTCAAAATTTAAAAATTGAGTCCAGGAACCAAAGGAAGAAGAGAGAATCTAGATAGAATGAAAAAGAGGTTTTGAAATGTCAACCATAGCATATGCCCTAATGAACCTACGAGTGGAAACCACCTCTTTCGAGTCCAACTTAACAAAGGAGCCCACTTGATTGATTAAATTTATGATAAGATCAACACTTCGCATAACCAAAGGCAGATTATAAAGCCTGATCCAAATAAGAACATTTGTGATCTTGGTTGAAGCTGGGTCAAAGAAAGGGGTCCATGGGGTAAGAAAGATACGTGATTGCACAAAAAACCATGGACTGTTCTAAACCACAAAATTACAATCTGCAACAGAGGTGAAGGTAAACAGAAAGAACCCAAAATCCAAAGGTTCAACCACTGGGGCAGAGAGATTACTCTACGTTGATTTAGCCCATTCCACAACTGAATCATAGGATAGTCATCTCTGCATAAATCTCAATATCAAAGAGCGATCACTAATGTCAGTAGAAATCTCCTTTACATAGTCATCAGGAATGTGAAAATCTAACGGCTCATCAGAAAAGGACACATCTAAATCCCCAATAGAAAAGGAAACGCCTCCATCTAGATGAACTAGCTTCGCAATGGGAGAGGAGGCTGGATCGAGTGAAGTCTTAGGAGGGGGAGGGTTAGGGTTAGCCCGATGAACCTACTCCACAAAAATCACTACACAGATGGAAAGGATTTGAACTATTGCTGCATGTCACTAGGGTTTCCAGAATTGAACCTGAAGGTTCCACCCCCTATGCATTTGCTTCACCCTGGATCAACCCCAACATATGGAAAGCAAGAGGAGGAGGAGAAGATATCATCATTTCTTATAGATCCAACCCCGAACCAGATTTGAGTGCATACCATTTTCTTCCAGCTCCAACCTCGTCACGACCTTCCCCTTTCTTAGCATCAATCTATTTCTTTCTTTTGCCCATGCCATGTGCATTCGTGCCCTACTTCTTTGAAATGCCCTCTCTTTCCCATCATATCTCTTCGCATTCCTTCCCACACTCACAGCAAAAAAACCTTCACTACAAGCATTTTTTTCCCCCAGACTCCCTTTGCACATCCTCACGCCAATAAAAACATGGGAAGATTTTAAAATTTTAATGAAACTATTGGAGATGCATTGTTTATTCCAAATTTAAGGAAAATTTTATTATTGATCATGTTCTCAACTTACTAAAGACAATTTCAAATTCTCTTATAAAAGATAAATGGTACATCAAATATCAAAGTAAAGTTATTATTTCTAAAGGTATTCAAAAACTAGTCTCTTTATTTTTAATAATATTTCAAAAGAAAATTTCTTATCTATGCAAGTAAGAATTAAAACACAATTATGGCATGAAAGATTAGGACATTTAAATATCAAGATCATGAATGAAATGTCTCATCATAATCTTATAATTGGATTACTTAAAATTGAAAACAAATTAAAACCTTGTAAAGGATGCCTCCTAGGTAAACAACGTACTCTACCCTTTAACAAAAGTCATAATGAAACTTCATCTAAACCCTTAAATTACTTCGTAGTGATCTAATGGGACCCTTTTAGGTTCCCTCTCTCAATAGGTCTCTATATACCTTTACAAATATTGATGATTATTCTAGAATGATTTGGTGATGTTACCTTAAAAATAAAAATAATTTGCTTTCAAAATTTAAAGAATTCAAAGCCATAGTCAAAAATTAGTCTAATCATAAAATAAAATCTATTAGAGCTGATAATGGCACTAAATACATAAACACAAATTTTGACTTTTGTGCTTTATACAAGATATAAAGAGAACTAACTTGGCCATATTCTCCCCAACAAAATTGTGTAGCTGAAAGGAAAAATTGAACCATCACAAAAATGATCCTCTATGTTACAATCTTCTAATGCACCTAAATTCCTTTGGATTGAAGCTATGAATACAACTATATATGGTTTGAATAGAGTTCCTACAAAATCCTTACATCTCTCAACTCCCTTAAAAAATGGTCAAATCAAAAACATAATACCTCTCATCTTATAATCTTTGGGATTCCTACATATGTTCTCATTCCTAAACAAAAAAGACAAAAACTTGATTCCATATCTTCTCATTGTATTTTTGTTGGATATGGAGGAAAAATAAAATGTTTCAAACTTAATGACCCTTCTAATTTAAGGGATATTATTCTGAGTTGAAATGCTCACATTCTAGAATCTCCCCTATCTAATTTTATTGATAATATTATTGAATCTTCTACTCCTAAAGAAAATGGTCAACTATCCTCAGACACGTATCCTAATCCACCCTCTAAAAGATGTAAGTGGGTTCCATCATTAATTCAAGATTCAAATGTAAAACCTTCTTCTTCCTAAGGTGACCAAAAGTCAACACACATATGTTTCCTTAATGATACTATATGAATTTGAACCCCAAACCTTTGAAGAAGAAAATCAAAATCAAAATTGGAAAAATGACATGCAAATAGAAGATAATACTCTTATCAAAAATAACAATTGGGATCTTGTTCCACCACCCTCTAACCAAAAAATTATCAAAGTTGTCATTGGCTTTATAAAATTAAATATGACTCCAAAGGAAATATTGATAAATATAAAGCTAGATTAGTGGCTAAAGGGTTTTCTCAAAAACATGGCATAGACTATGATGAAACATTTACTCCAGTAGCAAAAATGAGCACTATTCACTTGTTTCCTTGCTACCCAAAATGGATAAGAAATTCATCAAATGGATGTTAAAAATACATTCCTAAATGATGATCTACAAGAAGAAATATATGTACATCAACCAAAAGGCTTTAAATTACGACCAAAAAAAGAAAAGTATGTAAACTCAAAAGAAATCTTTTTGGACTCAAACATGATCCTAATCTTAGTATTCTAAAATAAATAAATTATTTCAAGTCCTACGATTTTCTAATTGTAAATCTGACAATGATCTTTTTTTTCAAAAATGAAAATAATCATATTACTATCATTGTCCTATATGTAGATGACTTGCTCCTCACAAGCAATCTTATATGTTTAATTCACAAATACAAGCATAAACTAAAACTTACCTTTGAAATGATCAATTTAGGTTATCTTCATCATTTTCTAGGTAAGTCCATTTTTAAGATCACCAATCTATTGTTATATCTTAGGCAAAATATGTTCAAAATCTAATTTCTAATTTAATATGTCTAACTCCAAACTAACTACTATACTTATTGAAATTAGAAATAAACTTGATTCTCATCCTCCTATGAAAAATTTAACCCTTCTCTTTATCATTAATTAGTAGGGAGCCTAATTTATCTTACTATATCTCACCCTAACATTACCTATGCAATAGGTGTAGCATAATGATTCATGCAAGAACCTTATGTTCAACATTGGAAAATGGAAAAATGTATTTTAAGATATACTAAAGGCACTCTTAACTTTGGTCTTTATTATACTCATACTAAAAATGCTCAAATATATGGATAGTGATGCTACCTTTGCAGGGGATTTCATAGATCAAAAATGCACTTAAGAAGATGTGTTTAAATTTGGTTTAGGTATAATTACATGGAGTTCAAAAAAAAATCAACTATAGCATTCTCCTCTACAAAAGTAGAATATCAAAGTGCCATTAAAGCAGCTAAAGAAGCTATTTGGATAAATCATATTTTAGAAGAAATTTATATGATTTTTTATTATCACACTCCTATGTGATATCACAGTTGTATTGCACTTGCCAAAAATCCTATTTATCATCAAATTTTAAAACATGTTAAAGTTCAAGCTCACTTTATTTGAGAAAAAGACTTAAATGGGGATATTTGTCTTCAATGCTTCCAAACTAAAGATCAAGTTCTAGATATTCTTATGAAACCATTGTGCAATGCTAAATTTGCCAAATTTAGATCAATGCATGGCCTTAAGGAGTTGCCATTAAGGGGGAGTGTGCATGACAATGACACCTCCTAGTGCCTAAATCCTAGATGTAAGACCTAATAGGCATAACATAAGACCTCTAGGTATTATATGTATAAGTCCTAGCATATTGTAAATTCTTCTCTTTGTAAATCTTCCACTTGTAAAAACATTGTATTATATAATACCTATGGGCACTATGTAATGAACCTAGGGGAGGATGGTTTGAGGAGTCCCAAGATTCAATAAATTTTTTTATAAGACCTTGTCTATAGCATATTTTAAGAACACTAGGACTATAAATTATGATGAGATGATCTTGATGTAGTCCGAAATAAGTTATCTTCATTTTGGCATATATGTGTGTCCCTGTTTATCCCTATCAAGAAGCCCTACATCATTGGGGTACTTATTTTTTTCTTTATAGACATTGATAGGATTTTCCCCTATTAATACTAAGGGAGAGTATTAGAACATAATATTTTAAGGGTCAAGCCCTTATAATATTTGTAATGTTCTTATTTTATTTAATTCTTTATAAAAGCATTCTTCACATACTCATTGTAACAATTAATAAATTAATGAACTCTAAATAGTTCTTAATTTATTAATTGTTAAACAAAAGTATTTTATTAAAAGGGTATATGGTAACTACCCTTTCAGTTATTTTACCATCCCTTCTCCCTATATTTAAATGAGGAATCTTCTCTACATTTGAGTAAGAAAATTAGAAAATTGAAATTTGCATAGGAAAAGAGTGAAAGCCCTATGGAAGTTGAGACAAGTTTGCCCTTAGGTTCTATCTAAATTTTTTAATGGTTTTGTAAGTGTTCTTAATATTAAGATGTTATTGTTTTGGGGGTTTTTTACCTGCAATGGTTTTCCCCATGTAAATTATTATGTTTGTGTAATGTTGTTTTATTTTTTATTATTAGTTTATTATTTAAATATTTAATTTATATAATGTTCATTATTAATGATTGTCATAACTTAAATATTTTTAATGCTTTAACAAAAGAACTTTATATCCATTTGAACTTTTTTACCTTCATGGCATCCCTTATTGGTTTAAAAATATTACAATGTTCGGTGAAAACCTATGTACAAAATTTATACATTCCAAAAACCATTAACACTATTCTAAACTATAAAATGTGTTAATAAATAAATGAATTTTCTCAATAACATGTGGTTAAATCTTTATTTTGCCAATACATCTTTATTTTTCCACCTCCTATAACAAATCCTAGAAACTCTATTTCATCTTGAAATATTTACTTCTTTTTAGGGTCATTTCTTAGTCATATGCCATGTTGATGGACTAATCTTACAAATTCCAAGAGATGTTGGAAACATTCTTCAATGTTATCAAAGAAAACTAAAAAATCATCTATATAGTTACCAATAAATTCAAAAATAGAAAAATAATCTTATCCATTCACTACTAAAATCGAGTTGGGGTATTTTTAATTTGAAATACATGACCAACCATTAATACAACCCTCTAAGAGTTGTGAAGGTTATTTTCTAAACATTTTCTTTGTAGATTTTTATCTGCTAAAAACTAAATTTGTAGTCGAACTTGTTGATATTTTTTCCTTGAGCCACTCATTGTATTAACTATTCTTTATTTGGAATAGACCATTTTACATCCATACATATTATATTCAAAGGAATTTTAATCAATCACCAAACTTTCTTTTCCTACTTTAAGTTTTGAATGATTTCTAACAATAAAGAAAGAACAAGCATATTGAGAAGAAGATATATAAATAAAATCTTTTACTTCCTTCTCAAACCATCCTCCCCTATTGTGAATTATAGGAATATCGACTCCTCCCCTATTGTGAATTATAGGCATATCGAATTCTAGAATATCTATTGACCATTTTTCTATCAAATGTTCTATACATGCAAGTTCTATTAAGATTGACAATATTACATCTATTTTGCATGCTCGAATGGCTTGTAGTTGTAAAGTTTGCATTATCTTATGTTTATCCTTTCTTCATATAGTTGTTCTTCATTCCAACAATTTATTTTAGACTTGGCTCAATCCAACTTGCTATGATTGACTCTTTAATAAAGGTATTACTAATTCTTGGAACTATACAAGGATTTGTTTCAATGATAAATATAATAGATTCATAGGATATAGTATAAGGACTAATAGTATTTAGGAAAGGAGTTCCTAGATCGATATCTACATTTCACTTAGCATTAGTTTGAATAAAACTTGTATATACATTATGTTTGTCAACCTAAATAGTAATATATATTATAGTATAATGCAATACTATTTCCCCTTCATATTTTCTATTGGACTTAGATGAGGGTTATACAACTATTCCTTAAATGTTTCTTTCTTTGCATAATTGATACTATTTCCAATATTAACTAAGGCTATACATTTCTTAAAGTCTACTCCTTTGTCTCTAACTACTTTCATCAAGACATAAATGGATGCCTATTTTTTAATAAATAATTTATATGATGGATGGCATCTTTATCTCCTATTGGCTATGGTGATGCATTTAGAGTTATAAGGACCTAGTAATCTTCTCCATAACTACTAAAACTACAAAAATATTTTTCTTATAGGAAGTAAGAGACTTATTATCCTTCAACTGGTTATTCTTGGCCTCTTGTGGTTTCTACCATTCTTCCCCATTGTACTTTGATGTTGAAGAATTTTATATTTAGTTTCTAACTCTTGCTCATCTCCTTTTTCTTCTATTGATGCAAATTCAGAATTAGTTTCCAATTCATGCATATTTAGATCTCTACAATTTTCTTCATTATAATAGAGATCATTAGCATTGTCCAAGTAATATCCATTAAACATAAATAGTTTACTGGTTTTATCCACTTCAATCATATCTACTTCTTCATCTTCTACATCAAATGATGGTGGATCATGTAGAAAAACTTCCTTGAAATCATAAAGAGGCTCTTCAGAATCTAAACTTGCTTGCCACTACTTCTCATCTTCAATTAGATCCTAAAAACTATAAATATTAGGATTGAAATATAATTTTACTTTTTAATGTTATTTCCTTGGATATTAAAATGCATAATGTTTTTTAAACTATAACAATAGATATTAGTTTCATGTCTTTGGCAAGCCTTTTGTTGAATCTCCTTTTGAAGGATTATATGGCTTCAATCTTTTAGGCCTAGCAAAGAAAAATTATAATTTTATCCTTTTAAACGTTTTTTTTTTTTTTCCTTTTAACAGTAAAATGTTTCTATACCATCAATGTTATTACACACTATGACATTGATTTGTAGATATCTCCACACACAAAAAAGTTAAATAAACTCTTTCTATTTAATTTATAACTACTTTAACCATATCACAAAAATACATTATGTTGATATCTTTTCCTACTTGGGAATATTATCTAGTAGTAGTTATATGATGCCTTTGGGCATAGAATTAAAAAATTGAATCTTTGCAAAATAACTATTTTTAATATTTAATCTATACATAGTTTTTAAATATTCTTTAGAATATTCCTCAAAAAACTTAATATCACTTAATCTTATTTTTGCTAAAGGAAGTTGATTTTATTTTAGTTTTTGATTTAGGTTAGGATATGATTCTACAATTATTATTATGGCTAACCCTCTGAGTCATTAAAAAAATTTAACACTACTTTTATCATCATCTCCTACATTTTTCCACCATGAAATAGCATTCTTGAAAATGATCAAGATGTAAGTTCTACAATACTATAATAATTCAATCTATTTGTCTATTGTAGAACATAGTAATGTTGTGCCCATAGTGCTACTATATTATAAGGTTTTTAATCTCCATCAATGCTTAGCAATAACACACTATTGATTCCTAATGCTTGAAAATGTTGTGTAAGTGGCACAAGCCCTGGTCCTTTCGAGGAAGATCTTTAAAACTTTTTTATAAATGGATTCTATCCATCTTTTTTCTCTACTAGCAACAATGTTTTTATATCTATAATCTTTTACCTACTAATGGTGTAGATGTTAATTTAATAATGGATGAAAAATCTATCGATATAGACTTTACAAGATTATAATATAAAAATTTCTCTTTGAGGATTCTAGATGCATTTTATAATTTCTTTTGTTTCACCTTTCTTTTCTTTCTTTCTTGCTTCTTTCTTGGCATTAAAATCAACAGTACTAGCTAGGTGAACTTGCACTATTTATAATGCATCTATCGTTGAAATTGATCTTATACTCATTATTATCTAAGTTCTACTCAACATATGTCATCTAATTACTTAGATGATTTTGTTGAAAAAATTCATCTTTTTGGTCATTTCATAACCCTAATGAATGCTTTAATAGAATTGAACAAGTAGCTCTTTATTTTGGTTCATGTAAAGAGGATGATGTTGTAGCATCTAGGCTACTCTTGGGGGCTCATCTATCACATTTGAAATATTTTGTATTCTTATACTTCCACTAAAGGGGAGTAGATGATCACGACTTGAAGTTGGATTATTCACCTTGCGTCATATTAATGTGTGCTCCTTCTTTAGTGGGTTCAAGCTTAATTATCTTGATCCAAGGATTCAAAGCTTTGGAGTGAATAATAATTATGTGAATTAGGGGTGAAATGGATATATAGAAATATTTTTGATTGGATACATAGTGGAAAAGGTTTATACATGAGAAGGAATGATATTTTTCAAGATCTTGGGTGATGGATAGACTTAACAAGGTGACTTGAGCATAATGAGAGAATGTGACTTGAGGAATCAATGTATGATGAAAATTTGATCCTATTGACTATTAAAGATTCCAAATGCATTGGCTCTCAATAATCCTTTCTTATAGGAAATACTGTACTAAAGCCATCATGATTTATGTGCCTACCATAATCTAACATTTTTTTCTACCCTAATTAACATGACTGTCATAAGATAATTTTATAGGAGGCATTATGCTATATATGCCTCCAAGCACACATTTACTACCTATAGTAGCATAGACACTTCCCGCTATCATTTAGACATCATTTTTAGATAATCATAGTTTAGATTTTGCATTATGTTATTTTGGCATTCAATCTATTGGACTAAAAATACCTATCTGGCTATTACTCCTTTAGATTGTTGGTTGTTGCTAGGCAAGTAGTTTTATCTCTACCTATTTGAGTTGCTGAGTTATAAGAGTTTTAGTTTACAAAATAAATTTCATAATTCATAGTTCAAAGCTTCATTTGAAGAAATCCTTCCATTCTTTATCTATTCAAGTTTCTTAGACTGTGGAGATATTAATTGCAAATTTTTTTCCACCTGATGAAGCAAGTTCATCATACTAATCTATAAAAAGGACTTTGATTAATTCTAAAACCATTCATGGGTTCATTTTTTTAAAAGATTTATTTTGACAAAAAGTCTAGTTTCTTTAAGTATCCTAAAGTGAAAAAAGAAGACTTGTACCTTTGATCTAGAGTTAAAGCTATGATATTAAAATGTATTAAGTCTAGTGAAGTAAATCTCTCAATCTAGGAAGAAGGCATATGCCTAGTTATTTTATCATTTTTTAATAATAAAAAATGGAGAAAAGAAAGGCATTACTATGTCTAAATAGGTAAGACAGATTACATTATTCATCCCCAGTATAATTATGCTATCAAGAAAGTGTACATGTCTATGTTGTTAGATATTAGACACACTACTTGGGATATTGTCATGATTTATCAACATAAGGGAACATTAAAACAAGATGGTAAAGTTAGTGTCAAGCCTACTTTTACACTAAATTTAGAAAACACACCTATGTTAAATTGTTTTGTGTTACTTGTAGAAATAAATGATCTCCAAATGATAGCGAGAAGTGTCTATGATACTATAGGTAGTCGATGTTTATTTAGTTGTTTTGTGTTACTAGTAGAAATACATGGTGTCCAAATGATAGCAAGAAGCGTCTATGATACTATAGGTAGTGGACAAGTGTTTAGAGTCCTAGATGACATTAAGCCTCCTACAAATTTATCTTGTGGCACTCACATTGACCAACATAGTGAAAATTTGTTAGATTATGGTAGACACAGAAATCATGAGGACTTTAGTATAGGGTTTTATGTTGTTAGGAAAGGTTTCTCAACCTTGCAACTACAAAAAGTGTGATTTTCCGATTATAAAAATAGAAAAAATCAATTTTTGGGATATAGAGATGTTTTTTGGCCAAAATAAAAAAAATTTGGTTTGTTCGGCACAAGTTCCCAAGTAGTCATCATGTAGATCTCTTCAAGCTCTACAACTTAAAAAAACAAGCCCAATCGGCCTCCTGAATCAAAAGTTATGGCCTCTGGAAGTTGGGACTCCCACATTGGAAAATGTAAAAAAGTGTTGGATGCAAAAAAGAGTTGTAAGGGGGAGTTACAAGTGTTGATGCATGTTATGACACATCATAAGGCATCTTTGATTGGATACAATGGAACCCTAATAATTTGGACATCACTTTTGGGTAGTTTTGGCTCATGGTTTTCTAATTACCGTTTGACGGTTTCATGTATTGTATCTCCTATATATTAGGTGATTGAGATGGAGGTTGTGTGTGAGTCTTATAAATGTTGTTTAAGTTACCTCCAGACCTCTGGTTGGTGATACTCCTGTGAAAGCTTACTCTACAAGTATATTGTAATCTTGTTGAGATTTTTGAATAATATATTGAGCTTCTTTTGGAGTGTGGGGTTTTTCTCCTGAAAGGGTTTTTCCCACGTAAATCACTAAGTTGTGGTATGACTATTATTTATGTGTATTTTTGTTTAATTTTGTAATTGTTGTAAAGATCTAAAAAAAAATTTCATAACCCTCCTCTCAAGATTAGTGTAGGAAGTTGTTTCGCTACCTTAGCCTCCTTACAATCATGTCACTGTTTAAGGGGTCTCCTCATCTACTCTAGCCACTGAATATAATATCATTGAGCATCTTGAGAAAAATATAGAATAAATATCTATCTTGGATCTTATTAAAACATATAATGTTCACAAAGATATATTGGAACATAGCTTACAGGAGTCAAGAGTCCCTAACAATATTGACCCAAGCAATTCCAAGCCCTTGTTAGATAGTTGTCCTCTACCTATCAACTAGAATTTAGCCAAAATGATATGTAACCTCTTGATCTATCCCACAATAATCCATTCCACATCCAATCCTTCATCTCCAAGCACAAATTCAAAAGAGTCCTCTTAGATAATGGATCTAGCTTAAACCTTTGTAATTTGAGAATTGTCAAATATTTAGTTAGGTTACTTTGTAAAAGACTTAAAACCTCATGTAATCACCATAAAGGCCTATGATAATGCAAAGCATGAATGAAAAGGTACCATATGCCTACCTATTTGGGTGGGACTCATCTTGAAATGAATAATATATCATATTATTGATCTTGACTTACCCTATAACATCCTCCTAGGCCACCCATGGATCCATGCCATGTAGGTCATTCCCTCCACATACCATTAGAGCCTAAAATTTCCTCATAATGGCATGGAAGTCACTATTCCCACCAACCCTCACCCTTTCCAATATTGTATAATGTTGGAAGGTCCATATCAAAAAACCAACCATTGTCCTATCATTAACATTATCACTCATCATAAATCCAAAACATCTTCCTCCTATGTTGATCCCAAGGATCTTGCATCCTCTTCCACTCCTCACCCCCCCCCCAAAAAAAAAAAAACCCAATTCAAGATCATTAACATCAGCTATGGAGAATATGAGTTTCATGAAGATTTTCATCTCAACAAAATCCCTTTATCTCCACAGTCTCATGTTCACCCTCATCCATGACTAAAAATGACACACAACACCTTGTAGTTTGGTACCACCACATGTGTGCAACATGATTTACTAGCCAATGAAGACATTAAGGGTACAATCAGCTCCTAAATATATAAAGATGAAGAGTTCACACCACAGTTCTTGAAAGAGAAATATCCCGCATCTCTCCATATGTGCAAAAATATGAACTACAAAGGTAAAGGCCTCGGGCTCCATGAACAAGGTATCCTTGATCCTGTATATGTGAAGGCAAACATCAAAACTTGAGGGTTGGGATACATATCACCTAATGAGGAATCTAATAAATTGAATGACACTTCCATGACTATGGAAGAAACCTCTCCTAATATTGAAAACATCAAGGTATAGACCATCACCAACTCCTTTAATAACCTTGCCATCACCAACCTCTTCCATGAAACCTCCATTTGTACCATCAACCTCTAACTCACATATCTTGAACTCATTGATTGGAACCAACAAGATCCTATGTCTTTAGACATGTTTCAAGGCAAAATTTAAAGAATTCAAAGGGTCATTGCACAATTCCTCAATACTAATCATTCTCTCATCTCCTCAAGAAAATAACCAACTTTCATTAAGATGAGTCTTGTTAGAAGACCTTCAATCTCATCAAATAACCAATTGTATTTTGATAAATGCCAATCATTCTCTCATCTCCTTAATAAAATAACCAAGTTTCATGAGGATGAGTCTTGTTATAAGGCCTTCAATCTCATCAAATAATATCTTTCTACTCTACTAGTGCTCATGAAACCCATTGCAAAAAAACCATTGCTTCTCTACATTTATGTTACACTAATTGCCCTAGGGGCACTTCTAGCATGACATGATGAATAGGGTTGTGAAAGGGCTTTCTAGTACATTAAATAGACATTGGTTTCATATAAACTCAAATACAGAGCAATGGAAAGAGCATGATTGGATATCGTCTTTACCTCACAAAGGCTCAAACACTACATGTTTAATCATCACACTAAGATCATTTCCAAAATTAATCCACTTTTAAGTACCTCCTATCTAGAGCTTCCCTAATAGGTCTCATGGCTAATTGGGTTATGATTCTGAGTGAGTTTGACATTGAGTATGTGGATTGCAAAGCAACTAAAGGATGGGTCATAACAAATTAACTAGTTGATGCACCATTAATCAACACTCACCCATTGGTCATGGACTTTCTTTATGTGTCCATCTTGACCCTTGAAGATTCCCCTACCTGGAAGCTCTACTTTCATGGTTCATTCACTAGTCATGGTTCTACGGTAGGCATCTTATTCGTCTCACCACAAAGGGGTCTTACTCCCAAATATTTTAAGCTTAATTTTCCATGCACCAATAACATTATAGAATATGAGGCTTTATTTACAAGTCTTAAAATAATAGTACATTGGAACATCAAAAGCCTCTAATCTATGGGGATTCTCAGCTTGTCAATAGACGGGTCAATGATGAATACCAAACTAAGGATGATACACCTAACCCATACAAATGAATGGTTTACATTTTTAGGTAGTACTTCACTACATCCAATTTGATCAACTGTCCCACCTCAAAAATCAAGCAATTAATGCAATGGCCACTATTGATTCTCTCCTAAATATTTCACAAGGTAGTTGCAAATGTGAATTCTTAGTTGAGTGGATTCTAATACCTACATATGAGGCCCTCAACACTGAACTGATATGGCAAATTGTTGTTCCCAACTTCTCTTGGTATCATGACATATATGCCTACCTACATGACCAAACCCTATAGCCCACCTAACCTTTTGTATAACTAGCAAAAATCATTTGTCCAATGTTCATCTTGCTTCACCCTCCTTGGAAAAACCTTATATTGAAGGGATTTTGATGGTACCTTACTACAATTTCTAAATTTGGAAGAGGCTAACCTTGCAATCAAGGAAGTCATGAAGGTATTTGTGGATCCCACACCAATGGTATGTTCTAATCCAAGAAGCTCCTCCAAATAGGTTACTATTGGCCCACCATGGAAAATATGCATGCCAATACATCAAGAAATGCCTCACCTATCAACAATATGGAGACCTCATTCATGCACCATCTCAATCATTATAGTGGATCACCACTCCTTGGCTCTTTTCCATATGGGGTCTTGATCTCAATGGCAAGATTAACCTATCCTCCTCTAGTAGTCACAAATTTTATCATTATTTCCACTAAGTACTTCTTAAGTGGGTCAAAGCCATTATGCTCACTTACACCACTAGCCAAAAAATTTCCAAATTCATCCTCCACCATATCATCTACCGCTATGGCATCCTATCCATCATTATCATTGAAATAGTAAGTCCTTAAAAACCATGAGGTTCACACCTTATGTGAGAAGTTCCATATCAAACACCATTGGTCCACCCCATATTACCCACAAGGTAATAGTCAAGATGAGACATTTCATAAGATTTTAATCAATATCCTTGAAAAGGTTATCAATGAGTCTTTGGATCAGAAACCATCTTGCCAATCAAGATCAAAATTTCATCACTACACATCTCTTTGCATGACCTCATCAATGATGAAGAATGCAATATTTTGCATCTACATGAGCTTGAGCTACTTGATGAATGGTGCCTTAATTCCTTGAACAATTTGAAAGCCTATCAGAACTGACTCCACCATAGCTACAACAAGAAAATCAACTCTTAAGAATTTGAAGTTGGTGACCTTGTCCTTAAGAAAATTAGTGAAACACTAATCAAGACCATAAAAATAAGGGCAAGTTTGAACCTAATTTGTCGGGCCCTTATATCATCATCACCTATTATGGATCAAGAGTGTATCAGTTGGCTATTCTAGATGGTCAAGAGCTTGAAAAACCCATGAACATAATGCATCTTGAAAGCACTTTTATGCCTAATTTGCTGTAGTTCCCAAATAAAAAAATATAAGAATTAAAAAATCATAAAAAAATACAAAAGAATCAAAAAAGTAAAGAAAAAATTATCCTCTACTGAAAACTGCCCTATGGCACCTTAGAGAGGTACCATTGTGAAAACCTTCTTGCAGGCACCATGCATAGAGCTAAATTCCATTATCTTTTAGGTCCTCTCCACACCATTACATTCTGTCCTTTTATCTTTCCAACACTTCACCCCTCTTCCACTTTTTCATAGCTGACTTGGTCATATGTTGGGGGCAATGCCTTGTATCATGCTTTGTAAAGATTTTTTTGATGTCCTCCCATTTGTGCACATATGGCATTTCAATGTGTCTCCTTATAGGACATGTCCCTAAATCACTCTAAACATGCACACAACACTATTCAAATAACCTAGAAATCCCAACAAAACTCCTGTACCTAAACATAAAAGCATAAAACCTTATCCAACATTATCAATTCACACTGATTGAATCACTAGCCATTTTGAGATTCCTATTTCACCATCTCATCACTCACCTTCATGGGATATATCATTCCCCACATCCAACATCATTACTATTATATTAACATCAAAAATTGTATACCCTTGCAATTTCATGCTATATTTTGGTCTTGCTTTAGTGTCCATTCCTTTAACATGTTTTAGGGATAATTTTAGCCCAACCTTAGCCTTTTCTTCACCAATTTGCCAAATTTCTTCATCATATTCTGATTCTTCTTATTGTCCTAGGAACACGTGCTAAATCTTGAGTGATTTCTCTAGGATACTAGCACGATGCATAGGCATCCATGTGATGCACTGGTATCCTATGAATTTCCCAAAATTTAAAATGTTGCTTCCCACCCAGCTTCCTATTGCTACCTATTGTAATTCCCTTCTATCAAAAAACACCTTCAACATCCAAATCTGACACTTTAGCTTCCACAAAAGCCTTATGCAAAAGCAATTTTTGAATCTATCTCATTGTATTCTTGAATTCTTTGAAAAACTCTCTCAAGCTATCTCATTTTATTCTATCGCAACTTGAAAACTTCTTCTTCAATGACAAGAAATCTATCTAAGTTGGCTCTTTTCTCTCTACTATGCTTGGTTGCACACTCCATTGTTGAAATTGGTTAAAGTTGCATGCTACTAGATTTTCATTGACAAATCCAAAAATCTCACCTTCTTCTTCTACACCATGTGCTAGTAATATCGTTCTTGCTTTTGTGTTGAGTAATAGTGTTGCACTATTTTTATTGCATTTCTATTCTCTATTAGAAAAGATCTTGGTGTCCATCACCACCCCTTTTATCATATGCATATAAGGGTATTCTTCCCCATACACTAGGGTTGATACTCATAGATTTATTTTGTTGTCACTACTCTTAATTCCTAGATGCATGTGGGATAGGAGCACACATTATTTTTTCAAATCTTTTTATCATTGGTTATCTATGGAGGTTGAAAGACAACATAGAGGCTTGACCTGAAGGCAAGCTCCCAAACAACCCCAATATTTTCTCTTGTTTTAGCTACAAGTATTTTTGGAGGCATTCAACTGCACAAAGGTTTTCTAGTGTCTTCCCCTTTTATTTTCATTTCAATGTTTCATTTGATTTAGTTAGTAAATAGCTTCATTTTATCATTTCTATATTATCTGGTATCCCCTGCTTTGTTGTCTTTATTTCTTGTTGTGTAGGTAGGTTTAAAATCTAGTGAAAACCTTATATTTTGCAACTTTCTATGAAAACAACACATAACTTGGATGATGGTTTAAAATAATAGTAGTGCATCATGCTGAAGTCCACACACTATGCTAGCATCCGAGATAGTGAACTCCATCTTTTGGTGCCAAATTCCTTTTATTTCTTCTATTTATATTTTGAATCCAGTTTTTTTATTATATATTTTTGTTTCTTATAAATTAGCATTTTCCAACCCATCTCATATTTAATGTAATGTAGAAATTAGCGATAGCTTAATTTCTATATTACATTATCATCCTATCCCTTTCAACACTTTAGAAAGAGATAAAACACATGTGTATCATTTATCTATTGAATTTAATTATTTTCTTATCTATTGACCCATGACATACCTCCTCAAGGTTGCCACAATCCTTATATCATGGCACATCTTGATAGGTATACTAGAAAATCTCTTTTGTTTTCTTGAGTGATGTGTTTGTTAGTTCTCCCATCACATATCCCACTAAGGTTATTACACACCTTAACAATATGTTGGGGCATCCTCTTATTTGCAACATGTCTGTGAGTAAATCCTTTATGCACATGACACATCATCAACATGGTCTTTATACTCTATTATATAACGTCAAGTGTTATACCAAATCTAGGTTGATCACCACATTTTAACATGTACCTTCATCTAATTTCAAAAATACTCATCATAAACTCCATCCTATCTATCATTATTGTTAGAACATAATGTTATTAGGGGTCATACTCTTATAACATTTATACATTGTTCTAATATAAGGTTATAAAACCTTATGATTATTATATGTTATTAAAAACTAGACATGAAGAAGAGCTAGAGGCTTAAACACAATAGTCAATCACTCATCTTCAACATTTTATATTATTACATTCAATGGCTTTATAAAACCTTTCTACTTTCTAACTACCCAAATCACTTTCTTAACTAATAACTAATCTCTACAAGGGTCATCCCACAATAATGGGTTACACTTTTTGGCCAAACTTGAAATTGAAATCAACATTTTGAACTAAATCTTCACTTTCTGACACCTGTATTTGCTAAACTGTTAAGAATTTGAAGATGATGCGAACTAGTGATTTGTGAGATTTTGTCTGTAGATTCTAAATATATTTTTTTAAAAAAATTGGAGTTAAATTGTAAAAAAATTTGCATCTCCTTTGATAACTAGTTTTTAATAGTAAACAACATTTTTTTAAAGTGATGTGTATTCTGTCGCACATAACTTTTTTTCTACAAAGGATAAAATTCTGATTCTTTTGAATTTAGATTGGTAACACCTATATCTAGAGGATGCATTTGGTTTCATAATGTTTTGTTGAATATTTTTTTAATTAAGTTTTGAAGTCAAACCAATTATAATTTAAACATAGGTGTATTCTATCCAACATAACTTTTTTTGTATGTATCAGAATTCAATTTTTTTTGTTGGAATAAGAACATCAATACCTAGAGGACATGTATTTTTTAGAATTTTTTTTCTCTATTTTCTTATTTTTTCGTATGTGTGAAACAAAGACCTTGATGTTCATTGAAAAACCTACATTCACAAGAAATAAAAAATAATTATAATAATCAAATTAAATATATTTAAAATTATACTTTTTGGAAAGATTATAATAAGGAATACATACTTACAAAACATAAATTTTAAATGAATTCATTTGATCCCCCAAAAGGTAAATCAAAAGTGGTTTTTTATCAGTATTTTGATAGGTGTAGAGGAGACTCCATTATAGGTATGGTTTAATCATTCCACAATGATTACTATTTTTGTAAATGGAAGAAATTTGTCAATGTATTTAAAGCAAACCAGAACTGATTAACTTCCTCACATGGAATAGAATGTTGTTGAACAAACATCAACCCATTCATCTTCCTTAGCTAGAAAATCTCACAACTTTCTTCATGATGATCTTTTATGTTAATTATTGCACATGGTTATTGACATGTATATTGATAACTACAAAGGATAAATGACCAAACTCAATCTATATGGGCTACTTGATAAAAACAAATAATAACCAAATAGGATCCTCCAACATCTTCTTGACTAAAAAACTAATTCCAAACAATGGCATAAAAAAAAAATACAAGATGGTATACAATGTAATATTTGGTCTGAATCATCTCTTCATGCATTTCCTTCACATAGGCTTTTTATCACAAGATCCCATGGTATTAACAAATTTTGTAGACTTGAAATACCTTATATATATATGCTCTTTGTCTTCTCTATCCTAATCTTTCTAACAATAATCCAATCAGTAATAAATAGAAAAAAAACAACTCCAACATCCAACATTAGAATAAACTAGTTGGTAGATTAGTAGCCTCAAAAACAAACATTTAACACCAAATAAAATGTGGTAGTCAATTAAAATAATAATTATTTTGGTAGTGGTAACCTGGAAAGATGCAGCAGCTAAAAATTATGATGAACTACCAATACTTTATATCTTTCATGTGTTTATGTCTTCCTTTTGAGCCTCCATCATAATCACACTTGCTACTATACAAGACAACCACTAATCACAAATGCTTAACATAAGTGGTTGTCTGATGCAAGAGCACCCAGGCACACGTACAATTGGCATCACCCAAAAATATTTTTAGTTTTGGTTTTCTTATATTTTTTTTGGCCTCTCCTAGCGTCGGGATACATTTGGAGTGATCAAATTTGACAAAGTTGCAATTTTTGTCATACCTTGGCTTTGGTGCATAACAAGTAGTTTCGCCAAAATAATTGTTTTGGAAAATCAGTGAGGTTTCTTGGAAAACCCTCTTACAAGAAGATTGTTGATTCCCTCCTTGATTTGATAGTGAAGGTTTCATGAGCAGATCTTTCACAGATTTGGAGAATTAATTGTTTTGTGACTTCTACTGGCAATTTGGCAAAGTTTTAAAATTTTAAAGTTTGTGAGGTTTGAGGTCAAGTGGCTTGGCAAGAAGTGAGGTCATATTGATATGCACATCTCTACAAGTTTTTGGAATAATGTGAGCTTTTGGCTGAAAGTAATATCAAAATTCAGTTTCCACTTCATGACCAACCTGTTGCAGTTGCGTAAGTGAGTTTTACCAATGTTTGTGCAAAGTTCCAAGGAAAAAGAATAGGGTATGGAGATTGATACTCCCTCAACTACAAATCAAGTCATTTCATTTAAGCATGATGTTCGTTTGGAGAGGGATGCTTTGTATTAGTTCATGTTTGCAATAGCACTTCCTGGATAGCGACCATTTCATCATATCATTGTATTTTGTCAAATGTCACTTGATACCACAGTGGAGAGGGGTATTGTATGATGGAATATTTCATTGAGAGCTAAGCAAAAGGAGTTTGTGGAGGTATTAAGTATAGAATTAAACTATTTAATACCTCTTGATTGGAGTACCACACACATATGTGATATGTGATCTATGATTTGAAGTTTTAAATAGCCACATATGGGTTTGAGAAGAGAAAACATTAAATGGCTTAAGCAGCTCATGGCTGGAATGTCTAAAGAGTATTTCTTATTTGAACTCATATAATCACCTCATATTCTATGAAATAAGAGTCAAATGTATTGGGTTGCCTCAGTTGGAATGCCAATGCATTCATACCTTTTGTTTTTTCTTTTAGGAAAAAATTTAAAATTTAAGAGGTTGAGTGGGAGAGGAAAGGGTGTGGCCCTTAGGGAAGAACAAAAGAATGCCTCTGAAGGTAATTTGAAATAGCAACTTGGGACATAGGCTGCCATACACAGGAAAGAGGAGAGTGTAGCATCTTGAGGTCATTTTCCAACGCCTCCATGGGAGGCTTTTAAGGAATAAAAATTGCCATTATCATTGGGCTATGGGAACGCTTCTGGTAAAAAGCCAAATAGTGGAAGAACATTTCAGTTATATATATAGATAGAAGGAGAGGGAGCCTGAAGGGTGAAGTTCAACGCCTCCTTGGGGCAAAGAAAATCCATTTTTGGTGACAGCATATAGGGAAAAGGCTGCAGATAAAAACTAGTAGGTTGAAGGCTCAGGTTTTGTAAGAAATTGTAGATTTATTTGTACTGTTGAAATTGAATAAAATTAGGAAGATTTAGTGGGTTGCAATCCCTATTTTGTTGTGAATGTGTATTGTGATGAGAGGAAGAGGTGGAGGGTTCGGTGTTTGTGCAATTTGTGGGCAAGAAGAGAGACCCCTCTGCATCAATTTTGTTTATGAATCAAAGTAATTGTTGCAATCAGATATATTATGAAATTTCAAATTGAATAAAGGACATTGGCATGTGTAAGCTGTGTGTTTGTGTGTATTTTCTGCGAGAGGGGAGTACCTTCTACATCATTGTCACACACTAACCACTTGGACGCATCTGAGATTTCCCTCTTAGTGCTTATTCTATCCACAAACTGATTCAAACTCCTCCTTCGATGACAAGCAACATGGCCCAAACCTTCACTCTTCAAAACATTTTCTACAACACCAAAGATAACTAAAATATAGATATGAATGTGTTATTTTTTTTTCAATTTTTGATATGAAAATGAATAAAATGGAGCAAAAATAATGAAAAGAGAACAAGATGGAGAGATGAGAAAATGCATATGGATGGTGAATGTTACAAGTTTGCGTGTGGTTTGCACTACATCACAGTTGACAAAATGTAAGAATGGTGGATGGGTAAAACAATGTTTTTTGCGTGTAGTCTTCACTGCATCACCATTGTGATCACCGCTTTAGAGAAGGAAGAACAAGCTAATGGAGAGCGAACAAAGAGGTCTAAAAAACCTGCTATGATACTATATTGAAATTGAAACATGAAGAAGAGTCAAAGGCTCCAACATAACAAACAATCAATCATCTTTGACATTTTATATTATTACATTCAATGCCTTTATAAAGCCTTTCTACTTTCTAACTACCCAAACCACTTTCCACACTAATAACTAATCTCTACAAACTAATTCTAATGTGATTATTACGTAATCACTTACATTATTTATTTCATGTACTAATTCCTAACTTACTCTTTATAAAGCATATACCATTTATTAATTATTTATAAATGGTAGTTTTGAATAGTTGTGACTAATACCCATTTAGGTATTTTGCCACCTCTTCTTCTATATTTAAGGAGCTTCTCTCTCATTACAAGAAGTAGGTAAATTTTGAAGATTTATTCTATCATTGTGCACAAGAAATATTAGTGGCCATGTGGAAGTGAGAAGAAGAGATATCCCCAAGTTTTGTTTATAATTTTATAGAGAATTATGTAAGTGTTTTATAATAGAATGATGCTTTATGGGGGTTTTTATCTGGAGGGGTAAATTCCCCATGTATATATTGTGTAATGTGTTGAATATGTGCATCTTGTAATTCTTGTTTCATTTATCTTATACTTTAGTTGTGATGATTAGTAACCTAAGATCCTAATTTTTTACATGGTATCAAAGCCAACTTAGGTTGTACTAATCATTTTATCTAGGTAATCTTGCCTTAACGATTCAGTTTGAGAAACTACAATTTATGATATTTGGTTAACTTAGTAGCTATTGAGGTGTTTAGTCAATTGAACAACAAAAGTAACAAACCATAATCTTCCACACTTCTAACAAACCGTGTGAATCATAAAATACAATGATATGGAAATGGGTTGAGAAAGATTTTATAAATTTGAAGCCCCTACCCATAGTGTTCTCTCACTATTTACATAGTATCTATGCCAATAAGGCTTATATGTGTGGCTTCAAGTAACACAATAAAGAGCAATTTCTTTTCAATATTCACAAATCTCATAAATTTTCTAATATAAATCTACTTTACAAATGTTTAGATAGATGAAAAGAATACAATAGACTTAAACTTGTCTTAGATGACTATGTTCTCCACATAAACTTGATAGCCCACATGATGTGTCTCATGCACTACAAAATATTTTATAAATCTTTCTAATGTTAGATTGTCCCAAAAGTCATAACCATTCATGAAATGACACCACTCTATAGTTTAAACAAGCATGAAATTTCCATTATCTTATAACATCTCAATTACCCATATATTGTTTCAAAAGTTACCCACCACCTCTGTTGGTGTGGTACTCTATTTTTTTTAAGCAGGTGATAGTGTTATTGAAATTTTTCTCTCCAACCATTATTTTTTCAAACAAATCCTTTTTGAGCATATCAAACTAAGAACTCATATCTTTGGCATTCTCCTTGAGGCATTCTGTCAAACAAGTCACGTACCTTGTCTATTCTTCCACACTTTGCATACATGTCTACTAACGCAGTAGCTACCACAACATCTGATCACTTTCCTCGACAATAATAATCCTGTCCAGAACTAGATATACGTCAAAATGCATATCTTGTAATTGCTTCATGATTTTATTGTAAACAAGCCTGCTTTAGTACCTATTCTGTCTCCATTCTCCTTAATATTAAAGGCGATAATCTGCACATTAATCTTGTTTCTATTCCCTTATTATATCGTTCTTGTGGCGTTGGTTGATGGTGTACTGCCTTAAAAGCTACCAATCGAAGGAACGTCTTAACCAGCCGGTGTGTTGTAAGCGACCGGCTGGCCGACTCCTGTACGACTGGTCGAAAACAGTCGAAATCTAAACAATGAGCAGTACGACTGCAAAGGTCGAAAGGAGTTGAGTTGGAAAGGTCGTTAGGTGCAGTCGACTGCACGACTTGTCCAAAAAGCCGTACAACCCATCGTTTACAATGCACCGGCTGTTTACAGCTGGCCAATCGATAGAGCGTAGGGATAGTGTTTCCATGGCTGATGAATTAAAAAGTTGAAGTTTCAGAGTTTGGGGAGAAGAGGAATCTATCACATTGTTTATGAAATCAATAGTTCCACGCTGTATCTACCCGAGTTCAATGTATCATTTTAATGTCCTCTATAAAATGCTATTAATTTTAAAGTTGAAGGTTGATCCTAAATTAGTCCGTAACATGTTCTGGCACACATATCACGGTTGATCTCCTTTGTCACTTTTTGGTTTGCGACCTTCCACTCTGCAACTTTCATTCTAAAAGACAAGGTTGTAACTGTCTGCACTTTGGTAGTTAAAATATTTCATGGTGAACATTGACGTTATTAGCGCCGGCATCAGCATTGCTGTCGTTGGGTCCCACATTCTCGACACTTACTTCTCTTTCAAATCCCATTGCTAGGAATTTTAAAGCAAAGAACCTTGGTTTCAAAGTTTAGGGCTTAAATTTGATGGTCGTATTTAGGTATTTTTGTCATAAAATACAATTAAAATTGTAAAAATATTTGGCCTGTATATAATTTTACTTATACTAAGGTATGTCAAAGTATTTGAAGGGCACCTTTGAATAGATAACCGTCACAAGGAAATTTGCTTGACAAGCAAGGTCGACCGTCAAATTTAGGCCTGGGACTTCCACTACAACTTTCTCAGCCCATAATGTCTAGCAAGGAAGGATCTCCTTAATTATTGAAGCAGTGCTTGTATCATGAATAGAGTTTCAATGGTATTATCTAAGATCTGTATGATTAGCTTTCTATTGTCAAAGCGGCTTATATTGTTGTTTACTATTTTGATTTCAAAATGAACACTCTTTAAGGAGGGTGGTGTTGCTTTTTTTTTTTTTTGTTCCCCTCTTTCCTTCTGGGAGATCTTTTTAGGTGGCTTCCCTTGGAATCAGGGCTTAAATTTGACAGTTGTATAGTTGTATTTAGGAATTTTGGACAAACTATCAAAATTTATATAGGATTATGATGATATATATGTTCGGTTTTAATATAATTTACTTATACTAAAGTATATCTGTATTTTAAAGGCACCATTGAATAGATAACTGTCATAAAAAAATTGCTTGACAAACAAGGTCGACTTGAAATTTAGTCCCTGCTTGCAATGGTCTCTCTCTACTAAACAATAATGAACTTTAAAGAGGGTCATTAAACTAAAGTTGTGATATCTATTTTAATCTTATGCACTTGTATAGATATCTTAAATAAATCTCTCAAAAACACTGTGAGATATCAATTTGGAGTTATTCTATTTACTTAAGAGTAATTTTATTTCACTTTAAAACTTTTATCTATTATATATATATGGACACATAAATTTTATTTTATCTATATTGTTTACCTTATTTTTATTTTTAAGAGTTGCTTTTTGGTAATACCCTTGTTTGACTTAAGTAATTTTTAATTTTACTTTTGGAAAAGCCACCATTCATTATTTTGGTAATTGTTTTGTTTTCTTTTACTTTATAAGTGTAGTAAATATTATATACTCATATGTCACTTTCTAATTAAGTCACTATATTTTTAATTTTATAGTTTTAGTTTTTTTAAATATGTATTAGTTATGTTTTGGTTTTTATGTATATAGTCACAATATGAGACTCCATGACTCTTGACATAATGTGGCCCATAGGATTTGGTGGATTTGAAGAATGAGTTGAAATTTAGAAAACAACAGTGTCTCAAGTTTTTTGTAAAGTATATTGTATGGGACCAGGTACATGCACTCCAAAATCTATGGAATATACTCCAAATTCTTTAAAATGAATCTTCGCATTTCAAATTTGGAAATTTGAGTCACCTTATTGAACATCTTTTCTAAGAAATATCCCTCACCACTAGGAATAACGAGGATCACTTCTTTTTATGTTCTGATTTCTTCTGCTTCGGTTTTGCCTTCGTCAGGCTCGGCTTCTCTGTGCAAGGATTCTTTGGCTTTGGCGACTACTGTGGGTCTTCGTCCGTCCTTAGTGGTTGTGGCTTTGGGGCAGAATCCCCTCTCCCCACAATTTGTTGATTTGGATTCTGAGACCTCCTAGATAGTGGTTCTGTACGCTCAAGATTGTGACTCCGATTGCTTGGGGCTGTCGGGTCAGATTTTGACATGCACACGGACCCTTTCCCTCCTTGCCACGGGGCGATCTGCCTCATCACTCTCGCTCACGTGGAATTAGCTATTCGAGAGGAGGAGAGACACAGCATGTTTCTGGCTCATTCGAGAGTTGGACTTCGTGGAGAGGGGTCGGCAAGTACTGCGGCCATTGTTGTTGTGTGCTTTGTTGTATGTTTCGTTTGATTGTTGTTGTAGTTGAGATAACCCTATGACCTGAAGGGTCAATAGTTTTTCTTCTTCTATCTGGATTTCTAAGATTCCACCTCTGTGTGGGTAAGCGATTGTTCTCATTGATGTCCTCTTGCCTTTGTATGCATTGTAAGAGGTCTTGTTGTATCTATCGTTGTCTAGTTTCTTCTAATAATAAGAAGACAAATGGGTCTCCCTGTGGTTGAACGAATGTTTGTTGTTGAGGTCTTAGATGGATCTCTTGGATCTCATCACGGATAGCCCTCACCGACTCTCCTCTCACTCCTAAGCACATTCATGAATCAGAAGGGAGGAAGTCATGTGATTGCTACCCTTAACCAAATCTAAGGTTTTGACCTAGGGTTTCGTTGACCTAGGGTATGACTTGTGTTTTGACTTTGTTTTTACCTCATGATGGAATCGAGGGTTTGGTTGGATCATTTGAACCGTGATTACCTCGTAATGGAACCGAGGGTTTGCAAAGTTGTCTATTCTAATGTTTCTATATGCATGCAAACTAAATGATATGCAAAACATTCCTTTATGTATATTTTAGAGTATTTTGGAAATAAAAGTGCTTCTAATCTATGAAAAGGAAATATGTGTGCAATCCTATATTACTTTTCAAATGCAATGTCAACCTATGCTTTTTGTGTTTTTGATGTTTTGAATGCAATTTAATCTAAGAAAAGGGAAAAATGCTTCTTCTAATAATCTAGATCTAGAAATGAGAAAGCATTTAATCTAACATGCAAGATCTAATTATCAAGGAAAAAGCAATGTTTTACTATTCCCAAGAAAAAATTTGATTATCTAATTACTATAAACTTGAAAGAAAACAATGAAGGAACCTGAGAGAAACAAAGATTTGTTGACTCCACTACCCTCAGCAATCCTTTTAATAGGCAACCTAGAATCCTTTTGTGGTAGCAGGTGATCCTCTTGACAACAAAATGACCCAAAGAAGCAAAAAGAAGCTTTGATGAAGCTTGTATGAGCTCGATGAGAGCTTGGATTGAGCACAATAGCATAAAATGAAGTAGTGTGATGCTACTTAGTTGAACAAATAAAGAAAAAGGCACCTTCATCTTGTAAGAGCATTTGAATGCTAAGTTGGAGAGCAAAATTTGGCAAGAGTTGTGTGCACAATGAATTTGCTGTTGCAAGTATGGGTATAACCGGTGTTGTCATTGATGTCAACATACTTATGTTGCATTAATGAGAAGGATTGGATGAGCTGTATATTGAGAAATGCTGAGGATATTGAGAAAATTAGTCTCAATTAGGAATAGTGAAGAACAGTGATGACAACAAGGTAAAAGTCCAAGATAGGTTGCGGATCAGAGGATGCAGATTAAAGGGTTTGTAGATATGTGTCTTAAGATGTTCTAATAGAGATTTTAGAGGTCCAAATGAATATATGAAGAAGCTATGGTAGTTCAAGTAAAACTGGTTCCGATAGATGTTCAGTGATGACAGAGTGATACAGATAGGTTTGGTGAGATCCAGAAATGCATTCTCTGGTTCTGCAGATTTGAGGAAGTGTTGGGGAAGTCTGTGTGGTGTGTCAACTCAATTTGTTCGTGGTTTGAAGGTCCAGAAGTGCCTAGTCCTTTGTGACAGTAATGACAGACTATGTTCTTGAGGTTCCGGATAAAGGGGAGAAGGATTTTAGTAAGTAGAGGAAGTGCGGATGTTCTTGATGCTTCAGGAAAGTTTGTGAAGGTCCTTGGATCATGCTCAAGTCGTGTTTATGGTCTGCATTAGAATTAAAGTCCCAGAAATGAAGAATAACTTCCGGATGGTGATGTTCCTTCTGTGACTGGCCGATCAGATGAAGTATACATCTTGCGGATGTTCTTATGGATGTGTGCCAACTGAGATGTTTTTTCCTAAGTTGATGTCATGTATAAATAAGGGATTGTGAAGTCATTTCAAGTGTGACTTGTGGAGATGAGTGTGTGGTAGTGAGGAGAAGAGCGAAAGGCAGAGCAAAAGGTTTGGACTTAAATGGAACTAACTCAAGCATGGTGAAGATGCTATTTACCAGTTCAAGTATGTGATACTTATTCTTTTGTAGACAGTGTGTCTCTTGTAGGCAGTGAGCCTTTTGTGAGCAGTGTGCTCAAGCAGTGAGCCCTAATTAGCATGTGCCATTTTATTCTTTCTATTCTTCTAATAGAGAATACAATCTTGGGTTAGTCACCCTGTGGTTTTTCCCTTAACCAGCTTTTCCACGTCAAAATCTTGGTGTCTCATGTGTTGATGTGCTTCTGCTCTTGATTAAATGCATTAAGTTTTATGTTTGAATTATTTTTATACTGCTAAATGAATTTAAGTGTTGGAAATAAAGAAAGTTCTGGACAACTGATTCACCCCCCCTCTCAGTTGTCTGCCCTAAATCTAACATTTGCCTCCCTTTGTGCTTGAGGGAGGGGAGTATTTAAAGGTTTAGAAGAAGGAATTGATTGGAGAGTTAACTCATTTGATTGATGAGTCAACTGTTGGGAATTAAGGTGTCTCAACCTTGGTAGTTCCTTGTATTTTTACATTGTATTTATTTATTTATTGCTTATTGTATTAATTGGATGCAAATCCTATGTTGTCACATTATGGGAGTTGGCACGGTGATGTGTCATCCTAAATGGCATATAACCACATATATTTTTGTCCTCACATGAGGAGATAGGCATCCCACTTAGTGGTAGGAATATTTTTCCATGTGTCGGCATCTTGGATATTGTGTAAGGGAATATTGACTGAAATAGTCATGACAGATTCCTATGACAAAGTTATGACATATAAGAGTTAGAAATAGAAGATCCTATGACAGGTATGGACATGTGTCATGAAACATCTTTGAAAAAAGCATCTTTGGGCACCCCAAGGTGGACTATAAAATTTTGTAAGAGAATATGCTATTTATAGCTTATGTATGATAGAATCTCTTACAACTGTAAGTTATGACAGCTATGATAGATTCTAGGATGGTTGTAAGAGTCGTAAGAGCATCTGTCATAGCCCATTTTGGAAATAGGCGACCTCCTTAGGATGGGGTGACTTGACAAGTGTCAAGAACATCCTACAGTATTGGACAAGTATCCATATGCATGGGTTTTGGGCCATGAGGCCATGTTGGATGCCCATCCCTATGTGGAGCCATTTTTACCTTGTATATTCTATATAAACAGGTACTTTGGAGAGGAGATGTTATGCTACCCGTTTGTCTCCAGATACGAGTGTCGAAGACTCCTACAAGAGCATTGGCTCTGTGTTGTATTGTAACCTTCATTATTTACAGAATACATTTGAGTTGTGTTTTGCAGTGTGGGGTTTTTCATCGGTAAGGGTTTTCCCCACGTATATCTTGTCTCTCTCTCTCTTTCTGTCTTACATTCTTATGTATGTGTTTGTTGCAATATCTTTGCTAATGGGTTAACATAATTTGTAATTGTGAAGATAAAATTGAATTTGCACTCTCCTCCCCTCATTAGATTAGTGTAGGAAGCGATTTCCACACACCTAGCTTCTTTTCAGTTGGTATTAGAGCCTGGCCAGTTTTGGTCTTAGTTGTTGGGTAGGGGTTTTTTGATCTGATCTTAAGTTGAGTTGGAGTCTGTGTAGAGTATTATATATCTTGTTTTAGGAAGGAGATGGCAACCACATCTGGAAGAGTAGAGGTGGAGAAGTTCAATGGCACAAATTTTGAGTTGTGGAAACTCAAGATGGAGGACCTACTTGTTGATCGTGCCCTATGGGAAACCATTGATGGCACTAAACCTGCGGCAATGTCACAAGTTGATTGGTACCTCAAAGATCAGAAGGCTAAGGGTCTCATAAGACTCTATCTAGCTGACTCTGTCCTATTGAATATCCATGAGGAGAAGACCGTGAAAACTCTTTGGAAGAAGCTAGGAGATATTTATCAGGCCAAGTCCTTGGTGAACAAGCTCTTTCTGAAAAAGAAGCTATTTGCTCTAAAGATAGAAGACGGAGGATCTATTGCGAACCATATGAATGCTTTCAACATGATCATTACACAGTTGATGTCCATGGGTGTGAATATGGAGGAGGAGGATCAGTGTTTGACCCTACTTTGTTCTTTGTTAGATTCATGGGGTCATCTTGTTATGGCTATTGGAAGCACCACATACACATTCACAATGGATGAAGTGGTATCTTCGTTGTTATCTGAAGAGATGTGGAGAAAGTTTTCTAAGGCAGCCAAAGAGGCTCTTGCGGTTCATGGAAGACCCAAAGAGAAAGGGAAGAAGAAGGACAAGAAATGTGAAAAGGGTAGATCCAAATCCCATGGGAGATCTAAATCTCCTAGAAAGTCCAAGGTTCTCTCTTGGAACTGTGGTAAAACTAGGCATTTCTGAAAGGAATGCAAAGAGGAGAAGAAAAAGAAGAAGAAGAATGCTCCTGATTCAGATTCTGCCAAGTCACAAGATGATGGTGATGCCTTCATCACATCCCTAGCCACCCATGCATCTAATGATGTGTGGTTGATTGATTCTAGTGCATCTTTCCACATAACCTTGCATCAAGACTAGTTCATGAAATATGAAGAGTTCAATGGTGGAAGAGTGTACCTAGGTGACAATTCTCATTTGAAGATTGTTGGTCATGGAAGAGTCT
Organism: Cunninghamia lanceolata; assembly: GCA_027924645.1. Taxonomy (NCBI): domain Eukaryota; kingdom Viridiplantae; phylum Streptophyta; class Pinopsida; order Cupressales; family Cupressaceae; genus Cunninghamia; species Cunninghamia lanceolata. The sequence continues at coordinate 4,904,974 of BSBN01000424.1, read as the reverse complement.
CAATCTGATTCCCTGATGGATGAGTGAAGGGGATCATTGGGGTTATGCACATCCCAGGCCTAGCACAGAACCTACTTTCTATAAGTATGTTGAATGATGCAGGTGTGCAGTTTTTCTTTTCAAAGGATGGATGCAAGATGACTAGAGGATATATGGTGCTTGCGAAGGGTACTCGGAGAGGTACTCTATTTTAGCTAGAGGCATGCACTTCATAGTGCAATAGTTCTTCTGACTTGAAGAAAAGAGCTGCAGTCACTTCATCCCCACCATCTGAACAAGAAGTGAAGAAATCTATGGTAACTAGTTCTGATGGTAGTGCACATGCTTTAGAATCTAAGCTTCCTGCTAAAAAGACTATGTTATGGCATTTGAGATATGGCCACATTGGAAAGAAGGGTCTACGAACCCTGAAAAATAAAAACTTTGTTGAGGGGTTAAATGATTGTAATCTCAAGTTTGACTTTTACAAACATTGTGTATATGGAAAACAAAATTGTGTTTAGTTTTACTCTAGTTCTCACAAGTCTTTTGGTGTGTTGGATCTTATTCATTCTAATGTGTTTGGTCCAGTTAATGTTCCTTCGATTTCCAAAACTATATATTTTGTATCTTTCATAGATGATTATAGTAGAAGGACATGGGTTTATTTTATCAGAAGCAAGACTAAAGTCTTTAGTCAGTTTAAGGAGTTTAAAGCCTTTGCTAAAAATTAGACTAGTAAAAAGATTAAGTGTTTGAGAACTGACAACAGTGGTGAGTTTTGTTCAGCAGAGTTTGATAAGTTCTTTAAAGAGTAAGGGATTGAAAGACATAAGATAACTCCATACACCCCGCAGTAAAATGGAGTTGCAAAGAGGATGAACAGGACACTGATGGAGAAGGCTAGGAGTATGCTTAGTGGAGCAAGTCTCAGACAAAAGTTTTGGGCTGAAGCTATTGCCACTGTTTGCTACCTGGTAAATAGGTCTCCTACATTAGCTCTTGTTGGTAAGACACCTATGGAGGTGTGGTCTGGTAAGAAGCCTTTAGTTAGGCATCTTCATGTTTTTGGTTGTGAGGAATATGCACATGTGCCTAGGGAGAAATGGTCTAAATTGGAGAACAAGGCTGTTAAATGCATTTTCATTGGCTATGGTGTCAATGTGAAAGGATAGAAGCTTTGGGATCCTGTGGCTGAAAAAGTGTTGTATAGAAGAAGTGTTATCATTAGAGAGCTAACACCTTCTTCTGTTGTTCTATAGCCAGAACAGACAAAAAAGAAAGAAGATGCGGTTCAGTTTCCTTCTACCCCTGAGAAGACTGAACTGACAGACCTTGTGAGACCTGATGATGAGGAGAGCTCTAACAGCTCTGAAAGCTCAAAAGAAAAAGCAGAACCTCAACCTCAGCCATTGAGGAGGTCTACATAAACAAGAAAGAAACCTGATAGGTTTGGTTATTCATTACTTGATTCTAGTTGTGCTTTTGCTTTACTTACTAACACTGATGAGCCTAGAACCGTGAAAGAGGCTATGGGCATGAAAGATGCAGGTTCCTAGAAGGAGGCCATGGAAGATGAGATGGCTTCTTTGGAAAAGAATAAAACATGGTACTTGGTCCCTTTGCTTGATAGATGAAAACTCATTGGATGCAAATGGGTGTTCAAGAAGAAATTCAGATGGCAGTGTTGAAATGTACAAGGCTAGATTGGTTGCGAAGGGGTACTCACAAGTGGAGGGAATTGATTATGGTGAAATTTTCTCTCCTATTGCAAAGATGACATCCATTCAATTTCTGTTATCTCTTGCAACTACCTATGACTTATAGGTAGAATAGATGGATGTGAAGACAACTTTCCTTCATGGTGATTTGGAGGAAGAGATTTACATGTCACAGCCAGAGCATTACATAAAGGTAAAGAAAATTGGGTTTGCAAGTTAAAGAAGTCTTTGTATGGTTTGAAGCAGTCTCCTAGGATGTGGTATATGAAATTTGATGCTTTTGTGTTGTCTGTTGGATTTCTGAGATCAAAATCTAATCATTGTGTGTATTACAAGTTTGATAATGATTGCATTCTCATTATTGCATTGTATGTTGATGATAAGCGGTTGATTGGGAATGGTAAGAATATGATTTCTGATTTAAAGTCTTAGTTGTTAGCACAGTTTGAGATGAAAAATCTTGGGGCAGCCAGGTACATTCTGGGGATGGAAATCAGAAGAGATGAGCTAACAGAAAACTTTGGTTAAGCTAAAGTAAGTATGTGAAGACCATGTTGGATAGGTTCAACATGGCAGATTGTAGACTATTGTGTGTTCCTATTTCATTGGGGACAAAGTTGTTTGTTAGTGATTGTCCAAAATCTCCTAGTGAGGTGGAGGACATGATCAAAGTACCTTATGCTAGTGTTGTTGGCAGTTTGATGTATACTATGGTCTGCATAAGATCAGACATTGCCCAAGTAGTGGGAGTCCTTAGTTGATTTATGGCTAATCCCGGATGGGTACATTGGGATGTATTTAAGCGAGTGTTTAGATATTTGAGGGGTACTTCTGAGTATTCCATATGCTATCACAGTAATGCTACAGGACCTCCGCATTCAATTTGTATTCGTGGATTTGTGGATTATGATTGGGCAGGTGACATTGATAGCAGGAGATCCACCAGTGCCTATGTGTTCACTAAGTTTGGTGGTGCAATTAGTTGGATGAGTAAGTGACAACCTGTGGTTGTTTTGTCCACTAAAGAAGCTGAGTACATGGCTGCAACTCATACTTGCAAGGAAGCCATTTGGCTTAAGAGATTGTGTTCAAATATTGGTGTTGATGCAGGTCAGATTATGATCAGTTGTGACAGTCAGAGTGCGATTTACCTTGTGAAGAATCCAACTTTCCATGCCAGAAAAAAGCATATTGATGTTCAGTTTCACTTCATACGAGACGTGGTAGAGGATGGGAAGGTATATTTGGAGAAGGTAGATACTTTGAAGAATGTTGCAGATGCATTGATGAAACTAGTGGGCATAGAGAAGTTCAAATGGTGTTCAGAGTCTCTGGGCCTCTTGGCCTATAGTAGTTAAATCCTGTTAATTCTATTGGCTCTTACAAGGTGTTCAACAAGTGGGAAAATGTTAGGAATTAAGGTGTTTCAACCTTGGTAATTCCTTATATTTTTACATTGTATTTATTTATTTATTGCCTATTGTATTAATTGGATGCAAATCCTATGTTGTCATATTGTGGGAGTTGGCATGGTGATGTGTCATCTTACATGGCATATAACCACATGTATTTTTGTCCTCACATGAGGAGATAGGCATCCCACTTAGTGGTAGAAATATTTTACCATGTGTCGGTATCTTGGATGTTGTGTAAGGGAATATTGACTGAAACGGTCATGACAGATTCCTATGACAAAGTTATGACATGTAAGAGTCAGAAATAGAAGATCCTCTGACAAGTATGGACATGTGTCGTGAAGCATCTTTGAAAAAGGCATCTTTGGGTGCCCCAAGGTGGACTATGACATGTAAGAGAATATGCTATGTATAGCTTCTGTATGATAGATTCTCTTACAGTTGTAAGTTATGACATCTATGACAGATTCTATGATGGATGTAAGAGTCGTAAGAGCATCTGTCATAGCCCATTTTAGAAATAGGTGACCTCCTTCAGATGAGGTGATTTGACAAGTGTCAGGAACATCGTACAGTATTGGACAAGTGTCCATATGCATGGGTTTTGGGCCATGAGGCCATGTTGGACACACATCCCTATGTAGAGCTATTTTTGCCTTGTATATTCTATATAAACAAGTGCTTTGGAGAGGAGATGTATTATAGGTTTGACAGGTACTGTTATGCTACCAGTTTCTCTCTAGATATGAGTGTCAAAGACTCCTACAAGAGCATTGGTTCAATGTTGTATTGTAACCTTCATTGTTTATGGAATACATTTGAGCTGTGTTTTGGAGTGTGGGGTTTCTCACACGTAAGGGTTTTCCCCACGTATATCTTGTGTCTCTCTCTTTCTATCTTACATTCTTATGTATGTGTTTGCTGCAATATCTCTGTGAGTGGGTTAAGATAATCTGTAATTGTAATGATAAAATTGAATTTGCACTCTCCTCCCCTCATTAGATTAGTGTAGGAAGTAATTTCCACACACCTAGCTTCCTTTCATCAACAAGAATAGATTGGGGAATTAACAAGGTTGATTACTCAATGAACTCAGTTGATTGGAGAGTGATGAAGCAAAGATAGCTTATCACTGGAGAGGAAATGGAGGTGAGGGAATGCATGAGATTGATTGAAGAGTATAATTGAGACCAAATAGATTTAATTATGCAATGTGTGGGTGCATGAAATAGTTAACTCTATATTAGGGATCAAAAACCATGCAAACAGAGAGAAAAAAGGCAAAAACAAAGAAAAAATGAGAGAGAAACTTGATTTTTTCTGTAGCTGTAAAAATGACAAAGTCACCCCTTTTGTCAGTAGGGTCGCCCCTAGGTGACCCTGGGTCTCCCGGGGGGCAACCCTGGGTCGGCCAGGGGAGATCTGGGCTGGACATGGTCAGATGCAAAAAAATAGGCTAGGACATGGTAGAAGAGAGGAAAAGGACAGGGTCTGCATCAAGAAATAGGTTAGTCATGTGGAAGAATCCAAATCTTCACTTGCGTCAGTAGGATCTCACAGGGGAGATCTAGAAATAATAGGGGGAGATTTGGATTAGTTCAATAAAACTGAAAACTGAAAGCAGGAGATGGATAAGGGGGCCTCTAGAAGGCTTTTAGGAGCTGCGTTAGAGGTGTATACACCAAAAATTGGCTCGAGTCGAATTAAGTAAATATTTTAATATTTATCTTAATTCTGATTTTCTTCTGTCAATTAAATAAATATTACAAATTTATTTAATTAGCTCATTATCCCATAATTAAATAAAGCCATTTTATTTAATTAAATTCCCTAAATTCTTCTTATGTCTCACATCAATTAAATTCCCTAAAATTCTTCCAAAGGTCTAAAGTTCAAAATCCACCTCATCAATCCACATCATCTCTTCCACCTCACCATGTTGCACATATAATTAAATATTCTTAATATTTAATTAGCTAATATCCTCCATTTTCTAAAATAAATCTTTAAATCAATTATCCTCCACCAAATTAAATTTTTAATTCAATGTTCCCCATTATCCTCCACTCTAAATTTTTAATTCAATTGTCATAACCCATTGTCCCCCACTCTGAATTTTTAATTCAAATGTCATAACCCATTGTCCCCCACTCCGAATTTTTAATTCAAATGTCATAACCCATTGTCCCCCAATCTGAATTTTTAATTCATTCCTTATGAATTAAAGATTCACAAATAATGAGGGCCATTGATCTCATCATTGGATCCTCACCCTCCATTCTATTTTCAGAAAATCTATAAATAGAACCCTCTCCTAAGCCATTTGGGAGGCACTTCATTTGGCAAGATAACTATACTCAAAATTCTCTCATTCTTCTCTTCTCTCATTCATTCTATTCCAAAGTGTCCTCCATTTGTTGAGTGTTGAAACTCTCTTTCAACACAAAAACAAGTATTCACAGCCATTCTTACTTTGCCATCTTCACACAAGCAAGCAAGCACAAAAGAGCTTCTGAGGGCTTCAATCAAGATCAAAGCAAGATAGGCAACAATGGAAAACGATAGGTAAAAGGGGGGTTTTGTAAGTATTTCTACTTGTTTGGTTTGATTCCTCTTTATCTTCTCCTTCCATTGATGTTTGGGTTTTTAGGTTTTTCATTGATTTGAACTAACTTCTTTCTCCCCCTCACATTTTGGCGCCCATTGTGGGGCCTTGCCCCTTTACTAATCCAAAAAGCTAGTTGTTTTAAGTTGTAGGTCCGTGCAGGTGAAGAAACAGGTGAAAAATAGGCTTCTGGTGGTAGTTTTGCGCATTCACCTTCTACAGTCATGCATTTGTTCTCCGTAGCTGCGCATTTGATTAAACTGCGCATTTGTTCTCCACAGTTGCACATTTACCCCCCGCAGTTGCGCATATGCCATTTTGCGCATTCACTCTCCAACGTTGCGCATTTACACCCCGTAGTTGCACATTCGCCACAGCTGCGCATTCATACTCCACAACTACGCATCTATACTCCGCAATTATGCATCCATTCTGATAGCAAATACTAAAAACCAGTGTTGCGCATATACTTCATATTGTTGTGCATACGTATAATTTGTGCATATACCTAGTATTGTTGCGCATGTATTCTGTCACATTGCGCATTTGTCATTCTTGTGCATATACCTTGTGGAATTGCGCATTCGTCCTCTGTCTTTGCGCATTCATTTAACAGACGCATACACTCCCTGTTTCTGTGCATTCAGGCTGCAGTGTTGCGCATTTGTTTTCTATTTTTCTGTTGTAGGGTTTCTGATTTGTGCATGTTGAGCTAACATCAGTTTTGCAGGAGTAGAGGCTGGATTAGCTCATCTAGATATTTTGCTTAGACCATCTAGCCTAACTAGGGGTGAAGTAATCAAATGCATTTCATGACAAAACTACACATAGTCCCTAACTAGGAAGGAAGTAATTGGACCAAATTGCTATCTTGCATTGTGGATGTATTTTCTAGTTTTATCACTGCTATCTTCTACAAATGGGAAATGAACAATGCAATGATTAATCACTTTCAAAGTTAACAATCGGGAAATGAACATTGCTATGATTAATCACTTTTCAAGTTAACTGTCGTGTGAGTGCATAAATTAGTTTAGCCCATTTAGTTTTTGTATTTTAACTAGGTTGGATTTACCATTGTTCTCCGTGCTTGTGAATGACAATAGGCTTATGCTCTCCCCTTAACTGGGTGATCAAAGTGCCAGACTTGTCATTCTTTTTGTCAAACCTTTAGGGGGGCCTGCCCTTGGATGCATGCTTGTCCAAGTGGGAATGACCCTGAGTGGTAACAAGCTAAAGCCAAGCCCTACCAAGCCACTTAAAATAAATTGTGCTTAGGGTGAAAACCTCAAGCAACGAGTGCTACTGTGTTACACCGATGACCAACCTCCCCAAAAACCCTCATAGGCGCAACCCTGTGAGGCTAGGAGACTCCATAACAGAGAGTAGTGCCGCCGCATGTGTAACCACTCAAACAGTTGCCCTAATTAAGAACTAAATGTATAGCAAACCAAAAACCTGTATTTGTTGATGCAAAGGGTGGAGCCCTTGAAGCGGCCTCGATTCAAGTGACTTTAAGTAGAGGTAGCAGGGACAATCCTAAGGTTCGGTGTGGGTACGAGCCTAAGGAAAGCTGAATCTGATATGCGTGAGAAGTGAGTGTCATGGAGGGGAGCCGGTGCTACCAGATCCTGGAGCTACACACTTTTAGTGGCACAGCTAGAGGATTTAACAAATATTGCCTCATCCAACCTAGGTTGTACTTGTCTTTTGAGTCAAAAAGTCCAAAAACACAAAAAAAATAATATATATAAAGATAAAAATCATGAAAAACATTTATGTGTGTGTTGTGCTTTTTTGCCATAATTGAACATTAACTTCATCAAAAATACCAAAATTTCCAAACCAAAAACACTGAGAAAATCCTAAAAATGATCAAAAAATTCCAAAAATTAGAGAAAAGCAAAAAATAGCCAGAATTGCACATATATACCGACCTTTTGTGCATTTGAACTGACTTTCTGCACATCTGTCGGAATTGCGCATTTGAACTCTGTATTTGCACATTTGAAAAAGCCAGTGTTGCGCATATGTGTCGACCTGTTATGCATATACCTCTTGTTGTTGCGCATTTAAATCTGAGAGCAAAAATTCAGTATCTTCCAAAGAAAATTTGTCACGAACTTTTCAAAAAAATAGTTCAAACTTGTTCTAGTTTTCAAAATCTGATCAAAGACCTTGCAAAATCCACCATTTCTCTATTCTCTGCACCATAGCTGCTTACTCATCCAAAATTTTGCCAAATCTTTTTCCAACAAGATTATAGTCAAATTTTCTTGATCAAAACCAAATCTCAAACAAGACCTAGTGAGCCTCCAAGTATCAAGGATTTACTTATCCTTCTCTATCGGAACTCCACTAGTGGATTGTGTGAAGGCTAGTCAACATCAAGTAACGGATTCCTAACATCCTAGCTTTTGGCTATCGCTTTTGTACATCCACCTTGTTTGACACCATCTAGATCTAAGAGGAACCTTGCTAAAACCTTGTTTCATCCTAACACCTTGCTTAAAATCTTCCAATCTCACCTCATTCCATCTCTTTACCCCCTTGCATGGTCTTGACAAGATTACAAAAACAAAAGCAGTTAGAAATGGCAGAGAAAAGTATTTTTGACAATGACGATGAACCTTCCATGGATGAGATCCTCCACATGCAGCATGACCCAAAATCTCAACGACTACTTGAAGGGGTGCTTGCCCAAGACCCATCAAAATTCTTTTTATATCTAGCAAGTATAGGAGCCAAACTCCCTAAGGATTATGACGTGGAAGCTCTCAAAGAAGCTAATGACGAGAGAATCCCTGAAGGAAGTAGACAAGGTGAAATACCCGCAGAAAAGAGCAAAACAACAATTGACTCCTTAAATGCCCTAAGCCTAGTAAACCAAAAAGTTGAAGCTCTCAAACAACAAATTTTAGACATGAAAGCAGGAACATCGACCAAAAACTACACCCTAGAGGATATTTCACCGTATCCTTTTGATAGGTCCTTAATCATGATTCCCTTCCCCTCAAGATTTGAGGTGCCTAAATTGGATAAGTATTGAGGGAAGGGCGATCCAAGAGATCATATCAGAGAGTTCAATGCTGCTTGTCTAGAGGTCGCACATAATGACACTTACCTTATGCGACTATTTCCACAGAGCTTGGGAGGATAAGCCATGGATTGGTTCTCTAGACTGCCACCTGGTATTAAGACATTCAATGAACTTGTCAACCAATTTATCAGCCACTTCTCTTACAATATTGAAAACGACATCTCAATATTGGATCTCTATAACACCAAACAGAAAGGAGGAGAATCTTTTGCTGCCTTCTTACAGAGATGGAGACGATTGGCAAGCAAGTGCCCACACCAAATACCAGAGAAACAGATGCTAGAGATGTTTGTCCACAATTTGTAAATGGACTTAAGTTACCAAATCCAAATCCAATGTCCTACATCTTGTTATCAAGGTCATTGAAATGGGCCTCATCATAGAGAAAGCTCTCATCACGAAGGGCCAAATCAAGCTCTACAAAGACTCTCCCGATACCAACACAAACAACGACAAACCTAGATTCTAGACAAAAAATAAGAACGTTGTGAATGACAGGGTGGTGGATGCCAGAAATGCAGCCCCTAAACAACCAATTTTCAATTTATCAATACCACAAAATGACCCCCCGCAAAACAAACCAAGAAATACCGAATCTAGGTTTGGCAATTTTTGTCCTAGAAGAAAGTTCACGCCTTTGGATGATACATTAGAAACTGCCTTGTAGAAGCTAATCACCGACAATATCATAACGCTTCCCTCTGCACGAGAATACGAACCAAAGGTCAAACCGCATTGGTGGAATGACAATGACTTTTGCAAATACCACCGAAATAGGGGGCACAAGACCAATGATTGCATTGCACTCAAACACATAGTCCAAGACTTAATAGATCAAGACAAGATATTTGCTAAAGGACATACCTCAAACGGTGATCATCAGGCATTCAAGGATCCTCTTCCTAACTACGAACAAGGAGGTCCTTCCAACAGAAATAACCATGGCTCTAACAACGCAAATTACACGGATATCAGATACGACTACGTTGTTAACCATATCTATGAAAGTGACTCACACATTCATATGATCACTATCAACAAAAATCCAGACTACAATGTTACTACCCGTAGTAACAGAGTCACCCTAAGAGGAGCTTCCACTCCTCCATCGAGTCAATACAGTATTGTGGATCAACTCCACAAAACACCAGCACACATCTCCATGTTAGAACTTCTGCGTCTGTCTCCTTCTCATAGGGCCATACTCGACAAAGCCTTAGCGGAAGCCTCCGTTCCCATGAACCTAGCTAAGGAGCAATTCCAAAACATGGTCGGTAACATCACCTCACCACACTCCCTATCATTCATTGAGAGGGATGATATGTTCATCACTCAACCCCATAATGCCTCCCTTCACATTGAAGCTTTCGTACACAAGCATAAGATCAAAAGAGTCCTAATTGATGGAGGGGTTGGTTTGAATATCTGCACGTTAAAGCTAGTCCTTACATTGGGTTTTTCAGAGAAAGCTATAGATCTGAAAAGAAAAATCACCATAAAAGCCTATGATGAGGAAGAAAGAACATCTAAAGGGATTGTTACCTTACCGATCAGAGTGGGCCCCGTAGTGAAAGATGTGGCTTTTCAAGTCCTTGACATGGAGTTAGCATACAGCATTCTTCTGGGACGACCATGGATACACACGTTGAAAGCAGTACCTTCTACATACCATCAATGCATCAAGTTCACACATGAAGGACAAGAGATCACCATCCCTGGTGATCCTAACCCCTATCAGTACTATAACTCCATTCAGTCCAAACCAGACGTTGTAATCCCTAACAACCGTGCTTCTGCATCCTCGTCATCTCATGTTAACCCAGCTACACTGGCTTCTTCTTCAGGGGCACCTCCACCTAAACTCCAAGTCAAAGATAGAGGTTTGGGTGAATACACAGTATCTCAATCCCTCTGTCTAGCACAACTACCTCTATCTCCCAGATCCTATGGGAGACCTATCCCAAAAACACCTAAAGCAGAGAAGCCTACCAAGGGACCATTTGTAAAATGGGGAAGCCTAGAAGAGGAGAGTGACAAAAAAGATGTCCTACAGTGGCTATACAAGGATGAAGCTAGCTCCTCAATGCAATAGGACCATCCTACTATACCAACAAAATAGTACGGGCAAGGCTACCAAATACTACAGAAAATGGGATATGAAGGACACGGTCCACTTGGATCAAGAAAGGATGGCATCACTGAACCCATCCAACCTCATACTTTAACAGCCTGAGACACTACAGGACTAGGCTACAGTGGAACACCAAGAAACAACAAAAATAAGGAAAAACAAATAGAAGTAGCCACTAACAATATGGTTGAACAAATTTAGAGGATGCAACTGGGGAGTGAAATAGATTCTAATGAGTACGAGTGGGATAGCCTCTCTGAGCTATCTTGTGATGAAAAGGATATTGACGTTGTCCACGAGTATGACCCACCCCTGCGAATGAGAGACAAGGTCTGAGAGATAGACTGCTAGAGTCTGTTCCGCATAATGACAATAGTGACAATCGCGAGGAAAGAATGATACCTCCCTTGATGGATCCCCTACTAGTGAGTACCATCGCAGACTTTGTTCATTCCCTCAATAATTCTGTCCTTACCATCAACTCTGTTGAATCCAACCAACCTGATGACCCCTTACCTCTGGTACACCCCGAACTTATAGACTGGAACCTCGAAGGCACCACCCCTGAGCTTGATACCTTTGAAAATGATGACGCCATCATAGATTTTCTTGAGCTTAGGGATCATCTACCCGTAGGAGACCACAGAGCTGGCTACACTATTGAACTTAATGAGAAGGCCTATTTTGGAGAGAGAGCCAAGCCTTTCAGTCACAAAAACATCCAAATAAAAGAATGATCTAATGGTGAAGACCGCTCCGCGGCAGTGTTAGATCATCAAAACAGTAAAAATAAAGATGCATCCAATGGTGAAAACCTCTTTGAGGCACCAAAGGATGGAAGGCTTGACTCTCTCCCCAACCTTACATATCAGGAAAGATCATCAATCTTGATAGAACCAGCAGAAGTAGTCAATGTCAACACAAGTGATAATCCAGAATGGTCCACATGGCAAAGGCTCTAACAGAGCATGAAAAACCAGCATTCACAGATTTCTTCAGAAGAAAACAAATCAACTTTGCATGGACATATGCCGACATGCCAGGGCTTGATCCAAATCTCATCATGCATCACTTATCTTTAGCTCTAGGAGCTAAGCCTGTTAAACAAAAGCTCAGAAAGATGCATCCGCAGGTGGCTCTCATGGTGAAGGAAGAACTAAAGAAACTACTAGATGTCAGGTTTATCAAACCCATAGACTATCCTGAATGGGTTTCCAATATCGTACTAGTGGCTAAACCAGATGGCAGGGTTAGGATATGTAGTGACTTCAGGGACCTAAACAAAGCTTGTCCAAAGGATGACTTCCCCTTGCCCAACATCGACATGATTGTAGATCTAACGGCAGGTCATACCATGCTATCACTCATGGATGGTTTCTCAAGATATAACCAGATAAAGATTGCACCAAAAGACCAGCATAAAACTGCATTCACATGTCCTTGGGGCACCAACTGTTGGTGCGTTATGCCATTCGGTCTGAAAAATGCTGGGGCCACATAACAAAGAGCCATGACAACGATCTTCCATGATATGATGCACACTATCATGGAAGACTACATCGATGACATTCTAGAAAAGTGTCTCACAATAGAAGGGCATCTAGCAGTACTAGACAAGATCTTTAACAGACTGGAACAATTCAATGTGCGACTTAATCCAAAAAAGTGTGTGTTCGGGGTTACATCAGTAAAACTACTAGGCTACATAGTATCTGCTAATGGTATCGAACTTGATCCCGCTAAGGTGAAGACCATAATGGAGATGCCACCTCCTAAAAATTTGACTCAATTAAGATCCCTACAGGGCAAACTTTAGTCTATTAGACAGTTCATTTCCCAACTGGCAGATAAGTGCCACCCATTCTCTCATCTGCTGCACAAAAATGTATCTTTCAAATGGAATGAGTCATGCAAGTAGGCTTTTCAACAACTAAAGGAATACCTAATGAAGCTACCAGTATTAATGCCACCAATTCAAGGCAAACCCCTGTTACTATATATCTCAGCTACGCCAACGGCTCTGGGAGCTATCCTTGCTCAACAAAACTATGATGGAAAGGAATAGGCTATCTACTACATTAGTTGAACACTCGTCAGATACGAGTTCCAATACACACCAATAGAAAGAGCATGCCTAGCTATTGTATTTGCCTCACAAAAATGGAGACACTACATCCTGTCACACTCTGTTAAACTGGTGGCAAAGATTGACCCACTAAAATACTTACTCAACAAGGTGGCCTTAACAGGTAGATTATCAAAATGGGTCATGCTTCTCAGTGAGTTCGACATAGAATATGTGGATAGAAAAGCAATAAAAGGACAAGTGCTTAAGGATCAACTAGTAGAGGCACCTTTAACGGATAACAATCCCCTAAGCGCTGAATTTCCAGATGAGTATATCTTCCACGTCAACATAGCAAACTGGAAAATGTACTTTGATGGCTCCTACACTCAGCATGGATCAAGGGAGGTGTCTTGTTGATCACACCTAATGGCAACACGATTCCAAAGTCATACAGATTAATGTTCCCTTGCACTAACAATGCAGCAGAGTACGAGGCCCTGGTCATCGGCATCAAGCTAGCAGTTGAGTGGAACATCAAGGAGCTCCAAGTCTATGGTGACTCCTAACTGGTCATCAACCAAGTAAATGATGACTACCAAATGAAGGATGAGAAATTGATTCCTTATAAACACATGGTAGATGACTTCAAGGAGTATTTCATCCAGATATCATTTGAACAGATACCAAGGATTGAGAATAAAGCTGCAGATGCAATGGCTACAATTGCATCTCTTCTCGACATTCCAGGCAATCAAACACGATATGAGTTCTTAGTAGAGCTAGTCTCTTGTCCTGCTCATGACACTCCAAATTCCCATATCATATGCCACATCATAGGAACCGATTCCCCTCTCTATGGTAAAATATTTGCCTATCTAAAAGAGAATACACTCCCACCTGACTTATCCCATAATCAGAAAAGAACCTTCATTTGGCAGGCATCCCAGTATGCCATTGTCGCTAACACCCTATATTGTCGAGGTCTCGATGGTACTCTCCTTAGGTGTCTAGATAGAGAGGAATATCAAACTGCTCTAAGCAAAATACACGATGGAATATGCAGAGCTCACTCTAGTGGCCCTACTCTAGCCAAGAAACTCATACTCATGGGATACTATTGGCCAACAATGGAACAAGACTCCTATCAGTTTGTAAAGAAATGCACAAAGTGTCAAATCCATGGGAACCTGATACATGCGCCAGCGCAAGAGCTTCAACCGTTGACGACTCCTTAGCCTTTCTGTTAGTGGGGACTCGACTTAGTGGGCAAGATCCACCCTCCTTCCTCCAGCAGCCATAAATTCATTATCACTGCCACAGAGTATTTCATGAAGTGGATTGAAGTCGTGCCTCTCGCCAACATCACAAGCAAACAGATTGCCTTGTTCATCCTAAACTATATCATTTGCTATTATGGTGTCCCTTCGTCAATTATCACGGATAATGGATGACCTTTCAAAAATGAAGATGTCAGGGAACTATGCGACAAATTCCATATCCAGCACCACTTCTCAACTCCTTACTACCCACAAGGTAACGGCCAAGCTGAGGCATCTAATAAAACCATTCTGAAAATCCTAAAAAAGACTATCAATGATGCTGGCCGTGATTGGCATGTCTAACTGAATCCCGCACTGTGGGCCTACCGTACAAGCATCCGCACACCCACAGGTGCAACCCCATACTCCCTGGTCTATGGATCCAAAGCTATCTTGCCCATTGAAGTCGAGATCCCATCACTGAGAGTCTCATTAAAAGGCCTCATAATAGATGAAGAGTATAGAGTAACCAGACTCCAAGAGTTAGAGCTGCTTGAAGAGTGAAGGCAACAGGCCTTTAATCACCTGAAAGCATATCAGCAATGGATGTCCCGAAGCTATAATCACAAGGTAAAACCCTGAGTCTTCCAAGTTGGTGATCTCATCCTCAGAGAGAACCCTCAGAATCAGCTAGATAGAGAAAAGAAAGGAAAGTTCGAACCCAACTGGTTAGGGCCTTATGTTGTCATTGCAGCCTATGGATTGGGAGCATATCAATTGGCCATATCTGAAGGTGAACTCTTTGAGGATCCTGTCAACAGCATGCATCTGCGCAAATTCTATACCTGAAAACCCTGATGTAAGGGAGTCCTGAAAAAATCAAAAAAATTGAAAAAATGATCAAAAACAGAACAAAAATATCAAAAAAATGGAAAATAACAAAAAGAATCGGTACCATGATGAAAACCTGGCAAACAGGCGTCATGTGTACTCTTGGCTACACGTGCAAATAAAAGTAAGTGGTGAAAACCTGGTAAACAGGCACTATCTGCGACAAACCACTCCCTCCATCTATGACGACTTCATTTGACTCTTGTCCCCATCACACCGAACTAGTCCCTCCATGGTCCAATTCCCAAACTACGTCGCCTCTGAGCTATCACGTAGGCAAGGCCATTATCAATGCGCCCCCGAGGCTCCGCTATCCCATCAGTCCCATATCTGGTCTTTCTCTCCAAGTCCCTACCACTTCTGCAAATCCACCATCACCTAAGTCTTAGGTCCATCAGGGTTCACCCCAAACTACGTTGCCTCTGCGTCGTCACATAGGCAAGGCCATTTAGCAATGAGCCCCCAAGGCACTAGGTCAGTCCCTTAGTGTCTGTCTCTCCACGTCTATCATCATCTCACCCATAATAAGTCGATCCTAGTCCAAACTGGGGGCAACTCCTTGACCTAGTTACAGATTTGGGTTCTTGAATGCCATCGTTCTGAAAGGAGATACCAATAAAGGATTGCGATACTTTCACCAGACACCTAGAACAAAGTTCTCGACCCATAACGTCAACCTGTCCAAAACAAACACAAAACAGAACTCCATATTGAAACACTCAAAACAATTCTATCTCAATTATGGCAAAAAGACACATCTAATACAAGAATGTTTTGTCAACAGGTTTACTTACAAGGTCTTGAATTTTCATCAAATTATGTCTTCCTATGCTACTCAAGGATGCCAACAGCTAGAGATGCTATGATGGGGACATAGTTTTTTCTTTGTCTATTGTTTGTGGATTAAACTTAGTAATGTGACGACTTAGGTCTAAAGACGTGATCGGCAAAAGATCATCGAGGACTCTGAGGTCTAAACATGAAAAGGGGCAATCCTTGTGTGTTGAAACACAAGAAGTACTCAGGTCATCTAGATTCAATTTTGACTAGATACTTGTATCAACTTGCTATATCAAAATCCAGGCAAGAGATACTCAGGACATCTAGGTCTAATTATACCTAAACACTTGTACTCTCTTTCCACATTTCAAAAAATGAAAAATACCAAAAAGTGCCCAATGATGAAAGCAAAAGACTTGCGAAGATGACAAATCCATATCTGCATCCGTCTCATATCCCGCAACTCCATATCATCCACACAACCATGCACAACCTGTAGTTTATCACAAACGAAAGTTAGTATTTCTCCATGTCTTCTTCTATTCCACTCGTCTACATCATCTCTGTGTCAATTGAGTACATTTGGACATATCAAACACATAACATCTAAGTTGCATATCACATCACATGAGAGTCATTCGCATGATTACATCATTGGCATACATAATAAATCCATGAGATCAATTTCCATACATTTTTAAGATCATCCATATACATTGTGCATCCATACATTTGTATCAAAAGAATCAAAAGCAACAACATATAGAACTGCATAACCATTTCCATACACATTAACATTTGCATAAACTCAACAAAGCATTCTAAACATCCATCTAGTATGCATAACATATACAAACACATCATAAAAAGAACATGCATCCATAGCATATATAGCCCATGCATAGGAAACAACAACATCATCACATAAACATATGTCCAAAAGTACAATATATCAAAATCTCTGTCCACTCTCAGAGCCAAGTCATAAGTGTATACAACATATAAAAACTGGTGATACATGTCTCAGAAAATAAAAAAGTACATATGTGAGCTATCTCAGCCATCTGTCAAAAATGTGCTACAAAAGCGATCCAAAAATGGTACAAGTATCTGGGGTATGACTAACCTTGCTGACGTGGCACACTGCTCCCGACACTAGCCTCCCCCCTATCCACCCTTGATGGCGGTGGACCCCTCACTAAGCCCACAGACTGAGACCCACCTGCTCTCTGTGCTGCCTATGACTGGCTCTGAAAGGTCGCAGCTCTTTGACTCGCTAGCACGACACCATGATATAAACCCCGATAATACTGAGTCTGTGCCTGAACTCTAGTCAGATCACCCTACAACTGTACTACCTGGGCCTGAGCCTACTGCACCTGTGCTACCAAAAAGCCAGAGGTTGCATCGGTACCCATAGCCATCAAGGCTGCATCCCACTCTGCTCTCATGGCCCACATACTAGCTAGGGCTCCATCTCTCTCCCGGCTCAACTCAGATATCCAAGTTGCATCTGCCTCTCGCCGGGACTCAGCTGCTCTTAGATGAGCCCTCAGTTGTCTAATTTGGGTCTATAATGACACTAGAACCTACTGCTGCACATCAGGCTGTGGAGCCTGCTCGGCCTGTGCCACCTACTGTGTGGGCACCTGTACCTGTGTGGCCTATACCACCTGCTGTGCTAGCACCTGCTGAGGTGGTGGCATCTGTCCTGACACTGCCACTGATACTTGTGCCTGAGCCTGTGCCTATCTCCCTGCCTATTGCCCCACAAGCCCCTCTCCGACTCTCTGCCTCTGTCTCTGTCTCCCCTCATCTCCCTGATCTCTCCTCCTCCGCCGTCCACCCCTCCCCCTGCCACCTCCACCTCCACCCCCGTCGCCTGAATCTCCCTCATCTATATGAGGCGCTACCTCTCTAGGACGTGAGTAGTGAGGAAACGGATGTGCTGCGAACCACTCCTCATAGTCTAGCGTCATGCCAGCATCCACTATATCCCTCCGCATCGGCTAGGCTACATATAGAATCTACTAAAAATCAGCCAACGCCTCCTCATAAGAAGCCACAGGACCCCACCTATACCGCTCAGCATATGTCCTGGCAAAATGGGCCTCTCCCTGTGGTCTCCCCTGCACTCAGCCAAACTGTCACTGCACGCGGCTGACAATCTACCGCTCCAAAATAAATCGAGTTCGACCAATCAGCCACCTCGTCTGAAAATAATACGGGAGCTCATCTACCTCGTCATCCCATACCTCGCAGTCAATGTATGGCCGCCAGACAACTGCATCCACGCCATCAAAGGCATGCCTCTAGTACTCAAGCCACCCCAGCCTATGTTGGGAAATCACACCTGCATACCCATAGCTGTAGGGCTCACCCCTCTGCCTCTGAAAAACATAGATCGGACGTGTGATGGCAATATGCTCCCATAACCAAAACTGTAAGAGTGACGCGTCTGTTGCCAAGCCAGAGCCTCTGTGGTATACTGCCTGATGAAGGTCTCTGTATAAGTGTGCAAGCATGCACACACCCCATGCATACCGAGTCCCATCGGTAATCATGCTCTCCAGCACCCGTCCCCAGCCAATGGGGAAGCTGTGTGCTCTCCTATCGGGCATACTACACCTCTGATCAGTCCAGCCACTATGCCTAGGAAGTAGTCATAGTAGTCACACATGTCCTGCCACGAGATCTCCTCCCCTACCAACTTGGGATCATCAAACACCCGCCTGCACTCCTCTAGCCTAATGCCACGCTATGACTCATACTCAACTAGCTCTCCCATGATAGGGAGGTGCAGAATCCGATAAGCATCCTCTAAAGTGATGGCCATCTCCCTCGTCAGAAAATGGAAGGTCCCATCCTCACTGTGGAATCGCTCCACGGCTGTTCTCACCATTGCCTGGTTCATGCGAACCTCGGGCATGAAGAGCACATGATATAATCCCATCACAGCTAGAGCCTCCTGATCCATATCAGTTAGCATGTACCACTGCAACAATGGCAATGGGAACAACTCTCGTGATGTCAACACATCCTGAATATCCTCCTGCAACCAAGAAACGCATACTGTCAGCCAAAAAAAAAAAATCCAAAACCATATCGACAACCTACTCCAAGCAATCAAGCTATCCTATCAACGACTCAACATATCAAATTAATCAAACAGCATATCATCTCTCGACTAGATTCTCAGCAATCTCAGAGATCGCTCATCAATTGACGCATCGATCAGGATGCCAATTGGGTTAATTTCGTTAAGTCAACTGATTTGCCTAAAAGTGCAAATGCACAAATCCATGGGGCCAATGTGCAATTTCATAACAAAAACACAATTTCTACATGAATGCGCAACTCCACGACGCATATGCGCCATTCTGGCAAATGTGCAATCTATTGGAGCAAATGGGCAAATTACCGACATATGTGCAATGAAATAACTTAAATGTGCAATACTCAATATATGCACAAACTCACAGGGCATATGCGCAACCTCAAAACTAATGCACAACATATTTGAACAAATGCACAATACACACAAATGCACACATTCAATAAACAAAAGCGCAAAACAAGCGGATGCGCAATTCCGCAGCATGAATGCGCAAACCTGCAACAAATGCGCAATTTTGGAGCGCATATGCGCAAAACTAGGGTTTTTGTGCATTCATTCTAGTTGGTTTTCGTGGCCATTAATACGCACAAAAATTGACTTTCGACAAGTTTTGAAGAACTACATACCGGGGGTCCTGCCTCTGCTGGCCAATCGAACCATCGAATCCGCTCAAACCGATATTGCTAGTGTGGAATATCCATCTCTCTGGCTGCCATACTCTCCTAAGCTCTCTAGAGGACAAATCACCTATGGCCAAGTGTACAAATGAATAGTTTGTGTGGACCCAACTCCTATATATAGCAAGTGGCCCATATTGGACTGTATGACTCTTTGATTGATTTCCATGGCTGTTTCTCCGAACCATAACCTATTTTTCTCCATCCTCAACCATTTCTTCACCTTCTTCTTCATGAGATTGTCCGTCTCACGCCCCAACATCTTTCTCCCGTCTAATCTCTTGAGGGGGCATTCTATCGTTAAACTTGCACCAGGGGCAAACTGGGGCATGTATCATTGTCGAAAATTCTTATTCTTTGAAACAACGTGATCAAACACATTGCTTCAAAGAGGGGCAAAATGTATACACCTAAAATTGGCTTGAGTCGAATTAAATAAATATTTTAATATTTATTTTAATTCTGATTTTCTTCTGTCAATTAAATAAATATTACAAATTTATTTAATTAGCTCATTATCCCATAATTAAATAAAGCCATTTTATTTAATTAAATTCCCTAAATTCTTCTTATGTCTCACATCAATTAAATTCCCTAAAATTCTTCCAAAGGTCTAAAGTTCAAAATCCACCTCACCAATCCACATCATCTCTTCCACCTCACCATGTGGCACATATAATTAAATATTCTTAATATTTAATTAGCTAATATCCTCCATTTTCCAAAATAAATCTTTAAATCAATTATCCTCCACCAAATTGAATTTTTAATTCAATGTTCCCCATTATCTCCACTCTGAATTTTTAATTCAATTGTCATAACCCATTGTCCCCCACTCTGAATTTTTAATTCAAATGTCATAACCCATTGTCCCCCACTCTAAATTTTTAATTCAAATGTCATAACCCATTATCCCCCACTCTGAATTTTTAATTCAAATGTCATAACCCATTGTCCCCCAATCTAAATTTTTAATTCATTCCTTATGAATTAAAGATTCACAAATAATGAGGGCCATTGATCTCATCATTGGATCCTCACCCTCCATTCTATTTTTAGAAAATCTATAAATAGAACCCTCTCCTAAGCCATTTGGGAGGCACTTCATTTGGCAAGATAACTATACTCAAAATTCTCTCATTCTTCTCTTCTCTCATTCATTCTATCCCAAAGTGTCCTCCATTTGTTGAGTGTTGAAACTCTCTTTCAACACAAAAATAGGTATTCACAACCATTCTTACTTTGCCATCTTCACACAAGCAAGCAAGCACAAAAGACCTTCTAAGGGCTTCAATCAAGATCAAAGCAAGATAGGCAACAATGGAAAATGATAGGTAAAAGGGGGGTTTTGTAAGTATTTCTACTTGTTTGGTTTGATTCCTCTTTATCTTCTCCTTCCATTGATGTTTGGGTTTTTAAGTTTTTCATTGATTTGAACTAACTCCTTTCTCCCCCTCATAAGAGGAAAAAAAAAGGGAGAGGAGAAAACTCACCTACAAGACTCTCACAAGGCTTAGGATCAAGGTTGAAAGCTAGAAAATGCAAGTTGACAAGTGTCACAACAAGTGTCGAAAAGTGTCGCAAACAACGAGAGAGGGAAATCGGCAGGGGATAACAATACAAGACAAGAAAAGAGGACACGTCATCAAGAGGCATGCTACTTAAAGGACATTATTTCACACTTACATGTACGTGACAAGGATTTGAATCATTATAGAGGTCCTCGTGGAGGCAGTGCATAATTTTTGTGCTTACATATTTGCCCCCTCGGGGATAGTAATCTACATGAAAGGTAGGTACCATTCCCGAACTAGGCCTTACCTGTTGTTGATTTTCCCACTGCTTGTACCTACAATAACTAGTGTTAATTCAACATTTAAATATATCAAAGTAAATAATAAAAATTGAAATGACGAATCATACCATAGATCACTTGAGTTCGACTAGTTGCTTGCCTTTGTCGGTTTGGACCTACAGGGATGAGACCACGCAAAACAATACACGAAATGGACCCATAAAAGCAAATAATTAGTCTAAAATGCATAAATGAACTAAGCTAAGGGCAAACAAAGTGAGTGAAATTGTGAGATTGGGGCAAAATGGTGACGGAATCGTTCATGTGAGCAATTGATAGAGAGGTATCATCGAGATCGCAGAGATGGCCGCCTCTTCTTCAGCTACAATGAATTGGGTATGCAATCAGTGTAAAACTCTTCTCTAAACCCTAGCTTGAATTTTGTGAAAAATCTCTTAAAATTGTCTATTTTTGGTGATTTTCTCTATTGCATTGGGTTCGTCTCATTGTTTAGAGCAAGATTGATCTTTCATTTTCTGAAATCGGTCAAAAAATGAGGCTTTTAGAGTGATTTTTGCTTGAGGGATTCACTCCTAGGGTTGCCCCTTTTGACAGGCAGGGTCGCCTGGGGGAGATCCTGAAAAGCAACAGGGTCGCCCAGGGGAGATCCTGAAAAACACCTGGGTCACCCGGGGGCGACCTTGTTGGACTAATTTCTAACTGCATATGATGTTTAACACTCATTTCATTTCGATCTAACATGATTTGGTCACTGAATCTACCTGTTTATTGCAATTTTTGAAGGTTTATGTGATTTTTTTGTGTAAGGTTTTCTGTAGTTTTATGATTTTTAGGGATTTTATGAGTTTACGAGATCTAATCTAAAGTTCTCTTCTGATTTTGTAGGACATGCGTATCCGATGGAATGCCTGCCAAGATTAGGGATGGCTCTCCGGGATGTTTGCTTCACTAAGTACTGAGGATCGTGCTATACTGAAGAGGGCAGGTCTTGCTAGAGTCTACCATGTTCCTATGATTCATCTTGTATCCCACATATGTTGTGACATCTTGACTTAGTAGGATGCAGACAGGAACACATTCTAGTTCCCACATATTTCTGTACAGTGGACTATCACTCCATATGATGTATACCGCATTCTTGGAGTACCTATGAGGGGACAACCTTTGTCTCTTCCTATCAAAAAGTCCTATGAGGACAAGGCTTCTTAGGCTGCATTCATGCAGGTTAATCACCCTAGGGACCAGACAGGAGTTCAGCTTACATCTGTGCCACATCTCCACATTTCGCTCTTGAGGAGGTTCCTGATTGGTTCTTGAGGTTGTTATGAGATAAGGCCTCAGCTCATCTGAGATGGTGTTGGGTACCCATCATTCATGAGATTAAGGAGGGTACAGTTTTTTCTTAGGGACCAAACATCTTGGCTATGGTTTATAGAGACTTCTACTAGATTTCACGGCGAGGGGCTTTAGCCCTTAGCCACTCTTCTTTGATCATGGCATGGATTTTTGAGCACATGAAGCCTTATTAGAAGCTTATTCCTCTTCCAGATAGATGGCTACTAAGAGTGGCGAGGTGGGTGCATGTTGGTCATTTTGATGTTACTTTACCCACTATTGCTACTCTCATTGATGATGATATGATTTTTGATCCTTGTCACGACATGGAGGGGGCTTGGGCCCGAGATGGTGAGATTAGAGGGCACTATTGCGAGGTTTTAGAGATTACAAACCATAATGATCTAGTTGAGGCTCATCGAGTTGATCGTGTTTTACAGCAGTTTGGCGAGGATGTCCCTAAGGACTTTCCCCTAGTGTCCACCTATTACAGGACTGTTCAGGAGATGGGTGAACTTGGAAATGTCATTTGGACTCCTTTGACTCCCAGAATCTTCATTACTAGGGTCTCTAGAGGAGGATGGAGGGGAGGGAGAGGGACTCCTTCCTGATCTCTGATTGTGATGGTTGACTTAGATTCCATTGACAAGGACTATGTTCCAGATAGTAATGATTCGTCAAATGAGGTCATTCTCGAGGATGAGGATTTTGATGATATTGATGATTCAAACGATATCCTTGATATCCCCAAGTGTCCTCCTGTTGTTTCTTGACCTCCTCATTCAAATGAGGTGATGTGTCAATTTGGTCCCCCGATTGGTAGCCTAGCGATCCACGTAAGTTTCTTTCGTTTACTTGCTTTTCACTCTTTGTCCTTTCTCTTTTTACATGGATCCAACTTGGTCTTGCTTTGATTCACTATTTTAGGCAACGTTAGAGAGTGGAGGGACTTCGTTCATGAGGTCAATGTTGGATTAGCTTCTCCCTTTAGTAGGATGACTCGTGATCATCTTTTTGATGATCTTGGTGTGCCCCCAGCTGTAGGGTAACACACTAACATTTTTGCTCCTATCTACCATGGGTGTCAGGTAACTACAGAGTTGAAGACCCAAGTTGACATGCTAAAGTGTGAGAACCAGGTACTCTGAGAGATGCCCCACCTTAATTTTGGATGTTGTGATGCTAACATGGCAGGGCCTTCACAGTCGCATGCTTAGAGTAGAGCACCTCATTCTCATAGATCTTAGGGAGCGACTAGTGGTACTCATAGATGGAGGAGCCGAAGTCCTGAGGGTTTTGTTGGAGGGAACCACCCCTGACTTACTTTTCTTTTGAAATTTGTGCCCCTTGAATCGGGAGCCTCTACTTTCTCGAGAGTATTTTTCCTTAGCTCTTTGATGCCCTTGTGTATGCAAACTTCGGATATATCTATGGAAGTCCATCTTTTTATGGTTTTCTCTTGTCAAAATTAGTACTCATCTCTTGTGCATGTTTGGAAGCTTTGAGGAACTTTTTGATTATGTTTGACCTTTTCAACTCTTTTAGCAAATGCAAGTATGACAATGATGACATATTTTTGTAGTTTTTTATGACATATAAATGATATGCAATTTACAATATGATAATGCAGGAACACAAGAAATGTTGTAAATGAGACTATTACTTCTACTGAATGCCATGAGATATGACATTTGACTTTATTGCTTTGAGAATCTTTTTTTGATTTTTGGCATGAATGCAAATGTGGAACAGACAAAATGACTACTCTTGAATACGACTTTCAATTTAGGGGATTTCAGGTTGTCCTAATATAAGAGACCTATTCAAGGCTGTGAGATAGGATTTAAGGAAACTCAAGTGGGGAGTGGAGGTGAATATGGAGTGTTTCTAGTTTCTAGACTTCGCTAAAGGCTAAACACTGATCCTTATCTAGATAAGACAAATTGGTAAGATTTCAACTTAGACAAGAAGCAAATTTTATTGGTGTTTGCTAGACTTAGATCATATATGGCAAGCAAATTAGACATGGGGTAAAGGATGAAAGGGAAAGAACAAGGTTCCCTAGATAGAAGATGATCCTAGAGACTACTAGACTCTTCAGTTTTGCTCAACTAGTGTGTGTGTGTGTGTGTGCTTAGTGACTCTCTTTCTTGTTAGAATGTCACCCTTGAGGCTTTGAGCTTATATTGATCTCCACCCAAGAGTACGGACATTTATAAATCTTCTCTCTTTCACTCTTTTTTTGTATCTCTCTTTTTTTTTTCTTTTTACTTTTTTTTCGTATTTCCTCACTTGACTTTTCTCATTTTTTGGGGGGATTTTTGACTTTTCAAGAAATAAATGCTTTTCAGAACTTTGACCTGCAATGATTTGATCTCTCAATTCTCACTTTTTGACACTCTTATTTTGATTACTCATTTTTTTTATTCACTCGTATCTTAGATTGCTTCCTTCAAAGTTTTGATCTTCCTAACATTTTTGGCCAAGACAGATAAGGGACTGAGCGCCACCTAAAGTATTTGTAATCTGTTTGGACTTTTCTACTACTAGGGAAGAATTTGGAAGGTCTACTTGCAAGCTTCCTTTGAACACTGTAGGTTTGAATACTGACTTTGATTAGACCTAACATCTTGACTCATTAAGACTAGGATCAGTGTAAAGCTAAGAGCTAGGTTTTGATTAGAATTGCTAGGAATGAAGGGGGATAATGGCAATGGTGAAAGATGGGGATCTCTAGGTCCTAAAAAGATAATGTATATTGAGGAAACATTAGAATCCTTACTAAAGGGAAAATAGTATAAGAGAAAGTCACTAACTGTAATGCAAGATGAACAGAATGATGTAGAAACATAAGAAACAAATTTGTTTTGACATTTTTGATTTTTTTAATTTTTTTTTGTATTTTTATGTTTTATGATATTTTTGGTCTTTTAGACATAATATTTCTTGAGGTGAAAGGCATTGACTGTTTTTCCAAATTCCTCTCCCTCTATTGTGTACAAGAGATAGGCACCATTTCCGATGTCTTCTTTAACCATATAAGGACCTTTCCAATCTTCTGAGAAAGCTCTCTTTCGTCTTCTTTTCTTGTTTTTTGTGCTTCCTCTTCTTAGGACAAGTTCTCCTACTCAGTATGGTTTGTCATTTGAATCAATTACTACCAACTCGATGGTTTCTCTTGGCATCATGAGATGAAGTAAGTCTCAAAAATCATGTTGATGAGAAGGCTCCATCACAATTTAATAGCTTTGCTAATAGGTCAGATTGTTCTTGCATGTAAACTTTCACATCAAGTATCTTTTGGATTCTTTGCAAGAATTGGAATAATTCAAGAGGAGTTTGTGGCTCTCTCTGTTCATCAGGGGGAACAAAACTTATGCTTGTCCTCCCATTGGGATATAGTCTTAGATCCATGGCATACCCAATATAACTTTTTGGTAGTTCAAAAATGACAGGGTCATTGATACCGACTATCACTCTCATCTTCCACTCTCTATGGAAGATACCTTCGCTCTCCTCATCCTCGTCAAGAAGTCTTTCGACCATTTCTATTTGTACCCGAGGTGCTTCCCATTCACCAAGTTCATTTGATTGAACTGAGGAGGAGGTGGTTAGTTTTTCTTGTGGTTGTGATACCACAAACATCTTAGGTAGCATTCCTATGACATTGGTTGATTCATTATCAATAGAGTGCGCCTCTTCCATGGAAATCACTGGTTGATGTAAATACTTTGTTGGTGTGAGAGGTTCATATGATTTTGTTTCTTCTGGTGTCTCGGGGAAACGTGATTTTCTTAGCGATGATAACAATGTGTGACCTTCTGTCATGCCTTTGTCTGCATCTGAGAAATCATGTGGGTCTACATTTCTCAGATCTAATGTGGTAGTCTGAAAGAGTGGTCCTTCCGTTCTATGAGGTTTCTCCCCTATACAAGGAAAGAGTTTGTAGGCCTCTTGGATACCGATCATGAGTATTTCTAGGGGGAATTGGAGTGGTCCATCCCACCCAATCAACTCCATGATTTCAATCATTTTATCCTTGGAAACCATTTCCTTTTGCTTTGGTAATGGCCCATTCTCTAAAGTTTTGATTTCCAGTCTTTATGGTCTTTTCTGGAGTTTCCATCCGTTTGATGCATATCGTTTGAGGTGTGGGATTTGGGATGATTAACTTGTTGGTAGGGAGTTCATAATCTATGGTGATGCCTATGTGTTTGTTTGATGTATTTGATTATAACATGCTAAAAGGTTTTAGATCTCCCTGTGTGACATATATTTTCCCTAAGTGTAAAAATCAAACTTCTTGAAACAAGGTGGATGGCACAACCTTCATCCTGTGTATCCATGGCCTTCCAAGAATCAAGTTATATCCTGTGTCCTTGTCTATGACATAGAAAGTGGTTGGAATGGTTTTGGGTCACAAAGTCACTGGGAGAGTGATTTTACCTATGGTGGCTGCCTTTAGATTATCATATCCACTTAGAGTATCCCATGAAGCGGCGATATTGGTGTGTCCATAGCCCATCCTCTCTAATAGGGAGAAGGGAGCTATATTCACTATAGCTCCATTGTCAATTAGCGTTCGTTTGATGCATGTGTCATAGATCTACACTTGAAGATACAGTGCGGGGTCTCCTTTCTTTGTTAACTCTACCTCAGAGGGCATTTGTTGTAAGTCGAAGAAAAACCTTGGTTCCTTAAGTTTTGAGTTTGGTGGGTTGAGATCGTAGCCCACATGGCTGATTTGCTCACTAGATGGTGGTGTAATTTGGTCAAGATATTTTAGGCCTATTGCTTGTAGCAATGCAGAGCTATCTGAGGGGGAGTTCCTAAGTAAATCAATGAATGAAATGTGCGCATATATTTTCTTTAAGTCTTCTATGACCTTGTAGGGTCTAATGGGAGTTGGTATTGTTTCTACTATTGAGATGGTACCCTCATATGGTTCTATTTGTTCATTTTCTTCCTCATGATCTTCCCCTTGTTCTTCACTATGCATAATCTCAACCAATCCCATCAACCTAGTTTCTCCTTTTTGTCCTAGTTGCGGTGGGATTTCGAGGTTACTACTCTGAGTTGGTTTGCTTTGATTTGTCACTTCTATATCTTGATGCCTGGGGAATGGGTCCTGATAAATTCTTATGTTTGCATTTTGTGGCACTATCAAAGCTTGATTTTTCCTTGTATCTTTGTTATTTGATGTGACTTTCTATGGGTTTAAGAACATTTCTATGAATAGTCATTGTTGGTCTTCCAGAAGTCTTGCTATGAATCTATTGTATTCCCTACAAGACTCTATGTTATAACAAAATTGGTTGAATTCATATGGGGTCTCTCATATTGTCTATCATTTCCGTTCTTGTTTTTGTTGCGGTTCCAACCTTGATAGTTGTCTCGATGGTAGTACTTGTTGTTTCTTGGTCGATCTATGGCATTTACATTAGGAGGATAGTAATCTCTCCCATTGTAGTTATCTTTCATCTTCTTGACTGGAGGTTGATCTGTCACCCCGTTTGTGGTTGCACTCCTATTGTTTTTGAGGATTTTAATGACAGAAGCATTGTTTCCTGTGTCTTCCTTTGTTATCTTTCCATTCTAATCATAGACTTTTCTACCACTATCAATGGCGGCTTGGTCAATTCTTAAAGTGCTTTCCAATGCCTCTTCATAGGACTTATATGGCAGTTTTTAGACATCTTCTCTCATGTCTTTGTTAATGGCATGCAAGAAGAGGTCGTACAGTTCTAGATGATCCATGTTTAGGGCATTGGTTGAAGCATAGAGGACTTGCCTCCATCAAGTGACAAAATGTGCTACAAATTCATTTGCCTCTTGTTTCATTGTGAGGAATTCTTGGATCCTTGTTTTGACGAGTTTGTTCATGTCAAATGCCATGACAAACTCTTCGATGAGTTGTCTGAATGAATGGATCGAAGCTTCTGGGAGATGATAATACCAATCCAGAGTGATGCCTTCAAGCATTTTTGGGAAGATCTTTGCTACAACCCCATCCCACGGAAGGAGTTCTCTTATGGCCATGGTATAGGCTTTAATGTGTGAATTTGGATCTCCTTCTCCTTTGAATTTCAGGAGATCTGGCAATGGTCAAGGTAGTTGCACATTCCTTATGTTTTGGTCTAGAGGCTCTTTCAAATATTCAAGATACATTCCTAGAAAGGCACTTTGAGATTGTGGGTTAGTTAGTAATAACCCTATGGGTGGGTTTTGATAACCCGTTGTCAGATTCGTTGGATTGTTCTGAATAGGAGGGTTCCCATTCAAGAAAGTGTCATTACTATCATGTCGTGAATAATAATTGAAGTATGGGGGATTTTGAGATGCCCCCTGGTCTTGTTCATGGGACTTTTGTCTTCTTTTTGAAGCAACTTGTTCTGCCTCCAGGATTCTGATTCTTTGCACTAGAGTTGCAATTAAATCTGTAGGAGTTGCAACTCTAGGGGTTTCTTCATTTCTACGATGTTCTCTATGAATATTCTCGTACTGAAAGGCTTCCTCACGTGTAGTGTTTTTTTTTGTTCTTCTTGTAAGGCAATCCTTAATGCCTCTTGTGCATCTTTGGTTTCTTGTAGACATTTTTCCAACCTTTTAACCTCTTCATTTGGTATGGCCAGATTATTCTCCCAAGTTGGGTTGTTGAAGGATAGAGAGCATCTAGATTCTCTTTGATCTTGCTCATAGTTAGAATCCTCGTAATCATAACAATTAGTGATTGGCGCGTCAGGATGTGGCGGCACATACCTATCAAATAAGGGAGTTTCTAGTTCCCTTAAGGGAATGTTCCCTTGGTTTAAGTCAGGTTCTGTCATATTCAAGGGTGCCATAGACACCATAGAATAAAAGGAGTGGATGATGGCGTAAGTGATAGAAGCTAAAGTGGAAAAAGTGGCTATGAGGAATGGTGTGAAAATGTTGTGAAGTTTTTGTTAAACTTGTTGTGAGATGTTTGAAAAGGGAACACAAACAGCATAACCAAGAGGCTCTGCTCTTCATGTTGGGTTCACCAAAATATGTACGCTCAAAATCGTGACACCAGTGCCTGGGGCTATCAGGTTAGATTTTGGCATGCACATGGACCCTTTCCCTCCTTGCCACGAGGTGATCCGCCACATCACTCTCACTCACATGGAATTAGCTAGTCGAGAGGAGGTGAGACACAGGGGGGTCTGGCTCATTGGAGAGCTAGACTTTGCGGAGAGGGGTCGGTAAGTACTGCATCCTTTGTTGTTGTGTGCTTTGTTGTATATTTCATTCGATTGTTGTTGTAATTGAGATAACCCTATGACCCGAAGGGTCACTAGTTTTTCTTCTTCTGTTTGGATTTCTAAGATTCCACCTTTTTGTGGGTAAGCGATTGTTCTCGTTCATGTCCTCTTACCTTTGTATGTGTTGTAAGAGGTCTTGTTGTATCTGTCATTGTCTAGTTTCTTCTAATAACAAGAGGACAAATAGGTCTCCTTATGGTTGAATGAATGTTTGTTGTTGAGGTCTTGGATGGATCTCTTGGATCTCGTCACAAATAGCCTTCACCAACTCTCCTCTCACTCCTAAGCACATTCGTGAATCAGAAGGGAGGAAGTCGTGTGATTGTTACCCTAAACCAGATCTAGGGTTTTGACCTAGGGTTTCATTGACATAGGGTTTGACTTGTGTTTTTGACTTTGCTTTTACCTCATGATGGAATCGAGGGTTTGGTTGGATCGTTTGAACCGTGATTACCTCGTGATAGAATCAAGGGTTTGCAAAGTTGTCTATTCTAATGTTTCTATATGCATGCAAACTAAATGATATGCAAAACATTCTTTTTGGTAGTTTTTAGAGTATTTTGGAAATAAAAGTGCTTCTAATCTATGAAAAAGAAATATCTGTACAATCCTATATGACTGTTAGCTCTCAGATTTGCACCCTTGCCGAGTTGTGAAACTAGGCAATCTGGAGAAACATGGGATCTTTCCTAGGTTTGTGGGTGGCCTGTGTTGGAAAGAACCTTCGGAGAAGGCCGGCTTCCTTCTGGTACTCCACCTAAGCTACCTAGACTAAGACTTTGCAGAGAAAAGGGTAAGAAGGATTGTATAAAATGAAACCTACTGTCTAAGCTGATCATTAGAAAATACACAAAAAAATGACACACTACATAACCAGTAATAATCATAATCACTTACACAACCCAACAAATCACAATCTTTGCATGATCAATTTGTGAGGAGGCTAAATAACAACAGTCCTATTTAGGAGAAATAGGTTTTCTCACTACCCAAAACTAATTATTATCACTTGCACAGCTCACAACCTGCAAAAATAATGTAACCCTGCCAAAAAGGCATCAACATGCAGTACAACTCTAAGGACAGAAAAATATCACAAAGGCTTGTACTAACACTAAAAAATACACAATATCAAAAGAAAATGGGAAGGTATAGACTACTTATTACTGCCAAAGAAGTGTTACATTGCTGTATATCTCTGAAAATGGGTTACAAGACTCTTCACTTCTACAAAAGAACTCATAAAATTACAATATGCAGAGCTGTGAACAGCCAGAACCTCCTAAAACTGATCAAGGAAGAGGAATATATACATCTCAAAAAACTGCAAACAACTCATGCTCCACTCAAAAAAGATCAACCTCCACCAACTCCACTAGCTCCATTCCCGTGTATCTCAGAAACAGTGAAAAAATATCCCCTTAAACTGCTCCAAAAAGGGGTCCCAATGCAAAAATGGTGGAGGCATGTCATCCACTATAATGAAGGCACTTAAAAATAGTATAAAATATCTTTTAGTGCTCTCTAGTGCTTCTGATCTGTGTCATCATCCTCTGCAGCATCATAATATCTGATATTTTCAAACAAATAATAAAAATGACATATTTTCTCCATGTAATGAACATTTAACTAAGAGGCTTATAATTGCACCACCTTAGTAAAATGTTTTACAATTTAAAATTACAAAACCCTATGCAGAAAATAATGACATTTAATCTAAATCCCTGATGTTGCATGATTTTAGGTGTTGTCGTAAAAAGACGACAATGAAGACATCCTTGGCCTAGACAAAATGATGTGTTTCAACATATCTACATTTTTACTCACATTTCAAAACCATGACAACACGTCTTATAACCCCCTAGCCATCTCCTTCATTACACACATCTCTCGTGTCATGCCTGTACACAGTTTGACCCTTATACCTCCATAGCTCCTCACCATTTACGGCCTCCACCTCAGTTCCATAACACCTTACAACTCCTAGCAAACATACATTTTTAATTCATAACTTACCCATGATCACCACCTTATAACTCCCAACATGCATCTTGGCCTACATGCATCATTCACATTTACCCACCTTATATCTCCTAGCCGACATTGTTTATCTACCTTATAACTCCTAACATGCATCTTGGCAAAATATACCTTCAACCTTGTATTTACCATAATACATTTGGAGTTGCCTTTTGAAAAAGAAACAAAAAGGCATAAGATATGCCACGACTCCCTTCTTGCATGATTGCTAGGTTTTTAAGACTTTTATAAGTCTTCACCATAGCGCAAAATAGATGTAAATGATGTTTTAAAAATAAAAGTAAAAAATACACAATGCAAATTAGGTCTCCATCGAACCACAAGGAAGAAGACCTAACAAACACTTTCATTTGCCTTTTATTCTGTTGTTTCGACTTTGCTGGCCGCCGTGAGGGTTTGAAGGCAGAAAAATAAATAAAATGCAGCAATTTTTAATGATTTCTGGGTCGTTTTTAGCTGATATGGGTCGATTCATTGGTGAAATGCAAGGCATGTTGCATTTTTTCTGAGATTCGAACTCTATCTGTCAATTTTGGGTTGATTTGGGACGTGATTTGACTGTGAAATGATGCATTTTCTTGCCGTTTTTCTTGGCCGACCCTCTGCTGCTATCGTTGGTTGTGTTGAGGACGTCGTTAGTAGTTGTCTGAGGGAATCTCTGTGGTTTTAACATAGTACTTTGTAGAAACAAAGGTAAGTCCTTCACTTCATTCTTTTTTGAGATCTTCTTGTGTATTTGATGCCAGAAGGCACGATTCTGAGCATTTCTGAGGGTTTTTGTAGCATTGAATGTAAAACATTGCATGTTCCTCTTGCTGTTCGCTACCAGAAGGCATGATTTTGGGCACTCTGAGTAGTAATGCTTGAAAGGTGTTTAAAAAACTTACTTTTCCTTCATTTCTGCTATTTTTTTGGCTATTCTAACTGCAGTTTTGACAAAAAAAACTTGAAACAAAATGACATCTCTAAATTTTGCAACTCAAAAACTATATTTTCTGTGTGCTATCTTGACAAAAATCTTGAAAAAACTTCTTTTTCAGAAATTGCTTGCATATTTCACCTTTTTTAATGGCGACTTGAAGGGTTTTCTAAGAATCTATGTCAAAAATGAGTGTAAAAAACATGCATTTCATCCTGTCTACTACTCAAAAACTGTATTGACTGACTTTTCTTGAAAATTTGAGTATTTTCTGTCAAATAGAAAAATGAAAATTTTTGTATCTCCTGCTGTATACTATTGCTAGGAGGCGCAATTTTGGTCTTTTTTGAGTATTTTGTAGGGAATAAACAAAAAACCTTCATTTTTTTGTTTCTATTGTTCACAAAAAGGCCAATTCTACCTTTACTCTCTACCCTTTCTCCACAGGATTTGCATACATATCCATTGCCTGCAGTTCAAAGTAACTTTACACAGGTCTCCAGGTAAACTATTATTGGTATTTCAGCATAACAAGACTCCTTAATACCAACTCTTAAAGATGCTTCAAAACTTGGTCGAAAAAATTCCAAATTGCCTCCTAACAAACATTCCACTTGCATATGCATTTTGTCTTGTGTTAGATTTATAGATTCATCCTCAGTCTGAATCCACACTTGCTTTCCCATTCACCGAATGTGTATTAGAATCTTTGGACAGGACATAAAAGCTATCTGGTTTGAATAGACATCATAGCATGATATATAAATTGGTCCAATTGGAGATCCAAGCGATTTGGCAAGCTTTGTGCTTTTTGTTCTTTAAAATCTGCATTTTCTGTCAGTTGTAGCATGATCTTGAGACTCCATTGTTGTTGTTTCTCTTTCAGAGGGCTCTGTAGCATGTAAACTTGAACAAAATTGTGCATTTCTTCTTCGTTACTATGGCAAACAAAATGTAAATCTTCCTATTTTCTAGAAATTCTGTCTTTAATAAGTCTGATGGTTGTATATTCTATAGCATTTAAAACTAGACAACAGAAAAATTGTATTTTCCTTTGTCTCTTGCTGCTAGCTTTAACTGGAAGAAATCCTGAACATATGTTTGTTAGACAAAATGCATTTTATGATTTTGATGGCTGGGTATTTTGCTACCAGCATACTTGATATTCTCCATTCAACTGTCTCTCAATCTGATGACTTCATGTGACTGTAATGTTATAGAACTTAAAAACCATCTCATGCCTTCTACTTCAATAAGATGTTGACCTCATCTGATACACCTTTGTTTTTCTTTTGAAAATGATGAGTTGAACACATTTATTATACCTTCCAACACAAAATCACAAGCTTTCACATGTTGATAGTGTACTTTATCTGTCTTTTTAACATTTAGGGAATACGAATGCATTTGCCATATGTATAAGAAAGAAGGATATGAGGTATTTACTATTCTTGCATAATGCATTTAGTATCTTTTATCTTCCATATATAGCTGTACCTTCCATTTAACTGCTTCTCTTTGTGATTGGTGAACACCACTATCTTTGTGCCTTCACTGTCTATGAAAAGATTGTCTTCTTGTTGTATATTGCTACTCTTTCATACTCTATAATTGTTGTCTTTTTGCTATCGGGCTGAAGCATATACTACTATTTTTAACATAAAACTTGGAATAATGCTTTATATACCTTGCTGCTATTCTGAAAACTGTATTTTATTTGTCTATTCGCTACTGGAAGCTGTGATAGGTCTGCTGCCCCTTAAAATTCTTGTTAATCTCATGCATGCACTAGATTCTATTCATCAGTTTTTACATCAATATTCATTCATACCTTCTCATGACTGATGTTGTTCCACTTTATCTTGTTGTCCTGTTTGTTAACTATTGGTTGTCCCATGTGGTTTGCTGTCCTAAAGTTGGTTGTCTTTGTATGACTGAAACCTCCTGAAAACTGAGATCAGCCCTCTGCATGTCTTTACCTTCATTGCAGTTTGTTTTGCGTTTGTATATGGTATATGAAAGATTTTTTAAGGTTTATGAGCTGGGCTCAACCCTTGTGGGAGCCACATTTCCTCCACTCATAACGTAACTGATGAATTAACTTGTATCTGCGCATGAAGCAAACTTGTTAGAAAATAAATGCATGCTTACAGTCGATATGCGTGATGTCTTCTCAAAATCTTTTGTGATGCTAACTGGTTTACTGCATCTGAAAACACAAATTATACAATTATAGATGATTTCATATGATGTATGATGCCTCGCCATTGCTCTAACATTGGTTTTCCAACAATTTATGCAGATGACAGGATAACAAGCAGACAACGGCTGGATATAGGACATGTCGATGATCTAGGATGACACAAAATGTGGCAATAGCATGAAGACTCATCATTCAGGCAATGACAAGTCACCCTACCTCTTATGCATATTCATCTTTCAGTTTTTTATAAATGTATTGTTTGTCTTTTCATTTTGCATTGAAGCAGTTAGTCTCACGGCTTGTGTGAGAACTTATACACTTATTTTTTCAATACAAATTGTTGATCTTTTAAAAGATTTGTTCAATCTCTTAAGTTCTGAAATATATCTGATTTTTATCTCAATTTGTATCAAACGTGCATGGTTTTAACACAGCGGAAGTAAAATGTACCTTTTCCTCTTTCAAGAATTGAAAAGCTCTACCTGATTGAGCTAGTAGTGAAATCTAGGTAACATCTTTGGTGACATATGCTATATGTTTGCCTGCTAAACATTAGACCAATTGCCTGAAACATATCCATTGGGCATAGAGTCACACATGCTTGACAAAACTTGAAAAACTTCCTTTCTTTCTGCAACTAACCTCAGACTGTCAACTCTTCTAAATCATTAAGTGCATGGGTATGGTCAGTGATGGTGAATAAAACACTGTTACTGAGGATATGCATCTACTTGATGAGTTAGGTGGGATAACCAATAGGACACCTTCTTAGCAAACTGCTGCGATTTATGACAGCTCTATGAGGGGTATAGGCATGATGTGCAACAGTGAGTAAATGTATTCACTGTTTCATATGATGGTTGTATTTTATATACATCTATCATTAATTACAGTAGTCTCAAACCTTGCACAACCAGACCCAGAAAAATGAACAATTTGTGTAGAAACACACTTAGGGAAACAAAAACTACCACTAATCTAGTGTGCAGCAGCACTTATTCAACAAATAAAACTTCAAGAATATATGTACAAACACTTTAGACCCTACCTCAGAAGCAATGTTTGAGGTGAATCCCATTGACTGGGATTGGCTCAATGCCACCATCTAGCTTAGACAGCTGAAACGCGTTATGCTCTTTGCATTCTGAAACAATGTATGGCCCACTCCAAAAAGCGTCGAACTTGGAGTGCTTCCCAGGTTTGCCTTTCAACACATCCCACTTCAATACTATGTCACCTTCCTAGAAAGTCCTTGGAGATGCCCTTTTGTCAAAAGACCTTTTCATTTGGGCTTGATGATGCTCTATGTTTCTCATAGCATCATTTCTGGTTTCTTCAAGCTCGACCAGTTGAGCTAACCTTACGGTCATAGGGTCTTCTTCTAACATCTCTAGCTGATTGACCAAATCAAGTGCTGGTAACTCAAGCGTGATAGGAAGCCTTGCTTCCTTTCCATATACTAACATGAAAGGCGAATGTCCTATTGACCGTTTGGTAGTGATTCTATCAGCCCATAGTGCTGATTTTAACAATGTGTGCCAGGATCTCTAGTTGCCCTCCATGGTCTTCTTAATGATTCTGATCAGATTCTTATTTGTTGATTCTGTTTGGCCATTGCCTTATGGATAGTAATTCGAGGATGTACTAAGATAAATGCCATTCCTTACAGCCCAATCAGAAATTCTAGAACCAACAAAGGCAAGGGCATTATCTGAAATGATGGACTCAGGCACTCCAAATCTGATAACTAGCTCTTCATAAAAATTCAAAACAGCAGACTCATGAGCTTCCTTAAGTGCGACTGCTTCAGTCCACTTAGTGAAATAATCAGTGGCTGTAAGAACCCACTTATGGCCAGCGCTGGATGAAGGGTTTATAACCCCAATAAAGTCTAATCCCCACCTCATAAAGGGCTGTTCAACCTAAACTAGCTGTAAAGGTAAGGCTGCCAACTTCTAATTTTCAGTGAACAGAGCACATTCCTTGCATTTTCTGACCCATAAATATGCATCTTTAAACAAATTGGGCCAATAATAGCCACCTTTCATTACCTTAAGAGCTGTTGCTCTTGGCAAAAAATGGCCTCCAGCTGACCCTTCATGAAATTCATGTAACACTTTTTCGACTTGGTTAGGTTTAATGCATCTCAACAACACTCCATTAAAATCATTTCTAAAAAGCAAGTCATTAATGAGCACATAAGGTATGGACTGCAATCTAAAATACCTTCATTTGGCTCTATCCAAGCCTTGAGGACACTCGCTAGTCTTCAAGAAATGAACCATTTCTTGAACCCAATCAGCAACAGGATCTGAAATAGCTATTTGTTCTTGATCTTGCATTGATAAAATAGCTTCTTGATCACATTCTTCTTTACTGATAACACCATCAACAAGCTGTTCGCACAACCCTTTTCCTCTAACTAACTTGGTAACCTTAATATCCACATCATACTCCATAACCTTAGTCACCCAACCAGCTCTCTTATCACTGAGATCTTTACTTAGCAGAAATTCTTTAATGATTGGATGAGAAACCATCAAATTAATCTTGTTACTGGATAACATGTGTTTAAACTTTTTTAAACTTATTATAATAGCAAGTACATGTTTCTCAACAAAAGTATACCTTAGCTCATAATCTTTCAACGCCTGACTGCAAAAGGCTAAAGGCTGCTCCATTGCAAGCTCATTTTTCTGTACCAACATAGCTGAAACAGAATCAATATTACCATATGCATATAAAGTAAAATCTTTAGAAAAATTAGGATTTAGCAGTGTAGGCGTAGCAACCAAAGACTCTTTGATCAGCTCAAAACTTCATTTTCCCTATCTAGTCCAGCTGAAAGACATGTTCTTCCTTAACATAGTAGTTAATGGATTTAACAAATCAGCAATGTCAGGGATGAACCTCCTGACAAAGTTGATCCTACCAATGAAACTTTGTAGGCCCTTTTTGTGTGCTGGTAAAGGCAGAGCCAAATTGCACTTATTCTTTCAGGATCAATCGTGATACCTTGCTTTGAGACTACGTAACTGAGCAATCTGCCATCATGGACAGCAAATGCACATTTTTTGGGATTAAGTGATATCCCAAACTCTCTACATCTCTCAAAAATCTACCTTAGATGATTTAGATGATCTTTGGCTTCTTTAGAGAAAATGGTAATGTTGTCAAGGTATACCAGAATGATTTTATACATCAGCCCCTGAAAAGCCATATCCATAGCCTTTTGGAAGGTTGCTCCAGCATTGGACAAACCAAAAGGCATCTTCTTGTAAGCCATAGTTCCCCACTTTGTAGTGAAGGCTATTTTGTACTGGTCCTCCTCTCTTACTAAAATATGATTGTAACCGGAATAGCCGTCTAGCAAAGAAAACCTTTCTGATCCTGAAACTACTTGGAGTATCTGCTCCATGGAAGGTAAAGGATGACGGTCCTTCAAAGAAGCCTTATTCAAGTCACAGAAGTCTACACACAGCCTTATCTCCCCATTTTTTTCCTAACTGGCACAAGGTTGGAAACCCATGAGGTGTGTTTGATAGAAAAAATTATACAACTTTTAATTAGCTTATTCAGTTCCTTTTTCATGAGGGGTTCTAATTTGGGATTCAAAGGCCTTTGATTCTGCCTAACTGGCTTAGCATTAGGTTCTAACTCAATAGTGTGTTGAGCAAGCTGGGGATCAAAACCCTTTAAATCACCATATTCCCATGCAAAAATATCACTAAATTCTTGGAAAAGTTGAATAAATGCATGTCTTTCTTTGGTTGTACATACCTTGCCTAGTTTAATAAGTTTACCTTCAAAGATCTCAAAGTCTTCATAATGATCTTGTTGAACCTGTAGGTTGGACCTGGGTTTTATAGCTTCATCATTAGTGTTAAAGATGGACTCTAAGGTGACCAAAACTTTTGGCATCTTGTTATTTTTTAGCTGAATGATTTGGTCACTGTACTGGTGATGTAGCTTCGCCTAGTTGGCATGAGAGAATTCAGCTTCCTCTTTCAAGAAATTTACAATCTGTTGATCATTATCAAACACCTGCCAATGGATGTTATTATCTGACACATCTGGCCTAACAACAATCTTGACATGCTGATTTGTCTTAACACTACTGATTTCCTTGGGAATGTCAAATTCTACCCCTACAACAACCAGTCTATCAGCATGTTTATTCTGATTTCTAGGTATGGAAATTAAATTGAATGCATCAAAACCTTCCAAAAGGTCCCATACTCTATGTCTGTAAGACTTAAGCAGATCATTTTTTGTGACATTAAGCTTTCTCACCTAATTTACAACCAATTCACTGTCCCCATAAACTTTCAGACAGCAAATACCTCTATCTTGCCCATTCTAGGCCTTGAATTAGAGCTTCATATTCAACTACGTTGTTTGTGCAGCTGAAACAGAATCTGAAAGCTGAATAATATTTTTCAGCCTTAGGGGAAACAAGCATGCATCCACCTCCGGCACCTATTTTACTCCTTGAGCTATCAAAGAATAGCTCCTAGACCTCATTTTCTTGCTGCCCACTCTGTTGTTCTGCACTTTTTTCAATATTATGAAGAAATAAATCAGCCTCATGCATCATATATACGCCTAAACAAACCTCATTCAGGTGTTCACCCAGCTCAAGCACTTGAGTTTGATCTACCCATTCATCAAGAAGGACCTTTGGTATGCCTTCAATCAACGTATTGCCTTCTTGAACAGTAGGATGTTCCGTCTCTACTTCACTTGCAATCAAGTTGGCATTGATGGGGTGTGTAGTGTAAGGCTCAATATGGTCTTTGGTGATGGGCTCTGACTTGATAGTTACTTTAGTGTCGTACCTGGTTCTAAAAAGCATATGAGACCAATCTGAGGACAGGTAGCCTCCTATTTTTTCTGTAAAATCTCTTGACAGACAAATGGCAAAATAAGGAGGTAACTCGATTACATATATGTCCTGAGGAATAGAGAAATTTGGGTAGGTATGAAGGGTTAAACTCAGTCCTTTGATGACACCCACTGTATTCACAGAAGTTCCATCCAGCTAAACAACTCCCTTCTCTAACAGCTCATATTCAATGCCTAGCTTGTCAACAATCTGTTTGGGCATGACGGAGCTACTAGCACCTGAGTCTATCATGCAGTTATGAACTAAATGATCCCCTATGATCAAAGATACTTAAAATGGTGGGGGTTTGACTTGTGAAACTTGTTATTCTGCATTTTTCTCACATTTATTTGTCAAAACAACTCTGGATTTACCTATATCAGACTCTTGAAACGGTTTTAAATTTGACAAGGTTGATTGAAGGAGGTCTTTTTGGCTAGGGATACTTAGGGAATCCCACATAGTCATGGATACATTTACTTTTTTCATATGTTCAAGAATATTGAAAATAGATGTACCTGATTTAGCTTGGGTTTTAGGGGCAGCTACATCACCTTGAGCGCAAGTTGGCTGAACTGCTGGTGTAAGCTATTCCTTGCCTATCAAAGGCTGATCCTTTGATAGGATTTGAGTTTTTTCAACCTTTGATGGGTGAGAAACACCTTGACTGACATTCGGCAATTGTTGCCCATGAGTTTGAACTTTACCAGCTTGCTGCCCTTCATCAATAGCCCTTTTCTTGCTGCATGTATTGTCTACAACTGCTGAACCAACTTGGTACATACCGCAGAATTCTTCTCCTTGCCAGTTGAGGAGTGTTGTTTCATTTGTCTGTTCTTCTTGCTACTGAATAGGAGGTGCTACAGGCACATGAGACCGCATTGCTGGATTGTTTTGAACCATCAAAGCTTGGTTAATCACTCCATTGGCACATGTGTTTTGGTTACGGGGCTGATTACAAGGAAAACACCAATCATATTCTTGAGCCAAATTGTTTTGCGTGGGTACAATCTCCTTCGAGGAACTGGTAGCATTTGGATTGTAGGCTTGATAAGGTCTAGAGTTAAATGATTGCCTTGGACCTTGATTATTAGGATGATAAAGTATCCTGTTTGGCTGATTTTGTTGGTAATTGGACTAGAATGGGGGCTGATAAGGTCTAAAATTTTGACCTTGCTGCCTCTTGAGATTCACAATTTCATTACCAAAAGATTGCAGCAGTCCTTTGATTTCTTGTAACTCATTTGACTGGGTTTGGACAGCATTTTCTGAGTTATTGGGCTGCGTATTAGGTGCTGGTAAAGCTGGCACAGCAGGTATAACAGCTATAGGAGGTACATGCATTGGCGTTAGTGGCTGAATAGCAGGGAATATTGGCAAAGGAAGTCTAGGGGCAATTTTACTAGCCTGTATGAGGCTGTTCTCAACTCTTATAGCTATGGCATAAGCCTGTGGTAAGGAATTTCCTCCCATGGATTGAATCATAATAGAAATATCACTGTTTAAAGCTCTCAAATAATATAAGAAAGCATGAGCAGCTGTAGGTCTTACCGGTCGCAGAATTCTATCCCAAGTCTTCTGAAAACAGTGGTTGAAGTCTGTCATGACTTCGTGAGGAGTTCTCTTGATTGTGGATAGCTGCTCCACCAATGATAGATGATCTGATTTGTCCTCAAAAAAGTTGCACAGCTCCTCTCCAAAACGATCCCATGAATCTATGGAGTTCACCGGCAAGCTTCTGAACCACTGCAAAGCCTTCCCTTTGAGAGAGGCTGCCAACAATCTGATTATGACATTCTCTTCTGTCACATGATGGACAGCACATAGGTTCACAATATCTTTTATGTGTTCAGCCGGAGTAATTTGATCTTCACCATTAAAATATGGTAAACTTCTCAAGGCAGCAACAGGAATATCATCATGCAGAAGTAGATTCAGTGGGCTGCCCTAGTTGAATGCAACAAAAGGCTGATTTCTGACTACAAGAATCATTATAACCAGGATTCTTGTGACAGTATGAGATCCAACAGTAGGAGGAGTAGACACGAGTACTTTTGGGCTTCTCAACTATTCTCCCTCTTCTCACAGGTGGGGATAATTGCAAATATTCAAAGGATGAAGAACTACTTCTGGTTTGTATCCTTCTCATAAACAAAATCTACTGATCTGCTAAATCAAAACTCAAAGTCGCTAGATATCTAAGAAAAACAAGACCTCTAAAAGGCTGAATCTACTGTTGTACATATCAAACAATAGTAATGAAAAGCATAAAATGGACTTCAGTGTCCCACTGGGCGTGCCAAAAACTGTTAGCTCTCAGATTTGCACCCTTGTCGAGTTGTGAAACTGGGCAATCTAGAGAAACATGGGATCTTTCCTAGGTCTGTGGGTGGCCTGTGTTGGAAAGAACCTCCGGAGAAGGTCGGCTTCCTTCTAGTACTCTACCTAAGCTACCTAGACTAAGACTTTGCACAGAAAAGGGTAAGAAGGATTGCATAAAATGAAACCTACTGTCTAAGGTGATGCACCAAACGATCATTAGAAAATACATAGAAAAATGACACACTACAGAACCAGTAATAATCAGAATCACTTACACAACCCAACAAATCACAATCTTTGCATGATCAATTTGTGAGGAGGCTAAATAACAACAGTCCTGTTTAGGAGAAATAGGTTTTCTCACTACCCAAAACTGATTATTATCACTTGCACAGCTCACAACCTGCAAAAATAATGTAACCCTACCAAAAAGGCATCAACATGCAGTACAACTCTAAGGACAGAAAAATATCACAAAGGCTTGTACTAACACTAAAAAATACACAATATCAGAAGAAAATGGGAAGGTATAGATTGCTTATTACTGCCAAAGAAGTGTTACATTGCTGTATATCTCTGAAAATGGGTTACAAGACTCTTCACTTCTACAAAAGAACTCATAAAATTACAATATGCAGAGCTGTGAATAGCCAGAACCTCCTAAAACTGATCAAGGAAGAGGAATATATACATCTCAAATAGCTATAAACAGCTCATGCTCCACTCAAAAAAGATCAACCTCCACCAACTCCACTAGCTCCATTCCCGTGTATCTCAGAAACAGTGAAAAAATATCCCCTTAAACTGCTCCAAAAAGGGGTCCCAATGCAGAAATGGTGGAGGCATGTCATCCACTATCATGAAGGCACTTAAAAATAGTATAAAATATCTTTTAGTGCTCTCTAGTGCTTCTGATGTGTGTCATCATCCTCTGCAGCATCATAATATCTGATATTTTCAAATAAATGATAAAAATGACATATTTTCTGCATGTAATGAACATTTAACTAAGAGGCTTATAATTGCACCACCTTAATAAAATGTTTTACAATTTAAAATTACAAAACCCTATGCAGAAAATAATGACATTTAATCTAAATCCCTGATGTTGCATGATTTTAGGTGTTGTCATAAAAAGACGACAATGAAGACATCCTTGGCCTACACAAAATGACATGTTTCAACATATCTGCATTTTTACTCACATTTCGAAACCATGACAACACGTCTTATAACCCCCTAGCCATCTCCTTCATTACACACATCTCTCGTGTCATGCCTATACACAGTTTGACCCTTATACGTCCATAGCTCCTCACCATTTACGGCCTCCACCTCAGTTCCATAACACCTTGCAACTCCTAGCAAACATACATTTTTAATTCATAACTTACCCATTATCACCACCTTATAACTCCCAACATGCATCTTGGCCTACATACATCATTCACATTTACCCACCTTATATCTCCTAGCCAACATTGTTTATCTACCTTGTAACTCCTAACATGCATCTTGGCAAAATATACCTTCAACCTTGTATTTACCATAATACATTTGGAGTTGCCTTTTGAAAAAGAAACAAAAAGGCATAAGATATGCCACGACCCCCTTCTTGCATGATTGCTAGGTTTTTAGGACTTTTATAAGTCTTCACCATAGCACAAAATAGATGTAAATGATGTTTTAAAAATAAAAATAAAAAATACACAATGCAAATTAGGTCTCCATCGAACCACAAGGAAGAAGACCTAACAAACACTTTCATTTGCCTTTTATTCTACTGTTTCAAATTTGCTAGCCGTCGTGAGGGTTTGAAGGCAGAAAAACAAATAAAATGCAGCAATTTTCAATGATTTCTGGGTCATTTTTAGCTGATATGGGTCGATTCTTTAGTGAAATGCAAGGTATGTTGCATTTTTTCTGAGATTTGAACTCTATCTATCAATTTTGGGCCAATTTGGGCCATAATTTGACTATGAAATGATGTGTTTTCTTGCTATTTTTCTTGGCCAACCCTCTGCTGCTGTTGTTCGTTGTGTTGAGGACGTCGTTGGCAGTTGTCTGAGGGAATCTCTGTGGTTTTAACATAGTACTTTGCAGAAACAAAGGTAAGTCCTTCACTTCATTCTTTTCTATGATCTTCTTGTGTATTTGATGCCAGAAGGCACGATTCTGAGCATTTCTAAGGGTTTTTGTAGCATTGAACGTAAAACATTGCATGTTCCTCTTGTTGTTCGCTGCCAAAAGGCACAATTTTGGGCACTCTCTGAGTAGTAATGCTTGAAAGGCAATTAAAAAACTTACTTTTCCTCCATTTC
The DNA here is from genome assembly GCA_027924645.1 of Cunninghamia lanceolata. Classification (NCBI taxonomy): domain Eukaryota; kingdom Viridiplantae; phylum Streptophyta; class Pinopsida; order Cupressales; family Cupressaceae; genus Cunninghamia; species Cunninghamia lanceolata. Next base: position 4,860,106 of record BSBN01000424.1, on the reverse strand, counting down.
TGCTATTTTTTGGCTATTCTAACTGTAGTTTTGACAAAAAAACTTGAAACAAAATGACATCTCTGAATTTTGCAACTCAAAAACTATATTTTCTGTGTGCTATCTTGACAGAAAACTTGAAAAAACTTCTTTTTCAGAAATTGCTTGCATATTTTGCCTTTATTAATGGCGACTTGAAGGGTTTTCTGAGAATCTATGTCAAAAATGAGTGTAAAAAACCTGCATTTCATCCTGTCTGCTATTCGAAAACTGTATTGACTGACTTTTCTTGAAAATTTGAGTATTTTCTGTCAAATAGAAAAATGAAAATTTTTGTATTTTCTGCTATATACTACTACTAGGAGGCGCAATTTTGGTCTTTTCTGAGTATTTTGTAGGGAATAAACAAAAAACCTTCATTTTTTTGTTTCTGTTGTTCACAAAAAGGCCAATTCTACCTTTACTCTCTGCCCTTTCTCCACAGGATTTGCATACGTATCCATTGCTTGCAATTCAAAGTAACTTTACATAGGTCTCCAGGTAAACTATTATTGGTATTTCAGCATAACAAGACTCCTTAATGCCAACTCTTAAAGACGCTTCAAAACTTGGTCACAAAAATTCCAAATTGCCTCCCAACAAACATTCCACTTGCATATGCATTTTGTCTTGTGTTAGATTTATAGATTCATCCTTAGTCTGAATCCACACTTGCTTTCCCATTCACCGAACATGTATTAGAATCTTTGGACAGGACATAAAAGCTATCTAGTTTGAATAGACATCATAGCATGATATATAAATTGGTCCAATTTGAGATCCAAGCGATTTGGCGAGCTTTGTGCTTTCTGTTCTTTAAAATCTACATTTTCTGTCAGTTGTAGCATGATCTTGAGACTCCATTGTTGTTGTTTCTCTTTCAGAGGGTTCTGTAGCATGTAAACTTGAACAAATTTGTGCATTTCTTCTTCATTACTGTGGCAAACAAAATGTAAATCTTCCTATTTTCTAGAAATTTTGTCTTTAATAAGTCTGATGGCTGTATATTCTGTAGCATTTAAAACTAGACAACAGAAAAACTGTATTTTCCTTTGTCTCTTGCTGCTAGCTTTAACTGGAAGAAATCCTGAACATGTGTCTGTTAGACAAAATGCATTTTATGATTTTGATGGCTGGGTATTTTGCTACCAGCATACCTGATATTCTCCATTCAACTATCTCTCAATCTGATGACTTCATGTGACTGTCATGTTATAGAACTTAAAAACCATCTCACGCCTTCTGCTTTAATAAGATGTTGACCTCATCTGATACACCTTTGTTTTTCTTTTGAAAATGATGAGTTGAACGCATTTATTATACCCTCCAACACAAAATCACAAGCTTTCACATGTTGATAGTGTACTTTATCTATCTTTTAACATTTAGGGAATACAAATGCATTTGCCATATGTATAAGAAAGAAGGATATGAGGTATTTGTTGTTCTTGCATAATGCATTTAGTTTCTTTTATCTTCCATATATAGCTGTACCTTCCATTTGACTGCTTCTCTTTGTGATTGGTGAACACCACTATCTTTGTGCCTTCACTGTCTATGAAAAGATTGTCTTCTTGTTGTATATTGCTGCTCTTTCATACTCTATAATTGTTGTCTTTTTGCTACCGTGCTGAGGCATATACTACTATTTTTAACATAAAACTTGGAACAATGCTATATATACCTTGCTGCTATTCTGTAAACTGTATTTTCTTTGTCTATTCGCTACTGGAAGCTATGATAGGTCTATTGGCCCTTAAAATTCTTGTTAATCTCATGCAGGTACTGGATTCTATTCATGAGTTTTTAAATCAATATTCATTCATACCATCTCATGACTGATGATGTTCCACTTTATCTTGTTATCCTATTTGTTAACTGTTGGCTATCCCCTGTGATTTGCTGTCCTAAAGTTGGCTATCTTTGTATGACTGAAACCTCCTGAAAACTAAGATCAGCCCTCTGCATGTCTTTACCTTCATTGTAGTTTGTTTTATATTTGTATATGGCATATGAAAGATTTTGTAACATTTATGAGCTGGGCTCAACCCTTGTGGGAGCCACATTTCCTCCACTCATAACGTAACTAATGAATTAACCTGTATCTGTGCATGAAGCAAACTTGTTAGAAAATAAATGCATGCTTGCAGTCGATATGTGTGATGTCTTCTCAAAAGCTTTTGTGATGCTAACTGGTTTACTACATCTGAAAACACAAATTATATGTTTATAGATGATTTCATATGATGTATGATGCCTCGCCATTGCTCTAACATTAGTTTTCCAACACTTTATGCAGATGACGGGATAGCAAGGAGACAACGGCTGGATATAAGACACGCTGACGATCTAGGATGACACAAAATGCAGCAACAACATGAAGAATCGTCATTCAAGCAATGACAAGTCACCCTACCTCTTATGCATATTCATCTTTCAATTTTTATAAATGTATTGTTTGTCTTTTCATTTTGCATTGAAGCAGTTAGTCTCATGGCTTGTATGAGAACTTATACACTTATTTTTTCAATACAAATTGCTGATCTTTTAAAAGATTTGTTCAATCTCTTAAGTTTTGAAATATATCTAATTTTTATCTCAATTTGTATCAAACGTGCATGGTTTTAACACAGCAGAAGTAAAATGTACCTTTTCCTCTTTCAAAAACTAAAAAGCTCTACCTGATTGAGCTAGTAGTTAAATCTAGGTAACAATGACTTTTCAAATGCAATGTTAACCTATGCTTTTTATGTGTTCGATGTTTTGAATGCAATTTAATCTAAGAAAAGGGAAAAATGCTTCTTCTAATAAACTAGATCTAGAAATGAGAAAGCGTTTAATCTAACATGCAAGATCTAATTATCAAGGAAAAAGAAATGTTTTACTATTCCCAAGAGAAAATTTGATTATCTAATTACTATAAACTTGAAAGAAAACAATGAAGGAACCTAAGAGAAACGAAGATTTGTTGACTCAACTACCCTCAAAAAACTTTGTAATAGGCAACCTCGAATCCTTTTGTGGTAGCAGGTGATCCTCTTGACAACAAAACGACCCAAAGAAGCAAAAAGAAGCTTTGATGAAGCTTGTATGAGCTCAATGAGAGCTTGAATTGAGCATAATGGCATAAAATGAAGCAGCGTGATGCTACTTGGTTGAACAAATAAAGAAAAGGGCACCTTCATCCTATAAGAGCATTTGAATGCTAAGTTGGAGAGAAAAATTTGGCAAGAGCTATGTGCACAATGAATTTACCTCCCTTTATGCTTGAGGGAGGGGGTGTTTATAGGTTTAGAAGAAGGAATTGATTGGAGAGTTAACTTATTTGATTGATGAGTCAACAAGAATAGATTGGGGAGTTAACAAGGTTGATTACCCAGTGAACTCAGCTGATTAGAGAGTGATGAAGCAAAGATAGCTTATCACTGGAGAGAAAATAGAGGTGAGGGAATGCATGAGATTGATTGAAGAGTTAAATTGAGATCAAATAGAGTTAATTATGCATGTGTGGGTGCATGTAATAGTTAACTCTATATCAAGGATCAAAAACCATGCAAACAGAGAGAAAAATGGGTGAAATCAGAGAAAAAATGAGAGAAACTCAAGTTTTTCTGTGGTTGCAAAAATGGCAGGGTCAGTCCTAGGTGACCATGGGTCACCTGGGGGAGATCCAGGCTGGACAGGGTCAAATGTAGAAAAATAGGCTAGGAGATGGTAGAAGAGAGGAAAAGGATAGGTTTTGCATCAAGAAACCAGCCATTCATGTGGAAGAATCCAAATCTCCACTTGCTTCAGCAGGATCTCCCGGGAGAGATTTGGAAATAATAGGGGGATATTTGGATTGGTTCAATGAAACTAAAAATTGAAAGCGGGAGATGGATAAGGGGACCTCTAGAAGGCTTCTAGGAGGTGCACTAGAGGAAAAACAAAGGGGAGAGATGAAAACTCACCTACAAGACTCTTACAAGGCTTAGGATCAAGGTCAAAAGCCAGAAAATGCAAGTCGACAAGTGTCAAAAAGCGTCACAAACTGGGAGAGAGGGAAATCGATAGGGGAGAACAACACAAGATGAGAAAAGAGGACACGTCATCAAGAGGCCTACTACTTAAAGGACATTATTTCACACTTACATTTATGTGACAAGGATTTAAATCATCATAGGGGTCCTCGTGGAGGCAGTGCGTTATTTTTTTTCTTACAGGTTCAACGTAAGAAAAAATGTCTTCCTCATTCTATGGTTTCTCTACACCCTAGGGTCAAGGGTGTTAGATTTGTTGGGTTAGGTTCTAGTGTTGTGTAGTTGTTTGGTTTTCTAGCTAGGCTACTTGGCTTGTGTTGTTGGTCTACTTCTACTAGTTCGTTTGGACCTTCTTTTGGTTCAGGACCTTTTGGCTTTTGGTTTCCTATAGCTTGGTTGTTGTGATGTTGTTTTGTCTGTCCTTTTGTTCTTCCCTTGGGGCCTTGTTTGTAAAGGGTTTAGCCCCTAGTTAATCTACTTATCTTTATCAAAAACAAGACTCATTTTTGCATACTATGCAATGTGAATTGATTGACATGTTATTGTTTGGGCTTATATATCAATGCCTATGTCAATGTCAAACCGTTGGAGCACCCTTTATAAGGTAACAAATACATTGTTCAAAGTATGTCATTCTTGGCATGAGTTGTCACATTAGGAAATACTATTATTCAATTGTTCAATATCCATTTTCTTAGTTTCAATTGATTTTGATATTCAAATAACACAGAACCCCAAAAAAATTGATCAAATATGTTGAAATTCACCGTAAAAATGAAGTCTCAATTTGAGAGTGCCCAAATTCTTCAACTATCTTGAAAATCACAATTACAAAGCACCCATTTTTCAACTATAGGAAATAACAAAAATGAGAATATGAATTAGTGGAATATGAGTGGTAGCCTTTCTTGTAAGTACCAATCCACTCTGTTATCCTCTTCCACAGCATTTTTCATCTTATTCTTACATAATCACAAAATTGTATCCTACAATTTTTGTGCCACATAGTTATTTCTCTTTTGAAAGATAATGTGATTGCAAGACATCTTTTAATGAGGAAGATTAATTTTTCATTTGAAATGTTTCCCCTTGAAACATAGGGATGTCACTACTTAAATTCATAAAATACGGTCAATGTTTCTTTAATGTATATAGATCCAACTCATACCTTCCTTTCAATTGTTGTTTTTTAAATACTTTTTTGTGGACCATCTAACATTAATACAACATCAATTTCATTACCTAAAGCATTATATTCCACTTTGATTTTTTAATATTGGATATAACAAGAAGAAGAGTAGTGCATGTGGTTGTGTGTAGAATTTCAAATGCTTAAGTTTTTTTGACACCTTATGAGCATAACCTAGATAAAATGAGTCTTAAGTGGACCATTCGTGCTCATAAGAGATGGGTGACTCACAAAATATAGGTCAATGAATTGATAGAAGAGAAAGTATTTGGACATATAATATTTTCATCAATAGATTGAACAATAAAATTGATTGCTTATAAATTTAACCCTAATTCAAGTTACTAAGATTATTTTCATTCAAGAATAAATTATGAACAATGATAACAATTTTGATGCTCACAATTAAGTAAAGTTCGTATAAGAGCATCAACATACTACATCATAGGTCATTTTTCATATGGTGGTAAGTGATACAACTTGATAATATCATCAAGGAAGTGAATGATAAGCAAGCATACATTGATGCGAGTCATGTTGTATGGATAAGGTCAAAATTCTCACTTTACCCTAATTACTATATGTTGAGTCAAATGACTTTTTCTCTCCTTCAATAAACATGGGAATTTATAACTACATTTGATTGTGAAAATCTCATGCCTTAATGATGTCCTTGATAAAGATCGATAAATTATTGTCATTTTTTTAATATTGTCATATCATTATAGCTCCATTGCATTGGTTATATTCTAGGATTAATTACAAATACCTCAAAATAAGTGTGCACTTAAGAAATGTAATATGATCAAACTAGTAGTTATACCTATTAAGGATGGTATGTAATCAAATCATAAATCTATCATATAAAAAAGACCAAACTTACCTTATAATAAGTTAATTTACCTTACCATATTCAAACTGTTAGTGTGAACATGTTATTTATCTAGCTAGTTCATCTAGGTCTTATTCATACTACACTTAAGCTCACTTAGAGAGACTTTTTTACTTTTGTCTCACCTCAAGTGGACTCTACATGTGTCCTCACACTTGTCCCAAGTGTGCTCACTTGTGTCATTCACTTCAAAGTGTTGGTTAGATGTCTACTCCTAACTTCTATCTTCCTCCTTGGTCTACTTATACAATGAGCCTCTTTTTATTTGGTAAGCTTCACATTTTGACTCATTTGTATAATAGTTTGGGTGAACCCACATAACTGGGTTACAATTGCATTGATGAAGGAAAATTACTTGTGCCTCAAAAAATAAAAATGAATAGGTTCGATCAAACAAGGGTGTTTGATTGAACATTACGTCAGCCCCAGTCATTGAGGGGGTTCGATCGAACCCCCCGGTATGATTTTTTTTTATTAATAAAATGGGGGGTTCAATCGAACCCCCCTGCTATAATCTTTTTTTTAATAAGGGGGTTCGATCAAACCCCCCCCCCCCCAACTATGATTTTTTTATTTTTAAATAGGTGGGTTCGACCGAATGGAGGTTCAATCGAACCCTAGTTTGATCAAACTGGTCATGGGGGGTTCGTTCGAACACCCATTCGATCAAACCCCTTTATTTTGCCCTTGCCCCTCTCTAGTTGCAATTTTATACAGATTTTTGGTTTTCGAAGCTCAGGTTGAGGATCAAAATGGAAGCAACTTGACAAACCCATCTGGAGGATTATAGTCCTTGAAACAAGATTTCTATCAAGTATAATTTTGATATATTGTGGTTTTATTATAATTGTTTTTTTAGTTTAATTAAACATAGTTTTTTCACCAAAAATCAAGCTCTTTGTTCTGCATATGTGGAAAAATAGTATATTACCAAAAAAATTATGAAAAATATCTATCCTCTTGGTATTCATGTCCTTGATCCAACAAAAAAAAAATTGAATTTTGATACATACAAAAAATGTTATACTTTACACAGTACACCTATGTCTAAATTGTAATTGGTTTGACTTCAAAAGTTAATTAAAAGAAAAATATTCAATAAAACATTATGAAACCAAATGCATCCTCTAGGTATCGTAGTTAAAAATCTAAATTTGAAAAAACTAGAATTTTATCCTTCATAGAAAAAAAGTTATGTTTTACACAGTACAAATCACTCTTTAAAAATGGTGTTTACTGTTAAAAACTAGTTATTGAAGGAGATGGAAAAAGAAATGCAATTTGATTCCAAAAAAAATTTTAAAATATACTTAGAATCTTTAGACAAAATGTGACAAATCACTAGTTCACATCATCTTCAAATTCCTCACGGTTTAGCAACTATAGGTGTTTGAAAGTGAAGATTTTTTTTAAAATGTTCATTTCAATGTCAACTTTGGCCAAAAAGTGTAACCCACTATTGTGGGATCACTCGTTTGGCTTTTCATTATGTATATTCTTGTTTGTGCAAGGTTGTGATCTTGCAAGTTTATCTTGGCTACTCCAACATGGTATCAGAGAAAGTTTACAAATCCATTCCTAATTTGTGTTGATAGCCCCATCATCAATGTGTCATGGAGCCAAATGGACATCACTATTGAGTCCAAAAAGCCCAAGATAGATAAGATTGCCTGAGATTTCATTAATTTTTTATGCATGCTATTGTTTAGTTTTTTGCAGGGGATTGTACCTACATCCTACGAAATTTTGTATGTTTGTACCTATATAGATCTATGAATGGGAAAATGAGATTGATCAATTAAGATAATGAAACCCAAACAACAATGAAATGTGTGAATAACAAGAATAAACAAATGAAAGCATAAAACTTACAACCTTGTTACCCTATGGCTTCCATTGGTTGCCTATTCTTTCTTGATCTTGAATGATGAAGATGGGCCCTCAGGGAGCTTGCTTCCTTGCTTCGATTCCTCAAGATGACAAGTAGAAACGGCTATGATACTTTGTGTGATTGAAGATGAGCTTCAACACACTAATGATGGATGATGATATGAGAATGGCTAGGATGATTCCTGCATTACGATGGTATGAAGAAGAGAATTGAGAAGAAGAAGAAGATTCCCTAGAGGAATTTGGGCATAGTAAGGATGCCAGAAGAAGTCTCCCAAATGGCTTAGAAGAGGGTTCTATTTATAGATCCTCTGAAAATGCAATGGAGGGTGAGGATCAAAAGATGAGATCAATGGCTCTCATTTTTTGTGAATCTTTAATTCATAATGGATGAATTAAAAATTCAGAGTGGAGGATAGTGAGTTATGACAATTGAATTAAGAATTCAGAGTGGAGGATAGTGAGACATGACAATTGAATTAAGAATTCATGGTGGAGGATAATGGGGAATAATTGAATTGAAAATTCAATTGATGGAGGATAGTGGGGGACAATTGAATTGAAAATTCAATTGGTGGAGGATAATGGGGGACAATTGAATTAAGAATTCAATTTTAGATAATAGTGGATATTAGCTAATTAAATATTAAGAATATTTAATTATATGTGCAACATGGTGAGGTGGAAGAGATGAGGTGGAAATATGAGGTGGATTGATGAGGTAGATTTTGTGAGGTGGATTGATGATTTGAGACATTAGAAGAATTCAGGGATTTTAATTAAATAAAATGATTTTATTTAATTTAAGGATAATGAACCAATCAAATGAACTTATAATATTTATTTGATTGACAGAAGAAAATATGAATTAAGATAAATATTAGAATATTTACTTAATTCGACCTGTGCCAATTTTAGGCTATTACATTTTGCCCCTCTTTGAAGCAATGTGTTTTATCACGTTGTTTCAAAGAATAGGAATAGTCTGATAATGACACATGCCCCAGTTTGCCCCCGGTACAGGTTATGATGATAAGATGCCCCCTCGGGAGATTGGACAGGGAGAAGGCGGCAGGCGTGAGACGGACAATCTCACGATAAGATATGTTGACAGGAATGAAATGGTTGAATGCAGAAGAAAGGGATGAATGATATGGAATGCAAGATAAAAATGATAACACACATGAGCAAGTAAGCAAGTATGCACAAATGACACAAGCACAAACAAGGTATTGCCCCTATCAAGCGGTAAACCAATGATATGGATCGATGATGTCTGGTTTCAGGAATGAGATATGTCATATAAGACTCCGGGTCTGGTTTCGACAATATAACATCCTGACTAAGACATTTGATACGATAGTGTTGTCATGGTGGGGAATGATATATCCCTAGAGCAACACGAAGGATAGTGTCTAGTTTCAGGAAATGAAGCATGTCGTATAAGACGCATGTGTTGGTCTGGTTTCGACAATGCAACATCCTGTCTAGGACAATTGATTGATTGATTGATCGAGTTGGTTTACGACTGGACAAGGATCAAGACCATTGATTGTGATTGGATCATTTGACAAGATTGACTTGACTTGATTGGCATGGATTAAGGATAGACTTGCAATTGGGTATGGTATGGATATGAAAATGGATATGAATATGGATATGAGACACAATTTGATATGGTATGGATATGGAGATGGATATTTGTCACCATGATATAGCAAGAATTTTGAAGCACTTTCATCATTGGGCTTTATTATGTTGTAAGAAAATACAAGCATCTAAGTATAATTGAACTGAGATGACCTGAGTATTACTTACATTTTTTGATTTAGCAAGTTAATATAAGCATCTAGCCAAAATTGAAATCTAGATGACCTAAGTACTTCTTGCATTTTTCAACAGATAAGGATTGCCCCTTTTCATGTTTAGATCTTAGAGTCCTCGATGATCTTTTACTGATCATGTTGTTAGATAGAAATCATCACATTACTAAAGTTTAATCCACAAGCAGTAGACAAAGAAAATAATCATGCCCCCATCATAGCATCTCTAGCTTTTGGCATTCCCGAGTAGCATAGAAAGGCATGATAGCATAAATCAAGACTCTTAATCTAACCAACACAAAACATTCTTGCATTTAGATGTGTCTTGTTTCCATAATTGATATGAGATTTAGCTTGAGTGTTTCAGTATGGTGCTCTATTTTGCCTTGGATAGGTTGATGTCTTTCATCAAGATTTTTGTTTGGAAGCGAAATTTGTTGCTCTTGTTTGTCTAGCAGAAGGTATCACAATCCTTATTGGTGGGATGGACGACAAGACATGGGATGGATGGGAAAATGGAGTGGACTTAGATGGATAGAAGGACTAGAAATGGGACAAAGGGGAAAGTGGAGCCTCGGGGGCACATGAGAATAATGGCCTTGCCTACGTGACAACGCAGAGGCAATGTAGTTCGGGGCTTGGACCATGGATGGACTAGAGGATAGACGACAAGATATGAGATGGACAGGGAAGCAGAGCCTCAGGGGCGCATGGAAAATGGCCTTGCCTACGTGATAACTCAGAGGTGACGTAGTTTGACAAGAACCCTAAGGGACCCAAGATATGGATTGGATGAGACGCGATATGGAACTGATATGGATCAGATAAGACATGATATGGATCAAATATATGGGTGAATGGAATAGGTAGGTAGAAGGAACCAAGGATGTGATCTCCAAGGACTATGTCGCATAATAATAACGTGCCCCATTGTAGGTAGAATACGTAGGATTGTTCATGACAATGCTAATGACGATAGGAGGATGAGCGGATAATGAATGATCTACATGGTATGGAGGGATAAGGTATGTCAAGAGACATCTAGAACATTTGTCAACATTATGCCCCCAATCTTTATCAGGACCAAAGAATAGAGGAAAGGAAGTTTGGATGGATGGACGGGACAGGATAGGTATGCAATGGATAGAGGATAGGATAGGAAATGTAATGGAAGAGTGATATGTTGATGAGACAAGGTGCCCCCAAGTGTGAGTGACATAGAAGATCAACTTACACATGATGCCTGCTTACCAGGTTTTCATCACGGTACTTATCCAAGGTGCCTGTTTGCCTGGTTTTCACCATTAGATGAAGGGATTTTTCTTTAATTTTTTTCTCTTTTTTTTTTTTTTGAATATTTAGATAGTAGAAGGTGGGTATGGAAAGACTCAAGTATATAGTTCCTTAAAAGGTGATAGTCTTGCTAGATAGATACTGTCACATGGACAATGTCAAGTGTTCTCACAGATGTTGGTAGGGGATCGTATGAAAGTGATATGATGTAGGTAGATAGTGGATTGTGATGCAAAATATGGAGGGAAGGCTTATGCAAAAGCATGGACCATAGGATGAGGAAGATATGTAGGAGAATAGTGGAAGGTAGGGGAGATGGAGTTATACGGAAGTGTTGTGGAATGGAAGGGAATCATGACCAACGGTTGCACATACTATGGTAAACATTGAAGCTAGTGATGGGAAAGTAGTGTAGGAAGCAACGGAGACTTTTGCTTGTGGATGCATGACGTAGGCATGCAAGGATCCCCATAAACTGGGTATTGTCCTAATTTTTGTTCGTCATGTGAGATGGAAGAATTTGAGACTCTTGGATGGAATGGGAGAAAGTAGATGGTTGGAATTCTTGAGAGGTGGATGCCTCATGTAACATTAGGGCTTTTTTCTTGGGTACCCAAACCTTTTTGCTTTTAGATAATACCTGTGAAGGTATGGGTTTGGGTGTATGCATCTTTTGTGCAGATTTTGGATTAATCATTTGTTGCTTGGGGACCCACATCTTGTTCAATTTGGCATTGATGTGTATGGGTACATGTAGCTTTTGATATGGATAATTCTTTGATTCGTGGCATTTATATCCTAGGTCATGAGGAATCTTAGGATTTTTGACTTTGTAGGTAGAGGCATCCACATATTTGTCATTGAATCCCTGTGGGATGGTAGAAGTGAGGTTGGTGAAAGCTCTTTGTTTAGACACCATGTGCATTTGTCGGCCATGATTGGGGTATTTAGAGGATTTATAAATAGATGGATAAGGTGTTGGAAGAAGTGGTGGTAAAAAGCATGGAGGGGTGTTAGGAGTTGAAAGTAGTGGAGGTAGATTGGAGGGTGGGATATTGGGAGTTGGAAGTAGTGGAGGGAGTTTGGATGGTGGAAGGTGTATGGTCCCATACTTTTGACAATTATAGGATGATGGAGGTGGAATGGCGACATATGTTTTGGGGATATGATAGTGTTTGCAATGGAAAGTGGTAGACTTTGGAGGAGTGGAGGAAGTACCAACATCTTGAGTTTGCTCACCTTGGGGTATGTATCCAAGGCTGTAGGAAGGTGCAGGGACATTGACATGGATAGGTTCCAAAATACCTTGTTCATGAAGGCCTAAGCCTTTACCTTGATAGTTCATATTCTGGAGTATACGGTGGACAATGGGATTATGTGTAGGTGGAACATTAGACACAAGTTCTTTATTGGATGGAGAAGGCGAGATAGTGGATAATGGTGGTTGGTGTTCTAAGAGAGAACATTCATGCATGAAGGTGGTAAGACCAAGGATATATGGTGGAGGATTTGTAGCTTGGTTAATAATGGATGGTGAAGGATCATTACTGGTTGGATCTTCTATGCTTGCTTGGGAGGCAAGTGTCTCATCAAGGGAAGTGGAAGTTGTTGGATTTTGGGTAGGACTAGATGGGGTGATAGGCTCAAGACCATGGAACACATAGAGTGGGCTAAGAGGATCATCATGGTTTGCTTGATCGTAGATAGGTGCGTCATCATAGATGGGAACTTGATCATAGATAGGAGTTAGCATGATGGGATTAATGTTCTCTTGTATAGAGTCTGCATCAATGATAATATCTTGATCATAGGAGAGATATAAGTTAGGCCTGGTGGGAAATTGGATCTCTTGCTCATGTATAGGTATAGGATCATTGAAGAGATAAAGGTTATGCAGGGGTCAGATGGGAATGTTTTGATCTTGGTTTGGACAAGGGGTTAATGTTTCCACATGCTCTAAAGTGTGCTCTTGACCTAACTCTTGGGTTGTGGGAATGGAAGCAGAAGGCTCTTAGATAGGCTCTTGGTCGACACTATGGATGTGTCACGGACCTTGACTTTGGTGCATGGTAGAAGGCTCTTCGATAAGCTCAAGGGGTTGCGGATGACATGAAGGGGTTGCAGGATTTGACAAGGCATTGGAAGAATCTTTGGTAAGGTCAAGGACCAGACTTTGGGGACATGGTTGACTTTCTGCTAGTAGTCCTTGGATCACATCCGTCGCAGGTGTATGGGTAGATGGATGAAGGGATGGATGAGTGGATTTGGAGTTCTCCCTAGCTTTGCTTTTGTTGTATAAATGTGGAAGACATTTTTCCCACCACTCATCTGACTCTTTTTTGGTGTGCCATTTAAAGTTTGAGGAACTAGATGTTGGTGTTGTTGTAGAACTGATATGCTTTGAGATGTGTGTCTTAGAAGATAGCGATGGAGGACTAGGAGCCAAAGTGGTATATGATTTCCCTCTTGAGGTGGTGGTTTCCTTGTCATGAGTATGGGAAAAAGACATAGGAGTTTGGGGCAAGGCATATCTAGTGCTGGCACGTTCAGCTTGCAAGATTGTCAATTCTTGTTTCAAGACTTGGAGATGTTGACAAATTGCTATACAGTCTTGGGGCGAGGGACCTAAGTTTATTTCTAATTCCAGATATTGGATTTCTTGATCAATATATTCTAGGTGGTTTGCCATGGACACAAGACTATGAGAGCTCACTAGTTTGGAATGCACAATAGTAAGTGTGTCGTAACAGAGTGCAGATGTGTCACAAGTCGAGACAAGTGTGTTAATTCTAGTTTTTGATTGGTTTGGCAATGTTTAATGATCACACATGTACAAGCATGAGTCACTCACACAAGACACAATAAGCAATTTTGAATTGTTGAATTTGAAGAATATGCTGATTAGTAAACAAGCACATGTGAAAGACACATCAACATGCCCTAATGTCTAGTTTGATGTAGGGTATGGCCAATTAGGTTTGGGCAATGTTTACACAAGGTTGACTAAGGATTGAAAGTGAAATCTTGTCACACAACCGGGAGAAGGGGGTAACCCACCCTTCACCTTCACTTCCCAAAGGTAGAAAGTTCTTTGGGGCTTAGCCAAGAGTGATAAGATTCTGATTTCAATGAGGGTGTCTTTCAATTCAGCATTGGATGAGGTCGTCCCTAGGGGTGAGGAAATCCCCTAGTAGGCCTCCTAGAAAGGGTAGACAACAGCAAATCAAGTGAGGTGTTTTTGATCTCCAAGGTCACCTTGCGGTGTGAGGAGAGAGCATACACACGCACTCTTGATTCACACTTGTACTTGTAAATTAACCTTTAAGAAATTGAAATGTATGGAAGGCACTTCAAGCACAGGTTCTTTTTAAAGCCCAAATGAAGATGTGAATGGAAGACACTGGTGTATTTTATGCCCAATTTGATATGTGTTGAGCAATCAATGTTCATTTTTAGAGCCCAAATCGAAGTGTGTGATGAAAACAAGATTATGAGAGATAGAATGAGTGCACCTGGATTGTTTTCGCTATCCAAATTGATGTAGATGTTGATCCTGATGTTGTTCCAACTCTGAATGATCACCTACAAATCACTAGGATGAAAATGAAGCAAAAAGACCAGCCAAGATGATCGTTATGCAAATATTGGTAATCTAAGAAAAATATGATGAAGAATGAACTGATATAGGAAAAATGTCTGCATAAATAGATTCTTCAGGAAATTCTATGCAGTTTCAAAAAAAATTGTGAAAATTTGATCAAAAATGCAAAAGATATGGGCATTTGAAGTTTGGAAGCATCTTGGACTTGGACTATGAAAAAGGTGGTCAAAACGGTATAGTCACCTAAAAAAAATTTATAGCTGCGAAGTACTCAAAATGCTCTTTCTGACGCCACCAATTTTGTGCGATTTCATTACCGTATGCAAAAGTTGTGAAAATTTTAAAAAAAGGCCCTATTTCGCTATGTTGAAAGTCAAAAAGGAAAATAAAATAAAATAAAAAAATTAAATGCCCTCTTTTTTAATTTTACATCAATGCCAAATTGAACAAGAGGTGGGTCCCCAAGCAACAAATGATTAATCCAAAAGCTGCACAAAAGCTGCATACATCCAAACTCATACCTTCACAGGTACTATCTAAAAGCAAAAAGGTTTGGGTACCCAAGCAAAAAGCCCTAAAGTTACATGAGGCATCCACCTCTCAAGAATTCCAGCCATCTACTTTCTCCCATTCCATCCAAGAGTCTCAAATTCTTCCATCTCACATGACGAACAAAAATCAGGACAATACTCAGTCTATGGGGATCCCTGCATGCCTACGTCATGCATCCACAAGCAAAAGTCTCTGTTGCTTCCTACACTACTTTCCCATCACTAGCTTTAATGTTTACCATGGTATGTGCAACCATTGGTCATGATTCCCTTCCATTCCACAACACTTCCGTATAACTCCATCTCCCCTACCTTCCACTATTCTCCTACATATCTTCCTCATCCTATGGTCCATTCTTTTGCATAAGCCTTCCCTCCATATTTTGCATCATAATCCACTATCTACCTACGCCATATCACTTTCATACGATCCCCTACCAACATCTATGACAACACTTGACATTGTCCATGCGACAGTATCTATCTAGCAAGACTATCACCTTTCAAGGAACTATATACTTGAGTCTTTCCATACCCACCTTCTACTATCTAAATATTCAAAAAAAAAAAACAAGAGAAAAAAAAAAAGTAAAGAAAAATCCCTTCATCCAATGGTGAAAACCAGGCAAATAGGTGCCTTGGATAAGTACCATGATGAAAACCTGGTAAACAGGCATCATGTGTAAGTTGATCTTCTATGTCACTCACACTTGGGGGCACCTTGTCTTATCCACATATCACTCTTCCATTACATTTCATATCCTATCCTCTATCCATTGCATACCTATCCTGTCCCATCCATCCATCCAAACTTCCTTTCCTCTATTCTTTGGTCTTAATAAAGATTGGGGGAACAATGTTGACAAATGTTCTAGATGTCTCTTGACATACCTTATCCCTCCATACCATGCAGATCATTCATTATCCGCTCATCCTCCTATCGTCATTAGCATTGTCATGAATAATCCTACATATTCTACCTACAATGGGGCATGTTATTATTATGCGACATAGTCCTTGGAGATCACATCCTTGGTTCCTTCTACCTACCTGTTCCATTCACCCATATATCTGATACATATTGTGTCTTATCTAATCCATATCGGTTCCATATCCTATCTCATCCGATCCATATCTTGGGTCCCTTAGGGTTCTTGTCGAACTACGTCGCCTCTGAGTTATCACGTAGGCAAGGCCATTTTCCATGTGCCCCCGAGGCTTTGCTTCCCTATCCATCTCATATCTTATCGTCTATCCTCTAGTCCATCCACGGTCCAAGCCCCGAACTACGTTGCCTCTACGTCGTCACATAGGCAAGGCAATTATTCTCATGCGCCCCCAAGGCTCCACTTTCCCCTTCGTCCCATGTCTAGTCCTTCTATCCATCTGAGCCCACTCCATTTTCCCATCCATCCCATGTCTTGTCATCCGTCCCACCAATAAGGATTGTGATACCTTCTACTAGACAAACAAGAGCAACAAATCCCGCTTCCAAACAAAAGTCTTGACGAAAAACATCAACCTGTCCAAGGCAAAACAAAGCACCATACTGAAACACTCAAGCTAAATCTCATATCAATTATGGCAACAAGACACATCTAAATGCAAGAATGTTTTGTGTTGGTTAGATTAAGAGTCTTGATTTATGCTATCATGCCTTTCTATCCTACTCGGGAATGCCAAAAGCTAGAGATGCTATGATGGGGGCATGATTATTTTCTTTGTCTACTGCTTGTGGATTAAACTTTAGTAATGTGACAATTTCTGTCTAACGACATGATCAGTAAAAGATCATCGAGGACTCCGAGATCCAAACATGAAAAGGGGCAATCCTTATCTGTTGAAAAATACAAGAAGTACTCAGGTCATCTAGATTCAATTTTGGCTAGATGCTTGTATTAACTTGCTAAATCAAAAAATGTAAGTAATACTTAGGTCATCTCGGTTCAATTATACCTAGATGCTTGTATTTTCTTACAACATAATAAAGCCCAATGATGAAAGCGCTTCAAAATACTTGCTATATCAAGGTGACAAATATCCATCTCCATATCCATACCGTATCAAATTGTGTCTCATATCCATTTTCATATCCATACCATACCCAATTGTAAGTCTATCCTTAATCCATGCCAATCAAGTCAAGTCAATCTTGTCAAATGATCCAATCACAATCAATGGTCTTGATCCTTGTCCAGTCGTAAACCAACTCGATCAATCAATCAATCAATTGTCTTAGACAGGATGTTGCATTGTCGAAACCAGACCAACACACGCGTCTTATACGACATGCTTCATTTCTTGAAACCAGACACTATCCTTTGTGTTGCTCTAGGGATATATCATTCCCCACCATGACAACACTATCGTATCAAATGTCTTAGACAAGATGTTATATTGTCAAAACCAGACTCAGAGTCTTATACGACATATCTCATTCCTGAAACCAGACATCATCGATCCATATCATTGGTTTACCACTCGACAGGGGAAATACCTTGTTTGTGCTTGTGTCATTTGTGCATACTTGCTTACTTACTTGTGTGTGTTATCATTTTTATCTTGCATTCCATATCATTCATCCCTTTCTTCTGCATTCAACCATTTCATTCCTGTCAACATATCTTATCATGAGATTGTCCATCTCATGCCTGTCACCTTCTCCTCGTCCAATCTCTTGAGGGGGCATCCTATCATCATAACCTGTACCAGGGGCAAACTGGGGCATGTGTCATTATCAGACTATTCTTATTCTTTGAAACAATGTGATAAAACACATTGCTTCAAAGAGGGGCAAAATGTAATAGCCTAAAATTGGCACAGGTCGAATTAAGTAAATATTTTGATATTTATCTTAATTCATATTTTCTTCTTTCAATCAAATAAATATTATAAGTTTATTTGATTGGTTCATTATCCTTAAATTAAATAAAATCATTTTATTTAATTAAAATCCCTGAATTCTTCTAATGTCTCAAATCATCAATCCACCTCACAAAATCCACCTCATCAATCCACCTCATATTTCCACCTCATCTCTTCCACCTCACCATGTTGCACATATAATTAAATATTCTTAATATTTAATTAGCTAATATCCACTATTATCCAAAATTGAATTCTTAATTCAATTGTCCCCCATTATCCTCCACCATCTGAATTTTTAATTCAATTGTCCCCCACTATCCTCCACCAATTGAATTTTCAATTCAATTATTCCCCATTATCCTCCACCATGAATTCTTAATTCAATTGTCATAACTCACTATCCTCCACTCTGAATTCTTAATTCAATTGTCATAACTCACTATCCTCCACTCTGAATTTTTAATTCATCCATTATGAATTAAAGATTCACAAAAAATGAGAGCCATTGATCTCATCTTTTGATCTTCACCCTCCATTGCATTTTCAAAGGATCTATAAATAGAACCCTCTTCTAAGCCATTTAAGAGATTTCTTCTAGCATCCTACTATGCCCAAATTCCTCTAGGGAATCTTCTTCTTCTCCTCAATTCTCTTCTTCATACCGTCGTAATGCAGGAATCATCCTAGCCATTCTCATATCATAATCTATCATTATTGTGTTGAAGCTCATCTTCAATCACATAAAGTATCATAGCCGTTTCTACTTGTCATCTTGAGGAATCGAAGCAAGGAAGCAAGCTCCCTGAGGGCCCATCTTCATCATTCAAGATCAAGAAAGAATAGGCGACTAATGGAAGCCGCAGGGTAACAAGGTTGTAAGTTTTATGCTTTCATTTGTTTATTCTTGTTATTCGCACATTTCATTGTTGTTTGGGTTTCATTATCTTAATTGATCAATCTCATTTTCCCATTCACAAGATCAAAAAAAAATTGCTCGCCTTAGTTTGGATCAGTAATTTGCTGCAAGGTTCTTGGTTCTTTTTTTGTGTGTCTCGATTTGAAGGTTTCTTACTTCGTTTGGAGTTTGAATCTCAACAAATACACACTTCTTATATGTTCAAAATTTGAGAGGATAAGTATGGACACCATCGTGAAAGAATCATTAGTTTTGATGCATCTGTGGGTAAAGAAGAAGACAAATCAAGGGTTTCAATTTTTTGTTGACTGGTTTCATTACCACCACTTCATCGAGAATCCTCTGTGGCACATTTGAATCCTCCATGGCACATTTGAATCCTCCATGGCACCTCTAAATTCTCCATGGCACATTCAAATCCACTTGCATTAGGTATTTTCTTTATGTAACCTCTAAAATTTGAAATCTAATTTAAACTGGCTAGAATCAAATTCTACACATACATTAGGACCTAACCAGCTTCTAGGAAGATTATTTTGATGTTTTCCAATCTGGAAGAGCATATCACCCCATCTAGGTTTTATTTGATTCTACACTTAGAAATTCAACAATCTCAATAAGGAGGAACTCTAAGGAATAATAGAAAAATTTTAATTGCCAGAATTTGAGAAATGATTTTACAAAAATGATAGTAGAACAAAAAATGAGAATAAGAGGAGAACTTGGCACCAAAGCAAGGAAGCCTCAGCCTCAGATGCTAGTGCATTGCGAGGATGTCTCTACGTAGCGATGTCATCTAGGAAGTATCAAAACTTCAAAATTTTGTATTGTATGACTGAACGATAGTCTATAACTGTTAGTGTAAATAAGGTCATATTGTATCTAGTTAGGATATCACCTTTCTCGGATTGATCTATTCACACTTAGCTTAAGTTTACTTAGGCTTTTCTAGGAGTTTGTCTTAACTCATATAGTTGAGACATGTGTCCTCATTATTTTGAGACACCTCTTGCATGTTTACTTGCCACTTGCTTGAGCACTTGTCATTTGAGCTCACAAGTGTCGCATCTTAGGAGGGTTAGTCAGTCATTGCGTTCGACCATCCTACCTCCTCTCTCATTCTTATTTATACAAGGCATATTGCACATTTCTAATTAAATTTGGAATAATCAATTAGGCTTATTTTGTGTGCTTATAGCTTATGGAAGTTTGTTCTACTTATTGCTTGCTAATCTTGATTGCTCCAACAGTAACATTAGTTGGAGACAACCAAGATCAACTAGAAAAACTAAAAATACTTCCACAAATAATATTACACATAATTAGCCTAAAATGATATTGACAAAAGTTGAATAAAATGTACATAAGATCCTTGCTTAAATAGGCAAGGGAGAGGAAGAAGGAAGGTCAAACTCAACCATTGACTACCCTCCAAAAGATGTGACACTTGTGAGCTAAGTGACAAGTGTTGATGCAAGTGGCAAGACTAAATGCAATAGGTGTCTCAAATATATGAGGGTCTTCACCACATGAGGTGAGACAACTTTCTAAAACTCTAAGTAAACTTAAGCTATGTGTGAATAGGACTTCGACTGGGTAGACTAGAAAATAACTAGTTAGATAAAGCCACTATTTACACTAACACCCTCCCTTAAATGTGACTTAGGTAGAATATAAATATGTTGATGGGTCCCAGCTACTAGGCCATGTTAGGTATCCATGTACAAATAAAATTTTCAAAACGGGAGTAAAGGAGAAAACCCTGTGAGAAAAACCCTCTCGAAAAGAGAAATGATACAAATAGAATTGTACAAGTGAAAAAGAAGAAGATAGAAGGAGGACTCATCATGACCCCCCAAGGACTACTTCTATCACATTAGTACATGAAATGTTCCCCCCAAAGGAGAGAAAGAATGAGAAGGTCAATGTGACCCCCTCAGAAAGTGTGAAGGAGTGAACTCCAAGTGAAGAGATGGATCCTCCCAAAACTGATATGAGAATACTAACCATGCAACCTCCTCTCAAAATACCTCCTTTAGTGTGTGTAAAAGCTCTACATTGGATGTTAAATATGATCCAAAAACGTTATCCCACAGTTCTCCCTTAGGAAGAAAAAGAACCACAGAAGTGTGCAAGTGATCTTCCCCTTCCATATAGGAACATCAAGAAGAAGGATGAATGTCTCTAAATTTTGCGCATGATCCAAAGACATAAATGTATCTCCTAAAAACTGCTCAAAGGCCTCCAACACATTGTCAAACTATAACTAAAGAAGAGGAGTATGAAGAACAATTTCTAAAGAATAATATGGTGATGCAACTCCATCAAAGTTGTCATCAAAGAGGAACTAAATAGATCCTCAATAGTTTCTTCCAAATCTACAAGGTAGGATTCAACAAAAATGCATGAAATGTCAGGTAGATATGCATCCTAATGTGGTGGATTTGGAACAACAATAACAATGTCTTGATTCAATGAATGACTATAAGTCAATCTGAATGTAACATCATGAAATAGTTTACCAATCTTACAGAAGAGTTTAAAGGCAGCATATGAAAAATGAGGACACATTTCATCTCCATGTTGATTACTCCCACAATAAGTACATTTGATTTTGAAGGTTTTAGACATGGTCTAATTATGAGAAAAAATCAATGTATAAATGCAAGATTGCTGCCCTAATATGATTATGACTGGTTTAGAATCCTCCCTACAAATATAAGCAAGAAAAGATTACAACTTGTTTGAAGATCGGATGTGAAATTGACCATTTATAATTTATGCTAATTTTTACAAAATGTGTAATCCAAATCTTAAATTTGTTTATATAGTTCAATCCCTTGCGAAATTAGGAGCACTTTCAAAAAAAATTGTGAAATTTCGATATCATGGGCAAAAGTTATGCCCTGTCAAAAGTTTTCACTTACAATATCTTCGAGGTTAAAAAATAGTCAAAAAAGGCAAAAAAAATTAGTTTGACTTCACCAAATTAAATTTCATGGAAATACCTTTCATTGATTACAAGATTGCAAAAAATCGTTAAACAGTTTGAAAGTTATTGCAATTTGAAAAAAAATACCTAAATAGGCCAATGAGAGGATCCTGAGGCTGCCTGGTGGTGCCTAGGCAGAGCCTTGGTGATGCCCAAAATTGGTCTGTGAGGCCCAAAAGATGGACTCTCAAGCTGAAATTTAGGCCTGAGTGGTCTAATTTGAGGATTCCTAGCCAGAATTTGGGGCAAACTGGGCCTAGTGGACTGGCCTGGACTAGGTTTGGGGCCGGATTCAGGCCTGGGAGACTAGTTCTGGGGCAAGTGGTTGATGTTGTTGAAAACCAGATGAACAGGAGGATTTTGGGGTCATTGGGGCCTGCAAGGATTCCAAACAGGATTGAAAGAAGGTCACAGACCCTAATCCATCCAAGCGAGGGGGCCTGGTTGTTGAGGGTCACCGAGTAGGCCGAGTTTGAGGAGTATTCAAGGATGTTAGGTTGGCAAGCAGGATTTGTGAGCCCGATCCTAGGACTTGTCTGATGGAGCTCGAAATGGTCATTGGAGACTTGAAGAGGTCGCGGAAGGGTTCGAGTGGGTTCTGAGATTAGCCAAGGATACAAAAACAGGTCGTAAAGGCCAAAACACAAGGGCCACAGGGCCAATTTTGGTCATAGAGAGACCAATTCTGAAGGCACAGAGGGCGCCCCATGAGGCTGAGAAAACAAGACTCGGGGCTGAAGTGTAGGGAATGAAGCACCTAGATAGAACTGGGACCTGAGCAGAGCCAAGGGCTTTGTAGAAAATATGTCGTAGGGCAATGAAGGATGCCGAGGAGTAGGTGCAATGAAGGGTCGCTAAGGCCAAGTTGAGGGGGCCTACTAGGCTGAGAATAGGAGTCAAGGGGACCTATTAGGCCGAGAACAAGAGTCAAGCTAGTCCAAATCAGGATGAGGAGACCAAGAAGAACAGGTCGAGGAGCCCAAAACCAAGCCAAATGGCCTTAAACTCAAAGAAAACCTACACACAAAAACTTGACCCAAAATACAAAAATTACAGGGGGCAATATTGTCCTCTGCAAAAAAAAATTGTAATTTTTTTACAAAATCCTATTACATCGTAAAATGTCCCCTAGGACTTTTACCTCCTAAGTTTAGCTCCCGAGTCCCTTGTTTTGCATTTAGCATGTTCATTTTTACTCCCAATGGAAAATCCCTGAAAACCCATGTTAAATGGGGCTGAGGGGATAGTGGTGAACTTGACCCTACCTTGAAAATGGGGCCAAGGGCTTGGGCGCTTGTGCCCTAGTCCTACCCTATTTTGCGGGGTCCCAAATTTTAAATGTCAATTATGTGACCGTTAGAAGTGTCCATTGCCGATATCTCAAGTTTGAATTACGAAATTAGAGCAGGAATGTATTTTGTTGCATATATAAGCATTCTTAGGGTTTCATTTGTAAATTAGAGGAGGATTATGAGCTTTTGGTGAACTTTGATTTGAGAGCATTCAAAGTATTCATTGTTGTAGAGCAGACTTTCCTTGTTATTTTGTTTGTTATACATATTTAGCTTCATCGACATGCGAGCTACACCTCCAAGGTGATATCTATTTGTGTTTGCAATCATTTATCAATTGATTTTTGCCTCTATCCCATAGGGATACACAATCTTTATCTGACAACATTGTTTGGAAGACTAGAATGTCCTTCTGGGGCTTGACTGAAGCAAGCTCCTAGACACCACAACCCCTAACCACCTTTTCTATAATTGTAGGTAGCAAGTGTCTTATTATGTGGAAGTGGAGTTGTAGGACGCTGTGATAGAGTTGGGAGATCCTGCATTTGAAGGAAGAAGTAGGACCTAGACTTGGGCGCCTGCTTCGAAGCCCTCCTGATCCCTGAAGCAAAAAACCTTCATGACAGTGGTGATTAGTTGCAGACAAATTCTGGAAGTCCCTGAAGAAACTTCCACCTTGGGCTTGGGCACTTGCTCTTTAGCCCATAACTTTTCTGCATCCAGAATTCTAAAATCTGGTATGTATCTACTCTGAATATTCCATCTCTGTCTGCGAGCATTTGTCATGGTTTATCTATTTATTTACAATTTTGTGAAATTAGGGTTTTAAACATAATCGGGCTTTAATTAATCAATTAATCAGCAAATTCCAAGTTTCCTCTTCATTTCAAGTGACACTAAATCTGTAGCAAAGCCCTCTTGCAAGATTTGTGGCTTGACTTAGTTTATGTCCTTGAATGTAAGGTGTGAAAGGAGGATTTAACCCAAGCACTCATTGAAATTGAAGACCCCTCTTTTGACACTAAACATTTTGGTGAACCCGTGTTTTATTTGAATTTTTCACCTTGTTGAGTATTTTACTTCATATTTGGATTCATTTCATTCATCATTTTCATATTGCATTTGAAAATTTACAAAAAATTGAAAATTTTGGCATTTTAGGCTTGCATTTTGAAATAATTGAATTAATTTTCATTTAAATTTAGTTAACTTCTAATTTTTAAATTAGATCTGATATAAATTATAGAAATTCATCATATTATAATCCTTTGCATTGCATTTTTCATATTAAAATTGCTAGGGTTTGCTTGAAATTTTGAATTTTTCTCATAACCTAGTGATTTCAAAAACTAGGGTTTGTAGCTAAAATCTTGTTTCAGATTTTACTACTCATCTTAGGCACTCATTCAAATATTATTTTGTATTTAGTTTCACATTTTAGTGTGTTTTTGCATTCATATTTCAAAAAAATTCTTTTACACAGATAATTTCAACAAAAACTAGCATTTTTCATTCATCATCATTGAAAATTGCACTTGCATTGAGCATTATAGGACTTTAACATAATTTTCAGATCTGAGCTAGGTTTTTTTGCATCATAAATCTGATTATAATTTATTTACACATCATTTTGCACATATTCATGCCTTAATTTCACAATTAGGGTTTAAAAATCTTGCATTTTTCACTAGATTTTGACTTATTTTACATATAGATTTGCATTATAAGTGTGTTGTGAAGGATATTTCTACATTAGTGGACTGATATATAACTTATTATTCTCTGCCCCTCATCAATTTCCTTGCAACACCTTTTCTTTTAGGCATTTACATTGAAAATTTTGAAAAAATCAAGTGTTTTAGTTCATAAACTTACATAATTTTGCACTTGTTCCTTGCATAAGTTTTGAAAATATTTTAAAATCTGATTTTATATTCATTTGAAAACATACACACATGGATTCTAATCACAAAAATAACACTAGGTTTCCACCTAGGCCTTATATGAAAAGAAAGGTCCCTGAACCCAAAATTATATTCACACCTCATGATAGAACAATTGGAGAAATTAAAGGACCTCTTTATATCACTATGAAGATAATGGTGGATAGAACACTTGTAGATCCTAATTGCATGACTATGCAGCAACAGAAGAGTTCCTTTATTCACATGGTTTGATTCAAGATTTCTATGACTCTTCCGACATGATGATTAAGACACATAATGGAGCTTTTATAAACACTTCTAGGAAGATATCTTTATTTGTCATGGTATTTGAAAAATCTGTAGAACAACTATTTGATGTCATCCCTCTATCTGACCTTTTTTGCATAAAATTAGGAGACCCATGGTTAAAATCTATGAAACTTGTCCCTTCAACAATTCATAACTGTGTAAAATTTCCTTTGAACGGACAAGTGCCTATTATTCCTCACAATAGATATAAACCCTTGGTTACAAAAGAACACTTCATCCTTGATTATTTCTGGCCACGATCTGATCAGGAATCAGAGCCATGAATAGATTTTAACTTATTGGGATATAGAAAATATAAAGAAAAATTTCTACATCGAGTGGTCGGTTCTTCTATTCAAGAAACAATCAGACAAGAACAACCCACATTAGAAGAACTTCCTAGAGAAAAAGGTAAAGGAGTCTATGCTGAGGTTCCTCCCCCACCATCCTTAAGAGGATTGGGGGGTACTCGTCGAGAACAAGGTACTTCATCAAGACAAATAAGATTTGAACAAGCTTCCTCCTCTAAGATACAAAAACCAATGGAACAAGATGACAACACTTTTAAAGATATAAGCAATAGAACAAAAAGAAATCAACAAGCAAGAGCAAGGAGGAAGAAAAGACAAGATTTTGCACAAAGAAACGCACTTGAACAAGAAAATATTCCACCTTCTAACACCGAAACAAACAAGGAAGAGCTTAACAAAGAAAACTTTGCAAACAATGACAAAGAATTTGCATTTATACCTTATGTTCCTCTTTCCTCTAACATCTAAGGTTGGGAAGAGGATGATTTGATTGTTGACAATCGCTAGCATGAACTTGCCTATAGGTGAGTATTTCTAACCCTTTTTCTATGTGTTGTGATCCCCCTGTGATGTGTTATGTGTTGTTTAGGTGTCCTTGAATGACCATTGATACTCTTGTAAGGTCAAGGATACTGGGATACCACCTTTGTTGTGACCATTATTCTATTTGTATCATCATTCTTCTATATTGATCCTCTCCTCTATTTTTACTATTGTGTGTTGTGTCTCAAGGGCATAGCATTGTGGTTGGTGACATGGGGGCACCTTCCTACATGACGACCCTAAGGCACTTGCTCTCCTCTCTTGATTTATTGTTTACCTTCTTCTAGTAGTTCTATCTAGCTAGCAGATGATGAAAAACAAATAATACTGATAAGGACCAAGTGTCCCTTCAGCGAGTAAGAAAAAATGGATCTAGTCCATGTTGGCAAGAGACACTGCTTTGTTGAATAATTAAGTGTTGTCATTGATGGAAACAAGGAAAAGAGACTTCACTCCGGTAGACCAAATGGATTTGGCAACAATCATCAAGGATTCAAAAGGGTTGTGAGGTTATAGTAACCCTCATGAAGTCAAGTATACAAAGAATTCTGGTCTAGAAATAAAACTTAGGCATTTTGACTGTGTTGGCAGAATACAGAGAGGACTACAGAACTATAGTGTTATGGTCCACATTGGTCCACAGTTGAAGATCTTGTCTTGTGGTACTGGTAAGATGTTACTAATCCTTAGATGATCCCAAATCCAAAGTTTCATCTTTTGATCATCTCCAGAAGCATAGTTTAAAAAAGCATAAGTCCAGCTTAGCAGAGAACATTCTTAAATAGGACAAAATATCAGTTTGATTTGATCCGCATTTCTTCGGTAATATATATTATGCTCTATGGTTCTAAGGATAATCTTGGGGATGCTGAAAGATTCTTAGTTGTGAATTTGAAGTTTTTTGGTCCGCATTGAAATTTATGATTTGACAGTTGATCTGAGTCTGTGACAATCAGTTTGTGAAGCTGGCCTAATACTAGGGTATGTGTGTAGAAGAATCTAGTGACTGGGATCATATCCTAAGTGATCTTACAATATGAGCTGACATATAAGAATATATTTCAAAGTATTGTTTTGGTCTGCAAAGTATTTTGGTAAATGCTTTAGGCCGACAAGCTACACATTGTATAACTACACGTTTCATCCTAGCAGGCCGACCTAACTTGAAGTTTTTAAGTGTTGCGGATATATATAGGATCAAACTTGGTGTTTGAGTGATGTGATGTGAATGTGAATATGTGGCATGCGAAGTGAAGTGATTTTGTGGAGACAATAAGAGCAGAAGAAGAGAGACCTTGTTCTTAAGTAAAAGCAGAACAGTGAAATAGAGCAGTCAGAAATGAAGAGTTTTGAGACAATATTTATGTGCTTCACTAGAGCTATAACCAAACATGTGTAGATGCAATCTGAGTAGTTCAACTTAGCAATGAGCCATTCTTCTTTCTTCTTTCTTTCTCTAGGCAGTGACCTTGTTTTGGTAGTGAGTCTTTCTTGCAATGAGCATTTCTTTGGGCAGTGAGCCTTCTTGTAATATGGTATTGTGCTATAATAATATATTGTGAGCTAACACTCACCGTGGTTTTTCCCTTTTTGCATTTTCCACATAAAAATCATGGTGTTCATGTGTTATGTCTTTATGGTTATTGTTCCTATGCTTATTCTATATTCATAAATTATTAATTTTGGAAATTGGATTAATAAACTTGTTAAGAAGTAGTTTTGTGGAATACTGATTCACCCCACCTCTCAGTATTCCTTACTATGAACAATTGGTATTAGAGCAAGGTTCCTTGGAAGAAGCCTAACCGCTTGAAGAAGATCTGGGAAGAATCAATCATGGAAGCCAGAAGGTATGGAAACTTTTCATATGAAAACAATGTTGAACTAGAACCAGTTCCTACTAATCTTGAAAAATTAGAAGCAAAAATCAGGGATCTAAAGGATAATATTCAAGAAGCTGATGAGTGCATTTTTAAACTGAAAGAACAAGTCAAGAAATTCAAAGAAAAATATAGAGATGTTAGTGAACAAACAACTAATATCTGCAAATGAAACCCTGAATGATTTAAAAGTGGAAGTTATTAAAAGAGCTAAAGCAGAAGAAGATCTAAATCTGATGGTAAACAGTAAGATAGAAGAATGTGTCAAATTGGAAGAAGAAGTTGTGAACCTCAAAATAGACTTGGACAAAGCCAAGAGCTATGAAGAAAAGTTCAAGATAAGTTCTGCAAAACTTGATGAGATGATTTCTAGTCAAAAGAGTTCAGATGAGAAGCAAGTCTTAGGATTTGAGTAAGGAGAAAGTTAAAAATTAGGTCAAGGAATTCTTAGTTGAAGCAAAACAAAGGCAACTAGTTCAGGAATCAAAGAAGAAGACCTAGAAGATCTCTAGTAAGACAGCCAAATGCTCAAAGGTACCCATCTTTCAATGGCCATTGTTTTAATTACAAAAAGTTTAGTTATAAAGCTACTTAGTGTAGGAGTAGAATAAATCAAAATGTTCCATCATTCTCTAGTCAATGTTTCAATTGCAAGAAAATTGGTCATAGATCAAATGAATGCAGAAGTCCGGTAAGAAATGGCTTTCAAAATTCAAAGAATACTCAATCATTCAATGGAAGATGCTTTGCATGCAATAGATTTAGACACATGGCTAATCAATGCAGATCAAGGATGAATTCATTCATAGGAAGGAATCAAGGACAAGGAAACATTGTGTGCTACAATTAAAACAAATTTGGACATGTTGCAAGATTTTAGAAAAGCAAGGATGTGAAAAGAAATTACTATGCTGAAGAAAGGAAAACAGAGCAGAGGAATGATAAGGGAAAAGAAAAAGTTAACCCAGTTGAAACTAAGAAAGAAATGGACAAGATCTGGATAAAGAAAGAAGTAATTGAAGTTAAGGATGGATCCACACTAGTATCTGGTGTAGATACTTCCTTCAGGAAGTAAATTGGGTGCTCTAGCTTAGAGGGGCCTGTGTTGAAAATCTAAAACCCCTAGCTAGAAATTTAGTACTGGAATCTAGTACTAAGGTATGTTGTGAAGAATCTTATGAGAGAACTTCTGAAAGAAATTCTGGTAGAAGAAGATCCAATGCTAAGGATTGCTGAGCAATTTGGATTGACTGTGAGTATTAGAGAAGTGCTTGACAGTTTTTTGAAAAATAACATTAATGACACTTAGGTTTCGGCATGCGAGGGTTAAAAGGAGTTGTATCCAAAGGAAAAATCATTCTGCATTCTAGGCTCCAAAGTGTCCAAGGCAAACCAAAGCAAGATTCAAGAACTATTACAATGTTCTCCAAAGCATTTCAAGGCAAGATCGAGTTCAACCCTAATCTGGTCAAAGAGGTATTTTCCGTTTGAAATCCTTTCTCAAATTTTCTTGATTATTCATAGAAATGGTAACACCACAGGTAGTGGATATTACTGAGCGACCTTGACCAAAATTCAAGAAACACCCATTCAAATCAATCGAAGTCGATCAAATGGGTGTATTTTTAGATGTTCCACACAGAGTTTTACATGCGGAGGATGTTAGGGCATATATCCATGTTGCCCTAGAGGAATTTGGTGATAGCAAGTTTTCTGATCTATACTTGAATCACTTGAGCAATGAGAATCTTGACCTAAAGGAAGAATATGAAGCATTGAAAGAGAACAAATTCATTCAGTACGTGGACTTCCCAACTTTTGCAGAGGATGAATGGGTTTGATATGTATTGAGCAGGGTTCATGATGAATTTATGTGGCTTGAGAGACCTTTTAAGATTACAAAAGATGTTATAAGGGTAGTAACTGGATTAAGTTCCACCAGATCAGTACCATTGTTGAAAGTAGTAAAGAATGACACAATAATGGTGGTTACTGGAGCAAAATTTGATAAGAGGGCTTTAACAATTAATGATATTGAGGACCATGCTGTAAGATTTGCCTCAATGGTGTTGGGATACAAAGTCTATTTCGCCAACCGAGACAACTCTGTTTCAGGCATAGCCATATACACTGCCTATCAAATGATCAAGGAGAATGTTGACTATGACATCTGTGAATTACTCCGACAGCAAGTAATGGATAACCTGAAGAAGACAAAAAAAGTAAATACCCCTTCAAATTTGGTACGTTGATCATATATTTATTCTTCTATTTCATGTAAGAGTTGCTTGGCATAAAGAACTGTTTGTGGACTGGAGACAAACTAGTTGCACTTCAGATTAGAAATCTATTGAGTAGCATAGGCAATATTGATGCACAAAATTCAGCCCTATGGGGCTATTTCAAAAACTTCCAAAAGTCAATGCAATCCAGGGAAAGTATCCCTAGAGTAGTTGTTGAAAAATATAAATATACTATTTGTTTTATTGTAACAAAAGATCAATGTTTGATGGAGGTCGTTAGGCCCATAACGGTTTAGGTTATCCATATGGGATATGAGGTAGATGGAGGAATATTGGAAAATTATGCCCAACATATGTTAAGTAAACCCAGAGATCCCAATGAAGAAAGATTTGGGACTTATGAGGAATTGTATGCTAAAATCTTTGTTGAGGCAAGAAAACCAGAGATCTCCAAGAAAATGCAAAGAGTGGCAGAGGATTTTTCCTTGAGACAAGGTTTCACAATGGAACAAATAGAAAAGACAAGGAAAAAATCACAAGTTGATAAGAAAGAAAAAGAAAAGGAAAAAGTGAAAATCTCCAAAGCAATTCACAACAAATTCAAGTCAAAAAGAAGAATGAACTCTCTTATGGGAGGGGATATTGAAAAAGTGGTAAAGGAAACTGAAGAAATCACTCTGAACACGTTGAAGGAATTTAATCTCCCTACCATTTATGACAATGAAGGAGCAAATAATGAAGACACGTCTGTACCGGAGACAAGCTAGGATCAAGGACCAGATAAGAATGATCAAGCCCCTAACGTTGATACATTCGATATGACAAATCAAGGCAAATCTGAAATTCCTCCTGAGCAACAGGCTGATGTTGAGAAGATTAAAGAATAGGTAAGGAGCCCTGCACCAGATAAAAACATTGATCAACAAGAGAACATAGATATGGATCCTCTAGAACAAAGTCAAGAAGAAGCATCTAGTAGAGCAAGAGACATTGTAACTTTCTTAGTTGATTCTGAGGGACAGTAGGATCTAGATGAGTCTGAACTTCTTCAAGGACCAATTAATTTGGCCTCTATGTCACATGTGCAGAAATTCAAGCTAGGATCAATTGTTCAAGCCAAATCATAGGAAGAAATTCTTAAATCACATATCCAAGACAGTAAATTGATCAATGATGCATCCAACATTTTGGAGAAGATGATGCCGACATTTCAAAAGGATGCCTCATTATCCTCCATTGATCAACTCAAGGGTCTATTAAACTTTGTAAGTACACATTTTGAATCTTTTGAAAACTCTGTAGAAGCAAAAGTTAGAAAAGAGTTTGATGAGAAGAGATTGGTTGAATTAAAGGCTATGATAGCAAAAGATAAAACTCTATTAGATAATGGAATGAAAGACATATAGAGTGTCATTGAAGAAGCCTATTAAATATACAAATTTTGCTTATCCTGGCCAGAAGTTACAAAGGAATTAGAAGATAAAATCAAGGACTTGGAGCTCAAACTACTTAATATCTCCAAGACATATAATTCGGCAGTTGAGTCAATAAATACCAAAGAAACTTAGGTTGCAAATATTCACAATGATTTGAGTACTCTGATGAAGAAAAGGGAAGAAGTCAAAGATAGATTGTGCTAGCTAAGGGGGCTAATAAGTCCAAAAATAGATTCCATGACTAATCTGGCAGAAGAAACCTTGAAATCACAAGCATTGATTGATACACCTTCAGATGTGTAGAAGGCAAAGAAGCTAGTTTTTCTAATAAATGGCCATATCCATATTTTGGAGAGTATAAGGAATAGATGGAAAGGAGAGATATCTCTGATAAAGACTATCTATAATGATATTCTACCTTCAGCCATAAATTGAGATAGATATGTGTACCTATATATATGTGGCAGAATATGACAGTTTTGAAGAATTTTTGACACAATTTTTTTTGAACACACACCTTTACCATTGATGTCAAAGGGGGAGAGGAAAACCAGTGAAAAATAAGCATACATCTAAAGGATGATAGAAAAATAGTGTGTACAGAGTAAAGGGGAACAACATAAGCATTTTCATTGAGTGTTGCCATCGATGCCAAAGGGGGAGATTGTTGGCAAGAGACACTGCTTTGTTAAATAATTAAGTGTTGTCATTGATGGCAACAAGGAAAAGAGACTTCACTCCGATAGACCAAATAGATTTGGAAACAAGAATCAAGGATTCAGAAGGGTTGTGAGGTTATAATAATCCTCATGAAGTCAAGTATACAAAGAATTTTGGTCCGGAAAGAAAACTTAGGCATTTTGGCTAAGTGTTGGTAGGATACAGAAAGGACTGTAGAACTACAGTGTTCTAGTCCGCAGTTGAAGATCTTGTCTTGTGGTTCTAGTAAGATTTTACTAATCCTTAGATGATCCCAAATCCAAAGTTTCATCTTGTGATCATCTCTGGAAGCATAGTTTCAAAAAGCATAAGTCTGGCTTAGCAGAGAACATTCTTAAATAGGACAAAATGTCAGTTTGATTTGATCTGTATTTCTCTGGTAATAGATATTATGCTCTACAGTTCTGAGGATAAGCTTGGGGATGCCTAAAGAGTCTTAGTTGTGAATTTGAAGAAGTTTTGTGGTCTGCATTGAAAGTTATGATTTGACAGTTGATCTGAGTCTGTGACAATCAGCTTGTGAAGCTGACCTAATACGGGGATCTATGTACGGAAGAATCTAGTGACTAGGATCATATCCTAAGTGATCTTATAGTATGAGCTAACATAGAAGAATGTATTTCAAAGTATTTTTTTGGTCCACAAATTATTTTGGTAAATGCTTTAGGCCGACAAGCTACACATTTCATCCTAGCAGGCTGACCTAACTTGAAGTTTTTAAGTGTTGCGGATATATATATATGGGATCAAACTTGGTGTTTGAGTGATGTGATGCAAATGTGAATATGTGACATGTGAAGTAAAGTGATTTTGTTGAGACAATAAGAGTAGAAGAAGAGAGACCTTGTTCTTATGTAAAAGCAAAACAATGAAACAGAGCAGTCAGAGATGAAGAGTTTTGAGACAGTATTTTTGTGCTTCATTGGAATTGTAACCAAGCATGTGTAGATGCAATCTGAGCAGTTCAACTTGGCAGTGAGTCATTCTTCTTTCTTATTTTTTTCTCTAGGTAGTGAGCCTTTCTTGCAGTGAGCATTTCTTTGGGCAGTGAGCCCTAAGGCAATGAGCCTTCTTGTAATCTGGTATTGTGCTATAATAATATATTATGAGCTAACACTCATCGTGGTTTTTCCCTTTTTAGGTTTTCCACATAAAAATCCTGGTGTTTATGTGTTATGTCTTTATGGTTGTTGTTCCTATGCTTATTTTGTAGTCATATTATTAATTTTAGAAATTGGATTAATAAACTTGTTAAGAAGTGGTTTTGTGGAATACTGATTCACCCCCCCTCTTATTATTCCTTACTATCAACAATCCATACATGACAATGAGGTTGATATATATTATCAAACACTTGGCTAGTAGAATTACTCTATGTGATATTTTGATGTTGTCTTATCATGCTAACAAATCATAACAATACATCTACTCTGTGCACTTTGTTTATCTTTGAATCTCACCTTGGTTAAACTCAGTTTTGAGATTTATGTAGTATAGCCCCATGGTTATACTCAGATTTCGAACCCGTAGTATAGCCTCGGCTCTTTTTATGAATGATTACATGCATTGATTTTATCATGTGATGTGGTTATTATCTTAGAGAAAGATTTCTAACCTCTCTTCTTGCAAGAAAATGTGTGTTTTGGGAACATTCAATGATCGTGAAGCACATGTCACCTTTGGGAGCATGGGATTTGCGAAAGCTCTTGTTCCCTTGTGTGTTTTCTCTCTACCTTAATGTTCTTGATATTGGTACACGATATCAACCACATTAAGGTGGGGGCATATAAAGGTAAGTTGTCTGATGATTTTGATACTAATGAAGTGTGTTTGTAAGCCCTTTGTGGACGTAGGATGTTGTATCTCCATGTGAGTACACATCTTTATTCTATATTGCAATCAAAAATTCCTCTACAGAGGTGGGATATTGTGCATGTCCTTTTATTCAAATCCCTCTACAGAGGTGGGGATGGTGTATCTCTTGAGCTTGTGCACATCCTTTTACTTCAAAATTTCTTTCAGTAGGCAGGGTTAGTGTATCCTCCCTTAAGCGTGTCTTTGGTGGTTGTTGTGGCATAAGCCCAACCGTCAGGTGTGCTTGTAGCATGTTTGATATTGTGGGAATCTAGAAATAGGCTCCTTCCATTGCTTGTTTGTTATGTTGTAGACGTATAGTATGTCTTTGGCATACTATACAGTGCTCGTGTCTTCTGTGTGTCTTCCATGCGTTTTCCCCTATATTGTAGTCTCAAGATGTGTGGCAAAATGCCCTTCCTACACTCAGGTTTTGTATGATGTGTTTGTTCCAAAGCATAGTCTCAAGACGTGTGGTGAAATGCCCCTCCTATGCTCTGGGATTTGTATGGCATGTTTGTTCTCAAGTGTAGTCTTCAAGAGCATGGAAAAATGCCCCTCATACACTCTAAGATTTGTATTGTGTGTCTGTTGCCCCATATGTAGTTTCAAGACGTGTGGTGAAATGCCCCTCCTATATTTTGGGTTGTGTGTTTACTTTCCATGTACTTGCATTTGCATTTATATATATGAAAATGAAAAAGAAATAATCATTGCATTCACTATATTCATCATGTTTTACATGTCTTCAATGATGTCTTCTTCGTGTCTTGCATGCATGTTACTGTCTTCTTCATGTTTTGTGTGCTTGTTACTATCTTCATTGTGTTTGGCGTGTTTGTGATTGTCTTCTCTAATATCTACCTAAGATTGGGGGCTAGAAATGGTTTCTCAAATCTTTGTGTATGTATTAGCTCTAAGTGCCTGGCGTGTTTGCTGTGTTTGTTGACCATACTTTGATTCATGTATGGGCCTTTTGTTCATATATAAATTGAAGTGGGAGCTAAATTTTATGTCGTAAAATGTCCCCCTAGGACTTTTACCTCCTACGTTTAGCTCTCGGGTCCCTTGTTTTGCATTTAGCATGTTCATTTTTACTCCCGATAGAAAATCCCTGAAAACCCATGTTAAATGGGGTTGAGGGGACAGTGATGAAATTGACCCTACCTTGAAAATGGGGCTAAGGGCTTGGACACCCGTGCCCGAGTCCTCTCCTATTTGGCAGGGTCCCAAATTTTAAATGTCAGTTATGTGACCGTTAAAAGTGTCCATTACCGACATCCCAAGTTTGAATTACGAAATTAGAGTGGGAATGTGTTTTGTTGCATATATAAGCATGCTTAGGGTTTCATTTGTAAACTAGAGGAGGATTATGAACTTTTAGCAAACTTATAATTTGAGAGCATTCAAAGTACTCATTGTTACAGAGCAAACTTGCCTTGTTATTTTGTTTGTTATGCAGATTTGGCTTCATCTTCTCATGGTGTGAAGGATTTTCATCTACATGCGAGCTACACCTCTGAGGTGATATCTATCCCATAAGGATATGCACTCTTTATCTGACAACAGTGTTTGGAAGACTTGAATGTCCTTCCAGGGGCTTGATTGATGCAAGCTCCTAGACACCACATCCCCCAACCCCCTTTTCTATAATTACAGGTAATAGGTGTCATGTTCTGTGGAAGTGGAGTTGTAGGAGGTTGTGCTAGAGTTGGGAGATCCCTCATTTGAATGAAAAAGTAGGACCTAGACTTGGGCACCCACTCTAAAGCCCTCCAGATCCCCGAAGCAAAAAATCTTTGTGATAGTGGTGATTAGTTGCAGAGAAATTCTGGAAGTCCCTAAAGAAACTACCACCTTGGGCTTGGGCACCCACTCTTTAGCCCCTGACTTTTCCACATCCAAAATTCTAAAATTTGGTATGTATATACTCTAAATATTCCATCTCTATCTCTGAGCATTTGTCATGGTTTGTCTGTTTATTTACAATTTTGTGAAATTAGGGTTTTAAACATAATTGGGCTTTAATTAATCAATTAATCAACAAATTCCAAGTTTCCTCTTTATTCCAAGTGACACTAAATTTGTAGTAGATCTTTTTTCAAGTATGTGCTAACCAGTGTTGTCATTGATGTCAACATGATTGTGTTGTCATTAGTGTCAACTATGTCTTCTGATATTGTTGATTGAGTTGTCATGTCAAGGATACTGTCTAAGATTTTGCTCTACATTTCTTTTGTGTTGAAGATTAGAGTATGAGATTTGGATAAGTTTTAAACAAGTGTTTGAAGATGCTAAATCTATAAGTTGGTGGTCCAGATCGTTGTACAATGGAAGTTATGTTCACCAATTTGAAGATTGTATTTGATAGGGTTTCTGAGTTGTGCAAAGGTGTCTGGGAGAAAGAATTTTCCTCCTTATTTCTCTGCAAAGTGGTTTCAGGTGATGTGGTTCTAGACATATGTTCATAGTGTTCCTAGCTATCTTCATTCCAAAGGATTTGTGAGTTAGTGCTCCGGAAAGCAACTTTTTGTGTAGCAGAGTTTGACAATGTTAGTTATGAACAGACAGTGAATCCTCCTCAAATGAAAAGTGTTGCGGATGTTTTTGGTGATTCTCAAGTGATTGAAGATTGTCGTGGATGTCTCTAGAATGTGTTGAAGGAATGTACTTGATCCACAAGTTATAATGAAGCTCTTGGAAGCGTGTGTCTAAGTATTCTTGATGTTTGCACCTGTTTGGCCAAATTGGGTGCTAACACTCTTTGCAAATGTGTTTCATGGATTATAAAAACATGATGAAGCATGTGAAGATGTATTTGGGTCCAAGCTAAGCTATGAAGTGTTCTTCCTTCATTTATTTGCTCCATAAATTTATTTAGGTCTAGACCTTATTTGAGTTATGTATGTTTGTCAACCTTGGAGATTGTTCCAATGGCTGTAGATTATATTGTCAACCTTGATGAATGTTCCAAGGTTGATGATTGATATAAATAAATGTATTGAATTTGTGAGTGATGAGTGTGAGTACAAAGACGTGAAGATAAAGTGTGTGTGTTGTAAAGGCAATGAAGGTGATATGTGGTGTGGTTCAATGGAACTAAACTTAGGCATGTTGTAGATGCTATTATATCAGTTTGTGGCAGTGAGCCTTTTGCAGTGAGCATTTTGGACAATGAGTCCTTTTGGGCAGTGAGCCCTAAGGTAGTGAGCCTCTGATGCGGAGGAAAAACAACAGCTTACTAAACAAGGTGTCAAAATACCCATATTACCCACAAAGTGCTCAAATAGCTTTTCAAATGTTCCTTCGCAAAGCCCATACATCACATCCATGACTTACCAAAATAGATATTCCCATTACCATCGGCAACATTTCTCTTATTGGCCACAATAAACAGCACAGAATCTATGTTTGAACCACCGTAGTGGTTGAACCCTTTGAACTCCTTGAACCATTCGGTTGAACCATTGCCTTGAACCATTCGGTTGAACCGTTGCTTTGAACCATTCAGTTGAACCCATTGAACCGATGAACCGGTTCAATTCGATGGTTCAACCATTGACAAAACATTTCACTATTGGCTTTTCTCAAAACCACTACGCCGATACTTAGTATCAACCCGATACAAACTCACTTGTTGCTGTGACAATATAACTTCGGCCAAACAATCATCTCCTTAGCCCGATGCCAAGGTTCATGCTGATGCACATAGAGACTTCTTTCTGCGATCGCTTCTATATATCTCACGAGGCTTTCTTCTTTTCCCGTTTGGTTGTAACTATCTTCCACAATACCGTTTCCGTTCTCTGCAACTAAACACACACAGATTTCTAATCTAGTACAAATCAAAATAACACAGAACAACAAAGAAAAGGAACTAAATACAGATTGGCATTCCACTGGTCTCGACCGAGGTCTCGACCAGTGGAATGAGTCAAAACTTGATTGCTCTTACAAAACACTAAATTTTATTTCTCTTTCTGAGATTACACGCTTCTCTGTTGCTCCTCCTTTTCTCTTCCTCCTATATCTCCCTCTCTAACAAACATGGACTGCTTATTTAAAGACTCACATCTTGGCAGTTACACACGGTGGAATCTCAATCAATTCGTCACCTCTGCCATCCGTTACAAGATAGTTACAACTCGGACAGTTACAACTACTTCTTGCCAGCTATGCCAAATCGGCTCACAACATGGGATTATCTCATCTAGGGGACACATTTGTCCAAATCAAAACAATTGGCACTAGGCCTTACAATAAATTAAAATGATAATCGGGAATGTCTTAACTCTTCAGAGGTGCTCCTGCACCATACTCCCAGACTTGAAAAATTTCCATGTCCCATGGAAATGCTCGGTGAGAACTGCAACAACTCTGTTCTCTTGGTGTCTTCAAACTTGATGCCTCTACTACTTTTACCATTCAACTGTGACTCCTCTCAATGGAGTTTAACTGGCTGCTCCTCCAGATGCTGCTATAAGTCCAACCTCAATGCTGCACCAACACTTCTGTCCCTCACCTGGGAGTCCTCACTTGCCTCTCTCCCCAGGACTTTTGGCGACACCCACTGGACCTCCTTCTCAGGCCCTTGAACCATCTCCTATGGCTCCATGACAGATCTCCTATCTGCTTAACTACAGCTTGTGGACATGCATCTGCAACCACAAATATTAGCAAACCAAAACACCAATCTCTCACTTAGATTCCCAGAGCTTTCGCTAGCTCTGATACCAATTTGATGCAGAGGAAAAACAACAGCTTACTAAACAGGGTGTCAAAATACCCATATTACCCACAAAGTGCTCAAATAGCTTTTCAAATGTTCCTTCGCAAAGCCCATACATCACATCCATGACTTACCAAAATAGATATTCCCATTACCATCGGCAACATTTCTCTTATCGGCCACAATAAACAGCACAGAATCTATGTTTGAACCACCGTAGTGGTTGAACCCTTTGAACTCCTTGAACCATTCGGTTGAGCCGTTGCCTTGAACCATTCGGTTGAACCGTTGCTTTGAACCATTCGGTTGAACCCATTGAACCGATGAACCGGTTCAATCTGATGGTTCAACCATCGACAAAACATTTCACTATCGGCTTTCCTCAAAACTGCTACACCGATACTTAGTATCAACCCAATACAAACTCACTTGTCGCTGTGACAATATAACTTCGGCCAAACAATCATCTCCTTTGCCCGATGCCAAGGTTCATGCCGATGCACACAGAGACTTCTTTCTGCGATCGCTTCTATATATCTCACGAGGCTTTCTTCTTTTCCCGTTTGGTTGTAACTATCTTCCACAATACCATTGCCGTTCTCTGCAACTAAACACACACAGATTTCTAATCTAGTACAAATCAAAATAACACAGAACAACAAAGAAAAGGAACTAAATACAAATTGGCATTCCACTGGTCTCGACCGAGGTCTCGACCAGTGGAATGAGTCAAAACTCAATTGCTCTTACAAAACACTAAATTTTATTTCTCTTTCTGAGATTACACGCTTCTCTATTCCTCCCCCTTTTCTCTTCCTCCTATATCTCCCTCTCTAACAAACATGGACTGCTTATTTAAAGACTCACATCTTGGCAGTTACACACGGTGGAATCTCAATCAATTCGTCACCTCTACCATCCTTTACAAGACAGTTACAACTCAGACAGTTACAACTACTTCTTGCCAGCTATGCCAAATCGGCTCACAACATGGGATTATCTCATCTAGGGGACACATTTGTCCAAATCAAAACAATTGGCACTAGGCCTTACAATAAATTAAAATGATAATCGGGAATGTCTTAACTCTTCAGAGGTGCTCCTACACCATACTTCCAAACTTGAAAAATTTCCATGTCCCCTGGAAATGCTCGGTAAGAACTGCAACAACTCTATTCTCTTGGTGTCTTCAAACTTGATGCCTCTGCTACTTTTACCCTTCAACTGTGACTCCTCTCAATGGAGTTTAACTGGCTTCTCCTCCAGATGCTGCTATAAGTCCAACCTTAATGCTGCACCAACACTTATGTCCCTCACCTGGGAGTCCTCGCTTGCCTCTCTCCCCAGGACTTTTGGCGACACCCACTGGACCTCCTTCTCAGGCCCTTGAACCATCTCCTATGGCTCCATGACAGATCTCCTATCTGCTTAACTACAGCTTGTGGACATGCATCTGCAACTACAAATATTAGCAAACCAAAACACCAATCTCTCACTTAGATTCCCAGAGCTTTCGCTAGCTCTGATACCAATTTGATGTAGAGGACAAACAACAGCTTACTAAACAGGGTGTCATAATACCCATGTTACCCACAAAGTGCTCAAATAGCTTTTCAAATGTTCCTTCGCAAAGCCCATACATCACATCCATGACTTACCAAAATAGATATTCCCATTACCATCGGCAACATTTCTCTTATCGGCCACAATAAACAGCACAGAATCTATGTTTGAACCACCGTAGTGGTTGAACCCTTTGAACTCCTTGAACCATTCGGTTGAACCGTTGCCTTGAACCATTCGGTTGAACTGTTTCTTTGAACCATTCGGTTGAACCCATTGAACCAATGAACCAGTTCAATCCGATGGTTCAACCATCGACAAAACATTTCACTATCAGCTTTCCTCAAAACCGCTACGCCAATACTTAGTATCAACCCAATACAAACTCACTTGTCGCTGTGACAATATAACTTCGGCCAAACAATCATCTCCTTTGCCCGATGCCAAGGTTCATGCTGATGCACACAGAGACTTCTTTCTGCGATCGCTTCTATATATCTCACGAGGCTTTCTTCTTTTCCCGTTTGGTTGTAACTATCTTCCACAATACTGTTGCCGTTC
This sequence comes from Cunninghamia lanceolata, assembly GCA_027924645.1. Taxonomy (NCBI): domain Eukaryota; kingdom Viridiplantae; phylum Streptophyta; class Pinopsida; order Cupressales; family Cupressaceae; genus Cunninghamia; species Cunninghamia lanceolata. Next base: position 4,818,688 of record BSBN01000424.1, on the reverse strand, counting down.
TCTGCAACTAAACACACACAGATTTCTAATCTAGTACAAATCAAAATAACACAGAACAACAAAGAAAAGGAACTAAATACAGATTGGCATTCCACTGGTCTCGACCGAGGTCTCGACTAGTGGAATGAGTCAAAACTCGATTGCTCTTACAAAACACTAAATTTTATTTCTCTTTCTGAGATTACACGCTTCTCTGTTGCTCATCCTTTTCTCTTCCTCCTATATCTCCCTCTCTAACAAACATGGACTGCTTATTTAAAGACTCACATCTTGGCAGTTACACATGGTGGAATCTCAATCGATTCATCACCTCTACCATCCGTTACAAGACAATTACAACTCAGACAGTTACAACTACTTCTTGCCAGCTATGCCAAATCAGCTCACAACATGGGATTATCTCATCTAGGGGACACATTTGTCCAAATCAAAACAATTGGCACTAGGCCTTACAATAAATTAAAATGATAACCGGGAATGTCTTAATTCTTCAGAGGTGCTCCTACACCAGCCTCTTCTATAATTTGGTATTGTTACTACATTATATTGTGAACTAAAACTCACCGTAGTTTTTCCCTTTTAGGGTTTTCCATGTAAAAATCTAGTGTTCATGTGTATATGGTGTTGATGTGTTTAAGTTTTGTTTCTGCATTTCATGTTTAATCTTCATAACAGATTAAGGGTTTAAAGTAAATGAATGTGAATGTGATTTTGTTTAAGAGGGTTTAAAGTTTTTGATACAACTGATTCACCCCCCCTCTTAGTTGTCTTGTGCCTTCAACAATTGGTATCAAAGCGAGGTTCCTTGGAAGAAAGCCTAACAGCGAAAGACATTCCTCAGTTTGATGGATCTGACTATGCCTACTAGAAGGTATGAATGCAAAGTTAAATTGTTTCTATTAGTTATAATGTATGGAAGATGATTAAAGATAAATACATAGTACCTAAAGGTGGTCTACAGTCTGATGAAGATATTAAGGCTTATGAGATTAATCACAAAGCTAAAAATGCTCTATTAAATGCTTTGTCTAACACTGAAATGGTGAAAGTTGTGGATCTAGAAACTGCTCATGAGATCTGGGACATATTGAAAAACATCTATGAAGGTGATGAATCTATTAAGAAGGCTAAGTTGCAAAACTTAAAGACCACATATGAAACCATGCGAATGTCTGAGGATTAGAACATAACAAGTTATATATAGAAAATTGATGATGTTGTCAGCAGCATTAAGGGTCTTGGTGGATAGATAGATGATATGGATGTTGTAGATAAGATACTCAAAACTCTTCCCAAATCTTATAGTCACAAGGTATCTACCATTGAAGAATTGTTTGATATGAATAAGCTTTCAAAAGATCAATTGCTTGGTAAACTGACTGCCTTTGAGATGAGAGAATTCAGCACTACTAATGGCCCTATGAAAACTGAGACTGCTTTTAAGGCCAATGAAGAAAAGGTTGCTAGATCAAATAAATATTTTGTGGAATCAGATGAAGAAGATCTTGATGAGCTTGAGGCAAAATTTGCAACCAGAATGAAAAGAGGTGGTGAAAAGTTCAAAGGTAAGTTGCCCTTCAAATGTTTCAATTGTGGTAAAATTGGTCACTATACTTCAAGATGTCCTGACAGAGCTTTGAATATCAAAAACAATGAGAGTAAAGGAAAGATGGTAAGAAAGAGTTACTATGTTAGAGATGATGATGGTGTAACTAATTATGAACCTGATTTTGATGATGGTAATGGTAATGAATGCTTGTTTATTGCACTAAGAGAAGAACCTATTTTTGCTAACCTTGCAAGCTATGTGAAGGAAGTCTAGGAGAGTTGTTTAGATTTCATGTTGAAAAGGAAGATGAATGGATCATTGACAGCTAATGTTCAAATCACATGACAGGAGATAAGAGTAAGTTTGTTAAGTTTGAAAAGTATGATGGAGGACTAGATAGGTTTGGTGATGTAGCTGGTAAGGTTTGTGGAAAAGGATCAATTACTTTTGATGGCAAGCATAATACAGATGATGTTCTTTATGTCAAAGGATTAAAGCATAATCTTCTAAGCATTAGACAAATGTGTGACAAAGGGTATAATCTGGTGTTTAAGGACAATGGATATGAGATAAGGAAAAGCTCTAGAACTATACTTGTTGCTGGTAAGAAGACTCATGGTAATGTTTATCATTTGAAAGGTACTAATAATTGTTGTTTGTTGGCTCAGACAAGTGAAAGCTAGTTATGGAATAGGAGAATGTGTCAAATTAACTTGGACAATTTGGTGAGAATAAGCACAGTACGAGTTGTGAGAGACTTGCCTAAGATTGTGAAGCCTACCAAAGTTATGTGCAAAGAATGTCAGTTTGGGAAGTTGACAAAGACTACTTTCAAGAGCAAAGAACAATCCTCTACCAGTTTGCTAGAGTTGGTACATACAAACTTATGTGGCCCTACAAGAACAAGAAGTCTACAAGGTGACAGGTATTTCATGCTTCTTATTGATGATTATTCAAGAATGACTTGGGTTACCTTTCTTAGAGAAAAATCGGAAGCCCTAGACAAGTTTAAGGCATTCAAAGCTATGGTTTAAAATGAGTTGGATTTGAGAATCAAGTGTTTGAGATCTGATAGAGGTGGTGAGTTTACCTCAAATGAGTTTAATGCTTTTTTTTAAGAACATAGAATAAATAGACATTTGTCTGCCCCTAGACTCCTCAACAAAATGGAGTGATTGAAAGGAAGAATAGAATTATTCAAGAAGCTTCTAGAACAATGATCAAGGAAGCAAACCTACCAAAAGTATATTGGAAAGAAGCAATACACACTATTGTCTACATTCAGAATAAAGTGCAAGTTAGAGCAAAAGGAACAAATGCACCTTATGAGCTATGGTATGGAAGAACTCCTACTGTCAAATATTTCAAAGTTTTTGGAAGCAAATATTACATCAGAAGAGATGAAGAATTAGGAAAGTTTGATGCTAGATGTGATGAAGGCATATTCCTTGGGTACTCTACTGAAAGCAAGTCTTACCGGTGCTATATGAAGATATCCAAAAAACCTCAGAGCTAGATGGATATGAGTCAAATGGATTTGCTAATACAGAGAAAGTTGAAAAAGACAAAGACAAGGAAGTTCAGACTGAAGTGTAAGCTGCTCCAGAAGAAGAAGTTCAAGTTGAAGCTCCAAAAAGAATTCCTAAAACCCCCAGCTATGTGCAAAGAGATCACTTCAAAGATCACATTATTGGTGACAAAAGGAAAGGTGTGTTGACAAGAAGCAGAGCTGCAGAAGATCAAGTAAATCTCTATTTACTCTCAAAGATGGAACCTAAAACAGTAAATGAAGCATCTAATGATGAACATTGGGTCAAATCAATGGAAGAAGAACTAATGCAAATTGAGAAGAACAAGACTTGGCAACTTGTCCCTAGACCTACAGACAAGAATGTGATTGGAACAAAGTGGGTATTCTAGAACAAACTGAATGAAGTTGGAGAAGTGAGAAACAAGGCAAGACTTATGTGTAAAGGCTACTCACAAGTGGAAGGAATAGACTATAAAGAGACCTTTGCTCTGGTGGCAAGACTGGAAGCTATCAAACTATTTTTGGCATTTGCAGCACATAAAAATTTCAAGGTAAACCAAATGGAGGTAAAGTTTGCTTTCCTGAATGGTGAGTAAGAAGAAGAGGTCTACATAGAGAAACCAGATGGATTCAATCTATCAGACAAACTAGATATGGTATGAAAGTTGAAGAAGGATTTGTATGGATTGAAGCAAGCTCCCAGAGCTTGGTATGCAAGACTAGGTAAGTCCCTGTTGCAGCAGGGATTTAGTAAAGGATCTACGGATAGTAATTTGTACACCAAGATAAGTGGAGACCAAATTTTGATTGTTGAGGTCTATGTTGATGACATTATATTTGGTGGAAATGAAGGTATGTGTAAGAAGTTTGCAGATGAGATGTAAAAAGAGTTTGAGATGTCTATGTGTGGTGAGATGAACTTATTCCTTGGACTGCAAATCAATCAAACTAGTAAAGGTATTTTCATTTCTCAATCCAAGTATGTTAAAGAGTTGTTGAAGAAGTTTGGAATGGAGGACTCTAAACCAGTATGTACTCCTATGGTTACTAGTTGCAAGTTGAGAAATATTTATGAATATCCTAAGGCTGATTAGAGCAAGTATAGATCAATGATTGGAGGACTGCTTTATCTAACTACTACTAGACCAGATATCATGCATGTAGTCTGTCTTGTGGCCATATTTCAATCAGATCCCAGAGAATCACATGTTGTGGCACTGAAGAGGATATTCAAGTATTTTAAGGGCACTCCAGATCATGGTTTGTGGTATCCTAAGAACAATGACTTTTCCTTAAGTGCCTATACAGATGCAGATTGGGTCAAATGTGTTGATGATAGGAAAAGCACAAGTGGATGCACATTCTTCCTTGGAGATAGGGTGGTGTCCTGGCATAGAAAGAAACAAGAATCAGTTTCCTTGTCTACTGCAGAGGCAAAATATATTGTTGCAGCATCATGCTACACTCAGATGTTGTGGATGAAATAGACCTTGAAGGATATCAAAGTTGAGTATGATTAGCCAATCCCTATTCTTTGTGATAACACAAGTGCCATAAATATTTCAAAGAATCTAGTGATGCATTCTAAGACAAAGCATATTTCAATTAAGTATCACTTTTTGAGGGAGAAAGTTGTAGAGAATGAAGTGAAGCTTGAGTATAAGTTATTGATATATTCACTAAGGCTCTTCCAAAGGCTACATTTGAGTATCTCTGGGAGAAGGTAGGGGTTGTTTCCCCTCCTTCCTTGAACTAGATACATAAGGAGATGCATCAGTCTAGTGTGCCTCAAGGTACATTTCTTCTTTTGGACTGATGTTGGAAGCTACCTCTCAGGGGGAGTAGGTAGTGGTTTGAAATGATTGTTGCAGTCAGGGGAAGTAAAGAATGGTTCCAGATTGATAAAAGTTGTAGTGTGCAAGTATGTGTAGTGGAAGAGATGAGATGCCCTTTTTCATTGATGTCAAAGGGGGAGAGAGATCATATCAAAAACTCAGGAGGAGAACGAGTTTAAATGTGTAAAAAGAAAGGGGGAGTTTTGATGTAGAGTTGTGTCTTAATGGAGGAACATGTTGTTCAGTTTTTCACATCATATGTTGCCATTAAGGACAAACGGGGAGATTGTTGCAAGTATGTGCTAATCGGTGTTGTCATTTATGTCAACATGATTGTGTTGTCATTAGTGTCAACTGTGTCTTCTGATATTGCTGATTGAGTTGTCATCTCAACGATACTATCTGAGTTTTTGCTCTGCATTTCTTCTGTGTTCAAGACCGGAGTATGAGATTTGCATATGTTTTAAAAAAGTGTTTGAAGATGCTAAATCCAAAATTTGGTGGTCTAGATTGCTTTATAGTGGAACTTATGTTCACCAGTTTGAAGACTGTATTTGATAGGGTTTTTGAGTTGTGCAAAGGTGTCTAGGAGAAAGTATTTTTTTCCACATTTCTCCACAAAGTGATTTTAGGTGATGAGGTTATGGATATATCTTCATAATGTTCTTAGCTATCTTCATTCCAAAATATTTGTGATAGTTTAGTGCTTCGGAAAGCAACTTTTTGTGTAGCAGAGTTCGACAGTGTTAGTTATGAACAGACAATGAATCCTCCTCAAATGAAAAGTGTTGCGGATGTTTTTGGTGATTCTCAAGTGACTAAAGATTGTTCATGGATGTCTCTAGAATATATTGAAGGCATGTGCTTGATCCACAAGTTATAATGAAGCTCTTGGAAGCGTGTGTCTAAGTATTCTTGATGTTTGTACCAGTTTGACCGACTTGGGTGCTAACACTCTTTTTGGATCTATTTCCTGGATTATAGAAGCATGATGAAGCGTGTGAAGATGTATTTGGGTCTGAACTAAGTTGTGAAGTGTTTTTCCTTCATTCATTTGCTCCGCAATTTTGTTTTAGGTATAGACCTGATTTCAATTATGTATGCTGACCTTGGAGACTGTTCCAATGGTTGTAGATTATATTGTCAACCTTAATGAATGTTCCAAGGTTGATGATTGATATAAATAAATGTAATGAATCTGTGAGTAATGAGTGTGAGTGCGAAGATGTGAAGATAAAGTGTGTGTGTGTGTGTTGTAAAGGCAATGAAGGCGATATGTGTTGCACTTTAATGGAACTGAACTCGGACATGTTGTAGATGCTATTATATATTAGTTCATGGCAATGAGCCACCTATCCTAGTAGTGAGCCACACCTTGGCAGTGAGCCACCCCTTGGCAATGAGCCTTTTGTAGTGAGCATTTTGGATAGTGAGTCATTTTGGGCAGTGAGCCCTAGGTAGTGATCCCTAAGGCAGTGAGCCTCTTCTGTAATTTGGTATTGTTACTACATTATATTGTGAGCTAACACTTACCATGGTTTTTCCCTTTTAGAGTTTTCCACATAAAAATTTAATGTTCATGTGTATATGGTGTTGATGTGTTTAAGTTTTGTTTCTGCATTTCATTTTTAATCTTCATAATGGATTAAGGGTTTAAAGTAAGTGAATGTGAATGTGATTTTGTTTAAGAGGGTTTAAAGTTTTTGATACACTGATTTACCCCCCTCTCAGTTGTCTTATGCCTTCAACAGAGCCCTCTTGCAAGAGTTGTGGCTTGACTTGATTTATGTCCTTGAATGTAAGGTGTGAAAGGAGGATTTAACCCAAGCACTCATTGAAATTGAAGACCCCTCTTTTTACACTAAACAAATTCGTACAACACGGATTAGATGGCCAAGAAGGTGACATACCTTATTAAAAAACATGAAAGACAAAAAATTTCACCACACAGTGAAAAAATGGTAGGGGGTAATATGGCCCTCTACTAAAAAAATTGTATTTTACCAAAAATCATACTATTCAAACACGAGAGTAAAAATTTTGCAAAAAATGGACTTTATCAAAAAACACCAATTAAAAGGCTATTCTTCATTTCTCAAGCCTTCTCAACTCAGTGGCGATGTTTGTTTGGCTCCAGGATGAACTCTTGCAAAGGCTTGGTGCAAAAATTGCTCAAAAATGAGAAGCATTTTACTAGTATTTCTCTGAGACCATGTTGGAGACAACCAAGATCAACTAACAAAACTAAGAATACTTCCACAAACAATATTGCACATAATAAGCCTAAAATGATATTGACAAAAGTTGAATAAAATGTACACAAGATCCTTACTTAAATAGACAAGGGAGAGGAGGAAGGAAGGTCAAACTCAACCACTGACTAACTGTTGACCAATTTTTCCTCTGTTCAGAGTCAAATAGTTCACCCTGTATTTTCCTTGAAACTCCTTTAGAGAATGCCCTGCAAGGCTCAAACCTTTCAAATACTCATCCTATGCCTTGCCAAAAATATCGAAAATCTTGCCTTGAGAATCTCTGCCAAAACCCCAGAAGCCTTCTCGACTCAGTGGCGATGTTTGTTTGGCTCCAGGATGAACTCTTGCAAAGGCTTGGTGCAAAAATTGCTCAAAAATGAGAAGCATTTTACTAGTATTTCTCTGAGACCATGTTGGAGACAACCAAGATCAACTAACAAAACTAAGAATACTTCCACAAACAATATTGCACATAATAAGCCTAAAATGATATTGACAAAAGTTGAATAAAATGTACACAAGATCCTTACTTAAATAGACAAGGGAGAGGAGGAAGGAAGGTCAAACTCAACCACTGACTAACTGTTGACCAATTTTTCCTCTGTTCAGAGTCAAATAGTTCACCCTGTATTTTCCTTGAAACTCCTTTAGAGAATGCCCTGCAAGGCTCAAACCTTTCAAATACTCATCCTATGCCTTGCCAAAAATATCAAAAATCTTGCCTTGAGAATCTCTGCCAAAACCCCAGAAAAACCTAGAAATCTTTTAGCTTCAAGTATTTTCAATCGCAGGGATTTCTTAGTTTCATGCTTAGTATTTGTGTATGCATTTTCCAATGTATATTCGCATATACATTTGCCATTGTATGTTGATAACGTACAAAGGAAATATACAAAAGAAACATACAGGGGACAAAGATACAAGGATGATATACAAAGGAAATGTACATCGCCAAGATGCAAAGGACAGAATGTATATCGGCAAGATACAAAGGTAATATGCAAGTCAAAGATTCTAAGGGGAAGATACAAGGCGAGATCCAAAGACAAATGTGCATCAGGTTTTCAATTGTATTTGCAAGGGCCATATACAAAAGATAATGTATATCAACACACATGCAAAGTCAATATACAAGGCAGAATACACAAGAGAAGGTGGGGTCCGCTTGATACAAAGGTGATTGTATATTGGGCGGTTGTATCTTACATACAACCGGCAATATACAAAGGAAACATACAAAGGAAAGATGCAAAGTCTATACACAAGCAAGAAATACAAAGCCTCGGGCCCACCAGTTGTCTCATGTGCAATTGTATCTTTGCATATACAATCGCATATGCAAGGGTCATATACAAAGGTAACATACAAATGGCAGATGTATTTTTGCAATGTACAAGTGCAGTTGTATGTAGTTTGGCTTGTATGTTCACATTGTATATGTGATATGCAAAGTCAAAGATACAAAGGGAAAACAAACAAGCTAGACTTGACTAGAAAATATAAATTGGCAAACTAAAGGGTGGGGTCTGCGGTCTGTATCTTAAGTGCATTGTACATGCCAATATGCAAGGGGAAGATATACAAAGCCTGGGGCCCACCAAGTGCACATACAAAAGAAATATGCAAGCACACATGCAAGGGGCAGGTACAAGTTCAAATGCATGTTTGTATGCAAGATTTGTATGCATGTTTTCATTTGTATATTTTGTGTTGTATGTTCGCACATACAAAGGGTCATATACAAAGCGATATACAAAGGCTATATGCATATGCTGAAGTACACTGGTTGCAATGTACAAGTGATTGTGTGCATGTTTTGCTTGTATTTTCGCATTGTATATGTGATATACAAAGCGTAATATACATTTCTGGCATGCAAGGCCCGAATCTGATAAAATATGCAATCTGGTCTATAAATCCAGATACCTTGTACACATCCTTGTTTGTATATATGTTCGCATTGTATGTTTGTGATATACAAGTCACACATACAAAGGTCACAAACAAAGGTCAAATGCAATAGTTGTATGTGAAGTGCAATTGTATGAATGTTTTGCTTGTATTTTCGCATTGTATAAATGCGATAAACAAGGGAATATGCAAAGAGGCACATACAAGGTCCGGATCTGACTGGAGATCAAATGCAACAGATAAAATGTTGGAGTCCACATTGTATGTATACATGCGATTGTATATGCGATATACAATTGCGGTATACAAGGCCAACATACAGGGGATTTCGGCGTGACCTCTTGCATTGGCGACTCAGTTCATAGTCTTTTCGATGGCCGATAGAAGATTCAATTTTTTCAACGATGGGTCCCAGCTTCAATGCGGTGGAGAATCAAGTGGTACCACGTGTCAGGGGCGATTCAAAGACTAATTCAAAAGGTAAAGCTCGCGATTGTATAAAGGCATATGTAAAGTGATTTGAATATGCAAAGAGAAAGAAAGTGTGGTTGCACCAAGTGAACCTAAAGGCACAGTTGCATTGTATATACAATGGAACATACAAAAGCATATACAAGCGCACAGATGTAAAGTGATATACACAGGCAGTTGACCGCAACTTTAACCGCAAATATCTTGTGCATCCTGGCGAATTTCTACATGCTACAAAAGACAAAAATGCTTGTTTTTGCCTCCTCTTTCATTTGGCGGGCTTTTGAGGGAAATATTCTTACTTTCATTTTTTGGATCTAGATTTGCATGTTTTGACAACTGGACGTTTCAGCGACCATTTTTGGGCAAGATGCAGATATTTGCTACATTTATGGGTGCAAGTCGACATTCAGGAGCTTGCATTGATGACTAGAAATATATCTCAACTGCCTTGCTTCAGATATTTTATGTTTTCATTGTTGAGGATGGATTTTTTTGAGCTGCTGACATTCTTATCCCCAAAAAATATCTTCCATCTGCCCTGATCTAGATATTTCATACCATAACTCCCTGCAATTGGACATCCCTTCAGAGATAGATATTTTCCTGTTACAGCTCTTTGAGCAAATTTTTATAACTGACTTAGGTCAGATTGAAATGCTATATATGCATAAGCATGAGATGTAAATAGGGTTGGAAATTTTTAGTATTCAGTCTTTCTGTTTCCAAACAAAGCTTTCTACTACTGTAACTATGCCTTCTTATTAAATATATGCAAGTTATTTTACCTCTTTTACTAAGTTTTAGTCTAGTGTGAATCTGCATATGATTGTCTGTGAACATATTATTCCTCTCAATCATCTTGTTTCTCAGCTCTGCTAGAATCATTTCAATCTGTGTATGTCTACTTGTTGTATCTGGTTATGTTGTGCATTTTCTCAGTACTGTGAGGGTTCTTTTATTCAACTTGGTGAATCACCCCTTTATTTTCAAGTTTTTTTGTTTCATCTTTCATTTTAAAGCATTCCTTCTCCCTTTTCCTCTACAAATACAGTAAATTTTAGGTGATAACCAATTAAGGAAGCTGGCCTTCTCCAGAGGTCTGATCTCATTTCCCAAGGTCCCACACTTCGAGATCATTCCCATGTTTCTCTAGATTGCTAAAGTTTTACAACTACAGCAAGGGTGCAAATCTGAGAGACAACAGTTTCTGGCATGCCCGGTGGGACCCTTTACAATCATATTGTTGGTTTTGATGTGCAGCTAGTGATTATCAGACCTATAAGAGGTTAAAACCTGTATATCTAGCAACTCTTACTAAGAAAGGACAAGCAAACCAATGTTATTGTTACATTTTATGAGAAAAATTTAAACTCAGAGTTCAAGTTCATTTGATTACATGCAGCTATCTCCACCTAGAAGGCAGGGTAGAGCTATGGTAAGGACTCCAGTTTCCAAAAGAATATAATCAACTCCACCAAGTTTTAGGACAACAGCACTTGTAGTACTTATACTAGCTCAAGCAAACCCACCTCTAGCTGTCCCAATGGCAAGAAATCAGCCATTTATGACTTTTGATGGGGGCAACCCATTGAATTTGACATTGCATGACAACATACCCATGGCAACTTTGAAGATCCTGCCTTATTTCATGGGGGAGGATCAAACTACCCCAATAGAGCATATTAGAAACGTAGCTTCTTTATGTGGAGTTCATCATATCACCCAAGAAAATGTAGCTATCAAGCTGCTGGTTGCTTCTTTTAAAGGAAAGACATTACAATGGTTCAGGAGTTTACCAGTGTAGACCATAGGAACCTGGGATGATCTAGGTGATAAATTAAACAAGCAATTTCAAGATAAGTCAGACAACTTATCATTGGTTGAATAGCTGACTACAATAAAAAGAGCTCCCCAGGAGCAAATGAGGGACTTTAACTTCCGATTCTAGAAGACATGGGACAAAATTCCTGCCATGGTAAGGCCTCCATCAAAATATGCTTTTCTATATTTTTTGAAAGCTCTAAATAGTGAAATTTCAGTAATGATACAATCATTGGGAGGTACAAGTTTACCTGATGCATATGAAATAGCTATTAGAGCAGAAAACAACTTGATTCAAGTTGGAAAAATAGCACCTAGACCACCAGTGCCCTTTTTTCTTGAGATTCAAGCTTCAATACCCTTGCCAATCCTATATTTTTCCCCTTTACCTGCTACTGCAGCATTGCCAAGTACTGCCAATCCTGAAACTGCTACTCCTAGCTCATCACAAGAGTTAAGAGAGATTAAAAATAGCCAGCAGAAAATAGAGAACATCCTGCAAACTTTTGGGAATGAGCTGGTAAACATCAAAAAGTAGCAGTCCCAGAACAGACAGCCTTATCAGCAACCCAGCCAAGGGCAGAATCAGCCATACCAGGCCAACAGGCCTCCATATCAAGGTAATTACCAGGGTACCAAGTAGAATGTCAACCAGAGGCCTTTTCATCCTTACAATTCAGCACCCGTTAATGCAGTTAGGGACCTTGTCCCTATTCAGAATAACCTTGTTGTGGAGTATGAATGGTGTTTTCCATGCAATCAGCCACACAATTAGGTAGCCTGCTCAAATAGGGTGATAAATCAGGCTCTGATGGTGTAGAATGTTGCACTCTCACAGCCAAACACACCTAATAAGGGGGCTGTGTAACAACAAGAGCAACCTTAGAGTGATTCTACCTTCATGAATTGGCAGGAAGGTGAATTCTGTGGTGTGAATAGAAATGATGCCTTAGTTGTAGCAAATACAAGAGCTAAAAAGAGGGGTTATGAGATAGATCAAGCAACAAACAAAGGAAAAGGACCTGCTGATGCTTCTACATCCTAGATTCCCCATATTTTGAAAAGAAATATTCAAGCAACAGTAAGGGAACAACCTCAATTATAGGCTGATATTGTTGCTACAAAGTCACAACAAAGGGTAAATGTCACTCCACCTTTCAATATCATTGAAAATATGAAGAAGATGAATGTGACAATATCTATGTGGGATTCCTTAGCAATCCCAGGTCAAAAGGACATGTTGCAATCTACCTTGTCTAATTTAAAAATGTCAAATGATGCAACTGTTGACCCAACTAGGGTTGTTCTTACCAATTTATCCCAGGACAACAGCAAACAGCCAAACAAGAGTGCTAAACCACTTCCATTTTATGTGTCTTTAATAGTTAGAGACAAGATGGTACATAACTGTATGGTGGCTAGTGGTGCAAGTAGTTTTGTGATGCCAAAATAGATTACAGACCAATTAGGATTAAAGTACCAACCCCTAGAGAAAGGTGTGCTTCAGTTAGATGGCACAACTGTTAACATTGTAGGTGTGATAAAAGATCTAACTCTCACCTTGCACACTTGCCCAAATGTTTTCATTTCCCAGGAGGTATTCATCATAGACTTACCTCCTTATTTTGCCATGTGTTTGTCAAGAGAGTTCACAGCCAAGATAGGAGGATATTTATCCTCGGACTGGTCACACATATTTTTTAGGACCAAATATGGCACAAAGGTGACCCTAAACTCTGAATTACTTACCCAGTATCACATAGAGCCTTATACACCAAGTGTTGTTAATGTAAATTGCATTATTTATGATGATCCTGAGCTTGTTGCTACTCAAGAGCTGCAAGTTGAAAGTATACCAAAGGTGTTGTTAAAGGAGTGGGCCTCAGAAAATGTTGTAGATGATCTTGAGGGGCACATTCAAGAAACTGGTATGGGGGTTTACATACTCCATGAACCTGAAACAGAAATTCCAAACCTTGTAAAGAATGCAGAACAGTAGATAGAGCAGCAAGAGGAAGTATGGAAAATGTACTTTGATGGCTCTAGGAACAGGAATGGATCTGGTGGTGGTGCAATGCTTGTGTCTCCACAAGGTGAAAGATATTATTTTACTTTCCATTTTGCTTTTTCATGCACAAATAACACTGTTGAGTATGAGGGATTGATCCAAGGTTTGCAATAGGCAAGAAAGAGGAAAATTGGTTGTTTACAGGTGTTTGGGGACAGTGAACTTATTATAAATCAGGTAAGAGGACTGCATGTTACGAAGAATGATACTTTGAAATGCTATAAGCATAGGGTATGGGATATGATTGAAGAGTTTGATGCTTTCAATCTAATCTCTATTCCAAGAAATTAGAACTATCATGCAGATAGGTTAGCTATGATTGGGCTTAGTTTGATATCCCCAGTGATATTCAAAGAGAAAAGGTGTAGCCTTATGTGAAAATAGTTGATAGTCCTTCTATTCCTGACAATAACATTCATTGGCAAGTTTTTGAGAGTGATGAGTAGATTCTGTGGTTCCTGTTAGAAGAGGATGAGTTTTCTGTGATGAATCAGGATAAACTCAAACACCAATATGATGATGATCAGGTTGTTCAGTTAAGGACAAACAAGCTGCCCAAGGGATTGGTAACCTTGGAATCTATTTTTGGTACTGACGATCAGCTAAAAAAGAGTAAAATTGGCATGTAGGTCAAAGAAGAACATTATGAGGAGCTGGAAATTTTTAAAGGTAAGCTTCTTAAAATTGGTAAGATCTATTTGCCTGAGGATAGGAGAGATTTTATTGTTCTTTGTCAAGAGTTTGAAGACGTGTTTGCTTGGGATTACTCATACCTAAAAGGGTTTGACCCTCATATTGCCCTGCATACCATAGAGTTAGAACTAGGTACAAAACCTGTGAGGTAGAAACAAAGGCCTTTAAATCCAAAACTTGAGCCTCTGATGATTAAAGAGTTAACCAAGTTGATCAAGGGAAAGATCATTTTCCCAATCAAGCATACTTCTTAGGTCTCCAATCTTGTCCCTGTGAGAAAAAAGAATGGAGAGATTAGGCTGTGTGTCGACTTTAGAGACATTAATAGAGCCTCCCTAAAAGACCACTACCCACTGCCCTCAATGGAGCAAATTCTGCAAGTAGTGGCTGGTTCTGAAAGGTTCTCCTTGCTTGATGGATATTCTGGCTATAATTAAGTGTTAGTCAAGGAGGAAAATCAATTTAAAACCGCTTTTACTACCAAATGGGGCACCATGGCCTACAAAAGGATGTCTTTTGGTCTGTCAAATGTTGGCTCTACTTTTCAAAGAGCTATGGATATGGCTTTTAAGGGTTTGTTGTATAAATTGGTACTGGTGTACCTTGATGACACTACAGTTTTCTCTAAAGATGTGGCTGAACAATTATTCCACTTGAGGCAAGTATTCGAAAGATGTAAAGAGTTTGGGATATCTCTCAATCCCATGAAATACATTTTCGTGTGCATGAAGGAAAGCTTTTAGGACACATTGTGTCAAAAGAGAGAATTACCATTGATGCAGAAAGAGTAAGGGCTATTTTGGAGCTGCCTTTACCTAGTCACAAGAAGGGACTGCAACGTTTTATTGGCAGAATTAATTTTTTGCTAAGATTTATACCTAACATTGTAAATCTATTGAAGTCTTCGACCTCTATGTTAAAGAAAAATATAGTTTTTAGTTGGACAAAAGAGGCCAAACTCAGCTTTGAGTCCATAAAAGAGGTGTTATCAGTTGCACCAACTCTAGTAAATCCTAATTTCTCAAAAGATTTTATCTTGTATGCTTATGGCGGTCTAGATACAATCTATACGATTCTGGTACAGCAGCAGAGTGACGGCTTTGAACAGCGAATCACTTTCTTTAGTCAGGGGCTGGAGGAGTATGAACAGAGGTATAGCTTTGTAAACATGTCCTTGCAGTGGTAAGGAGCCTCAAGAAGTTTAGGTATATTACTTCTAATAATAAGATACATTTTATGGTTGCTCACCCTAGCGTGAAAGAGTTCCTGTTAGGTAAAGATGTTAATGAGAAAAGGGCTGGTTGGATCACCAAAGTCATGGAATATGATGTAGATATCAAGATAACCAAGCTCGTTAGAGGTAGAGGACTCAGTGAATAGCTTGCTACCAGTTCTGAGAATGAAATAGAAAAAGAAGAGGAGGTGCTTCTGACCATTGAAGATGCACATTAAGATGATACAACAGTAGTGGGCACAAGTTGGGTTAATAACATGACTCAATTTTTGCAAATTGGTAAATGTCCAATAGGTTTAGATAGAACCAAGAGAAGGTATTTTCGACTGCAGTCCAATCCATATGTTTTAATAAATGGCATCCTTTTCAGAAAAGACTTTAATGGTGTGTTGTTAAGATGCATTGACAATGATCAAACTGACAAGGTGTTGCATGAGTTTCATGATGGAATAGTAGGGGGTCATTTTGCCCCAAAGACTACTACTTGGAAAATAATGAGAGTTGGATATTACCAACCCAGCTTATTTAAGGATGCCCATGCATGGGCTAGAAAATGTGTAAAATGTGCCATTTTTGCAGGCAAAGAAAGGCTATCAGTTTTACCTCTACAGCCAATTCAAGTAGAACAACCCTTCATAAGGTGGGGTATTGATTTTATAGGTCCCATTAACCCACCATCAAGTGCAGGCCACAAGTGGATACTTACATCTATAGACTATTTCACAAGGTGGACTGAAGTAGTGGTTCTGAAGGAATCCAGTGAGAATGTTGTTTTGAACTTTTTATCATGATTTGGTATCCAGATTTGGAGTGCCTAAGTCTATTATCTCAGACAATGCTTTAGCCTTTGTTGGATTGAGGATAACTGACTGGGCTATTAAGAATGAGATCTATTTGAACACTTCATCAAATTATTACCCACAAGGTAATGGTTTGGTTGAATCTACAAGTAAGAACCTCATAAGGATTATTAAAAGATCAATGGAGGACAACCAGAGGACCTGGCACACTAATCTGAAATATGCCTTATGGGCAGATAGAATAACTCCCAAGAGGTCTATTGGAAACTCTCCATATATGTTAATCTATGGGAAAGAGGCAAGATTGCCTGTATCTGTGGAGCTGCCAGCACTTGATATCATGAATCAGCTGGAGATGTTTGAAGAGGAGGATCCCATGGTTGTCAGATATGCTCAACTTATGGAGCTTGAAGAGATTAGAAATAAAGCTATGAAAGCTATGGAGTATCATCAGCTTCAAAAAAAAAAGAAATTTTGATAAATCGGCCACTCCCAAAAATTTTAGGGAGGGTAATATGGTACTCAAATGGGATGAGTTGAAAAGCAAGCCAGAAAAGCACTCCAAATTTGATAGCATGTGGAGTGGCCCATTTATCATCACTAAATGCAAGGAGCACAATGTATTTTAGTTATCAAACATGGACAGAGAGAATTTGCCTATCCTAGTCAATGGGATACACCTAAAGAGGTGTTTTGAGGTATGACTTACCTTGTAAATCAATAGATTAGGTTTC
This sequence comes from Cunninghamia lanceolata, assembly GCA_027924645.1. NCBI lineage: Eukaryota > Viridiplantae > Streptophyta > Pinopsida > Cupressales > Cupressaceae > Cunninghamia > Cunninghamia lanceolata. The sequence continues at coordinate 4,801,783 of BSBN01000424.1, read as the reverse complement.
TTGCTTTTAATAAATGTTGTGGCACAATAGTTTAGATCCCTTTTTGTTTTCCCTAAGTGTTGCTAGCATAGTTAGTTGGGTTGCTTCCAGGCATTTGTGTTTGGGTTTTGGTCTTCCATGTGTTCTTCATTGCTGATATGCTGAGTTACTAAGGTCAAAATTATTTGTTAAAGGAATATTTTTTAGTCTTTGTATGACTCCATGCCCAATGGATGTTTAAGGCCACTGGTCTAATTGTTTAGTAGGCAAACATCCCATAGAGGTCGCCAAAATGTTGACCTATTTTTCCTCTATTCAGAGTCAAATAGTTCACCCTATATTTTCCTTGAAACTCCTTTAGAGAATGCCCCTGCAAGGATCAAACCTTTCAAATACTCATGCTATGCCTTGCCAAAAATCCTAAAAATCTTGTCTTGAGAATCTTTGCCAAAAACCCAGAAAAACTCAGAAATCTTTTAGCTTCAAGTATTTTTAATCGTAGGGATTTCTCAATTTCATGCTTAGTATTTGTGTATACATTTTCCAATGTATATTCGCATATACATTTGCCATTGTATGTTGATAACATACAAAGGAAATATACAAAAGAAACAAGGGACAAAGATACAAGGGCGATATACAAAGGAAACGTACATTGCCAAGATGCAAAGGGCAGAATGTATATCGGCAAGATACAAAGGAAATATACAAAGGTAATATGCAAGTCAAAGATACTAAGGGGAATATACAAGGCAGGATCCAAAGACAAATGTTCATCGGGTTTTCAATTGTATATGCAAGGGCCATATACAAAGGAGAATGTATATCGGCGCACATACAAAGTCAATATACAAGGCAGAATACATAAGGGAAGGTGGGGTCCGCTTAATACAAAGGTGATTGTATATTGGGTGGTTGTATCTTACATACAATCGGCAATATACAAAGGAAACATACAAAGGAAATATGCAAAGTCTATACACAAGCAAGAGATACAAAGCCTTGGGCCAACCAGTTGTATCATGTGTGATTGTATTTTTGCACATACAATCGCATATACAAGGGTCATAGACAAAGGTAACATACAAATGGCAGATGTATTTTTGCAATGTACAAGTGTGGTTGTATGTAGTTTGGCTTGTATGTTCACATTGTATATTGAATATGCAAAGTCAAAGATACAAAGGGAAAACATACAAGTCGGAGCCGACTGGAAAATATAAATTGGCAAACTCAAAGGTGGGGTCCGCGGTCTGTATGTTAAGTGCATTGTATATGCCAATATGCAAGGGGAAGATATACAAAGCCTGGGGCCCACCAAGCGCACATATAAAAGAAATATGCAAGCGCACATGCAAGGGGCAGGTACAAGTTCAAATGCATGTTTGTATGCATGTTTTCCTTTGTATATTTTGCATTGTATGTTCGCACATACAAAGGGTCATATACAAAGCGATATACAAAGGCTACATGCATATGCCGAAGTAAAGTGGTTGCAATGTACAAGTGATTGTATGCATGTTTTGCTTGTATTTTTTGCATTGTATATGCAATATACAAAGCGTAATATACATTTCTGAAATGCAAGGCCCGGATTTGATAAAATATACAATCTGGTCTATAAATCCAGATACCTTGTTTGTATAGATGTTCGCATTGTATGTTTGCGATATACAAGTCACACATACAAAGGTCACAAACAAAGGTCAAATGCAGCAGTTGTATGTGAAGTGCAATTGTATGAATGTTTTGCTTGTATTTTCGCATTGTATAAATGCAATATACAAGCGAATATACAAAGAGGCACATATAAGGTCCGGATCCGACTGGAGATCAAATGCAGCAAATAAAATGTTGGAGTTCGCATTGTATGTATACATGTGATTGTATATGCGATATACAATTGCGCTATAAAAGGCCAACATACAGGAGATTTCGGCGTGACCTCTTGCATCGGCGACTCAGTTCATAGTCTTTCCGACGGCCAATAGAAGATGCATTTTTTTCAGCGATGGGTCCCAGCTTCAATGCGGCGGCGAATCAGGTGGTGCCACGTGTCAAGGGCAATTCAAAGGCCGATTCAAAAGGTAAAGCCCATGATTGTATAAAGGCATATGTAAAGTGATTTGAATATGCAAAGAAAAAGAAAGCGTGGTTGCACCAAGTGAACCTAAAGGCACAGCTGCATTGTATATACAATGGAACATACAAAAGCATATACAAGCGCACAAATGCAAAGCGATATACACAAGCAGTTGACTGCAAATTTGACCACAAATATCTTCCGCATCCTGGCGAATTTCTACATGCTGCAAAAGGCAAAAATGCTTGTTTTTGCCTCCTCTTTCATTTGGCAGGCTTTTGAGGGGAATATTGTCACTTTCATTTTTTGGATCTAGATTTGCATGTTTTAACGACTGGACATTTCAGCTACCATTTTTGGGCAAGATGCAAATATTTGTTGCATTTATGGGTGCAGGTCGACGTTCAACAGCTCGTATTGATGACCAGAAATATCTCTCAACGGCCTTGCTTCAAATATTTTATGTATTCGTTGTTGAGGATGGAGTTTTTTGAGCTGCTGACATTCTTATCCCCAGAAAATATCTTCCATCTACCCTATTCCAGATATTTCATACCATAACTCCTTACAATTGGACGTCCCTTCAAAGATAGATATTTTCCTGTTACAGCTCTTTGAGTGAATTTTTGTAACCGACTTAGGTTAGATTGAAATGCTATATATGCATAAGCATGAGATGTAAATAGGGTTAGAAATTTTTAATATTCAGTCTTTGTGTTTCCAAACAGAGATTTCTTCTACTGTAACTATGCCTTCTTATTAAATATATGCAAGTTATTTTACCTCTTTTACTAAGTTTTAGTTTAGTGTGAATTTGTATATGATTGTCTGTGAACATATTATTCCTCTCAATCATCTTGTTTCTCACCTCTGCTAGAATCATTTGAATCTGTGTATGTCTACTTGCTATATCTGCTTATGTTGTGCATTTTCTCAGTACTGTGAGGGTTCTTTTATTCAACTTGGTGAATCACCCCTTTATTTTCAAGTTTTTTTTGTTTCATCATTTATTTTAAAGCATTTCTTCTCCCTTTTCCTCTACAAATACAATAGATTTTAGGTGATAACCAGTTAAGGAAGCCGACCTTCTCTGGAGGTCTGATCTCATTTTGCAAGGTCCCACACTTCGAGATCATGCCCATGTTTCTCTAGATTGCTAAAGTTTTACAACTGCAGCAAGGGTCCAAATTTGAGAGACAACACTAACCTCCAAAAGATGTGACACTTGTGAGCTAAGTAACAAGTGCACATACAAGTGACAAGACTAAATGCAATAGGTGTCTCAAATGTATGAGGACACGTATCTTCACCATATGACGTGAGACAACTTTCTAAAAAGCTAAGTAAACTTAAGCTATGTGTGAATAGGACTTCAACTAGGTAGACTAGAAACTAACTAGTTAGATAAAGCCACTATTTACACTAACAACATCACCCAGTTTGCATAGAAAGATGAAATGAGTGCCCAGTTATAACGTTTATCAAGAAATCATATGAATAACACATTTGATAAAGAAAATAAACATGAAGGAGAGGAAATAAATAACAAACTCCCATGTGTTTGAATCTTTTCTCACAATCTGCATGCTACAAAAGACCAAGGAAAATTATTGGACTATTTGGGAGTTTGCCTCAGTTAAGCCCTTGTTTCAGTCTTCCAACCTCTTCAAATAACCAATGGACTAGAAAAAAGAGTGTGTACTCCTATCCTATGTGCATCTATCAATTAAAAGCAGTGACAATAAAACTAAAAGTATTATCCCTGGTCTACAGGGAAATACCCTAGTGTGTGTATGGTAAAACAGGTGGTGATCTAAACCACAAATATTTGTCAAAATGTAAATAATGTAAAGTAAATATAACAAAACCTCAAGATAACACTATTTCCTATCAAAAGAACAATTTTACCAGGTTTTTGAGAACACAAAGGAGGCTGCAAGCTCCTTGAGAATTAATGTTGCATATAGATGGCTTCAAAATCCTTGAAAAAGAGCCTCAAATCTCTAAATAAAGATGTTACAACCTTGATGAGCATCCACGAACATGAAGATCTTATGAGAAAACCAAGAGAGATGACTTCACAGGCAATCTGCTACAACTTCTAGGTAATCTACTTGAAAATCTATATCTATATGTGAGAGAGAGACCAAAGAGCTTCAAAAGCCAAGAGAGGTCATTTTTCCCCATCTTGCCCTTTTGCATGCCAAGAGGGAATCTAGAAGAGTCAAGTACGTTACATGGACCATTTTTCTATCACTTGAGCATTACCTCCCATGGAATCTAGGGAATGAGCAGGAGAAGCAATGTTCAAAAGTTTTGGAATATTCAAGATGCCAGTGCGGCATGGAGACATCTATGCATAGCACTCACGTCCTCAGAATATTCACTCAAATTTTGTGTGTGTTCTCAGAAAACTATAATAATCAAATGCTTGATGTGAATTTTTGAAAATATTAGTGATGAGGGGAAATAGGCCAAAGTTTAGGTTAAGTGACCCTAAAACAAGCTATGGGCATGGACACTAAAGCGAGTGAAAACATATCGTGAAATTGCAAGGGTATGTAATTTTTTACATTATATTTTTCCCCCACTTTAGCAGGCTGATGACACTAAGTGATAAGCTATGCTAAAGTACAAAAATGAAATTCTGAAAGAAAATAAGCACGTAAAGGATACCTAAAAGGATATTGTAAAGGATGTAAAAAAATTTTAGGTTGAAGAATGATGCCCCTGAACTAGGAATATGCAAAACCATAGTGTTAGGTACAAACCTACAAATCACTTTGTTAGAAAATGAATAATCCTAAAAGGTCAAAAATGTATTAGTTTGAAGGACATCTACCTGAATATGCCAAAATTACCAATACTTCTAATGCATTTAGCCCTAGGGTTTCTGTGTGAACTGTTGCTTCAAATGGAAAGGCTTCCTTTATTGTTGTAATAGTAGGGGCTTTGGCTGTGAAGGCTGCCAATAGCTCAGGATCACAGAGCTCTTCAGATTTGTGGGGTTTGGCGAAGGTTTTGTCAGAGGTTCCAACCTCCAGCTTGGTATCTCTAATGCCTTATTATGCTTCCCTCGGCAGTATGGAGAACTTGGATTCATGCCTACCTCTCCATGACACCCCACACCTACTTGACCATGGGGAGAATGTTATTGGTTTCGATCATAATGGATCGGGATTAACACATTCAGTGGATAAACAACGCACAAATCTGAAGTGCAGTGGTTTGCCTCATGGGCAGAGGTCGACAGTGATTAAAACTTCATGTTTAGAGGTGGCCAAGTCAGGTTCCCTTCCACCTCTAGGTTCTATGGAAAAACCAAAGAATTACATAGGCTATAGGATTGTTCAGTGCTCTAGCAAACCCTTATCCCTAGACTTCAACGCCACTTTGACAAAGGAGCTACGTGAAAATGAAAAATTATTTTCAAATAATGGTTTAATCGACAGATTCAATCACCTCTAGCCCAGTCTTCCAGATCTCCATGACTGGATTTTAAAATCTTGGCTTCCTGTTATGGAAGGAAATTTAGAAATTTACCCCAGCATGAGAGGTTTCTTCACTGTGGTTTTTGATTGCAAGAAAGGAAAAAATACCATTCTTAGCTATATATGGTTTTGGAAAGAAAATTTCCTACATTTGAAATCTTGGCATCCAAAATTTGATCTATCTTCCGAATCTTTCTCAGTTTTTTTGATTTGGGTTTGTCTCCCAAACCTTTCCCCTTCACTATTGGTTTGAATCTTGTTTTTCAACTATTGGAAACTCCCTAGGAAAGTTTTATGTATACAAATGACAACTCAAGAAATTTTATCCACGCAACCTATGCCAGGATCTTGGTGGAATTGAACATCTCTAAGGATCTCCTTACAGAAATTGTCTTGAGGGCCAATGGACAATGTTGGAATCAGCCTTTGGATTATGAATGCCTAATTTTTAGGTGTAGGAGATGTTTTCAAACCAAGCACATTGCAGCAGATTGCCCTACTATCAAATCCCACCCAATTTGGGAGGCCTCTTGGTGGAAGGACTCTTCCCCCAAACATTATTCTGTTATGAACTCTCCCAAACAGAATATTTCTCATACAAAGTTGGCTACCAGTAAGCAAAATGAGGATTCGGTCATTAAAGTTTCTCTAGATCCAAAGGCAATTCAAAAATTACTTCAGTTGTGTGATTCAAGCCATTTGAAGAGTGATGAGTTTCTAGCAGAATCAAAGTGTGAACAATACTTGCTTCATTTGAGTGACTCTTGTTGTTCAGATCATGTTGTGGGAAACGAAACAATCTGCCACTCTCCTTTGGATAATGTTGCTACATCAACTAATCAACCTATAAGCCCTATTGTATCTGATGTGGGGCCTCTCACCACTGGGGTTGAGAGCTCCACCTCCCAAGCTCCTTTTCAAAATCTTGAGGATTCAAATGTTGGAAATGGAGAAAATGAATGGAAAACAATACATAAAAAGAAAAGGAGGGACAACAAATGTATGGATGTTTGCAATAGAATGCAACTGCAGTCTCACCCCAAATCTGGTGCAGAAGAACAAAATAATGGGGGGAAATGAGTGGAATGCAAAGCAAAAAGAGGAATTTAACATCCACAAAATGGAGGCAATTAAGATTAAATTGTAGGCACTCAGTTGGTGAAACTGATAGCAAATTTGAAGGTTTTTAAGAGTTATAGAACTTGCTAGGATTTTGGTAGATAACCTGGTATGATTTGAATAGGGGTACAAAACCCTTGGTATAGTGTCTATGTGTGGGTAGGCTAGTTTAATCTAAAGTAGGCACAGTTTCTGATAGTGGTGTCAGGAACAAGTAGGTTGAGATTTTTTTGGTCTTGCATGAGCTTGGCTAAATAAATCAGATGTAATGTTTAATCCATGAGGATGAGATCCCTCTCCTGTGATCTCCTTTAGTGCAGGCCAAGCTAAATTTCCTATGATCATATAAACTCATCTCTTACAAAGCCAAAAAAATTGTATTAGTTTGAAAAATACGAAGAGATTGATAATAAGGAAGATATTATGAAAATAAGGGTAGATTTATGCCCCCCCAATGTTTATGCCTACTTAGTAAAGTAAAAGGCAAAAACAAGGAGAATAATTTGCCTTGTTTAATATTTATATAAATAGTAGTAAATAACACTACAATGAAGTAGATATGGTAAAGAAGAGGGTGGAACCAGGATTCCAACGCAACAAATGACATGAAAATCAAGGTTTGGAGGCCCAAGTTATGAAGGTTTGAATGAAAAGGTGTTATAGAAAATTTGAAAATTTTCTACAAATAGTAAAAAAAATTACTATTTTACTCTTCATTTGAATTGACCTTCTACAGCATTTTTTAGCACCTGAGCGAGATTCTCGAGCCAAAATGTCGCACCGATAACCTTACCAACCACCGCAACTAATGTATTGAGGCAATGCGTCGAGCAGGGGGTCGCCATGCGAGGTAAGGAAAAAAATTTAATTTTGGCTAGTTTCTTACGTTTTGGTGCCTAAAAGAAAGATGTAGAGCACTGGCATCCTGCTTGGACACTCATGTCTACCTAGAGCATCGGCGTCCTATTTGCACGTAGGTGTCCTTCAAACATGTTAGCATCTAAGAAGGGTGCTGGTGTCCAGAGGATGCACCAGCGTCCTAGAGATGTAGAATAAAAATTGAATTATTAAATTTGAAATTTGATGAATCTTGATGAATGGATGAAAATTGTATTTGATGATTGTAGTACCCTCTGACAATGCAGGAGCATACTGGTGGCACTATATTTTCATTATTGAGAGATCAAAAGAGCACATTAAATTGAGAGGACGTTAGGCTACTACATGTCATTGGAGTATTTTGGGTCTACACAATGCCAGAGATGTGTTTTCATGATCGCATGTTCATGGCCTTGATGGAAAGGTGGGATACAGACACCTCCACCTTCCACCTTTCGATGGGAGAGATGATGGTCACCTTGGAGGATGTGTACCAGATTCTACAACCGCTAGTACAAGGGCGCTCTATGATGATAGTAGAGCAGAGATCTGTGTCATATGTTGCAGAGCGTTAGATATATGCTATCAGTTGCACCATCCCTAGAGATCCCTTAGGGAACATACATCTGTAATGGCTAGAGCATGGAGGAGATGGGATCCCACTAGTCCATCGTATTCTAATCATCGTGTGTATCGTACTAGATGGACGAGGTGCATAGCTACATGGTGGCCTCATTCATACGATCAGGGTGATGGAGGGGCAAAGGACAATATTTCCATGGGGTCACAGCATGCTTTCCCACTTATATCATGACTTTGGATAGTATGTCCACTATGAGAGCTAGATCATGATGACCTACACCTTACTATAGGTTTGGGCTTTTGAGCACATCAGGTGCACACAACCATCAGGGGTACCAACAATGATCACCTGGATAGAGTCGCAAGCCCAGGGAACTTATTATATTGGAGATAGATTTTGATAGTGTAGAGCATAGATATCGTATGGCATCCTTACAGACATATGCTTGCCTGGACCAGATAGACACAGTAGTTATCTAGGATGTAGCAGGATTGGCTATTAGTCAGTCACATTGATCATATCATCATGCCAATTTATTATGATGCAATGATGAGACATTTTGGATTAGTGTAGGGCATTCTGAGGGTCGTACTGACATATGTACACTCTCATCGTAGCATAGTGAGACCAGGTGATCAGCCTCATCCCACTATCGCAAATGTAGAGTTTAGTGACCTAGAGAATGAGGATGTCGATCTACTACCTATATCAGATGCAAATGACCCCAACATTTGTAGCATGGTGGGCCACCTCGAGACTACTGCCTATATTTCTTGATGATGCCCCTGCTAGAGACGCCCAACTTTTGACAGAGCATGGCTCAGAGGAGGAGTGTGTAGAGGGGACAGAGAGCGAGGAGGGGAGTGATGAGGAGTAGGAGGAGGAAGAAGAACCTACAGCAGTGGTGGTTGGGAGGTGAAGACAGTGAGGTGAGAGTGATGCGACCACAAAGGAGAGACTGAGAGCCCACCCTTGAGTAGCACCAATGGCACCGTCAGTGTGCATCGCACCTAGTTAGAGGGAGCAAGGGAGTTGAGCAATGCAGCTACTATGAGGCCCTCTTTAGTACCGATGACAAGGGGAGCTACAGTGATTTTTGAGACATGCATCACAACATCAGTGAGGCACGCAGTTCCTCTAGATCTCAACTGGCAAGTCAGCAATCCAGGTCAAACTTGTGATTTACATTTTGAATTTGAGTGGAATGCAATTTGAGTTTTGATTTGATGATATGATGAGATACCTAACTTCAACCCTGTTTGATGTGTAGTGTGCACAAGAGAGTGGCTTGACTATATTGGTTGAGTACTAGTAGAGATGGTTACCACTATACAGCTCCAATAGGATGTGCGAGCCAGTTACAGGCCTCAGCAGATTACTAGGAGACATGTGAATATATTCAAGTCCATGGTGCAGCTGAGAGCTACTTTAGAGGAGAAATAGATCGAGAGAGATTGGGCTACAGTAGAAGTCATTGTTATCACAATAGAGCGAGACCAGGCAATGACAAGAGCTAAGAGTGCAGAGGCTACATGTGATGCTCTACATAGCTAGTTAGACACCATGAGAGGAGATCTAGAGAGCACAAAACACACATGTTATAGGTTTAGATCATCCCAGGGTGTAGAGTTTGATATATAAGCCCAATCAACTATGAGTTGAGGTTGCACGGCTATAGCAGCGTGTACTAGATGTGATGGCAAAGGGAATGGAGCTGAGAGGCACAGTGAGAGGCCTACAAATGTGGAGTCATAGTCGCTCACGATCTATAGCCTCGTAGTAGGAGCCTTCTATATAGTAGCCACCGCCAGGGCCTAATGGATCAAGAAGCCACACTCCTAATGGATGATGAAGATTTTTGTAGTTATATTTTGACACACCACATTTTGATGTAGCAACAATTATTTTTGTATCACAATGTACTGAGAGACATTCAAGATATATATATATATATGATATTTTGTCTTTTTGAGCGATGTGCATGTGCTACGATATGTTGTATACTTTGTATATGTGATAGAAATTATTTAATTACATGTTATTCAGATCTCATTAAACATCTTAATGAAAGTGTTTAATTAAATACTAGAATGATCTAATTAAATAATAATTGATGAGATTTACACAATTAAATACAGTGAAGATCTAATTGGTAAATTAACAAAAAAAAGTTATCTGATTAAATACTTATGAAAGATCTAATTAAATGACTAAAAGGAAATTGATTAATTGTTTACATAATTAAATAATCGATATGGTAAAGAGAATGAGATAATTTCCATTGTAAAAATGAAAATTATAACTAACAATCAAGACAGCATGAGACACGTCAAGAATAGAAACACAAGCATAAAACAACAATGTAAAGTAGTAAAGAAATCTACGAATGCATTAAATGTTTTAAAATAAAAATTGCATATTAAATGTATATACAATCACTACAAGAAATTGTGTTAATGATTGAATGGCATATGGTAAGCAAAGATTACATCCTAAGCATAATAGTATTACACAAATGCCATATAAAGAAAGGAAACTAAGCATAGAATCAACGCGAATGCATAGCATTGATGGGTCCTTTAAGAGGCTTATCGTCCATCGTAGAGAGACCTTATGTGTCGGATCCATAGATAGAGATGACGATGTACAGTCCCAACCAGTTCGGACTAAATTTTCCTTTCGTATCGGTAGGAGCATTCACATTTCATTGGTTTTTGTACAGCACAAGGTCACCAACTTCAAAGGATCATTGTAGAACTTGTTGATTGTACAAATATAATTTAAGGTCTTTTGGTAAGCTTTAAGGTGCTCAAGAGTCTGTAGGCATTGTTCATCAAGCATTTTAAGTTGCAAAAGAAACTGATCATGATAGGTGTTGTCATCAATGAGGCTTTGGAGGGAAATTCACAATGAGGGAATTTCCAACTATAAAGGCATAATAGCATCGACACCATAAATGAGATTGTACGGAGTTGTTCCAGTAGTCATATGAATTCTCATGCAATAGGCTCGTAATGCATAGGAGAGTTGGGTATGCCAATCTTTACCACGTTTATTTATCATTTTGCAAATAATTTGCTCAATAGTCTTATTTGAGGCTTCTTCTTGGCCATTAGACTAGGGATAGTATGGCGTAGAGAAGCGATATTGAATATGAAATTTTTCTAGAAACTGCTTCACATCCTTGTTCTTAAATGATGTACCATTATCAAAAACAAAGATGAAAGGGATTTCAAAGTGAGAAATAATTGTATCTAAGAGAAAGCGATAGATTACTTAAGTAGTGGTGGATCGAAGTGGAATGGCTTCGACCCATTTCATGAAGTAATCAGTAGCGGTGATGATAAAGAAATGACCTTGGGAAGGAAGAGAAATTTTACTGATGATATCCAAACCCCAAATAGAAAAGGGCCAAGGTGCTACCTGGGCCTGAAGATCTTATGCAGGAGCTCGGATCAAGTTGTTGTGTTGTTGACACTAAAGGCACCTTTTAACAAAAGTGAAGGAATCTTGTTCCATGCTTGTCCAATAGTAACCCATTTGGATCAACTTTTGAACTAAGGTGTGTCCACTGAAATACCCCCCACAGACATGTAAATGGGCCTCTTCAAGGGCAACAGGAATCTTAGCCTTAGTTAAGCAACATAGGAGGAGACCATTGTAGGCTTGTTGATATAGAACATTAGAAAGAATGATATAACGCACTGTGAGCTAGCGAATGTGAGTTTGAGTACTTTTAAAGAAAGCATTCAGGAAGGTACCATCACACAAATAAATAAATATGGATGAGTACCATTCCTCAAAATCAATGTTGTAACAAAAGAGAGAATTAGAAGAAGCACTTCCAACTATAGAAAATAAAGATAAAGTTTGAATGAAAAAATGATAATTAGTTATAAAATCATCAATGGGTACAAGGGAAGTAGCGCTTGCCATTACATCCGCATGACGGTTATCCTTACATGGAATGGCATCAATAGTAAAAGAAGAAAATTAATATAACAGGGATAAAGCTAAGTCATGATATTGAGATAACTTATCTTGCTTAGATTGATAAGAACCTATGACTTGCTTTATAATCAACTATGAATCACCATAAATGTGAAGAGACTTAATACTAAGAGCTAAATGTAAGGAAGCTAAGGTAGCGGAACAACTTCCTACACTAATCTTGAGGGGAGGGATATGTAGAACTTTTAAGATCTTTACAATAGTTATAGAAATAAACACAAATAGCAGTTATCCCATAGTATAGTAATTATGTGGAGAAACCCTTTCGGAAGAAAAACCACACACTCCAAAGCCACCCAATATATTATTCAAGAATCAAGAATATTACAATATACTTACAGAGAAATCTTTCACAGGAGTATAACCAACCAGAGATCTGGAGGCAACATAACATCAATAAGACTCTTACACACAACATCCATCTCAAGCTCCTGATATATAGGAGATACAATATAGTAAATTGTCAATGGTAATTACAAAACCATGAGCCATAACCACCCAAAAGTGGTACCCAAATTATCTCCAATCAAAGATGCCTTGTGATGTGTCAAATCACACACCAAAATGTGTAACTCTCCCCTTTACAACTCTTCTAAGTGTCCAACACATTTTCACATTTCCCAAAGCAGGAGGTCCAACTTTCAAAGGCCATAACTTTTGATCTAGGTGTCCAATTGACGAACCGTTTGATGCGTTCGAAAGCTTGTGAAGAGATATATCAATCTATAACCAACTTTGTTGGTTACGACAAATTTCATGGTGTTTAGGACATCTATGTGCCTCAAATCTAAGTTTGAAACTTTTTTCAAGAGTTTCAAAAAATGGAAACTTTAATATTTTGCAATCTGGATAGATCTTGAGTTGAAACTCACTCAAGATGTTTACTTGGAAGTTCCACACCTTTTGGGAAAATTTTGGGTCCATTCATGCTCAAATGTAGAGCTACTAAAAATAGTAATCCCTGTCATTTTTAACCCCTTTTGGAAACTTTGAAAGTTCTAAACCATTCTTCAAGATAAAGGGTATTCGAAAAGACCAAAATCAGGAAGAATGGCAACATTTTGTGGTTGCAAGGTTGAGACACCTTTCCTAACGTTCTCCCACTTGTCAAACACCTTGCAAGAGCAAAGGGAGTATCAACACTATGATTTAATTGCTAGGGTTCAAGAGTCCCATAGACTGCGAATGCCATCTGAACTTCTCTATGCTCACAGGATTAGTTAATGAATTTGCAACATTCATCAAAGTCTACCTTAACTAGCTTCGCCCTGTCATCCTTGATCATATCTCTAACAAAATGATATTGTACATCAATGTGCTTGGTCCTGGCATGAAATGTTGGTTCTTAGCTAGGTAAATCGCACTCTGATTGTCACAATGAACTGTCACTACACCTTGTTTTATGCTGATATCTAAACACAGTCTCTTAAGCCAAATGGCTTCTTTACAAGCATGAGTAGCTTCCATACATTCAACTTCAGTAGTGGACAAAGCAACCACAGCTTGTCACTTACTCATCCAACTAATTGCACCACCAAATAAAGTAAATACATAAGCATTGGTGTATCATCTGCTATCAACATCACCTGCCTAGTCTGAATCCTCATAACCATGAATATCAAGGGAATGCATGTCTCCTATTAAATTACCATGATAACACAATGAATAATTTGAGGTACCCCAAAAATATCTCAAGAATATTTTAATTGCATCCTAATGAACTCTACCAAAATTAGACATATATCTGGAAAGAACTCCCACTGTTTGGCAATGTCTGGTCTAGTACAGACCATATCATACATCAAACTTCCGACTGCACTCTGGTAAGGCACTCTACTCATGTCTTCCATCTCTGATGGGGATGTTGGACATTGTGAAGAAGATAACTTTGTTCCAACTGTAAAAGGAACACATAATGGTCTATAATCCTACATGTTAAACCTTTGTAAAACTAAATTGACATACTTACTCTGGCCAAGCCATAATTTGTTGTCCACTCTATCTCTTCTTGTTTCCATCCCAAGAATGTGTTTAGCTGCACCAAGATCTTTCATTTCAAATTTAGCTACAAGTTGAGACTTTAGTTTTGAAATCATTCATTTGCCTTTACCAATAAACAACATTTCATCAACATATAATGCAATAAATAGGAAACTATCACCATCAAATTTATAATAAACACAATGATCAAATTTAGAACACTCAAGTCCCAAACTCAACACATATGTATTAAATTTCTACTACCACATCCTAGGAGTTTGTTTGAGGCCATACAAAGATTTCTTCAATTTGCAAATGAAATTACTTTTACCTTTCACCATGTAGTGCTCTAGCTGTGTCATATAAATATCCTCCTTCAATCACCATGAAGGAAAGTCATTTTCACATCCATTTACTCAACCTCTAGGTCATAAGAAGCAACAATAGAAAGCAAGAATCTAATGGACATCATTTTTACAACAAGAAAAAATAGCTCACTATAATCAACACCCTCAACCTGAGAGTAACCTTTCACAACCAACTATGATTTGTACTTCTCAATACTTCCATTTGAACCAATCTTTTTCTTGAACACCCATTTGCAACTAACAAGTTTTAATTCTTCAGGAAATGGCACTAGGTCCCATGTATCATTCTTTTTCAAAGCTATCATTTCTTCATCCATAGCAATCTTCCAAGACTCTGCATCATTCATACCTAATGCCTCTTGTACAGATCTAGGTTCATCTATGTTAATATTCAAAGAAAAAATACATAGATCTAGTCATCAAGTGAATACTGTCATGCCCACATTTCCCATGCAGTCACGACACACAAACACACGTGTCATGTCCACATTTGACATGTGGTCATGACATGAAATATGAAAAACTTTTCCACCTATCCCTAGGAACCCCCTCACACGCGTCTGCGTGCTCAGTGGAAATACGCATGAGGCATAAACATGTCAAACATAATTTGGGGAAGTACGTTATCCTATGCCATCCCCTATGTGATGAAAGCCGTCTAGGGGGTGTGCAACGTGAAGCATGCCACTTTTAGGGTTAGAACGGTTTTAATCCAAACCCTAAGTTTCCTAGGTGAGAAGGTGATTTCGTCTGATGTGAAACCAAACCCTAATCCTAATACAAAAATGAAATCGAATAACTAAATTATGAAAATAAATGGCATAATGGATGCATGATAAGATGGAGGGATAAAATGAAAGCCAATAAAATGAAGTAAAAATAAAACCCTAAAATCTAGGAAAATTTCGACAGCATAATGCATTTTCAATAATCGAATTAGCAAATTAAAAAAAATAAAAATTCCAACAAGAATTCAAAGCAAATTTAGAAATAATAATTAAACTTAGGGAAAAATTAAATATCATGCCAAGGCCAAATAAATCAACCCTATGATTAAATATTAAAACTCGCATATAATTAAATGATACCAAAAATAAATTTCAAAATTAAGTCTGTTAATAAATATAATTTTGACATTATATTTATTAACTAACTCAAAAATAATAGAGAAAAGGGGAGGATTAAAATACCTCACCCCGTAAAATAATAACACCGATAAAAATAAAAAATAACAATCGAAGAGATTTCCAACATAATAAAATTAGGCCAACATTTAATTAAATGGAAGTCCAAATTTTAAAAAAAACTCAATAAGGATAAAGTATCCCAAATAAATAAAAGAAACATTCCCATCCCCATTTAAACATAAAACGCATTAAATAAATAAGAAAAAACAACCCAATCCCCAAAGAAAATAAATAATTCAAAAAGACATGAAAAGCCAAGGAGAGGGAGGCACAATCTCCCATGCACATGGGAGAAAAGGGAAAATAATTAAATTAGAAAAACTAATTTCCCTCTCACTATCAAATGCCCTAAGTTAATATTTTATTGTTTCCTACACAAGAAAACCCTAATCATTATTTTATTGGTTTCCTTATGGAAACCCTATCTTATCTCTTATTTTCTCATCCTTGTTTTGTTTTCTCCATTTTTTGTTTCTATAGGCTTCTCTTTTGCAGGTTTGGACTTCCTTCTACAATGGTCGCCATGAGAGTTTTCTTACGGAGGTATATATCTCTAAGTATACCACGTAGGGTTTCTTTTTGTTTTATAATATATATATACATCTATGTGCATATAATTATATATATACAGTGCATATAAAATTGGAGGTGTATATTTGTTTGAAACTACAATGATATATATACCCCTTTATTTTTTTGGGTAGATTTAATAATGATGAACAGGCCAAGGTCAAGGGCCGAATAGCATAAACCAGCGGAGAGGCGGCATAGGGTGAAGGGAGCAGCGGCGCTACCACATACTCGGTCATTCTTTTGCTAAGGATAAAACAAAGAAAGGGGGTGTGGGGAGGGGGCGGTGCCCCCACCCACACCCCATTGAAGGCACAACAGACTGTGGATGGCGGCCATGGCTGCAGCTCACAGTCAAGAATTTTTTTTTGTTTTTTAAACAATTTGGACCCTAAGGGGGGGTACATCTCCCCACCCCTTCATTCCAGTACAGTCTATGATATATATAAAAGAAACCTTGAATATTAATTTTTTTGTAATATTTGATATATCCAAAAATGTATTTACCATTCTATGTAATGCCCTGCCATGCAACCCTAGAGATAAGTCAACTAAAGCAATAAAAAGGCAAAAAAAAATTCTTGGTAATAGAATTAACAAATTATAACATAGTCTAATACAACAAGTTAACTACATCTCTAGGGATAACATGACTGCATTATTGAAATTAAGCAATAACCAACAACATACATAACTCAATCAAAACATGACTACATTACATGATCTAACATAACAGTCATTGTTTGTTCTAAATCTGAATGCACAAGATGGATACACTCACGCACAAGTTGTAATGTTTACCCCAGAAAATCTTAGTGATTAACAAGAATGAAATCAATGAAATAATAGAAACAATTTACAAGATTAAACTTAGTAAATTTCATATTACATAACGGTGTATATCAATATTCATCGAATATGAAATGTAAGGTACAACTTTTTAATTAAATTGATACACATTTATACACAGTTACCAATACTACTAGATAGTCATCTATTCGCCAAATGGAAAGGGGCCTCCTTAGCTCCAGAATCCTGCATGTCTATAGATCTCAACTACACATCTAATAAAACATTAGTCCCTATTAATTACAAAATTCAAATATTAATTACACCAATGACAATCCTAAGGCCCTAAGGGGCCAACCTAATGTCTCAGGGGCTCATATTGGCCTTGCCTACATACACGTAGCACAGATACTTCATAGTTTGGGGACTTGAACTTATAACCTCATTGTGGTAACATATCATTTAAACTTCTAAACATTGACTACCTCCCACATACTCATAAGGTTTCACAACAAGAATGATCTGTTTAAAAAAAATGCTAGATAACAACAAATTCCCTACTTAAGACAATCATAACATAAGCTTTTAGTGAGAAAGATTGGAAAGATAAACCAATCTCTTACATTCCATATGTAACATAGGAAATCAATTTAATTCTTAACAGGTTCAGACAAGATGTTACTTTTGTAATGAAACTATTGCCTTGACCAATATATCCATAAAATACTATTTCTCAACCATAAGCTAAAGAGTATCTATAACTTCCCACATAGCATATCTATACTTATGGTCAACAAATAAATACTATGTCATTCATGCAAGACTCTTCTATATAAAGAACGATGGCATTGTTACATAAAAGATATGAAGAATAACAATTATGTATCAAGAAAATATAGACTTATGATTTGTACTTCTAAATGATCAAGTTAACATGAAACCTCCAAGGCTTCTCTTAAGATGCAATACAATCACTAATCTTTTTACACCTAACTAAGATCAGGAATTTATGTTAACTTGGTTCAATTATTTACTTAGACATTCTTCTTTTTCCCTTACTAAATTTCAATATATATATATATGAACATGTCATCATATCAATCACACATCATGTAAAACAAGATTAACTTACCCAGAAGACATAATCTTAGATAGTACTCTACCTAATCATTTCCATAGCTCAATATCATATAGGAAAATATTTTATACTTATTCAAGAAATACTAGAATCTCTACTCCCTATTGCTGTTAATAAAAGAAGTAACTTCAAATTCTTAACAAAGTAAAATCCAACATTCAACTAACACAACATGATTAACAAAGGTAGTAAAGGCCTAAACTATGAATCATACATCCTTAACTCAAGATTTTAATCTTTTGGAAAGTTAACAAGATCATCTTACATACAGGATATAATCTAAGTACCTAAATAAGTCAATATGCAACAAGAAACTACTTCAATCGGCTACCCCTAACTTACCATTAAATGGTAAGTATTAACAATGTGAATGAAATAGTCAATAATCAACAATGTATAGTCACTCGCTCATTAATATTAACAGTCTTATTATGACTCAAGACTAAAATAGAAGTAAAAGATTCTCCTTTCCAAAAAAATTGTTACCATTTAAGTAATGGAGTGAGCAAGACATTCTCACTACCACAATGAGACCATAATGCCTATTCAATAAACCAAAAGAAGTCCTTCATCTAATACAATGCTTAGCGAACTAGTTATTACCCTTTATTGTCAAGGCTTACTATCCATTAGCCATCGTAAGTTGTAATAAAGGTATCAATATGGTGATGTTAATATACCAACCTATGAATTTACAATATATTCAATGGAAATTACAACAAACATAAGATTATACATCACAATAATGATCCACGGACATGAAATTATCCTCCTCTGCCAAGCCAATTTCTCTAACTTCACATAGGTCACCTTTGTGTAGGAATGGGTACAGTCTATTTCTATATAGATGTTTGGGTGGAGAGCATAATCAAGAAACATTTATATGATCCCAAAACAAAAGGAAGTGCCCCTGGAAATACTCCCAAGCCTATATTCTTAAGTAATCTATAGGTATTGAGAAGAGGTATCCTTATGAATTATTAATAGATGTGAAAATTGCAAATGCCCTAGAAGACGTGCACATGCATTAATAAGTTGTCAAATTATCCTATGGTGGTTGCATCAAGGAGTTATCTCCAAGATTGATGCAAGAGAAAACTTTGTGAGAGGTGTGACCCATTTCCAACAGGGACAATTTCCTATGGGGATTACTGGTGATACTAAATGAATCATCTAAAAAATTGACTCATAAAAATGTACAATGTCAGATTTCTTGCATCAATAAAGGAATATGCATTGAAGCATAATGGAAGAAGAACTTTGCTAGATGTAAAGACAACTCCTCAACCTTTCCTAGCATCCTCGTTGTTTGTGCCTAAATGGGAGCTTCAGAATAGGGTATAGACATCCATTAAGGTGTAATGGAAGGTGGATTTTCGGAAGATATTATAGTTGGAAGTGCTCTGGTAGATATACATGTGAAATATGGATGCACAGACAAGGCATGGAAACTACTTGACATAATTTCTCAAAGAGAGGTCATCTCATGGAAATACAATAATTGAGGGACATGCACCAAAAGGTTTTATTAATAATCATAAGATACAAATGGCAGGTAAAAGCCAAAAAAAATTCCACAACTTCTGCCAGCGACCACTTGTCTAAGATTTAATTAGGAGCTTTAGAACAGAGATGAATTTTCAATAGAGTATATCAAGGGTCAGATACCATGAAAGCATTTGATTAGTTAAACATGCCCCATGGAACAACTATTAGAATTGTTAAGAACCTTTGAGTCTGCGTTGATTATGCAACAATGAAGTTTAACTCCCTAATGATTGTCGCAAGAGAAAAGTTATTGTGAACTGCAATCATCATTTTAAATAGGGACAACATTCTAATGGAGATCATTGGTGATGTTAAATAAAGCAATCTAAATAGGTTTACACTATAATAATATGTGATGTCAGATCTCCTGAAATAATGAAGGTATGTCCATCACAGCATCAAAGACTGTAGATTTTGAGAGCTCTAACAATTTTAAATTCTCTGACTAACATGCATGCATAAAGAGGAAACATAGACAATGCACATGATTCGTTTGATGGAATACCTCAAGGGAAAGTCATTACATGAGATGCAAAGTTTGCAGGGTACTCATAGAATTGGAAAAGATGATCTAAGAAGTTTTAAAGGAAAATACAACAGATGAAGGTCATGGCACTATACCTATAGCTGAATGAAAGACTTCCAAGCATGTAGAGAACCGCAACTGACATATCAATTCACCAGAGGCCGTATAGGCTCCATCCATGGAACTTGTTGAAGAGACATTAAAAATTAGCTTTATCAGTGCAAGTGTCCATCCACACGCCTGAGCTGCATTGTAAGCAAACAAGTAGAGGCTTGCCAGACCCCCCATTAAGCTTCTAATTTTCTAACTTATAGAAGAATTGAAAAGTGTGGCATTCTAGGCATGGTTGGCTAAACTCAGTCCCCGCTCGACTGTGATCCTTCCTCCCTTTCCAGAGTATCCGTAGGGACCCCCCCTTCCCCTTTCTCTTTTGACATAAGACTATAAATGAAGTTTTAAGGCTCGTGAGGATTCCGCTCCAACAAACGTGGTCTGCTCCTTAATGTACAAAATTTAGTCAATCTAGGAAAGAATAATAATTGTAGCAGGATACATAACAGAAATAGAAGAAATGTTGATATGAATCATAGAGTGATAACCATATTTGTTGGCTATTCATAGAAAATATCAAGCCAAAGTCTTAGGATGAATCGACTAAATTTATGGCTATGTAACGCCTAGGCTTAGTAATAACCAAGTATATATTAAGATGGTAAACTGGCCATCATTTATACTGAAATCATAAGACTAGAGATATTCATAAAAACCACTACAATCTAGATTTCATCATGGTTGCAGAATTAGCAACTTAGAGAGATATTTCTAAAAGATATGATATCATGCGTGGCAGGCATGGCCTCTACCATGATGCATAGGTGAAATACGCTATAGGACCGCTGACAACATCCCTTAAAAGTAGAAACCAAAACTAAATGCCAAAGTTACCAAACCATACCATCATGACAATAACATTAAGAAATGACACGCACCGCTAACAACCATTGTGAAATGTAAATTTAAATGAAATGAGATTAAGGAAGGTCTAACCTAGATGTAGATGATACTATACTCAACCACAAAATTTACAAATCAAGGAATGGTGAAGTTCATAGCCCTCACACAAATGCTAAGAATTACCTCTAGAGTTACTTGCATAACCAAAGTGAGTATGGAGGGGCACTACATTATGTATATATATATATATATATATACAAATTTACACAAACAGTTTGTTCATTAAAACTAGAATATATATACATTTTCTTTGTATATATATATATATATATATATATATATATATATATATATATATATATATTAAATTAACTTTCTCAATAACACTACATTTAAAGACTATAGAATTCAAATTTTCAATTCAGTATCATAAAATAATTCAGTAGCATCTCTGTATTTTTTTTGCAATAAATGTACAGAAATACTCTCTTTTTTTTTTTTACAGAATCTATAAGGTAGGAAATATAATATCACCTACATTTTCAACAACTTATTTTCACAAACAACATATGAATAAACATGAATTTTCAATGCAACATAACAGAAAATTATATATCTATTTTCCCTCCTATCTTCTAGCATACACTAAAGTTTTAGTAGCAACACACACACACACACACACACACACACACACACACACACACACACACACACACACACACACACATATTTTAAAGTAAAAATGACAGCAAGTGTATTTTACCTTGCATTTCTCCATTACTCATAAACTCAACAACATAGAGAAGTAAACAAATTTTTTTTGGAATAAACCATAAGAGTGCTCACATTACATACTCACTCTACAGCCAAAATAATGTGTAGTAATAAACTTGTCAAAATTTACAATAGGGCCTCAAAGGCCAAGGCTCAAACAACCAACATAATAATAATGCAAAAGAGGTGAAAATGAGCTTCTCCAAACTCCATTTCTCCCATTACAAACTTGCAAGTAGCAAAACAACAAAATGGGGAACCAAGCCACTATGAAATGCCCTCCTCCCTACCGTAGACCTGCAAGTGGGTCACCCCCGAGCTAGGGAGGTAGGAATCACACGGTTGCACACACACACACCACAACAAGCAACACAAAAACAACTTAGCAATAACCCATGGATTAACACATAATAAAACTCATAAAAATGAGTTTGATGGGGGTAGGGAATGGACCCCTCTATTCAAAAAGCCACTCCAAGATCTCAAACACCAAGTCTCAAGGCCTCAAGCCAAAACCTCCAAAACACATATCTCTAAATAACTCAAAAACTATCATGGCACTCTTGCCATCAAAATGATCTCAACACCAAGAAAAAGCCCTCAAGGCTATAAGTAGCACAAAATAAGGAGATGACCTCGAGGACATTCACTCTCCCCTACCCCATACAAGTTGAGCCTTACCTCCAAATAGAGGTGCTCTCACCAAACTCCCAACCCACATAAAAAATGAAAACAACAACAACAACAAAAATCCACAAACACAACATAAATGAAATATGCAAGGGTAAATGGCCATAGCCATGGAGCTTACCTTCAAAAGCCCTAAAAATGGAAGCACTTTGGTGATAAGCTCCAAGCTTCTCCAAATCTTCCAATCTCCAAAATTTTCTCTAACTCTCCACAAGAAACTCCAAGAATAGAAAGAAAATTTCAAAATGCAAGAACCCCACACTCCTCAACAAGAGGAGGTAATATAGGCCTTCTAATTTGGCCTAGAGGAATGAGAAGGTGACACTTGTCACCTTCTCCTTCCTCTTCCCATGCCACTTGCAAGGGAGAGGAAGTGTGAGGGTGATAAGTGTCACCCTCCAATTCCATCTCAATTCTCACCTTATCCACTTGTGCTCTCACACATGTGTGAGAGACCAAGTGGTGAGGTGGCAATTCCCTTCAAGCCTCTATGAGGATAAGGGATGTCATATGGCATTCTCTTATTCTTCAAGAGAGCCATCTCCCTCCAAGATGCTCTCACACATGTGTGAGAGTCTAGGAGGGAGATCCCACAAACTTGGGAGTCTTGGAGACCTCCCAAGTCTTCTTGGTGAAGGGATCCCCAAACTTTGGGAAGGGAGATGAGTCTTTCCCAAAGCATGACTCATCTCCCACCCTTAGCCATTTCAAAATTCGTCACTTTGACTAAACCTCAGTTTAAGGTGACCAAAAGTGAGTTACCCCAAGGTTTAGTTATTCAAAATTGACCCTAGACCCATGGGTAACCACCTAGGGTAAGTTTTGGGACACTAAGGTTCACCTAGGGAGTCATAAATCCACATTTCAGGTAGTTGTCTATGCCTTGTAGACCTTCGAACAAGTTGAGTTGGAGGTTCTTCCTCCTCTTCTAAAGATTCAGAGCTAGATAAGCTCTCCTCAACTTCGTGTCTATCTAGGGGCCTCGATTCAACTTTCTCAGGTGTAGAAGGGAGTTGAATCACATCTTTCTTTTCACTTTGTTCTCGCTACAATGTAACAAAAGAAGGCTTAGTTTCTCTAAAAATAGCACTTCTACTATATATTACCTTCTATGCAATAGGGTCCCAAAGCTTGTATCCTTTCACACCATAACTATACTTGATGAAGATACATCTCACATCCTTGTTCTCCAACTTTGTTCACTTCTCCTTTGGCACATGTGCATATGCCTCGCAACCAAAAACTCTAAGATGTCTCAGTGATGGCTTGTGCCCCAACCATACCTCCATAGGCATTTTATCAACAAGCACTAATGTAGGAGACATGTTAATCAGGTAGAAAGCAATAGTAATAGCAATAGCTTCAGGCCAAAACCTTTGTTCTAGGCTAGCACCACTAAGCATACTCCTAGCCTTCTCCATCAGTGTCATGTTCATTCTTTCTGCAACTCCATTCTATTGTGGAGAATACAAAGTTGTCTTTTGTCTCTGAATGCCACAATCTTTACAGAATCTATCAAAATCATTAGAGAAAAATTCATTGGCATTGCAGTCCTCAAATATTTTATTTTCTTTCCAGTCTGTAACTCAACCATTGCTTTAAATTTTTTAAATTGACTAAAAACTTCATATTTATTCTTTAGAAAATATATCCATGTGCTTCTACTATAATCATCAATAAATGAAACATAATGTGGATTTCTTAATGGAAGGAACATCTATAGGACCAAACACATCAAAATGAATAAGATCCAATACACCACAAGATTTATGAGAACTTGAGTAAAACTAAATGCAGTTTTGTTTACAATAAATGCAATGCTCATAGAAATCAAAATCAAGATTACAATTAGTCAACCCTTCAACAAGGTTTTTATTTTTCAAGGTCCTCAGACCCTTCTCTCCTATGTGGCCTAATCTCTGGTGCCATAACATAGTCTTTTATGCAGGTAATTTTGATTCAGAAGAAAGAGTGCCCTTAGGTACCTAGAAGCCATGACCATCTACTGAAAATGAAACCATCTTCTTTTCCAATAAAGTAGTCACATATTTGCTTTTCATAGAAGTACTATTGCACTCAACAATGCATGTCTCAAGCTTATACAATGTGTCAAATCTGACAATTCTAGCAATCACCATAACACATCTTACCATCTTACATCCTGAATCAAAAAAGACTACTTGCACACCCACGTCTATTAGTTTTCTCACAGATAATAAATTCCATGCTAATCTAGGGATATGCAACACATCATTAATCCTTTTTATTCTACCATCAGGAAGTCCAATTTTAACTTTACCATGGCCAACAATATTTAAATGAGAATCATCACCCAAGTGCACCTTACCTCCATCAAATTCTTCATATTAAGAAAACCAATCTCTATTAGGGGTCATATGGAAAGATGCACCTGAGTCAATTAACCATGCATCATTACCTGCACGAGTGGCCAAAGCTACAATGAATGCATCACCATCTTCCTTCTTGGACTAAGAATTAGAATCAAATTTCTTCTTTTTCTTCTTCTTTTCTTCTTTTCACTCCTTACAGAAGTGTCCAAGCTTACCACAATTCCAATAAATAACTTTAGACTTTCTAGGAGATTTAGATCTCCTTTAGACTTGGATTTGTCACGCTTCTCACTGTTCTTTCCTTTTTCTTTGGTTCTTCCATGAACACTTAAAGATTCTTTGGCAATAATGGATACCTTGTTGGCAAGAGACACTGTGTGGCTTCATGAGTGTTATCATTGATGGCAACAAAGTCCATCCCACACATCTGCAGGACATGGTGTGTCTATACCGAAAGTCAGATTGAAGAGTATTTTGGTCCGGTGACCAAGAACAGAGCATGTAGCAAGGTCCGACAATCAGGTCTGGATCTCCCAGAGGAAGTATCTTAGTAAAATGTGGACTTGGGGAAGTCAAGAGGAGTAACATGACTAAAATATTCTAGAGTTTGAGCCTCCGGTGATGTAAGAGTGAAAAGATATGAACACCTAAGTGTTGGGTTCCTGTTTGGCAGAGTAGACTGAGGAAGAACTGACCAGCAGAGCTTCAAACCTTAATCCGGATGACATATTGATGGTAATCAATTTTCTTAAGGGATCATTCATGATTGGCCGACATGATTGCTGACTTCTATAAGCATCTCTTTGATACACATCACTTGGTAAGAAAGGATTCAGCCAACAGACTAGAGTTTGGGAAAATATTGAGTATTCTGGATGCCAACTAGAAAGATGTTGAAATCCTTTGTGTGGATATATATATACCAGATGGATTATGATGAGAAGGTGTGAGTGGTGTGTTGTGAAGTGCGAAGAAAAGAAGAGAGAAGTGTGGAAGCAGTAATACAGGTTCGGTATGTGACAGGACAGCAGCGCCAAAGAAGAGAAAGAATGAAGTGCAGTAGATCAGTGTATTGAGCCTAACTGAAACTAAACCTCAGCATATGTGGATACTTCTCATCAGTTCAAGTATCTTATTACTTTCTTTATATCTTGTAGACAATAAGTCTCTTGTAGGTAGTGAGCCTCTTGTGAGCAGTGTGCTCGGGCAGTGAGCCCTAATGGGCAAGTGCCATTTTGTACTTCTATTCTTTTAACAGAGAATACAACCTTGGGTTAGTCACCCCGTGGATTTTCCCTTAACAGGGTTTTCCACGTCAAAATCATTGTGTTATGTGTATTGATCTTGTTTCTACTTTCATGGTTATGGATACTTATTTGTTTTGATGTTGCACTAGTTGTTAAAGAAGAACAGAAAGTTAAATTAATTAAGATAACTGATTCACCCCCCTCTCTCAGTTATCAACAATTGGTATCAGAGGTAAGTTCCTCCAAACAGAGCCTAACAGCTTGAGGAAGATCTGGGAATTCCAATGATATGTATGGTATGAGGGAATAGCTTCAGTCTGCCCTTGATGATCTTGAGCAATCTCACTCTGAAGTCAACTATTGCAAGTATGAGGTTAACCAGTGTTGTCATTGATGTCAACATACTCATATTGCATTGATAAGAAGGATTGGATGAGCTGTGTGCTGAGGTTATTGAGGAAATCAGTCTCAATCAGGAACAGTGAAGAACAGCGATGAGAAGAAGGCAAAAGAACTCAATCGGTTGAGTATCAGAGGATGCGGATTAAAGGGTTTGTAGATATGAGTCTTGAGATGTTCTAGTCAAGATTTCAGAGGTCCACATGAAGATATGAAAACATGATTGATCAAGTAGAACCGGTTCCGAGAGCTGCTCTGGAGTGACAGAGTGCTACAAAAAGGTCCGGTGAGATCCGGAAGTGCATTGTCCTATTCTGCAGATTGGACAGAGTGTTTGGGATGTCCTTGTGATGTGTCATCTCAATTGGTACTTAGTTTGGAGGTCTGAAAGCACCTTTTTCAGTATGACAGTGGCGATAGACTATGTTCTTGAAGTTCCAGATGAAGAAAAAAAGAATTCTAATAACTAGAGGAAGTGCTGATGTACCTGGTCATTCAGTCAAGCTTGTGAAGGTTCTTGGATCATGTTCAGGTTGTGTTGTTGGTCCGCATTAGTGTTAGAGCTTGGAATTGGAGATATTCTTCCAGATGAAGATGTTCTTGTTCAGACTGGCCAACCGGATGAGTTATTCATCTTGCAAATGTTCTTATGGATGATTGCCGACTTAGATGATTGTTCCTAAGTTGATGCCTTGTATAAATAAAGGTTTGTGAATTCATTTCGAAGTGTGTCGTGGAGCAAATAAGTGTGGTATAGCGAGAGAGCGAAAGACAGAGCAGGTGTGTCTCGGGCTTAAATGGAACTGATCCAGACATGGTGAAGATGTCATTCTCTAGTTCAAGTTTGTAATACTTATGATCTTATAGACAGTGTGTCTCTTGTAGGCAGTGTGCCTCTTTGTGAGTAGTGTGCTCGAGCAGTGAGCCCTGACTGGCATGTGCCATCCATTTTTCTTATTCTTCTAACAGAGAATAATCCTTGGGTTAATCACCCTGTGGTTTTTCCCTTAACCGGGTTTTCCAGGTCAAAATCTTGGTGTCTAATGTGTTGATGTTTATCTGCTCTGGTGTTCTTGCTTTATGCTTTGATGAATGGTTAATTGATATGCTGTTAACTAACAAAGTAGATTCAAGTGTTTGAAGTAGAAGCAAGTTTTTGCACAACTGATTCACTCCCCCCCTCTCAATTGTGTGCCCTAGATCTAACATCAACAACTTGAGGGAAGGACTCAAACAAGCTGATGATTTCATAAATGAACTAAAGGAGAAACTGAGTATCTCTATGAAAAAGAGAAAGGAACTTCTTCAGCAATTAGTAAGTCAAAGTGAAGCCAATGATACTAATGAAGATCTCAATGAGAAGAACAAATTATGTGAGAAGCTGTCAAAAGAGGTCATTATGGTAAGACATGAAATGGAATCAGGGGTTATGAAATTCACCCAAGAAATTGAAGAGAAAAGAAAGACTAAAGATAATCTAAAACAATCTCTCAAGGAGAAGTCAGAAGACTACAACAAAATGGATAGAATAATCAAGCATTTGGAATCTGATCTTGAAAAAGCTAGAGATAATGAAGAACAACTTGAGAATCAGATTGACACCCTAAAAAGGGATCTTCAAATAGCTAATGAATACAAAGAGAAATTCAAGATAAGCTTTGCTCAGCTTGAAGTTCTTCTTGAAAGCCAAAAGAGGGTAGATGACAAGCAAGGCTTGGGGTATGAGAATGGTGAAAGCTCGGGATCCAGTCAGAAGAACTCTAGATCAGGAAATCCAAGGAACAGACCAAGAAGACCTCTGGTAAGGCAACCAAATGCTCAAAGATATCCATCCTTCAATGGATACTGCCACAATTGCAATAACTTTGGTCATAAAGCAAATCAGTGCAGAAGAAGAATGAATTAGACTAATTCATCCTTCTCCAGACAATGTTTTAATTGCAAAAGGTATGGTCACAAATCTCATGAGTGTAGAAATATGCAAATAAACAATTCATTCAATGGTAGATGCTTTGCATGCAATAGAATGGGACATATGGCTAATCAGTGCAAATCAAGAGGATATCAGTCAAATATGCAAAGAAATATTGTTTGCTACAATTGCAATAGATCTGGTCATATTGCCAAATTCTGCAGAAGTAAGAATCGAGACAAAAAGGGTCTGATGCATCATAATCAAAACCAAGACAAAGGAAAAGGAAAAGTGAATGCGGATGAAATTCAAAGGGAGATGAACAAGATTTGGGTGAAGAGGAGTACAAAAAATGTTGAGGATGGATCTGCACCAGAATCTGGTGCTGATATCCCTTCCAGAAACTAAATAGATGAGCTCTAGCTTAGGGGGAGTCACAAAAGAAAACAGGTTCCCCCAGCCAGTCAATTGGTGCCTGAAATTAGCACATGGAAAGTTGCGGATTAAAGGGTTCTCAGAAAAACATCTAAATAAGCCTTGGTAAAGATATGGAAGATCTGCAAGAAATTTAGAAGAGGTTAATCTTCCAAGAATGATCCGGTTTAACAGTCATCCGGTAAGAACAAGATTTTCACAGTTAGATCCGGTATGATTCAAATTTGAGGTATCTTGATCTGCAGATAAATGGAATGATTGGAGAAAGGTAGATAGATTGCCAATATTCACTGAGAATAACTCTAAGTGCATATTAGTAATCTAGAAAGATCTCTCAGGACAAGGAGAACAAAGCAACCAGAATAACTTAAGTTGTGCATTTATTACAATGGAAAATTAGGGTTTTCACATAAATATAAGGGTTCTTTTGTTCATCATTTGCATATTTACATTTGAGAAGAAGAGAGAAGGAGCTCTATAACTAAAACCTCTCAAAGATCAACCACAGAAGTCGATTCATCTTGCAATCTGATCTAGGTCATATCGTGAACCCTAGAAGCATAAAAGCTATTTTTCTCTCTTGAAATCTCTCTCTGAATCTTTGAAAGATGGATACTCCAAATGTTGTGAAGATCATTGATAGGCCGCACCCAAAATTTAGAAAACATCCTTATAAATCCCTAGAAACTGATCCCCTAGGCGCATTTTCTAGCATTCCACATGCATGTAGAAGATATTAGGGTTTACATACATGCAAACATTGAAGAATTTGGGGAATCCAAACTGATGGATATCTACCACAAGGAACTGTTAGATGAATCACTTGAACTTAAACCCCAATACAAGGGCATCCGGGATAAGCATTTCAGTCAGTGCATCCATTTCCCCTGTTTTGCAGAAGATGAGTGGGTCCAGTATGTTTTGAGCAGAGTGCATGACAACTTCATGTGGTTGAATAGACCATTTAAGATCACAAAAGATGCTATTAGAGTGGTAACCAGTTTGCACTCATCTGGATGGTTACCTATTCTCAAATCGGTCAAAAACCAAACTGTGAGTGAGGCTATCGAATCAAAATTTGACAAGAGAGCAATGACAATAGAAGATATCATTGATCTGGATGTCAAGTTTTCCTCCATGATAATTGGTTACAAGATATATCACTCCAGCAGGAAAAATTCAGTACCCGGAACTACGATTTACATTGCTTATTAGATGCTAAGAGAAAATGTTGACTATGATCTTTGTGAGCTTCTCTTGAATCAATTGTTGGAGAATTTGCAGAAAATAAAGAAGGATAAAAAGAATTCATGCAAGTATGGTGGCTTGATACTTTGCCTATTCTTCTATTATATGAATGAGCTACCCAGAACTAATGGCTGGATATGGCAAAATGACAGACCTATTGCCATACAAATCAAGGATTATATGTATGGGCTTGGTGATGCCAAGACACAAAATACAGCTTTGTGGGGTTACTTCAAAAACTTCCAAAGCATGATGCAGGCTAGAGAAAGAATCCCTCAATCTTTGGTTGAGAAATACAAGGATACAGTGTGCTTTATGGTAGACACTGATCAATGCCTAATGGAGGCAGTGGAACCAAGAACAGTATGGATCATGCCAATGGGGTATGAGGTTGATGAAAAAATCCTAGAACTGCATATCCAACATCCGCTGAGTAAGCCTAAGGACCCTAAGGCAGAAAGGTTTGGAACCTACCAAGAGCTGAGTGTAAAAGTTCACGTTGAACTTAGACAACCTGAGATCAAGAGAAAAGTAAAAAGGGAAGTAGAAGAATTCACCAAGAGGCATGGAATATCAAAGGAGGCAGTTGATGCCAACAGAGAGAAGATGGAAAGGGCAGAGAAAGAAAGTGCTCAGGTGCAAGCCCCCTCCTGGACCAAATCCTCCAGAAGCTCTACACCTGCCACCTCTAAGAGCCAAAAAGCATCAAAACTGGAAGCCCAGACTTCCGGAAAGGGAGAGAAGAGAACAAAGAAAAAGGCCACAAGGTCCTATACGAGTTAGAAGAATGATGAAGAAACTGAGATTGATGAAGAAATCAAGAAAATGAAGAAGAAGAAGAAAACATCCAGTGAACCCTCTACCGGTTATAGCAAGGAAGAAGAAGTAGAAGAGTTTATTGAAAGGCCTACTCTATCCATTGATGATGTAGTCAAGGCAGTTACTGTGGATGGAAATCTGCAACCAATGACAGAATTCTATGATGAGTATAATGACGCAGATAAAAAGATCTTGGAAGAAGCCACAGTTAAGTACTTAAACATATATAATAAGACATTTATTGAAATCATCTCTCTAATTCCCAAAAGTTTAGAGAAGGAACTTGAAATGAGAAAGGAGAATGCAAAGGCAAAGGACCTGGAGATCTGGGAACAAATAGCTATTCAGCTTTATCCCTCCATCACTCCAAAACAAATGAGCATGATTTTCAAAGATTGCAAAGATGAGTTCCGAAGCAAAGCCAGAATGAATAAGCTTATGCTCGGAGAGACTGATTAGGTAGCCAAAGAGACTGAAGACATCCTCAGAATGCCTATAAAAGATTCAATATTCCTGTTATAGAGGACTTAGGTGATGAACCCTCTGTCATGGATGATGAAGGACTCAGTACATCAAAGGAAGATCCTACAGAGAAAAATGCAGAAGAATCAAAAGAGATAGGTGAGGAGAAAACTAAGGACCTAGATTCCTCTATTCTGGAAGAGGAAGTCCAAGAAGAAGTGAATATCTCTCATCCGAATTCCCCTGCAGACTCTAAATCTAAAGGAGAAGAAAGAATAGAGGAGAAAACCAGTCAAGAAGAAGAAGTAAAGGAAAGGGGAAAAGACCAAACAGAGAAGACCCCGGGAGACAGTTCTGAGACTGCAGAAGGGAAGAAGACTCTGTCTCCGGCAAGAGACACTACAGAAACTATCAAAGATTTCTTGAGCAAAGAGATGATGGAAATTGATGAACCGGAACTGCTTCAAGGACCATTCAATTTTGATTCCCTCTCCCCGGTTCAAACAATGAAGATAGCATCCTTTGCCCAAGCAAAGGCAAAAGAAAAACTTAAGAAGTCTCACATGGAAGACTGTGAGCTGATTGAGATTGCATCGAGTGTATTGGAAAAGATCATGCCATCCTTCCAGAAGGATCTTTCGGCCTCTTCATCCGGTAATCTCAAATCTCTTGTTAATACTATTAGCACACATTTTGATTCCTTAGAGAAGTCAGCAGAAGAAAAGGTCCGGAAGGAGTTTTTGGGAAAGAGATTCTCTGAAGTACAAGGGCTAATAACAAATGATAGGAGAAATTTGGATATTGGAATAAAGAGCCTAGAAAATGCTCTTAAAGATGGTGGTGATCTATACAAATTTTGTCTATCTTGGTCCACCGTAACAGCAGACATCACCAAGAAGGTGAAAGAACAAGAGAGCAAACTATCAAGTTTATCTCAAAGTTTTGATCCTCTCACCTCTTCCATAATAAATCAAGAGTGTCAGACTATTGCAGTCATAAATGAAATAAATAAGCTCGAGAAGGAGAAGAAAAATAGAATAAGCAAGTTAAGTGAACTTAGAGGGATAATTATCCCTAAATTAGAGGCCATGCATGAGGCCCTATCTGATGCTTAGACCACAGTGCAGACCAGTGATCCGACAGATATAAAGAGGGCAGAAGATTTTGCATTCCTGTTGAGTGGTCACATCTCAATTTTGGACAGGATGAAGCAGAGTTGCCAACAGAATTCATCCAGTTGAAGACAACTTTTGCAGATATACTTCAGTTTATGTAAGTATAACATGTATATATACTTATGCGGCTAAGTATAGTTAGATTTTTGAGAATTTTGGTGTGCAGATTCTACCCTTTGCCATTGATGTCAAAGGGGGAGTGAGTAGTAGTGAAAAATGTCGAATCTAGCTAAGGGGGAGCTCCGATAAAATGTACATTAGAACAGAGCATCAGCCAAGGGGGAGTGTAGTGTGACACTTAGTCATTTTTCACTAAGTGTTGCCATCAATGCCAAAGGGTGAGATTGTTGGAAAAGACACTGTGTGGCTTCATGAGTGTTGTCATTGATGGAAACAAAGTCCATCCCACACATCCGCAGGACATGGTGTGTCTATACCAGAAGTCAGATTGAAGAGTATTTTGGTCCGGTGACCAAGAACAGAGCATGTAGTAAGGTCCAACAATCAGGTCCGGATCTCTTAGAGGAAGTATTTTAGTAAAGTGAGGACTTGGGGAAGTCAAGAGGAGTACCATGACTAAAATATTCCAGAGTTTGAGCCTCCGGTAATGTAAGAGTGAAAATATATGAACACTTAAGTGTTGGGTTCCTATTTGGCAAAGTAGACTGAGGAAGAACTGATGGGCAGAGCTTCAGACCTTAATTCGGATGAGATATTGATGGTAATCAAGTTTCTTAAGGGATCATTCATGATTGAACGACATGATTGATGACTTCTATAAGCATCTCTTTGATATGCATCACTTGGTAAGCAAGGATTCAACTGACAGACCAAAGTTTAGAAAAATATTGAGTATTCCGGATGCCAACTAGAAAGATGTTGAAATCCTTTGTGTGGATATATATACCAGATGGATTTCGATGAGAAGGTGTAAGTGGTGTGTTGTGAAGTGTGAAGAAAAGCATAGAGCGGTGTGGAAGCAATAATACAGGTCTGGTATGTGACAAGACAGCAGCACCAAAGAAGAGGAAGAATGAAGTGCTGTAGATTAGTGTATTGAGCCTAACCAGAACTGAACCTCGGCATATGTGGATGCTTCTCATTAGTTCAAGTATCTTGTTACTTTCTTTATATCTTGTAGACAGTGAGTCTCTTGTAGGTAGTGAGCCTCTTGTGAGCAATGTGCTCGGGCAGTGAGCCCTAATTGGCAAGTGCCATTTTGTACTTCTATTCTTTTAACAGAGAATACAACCTTGGGTTAGTCACCCCATGGTTTTTCCTTTAATAGGGTTTTCCACATCAAAATCATTGTGTTATGTGTATTGATCTTGTTTCTACTTTCATGGTTATGGATGCTTATTTGTTTTGACACTGCACTAGTTGTTAAATAAGAGTAGAAAGTTAAATTAATTAAGATAACTGATTCACCCCACCCTCTCAGTTATCAACATACCTTCCTCCTCATATCTTCAAAAAGAAAAGAACCCACAACATCTTCAACTTTCAAGACAATAGAAGTACTCCCAATCACCATAACCAAAGAATCCAATGAATTAGGCAAAGAACAAAGCATGATCTAACATCTCTCCTCATCCATTTTTACACCAATTGATGCCAATTGATCCACCAACATATTGAATGCTTCTAGGTGGTTTGCAATTAGTCCTCCCTCTTCCATTCTCAAGGAATACAATTTCTTCCTCAAGAAAATCTTGTTCACTAAAAATTTGGCTTGATATATCTCACCAAGTTTCTTCCATAGTTTCTTTGCATAGGGCTCTTCATGGACATTGATTAAAACAGAATCTGTTAGGCACAATCTGATTAGACCCTTGGCTTTACAGTCCATAATATCATATGTAGCAGCTAAAGTAGCATCTATGGGCCTTGAAACATTCTCATCAATAGCATCCCACAGATCTCGATCAATTAACAGATCCTCCATCTTCAACTTCCACATCTCAAAATTCTTACCATAAAAATTTTCTACCTTTATCCTCCCTAATGTGCTCTCCACCTAAAACTTCCTACAACAAGATCACAAAGTATCTTCTTCAAAAGCTCCCACTCAAAACTGGATTAGTTCAAAAAACCCAAAAACTCACAACTGAATCCAAAGGTGATCAAGCTTTGATACCACTTGTAAGGAAGCTAAGGTAGCGGAACAACTTCCTAGACTAATCTTGAGGAGAGGGATATACAAAACTTTTCAGATCTTTATAATAGTTATAGGAATAAACACAAATAGAAATTATACTATAGTATAGTAATTATGTGGGGAAACCCTTTTGGGAAAAAACCCCACTCCAAAGCCACCCAATATATTATTCAGGAATCAAAAAGATTACAATATAGTTACAGAACAAGATTTCACAGGAGTATAACCAACGACAGATCCAAAGGCAACTCAACATCTATAAGACTCTTACACACAACCTCTATCTCAAGCTCCTGATATATAGGAGAAACAATATAGTAAACCGTCAACGGTAATTACAAAACCATGAGCCAAAACCACCCAAAAGTGGCACCCAAATTATCTCCAATCAAAGATGCCTTGTGATGTTCCAAATCACACACCAACATGTGTAACTCTCCCCTTTACAACGCTTTTAAGTGTCCAACATGTTTTCACATTTCCCAAAATAGGAGGTCCAACTTCCAGAGGCCATAACTTTTGATCTAAGTGTCCGATTGATGAACCGTTTGATACGTTGGAAAGTTTGTGAATAGATCTATCAAGATATAATAGACTTTTTCATTTATGACAACTTTCGAGGTATTTAGGGACCTCTAAGTGCCTCAAATATGAGTTTGAAACTTTTTTTAGGAGTTTTAAAAAATATAAACTTCAATATCTTGCAATTCAGGTGTGATCTTGAGTCGAAACTCACTCAAGATGTTTACTTGGCAGTTTCGCACCTTTTGGTAAAATTCTATGTCCATCTGTGCTCAAATGTAGAGTTACTAAAAATAGTAAGCCCTACCATTTTTAGCCCCTTTTAGAAACTTTGAAAGTTCTAAACCATTCTTCAAGATAAAGGGTATTCAAAAATACCAAAATTGGGAAGAATAGAAACCTTTTATAGTCACAAGTTTGAGACACCTTTCCTAACACTAACGTGGCATGCAAGCCAGCAATAAGGTCTTCATACTCAGCAATATTATTGGTACAGAGAAAGGTGAAATGGAAAGAAAGGGGAATTGGTTTACCTGAAGGGTGAACTAGGATTACACCAGCTCCATAACTAGTTTGACACCTAGATCCATCAAAGAATAAGTCCCATGGATGATCATCATCCATGATAAGGATATGGTCATCTGAGAAGGCATCCTGATTAGGGATGGAAAAAGGAAAAGGTGCCTCAGCTAGATGGTTAGCTACAACTTGTCCTTTAATGGCCTTTTGGGAGAAATTTTAGGTCAAACTCTGTAAGCAACATAACCCATTTAGCGACGGCCTAAGAGATCTATCTTAGAAAAGAGATGCTTAAGAGGATCAAACATAATGAAAACATGCATTTCATCATGGAGAAGTTAATGTCTAAGCTTATTCATCATGAATATGAGAGCTAGACATTGTCAACTCTAATACTGTATAATGAGTTTCATAATCTACTAGGGTTCAGCTGATGTAATAAATAGCATGTTCCCTACCTTCATCATCATGTTGGGCTAACAAAGCCGCTAAAGCATGAGATGAAGTAGAAGTATAGCTAAGAAAAGGATCTCCCGTAATGGTTGGGATGATGATAGGAGGATTAGCCAGATAGTGCTTAAGGTCTACAAAAGCCTTCTAGAAATCTGCATTCCAATCAAAATGGACATTCTTTTTAAGACGATGGGTGAAAGGAAGAGTTTTTGAATTGGCAGTTGTCAAATAAAGCAACAAATAGCCTAAATTTTGCCTTGTAAACTATGAAGTTGAGAATTTTTTTTTAGGGAGGCATATTCACAATTGCATCAATTTTGTTCGTATATACCACGATGCGAGACTATAAACCCAAATAGCTTGTCAAAGTCAACTCCAAAGACACACTTATGAGGGTTTAAGTGCATGTTGTAGAGGTGCATGTGTTCAAAAATATGACAAAGATTGTGTACATGATCTTGGCGCAAAACAGATTTGGCCAAGATGTCATCAACGTTATCCTCTAGAATGTTGTGAATAAAATTGTGAAAGATTAGGGTCATCATGTATTGATAAGTTGCTCCAACATTCTTAAGACCAAACAGCATGACCACGTAACAATAATTTCCTCATGGTGATGTAAAGGTGGTTTTAGGTTGATCTTCAAGGTTAATTAGAATCTGATTATAACCTGAAAAACCATCCATGAAGGAGAGTAAAGCATGACTAGTCGTAGAGTCAACTATCATGTCAATGTTTGGAAGAGGGAAATCATCCTTCAAGGATGCTTTGTTTAAATCATGGAAGGTGATACAAATCCAAATACGGTTTTCAGGTTTAGCAACAACAATATTATTGGACATCAAAGGTGAATAGTCAATTAGGGGGATAAAACCAACTTGTAAAAGCTTTTCTATCTTAGTCTTGACCATTAAGGAAACCTTGGGGTTTATTTTGTGTTTTTTTGTTTCACTAGCTAGGCATCAGGATATAGCACAATGTTATGGACCATAACTTTGGGATCTATACCAGGCATATCTACATATTACTAGGAAAATAATTTAGGAAATTCACACGAGAGAGATGAATGTGTTTGTTGCTCTTTCGAGAATAAACATTGTCCAATTTGTATGACTTTGTCGTTATTTCAAGGGTCCATCGAGACATCAATAGTATCTCCAATGAGGAGAGTGCTACGGTCTGGAGGGATAGATGAAGGATATCCTTATGAACTGGAGGATGAGAGGATATCATCAGACAAGTCAATGGATTCTCCAAAATATACTTTTACATTTAGATAGAAGGGGAGCCCACGATTGTGATGATATGTCGACATATGCTCATAGACCCCAAGGAATTCAGCAAGGGCTTCATTAATGGAGAAAGAATCAAGAGGAAGATGTGGAGAATCAAAATCTTGAGATATGAGTTCAGGATAAACCAGGGGAAGAGAAGAACTTAAAGAAGCAGAAATCATATTAACATCAAGATAATCCCAATAAAAGGTTACAGAGGGTCGATGAGGATGGTATCCAAGACCCATAGAAGAGTAAAGTAGATTAGACTCGAGAGGGATCTTGATACCTTGTTCCTTTTTACCACATCTGTTTCATTTATAACCAATATTAGTGATAATATGAAAGCCCCGACCATAATGGGATTGCATGTCCGTAAAAGAGGGAGGATCCATGTGTGTGGCATAATCTATACAAGTGTATTCACACGTATTCTTAAGAGAAGAAGAGGAAGAAATTTGTTCTGATGTAGAAGACTTATATAGAGATAAGGAATTAGAAGAATTCTTTGAAATATCAAGATGAGGGGGGTTGAGTTTATACTCTCCAACAAAGGAGGGTGTAAAGTCTAATAACCCCCAATCATCACCCAGACACGCATTTAGGGATGAGTCAACACCATGGTCAACCTCTTGGGTAGGGGTTGAGGATGAGGAATCGTCTTTAGTAGAAGAAGATGGAATGAGATTATGAAAGGTAGGAGAAATATCAATCTGAGTAACAGAATCCATTTTCTAACAATAGTGCATAAAATCTAGATCAACTTTGATCATATAAGTTTTTTTTTCATAGAAAAATTTAATTGAACCATGCAAGGTAGACGGGAATGCACCCATAGTGTGAATCCATGGTCTACCAAGAAGGAGATTATAGGATAATGCCCTAGGCATGACATGAATGAGAGTAGGTAAAGTGATTGGGCCCAACTCAACTGGTAAGATGATCGTACCCAATGTTTGTCTACCAATGTTATCAAAGCCACAAATAGAAAGAGTAGCAGGGGAGATCAAAGACACGTATCAATATAATACAAAGTAACAGGTCTACTCCACAAATGTTGAGACCTGAACCATTGTCAATAAGCGTACGCTTGACTTCAAAATTATTAATTCCAACAATAATGAGCAAAGAATCATTATGCTTTTGCACCTCCAAGGAAGGTAACTCATATTGTTGAAATACGATATCATTAGAATTTGTGTAAATACAATATAGTGAGGCAGCGACATCATTCAGTCAGGTAGAAGATGTGATAGGGATCTTCTATAGGGATTCTTGGAGCATATAATGGTAGACTAGTAAAGTCTGAACAAGCTCCCAAAGAGAGATCTTAGCACGAGTAGCACGAAGTTGCTCTACAAGGTTGTACTCTATTAGGGACTTATGGGACAAACGAGGAGTTGGAGGTAAAATAGGTGAAGTCAAAAGGGAAATAGTAACAGATACATTCTGATTATTTTTTCAAGTATTGTAAGTGTAGGCCACTACATGATAATGAGGGGACACTGACACATTTAGTGTGATAAACTTAGCAATTTTTGCAAATTAATCAGCAGGGTGGGGTGTGTTTTTAGCACCCTGCATAGTGATTACTAGTTTAGAGTTGGTTTGTAGTTTAGAATGAAGATGCACCACAATCTTGGGTTTCATAGGCTCTTGTGTAGAAATGGAAATGTACATTATATTGATCATTTGTGTAGAAGGAATTTGTTTGGGTTTAAAAGAGGAAGATTTAACATGGATGAAATCATCTAAGACTTCATCTAGCATATCAAAATACTTTCTACTGAAAGGTTTATCGAAAGCAGTAAATGTTTGGAGAAAGAGATCCAACATTGTCAAATTCTATTTTCTCCCAAACAACAAAAGTTTACAATAGAAGAAGAAGGGATATGCTAGTGAATGCAGTTGGGTTCACCAAAATGTAACGTCTAAAATTTGAAATCCAATCTAAACTAGAGCAATCAAATTCTACACATACATTAGGACCTAACCAGCTTCTACAAAGATTATTCTATTGTTGTCCAATCTAGAAGTGAAGATCAACCCAACTAGGTCTAATTTGATTCTACACTTAGAAACTCAACAATCTCAATAAGGAGAAACTCTAAGGAATAATAGAAAATTTGCAATTGCCAAAATTCAAGAAATGTTTTTACAAAAATGATAGCAGAATAGAAAATAGGAATAAGAGAACCTAGCACCAAAGCAAGGAAGCCTCAGCATCAGATGCCTCCACGTCATGAGGACATCTCCGCGTAGAGTTGTCATCTAGGTAGTATCAAAACTTCAAAAGTCTATATTTGTACAGTTGAACGGTAGTATGTAGAATCACCTAGTTTGCATAGAAGCCAAAATGAGTGCCCAGTTATAACATTTATCAAGAAATCATATGAATAACACACTTGATAAAGAAAATAAATATGAAGGAGAGGAAAGAAATAACAAGCTCACGGGCATTTGAATCTTTTCCCACAACATGTATGCTACAAAACACCAAGGAAAATTGTTGGGTTGTTTGGGAGCGTGCCCCTTGTTTCGGTCTTCCAACCTCCACGAACAACCAATGGAATAGCAAAAGAGTGTGCTCATATCCTATGTGCATCTAGGAATTAAGAGTAGTGAAAATAAAACTAAAAGTATTATCCCTGGTCTATGGGGAAATACCCTAGTGTGTGTATGGTAAAACAGGTGGTGGTCTACACCACAAACATTTGCCAAAATGTAAATAATGTAAAGTAAATATAACACAACCTCAAGATAACACTATTTCCTATCAAAAGAATAGTGTGACCAGGTTTTTAACAACACAGAGAAGGCTACAAGCTCCTTGAGAATTAAAGTTGCATATAGATGGCTTCAAAACCCTTGAAAGAGAGCCTCAAATCTTGAAATGAAGATGTTGCAACCTTGATGAGCATCCACAAACACGAAGATCTTATGAGCAAACCAAGAGAGCCAACTTGTCAAGCAATCTGCTGCAACTTCTAGGAAATTTGCTTGAAATTTTATATCTGTATGTGAGAGAGACCTGAGAGCTTCAAAATCCAAGAGAGAGGTCCTTTTTCCCCATCTTGCCCTTTTGCATGCCAAGAGGGAATCTGGAAGAGTCAGGTATGCTACAGGGACCATTTTTGTCACTTGAGTGTTACCTATGATGGAATCCAGGGAATGACCGGGAGAAGCAACGTTCAAAAGTTTGAAATATTCAGGGTGCCAGCATGGCGCAAAGACGTCTGCGCATAGCACTCACGTCATGGGAATATTCACTCAAATTTTTCATGTGTTCTCAAAAAATTATAATAATCAAATGCTTGATGTGAATTTTGGTAAATCTCAGTGATGAGGAAAAATAGGCCAAAGTTTAGGTTAAGTGACCCTAAAACATGCTACGGGCATCGACGCTAAAGTAGGAGAAAACATATCGTGAAATTGCGAGGGTATGCAATCTTATACACTACACTTTGTAAATTTCTTTTACATTCTATTTGTAAAGTCTCACTAGTTCTCCATTGTTCATTGGACACTGCCAAAAAACATTTCATGGACCACCACCCAGGCTTTGACCAACCAATGCCTAAATGGATACTACAAGTGTTGCCACTAGGAAATAATGTCGTCGCACTGCTTTAGGAGGCACCACCAATGGGTGCCACTCCACCCAAGCAGCACCACCAACGCCCCACCATGGGCATCACTCCACCCAACATGTGGCACTCTACCCCACCTCCACCCCAGTGCCATCGTGGCACCACCTCTACCCCACTAGCCACGGATGTAACCACTACTATGGCCACCAAGCTCTATTTTTGCACTCGTAAAGGGGGACTTTTTTCTTTTTACAATAACTAGCACCCAAGGAGTAAGTTTTTTAACTTCTTATAGGTGATAGAAAGATGGTTTCGAGCAATTCTTCATTATGTAATTATTTTTTCCCCATTTTTCTATAATTTTCTAAGGTTTGCCTTTGAAAGTCATGTTTTCCCTCTTTTTTCAATATTTTTTGACAAGGCCTAATTTTTGCACAGGTTATCAAAATTTAGCAAATGGTTTTTTGAAATTTATCAAAAAAGACAAGGAATCTAGCGGTACATGTACCTTTTTTTCCTTGGAATGCATATTTTCCTATAAATTTCTAAAATCGCCATGTGTTATAAACACTCAATTTAGTCTTCCAATTTGCACAAATTGTACTCAAAACTTGTATTTTTTCTTGGGGCATTTTTACAACATTATTTGTTTTGGGGGGGCTTTTATTTTATGTTGTAATTTTTTTTAGTGTTGTAAGGCATGTATGAACTATGTATTCTTGTGGTCAGCTCATGATATAAACTAAATCATCTTTTTTTGGACACACGTAAGAACTCTATAACAACACATTTGTTTGTAAACACTAAAATAAAGTGCCAAACCTATTTTGTGTTTTTGAGGGAATTTATGTACATCATATTGTGTTATTTTGTACTCGTGTGCTATTTTATAAAGTGCCATGGGGTTTGTGTGTGTTCCTTGTTATTTTCCATCACAACTTTGTATGGTGAATGTTCCTCCATGAAAATGAAGAATTCAATATTCTAGCCTCATGCATGTGTGACTTGTTAGTTGCACACCTCTTCATTTGCCTATACATCATATTAGACGTGATGTTGCATCACTTTGTACACCTTTGTGCCATAATTCAATTGATCTACCAATACCCCTCCCTTGTCAGCATTATGCAGTTATCACATGGTTATGCTAGTGCTTCTTTGGTTTCACTTTGGAGTGAGTTATGTATCCAATTTTACTTCCTACATACTAGGTAAATGCATCAACTAGTTACCCATGCATTTCGGTGAGATGGAACACATACCACATAGACACTCTTACACTAATATTTATGGAGGTAACCTTCTACCTTTTTCAATTGATCAATATTTGTGAGATTCTAGTACTTTGTAGAGAACCACATGCACATATAGTAGTGTCGATGGGGTCACTCATGGGGTCACTTTGGAGGGTTAATCAATTGTCTACTCCTACCTTCCTTCTTCCTCCTTGTTCTACTTAAATACAAGGAGCCTCTTTGTATTTTGTAAGCTTCACATTTTCACTCATTCATATGATAGTTTGGCTTTTCATTGTGCATATTCTTGTTTGTGGAAGGTTGTAATCTTGCAAGTTGATCTTGGATACTCCAGCATTGTATCAAAGCAAGTTTGTGAATCCCTTCCCAATTTTTAGCCCTATCATCGGTGCAACGCAGAGCCAAATGAACATAATCGTTGAGTCTAGAAGGCCCAAGATAGCTGAGATTTCTTGTCATTTCTTTGATTTTGGACATAGGTGATTTTTTAATTCTTTGGAGGGGGTTGTACTTGCACCATAAAAATTTCATACGACCGTACCTATATAGATCACAAAATAAAATATCAACTCAATTTGGATCGATGATTTGGTGCAAGGTTGCTCTAGTTCATTTTTGTGTGGCTCAATTTGAAGGTTTTCTAGTTCATTTGGTGTTTGAATCTCAAAAAATGAGATGTATACACTGTGTACATGTCAAAAATCTTAGAGGATATGTATGGATGTCATCATGAAAGAAACATTGGTTTTGATGTATCCATGGGAAAAGAAGGTAAATTGAGGGTTTCAGTTTTTGTTGACTGGTTTAATTGCCACCACATCATCCATAATCCTCCATGGCTCCTTCAAATTATCCATGGTACATTCAAAACTACCTACATCAGGCATTTTCTTTATAAATTTCTTTTGCATTCTATTTGAAAAGTCTCGCTAGTTCTCCATTGTTCATTGGGCACCGCTGACAAATATTTCATGGAGTGCCATTGGGACTTTGACCAACCACCACCCAAGTGGCTTCTACAGGTGTCCCTATCAAGATAATCCACCTTCACTACTGGTAAATCACACTATCATTCTACTTCAAGAGGTGCCACCAGTGGGCACTACTCTACCCCACCTTCACTACTGGTAAATCACACTATCATGCTACTTCAAGAGGTGCCACTAGTGGGCACTACTCTACCCCACCTCCACCCTAGTGCCACCATGATACCACCTCCACCCTGCTAGCCACCAATGGAGCCACTTGTGTGGCCACCAAGGCCTATTTTTGCACTTGTAAAATGGAGATTTTTTTCTTTTTGTAATAACTAGCACCCGGTGAGTTAGTTTTTTGACTTCTTATAGGCAACAGAAAGCTAGTTCCAAGAACTTCATCATGGTGTAATAATGTTTCCCCCTTTTGCTCTAATTTTCTAGTAATAACCTCCAAAAGTCATATTTTCCCTCTTTTTTCAACATTTCTTCGACAAGGCCTAACTTTTGGCCCATGTTAAAATTTAGCAAACCTTTTTTTAAAATTTATTAGAAAAATGCAAGGAATCTAATGCTACATGTAGTTTTTTTCCTTAGAATGCCAAATAGTCAATTTAGGCTTCCAATTTACACAAATTGTACTCAAAACTTATAATTTTTTTTTGGGGGGGTGGGGGGCATATTTACAGCATTATTTGTTTTGGGGGGCTTTCGTTTTTAGTTTTTTGTAAATAAAAATTAGGGTTATAATGCATGTATGAACTTTATCTTCATGTGTTCATCTCATGACAAACTAAATCATCCTTTTTTTGGACACTTGTATGAACTTTAGAATAGCACATTTGTTTGTAAATGCACCAAAAGAAAGTGCCAAACCTATTTTGAGATTTTGGGGGGGATTTTTG
Source organism: Cunninghamia lanceolata (assembly GCA_027924645.1). Lineage (NCBI taxonomy): Eukaryota > Viridiplantae > Streptophyta > Pinopsida > Cupressales > Cupressaceae > Cunninghamia > Cunninghamia lanceolata. The sequence goes on along the minus strand of BSBN01000424.1, from coordinate 4,757,415 downwards.
CACATCATATTTTGTTATTTTTTGCTTGCACTATTTTATGAAGTGACATGGGGATTGTTTGTGTTCCTTGTTATTTGCTATCACAACTTTGTCTAATGAGTGTCCCTCCATGACAACAGAGAATCCAACATTCTAGCCTTGTGCATGTGTGTGTCTTGTTAGTTGCACACCCTTTTCAATTGCCTATACATCATATTGGACATGATGTTGCATTCTTTTGCACACCTTTGTGCCACATTTGAGTTGATCTACCATTACCTCTCCCTTGTCAACATTATGGGGGTATCACATGATTATGCTAATGCTTCCTTGGTGTCACTTTGGAGTGAGCTATGTATCCGGATTTAGTTCCTATAAATTATGCAAATGGAATGGATGGTTATCCATGCATTTAAGTGAGATGGAACACATACCATATAAACACTCTTGCATTCCTATTTATGGAGGCAACCTTCTACCATTTTCAATTGATCAGTATTTGTGAGACTTCACTACTTTGTAGAGAACCACATGCACATATAGTAGTATCGATGGGGTCACTCATGCAATGTTTTTTTGTCTCTTTGATCATAGTACCATCATCATTTTTTAACTACACAAATTGTTTTGCCTTGTTGCCATATATGAATATATGGTTGAGAGTGTAATTGAGGGCACCTGTTCAATGTTTTGTGCCTCACTTATCTTGATCTACATTCATTAGAGGGTTCTTTGATTCTAGCAGAAACTAGTTCTTCAACAGATTTTATAGCTTCTACATGCTTCAAGAGTTCTTCATGTTCCTCATCTTTTAGAGACATCCTTGAGGAGGTTTATTGGTTCTTGTTCTTTGTTTTGGACAAAAGTTTTTCCCACTAGATTTTCTCCTTTTCTCTGTTTGTGAGAGATATTTTTACATGGGTACCTCATCAAGCCTTGTTATCGATACACAACCTTACATCTTTATACTTTTTATTGTTTATATTTATCCCTAAGTATCACTTAAGCGGGGGTGTTAGTGTGAACATGTTAAATTTAGCTAGCTAGTTCATCAAAGTCCTATTTACATTACACTTAAGCTCACTTAGAGAATTTTTTTACATGTGTCATCACACTTGTCCCAAGTGTGCTCACATGTGTCATTCACTTTGGAGGGTTAGTTAGTTGTCTACTCCTGCCTTCCTTCTTCCTCCTTGTTCTACTTATACAAGGAGCCTCTTTGTATTTTATAAGCTTCACATTTTGACTCATTTGTATGCTAGTTTGGTTTTTCATCGTGCATATTCTTGTTTGTGGAAGGTTGTGATCTTGCAAGTTGATCTTGGTTGCTCCAAAATAGACTAGATATTATATGTACAATAGACCTATAACATATAAATTTATGTGGAATACTATATCATCGTTGGAAAATGACAAATGTATATTAAAGGTATAATTAATTATGGTTTTTATTATTCTTGCACCAAGAATCAACTTTATTTAATTATTGTGTTACTAACTATACCAATGATCCTATTAATACAAAATATAGATCTAGATGTCTTCAAAATATGATGTAGGTGCTATCACATGGATGGAGTAATACTTAAATAGCTATCTTCAATAGCCCTTTAATCAAAGGATGACTACAAAAGTAGCTACAAAATAATCAATGTAGCTTAGGAGATTATTGGAAGAGTTTCATCTAGTTACTAGTAAAAGTCTCACTTTATTATATGATAACCAAAGCTATTTACTCTTGCTAAAGACTCTTATTTCTATAAATAAAGTACATTGAAGTTCATGGATACTTCATTCAAGGGAGAAGTTTCCATCATAAAATTACTCTACAATTCTGTTAGATTGATTCTCAAGTGGAAGATATACTATGATCAAGAAGAACTAGACTAAGCTCCCAATAATCACCAAATAAATCCTATATGCAATATAGAACCAAACCTTTGTGCAGTACCAAATTCTCCAAATTCAAATCAATGTTTGGCTTTAAGGAGTTTCCATTGAGGGGGAGTGTGCATGACAATGACACCTCCTAGTGGCTAAACTCTGGATGTAAGACCTAAACGACATAAATAAGACCTCTAGGCATTATATGTAAGACCTACAAGCACTTTTTTATTGTATAAGTCCTTTAGGCATATTGTAATTCTTCTCTCTATAATTCTCCCACTTGTAAAAGCATTGTTTTATATAAGACCTACGAGCACTATGTAATGAACTTCGGGGAGGCTAGTTTGAAGAGTCTTGAACTCCAATAAAAGATTTATACTTGACCTCATTAAAAACATTTTTTTAAACATTGGGATTATGAATTATGACAAGATGACTTTCATGTAGTCTAGAATGAATGATCTTCATTTTAGCATATATTTCTGTCCCTGTTTATCTTTGTCAAAGAAGACTTACATTACTGGGGTACATTTTTTCTTTTATAGAAATTGGCAGGCTATGGCCCCTACTAACATTTTTTTTAATTTTATAATGCGCTTGGTAAACTTTTTAACGTGACTGGCGACACTGGTACGACATGCCCTCTGGCTCCATGTGAATGCTTTTGCCCAAAGAAATGAACTAGTGAGGCCACAACATGGGGGACCTCATCTCCTAGCAAGAACACTTCAAACCTACAAGCTCGTTAGCCCAACAGGGGTTTGAACTCTGGTGGCCGCCACTACAACTGAGCGACTTAACCACCGAACCATGCCCTTATCAGAAATGCCCCCTATTAACATTAAGGGAGAGTGTTAGAACACAATTTTATTAGAGTCATACCCTTATAACATTTATATATTGTTCTAATTTAAGGTTATAAAACCTTATGATTATTATATGCATTATAAATCATATACCTATATATTGTGCTCCCACTCTCCCTACTCCTTGCCTCTTTTAGTGGCACTATGCTCTCAAGACTGCCTAGATGGTGGCCCCAAAATCCCTGGCCCATCATCATGCTACTAGCTGATGCAATATTGTCAATTGCTTAGGGCTAATGCCTTCCCACCAAGCATCATATCCCATCATTGTTCCTTCGTCAACCACATCTCTTATGTCATCCCATTGCACTAATACCAATATGATCCAGTTGTTTGTGCCCTCCTACCTATCCACCTATGGCCCTAGAACCTAATCTCCCATACAAAACGTGCCCAAACATGTGGAAGGGTAGGGATGTCCTACTACAATCTAAACTATCTCATGACCCTATTGGGTCTATGTTGCTCGACAATGTAGTCATGCGACCCAATAATAGAGCATGGCGTTGACGTGAATCCCAAGTAGAACTTGTCCTCTCCACCCCTACATATCCAACCATGTACAGTCTCCATGTGATGTCAAATACTACCAGAACATCAATCACTCACCGGTAATAGTTGATCTCTCCTAGGTGTCTTTGTTGACCACCCTGCAAAATCCTCCATCCATAAACCACTAGCTCATTTATTGCTTGTACTTCATGCGCACCCTCTAGTTAATTGATCATAATGTGATCCCACTACAGCATTGAAGCCCTAATGCTCTTCACATCCTGGTACACTATCAGGTGTAGATACCTGCACAAGTGTGTCAACACACACAGAACTCAAGCAAACACTATACCTATCTCCACGATGTCAGCCACCATATCCAAAAACCCCATCATGAAGAACTTGTTGGTCTTGTTAGCTAGCAGCATGTTGCTAACGATCGTCACCAAAACCAACGGTACTCAATGTACCTGACCCATGCATGAGTCAATATGCAAAGTTATCCCATGCACTGACATGTACCCTCTCCTCACCAGCCACCCAAGAGATCCCTGGATGTTTATGTCTCGCTAGTATACCTAATCCCTACAAATTAGAATCTAAAGAATTTTCCACACATCCTCCAGTGTCACCATCATCTCGTTTGTCGAGAGATGAAAGGTGGACATCTTTGAGCACTATCGCTCAATCATCACCATTAGCAAGGCCCTACCTACCCAAATCTCTGGTATTTCTGCCAAGTACCTCAAACTTATTGCATCAAACCCTAGTCATCCTTGTTAAAGTATCACATCATCCCCAATACTACAAATTATCTCTCTCATGCCACCACCAAAGGAAATCTCTACACATGAAAACATGCTCATCAACCTACTTGTCAAAACCTAACCTAACAAAAACCCACCAAAACCCTCATTTTTCCTCTCGCAACCTCATCTATCCCAAAGCCATGCCCCAAACCCCCATTTTCCTCTAAAAACCTAAATTTTTCCTTCCCATGTGCTTGCACCATGCTAGCGTGTGCCTACACCACAACTAGCTTTGCCTATTCCATCATCATCTTTGCTTGTGCCAAACTTCATCTCGCCTATGCCAACTGTTATGTCATAAAAAGTTTCCCTATGACTTTTTACCTCCTAGTTTAGCTCCTAGGTACCCTTAATTTCATTATGCAAGTTTAAAACTTATCCCAGAGCAATTTCCCTCGAAACCCATGTTAAATGGGGCCTAGGGGTTCATTTTAAAGCTTAATCAAGACTCAAAAAGTAGCTTGGGACTTGGGCGCCCATGCCCAAGTCCAAACTGATTTGTCGGGACCTAAATTTTAGGATGTTGGCATAGGACCTTTAAAAAGGTTTCTTTTTGTCAGCCTTTTCAATTTAAATTATGAAAGTTTAGTGGGAATGCATATTTAAGTAGGTTTATGTCTTCATTTTGCTTCTAGTTGATTAAGGTGAACTTATGATTATCAAGAAAAGAGCATTCAAGGCATTCATTGTGTTGCAGAGCAGAATTGTGTTGTGTCTGTATGTGTTTGTTGCAGATTTGGCTTCATCAACTCATCTCCTCATGATTTGAAGGCTCTTCATCTCTATGAGGGTTTCACCTCTAAGGTGACATCTATTTGTACTTCAATCAATTTATCTTATCATTGGATTCCGCCTCTACCCTGCAAGGGCACGCACTCTATCTAACAATAGTGTTGGAAGGTTTGAATGTCATTCTGAGGCTTGACTAAGGCAAGCTCCTAAACACTACAACCCCCAAACCCCTCTCTTTATTGATAGCAAGTTACAGGAATGGGATTTGGTGGAGTGGAGTTATAGATAAGCAAAGTAGAGGATAGAGATTTAGGATCTGAGAAGAAATTGCAAAGAATCAACCGTACTGGACTAGGGTGCCCACCCCGTAGTCCTCTCGATTAGCATTTCTGGAAACTTTGAAGCAAGTTGCAGTCTTACACACCTCACTTCTCCAGATCTACAAAGAAACTGCCCTATTGGACTTGGGTGCCCTCTTCGTTGTCCCCAAAGTTTCCAACTTTGAAAATCCAAATCCTGGTATGTTTATAATATGTATTTAGTGCCTTCCCATGTGATCATCTGTCATATTTTATTCGTTTGTACCCGATTTCATTATAATTAGGGTTTGAGGCTTATTGAATCTAGGGTTTGACAAATCTATCAATCTATTATATCTTTCCTTATAATTCCTAAGTACATCAACCCATAACAACTTCCTCTCCAACTGTATTGACTTGGCTCAATTGTTGTCCTTGAATGTTAATGTGAAAGGAGGGCTTGATTTGATAGATCCTAACACTATCTTCCATCTTCCCACTTTTCACGTATAACATTTTGGTGAACCTATGTTTTTATTGAACTTGAATCTTGCTAAATATTATAATCAGTCCTTGAATTCATTCATATCATAACTATCATCTTTCACTGAAAACTTTTGCATACATTTGAAAATTTTTGAAAAAACAAGCATTCTAGGCTTGCATTAAGACAGTTTTGCATATTTTGCATTACATATCATAAAAAGGTTTAATTTTATGATATTTGCATCAGATCTGACCCTTCTGTAGTCATTCATCATTGTATCATATCATATCTTGCATTTGAAGATCTCATTTTCTAGGGTTTTGATTAAAAAGTTGCATTTTTCATATAACCTAGTACTTCTAAAAACTAGGGTTTGTAGTCAAAATCTCATTTCAGATTTTGCTACTATCATAAACATCTTTCAATTGATCTCTAGCAATGATTTAAAGCATATTTTCATTGCTCATTTGAAAATTTTGCATCATTTCATAATTTTGCATCATTTCATACTCTACTTTGATAATTTCACATGTTTGTAATTACACAATGTGTATTTCAACATAAGCAATTTAACCTCTCTCTAACATTTCTTTGCAAGAAATCTTAAAAGTGGTCTATACTACCTTTTGTGCAACACTCTTTACATCTTAATCACTACGTTTGTAAGGACACTAGTGTGTTTTTGTTCTTGGTAACAAGCTTCAAAAACCCGGTTTCCTCAAACTAGTGTTGTGGTGTACAAAAGTCTCTCATATTAGTCGTATTTGATAAATGAAAAGATCTTATTGTTGTTACGAAGGAAAAGAGGGGTTGAATGATAATGGTTGATAGTGTGATTAAATCCTCCTTTCACAAATAACATTCAAGGACATTAAACCAAGTCAAGTCACAACTTTTGCAAGAGGACTTAGCTACAGGTTTGGTGTCACTTGGAATGATAAGGAAACTTGGAATTTGTTGATTAATTTGTAAAACCTTAATCTGATTATGCCCTAAACCCTAACTATATGAAATCGTAGACAAATGGATGAAACACGCCAAATGATCACATAGGAAGGCACTAAATACATATTAGAAACATACCAAGATTTGGATCCTGAAAAGTAAAAACTTTGGGGACGCAGGGGTAGGTGCCTGTGTCTGATATGGCCCTTTTTCTGATGGTTTTGAACCTAAATCTACTTCAGATTGCAACCTACTCCAAGATTCCCTATGATGCAAAACTGGAGGACACTGGGGTGGGCACCTATGTCTAATTAGGGATATTTTATGCTCTTTTCTTCAGATCCTGAATCTTTATCCTCTACACTGATCTCCTACAACTCCTCTCCGCACAATTCCGCACCTGTAACCTACAATCACAAGAGAGGGGTTGGGGGTTGTGGTGTTTAGGACCTTTCCTTGGTCAATCCCTAGAATTACATTCAAGCCTTTCAGCACTGTTGTTAGATAGAGTGTGTGTCCTTGGTGGATAGAGGCAAAAGGAAATGATAAGATAGATTGATTTAAACACAAAGTAGATATCACCTTAATAGGTGTAAACCCTCACAGAGATGAAATGCCTTCACATCATGAGGAAATGAGTTGATGGAGCCAAATCTGCAACAAACACAACACAATATTACTCTGCAACACAATGAATGCCTTGAATGCTCTTTTCTTGATGATCATAACTTTGCCTTAATCAACTAGGAGTAAAATGAAGTCCTAAACATGTTTATATATGCATTTCTTTCTAACATTCGTAATTCAAATTGAAAAGGCCGACAAAGGGAAATCTTTTAATGGTCACTTTGCTGACAATTAAAATTTGGGTCCCGACAAAATAGGTCTAGACTAAGGCATGGGCACCCAAGTCCAAGGGCCTATTTTGGGACTTGATTAAACTTAAGATGCACCCCTAGGCCCCATTTGACATGGGTTTTGGGGGATTTTGCTCTGGGATTCATTTTTAACATGCATGATTAAATCTAAGGAACCTAGGAGCTAAACATAGGAGGTAAAATTCCTAGGGGGACATTTTATGACATAACATTTAGCCCCCACTTTAATGTATGTATGATATTATGACCTATACATGCATTAAAGTACGGTCGAAAACACATCAAACACGCTAGGCACTTGAAACTAAGGCATACACAAAGATTGAGGAACTATATCTAGCCCCCAGTCTTAGGTAAGCACTAGAAGACACATCACAGACACGCAAAACACGATGAAGATAGTAGGAAGCATGCAAGACACAGAGAAGACAATATTGAAGACATGCAAAACACGATGAATACATTGAGAGTAGTCACGCAAAACATGATGAATACATTGATATAGCATTTTCATATATAAAATGAAATCCTAAAAAAGCACATAATACAAAACCCAAAATGTAGGAGGAGCTCATCACTACACCCTTGATACTACACCTGGGGGAAAACACATCATACAAAACCCAAGTGCAGGAGGAGCTCATCACTACACCCTTGAAACCACATGTGGGGAAAACATGGCATACAAAACTCGAGTGTGGGAGGAGCTCATCGCTACACCCTTGAAACCACACATGGGGGAAAACACATGGAAGATATAGAATACAGGAGAGTCATATAGCATGCCATAGACATACTATGCGTCGTAAACATGGCAAACATGGGTGATGAAAGGAGCTTATTGCTAAGTCCCACCATCTCAAAAACATTGTAGACACACCTGACGGTTGGGCTTATGCCACAACAATCACCAAAAACACACTTAAGGGAGGATAGCTCAAGATCCAACCCCGCCTCCCCATGAGGACTTTGTATAAAAGGATGTGCACTAGCTCAAGAGATGCACCATCCTACCTCACAATGAGGGCTTTTGTATAAAAGGATATACACTAGCTCAAGAGATATGTTATACCACCTCACGGAGAGGGCTTTTTAATTGCAATTGATATAAGGATGTGCACTCACGACGGAGATTAGCATCTCGCCTCGTGGAGAGGGCTTACAAATATGCTTCGTTAGTATCAAAATCATCAGACAGATATCATTATTTATGCCCCCACCTTAAGGTGGTTGATGTCGTGTACTAATATCAAGCACGTTAAGGCAGAGAGAAGACACATAAGGAAACAAGAGCTTTCGCAAAGCCCATGCCCCCAAGGTGACATGTGCTTACAATCATCGAATGTTCCCACAAACACATTGATACGATATGCTAAGATAAATAATAAGATGGTTAGAAAATCTTACTCTAAGATAACAACCATATCACATCATGAAATCTATGCATGAAAATAGTCACATCAAGGACCAAGGCTATACTCACGGGTTCAAACCTGAGTATAACTATTAGGCTATACTGCAAGTACCTCGGAACTGAGTGTAGCAACAAGGTGAGATACCAATCAAAGTGTACAATAGTAGATTGAGCGGATTGTAAAATGTTAGTCACAAGAAATGCCATGAGATCATACATCACACGAAGTGATTCTACTAGCCAAGCGTTAGATATATATATATATCAACCCCATCTTCATATATGGACTAGGTCCATTTTTGCTTTCTCATTGAAGGGACGCACGATCCGTATTAGTATTTATTTGTTTTCATCATCCACCAACTAGGTAGAATCACTATAAGAAGGTAAACAATAAAAATGAGAGAGGAGAACAAGTGCCTTAGGAACACCACATAGGAGGATGCCCCCAAAACACCCTTTCACCATGCTATGCCCCTAAGACATGACACACAACAATTAAATAAAGGAGAGGCAAGATAGAAGAATGATGAAAGAAATAGAAGAATGGTCACAACAGAGGCAGTCTCCCGGTATCCTTGACCTTATAAGAGTGTCAAGGGTCATCCAAGGAGACCTAAACAACACATAACACATCACGGGGGAACACAAAACAACACACACACATACACACACACACACATATATGTATTTTTATTTTATCTAAGAGGAGCTCAAACTTGTGAGCATCTTAGAAAGATGCTCCATCAAGTTTTGTAAAAAGTGTGAGTAATTCATACCTGATTTATTCTTATTTCCAAGACAGTCATGTGGTGTTTGTTTCTCAAATACCCGGGTAATTGAAATCTTTTTTTCTTGTGAGGAGGGGAATCATTGTTATTTCCCACTTATGATAGTCGCCTTGTTCTTTTCTATTCTTTTTCTTTCTTATTTCGATGAATAAACCTTTCACGGTGGAATGGAATACTTTCCACTGTGGCAACCTTTTCTTGTATCATAATATCTTGCCACGATTGTTCAATTTGTATATCCAGCATATTTTGGTTGACCCCTGATCCTTGAAGGGATAATGGTGGAGGAACCTTGGCATAAATACATTTTCCTCATGGATGACGTGAGTCTTCAATCTTCTCCTTATCCACTTCTATCATACCAACTATTTCATCATAGTCTAGATAATTATCTTCTTGTTCGATTGTGTTTTTCTCTACTATATTGTTGTTGCTATGCTTAGGAAATGGATATGTAAATATATGCAAATTATGATTCAAAGGGGCAACCGACTTATTCACATTGTCATTCACTTCAGTTACCTATATTATATTAGAAACGATGAGGTCTTGAATTTCATGTTTCAGACACATACATTGTTCAATGTCATGTCCTGTTGATCAGTGATATTGACAGAAAGCATTAGCATCAAAATTAGGTCCTTGTATCCTTTTAATATAAAATGGTTTCACAGGAGGAAGCTTCAAAAGATTGTTGCTTACTGCTTGATTCATGATTGATTGAAGAGATTTAGATAATGGAGTAAACTATTGATATTGTCATTTGAATTGAAAGGGTGCCCTTTCAGGATTACTAATAGCATACATTTGTGATTGAAAATTGTTTGAATGTTGTCCATTAATCTTGATGAAACTCTTGTTATTCCTCTTAAATTTATTTTGTGAAGGTCCAGCCATGGATTGACCAACTTGAGCCAATGAGTTTTGATTTTCATACTGACTAGACAAAAGCTGGTAATCACAAAGGGTTGTGCATAAATGTTGAAAAGAGCTATACTTCATCAAGAGGATTTTATCACAGATGTTAGGTTGTAAATTTGTAATGAATACCTTCTAAAGATCTTCATCTTTAATTGGGTATTGCATTTGCAAGATGAGACCTTGATATTGACTGATGAATTCCATCAACTTCTCTTTTGAACCTTGTTTACAATGAACCAAGTCAATTAAGGAGACCGTAGGTCCAATGTTTGCTTGGAAATGTTGTAAGAATTGATCACCTAGTTGCGAGAAAGAGTTTATTGAGTTCGGAGGTAAACAGAAAAACCATTCCAAAGCAGTATCTTTGAGAGATTGCAGGAAAAGTTTCACTAACAAGTCCTCTTCAAAGAAGAAATCACTACACATCGTTGTGAATGCTACCACGAGTATTAGGATCACCTTTACCACCATCCTTTTCAAAGCGAGGAGTCTCAAATTTTTTAGGCATAGGAGTTCTTAGGATTGCATAAGATAGAGGATTACAAGCATGATATGTTAGTAAAGTAGGTTAGGAAGGATTAGTCAAGTTTGTCACCTTCTATTGTAAAGAAGTCATGCTTTGCAAGAGTTTATTTAAAAGGGTATCATTTGGAGATGTGGTTTGTTGTTGAGAAGAATTAGAAGCTGTGGTCATGAAATTTTGAGGTGATTGGTTGTGAGTGGTAACGAAAGGAGGTTGAGAACAATTGTAAGTGAAAGGTGGTTGAGAGTGATTATTCATATAAGAAGTCACCCTAGGTGCTAGGTTTTGATAATTGAATCCCACAGCCTTGTAATTCTATGAATTGATGTCATTAGTGAAGAGACTTGGTGTCTCAAATTACTACTTAAACCTCTTTTTTAGTCATTGGTGTTGTTCGTATGAATCTCAGGTTCAATGGTCTACCATTGGAAAGACTTTAACTATCAGCGAGAGTTGGGAGCTTTACACTGATATGCAAGGTTTCAATGATATGAATGTATCGGCGTGAATTTCGCGTTGTTTCACTGAATATACAATTCGTGTGTATATCGCAAATGTATCTTGTGAACAATTCATGTATATCTCGCAATTATATGTTGAGAACAAATCGTGTGTATCTCATTGTTGTATATCGCGATTGTATGTAGTAAACATACATTGCAAATGTACAAGTGTATTGGGATACAAAGGAGTCAATGGTCGGGTCAAAGGTCAGTTTTGTTTGAATGCTGAAGAATGCATCTTTAGAATGTATGTTGCGAATGTACATTGTAAATGTACATTGAGTTAGATACAAAGGGACGACCAGCCAAACCGGTGACATCGGGGAAAGATACATTGGGTTACCGGCTATAGTAAGTCATGTGATGTATGTGGTAAGTCAAAGACATCACTGAGACAATGGAATCGGTGTAGGAAGTGAAGTGCTCACCAATGGAGTAGGTTATTCCGATGAGGCTATAGTTTGGCATCGTTGGCAACAAAATTGTTGATGATGGTATTACTGAGAGTTTGGAGATATAAACCGAATGTTGTCTGCGACCTGGTGCATGTGGGATTAAACATCTCATGAGAATGTGAATAGTTATGATGGTTTGAAGGCAGCGACGCTGGGGAAGTTAGATCGATCAATTAGGGCAAAAGTTGAATAACTGTCTTTGCTCTTGGTGACTGGAAATAAAAACGGATCTACGTGTGTCGTTGAAAATTGATGAAATGATTTGAATTATACAGTTTATTCTGTAGATATGCAAATGAATTAAACGGCTGTGTATAATTGTAAAAGAATCGATACCTGAACAAAAGAGCTAGGATCTTTATTGTAACCTTTCAATTTACTGTAATAAAGATAGCTTCTATCGTTGTGGTGGGTTTTTTACCCGAAAGGGTTTTCCCACGTAAAATTGGTGTCGTTCTATGTTGTCTTAATTGTTTATTTTGTTTTTCTAGTGTATTCATCTATGTTTTTGAATTGAAAGTTACCTCTCTACATAATCCCCTTAGAATTATCATTAGGGAAGCTGTATTCTACACCTCTACTTTCCTTACAAGTGGTATCAGAGCCAAGCCAGTTGTGTTATCCTTGTTGGTAAGTTGGGTTTTTTGTGTTAGTTCTGGGAGTGGGAGTTTTGTAGAGGTCTATTTTGTTAAATAAGATGACAAGTACATCAGGAAAAATAGACATTGAAAAGTTCAATGGCACAAACTTTGAGTTGTGAAAACTTAAAGTTGAAGATATGCTGGTCAACAGAGATCTTTGGGTTGCTATGTCTAAAACTAAACCTTCAGCCATGAAGCAAGAAGACTGGGACCTAGTAGATAAGAAAGCTAGAGGACTGATAAGATTACGTTTAGCAGATTTTGTTCTATTGAACGTCCATGAAGAGAAGACTACGAACGCTCTGTGGAAGAAGTTGGGAGCTATTTATCAGGGCAAGTCCTTGGTGAATAAACTTTTTCTCAGAAAGAAGTTGTACTCTCTGAAGATGGATGAAGGAGCATCTATAGCAGAACATCTAAACTCATTTAATCTAATTGTTGCACAGTTGACATCTGTAGGTGTAAAAATAGAAGACGAAGACCGCTATATGCTTCTATTGTGTTCCTTACCAAACTCATGGGATCATCTTGTGATTGCTATTGGAAGTACAACAACCACGTTTACAATTGAAGCGGTTGTTACCTCATTGTTATCTAAAGAGATGCGGAGGAAATCTTCTAAGACAGCCAAAGAGGCCATGTCTGTTCGAGGTAGATCAAAGGAAAAAGGCAAGAAGAAGGACAAGAAGTCTAAGTCCAAATCAGAGGGGAGATCGAAATCTCCTGGCACAAAGTCCAAGGTGAAGTGCTAGAATTGTGGGCAGAAAGGACACATCAGAAGAGACTGTAAAGAGGAGAAAAATAAGAAGAAGAAGAACTCTTCTAACAACGATTCTTATCAGAGTGATGTCGATGCCTTCATTGCTGCCTTGGCAACGCCTGCATCTGAAGATGTGTGGCTGGTGGATTCAGGAGCATCTTTTCATATGACATCTCACAGAGTATGGTTCACTAAGTATGAACCGTATGCTGGTGGGAAGGTGTTCCTGGCAAGTGATTCGACACTTGAAATTGTCGATCAAGGAAGAGTCAGAATCCAGTTCCCGGATGGCAGAATAAAGGGAATGAATGGAGTATTACACATACCAGGTCTGGCTCACAATTTACTTTCTGTTAGTAAGTTTAATGATGTTGGAGTGCAAGTTACTTTTGTGAATGGTGGCTGTAAAATGACTAGAGGTTCTATTGTACTGGCAAAGGGTGAATGCATTGGAACTTTGTATAGGTTAGATGATAAACCAATGTGCTGTAATAATGTCTCTGTAAAATCTGAAAAAGCTACTATTGTAACACATGATGCAAATGCTATGGAAGTTAAACTTCCTGCAAAGAAAACAATGCTCTGGCATCATAGACTTGGTCACATGGGTGAAAAAGGTTTTAAAACCTTGAAAAACAAAACCCTGGTAGATGGGTTGATTGATTGTAATCTGGAGTTCGATTTCTGCGAACATTGTATATATGGAAAACAAAACCATGTTTCTTTTTACTCTAGTTCTCATAAATCTTCTAGTGTTCTGGACTATGTACATTCTGATGTTTTTGGTCCAGTTCATGTTCCTTCTTTATCTAAATCAAGATACTACGTATCATTTATTGATGATTATTCAAGGAGGGCATTTGTATATTTTTTGAAAAATAAATCAGAAGTGTTCAGTCAGTTTAAACAATTTAAAACTCTTGTGGAAAATCAAACTGGTAGAAAAATAAAATGCTTGAGAACAGATAACGGTGGTGAATATTGCAATGCGGATTTTGATAAATATTGTGTAGATCATGGTATAAAAAGGCATAAGACTACACCTTATACTCCACAGCAAAATGGAGTTGCTGAAAGGTTGAATCGATCACTGATGGAGAGAGCAAGAAGTATGTTGAGTTATGATGGTCTTAAACAAAGGTTCTAGGCTGAGGCAGTTGCTACAACTTGTTACTTACTGAATCGTTCTCCTTCTTCGGCATTGGTTGATAAGACACCTATGGAAGCATGGTCTAGAAAGAAGCCCTCTCTAAGACATCTTCATGTCTTTGGCTATGAGGCATATGCTCATATTCCTGAGGCAAAAAGGTCTAAGTTGGATTACAAGGCAGTTAAATGTATCTTTATTAGCTATGGAGTCGGTGTTAAAGGATACAAGCTTTGGAATCCTGAAACTGAAAAAGTAATTTACAGCAGGAATGTAATTTTCAAAGAGCTGAAACCTTTGGTTATTGATCCTCAGCTGGAGAAGACAAAAAAGAAGAAAGAAAAGAGTGTTGTTAATTTTCCTCTAACCCCTGTAAAAGAGGAACAACAAGCACCAAGTGTAGATGATTCAGAAGTAAGTTCGAGTAGCTCTGAAGATTCAGATCCAGAGCAAGAACCTAAACCTGCACCTCAGCCACTGAGGTGGTCTACACGTGAAAGAAGACAACCAAATAGGTATGGATTTTCAGTACTTAATTCAAGTTGTGCCTATGCTTTGCTTACTGATACTGATGAACCTAGGACTATGAAAGAAGCTATTAGTTTATCTGATTTAGATTCTTGGTTGGAAGCCATGGATAACAAAATGTCATCATTAGAGAAAACTGGAACCTGGGATTTGGTGCCCTTGCCTGAAGGTAGAAAACCTATGAGTTGTAAGTGGGTATTTAAAAAGAAATATGGTCCAGATGGTAGTATTGAAAAGTACAAGGCAAGACTGATTGCTAAGGGGTATTCTCAAAAGGAAGGTATAGATTATGGAGAAAACTTTCCTCCTATAGTTAAGTTGACATCCATTAGATTTCTGTTGTCACTTACAGCAGCGTATGACTTTGAAATTGAGCAGATGGATGTGACGACAGCATTTCTTCATGGGGACCTTGAAGAAGAAATTTATATGTCCCAGCTAGAACATTTTGTGGTAAAAGGTAAAGAACATCTGGTATGTAAACTTAAAAAGTCTCTTTATGGTTTGAAACAATCTCCCAGAATGTGGTATCAAAAATTCGATACGTATGTTATATCTTTGGGATATATGAGATCTAAATCTAATCATTGTGTCTTATAAAATTGAAGGTGATTGGATTCTTATAATTTCACTGTATGTGGATGATATGTTGTTCATTGGCAATGGTAAGGCGATGATCTCAGATTTAAAATCTCAGTTGTCCTTAAAATTTGAAATAAAAAATCTAGGGGCAGCGAAGTACATTCTGGGAATGGAAATCAAAAGGGACAGATCTAAGAGAAAAATTTGGCTCAGCCAAAGCATGTATATTACCAATGTTCTTGATAAGTTTAATATGTCTGATTCTAAACAGTTAGTTGTTCCAGTTTTGCAGGGAACGAAACTATCTGTTGAAGATTGTCCAGAATCTTCGAATAAAATTCACGATATGAAAAAAGTGCCTTATGCAAGTGTTGTTGGTAGTTTGATGTACGCAATGGTTTGTACCAGGCCAGACATTGCCCAAGCAGTGGGAGTTTTGAGCCGGTTTATGGCGAATCTAGGCAGATCACATTGGGATGCTATGAAGAGAGTTATGAGGTATTTGAAGGGAACTTCTGATTATGCTATTTGCTATCATGGAAACTCAGTTGGATCTCAGAAATCTATCAACATTCAGGGATATGCAGATTCTGATTGGACAGGGGACGTTGACAGTAGAAGATCCACCAGTGGATATGTATTCACGTTAAATGATGGTGTTATCAGTTGGATGAGCAAGCAGCAGGTTGTAGTCGCTTTGTCCACAACAAAGGCAGAATACATGGCAGCTACTCGTGCATGCCAAGAAGCCGTTTGGTTGAAAAGATTGTGTTCTGATGTTGGTTTTAATGCAGGGCAGATACAAAGTCACTGTGGCAGTCAAAGTGCTATGTGTTTAGCAAAGAACCCTACATTTCATGCCAGGACAAAACATATTGATGTTCAATATCACTTTGTTCGTGCTATGGTAGAAGACAGGAAGGTGAAGCTGGAAAAGGTTGACACTTTGGAAAATGTCACTGATGCCTTAACTAAACCAGTGAGCACAGCCAAGTTCAAATGGTGTTCAGATGGAATGGGTCTTCGGGCCCATAATTCTCAGTAATCATATGAGGATTGCGAGGTAGCAGTAATCTCTTCAACAAGTGGGAGATTGAAGAGACTTGGTGTCTCAAATTACTGCTTGAACCTCTTTTTTAGTCGTTGGTGTTGTTCATATGAATCTTGGGTTCAATGGTCTACCGTTGGAAAGACTTTAACTATCGGCGAGAGTTGGGAGCTTTACACCGATATGCAAGGTTTCAATGATATGAATGTATCAGCGTGAATTTCGCATTGTTTCACTGAATATACAATTCATCTGTATATCGCAAATGTATCTTGTGAACAATTCATGTATATCTCACAATTGTATGTTGAGAACAAATCATGTGTATCTCACTATTGTATATCGCAATTGTATGTAATAAACATACATTGCGAATGTACAAGTGTATTGGCATACAAAGGAAGGCAATGGTCGGGTCAAAGGTCAGTTTTGTTTGAATGCTAAAGAATGCATCTTTAGAATGTATGTTGCGAATGTACATTGAGTTAGATACAAAGGGACGACCGGCCAAACCAGTGACATCGGGGAAAGATACATTGGGTTATCGGCTATAGTAAGTCATGTGATGTATGTGGTAAGTCGAAGACATTGCTGAAACAATGGAATCGGTGTAGGAAGTGAAGCGCTCACCGATGGAGCAGGTTATTCCAATGAGGCTATAGTTTGGCATCGTCAGCAACAAAATTGCCGACGATGGTATTATTGAGAGTTTGGAGATATAAACCGAATGTTGTCTGTGACCTCGTGCATGTGGGATTAAACATCTCGCGAGAATGTGAACAGTTATGACTGTTTGAAGGCAGTGGCGCTGGGGAAGTTAGATCGATTAGTTAGGGCAAAAGTTGAATAACTGTCTTTACTCTTGGTGACTGGAAATAAAAATAGATCTGTGTGTCGTTGAAGATTGATGAAATGATTGGAATTATACAGTTTATTTTGTAGATATGCAGATGAATTAAACAATTGTGTATAATTGTAAAAGAATCGATACCTGAACAAAAGAGTTGGGATCTTTATTGTAATCTTTCAGTTTACTGTAATAAAAATAGCTTCTATTGTGGTGGTGGGTTTTTTACCCGACAGGGTTTTCCCACGTAAAACTAGTGTCGTTATGTGTTGTCTTAATTGTTTATCTTGTTTTTTTGGTGTATTCATCTATGTTTTTGAATTGAAAGTTACCTACCTGCATAATCCCTTAGAATTATCATTAGGGAAGCTGTATTCCACACCTCTGCTTTCCTTACAATTAAATACTCCAATACTAGTGGTAGCATTACTACAAGCTTGTGCATTAGTAGTAAGGATTGATGATGTGAAAGTAGACATTCCAGTAGTCGGTATAGGTGCTGATACTTGTGTATGAGTTGGTGATGACATGTTATTAATAGTGTCCATGCATTAAGTCACGGGCATAACATTATGATTCACTAATGCACTAAGCCACGCAACATGGTCACAACATCTTGTCCTTTTAACAACTCTCTTAGATTATGAACAGCAGGCACATCTTTTTCTGCTATCCTTTCTTTTTGCACAAATGCTTGAAAATTAGCTAGTTCTTTATCAAGTTGTTGAATTTGCTCCTCAGGTACATGTGTTATAACATCAATAAGGGCTTCAACTTTATGAAATGTTTGTTCTTCCATTGTAGTTGTAGGAGGTATGATATCTTGCAAAGTTTGTGTATCTCCTTTTGTAAAGTAGGTATTCAGTGGATTTTCTGATGTCGGTACACCGTTTCTATCGAGAGCACTAAAACCCATTAATCTAAGACTTCTCCTTAGAGGGATGTTTCTATTAGGGTAGCGGGTTATACAACTCATGCAAAAACATACAACACTCAATGCACAAACTAATAGAACAAACCAAAGGAGCAAGATATACTTGTTCAAATACACAATGTGTAATTTAACAAATATGCCAATTTTCAATCTAGAGCATTAAATGATGCCAAATTTTTAAATGACCAATGGATGTATGTTTAAAAATGAAAGTAAGATTTCAAATGAATTATATTTATGACAAATGCAATGAAATAAAGCAAAACTATGCTTGTTTATGCACCTAAAATGCTCAATTTTTTTACTTTTTTCAATGTAAATGCACAAAATGTTATAAAATTATGCACAATGATGGATGAGTGGAATCTAATATGATATAATATGTAATATAGCTCATATCAGATTTAAAAATGATGCCAACATGCTACAATGCTCAATGCAAAGTCAAAATTAAGGTAAGATGAATGAATATGCTTGTTTTTATTGAAATACACAATCTATAAATGCAAAATTTGAAATGTAGATGCAAAAAACACACTATGATGAAACACTACAGTCCAAAATTAGATTTGAAAATTAGTAATAAAATCTAAAATAAGATTTTAATTACAAACCCTAGCTTTTGAAATTACTAGGTTATTGTTATCACCCAGATTTGCACCCTTTACATGCAGCTGTGAAACCTCATGCAACCTAGAGTAACATGGGAATAATCTTGAAGTGTGGGACCTTGCGAAATGAGATCAAACCTCCGGAGAAGGCCGGCTTCCTCTTTCTAAGCCTAAAGCTCAGAGAAATACATCTAAACCTAGTGCTAATACTTGTTGGGAAAAGGGTTAGAGGGAATGCTGAAATGAAATGTTGGAATGAACTAAGTGATACACCAAATTTAAATGTGTTTGGCTGCAACTGAATAGACACAGTAATAATCTCATAGCTGGAAGGACATTACACAGACTCATATTAGTTCTAACAGAGGTCAAAATGGAATAATGGAGGAATGAAAGGGACCGTTTTATCCACAATACACAGCCTACCAATCCAAAGAGCAGACACAGTGCTAAAAAATAATAAAAGAGAGGCAAAATACCAGTTTTTTTAATCATAGAGGCCAAATAGCCATTACAATAAAATAGCCCAGAAGAACAACCAACAACCATATACATCCATTTTTCATGTATATATAACATTTTTATTTGGCCTTAGTCGGTTACAAAATTCGCCCATGGGCATTGTCAGAAAATATCTGCATGAAGGGATGTCCACCTGCAGAAGTTATGGCGTCAAATATCTAGTAATGGGCAGATAGTAGATATTTCTGGTCTTTAATGCCAGCAGCTTCATCATCAATCTGCACTCATAAATGCAACAAATATCTGCATTTGCATATCTAATTTGGTCGCCGAAACATCCAGTCGTCAAAGCATACAAATCCAAATCTGAAATTTGAAAAGTGACAAAAACCCCTTAAAAGCCCACATGATGAAAGAGGGGATCAAAATATGCATCTTTGCCTCTTGCAGCATGTCGAAATTCAGCAAAATGGAGGAGATACAGGCGATCAAAGTTTTGGTCAACTGCCTATACATATCACTTTGCATCTGTGTATATATCGCTTGAATTTGCCGCCTGAATCAACTTCTGAAATTGTCTCTACAACTCCTTTGTATATGCATGGCGCCTTGTATATTGGGCTTTGAAATGTCCTTATATTTTTCAAATTTGAATATGCATACAATTGGCTTTGTATGTGTGGGCCCCATCATTTGTATGCTAACTTTGTATCCTGCCCTTGTATATCGCAACATACAAGCAAACATACAAGTAGAAAAATACATGCAAAGCACTTGTGCCTTGGCGGACCCCATCTCTTGTACATTTGGCCTTGTATGTGCTAACATACAAGCTGTGGATTTCAAAATGACCATTAGTTGCATCTGATTGTCCTATCGGATCCGACTTGAATGTAAACCTTTGTATATCAGCTTTGTATGTACAAATATACAATCGCATATACAAGCCACTGTAGCAACCTGTCAATATACATTACATTGTTCATTTACCTTTGCATATTTGACTTTGCATACTTGTATGTTTGATCCATTGTATATCGGCTTTGTATGTGAAAACATACAAAACGAAAATATACAAGCCACTGTTCATGCTCACTTGTATCTTAGGCGAAAGTCCCTTGTATATTTCGATGATGTATCTTCTAACATACAATCGGCCTTGTATGTGCGCGGGCCCCACCTCTTGCACATTCGGCCTTGTATATTTCTTTGTATGTTTCGCTTGTATGTGCAAATATACAATGCGAAATATACATTTCCTTTTGTATATGCATTGATATACATTCCACTGTAGCTGATGCATATCAGTCAGCCTTGTATGTTTTCATTTGTATATTGGGTTGTATGTGCAAATATACAAGGCTGATATACATACATCCTGATATACAATTGGAGAATATTCTAGGAATCTGTGACAGATTCCCCAAATGCATATGCATCTTCTCCTTGTATATTTCTGTACATTTCCGATATACAAGCAAAAAACTTGTATATAGCCTTTGCATATTCCTTTGTATGTAAAAAGGCAAATGTACATGCAAATGTACATTCAAAAATACATACAAATGCAATTTATAAAAAAGAGAAAAACCTAGCGATAGAAAGCACTTGAAAAAAAAAAATTTCTGGGTTTTTCTAGGTTTTATGCAAGGAATCTTTAAGCAACAGCTTAGGATTTTTTTACAAGGCATGCATGAGTACTTGGAAGATTTAAGCTTTGTATGGACATTTCTTAAAGAATTTTCAAGGAAAATTCAAGGTGAACTATTGGCCTCTGGGCAGAGGAAAAATAGGTCTACATTTCTGGTGACCTCTATGGGGTGTTAGCCTGCTAAACATAGGATCAGTGACTTTAAATTTCCATTGGGCATGGGGTCATGTCTAAATCATGCTGAAAAACTGGAACTTGCCTCCAAAACACAAAAAGAGGAAAAGGCTTGCATTCTCCTAATGACAATGCAGCCTGTGCAGAAGCACTTAGGGAAAGGGAAAACTAAACAGAAATGAAACCTACTCTAATCCTAAACTAACCAGTCAGACATGACTTTAAACAAAGCCATTAACTGGTTCTTGAAAGTAATTGCCCTTCCTTAACAATTTACAATATTTCTCATTCACGTGGGCAATTAAATAGAGATGAGGGGGAAATAGGCATATGATAAATTGATAAAACACCCCCCACAAAAGGAGATAAACTCACCTATCCACCTGGACAGATTGCTGATGTTGCTAACTTGTGGTGAATAAATGGGCTGATCCCAGTCACTTTGATGCTCAACTTCATGCTTAGAGGTAAGCATGACAAGTGGTAACTCCTCTTTATGTGTCTCCAGCTGGGCAAGATGTCTGATTGGGCATGCCCTTAAAGTGACATGTAAATCATGTTTGATCTCATGATCCTGCTCTGATTCTTTCTCTTCTTGCTCTTCATTTGGCATGATGGTGTCCTCCATTTGACTATCATATTGTTGTTGTGTGTGAAACAACTGGCTTGGGACCTCATAGTTTTCTCCTTCTTCCTTCAAAGAAAACAAGAACGCTGATATAATGTCATCATCACTGCATTCTTCCTCTTGCTCATCTGAATACTCTAGCTCATGTGATTCAACTACAAATATGGCTGCCTCCACCTTATGAACCAGATGTTCCTGATTTTCTAATTTAGGCTCAAAAAATGAGCCTTGCATATGTTTAAAAGAGAAAACTTCCCCTCCAAGAAGCTGATATCCTTGCTGGATAATAAAGAACAAATCTTCAATTTGCTCTTGTCCATGTTCAGTCTCCTCATTATTTCCAATAAAGCCTAGAAGTTCCCCAAGCATATCAGCATAATCAACCCTCAGATCATCCAGCACAAGGAAACATGTTTGGCCTTCCTTATGGTTTAGAAACTCACTGTCACGCTCAGCCTCAACCTACAGCAATTTACCATTATTTTCAGCGTTCTCTTGTTGTTGCAAATCCACAACTAGTTGCACATACTCTTCATCTTCAACATAATCAGGTAGCTCATGAAGTAGGGCAACATCATCCATTTCTGAAGTGACCTTAACAATACTCACAGGTGTAATAGGTTCAAACAATTCTATCTTTGTGAGTGTAGGAACAAACTTCTCGTCATTAGTTTTATTTTCTTGAATTTCTTGGAAGGGAGAGAGTTCTAAACAAGTTTGTTCCTAGGTAGTGATAATCTGAGTTTGCACAGGAACAGGGACTTGTGAAGGGATAAAAGCATTGAAACCTGGAAACTTGTGGAATCTAGGGTGCTCTATAGGCTGAACATGTGTAGAAGAAAGCGACGGGTTAAAATTTGGCATTGTAAACACATGCTCTTTTAACTTAGCAATCTCATCATAACCGTCCATACTAGGCCCATCTAATAAGGAGATTTGAAAAGGCTAAAAATAGGAGATAGGGGGTTGAATTTGTGCCGGAACAGACTCCTGTGGAGGTTGAGGGCCTCTAAAACTTGGGATTTGAAAACTGGGAAGTGGTTTTGGAGGCACAGATGGATTATCCTGCCTAAAGCCTGGAATTTGAAGTTTTGGGGCTTCCTTAGCAGCAGGCTGAGCAGGTGTCATCCTTATAGCAAGGTTTTCTTGAAAAACCTCCTCTTGTGCTTCTCGCTGCTGGTCGCATGTTAACATTTCTATAAATTCAACAGCCTCTCTGCTTAGATTTAGAGACAACTTCTTGAGCCCATACATGCTTATAATGATGAGATCATAAAACTGCTGAGGCCGACTGTACTCTGCTGCTCTTTCGGCCTTATCTAAATTTCCGTCAAGCTTTAGAAAACCTTCCATGAGCTCATTGAAAGCATCAATATTATCAGGGGCAACATTAGGGGTAGGGGGAAGGTAAGCATCATGAGGATGCTGATATTCTGCAGCGACAGGGCTATATGACATAAAATCATAGGCATTTGGGGCCTGGTATTGCTGATATGGGGGCCAATAGCCTGTATATGGATTAAGGGTAGGGGAATAGCCATGATTCCCATAAAATTCCAACATTTTATAGCATCTTAATGCTGGATAATCATGAAAATGTTAGAATAAGAGGAAAATAGGTCTATAATCAAAAAGAAACTGGACCCATACCAGAAAGAGTCACCAGGTGATTGAAATGCTTCTAAAAGCTAAATAGACTAGGAAAATCACCGAAATCCTGACCTTTGATTAAATTTTTTAGGTACTTGGTGTTACAAGTATGGGTCTAACCGGTGTTGTCATTGATGTCCACATACTCATGTTGCATTAATGAGAAGGATTGGATGAGTTGTGTGCTGAGGATATTGAGAAAATTAGTCTTAATCAGGAACAGTGAAGAGCAATGATGACAACAAGGTAAAATTCTAAGATAGGTTGAGGATCAGAGGATGCGGTCTAAACGGTTTGTAGATATAAGTCTTGAGATTCTCTAGTCAAGTTTCCAGAAGTCCGCATGAAGATCTGAAGAAGTTATGGTCGCTCAAGTAGAACCGGTTCCAGTAGGTGTCCAGAGGTGACAGAGTGACACAGATAGGTCCGGTGAGGTCCAGTAATGCATTATCCCATTTTTCCGATTGGAGGAAGTGTTGGGGATGTCCTTGTGAAGTGTCAAGTAGATTGGTTTGTGGCTTGAAGGTCCGGAAGAACCTATTCCTTTGTGACAGTGATGACAGACTGTGTTCTTGAGGTTCCGGATGAAGGAAAGAAGGATTCCAATAAGCAGATGAAGTGCAGATGTTGTTGGTGATTCAAGAAAGCTTGTGGTGATCTGTGGATCGGTTCCAGTTCATGTTGGTGGTCTGCATTGAAGTTAAAGTCATATTTGAAGAATAACCACCGGATGTTGGTGTTCTTCCTAAGACTGGCCGACCGGATGTATTACACGTCTTGCGGATGTTCTTGTAGGTGTTTGCCGACTTAGATGATTGTTCCTAAGTCGATGTCGTGTATAAATAAGGGTTTGAGAAGTCATTTCAAAGTGTCTTGTGGAGATGAGAGTGTGGTAGCGAAAAGTAGAGCGAAAGGCAGAGCAGGTGTATTGAGCTTAATGGAACTGATTCAAGCATAGTGAAGATGATATTCTCCAGTTCATGTATGTAATACTTATTTCTTTGTAGACAGTGTGTCTCTTGTAGGCAGTGAGCCTCTTGTGAGTCGTGTGCTTGAGTAGTGAGCCCTAATTGGCATGTGCCATTTGATCTTTCTATTCTTCTAATAGAGAATACATTCTTGGGTTAATCACCCCGTGGTTTTTCCCTTAACCGGGTTTTCTACGTCAAAATCTTGGTGTCTTATGTGTTGATGAGTTTCTATTTTTGATTTGAATGCATTATGTTTCATGTTTAATATACTTCTAATCACCAAGAAGACTTAAGTGTGGAAATTAGAGAAAGTTTTTTTACAACTGATTCACCCCCCCTCTCAGTTGTGTGCCCTAAGTCTAACAATTAGTATCAGAGCCAGGTTCCTCTAAAAAGGAGCTTAACCGCTTGAGGAGATCCAGGATGTCGTCTTACAAGAAGAATAGTCTGAAGTTTGATGGAACCAACTTTGCTCTTTGGAAAGGTCACATGAAATGTCACTTGCAGTGTATGGGGTGGGCGTACTAGTCCATAGTTACAAAAGTGTATGTACCTCCACAGGGTGGTCTGACAACCCTAAATGAAATCATAGATGCTGAAAACAATCTGCGGACCAAAGACGCTATTCTAAGTGCATTATCTGACTCAGAGCTCTCAAATGTTATTGACCTACCAACTGCCTTTGAGATTTGGAATAAACTGAAACTTTTGCATGAAGGAGACCAGTATGTTAAATGTGTAAGGTTACAGATTCTAAAAGGGAAATTTGAAAAACTAAAGATGAGAGATGATGAAAATTTAACCACTTTTATGCCAAGAGTGAATGAGCTCGTTTGTGGAATTAGAAATGCTGGTGGAGTCTTGGATGAAAATGAGATTGTTGGTAAAATTCTCAGATCCCTTCCTACTTCTTACAAAATCAAGGCTGTTGTCATTGAAGAATTCAGAGCCCATACAACTGTCACAAGAGATCAATTGGCTAGAAAATTGGCTGCATTTGAAATGACAGAGTTTGGAGACGACCCCCCAAGACTAAATCTGCATTCAAAGCCAGTGCCTCTATTAAAGGTAAACAAAGGTTTGATTCGGGAGAAAATTCTTCAAGGAAATTGTCTTGGTATGAAAAAGCAAGAAAAGATTTGGAAGAACAAGAAGCAGAAACTACTCAACTTGAAGCCCATATTGCAAAGAGGCTGCCAAGAGGATCCGGTAAGTATGAGGAAAAATTACCTTTTAAGTGTTTTAACTGCAATAAAATTGGTCATTTTGCCTCAAGGTGTCTGGAAAGATTTTCAAAACAAAATCTTAACAAGCCAAGGTTCCAAAAGAACAGTTACTATGTACATGAAGATGATGATAATGAAGGAGTAACAGATGATGAATCAGAGATAGGAAACAAATCCGGAAATGAATGGGTGTTCATTGCCATCAAGGAAAAAGATTCAATGTCCTCTGTATCTGTCAATCTTAAAACTGTGGAAAAAGCTCTGGCTACCCAAATTGAAGAGAAGGATGATTGGGTCATTGACAGTGGTTGCTCTCACCATATGACAGGTGACAAAAATAAGTTTGTAGATTTGGAAAGGTATGAAGGAGAAGTGGTAAAGTTTGGTGACAATTCTGCTGGTAGAATTAGAGGAAAGGGAACTATTTCTTTTGATGGAAGAAACAAAACTGGTAATGTATTGTATGTTGAAGGTTTGAAGCACAATCTTCTCAGTGTTGGACAGTTGGTAGACAAAGGCTATGATCTCTGATTCAAGGATGGAAAATGCAAAATCTTTGAAAGTTCCAGAACAGAGATTGCATCTGGTACTCAAACTAAAAATAATATCTTCCATTTGGTTGGTACTGGTAAAAGTTACTTATTTGTTCAAGTTGATAGAGTTGGTTATGGCATAGAAGGATGTGTCATGTGAATTTTGATAATATCATCAAGATAAGCAATACTCAGGTTGTAAGAGATCTTTCAAAATTGGTGAAACATACTAACAGCTTGGGCAAGGAATGTCAGTTAGGTAAGCTGAGCAGAGTCTCATTCAAAAGCAAGGAACTGTCCTCTACCAGATTATTGGACTTAGTTCATACTGATCTTTGTGGTCCGGTAAGAACCAAGAGTATTCAAGGAGATACTTACTTCATGCTGCTAATTGATGACTTTTCCCGGATGATGTGGGTAACCTTTCTAAAGGAGAAATCAGAAGCTCTTGATAAATTCAAAATATTCAAAGCTATGGTAGAGAATGAAATGGGATTAAAGTTGAAATGTCTGAGGTCTGATAGAGGTGGAGAATTCACATCCGGTGAGTTCATAGAGTTCTGTGAAAAACATGGAATTAAGAGACAATTGTCTGCTCCTAGGACTCCACAGCAAAATGGAGTAGTGGAGAGAAAGAACTGGACCATCCAGGAAGCATCTAGGACCATGATGATGGAAGCAAATGTTCCTCAGATCTATTGGAGAGAAGTTGTCAACACAGTAGTCTATACTCTCAATCGAGTTCAAATCAGAAGCAATACCGATAAGACCCCTTATGAACTCTGGTTTGGCATTACTCCTACTGTAAGATATTTCAGAGTCTTTGGTAGCAAATGTTACATCAAAAGAGATGAAGATCTAGGCAAGTCTGATGCTAGAAGTGATGAAGGGATATTCTTGGGTTACTCTACTCAAAGCAAAGCATACCGGTGTTATAACAAGAGACTGAGAAAGATGATAGAAAGTGCAAATGTGAAGGTTGATGAGGGAATAGAGAAACCCTCAAGGTTTTATAAATATAATGAAGATGATCAGAATGGTGTTTTAGTTCAAGGAGTTCAATCCTTTTCTGAACGTCAGATTCAAACTGATCCGGTAAATCAGGAAGAAGAGACAGGTCTGAATGAGCCTGATCAAGAAGCAAAAGTGCAAGAAACTCCCAAAGTTCCAAGGTATGTAAGACTGAACCACTCTGAAGATCATATCATTGATGACAAAAGCAAAGGTGTACAAACTAGAAGGAAAATTGCTCAAAATTCAGATGAATATTATCTGATTTCAAAGATTGAACCTAAGACAATAAATGAAGCCTGCAATGATGAAAACTGGACCAATGCAATGATGAAAACTGGACCAAAGCAATGGAGGAAGAATTGATGCAAATTGAGAAAAATCACACTTGGGATCTTGTTCTCAAACCTAGAAACAAGAATGTGATTGGAACCAAATGGGTCTTCCGGAACAAACTAAATGAAGTTGGTGAAGTAATTAGAAATAAAGCCAGATTGGTCTGCAAAGGCTACTCCCAAATAGAAGGAATTGATTTTGAAGAAACTTTTGCTCCGGTGGCAAGAATTGAAGTAGTCAGACTATTTCTTGCATTTGTTGCCTTCGAGGATTGCAAGGTGTATCAGATGGATGTCAAGTCTGCTTTCTTGAATAGTGACTTAGAAGAAGAAGTGTACATTGAACAACTGGATGGATTTCAATTATCTGAGCATGGTGATATGGTCTGCAAGTTGAAGAAGGCACTGTATGGACTAAAGCAAGCCCCAAGAGCATGGTATGAGAGATTGGACAAACATCTTTTGAAGATTGGTTTCAACAAAGGTACTGCTGACAGTAACTTATATTTCAAATTTGATCATGAAAACATCTTGATTGAAGTATTTGTTGATGATATCATCTTTGGAGGAAGAGACAGTATGTGTAAAACTTTTGCAAATCAAATGAAAAGTGAGTTTGAGATGTCAATGCTTGGTGAAATGAATTTCTTCTTGGGTCTACAAATTACTCAAACAAAGAAAGGAATCTTTATTTCTCAACCCAAATATGTGAAAGAATTGTTGAGGAAATTTGGAATGGAAGATTCAAAGCCAGTGAATACTCCCATGGCAACCGGATGTAAACTGACCAAAGATGATGACTCTCCTAAGCCAAACCAGACAAAGTACAGATCAATGATTGGAGGATTGTTGTATCTCACTCAAACTAGACCAAATATAATGCAGGTTGTTGGTCTTGTTGCAAGATTCCAAGCTGATCCCAGAGAATCTCATGTCATGGCAATCAAAAGGATCTTTAGATATCTCAAAGGAACGGTTGAGTATGGTCTGTGGTATCCTAGAGATCATGATTTCTCTCTTCATGCATATACAGATGCTGATTGGGTAGGAGATGCGGATGACCGGAAGAGTACTAGTGGTAGAGCTTTCTTTTTGGGAAAGAGATTGGTTTCTTGGCTAAGCAAGAAACAAAAGGCAATATCCATGTCTACAACTGAACTAGAATACATTGCAGCAGTAGGTAGTTGCACTCAAGTTTTGTGGATGAAGCAGATGCTACAAGATATCAAAGTAGAGTATGAGGAGCCTATCACAATCTTCTGTGATAATTCAAGTGCAATAAATATTTCTAAGAATCCGGTGTTGCATTCTAAGACTAAGAATATATTTATCAAGTTTCACTTTCTAAGAGAGCAAGTGAACAAGGATGAAGTCACTAAACCTCTTCCCAAGGACTCTTTTGAGTATCTCAGGGAGAAGTTAGGGGTTATTGCCCCTCCGATGATGAACTAGGATGCACTAATGTGCATCAGCACGGTGGATATCACAGTCATATCTTGTGATCCGAATTGATAATGGGGAGCTGCTACTCAGGGGGAGCAACAGGTATGATTCTGAAGTATTGGAGTTGCAAGTATGAGCCATTTGCCATTGATATCAAAGGGGGAGAGAAGACATGTGAAAAACAAGCGGTTGATGATCAAAGGGGGAGCAGTAAAGGAAGAGAAGACATGTGAATAGTTGTTGTTGATAGGGGGAGTTGTGACAGTAAGGAGAAGTTCTTGTCTTGATGGTTTTTCACATCATATGTTGCCATCAATGACAAAGGGAGAGATTGCTGCAAGTATGGGTCTAACCGGTGTTGTCATTGATGTCAACATACTCATGTTGCATTAATGAGAAGGATTGGATGAGCTATGTGCTGAGGATATTGAGAAAATTAGTCTCAATCAGGAACAGTGAAAAACAATGATGACAACAAGGTAAAAGTCCAAGATAGGTTGAGGATTAGAGGATGTGGTCTAAAGGGTTTGTAGATATAAGTCTTGAGATGCTCCAGTCAAGTTTTCAGAAGTCCGCATGAAGATCTAAAGAAGTTATGGTCGCTCAAGTAGAACCGGCTCCGGCAGGTGTTCAAAGGTGACAGAGTGACACAGATAGGTCTGGTGAGGTCTGGTAATGCATTATCTAATTCTGCGGATTGCAGGAAGTGTTGGGGATGTCCTTGTGAAGTGTCAAGTAGATTGGTTTGTGGCTTGAAGGTCCGAAAGAACCTATTCCTTTGTGACAGTGATGACAGACTGTGTTCTTGAGGTTCCGGATGAAGGAAAGAAGGATTCCAATAAGAAGATGAAGTGTGGATGTTGTTGGTGATTCAGGAAAGCTTGTGGTGATATGTGGATCGGTTCTAGTTCATGTTGGTGGTCTGCATTGAAGTTAAAGTCGTATTTGAAGAATAACCACCAGATGTTGGTGTTCTTCCTAAGACTGGCCGACCGGATGTATTACACATCTTGCAGATGTTCTTGTAGGTGTTTGCCGACTTAGATGATTGTTCCTAAGTCGATGTCGTGTATAAATAAGGGTTTGAGAAGTCATTTCAAAGTGTGTCTTGTGGAGATGAGAGTGTGGTAGCGAAAAGAAGAACGAAAGGCAGAGCAGGTGTATTGAGCTTAATGGAACTGATTCAAGCATAGTGAAGATGCTATTCTCCAGTTAATGTATGTAATACTTATTTCTTTGTAGACAGTGTGTCTCTTGTAGGCAGTGAGCCTCTTGTGAGCAGTGTGCTTGGGTAGTGATCCCTAATTGGCATGTGCCATTTGATCTTTCTATTCTTCTAACAGAGAATACATTCTTGGGTTAATCACCCCGTGGTTTTTCCCTTAACCGAGTTTTCCATGTCAAAATCTTGGTGTCTTATGTGTTGATGAGTTTCTGTTTTTGATTTGAATGCATTATGTTTCATGTTTAATATTACTAATCACCAAGAAGACTTAAGTGTGGAAATTAGAGAAAGTTTTTTTACAACTGATTCACCCCCTTCAATTGTGTGCCCTAAGTCTAACACTTGGGCTGCTGAAACCAGGTGATTCGTTCAGTAGAGTTGCCATGGCGTTGTTTGTATTGCCTCCAAAGGCTGGTAATGCTAGGAGAAACACCAAATCTCTTAGTATCTTGTTGAGAAGTTCATCGAACTAGTCCCACCGGGCATGCCAGAGTTGTTATCACCCAGATTTGCACCCTTTGCATGCAACTGTGAAACCTCATGCAACCTAGAGTAACATGGGAATGATCTCGAAGTGTGGGACCTTGCGAAATGAGATCAGACCTCCAGAGAAGGCCAGCTTCCTCTTTCTAAGCCTAAAGCTCAGAGAAATATATCTAAACCTAGTGCTAATACTTGTTGGGAAAAGGGTTAGAGGGAATGCTGAAATGAAATGCTGGAATGAACTAAGTGATACACCAGATTTAAATGTGTTTGGCTGCAACTGAATAGACACAGTAATAATCTCATAGCTAGAAGGACATTACGCAGACTCATATTAGTTCTAACAGAGGTCAAAACAGAATAATGGAGGAATGAAAGGGACCGTTTTATCCACAATACACAGCCTACCAATCCAAAGAGCAGACACATTGCTAAAAAATAATAAAAGAGAGGCAAAATACCAGTTTTTTGATCATAGAGGCCAAATAGCCATTACAAAAAAATAGCCCAGAAGAACAACCAATAACCATATACATTCGTTTTTCATGTATATATAACATTTTTATTTGGCCTCAGTCGGTTACAAAATTTGCCCATGGGCACTGTCAGAAAATATCTGCCTGAAGGGACGTCCACCTGTAAAAGTTATGGCGTCAAATATCTGGTAATGGGCAGATAGTAGATATTTATGGGCTTTAATGCCACTAGCTTCATCATCAATCTGCACTCATAAATGCAACAAATATCTGCATTTGCATATCTAATTTGGTCACCAAAACATCCAGCCGTCAAAGCATACAAATCTAGATCTGAAATTTGAAAAGTGACAAAAACCCCTGAAAATCCCACCAGATGAAAGAGGGGATCAAAATATGCATCTTTGCCTCTTGCAGCATGTCAAAATTCGGCAAAATGGAGGAAATACAGGCGGTCAAAGATTTGGTCAACTGCCTGTATATATCGCTTTGCATCTGTGTATATATCGCTTGAATTTGCCGCCTGAATCAGCTTTTGAAACTGTTTCTACAACTCCTTTGTATATGCATGCTGCCTTGTATATTGGGCTTTGAAATGTCTTTATATTTTTCAAATTTGAATATGCATACAATTGCCTTTGTATGTGCGGGCCCCATCATTTGTATGCTAACTTTGTATCCTGCCCTTGTATATCGCAACATACAAGCAGAAAAATGCATGCAAAGCACTTGTGCCTTAGCGGACCCCATCTCTTATACATTTGGCCTTGTATGTGCTAACATACAAGCTGTGGATTTCAAAATGACCATTAGCTGCATCTGATTGTCCTGTCGGATCCGGCTTGTATGTAAAACTTTGTATATCGGCTTTGTATGTGCAAATATACAATCGTATATACAAGACACTATAGCAACCTGTCAATATACATTACATTGTTCATTTACCTTTGCATCTTCGACTTTGCATACTTGTATGTTTGATCCTTTGTATATCGGCTTTGTATGTGAAAACATACAAAGCGAAAATATACAAGCCACTGTTCATGCTCACTTGTTCCTTAGGCGAAAGTCCCTTGTATATTCCGACGATGTATCTTCTAACATACAATAGGCCTTGTATGTGCGCGGGCCCACCTCTTGCACATTCAGCCTTATATATTTCTTTGTATGTTTCGCTTGTATGTGCAAATATACAACGCGAAATATACATTCCCTTTTGTATATGCGCCGATATACATTCCACTGTAGCCGATGCATATCAGTTGGCCTTGTATGTTTTCATTTGTATATTGGGTTGTATGTGCAAATATACAAGGCCGATATACATACATCCTGATTTACAATTGGAGAATATTTTGCAGATTCCCCAAATGCATATGCATCTTCTCCTTGTATATTTCTGTACATTGCTGATATACAAGCAAAAAACTTGTATATAGCCTTTGCATATTCCTTTGTATGTACAAAGGCGAATGTACATGCAAATGTACATTCAAAAATACATACAAATACAATTTATAAAAAAGAGAAAAACCCAGCGATAAAAAGCACTTGAAAACAAAAGATTTCTGGGTTTTTCTGGGTTTTTTGCAAGGAATCTTTAAGCAAGAGCTTGGTATTTTTTAACAAGGTATGCATGAGTATTTGGAATATTTAAGCTTTGTATGGACATTTCTTAAAGAATTTTCAAGGAAAATGCAAGGTGAACTGTTGGGCTCTGGGTAGAGGAAAAATAGGTCAACAGCTATATGAAAAATGTAAAACTTCAATCAAAACCCTAGCAAATGAGAGATGCAAATGCAAGGTAGATAATGATGAAAAGATGAGATGCTATAATTTATCTCAAATCTGATATAAATATCAGAAAATTAAATGTTTTCAATAATATGCAAGCAAAATAGTGCAAATTATGCCTTAATGCAAGCAAAAAATGCCTTTTGTTTCAAGTTTTTCAATTTTTATGGAAGATTTTTGAATGTATGATGATAAAAATTATATGAATGAATGTAAATCTGATTTACAACACTCAGCAAGATGCAAGTTCAGCAAAAACATGGGTTCACCAAAATGTTATGAAGAAAAAGAGGGGTGGAATGATAATGGTTGATAGTGTGATTAAATCCTCCTTTCACATATAACATTCAAGGACATTAAACCGAATCAAGTCACAACTTTTGCAAGAGGAATCAGCTACAGGTTTGGTGTCACTTGGAATGATAAGGAAACTTGGAATTTGTTGATTAATTTGTAAAACCCTAATCCAATTATGCCTTAAACCCTAATTATATGAAATCGTAGACAAACAAACGAAACATGACAAATGATCACACAGGAAGGCACTAAATACAAATTAGAAACATACTAGGATTCATATTCTAGAAAGAAGAAACTTCGAGGACATTGGGGCAAGTGCCTGTGTCTGATATGGCACTTCTTCTGAGGGTTTGGAACCTAAATTTGCTTCAAACTACAAGCTGCTCCAAGATTCCTGATGATGCAAAACTGGAGGACACTGGGATGGGTGCATGTGTCTAATTAGGGATATTTTCTACTCTTTTCTTTAGATCCTGAATCTTTATCCTCTGCACTGATCTCCTGCAACTTCTCTCCACAATATTTTGCACCTACAACTTGCAATCACAAGAAAGGGGTTGAGGGTTGTGGTGTTTAGGAGCTTGCCTTGGTCAAGCCCCGAAATGGCATTCAAACCTTCCAACACCGTTGTCAAATAGAGTGTGTGTCCTTGGTGGATAAAGGCAAAAGAAAATGATAAGATAGATTGATTAAAACACAAAGTAGATATCACCTTAGTAGGTGTAAACCCTCACGGAGATGAAATGCCTTCACATCATGAGGAAATGAGTTGATGGAGCCAAATTTGCAACAAACACAACACAATACTGCTCTGCAACATAATGAATGCCTTGAATGCTCTTTGCTTGATGATCAGAAGTTCGTCTTAATCAACTAGGAGTAAAATGAAGTCCTAAACATGTTTATATATGCATTTCCCGCTAATATTCGTAATTCAAAGGGAAACTTTTTAATGGTCACTTTGCCGACAATTAAAATTTGGGTCTTGACAAAATATGTCTAGACTAGGGTGCGGGCACCCAAGTCCAAGGGCCTATTTTGGGACTTGATTAAGCTTAAGATGCACCCTTAGGCCCCATTTGACATGGGTTTCAGGGGAGTTTGCTCTGGGATTCATTTTTAACATGCATGATTAAATCTAAGGGACCTAGGAGCTAAACTTAGGAGGTAAAAGTTCTCAGGGGACATTTTACGACATAACAATTGTATATTGTTCTTCCAAGATATTTTATTATGGCATCTTGATGTCATTTCTCTTTGGTATCTTTGCATGCATATATCAAAGATCTATATTTTCATAGATTCATAACCCTCATGGGTGAGCATCCTTCAATATTAGAAAATCTGACCGACTTCATATCCATGAACACTCATGAGAAAGACAAGTGTGAAAGTTCCTCTATAAATCATGATAATGCGTTAGATCTAATATCTAAAGTATATAACGATGATGAGGATTCTATGAGTCATCCTATTCCTCCTTTAGTTTTATGTTCATACACCTTGGATATCACTAAGGAAGTGAAGACCCTCGATCTTGCTCCTTTGGATAAATGTTCACGAACTTTGACATCATTAAGCATAGGAAAACCATGAATAGTTCTCCCTTGGTTGCATGTTCAAACCCTTTGGACACTACTAAAGATACAATCATCGACAATTCTCTTCACAACATTGTACCTTCCCCTTGTTTCAATGCTCCTCCTTTAAGAGATGAAGCATTGGTGGATGAAGAAAGGTCCCTCACATTAAATCCTTTAGGGATGGATTTCGAGCTTAATCATAGTAAAAACAATGTTAATTCAATCATCATGAATAGACTTATTCCACCCACTAAGAGTATAGTAGATAAGTGCACTAATGTTCCTAAACTCATTGTGCGGGGGGCACCCAATGTGTGTCCTCCCTTCAAACCGGTAATTATGGTTCAAGGTGCTCCAACACCACCTAGACCCCTGGGTTACATTCTCAATATGGTAAAACAAATTACTCAAAAGAATCAAGCGAATCAAAATGTGTCGCAACAACCTTACGATGTGATTTCTCACACATACAACACCCGTAATAACAAGCAAAGCAAGCAAGCACCACATGTGCTCGTCTCTCTTCCATCTTCTCAACCTATGCTCCCTCAACCACCTTGCCTTACTCATAAAGGTGGCCAAGATTATAATCTTGTTGAGCAGCTTTGTACTACTCCTACTAAGATCTCTCTTTGGGAACTCATACAAACATCGCCTACATATCACAGAATGCTCCAAGAAGCTTTATAAAAAGTGATTGTACCACCTGTTGTTAAACTGAATGATGTAGCAGCTCTGTTAGATTGTATGCATGCGACAAAAATGGATATTTTGTTTCAACAACATGAAATACCATCAATTAAAGATGAATATGATCCACTTATAGTATTTGTCACAATAGATAAAAATTTGATAAAGTGAGTTATGATTGACAATGGATCAACTCTTAATGTTTGTGGCATTGACTTACTACACAAAATCAAGATCAACACTTCTTTAATCGAACCGGATAGGATTAGCATTCATGGATTTGATAATGTTGGTAGACAATCCCTGGGTACCATAACTTTACCTGTAAAGGTTGGACCCATGGTCCATTATCTACCCTTTTTCATGTCATGCCTGGTTTGCTTTCATATAATATGATTCTCGGTAGACAATGGATTCATGCCATGGGGGCAGTTCCATCTACCCTTCATTCATCAATAAAGTTTATTTATGAAAACAAGATCCACATCGTTCAAGCTGATCCTGAACTAAATAATTGTTTACATATTGAAACGCAAAAACAAGTTAACAATCATATAAGTCTAAATAACTTACAAGTTGATTCATCAACACATCTCACCATAGATAATATTGTGCAAGACTATAACCCGTTGAATGCACTTTTTGGTGATAATTGGGGTTCATTACATTTTACTCCTTCCTTTGTGGGGGAATATAAACTTAATAACTCTAATCCTGACACATCAAAAGTCGCATCGATCTCATCTAATAAATCTATAGACACACCTAAGAAACCCAAAGTCTCCTTGGTAGAAAACAAAGACAATACTCTTACTTATACTACAGATTATGAGACTTACGAGGCCTCGCCATCTTCTAAAGAGATGGATTCTCTCTATGGTTGTGGATTTCAAATTTTGTACAATAATTGCGACTATGAAGGCAATGGTTGTGGTGTAAATCAACAAGGAATCAGAGTACTTTTACAAGTTGTTGGTATTAATTACATGACCGGTATTGGATATCGTTCTCTGAAGCCCACCAAAGCCTACCATCGTCCTAAACTTAATGTTAATTTAATATCAACAAGACCAAAACTTAATGTGATACATCCTGAGTTGATTAACATAGATTGTCCGCCAGGAAATATCCCATTGCATCAGGTAAGTATTTCTCCCTCTAGCCACACTCGATGTAGCACCTATTCTAGATGCTCTCAAGGGTGGCCTCCTAAATATATATGTTGTTAGCATTGTGTTGTGTTCCCCCATGTTGTGTTATATGTTGTTTAGGTCTCTTTGGATGACCCTTGATACTCTTGTAAGGTCGAGGATACAATGACACCGCCTCTGTCATAACATTCTTTTTGTTCTTAATTCTTCTATACTCCTCTCTCCTCTTTTTATTGTTGTGTGTTGTGCCTTAGGGGCGTATCATGGTGGAGGATGTTTTGGGGGCATCCTCCTATGTGGTCTTCCTAAGGCACTTTGTCTCCCCTATCTCATTTTTATTGTTTCCCTTCTTATGTGGCTCTACTAGTTGGCAGATGATGAAAACAAACAAATACTGATAAGGATCGTGTGTCCTTCTAGCAAGTAAGATAAAATGGACCTAGTCCATATATGGGGTTGATATATATATATATATATATATATATATATATATATATATATATATATATATATATATATATATATATATATATATATATATATCTGACGCTTGACTAGTAGAATCACTCCATGTGATATATCATATTGTGTTGGCTCTTGTAACAAACATTTTACAATACTCTCAATCTACTCCGTGCAGTTTGCATTGTTTTGTATCTCACCTTGTTTTTACACTCAGATCCGAGATAACTACAGTATAAGCCCAATAGCTATACTCAGATCCGAACCCATAAGTCTAGCCTTGGTATTTGATGTGATCTAATTTATGCATAGCTTTCATGATTTGATTTGGTTATTATCTT
Organism: Cunninghamia lanceolata; assembly: GCA_027924645.1. NCBI lineage: Eukaryota > Viridiplantae > Streptophyta > Pinopsida > Cupressales > Cupressaceae > Cunninghamia > Cunninghamia lanceolata. Next base: position 4,719,747 of record BSBN01000424.1, on the reverse strand, counting down.
AGAGTAAGATGTTCTAACCTTATCTCTTGTTCATTATCTTAGCATATTTTATCAATGTGTTTGTGGGAACATTCAAGGATCGTGGCACATGTCACCTTTGGGGACATGGGCTTTGCAAGAGCTCTTATTCCCTTGCATGTTTTCACTCTACCTTAATGTGCTTGATACCAGTAAGTGGTATCAACCACCTTAAGGTGGGGGCATATATAATGGTATCAGCTTGATTATTTTGCACTGACAAAGCATCTTTTTGTCCTCTCCGTGAGGAGGGGTGTTGTACCTCCGGCGCGAGTACACATCCTTTTATAAAAATTAAACTGCCCTCTCCGTGAGGAGGGATGACGTATCTCTTGAGCTAGTACGCATCCTTTTACAAAAAGCCCTCATCGCGACGCGGGATGGTGTATCTCTTGAGCTAGTGCACATCTTTTATACAAAGTCCTCTGCGGAGGCGGGGTTGGATCTTGAGTCATCCTCCCTTAAGCGTGTCTTTAGTGGTTGTGGTAGTGTAACTCAACTGTCAGATGTGTTTGGCATGTTTTAGATAGTGGGACTTAGAAATAAGCTCCTTCCCATTGCTTGTGTTTGTCATGTATAAGACATATAGTGTGTCTATGGCATGCTATGCGGCGCTCATTTATTCCGTGTGTTTTCCGTGTGTCTTCCCTGTGTGTTTGGCATGTCTTGCGTGTTTTATACATGTCTTGTGTGTTTTTTATGGTGGCGCATAGTGATAAGCTTTCTCCCCATCACTTAGTTAGAGATATATATATGAATGAATTTTCTTAATCATGTCTTCTCTCAATGTATTCTTCGTGTATTGCGTGACTGCTCTCATGTCTTCTCCATGTATGGTGTGCTTCCACTATATTCTCTGTGTTTTGCATGTTTCTTACTGTCTTCATTGTGTCTTGTGTGACTTCCATGTGTCTTCTAACGCTTACCTAAGATTGGGGGCTAGAAACAGTTCATCAATCTTCGTGTATGCCTTAGTTTCATGTGTCTGGTGTGTTTTATGTGTTTTCGACCATACTTTAATGCATGTATGGAATCATAAGATCATACATACATTACAGTGGGGACTAAATGTTATGTCATGAAAAGTTTCCCTATGACTTTTTACCTCCTAGTTTAGCTCCTAAGTACCCTTAATTTCATTATGCATGTTTAAAACTTATCTCGGAGCAATTTCCCCCGAAACCCATGTTAAATGGGACCTAGGGTTCATTTTAAAGCTTAATCAAGACTCAAAGAGTGCCTTGCGCCCAAGTATAGGTTGATTTGTCGGGACCTAAATTTTAAGATGTCGGCATAAGACCTTTAAAAAGGTTTCCCTTTGTCAGCCTTTTCAATTTAAATTACGAAAGTTTAGCGGGAATGCATATTTAAGTAGGTTTATGTCTTCATTTTACTAGTTTATTAAGGCAAACTTATGATTATCAAGCAAAGAGCATTCAAGGTATTCATTATGTTGCAGAGCAAAATTGTGTTGTGTTTGTATGTGTTTGTTACAGATTTGGCTTCATCAACTCATCTCCTCATGATTTGAAGGCTCTTCATCTCCATGAGGGTTTCACCTCTAAGGTGACATCTATTTGTACTTCAATCAATTTATCTTATCATTGGATTTGGCCTCTGCCCTGTAAGGGCACATACTCTATCTAACAACAATGTTGGAAGGCTTGAATATCATTCTGGGGTTTGACTAAGGCAAGCTCCTAAACACCACAACCCCCAAAGCCCTCTCTTTGTGATTGCAAGTTATAGGTACAGGATTTGGTGGAGTGGAGTTATAGAGAAGCAAAGCAGAGGATAAATATTCATGATCTGAGAATAAATTGCAGATAATCAACCCTACTAGACTAGGGTGCCCGCCTCGTAGTCCTCCTGACTGGCATTTCTAGAAACTTTGAAGCAAGTTGCAATCTTACACACCTCACTGCTCTAGATCTACAAAGAAACTGCCCTATTAGACTTGGGTGCCCGCCACATTGTCCCTGAAGTTTCCACCTATGAAAATCCAAATCCTAGTATGTTTTCTAATCTGTATTTAGTGCCTTCCTGTGTGATCATCTATCGTATTTTATTCGTTTGTACCTAATTTCATTATAATTAGGGTTTAAGGCTTATTAAATCTAGGGTTTGACAAATCTATCAATCTATTATATCTTTCCTTATCATTCCTGAGTACATCAACCTGTAGTTGAGTCCTCTCCAACTATAGTGACTTGGCTCGGTTGTTGTCCTTGAATGTCAATGTGAAATAAGGGCTTGATCTGATAGATCCTAACACTATCTTCCATCTTCCCACTTTTGACATATAACACCAACATTCAATTTGCCTATTCTAGCATCACCTCCCCTTGAGTCATTTAGTGTGCCTATGCCAACATCATTTCATCTTTCACCATGCAGTGCTATGCATGCGCCATTATGGTGCCTACGCCATTTGCATTCATGCTTGTGCTAGGCATGTCCTAGCACAAGCATATTTACCCTGTTTCCCCCTCATAAATGCCAAAAAACCCTAACAAACTTCAAAAGTTTTTTGGACTCACTAATGGAAAACCTATTAGCCACCACATATACTCCTGAACTAGCTCACTATGATGGCAATCGACTAACACATGCTCCATTTCACTTTACTTCCTTTTCCAAATCAAGAGCGCTTTCTCCTCTCAAGCAAGGTAAAAATGACCTTTTTTCCCCCCTTCAACCTCCTATTTGTAGGATTTCCCTCTAAAGTTTTCACTTTTTCACTCTAATCTTTCTATCCACACCCCATTTATCACCCCCTACACCATGTTTTATCCTGTCAAGAGCCCATCCAAGCCCCATAACCCTACCTACCCTCTCAAGAGGGCATCCCTACCTCATTCCTCTTCATCACTCCTCTGAGTATCTTGGGCATCTATTTCAAAAAATTACTATATTTTATTTTTCTTTGAAATAGCATTACATAATGCCATCTCAAAGAGGGGAAAAATGTAGACACCTAAAAATGCACTCCCACATTTATGCTATCATCACACCATGTCTATCCCACAATTTCGCTTCTAAAATTAATTAAATAAATTATGTTTATTTAATTGATTAATATAATTGTTCTCCTAACATTAATTAAATAATTAACAACTATTTATTTAATTAATTAACTAATTCAACCTTTCTTCTAATGTTCAAACTTTAATTGAATAAATCAACATGTATTTAATTAATCAATCATCCCCTCAACATTCTCCCAAAAATTAAATAATTACATAATATTTTTTTAATTTATCCTAATATCCTCAATAATCATTAGTTGATTAAATAACCTAGTTTAATCAACTAATTAATCATGTGTACATTCCTCCACCAAATCAGCAGAGTCAACCTTGCACAAGGCTCAAAACTTACACAAGGCTCCAAATTTACACATGGCTCCAAAAATGGCCTTTTCAATCCTCACCCTCCATCTCTCCTTAATCTTTGCGATAATCATGTGCACCAATCACAAGATGCCACTTTTTGGATTTTCATTCTCTCTTGAGAATGCATCGACCCCATATGTCCATTGCACAAGATCAAATCCTATCCATCCATCATCCCCAATCCAAATCTATAAATCCACCTTTCCTCAAGCCATTTCTAAGGGTAGGAATTGGATACAAAAGCAAGGCCATGCTACTGGAATGAGCAACCACATCACAACTCAACAACAACAATCAACTTGAGCACATCCCATATGGCAACAAGGTTTGTGTTAGTGAGGTTTCTTGTTTCTCTTTCACCTTTTGCATGCAAATCTTAGGTCAATCAGAGGTGTAGATTAGTGTAGAATAGGGTAGGTATTTATATGCATTTATCTATTTATTTTATTCCACATTTTGATATACACAAGTTCTATTTGATAGAAAAGTGTGATATGGAATAGTTTATTATTTATTTTTAATATATAATCAAATTGTAGGTAGAATAAGACATTGAAATAAAAGTGTACTTAGTTATAGTTTACATTACATAACTTTGTTCATATTTTTCCATATTTTTATTTGTCCAAGATATTTTCTAGTGTATCAGCCACATTGTCCATGTCACTACCCCATAATCACCTACTTCTCATCCCTCCCCACCTCTTGAACTTCTTCCTTTCTCACTTCTTCTTTCATCATTCCTTCTCCTTCCAAACCACTTGTTTCTCCACCCACTCCTATCTCTCCTCCACTCTCACATCCCCAATCCACTCTACCCATTCCCACCATATATCACATATCTCTCCCTTTATCTCCACTACCTCTCTCCCTCCTCCTTCCCAATCCTAGATTATAAACTCCCTTCCTAATCCTTTCCATGCTTCTCACACTTCTTTACCACTTTCTTGTCCCTCATCACATCCTTGTCAACCCATTTCTCATTATGTCCACATTACCTCCTATGTTGACCCTTTTTGTTGGCCCCTTAATTTTACCCCACTTTCATTATGCCTTCTATTTATGCTTCCTTTTCCCTCCCATGTACTTATACTTTCCATTTTCTCTAGTTTCCCTCCTCATCATATACTCTTTCCTTCTCCATGGTTTTCACTTTCTTTCCCTCTTCTATTCTCTCATCCTATGGTTATTCCTTTCCTCCCCTTCCCCCTCCATATTATATCCACTATCTTGATCCTATCATGCCTTGCATTTTACATCACCTTAGGACTATGTAGAAAAAAATAGAATCTCACCCTTCTTCTAGATGAGAGGTGATTTGGATCTCCAACATAATCTCCTCTTTGCCAATATTATTTTTCATCCCTTTCCTCCTACATTTGTATCCCCTTGCATTGAGATGTACAATGGAAAAGGGGACCCTACAATGTATGTTTGGTCATTTACTACTACATGCATGGATCTGGTATATGATGATTGTATTCTCACAAAGCTCTTTCCCTATACATTAAAGGAATATGCCTTGGGGTGGTTCTATTATTTGCCTCGTAATTTTATATTTTTCATTTGTTGAGCTTGCACAAGCTTTCATACACCACTTTCAAGTCAATGTTGGTTTTGAAACTAAATTTAATTGATCTCATACATTGCAAGAAAGTCTCCAATAAGAGGGTCAATGATTGTGATCTATACTTCTAGACTATTCTAGCAAAAATGTTATCATTTACCAAATGATGAAATCCAAGGCATCTTTGTTGAGAATCTACTAGCTCCAATACAAGACAAGGCCTTGTTCCAATATTATGCTAATTTTTTGAATCTTTGTGCTATCCTTCATGATTCTAAGACCAAGCTAGAAAAAATAAATTGATTGTCTTATAATCCTTCTTCTTCTAATCCTATTTCTTCTCCCTTCCCTTCTAAATTTTCATAAACCCCTTTCAAGAAATCTAATCCTAACTTTTATAAGAGTAAACCCAAACTTGATGTTAGCCATGTGGATCCTTCCTCTTCTTCTACCTCTAATGATATATCTTTCAAACCATAGTCCAACCATTGCTTAACTCATCTAGCCAATCTTCTCCATTATGCTATGAACCAACTTATTGCAACCAATCTCCTTACTCTTCCTTCCATTCATCCTCTAGATACTTCCCTCACTCTCCCTTGCAAATATGATTCCAAAACATTTTATCAATATCACCATGTACCTAACCATGACACCAAGAGGCGTATGGGTTTACGACACAAGGTGCAAGATATAATTGGTGTAAATATAATTCATGTTGAAAGCCATAATGGTAATAAACTTGTAGCCCCACCAAATCAAAATCTACAAATATATACACATATTCCCTTAGCATAGTCGGTTAAGCAATGTAGATCTCATCCCCGAGGCTTCTCTTCGTCCTATTGAGGATTCTTCTTCCTCTCCTTCATCCCCTTCTCCACCCTCTCTTATCCAGTTACTCCATTCCCCTTCGACAACTTTGTTGGTGCTCTTGATGCACAACCTCCTCCTTCCTCTTCTTTTCCCCTTATTACATTCTCATCTATAGATATTCTTTGTATACTATTATCATGGTCCTCTATATATTGAATGTATTGTGAACTCAAGGCCTACCGTAGGCATCCTTGTGTACCCTTCCTATGCCTTCAATATTGTAATGGAGGAATTTTTTTAATACACACTTTCATCAAGAATAATATACTACATCAAGGGTTGCTTTGAAATGCTTCAATGGCACCTTTATTGATACCTTAGGATGCCCAATTCTCGTTATTAAAGTGGTTCTAAGGGAGTTACTTACTTTGTGCCACATCATTCCTAGTTTGAAATGCTTCAGTATTCTGCTAGGCTTCCCTTGGCTTGAATGATCCTAAGTGGTCCCTTCTATGATCCCCCAATGCCTCAAGTTTATTCATAACAATTAGGTGCTCATATTCTCACATCACGAGTACCAACCTTTCTTTGAGTTGGCTAATATCATCATTGGTTACTTTACATTTAATGTATAGGCCCACCATGAGAAGTCTATGATACATTATTTAATGTAAATAATTGCTTCAAGGAACAATACACCCATTTTCATGATGTTGACCCCACCCTTTCTATTTTCCCTTTTGAGCCACTTATTTCGCACTTGTGTAGAGGTAGCAATATAGACATTTATCTTTATTCTATTTCTAGTATTACTGATCATTCTCTTAGACCTCCCCTACAACTTAAAAATAAGCATCCTCTCCCAAACCTAAATATAAGTTTCCTCCCCCACAACCTAAACTTCAACAACCTCATTCCTAACCTAAATCTCTTGTCATTCCCTCTTTTGCCCTTCAACCCCTTTTATGCACCCCCAACATTGCACCTCTTCTCCAGCCTCCTCCCCCACCCAAACCCAAAACTAAGAAATAGTATCTACCCATACCCAAACTTTTATCCCTCCAACCTAAACCCAAACTTCCTATCTCACCTAATGCCTTAGCTTCTACACTTAATCCTCCTACCTCTTCCATAGCTCCCCCTTCTTTACTTATTGTTATGGAGCCTTTTCCACCTCCTAAGGATACTCCTACTCCTGTTGTTGATCATAATCCTTTTGAGGATCCTTTTGTTCCTATTCTTGATAGTATCCCTTCTAAGTATCCACATGTCCTTAGTATTGTTGATGTTCCTTTTAAGGACCCTCTTATCCTATTCATGATTTGACTCCTACTAGTTATGCTTGTATTCCTCTTGTTGTACTTACTAGTATTGTCATTGCTCCTCATGAGAACTTTTTATTTCATTCTATGGTAGACATTTTTCCCGATGTAATCATGGAGGGAAGATCCAACCATTTAGCCAATCTAACAACACTCACACTAGAAACAAAATACACATCAAATAGATGGAACAATGATATTATTGATTCATAGTCATAATTTACAATCTTGTTGCAATAGCTGACAACAAGATGAGCCCTCAACCTTTAATCTATCATAGACATAATCAATGTGTGAACTTCAATTACAATCTTCTAAGCTATTTTACAATATGATGCTTTTGATCTACTACTAAACTCTCTTGATCTATAGTGAGTTGTATACTAGCTAACTACCAACTAACTCCCTTCAATGTAGAGTGAATGGTGCTTTTATAGTGAGAATGTCTAATAAAACTTGTAGAAGGACATGCCTAGAATGAATGTTGTAAGATATAAGAATTGGAACTCAATGCAGTCCTAATCATGAACCTCCCTAGGACCAGTAAGCTTGTATGTCTCCAAATGTTGGTGCGAATCTCAAATGTTTGTCGAATGGCTCAACTCGGTCTTTCTTAAGAAATTTGATGAAGCATATCAACCAAATGCTTCGAGATGACATGGAATGCTAGAATATGATTGTATAAAGCTTTGATATAATTTGGAAGCTATAGAATAAAAATGTGGTACAACATAGTATGATTTCTATTTGGAACTTTGATTTGCTAAAATGATGTCGAGGACAAGAATATGCCTATATGGTATGAATAGTCTTTTGTAGTAGGAGTATGATGACTAGAACTTTACTTGGAAACCTGTAAAACAAAGCAAACGTGAAAGAAAATATTTTTGGGAAATGCAAGATTGCTCTTACACCCTAAGTAATTAAAAAGTGAGTCCCTCGCTTTGGAATGGCTAGAGAAAAACCAAAATGGTCCACCTTAGCTATAGATATCCACGATGAGTCTTCAATCATCCATCCCTTCTATTTCACCAAATATTCTTCATAATGCTTATTTCCTGCACTCTTTCCAATTCTATTATCCAATATCTTCTCAATTACTTTTGTTTGTTGTTCTGGTATCTATTTTATCCAATCCATCTTTGTTTTGTCTTCTTCCGACTCTCCCTCGTGATACTTATACAAATCTCCAATGTTAAATATTGGTGATATATCCTAACCTTCTGACAATTTGATTTCATATGCATTTCTAGAAACAAACTTTTTGATGATCTTACGAGGACCAAACTTCATCTTCAACTTATTAGTTGTACCTTGTGGAAATCTTTCCTTCATTAGATATACTATTACCTCATCTCCTATCTCATATTCCTTATGTCTCCTCTTCATGCCAACCTTCTCCTTAGAATTTATCTTCTCCAGTTGCTTCCTTACCTCTTCATGCAATACTTTCATATTATCAGCAAATTTTTCTACTTCTATACATACACTATCTCAAATGGTTTTCTCTTTATACTCTTATTTATTGAATTATTATAGCAAACTCTCAACTCTAATACATTCCTTGGATTACTGCCATACACTATCTCAAATGGTTTTCTCTTTATACTCTATTTATTGAATTATTATAACAAACTCTACTTGCACTAAGGCCTTATCCTAATTACCTATTCCTTCTTACTAAACATCTCAACAAATTACCTAGACTCTATTCATAACTTCTCTATCCATCTCTCTATGGGTGATATGTTGAACTGAATTTCAAATCTATTGTCATCTTCTTCCATAATGTTCTCCAAAAATAATTGTTCTCCAGTTTTGCACACCAAGTGAAAATTTTAGTTTTGTTGTGACAGGGAATGCTTAGGAATGGAACAAGTGCAGTGTGCAACTTTATGCAAAAAATTTGAGGCCTCTCGAGATGCAACTAATGCTACTTCAAGGAAAAGGACTTGACTACTTAGATTTTAAGCTTGTATGCCATCAAATAAGTTGGATAGGCATGGATGGTGTGCTTAATGTAAGGAGAGTTGGAGACCTCTAGGGCAATGGCACAGATTGGTGTAGCCAATACAAGGTCACATAAACGATGTTTGATAATCAACATGAATCTTGAAGGTTATGTGGACACTGAAGGCTAGAGGAGATGTAGCAAGGTCATAGCTTGTGTTGAATGTTTAAATGGAGCTTTGTAGCTAATTGAGGCCTATTTAGGTGTTTACAACCAACATGAAGATTTGGAAGTTTGGCATGAGAATCTAGTGCTAGCATGGTGGAAAGAGGAGGTCGCATAGGCAAAATTGAAGTGGTGCAAGAAAACATGGAGTTCAAAGGCCATGCTTATAAAGAATATTAAAAGCCAACAATTATATGATGGCACGACCCCAAAAATCATGGGTGCAAAAAATGTTCTAGTGTTTCCATTAATAACAAATGAAGAAGCCATGGACCACTCTGCACCGACAAGAACTCGACCATTGCCAGCTATGCGCTCAGCCCCTGTGGTGGTGTGTGGTCCGGAGGTTTTAGAGAACGAGGATTACTACCTGAATCACGGAGTAATCTGCAAGTTTAATGGGCTTTGGCCTTCTCTTCCTAATCTACATTTATGGGTCAGGGAATCGTGGAAACCCTTGGTGGAGGGTAAGATTGAACTTTATCCCTGTGCTAGAGGTTTTTTCATTGCAACTTTTTCTTCCTCTGAAGAACGGGACTTGGTGCTGGATAGTAGGGTTTGGTTGTGGGGTGAGCACTCGCTCTCCATCAAACCTTGGGCTCGGTCTTTCAACCCTCTTACCGAGCCACTTAATATCAAGCCAATATGGGTTCGACTTCCGAATCTTCCCCTTCAGTTTTGGGAGGATTCTTGTTATGAGGCCACTGGCAATGCTATTGGTCGTTTCTTGAAGGTAGATTCTACTACCTCAGATATGGGGCATACTACGATTGCCTGAATCTTAGTTGATCTTGACATCTCCAAGCCCCTTCATGGAGATGTTGTGATGATGGTTGGGGAAAGGCCTTGGACGCAACTACTTGATTATGAGGCCCTTCATTTCAGATGCAGAAGATGTTTTGCTATTGGTCACTTGGCCTCAGGTTGTCCTCATTCTCTTTGCAAGAGGGCGGCAACTTGGTGGAAAAATGCACTCATGGATCACCTAACTGTTAGTGATTCTTCGGATGATGGTTTTTGCCTCTCCTACTCTTCCTTCTCTTCTTTTCCTCTCTGTCCTCCTATTTCCACATGTTAAGTCGTAAAATGTATACACTAGCATTTTACACTAAGTTTAGACTATCCCCAGGATACCTTGCATGTTCCTCCTACAGTTCCCGAGGGTGTGGCAAGGAATATGGCTGTTGATTCATCCAATCATGGCGAGGCCCCGACATCGGCTCCTACTATTTCTCTGGCTCTTGTTCATGACCAAGCTTCCTCTTCAGTTACTCCAGTCACCCATTCGGCTGAGCTTGCTTTTGGTTCAATCTCTTTGTATGTACCTTTGTAATGTCCCCTTTAAGAATAACCTTGAATACTTAACCTAGCACCCAAGCCTTATTCTTTTCCTTATTGTTGACCTTGAACATAGTCTACAGACTTACTATCTTTATCGATTCTTATCTTCTATTGTGGTTGCCTTCATTCGATGCCTTTATCTTCTATTTAGCCTTGTTTCCCATTCCTTTTAGTATATATAATTGTTCTTTTCATTCTGAATTACATTTCAATCAAATGTCATATATTTTATTCTCCTTTAGAGGTTTTGGTATTTACTTTACATATAGCTAAATCAAATATGTTCTGGCCACAGTTATGATCTTCTTATCTTTCATATGTTGATCTGTGTATTTCCCGTATACCTTTCATTCCTATTTCTTCATATTCCCCTTGCTGTTCAGCATATATACCTTTACCTAGAATTATTCTTTTCAACTCAGAATATATATATATTTCCACAATATTTCTGTTGTACTCTATTCAAATCTTCCTCCCTAGCTGATTCCTACTTTATAACTATTTACTAACTTCATGTCTTATGACTTCTCCCATTCGCTGCCTTGTGCTTATGGCAGACTTAAAACTCAGATCTCATGTCATTGTTTCCTTCATCTATTCCTTCATATTCTTAATGAAGCGGAGTACTCCTCAGAAGAGACGGCACCTTATTGAGTGGATTGTTCCCTCAAGACAATTGTTGACGAGATGATTATTGTTTCTAATGTTTAACTCTCTGTTAGGATCGTTGACTCCATCTTAATTGCTGCGCTTAATATTGATTGGTGTTGTTTGTCTTATGTGATCTTTGTTTTGTCATATGTGATTGATGGCCTCACATGCTGAATATTCCTTCACCGTATGTAAAGCCTTACTTAAGCTTTCAAGATGGGAATCGATACGCTTTATAATAACTATTATTTATTATATTACTTATCATATATATTGTTTGATATTTATTATAATAATATATATCTATATTATATTATATATTATATTTAAATATATATATATATATATCATAAGGGTATTTAATAGTATTATTTAATATTAGTATCACATGTATGAGTTCTCAGTCTAATGATATTTAAATGTTTAATTTAAACAATGCCTTAATATGGGGACATGACAGCCTTCTTCGGCTACTGCTGTAAGGGAGAACCCCCCCTCTTGCCACGCTCTGAGGACTTTGACTCGGAGGTCTCTTGGACTATGGTCTAGCGTAAAAAGAAAGAGCTCCCCAAATCTGTTGCGGATTTGCGCCCTAGGGCTAAAGGAGTTAGGTTTGCTTGTATGGGATCTGTTGTTGTTTAGATCCCCTATTTTTTTCTGCTGTCAGTGTGCATCCTGTGCATTGTTTGGGTTGCCCTTTGGGCTGTTGGTTTCTTGCAGCTTGTTTGTTGTTGTGCTGCTATGTCTGTCTTGTTTTGTTCTGCCCTTTGGGCCTGGTTTGTAAAGGGTTTAGCCCCTTGTAAGCTACTTATCATAATAAATAACAAATGAAGCCAATTTGGACTCAGAAACAAGAATTGCCACCTTCAAACAAATCAACATACCAAATACTAAAAATCAACAAGTTCTAAGATAGAATCAACAAAGGAGAAACATAAAGATGAGACAATTAGGCACAAAGGATAAAAGGACCAAGAAAAAGGTTCAAAGGAATGTCTAGATGTCTTTATTTGGCCTTTGGTCTTTATTCAAATGCTTAGTTTTAGTTGTAATCTTGCCTTGATTAATTTTTTAGTTCTTATAGCAAGTGATTGAATGTTCTTGATTAAATCTTAACTCCTCAATTTTTTAGTCCTTATAACAAATGATTGATTGTTCTTACATTGTTTTGTTGACTTGTATTTTTTCCGTTGCTCTATCTATTGTTTCCTACATTTGACTCTTACAAATATTCATTTTGCACATTTGCAATTGTAATCCCACTTGATAATCAAATGAATGTTGTACAAATTGATTATTTAATATCCATTTCATGTTTAATTTTGAACGCCTACGTCATTTTAGGCATTTTATTGTGTCAACTTCCAACTCTTCAAATTCAAGGGATTCTCATATTAACACTCAAAAGTTTATTAAAATATAGAAAAACTAATTGTTTTAGAAATAATGTAGCTTTCTTAATATCCAAAATCAATCTAATAAACTTAAAAATATGAACCGCTACATTCTCACACAAATCAACACCCCAAACACTCAAAATCAACAAGTTCCGAGTCAAAACTCACAAAAGGTAATTAAGTATAAAGATGGGAAAAAGTATATATAAAAGATGAAACCGACCTTGACATTTATGGGGAATATTTGAAATGCTAGAAACCTTGTGGCAAGTTCAATAGAGTAAAATAAAGGCTTGTTGATGAGTTCAATCCATGTTGAACTTGAACATGTCATTGTTATGGGACTTTTTTCCCACAAAAAATTAAAAAAATAAAGTTTATTAAAATTTATAAAATAATAAAATAATAATTTATTAAAGAAAAAAAAAGATATGTAAAACAAAAGGGGAAAAAGGAATTAATTTCAAACTAAAAAAGAGGTTAAAAGAAATTATAAAAATATAACACTCATATTTGAGTGAATTCTTACGAGAAGAGTGCAAATAAAAATTAAATATTATAATGATATTGTTATTTTGTAAAATAAGTAATAAATAGGTGTGACAATTGATTGACACCCTTCGGGCTATTATAAACTCGTGGAATTAATGTAATAGGACATACATGATAGAGATCTCTCTTGGAAGAAAGTGGTATAGTAGGTAGGCTATGAGCATAGTAGACGAGCATATAGAGTGTGTCCAACTTGAGGTATAAAGGACACCCGAGAATGTCTTGGCCAAGGCTTGTAGGAGCCCTACATTTTGACTTCATGAGCAAATTTAGGATAAAATACCATGTCAATCCACCCACACCTTAAGTATAATTATTAGACCATAGCCAAGCCAAATACCAATTTTGCATTGAAAACCACCCTTGCAAAAGCTCTCAAGAGAATTTATCATTACCTTGTCTACATTTCAACTCTATGCCCAAGGTTTTGGAGTAAAATCAAACCTTGCCAATTTACACCACCTAGAACACCACAACATTCAAAAAAAATATAAAAAATAAATAAAAACACTTGGATATTTAGGAACCCATCAAATTTAACAAATTTATCGTGTAAACATTCTCTAAAGTTTAGAAGCTATAGAAAAATACTTCAAAATAACATTTTATGAATTTTGCTATTTGACAATGAGATTGACACGTTTCATTGTGCTTGAAAATTGCCTTTTACAATTAAATGGAAACTTCTCATCCCATCAAGTAAGCTTGCATTAGCTTCTTAATTTAATCAACTAATTGTACACTTCTCAATCATTATACATGGCATGGCTGGGTGGATTTCCATTTTTTTAACAAAAACTAGTTAAATAATACAATCCCTTTAATATGGAGCATTTAATATCTTAGCAATCTCTTAGACATCATTGCAAAAGGATTATCAAGATATGAAAGCAACTGACCATGGTATTATACTCCCATCACTTATGGATCATCATCATGGACACTGCTAACAATAGAGGATGACGGGAAAACTATGACTGGTTGTCCATCTGATTGGAACTCATGAAAGATGCCCAAGGTTTTGGCATGGTATGCATCAGAATTTCCTCTTAAATCCACACATCTTATTTGACCTGTATCAAGTTCAATAAATAAATTAGTTGGGGCAAAGCTCAGGAAACTTGCTCTTTGTGAAAGAAAATCAAATAAACTAATGGGATGTAGTGCAAGAAAAAACCAAATAAGTCCTCATCTACTTTTTATTAAAGTAAGTGTTTGTTCTTCTAGTATAACTAGTTCAGAACTTATGCAGATGCATCTTCTTGTGTCAATGAAAGAAAATTATATTATTGGGAATATATAATTAAGCATTTCAATAATAATAAGGATACTAAACTTGAACAAGTTTATTTGACATAGAAAACACTAGTGCCACAAAAACATAACGGATTTATATGGAAAAAGGAATAGAAAAAGTTCAGATCCAAAAGTATGCTTTCCCCATGATGGGTGCTTGTAGATTGTTGCAATGATCTACCGTCTACACATTTACTTTGATTATATATTGCCACCTGAGCCTCCATCTCATATGAATGTCACGGAGATTATATCCATGCTGATTTGAGTTGAGCCTTGTATCTACAATCATAAAATCTTGTGATTTCCTTTTAATTGGTTTTGGTATCTTTAAACTATCAACTCAATATGGTAAACATCCACTAAACGAATCTGCCTTACATGCATTTTGGTGTGGAGCATTTGCTTGACAATATCATCGACATGAATCTCTCCTTGTGACTGACATTCTCATTAACCTCAATAGTGTGATTGGTGGTCCATTTGTGTTATAAAATCAAGGAACTTTATGAACTGATTTATAATCACATGGTTGGCAATCAGATTGAGGACCATCACCTAGTCTTCTACTTGTTTAGGGTGTGTATATATTTGGCTACTTTCCACAGTGTCCCAAATAATGAAGCGCAGTCCAATTGGAAGCTTCTAACACATGGTGTCTTCTTGAATCATCTCGGCAGCTTCTTGTATCCTTTCTTTTTCAAGCTTTATGTCTGGATAATTTATTTTCTTTGCTCCACAAATTGTAGAATCAAACCATCTGATAGTGTTTTCAAATTGATCGTATTAACTGCTTTTATTCAATTCAGCCAAATTGTATCCCTTTGGTTGCAGTTCACGTCCATTGACACAATGTTATTAAGTTTCTCAAATGTTTAGTGGAAATTACGAACCGCATCACATTATGGCACATCACCAATCTTCATCCACCTATTTGGCAATCAAATTGTGCTTCTATTGGGTAATCTTCTCAGATCATCTTGGCAACAGTTTGTTGCAACCTTTCTTTCTCAGTTTTCAGGTCTGAAAAAATGATTCTTCATTTGACTTCTTGTAATGGTTCAAGTATCTGGTAATGTTTCCAAATCACCCATATTACCAGCTCTCATTTGACTAGGACAAACTTCGTTCCTTTGATTAAAATCTGCATCCATTGATACAATGGTTTTTGCCTATGTTACACAAAGTTTCCAGGATGACAGTAGGAAACGGGGGGACATGTTTCCGGTACAGCAGGTGACAGGAGGCCTTTTTTAAGGGGAAAGTAGGGGATGGCAATTTAAAAAGTAGGAAAAAAATTTAAAATATAGGAAATTTCAATTATTCATATATAAGGCATTCATCATATATATTATAGAACCATATTATGAAGCTTTAGTACTGAATTGAGAATTCACATGAATTGACATACAAATTAACAAACTTTCAATGTCTAATCATTTCAATTTGAGTTTTCATTACCACTGTGCATATACATAAGACAACAAAATGAAAGGGCCGAAAAATGACAAAATGCAAACAATCCAAGATCTATTGCTGCTATGCCTCTGCTTCATCCTCACCTAAATCAAAATCCAACTCTAAGTTTGATTCACTAACAATATCAAGGGCTGCCTCATCCAATGGAACACCCATGAATCCCTCATGTGCCTTTTCCTCATTAATTTGTGTGGTGTCCTTAGAATCAACATCCCACCATAAAGCTAGAGTCTATCAATATTCACGAATCTGTCAATCCTGAAGTCTCAAGGCACTATGCATTGCCACCAACTTCTCCGATTGTCGAGAGGTAGGCCTATTCCTCTTGAACGATGAAGCTGTATGTGGACCAATTCCTCTCTACGGCAAACAAACTAGTAACCTGTGATAGGAGCTGAATGGCAAGCATCCTCAACTCTAGTGTACCCTTGCCATGTCATGGCCACCAAATAAGGTCAGATTGAGCTAATGTAGCTCTATCTGTCCTTGCCTCTGGTTTGTTGAATGTTGGACCCCAAAGATTAACAAAGGCAAGTCACTGTGTTCGAAGAAAAGTTGCCTCCTCAACTAAATACATCTTTGAAGGGCCCTCATTAACCCTTCTTTTATCTCTTCATCATCAAAAGGAGGCACTCTCCTAGCCCTTGGTGCATAACATTGGAATTTACAGCAAAAGTTGACATATGAAGCAGGTTATTCATAGTATTCCATTGTCGTGTCACAATGGGCCTAATATACTCCTCATTTAATCTCAAATTAGGATCCATGTTATGAATTGTTTGTTTCATTTGCCCAAGCATGTTGTTAAATGTCTCATAAATATCTCCAAGACTAGGAGAGTCTATATCAATATATCTAATAACCTCTACAATAGGTGAGATGAAGGAGCAAACATATCTGCACACAAAATTTTCAAAAAAGAATTAAGATTATAAGACTCAAATGACAGAGTGAATACTAATACAAAATATGAATAAGATTATCAAGTTACAAATATTAATAAATTAATAATTTAATAATAAAATCAAACTACTATTACTTTATAGTTTGTTGGGCCCCAAAATAGCTGCAACCCTGAACTCTAAAGCATTCCTAAATCACCTAGGCCAAGGATTTGTCGTCAAGGTGATAGGAAAAGGTTTATCAACAAGTTAAGGGGGATTTTGGCCGACTAATAGGATTGGGTAGGCTCCTCTGCACTTCAGATTCAGCTGGACCTAGGAGGGATATTCCTAGAGGCATGAAATAAAACGCAAACAAACATCAACAGCCATACCCAACGTATACTTGACCCCCAAAGTTGTCACTAGGTCAAGACAAACTGGTTGCACAGGCCTCTGTATTACACTGATTACTGCACTATGAATTTGCACCCAAATATAATTTCATTAGATTCCTTAAGATGACTCCACTTAACTTTGAATACACAAGATACATAGTGCAAGCATACATGTTCATGATCCATAAATGATTTGAGTTGTTTTGCATTACTTCAGATTCATCCCTGGTTACAAAACAGAACCATGAATAGCATGTAGAACCCTAAAACTAAACTTACTCCTACTCCTACAGCTATCAGGATAAGAGTTTGATTTAAAATGATGATTGATCCATCCCCAATATGGACCGGTGCCTACTCCATTGGGCAACTGAGTCATACACAATAAAGAGGAAAGAAATGGGCTGAATGTCATGTCCCCATATTAAGGCATTGTTTAAATTAAAGATTTAAACATCACGATAAAGGAGGAGATATCGTTTCTGTCAAATATAATGTTTGTCATCGTCAATCATGTATATAAACAATGATATTAAATAATATTATTTTATAAATATTTTATATTTATAATATTTATAAATGACTATAAATATAAAAATAATATTATCAATATCGATATTATTATAATTACAATATAATATATTAATAAATATATATTTAAATAATGATATAAATATTATTGTAAATATATAAATAAATATAAATATAAGTAAGAAATATTATTATAATCATTTATTATAATAATATAATAAATATATTTATATATATATTATATATTATAAAATATATAAATAATTCCAGCTCCATATAAATAAAGTGACTTCATATAAAGTCAGCGATTAAATAAAGGTCTTAGTTATAAATAAATATATACAAGTCCTACAAAGATAATAAGACAAAAAGTCTGACAGCACATAAGACAAAAATATAATTCATAATATGGAGTGGTTGCTAAGAATTAAGATACAACGATTTAGTGAATAAGACAAACTATCTGAAGGAGCGATTAATCATTGTCAAGTGGTGCGACTTTGTAAAGGGCAGCGAGTAATATTGTGTGGTGTGATCTTGCTTAAGAGAGCAGCAATTAGTATATGGTGTGACTTGTTATGATAACAAAGGGCTGCGATTAATATATAAAAAGATATGATTAGTAAAGAGGTGTAATCTGAATTCTAAGGTTGTGTCTATTATCATATCCATTGAGGAGATCAAAAAGGGAGAAAGAAATATGATTCAGAAAAGGGAATCAATAAAGAAGTATTCGTATAACTATCAATCACAAACAGCAGATACACATATGAGATTCACACGAACAGATTTAAAAAAAAAAGAATATTTATATTTATGATTTGGAAATTATATTGGAAAAAGAGGAATATGGAAATATACAGATCTGCCTATAAGAAGATAAGAAGATCATCACTATATGATGCATAAATACATATTTCAGAGAAGAGATATAGAGGTATAAATATGCAGGTTGGAAAGAAGAAGAGGTAAGAATAAAATCAATCCATAAGGTATGTACATCTGTCATAATCATTACAAAAGAATGAAAGTAATACTATACTAGAATGTTTATAAATAATTCAGTATAGCTTATATCATAGAATGAAGAATATGAATAATAGTATGTAATTCTTAAATGATGCATGATTATTGTGAAAACCTATATATTGGACATTGAATTATGAGAACAATTGGAAATGATATGAAGGACTTACTTGAATAAGAAAAATGTAATGTATAACTGAGGCAGGCCGGAATGAGAAATGGACATCATTGTTAATCCATCACACCAAGTAAGTGAGACCAAGGGTTTGACAATTGACCAAAGTATTTAAGGCTCAAGTTAATAAGGCTCTAACCCTCCAAGGCAAGTGAAGAGTGCTTGTCCTAAAGGGGTGAAAAGCACTCAACCGAGATAGGCCCTTATCTCAATTAGTGAAGAGTGCTAATATGAGATAAGTGGAGATAGGCCCTTGTCTCAATTAGTGTAGAGTGCTAATTCGAGGCAAGTGGAGAAAGGCCCTTGTTTCAATTGGTGTAGAGTGCCAACATGGGCAAGTGGAAATGGCCCTTGTTTCCAATTGGTGTAGAGTGCCAATATGGGACAAGTGGATAGGCCTTTGACTCTAGTTGGTGAAGATTGCCATTCTAGATCAAAGGAAAGGACAATGGACCTATGGCAAGATTGTGCCCAAGGAACCCTCTCTTGTTGGGTGAATGATTGGATTAACATGATTGGCCCAAAGTAATAGACTCTTCCGGAAAGAAAATTATGATCTTGTATAGTGAAATAGAGGAAGGAATAATGCTTACATGTTATGATTATAAGGTTTGATTTTATATAATTGTGATTTATATAATGAGATAAGGAGGAATTGATTACTAATGTTCTCTTTTACAAGTTGAAATTGTTGGCAAGGTTGAGGAAATTTTGGCTTGCTAGAAGGGGACATTACACTGAACCGGCATCAACAGAAAACTAAAATATATTCACATACATTTCTCAGATCACACTTCATGCACTAGACATACTTATTTATCCAGAGCCAAACTATAATAACCCACTTGCAATGGAGAAATGACCCAACACAAAGCTTGTATTGATTTAAATGCTGTCATACATTATCAAATCCCATTACAATCGCACCAACAAAAGTGGTGAAGGCAAAATACAAAGCTGCGACATGCATTCCCCTGAATTATTACAAACAGTCATGGAGACATACCAATGCATGAAAATGCGCGTTACAATCTTTCCTACGCTGTATCAAACATATTCCTCCATTCACTGTGTTGTACACAATAAAAAAAAATTTGCTTCATTAAGGCATTTTGAGCAAGTCTAGAAAATTTTTCGTCAAAAAAGCAAAATTTCTAAAAATAAAAATTTCTATTTTTAGAAAGTTTCTAAAAATAGACGTTAAATTAGGTTTTCCAGGTTTTTTGTGATACAAATGCTGGCAAAATTTTCTAAAAATAGAAAGTTTCTAAAAATAGAATCTCCGATTCAGGTGTCGTGCCTGATTCTCATTGGTCGATTTTGCTTCACGATTAGCGTGGTCCAGACAGAATCTGCAAAAGGTCAAGTTTTCTCTACTGGGTCATTTCTGTTTTTTCAGAAGGCGAAGCATGAGCTCTAAAGTCGTCAATGGAGGAAGTTCATCTGCCAGAGCTCGTTTTCAAGTTTTTAACGTTGTTCCAATGACGCAGAACTGACGAACAGTCGTCGATTCAACGAAGAATGCAAAACGGAGCAATGTCAATCCAAAGTGAGGAGAAAAGTTGAAAAACATCAAATTTGGCTAAGTCTGAAGAATCCAGGTGCCCTTGGAGGCTAGGAGTGCCCAGTTGCACCAGTGTTTGATTTTTTTCACGTTTTTCAAGAAAATGCAAGAAGCGTCTTCGTCGGTCAGTTCCGATGAGCATAAAAGCAGTCATTTTCGTCATCAGGACGCGAAAAACTAGAAATCACGTCCAATGTACCCAAGCTATCCAGTTCATTCATCATCCAGTGACAGTTGACTGATGAATCGTTGAAATTGACATCAGAAAGTAGCTATCGGCACGCAAAATGAAGCAATATTGCAAACGAAAGTTGAAAATCAAGAATTTGGCTAAGGCATTGGATTCCAGGCGTCCCTAGAGGCCAGGGGCGCCCAACTTCTCATGCCTTAGATTTTTTTACACATTTTTTGAGAAACGTCAAAAATGCCTCCGTCAGCGCATTTCCAAGTGGTCAAACTCAGTCAAACGTCAGTAAAAGCTGGGATTTCATCACAGACGTGTTCAAGCTACTCAAATCATCCCCCGTCCTGCCTCAGCAGTCATCCGGACGACCAAAAACAAAAATCAAACAGGGGCTGTTGGCACGAAAAACGAGAAATGGCATAAAATTTGAAATTTTCAAAAAAAATCTAAGGCACGAAAAACCAAGCGCCCCTAGAGGCTAGGGGCACCCAGTTTCTCCAAACTTAGAATATTTTTTGAGTTTTTTTTGGAAAACACAAATCTTCCTCCGTCCGCCCAGTCTGGTTCACAGCAGGTCAGTTTGGCACGTTTCCCGAGGCAGACAGAGTGCAGTCAGCTTAGTTTCCATCAGACCTGCCTATCTGCCAGATCATCAAACTTCAGTTTTGTCCCAGCAGACAAAAATCAACAGCCAAACAAGGGTCACCTGTCACCAGAACGCGCACAAAAATCAGAAAGTTGAAAAAGTTGAAATTTTTGAAAAAATGGTTAAGGCATGAAAAACCAAGTGCCCCTGGAGGCTAGGGGCGCCCAACTTTTCCAAAGTTAGAAAATTTCGTGTTTGACAGTGTTTTCCGACAGTCGTTTCTAAAACTTCGCCCGACAACAATTTTCAAAAGTCAAATTCGCAGTTGAACGACGTCAGATCGTCTGTTGGACGCTGCGAATGGAATCACAGTTGATAGGTCTCCAAAATGTCAGGATCAGTTAGCTCTTTCAATCAACGGTGACATTTTACCATCTTGTTGAAGTCGGAGACGGGCCATACTAGAGTCAGAACGAGTGCAAAAGTGTCAAAAACGAAAGAAAATTGGCTAACACTTTTGGCAACTCGCATGTTCGATGACATCATCAAAAGAAGATATTTTTCGTCATCTCACACATGAAGCCATAGGCAACTACAAAATAGGGATTCTTCTTATTCGAAGACATCTACTTGGATTTGTGCTTTAAAAGATGCTTTCTTCATGGATGAGATCCAAGTTTTATTCTTTCACAAAGAAAGCTGTTTTTTCGCCCTAAAGCTCTATAAAGACAAGCATTTGGCTTCTTTTATTCATTATCTTTTGTAGGTTGCATCCAAAGGAAGAAGACATATTTTTTCTTTCAACGAAGATTCGAAGGCTCAAATGAAGTGCTTTTTCAGTGTTCTTCATAGTTTCGGGTTGAGGAAGCAGGGAGGCACGTTTTTTCAGGGTCCTTTTTTCCAGGGGATCGTTTTTCAGAAACTGGACCGAAACTTTTTCAGTTTTCATCGAGATGGGTCCATCCAGAATTTCATCCTCTTGAAGATGAATTTTGCTTTTTTCGAGAATCTACTTTTTTGTTGTTTTTTCAGGAAAGTCTCCGTTTTTTCAAAATTCGACAATCTGGGTTGCTTCAAAACAAAATTGCCTACAAAACCCACATGCCAACTTTTTTGCTCACTACTTTTTTCTAAAAATCAGTAATTAATTTTCAGCCATTTGTCCAAGATTTTTCCAACAT
This sequence comes from Cunninghamia lanceolata, assembly GCA_027924645.1. Classification (NCBI taxonomy): domain Eukaryota; kingdom Viridiplantae; phylum Streptophyta; class Pinopsida; order Cupressales; family Cupressaceae; genus Cunninghamia; species Cunninghamia lanceolata. The sequence continues at coordinate 4,697,211 of BSBN01000424.1, read as the reverse complement.
AGGCGTGTTTACAGTCAATTTTCAAATCTTTCAGTATGCAGTACTCTTCAACACAAATCAAGCCCCAAACGGCATTGGTTCACAATTACCTAAGAACTTTCAAGATAGACTTGCATAAAGTACTTCCAATAATCAATTTACATTCTTAGGAAGATGCAGGAAATAATGCTATCAGGAATCTGGGACACTCCGGTTTGCTTGCAGTAGCATCCTTCCCCATCACAGTGCAAAGTATCGAATTTGTAATTGCTTGTATGACGCATTACAATTCGATCACAACTCACAAGAGAAATCCAATCAAGAGATGGACGTGCTCTGTAGTCTGAGGCCGAATGACATTGAGAAGTGTTTTTCCATACCAGTCTAGAGAGAGAATTTAACCGTTTCAATTGAAGAATGCAAGAGGGTTTGGAACAATGATAAAGAAAAATACCAAAAAAAGATTGCTCAGAGGTGGTTAAAGGAAAACCAGAATGTCATGCCAAACAATGTTGGACGTGGAGAGTTCAAGGAGGAACATGCAATAATGATTACTCTGCTAAGCCGAATCACAGGTCAAGCAAATGCTAACAAGTTCCAGCCTTGGATGTTTTATATCATGTCCCAGATTGTTGATGGAACCGAATTCTATGACTGGTCGGCACTCATCAGTGATAGTCTCCACCAACAAATACTTGATTTTCAAAGGGCTCATGAATTCCACATGATGTCATACCTTGTGTATTTGATGGCTTTTCAGAGTCAATTCAGAGGTTTGAATGTTGTTGGAACTCTAGGTATTCAGCATATATATCACCATTTCCCGCAGTTAGAACTTTATCACCATTTCCCGCAGTTAGAACTTTCTCAGGCTGAACGACATTACAGGCAGGTAAATGATGCATTCCTTATGCATGCAGTGCAAGATATGGATAATGAGTTGCATATACGGTTTTCAGCAGATGCTAGAATGGCAATGGCAGAATGGGCTGATTGGTTTATCCAGTTTCCCACTTTTTCCTACATCAGAGTATATGGCTTCTCAGAAGAGCCAGCCATGTTGCTAAGATATCCTATAGATGAAATAGCATTTATGAAATTTTTGAGGCAAGCCTATGAAGTTCATACATTTTTGCGTAGCAGACGCAAGGCAGCTTTCAATTTTCCAATTGGGATGAGTATTTACAGATGTAGATCTGGAGCAGATGCCAAGGTAATTGGTAATGAATCATCCAAGTATGGTCTTAAGTTTTTCGATAGGTCTTCATATGATCTTCGTGGTGTTTTTGCATCACATCTTGGTCAAAATTGTGTGCATACGCATGCAGTTGAAGACTTCTGGGCTAATTGTGCTGATGAGTTTGAAGTGCGAGAACGCAGTTACAGCAGGTTTACTCTTCAGCAGAAGTCTGATATCCTATCACACGATGTAGAGGGCTTGTCAGAAAATGGTGAAGTTCTACTTCCAACGTATTTCAAAGATCAAGTGGAGCAACAACCATTGCCACCAGTTAATTGGTCAATAAAAGAGAACACTTATATTAAAGAAAGAACGAGTCGAGTTGTTAAAAACAGTTGATATTCTTGAAGAATACGCGAAAGGAGGACATTTCGGTAGCAGAGCCGCCAGTTGTACAACCATCAGAACCTTCCACTTTTAAACCAAAATGAAGGGTTAAAGCTATGAGTGTTCTTCCAGAAGGAACAATAATGGCTTTCTGGAACAAAAATGGCTAAGTTAAAGAGGAAAAAGGATGAGTCTCCAGCTCATGTCTAGCAGGAACAACCAGCAGTTGAATCAGAAGTTCCCGTTGAACCAACCCCGTATGTTGAAGCGTTACCTTCAGATCATGTCTCTCCGCCTTCTTCACTGAGCACTTCTCCTATCCACATAGATCCAAAGCCAGATTCGCTGATTCGTAACTCTAATACACATATTGGTTCATCAGGGATTGATGAAGTTAGAACCGAGTTTCCAAGAGAGGATGGCTCATCCTAGCTTGAAAACATTCTGGGAAGGAAGAGGAGAAAGCCTTCATATCAATTGGATTTAATAGAGCTTAAAAGCGTATACCAAGACACGCCAGACAAGAAGCTGAACAAGCAGGTTCGCATTGAAAAGAATGCAGATGCAGAAATGATCCTTGAAACTGCAACACCGCCAGAAGATAGAACTGCTGATGATATTGAGGTTGATGACTTCAAGGTTGTCAAAGCTAACCTTGGTAGGAGTACCCAGCATACAGATGTAAATCTCTTCGAGGTTGCAGCGAATAATTTGAACGAGAGGGTGTTGAAAGATGGAGAAGACAAAGCAACTCTCAAGGCTGAAGTTAGGCAGCTACGGCAGTACATTTCCAACCTTTTCCATGGCACATCACAGGCTGATTTATTGCTTCCTCTGAAGCTTGAATCACCAGCCGATTAGCGGCAATTCAGTCAGTTGGTCCTCTATGGGAGGCACATGAATAATTGGGTAGAAGAATTTGTGACTAAAGGGAGAGTTGTACTTTCAGAGTTTTATCAATTAAAGTATAATGCACATGATCTGCGTCAAGGCATTCAGGGGTTGCAGCAGACTATGGCTGAAAATAGACTGGTGTTTGAGATCATTATCTCTGACTTGAAGATAGCACATGATTCTGTTGATTCAACCGAAGATAAGAAGACAGTTTCTACTTGGAAAGCGCAATATCTTTTCACAGTAAAAACTTATGACAGTGTAATTTCAAAGTTAACAGAATGGAAAGAAAAGGTAGTGAATGTTCTCAAGTTTGTGAGATCTTTTGTTTCTCAGATCCCGTGTTCATATGAAAAAGAAGATGGTACCCTGTATGATCTCAGGGAAGTGCACATGATCTGCGTCAAGGTATTCAGGGGTTGCAACAGACTATGGCTGAAAATAGACTGGTGTTTGAGATCATCATCTCTGACTTGAAGATAGCACATGATCTGCGTCAACGCATTCAGGGGTTGCAGCAGACTATGGCTGAAAATAAACTGGTGTTTGAGATCATTATCTCTGACTTGAAGATAGCACATGATTCTGTTGATTCAACCGAAGATAAGAAGACAGTTTCTACTTGGAAAACGCAATATCTTTTCACAGTAAAAACTTATGACAGTGTAATTTCAGAGTTAATAGAATGGAAAGAAAAAGTAGTGAATGTTCTCAAGTTTGTGAGATCTTTTGTTTCTCAGATCCCGTGTTCATATGAAAAAGAAGATGGTACCTTGTCTGATCTCAGGGAAGTGAAAGCAGAGTTCCAGACTCTCGTCCGCAGCAATTTTAATGATGATATCAATGCCGGCAAGATACATCGTTTTGCCACAATGACAGTGAAGTTTGACAACGCTGTGGGCGAAGTTCATAAATTTCTTCAGATGGTTGCAAATGGTGAAGAAATGTTAGAGAATCAGAATATCATTCTAGAGAGTATCAATGTTCCTGGCAAAGATGTGGTCACTCGCTTTTTTGAAGATATTGTTTCTTAGAATATCAATGGATGACATCACCAAAAAGCAAGAATGTTGATAAGGATGTGATTCAAAAGAAAGCAGCTTTAAATCAAATGTTTTTGTTTTAAAGCATTTGCTTTCATCCTAAGCTCATCCATTCTTTATTTAGAAAGAAATCACTTTGTATTAGTTGGAGTTTTCTTTGCTTTAAAGCAAATTGCTTTAAAGCGTTTGTTTGTGGTATCTTTGTCTTAGAATAGAAATAAAGTTTGCGAGTTGGCAAGTTAGGGTTAATCAAGGAGATTTTAGGGTTCCCTACTCCTTTGATTTAGTATAAATAAGCAGCCTTGCCCATTGTAAGAGAGCTACTTTTGTGATAGCAAATTTGTTGTGCCTACTCTAGCCTGCAAATCTTGTTATTCCAAGTGTTTGTTCACTCTGTGTTCATTGTAAGGGAATGGTGTTGAAGATAACATATTTTGTTGTGCCTATTCTAGCCTGCAAAATTGTTGTTGAAAGTGCTTGTTCACTCTGTGTAATCTGTTTCCAGTGTTTGATCGCTTGCTATATGCCTGTCTTTTGCTACAGTATTGCTATCCTAGAATTGTATTGACTTTGTGATGTTAGAATAGAAATCTCATGCCTACCTTTGCTCCAATATTCTATCTCAGATCATCAAGTTTTGTCGTCAGATGTGTAGCTTTTGTAACTTTTATTTCAGCTTTCTTCATTAAAGTACAATGAGTCTTGTGATGAAAATCTGGGAGAAATTTACTTAAGTTTTTGTGTTGAAACAATCATTCCTTGTCCACTTTTAATCCCTTTGCTCTGAATTTACTTAGGAGATTAAAAGCGTCATTAGTTTAAGCCTAGTTGTAGTAGAAGTTTTAAAAAGGAAAAAACCTCTTCTGCAGCGTTTAGAGTTTTATAACCTTGTGCTCGCAGCTGAGAATCAAAAAGAAGATAGGCGAAGTTTTATTTATCTTTTCAGCGAACATCAGCGAAAAGGGAACTCCCCCTTCCAATAGGAGAGCAGTTTATCTATGCATAGCTGTCCGTTTGCAACTCACATTCCAAAGGTGCAAATTGAAATGCCAACACACTGCCTAGACATTTTCCTCTGTTTGATGCCCTAAAATCATCCTTAGGCGTTTTCCAGACTAGACAATTGGTTCAATGACCAACCCCTTGAAATGAGTATGATCCTGCCTTTATAGCCTTCATGAGCGGATCTGAGAATGAATTGGGTGGGAAAATCCCAACAGTCCCACCAACTGCAGTAAAAACATTAATTTCGGCCACCCATTTCGCATTAATGGCATCCTTGGAAGTAGTTGGTGCGATCCCAAGCGGTTTGGAGGAGTTTGGAAGGCCAGGAAGCTAACCTCCGAAAAATCGGACTTTTGGACTTTCGGACCTTCGACCTTTGTCCTTTTACCTTTGTCTCTTTATCTCCCTTTGCCAAATCGGACTTCAGGCTTCGGGCGTTCCGCTTTCACTTGTTTTGAAGAAGAGAGAACACCACAACTCTGACCCCCGAAGTCCGCTTTTCTTAGAAAATTTTTGGAACCTTAGGCGGAATTCAACCTTCGGGCCTTCTGCCTTGTGCTTGTCATGAAGAAGAGGGAGAGACCCCCTCTTTTTTCCTACTTTCTGTCTTTGTTTTGCTTTAGGTTTAGTTTTTCTCTAATCTTGTAGGGTATTGGTAGTGTTGTTTTGCCCAAGTCTCGATATATTCTAGCTAAGGAGTCCATCTATTCTGACGCATGTCCTGAAGCCTTGGAATTGACTAAGTCTGGTGCCCTGAAATCTAATGTTCTAAGATCCTGAAATTGACTAAGTCTGAAATCTGGTGGATCCTAAAAAATCTAGAATCTGCATGTTAAATCCTATGGATCCAGGACCTATCTCAAACATCCTGGAAGTATATTTCTAAATATTTAAAGTATATCTAAGCATATACTTAAATATATTTTTAAATATACTTCCATCCAGGACATGTCGAAATCAGGCGAAAAAGTTAAAGTCTTGGACCTTGGGCGGAAATTTCTCATGAGCATTCAATATGTGCCCAGGAAAATGAGGAAATTGTTCATCAATGAACAAAATGTGCCCAAGCAAAAGTAATGAGACTTCGTCAATTCGGCAACAGAAGAGATCAAAACTTGAAAAATTGATTAAGTATTGACAATTGAGGAAATTGTTCACCCATGAACAATTTGCACCCTAGGAGATGGATTCAAAAAGAGGAAAATGTTCATCAAGGTGCAATATGCGCCCTAGGAAGGAGTCAACTTTTTGGCATACAAGTTGAAGTGATATTCCTAATTTGCATGAAGATAACTTCTTGAGACACTTCCAACTTATCAAGAATGCAATGAAGCAAGTTGTCGAGGGATGATTTAAAATATGATAACATGGAGGAAAATGTTCATGCATGAACAAAATGCGCCATTATTGGAGGTCTCCCCTTTGGAGTGAAGATGATAAAACATGGATTTCCTTAGATAAATTCATAAGAATACATGAAGGAACATGGCAAATTGCTTGAGGAAGTTGGAAGAAACGCGAAAGTTTGATGAAGTGTCAAGGTGCCAAAAGGTGGAAAATGTTGGTGAGCTTGCAGAATCTGCCCTAGAAGGGCACAAAATGTCCCTAACCTTGCAAAAACCACCCAGGATAGATTGCCTTCCAATGAAAACCCCCTTAACCTACAACCTCCAAGAAGAGTTTTGTTCAAAGCACCAAATGACAAAGTTTGAAAAGGATAAAAAATGCTTAAGTGAGAGAAATTAAAAAAGGTGGAAAATGTTGACAAGCCCTGCAAAATCTGCCCTACAAGGGCGCAAAATGTTCTTTAGCTTGCAATATGCGCCCAAGATTCTCATGGAGGAAACTTGTTGAATGTGAAGTATATTGAAAATCAAAGCTTGTCTTGTAACTTCAAGTGAATGTTTGAGGCAATGATCAAGAGCGCAAAATCCTTGTCCACAAGCACAATGCGCCCAAAGGGGAAAATCCTCATATATAGGCAAAATGCGCCCATATGGATATAATTATTGCAAGGTTAAAACAATGAAATGATAATCCTCCTTAGACAAATTCATGAAAACGCAAGGGAAATCGCTTGAGAAAGTTGAAAATGATGAGGTTTTGAAACGACTAAGTGTCTAGGTCGGAAATTTCTTGTGCATGAGCATTGTGCGCTCCACGTAAAAGGGTGGAAAATCCTCATCAACGAGGAATTTGTGCTCAAGTAAGAGGAAAGTTCTCACTAACATGTAATGTGCGCCCTTGCATAAGGAGTGATTTCATGAAGATCCAATGCTTAAGAGTTGAAAATTTCACTAAGGCATGAGTAAAGTTCAAAGGAATGCAAGTGATAACCAGTCTAAGGAAAAGGTGGGAAATCCTCATTAACATGGATTATGCGCCTATCTAGAGGAAGAATCTTGCAAGTGATGTAAAGTTTCTAAGTCAAAATAGAGGAAAATCCTTGTATATAAGCATTATGCGCTCTAGATGAAAGTTCACAAAGATTTGCCTAAGTAAAAGTTGCAAAAGGTGGAAAATCCTTATGAACAAGGATTATGCACTCCTATAGAGATATGCTAAAATTGTCAAATTTGCTTGAAACCTATCAAAATGTGTTGAAATCAATTAAAAGAAGTTGAAACTTAATAAGGAAATGCCTAAGTATAGGGTGCAAAATCCTCATTAACAAGGAAAATCTGCCAGTTTGAAGGGAGTTAGAAGAAAGGTTTAAAGGAACAGGTGCAAAATGTTCATACACAAGGATAATGCGCTCTTGTAGGGTGCATAATGATCATTAACAAGGAATTCCCGCCCATAAACAACATCAAATTTGACCCCAGCTTATGATGCAAGTCGGCCCTATGATAAGAAAACTGAATTTAAAATTAAAAAATCATTGCTAAAGTGCAGGCCGACCTGCCTAGGAAGATGAGAGCGAGTGCTATTAATAGGAGGTATGAAACTTCATTGTTCAACATTCATTCCAAAGCAAATAAGCAGAGGTAAAAAGTGCAGACCAAGGAGCAGAATTTTATCAAGAAAGGGCAGATTTCATACAAGAAGAAGGTGAATTTGCAAGACTAAGGCCAAGGAAGGCTAGCGCTACAAGGGAGAAGATAAATTTTTCATTTTGTCAAGTTTTCCAAAATCAGATCTGCAAATATAAAAATCAGACTTAGCATTATTTTCATTGAATTTGGTCAATAAGCAGCCAAGGTATTTTATGTTTTCCTTATTTCAAACTCGAATAAGTTTTGGGATAAAGTTTGAAAATGGTTTAAATTTGAATATCATTTATCCCACATTGCGAGGAGAATAAGGGTTATCATTATTCATCCTTTATATCAATTATCATGTCAATATGCTAATTTGAGGTATTTTTGCTTGTAGGTTGATGATGTTTGTTAAAGGAGTGGCGAGCGTTGAAAGAGAACGACAAGTAATAGCATGTGAGGAAGTTCGAAGAATGGATGAAGGTGTCACAAGTGATCAAGCTCCAAGCATTGCTCTTCATCAAGAGTATATCAAGATCACCACACTTCGAAGAACGCTTCATTTCCAGAGGAGGAACACCACCTCACCTTGCACGCTTCATGATCTGGGAAGTTCAAGAGTCAAGTTCCATATCCAAGCTCCAGGATCATCCATCATCTATTTCATGCGCCAAAAGGACAAAGTATTCCTCATGAAGTCTACTCCAAGGATGCACGTACATGACATCTTCCTACATCATCCATCGTTGAAGCCTACACAAGAACAAGAATTTCGCAAGATAAGAAATGAGCATGTACATCAAGCAAATCCATGAATTACATCAAGACAACAAGAAGAAATCCAAAATTCTCAAATGACAAGTTTGAAAGATGTAAAGTTCCAGAGGTGAAAATCCAAGTTCCGAAGACAATTCCATGAAAGATGATACAATTTGAGAAGTTATTCCAAGCAATGTGAACACCAAAAAGACTAAACCAGTTTGCAAGATGCTGGGGTGGCATGTGCACATCACCAGTCCAATCATATTTCGCCACATCATTTGTCCAAGATTCTAATTCATTCTTATCACATTGGAAAACCTGCCTTCATTGCCTCTCATGTTCTTAAAAATAGTAATTTTTGTAACAAACTGCTTTGTTGTCTCAATCTTGGCCATTGATTCTCGAATCAATCCTGGCCCTTCATGTAATTTTTGGAGTCTATAAAAGGCTCACTTCTCTCATTTGTAAAGGATGATATTAAAAAGTAGAGTAGGAGTAGAGTAGAGGAAACTCTTCTAAGTTGTTGGAGAGAACTCATGTTGATAACTGAGAGGTGGGGGGGGGGGGGGGGGGGGGGGGGTGAATCAGTTATCCTAATTATTTCTTCTTCTGAACTTTCTTATTAATCAAAGCAGCATTGAATTAAACAAACAAACATTATCATGAAATGAGAAACACATGACACAGTATTTTTGACGTGGGAAACCCGGTTAAGGGAGAAAAACCACGGGGTGATTAAAAACCAAAAGATATTCTCTGTTAGAAGAATAAGGAGTTACAAAAACTGGCACTTGCCAATTAGGGCTCACTGCCCGAGCACACTGCTCACAAGAGGCACATTGCCTACAAAGAGACACATTGTCTACAAAGAATGTTATATAATACCTTGAACTGATTGGAAGCACCTACATATGCTGGGGTTCAGTTCCGGTTAGGCTCAGTATACTGATCTGCTGCACTTCATCTTTCCTCTGTTCTTTATTCTGCTATCTTTTCACATACCGGATCTTTCTTACTACTTCTGCTCTGCTCTGCACTTATTCGTATATACCATCACACAATCACACTTTTCACAACTAAATCCATCCTCTATATATATCCGCACAAGTAATTTCATCACCCTTTCTAGTCGGCATCCGGAACAGTCTAGTTTCTTACAAACTCTGTTCTGTCGGCTGAATCCCTTGCTCACCAAGCAATGCGGATCAAGCATATACTTGTAGATATCATTAATCATGTCGGCCAAACATGATTCATGCCTTCACAACCTTTACCATCAACAGTAACACATCCGGAAAATATTCTGATGCTCAGTCAGTCAGTTCTTCCTCTGTTTTCACTGTCTTTCAGGAATCCGATACTCAGCTATTCATATCTTTTTCTTTGTCCATCACCGGAGGCTAAATCCTTGGAATATACTACTCAAGGTAGTCCTCTTGACTTCCCCAAATCCGCACTGCACCAAGACATTTCCTCTTAGAGGTCCGGACCAATCTGTCGGACCTATGCCACATGCTCTGTTCTTGTTCACCGGACCACAACAGTTCTTCATTCTGACTTCCGGTAGAGGCACACCATGACTTGCAGATAAGTGGGATGACCTTTGTTGCCATCAATGACAACAACCATGAATCCATATAGTGTCTCTTGCCAACAGTAATCACTTCCAAGATTAATGCATTTTTCATTGAAGTTTGGTGATAATTGTGTTGTTTTAGAATGTTAGCATGGTTTCTTCTTATTCTTGAAGATGGAGATGTGTTTCCAAGTAGATTAGAAGTTCATTGATGTGATGAGTATATGTGGGAGATATTTGATGAATTCTTTTTTTGGTTCATACTTTTTCATGATTTGTCGATGATAAGTCATTTTTGCAAAGTTAGCCTGAACCCACGTTTGCTTTAGTTCGATTGTGAATACTTGTTCAAGCTGCACCAGCTGTTGGTGTTTGGATGAATGTTTTACAACATGAAAATCCTTGGATTACCTTAGAAGATTGCTCTCATGGTGAAGTGAAGCTAGGTTTTCAAGGAATTTGTATATCTTTGCATATTTCATTGTCCTTAGATTAGAATATCTTTCTCAACCCTTATCCTTTTTCATTTTCTTTCATAGTCAGTTTGAAGTAAATTCCATTTCCATAATAAGGAGAATAGCATATTGAGAGTGGAACAAGGAGTCAATTCAGCGTAAGTCCCGTTGTGGGTAATAGCAATATCACATCAATACTACTGAGTCTATTCAATTTGCAAGTCAAGAACTGACGTTAAGGAACCTTGGAGTTGTCTCGATTGATCACATTGTTTAGCATTTGAGAGACTTTGTTCAAGAGAGGATAGAATACTTAGTATTTTATTCTGAGTTTGCATGTGCATAAAAAAACACATCAACAAGTCGGCCGTCAGGCATTCCTCTTTCCGTCTTCTTATGAAGACGAAGGGAGGACGCCCAAACTCTGACCTCCAACACACTTGGAAGAATTTACAACACTTAACACTTAGGCAATTTTAAGCCATATCTGTCGGACTTTGGCCCCCGGGGCTTCTTCCCGACACCTGCCATGAGGAAGACGGAAGGGAGGAACTCTGACCTCCGAAACTCCGCCGAACACTTAGAAAATTTCAACATTTAACACTTAGGCAATTTTAAGCCTTGGGATGGCACACCGAAGGAAGGAGTCTGAAACTCCGAAACTCTGACAGAGGGAAAAAAACACAAGGGAACTCTTCAGATATTGGGACTTAGCCAATTTTTGGGTTTCCTACCTTGCATTTTCAAATGGCAAACACATGAAACCTATGAAAGATGTCTCTGATCGGTTATAAGCTATAGGTTCAAGTGGGATTCAAATGGAACTTGGGGGCAAAATGGGGCATTTTGGGGATTAATTTTTTAAGTCCCAACATAGTGGACCACCAATCATCATCAAGATCTTTTGTTTCACAGATTTTCCCTAAGTAGTGCTTGCATCAGCCATCTACTCCACTTGGATTAACCATCATCAACTATAGAGCCTCCGACACCTCAAGCATCCTCTCTAACAAAATGAAGTAATTGGCATATCTAGTCTCCATAGGTTGAGGAATTCCTTCCTCGAAGCCTGAAGGTAGCAAGTGAGATGTGGTGGTTGCAAATGAACATTTGAATATCTCTAACTTCTATCACCACTCTCTTCACCCAATCTATCTTCATTATGTCTTTCAATGCATTGTTCAATGCATGAACACAACATAGGGTTCAAAAGATGTGCTTTGAAGGCACCCTTTATCTGTTAGGAACCTATGTTTAACCCTTCTCTTTACTTTGTTAGTATATTAGTTGCTATAGATGCAAATGCTTTGTAAGTAGTCCCGTGAGGCATATTGTATTATCCCACATTCAAGGGAAGTAGTAGTTGTTTAGATTAGACTTAGTATATAAGTAAGTGTTGAGGCCAATGAAGGCATCCACGAATTTATTGTATTGAGCTTGCTCAATGAGGTTGCCCCCTCGAAGTGGCTTGCGATCAATAAATTCTTTCTATGTTTCTGCTATTTGTATGAATATGTTATTTCATGCATTTTTCATTACATTGTTGCAGGAGGTTCCTCTCATTATCATCGTGCTAGATAATTTGTACACACACCACAAATCAGAGACCACACGTACAACATTTGTGGCCCCAACCTCCTCTATGGCCTCTTTGATACTTGAAATTAGAAGTCAAAACATCAACAATCAACAACTCCACAAAATAAGAGCAAGCTAAACACGTGACTATGATGTTGATGTGGCCGATGTCTAATATCAACCTCTTTCAAAACCTGAAATTGAAAGTTCACATCCTTGTGCTTCCCTAAACAATCAATGTAAAGACCCACACCTTTCTTTCTTTTTTTTTGCAATAACGAAGATACAAATGCAATCCTCTCACTTTCTAATCACCCAAATCCTGAGGTGGGCAAGGTGAGAGCATAGTGTTTGGATAACACACTTTAACTGAATGATGCACTACTGAAATGTGAAAGGCAACAAATAGGCGACAGAGCCAACCCAAACCTACACCTCTTCGGCAGACAAGTATGCTTTCAATGCAAAAACCACTAGCAAATTACAACAAGTCTAATCAAGCCAAAATGGTTGATTGCTAAGTCACAGGGTTCGCCGAATTTCGGCCATGAAGTTCAAAATTCGGTGAACATTTTATCAGGTTATAAAATGCGTAAAAATTCGTCATAAAGTCGGAACTTTTAAAGTGTTTTTTTTTTTTTGCAAGAAATAAACTCTCCTGTGTCGGCGTCGCTTCTGTGTGGTTTTGGCGACATCTTCTTCTACGGTGTGGCTTTGGCGAGTAGGGTTTTTTATTTTTAAATGTTTTTTTTTTTTAATTTAATCATTTATATCTGAGCATTATGGTGCTCAGAATTGTCCTCACGCTGTAAAAAAATCGACGTAAATTAGAAGCCCTTCGAGTATTTAAATACTCTCATTGGATGCTAATCATTGTTTTTGAGGTGATTTTATATTCGCTGGAGTAACACTTTAAGCCTCGTAGCATGTCATACAATATTTATTAGCTGATAGGGCTTTCACATGCGAGCATTATAGTGCTCGGAATTGTCTCACGCCGTAAAAAAAAGTCACGCGGAAATTTTTTAAACTCGTCGGCTGTGCTATCGGCATATTATGATATATACCTATTGAGGTTCAAGGAATACGCCGATAGGCAGAACCGACAAGTTTAAAAAATTTCCCAGCGTGATTTTTTTTTTTTTTAACGGCGTGAGACAATTCTGAGCACTATAATGCTCACATATAAAAGCCTATCAATTATAATATTTGTCATGTCCCCATTTCCGGCTTGAGCACCAAGTGATGAATTGGATTAGCCTACTCCTCATTCCCGGAGGCTAATTCCGAATGATAAGGGATTGAAATGGGTTTTGACTAACTCTGTGTGTCATTTTGCAGGTACAATCAAGGAGTTTCAAGTCATAATCCACTAAGTCAAGTTTAGGGCGCTCATTCCTACAGTTACACTTCAAAAAATGCGCCTTGGATTTTGAAAGCAATAATCAAGAGGATGGAGTCATCTTTGGATATGTTGAACATCAATTGGGCGAATTGACTCATCAAACTTGAGTTTGGGATCATTGAAGAAGTCCAAGTGAGTTAGGCGCACTTCCTAGCTCTGATAACCCTCAAAGTGCGCCTAGTCCTCATAAGGTGCAAATCCAGGATAAAAACATGGGTGTTTGAGCTGGGATGGTTGATTGGATCAACAGGAGTGGATGAAGTGAGTAGTCCATGCAAAGAGGAGTCTTAATGCATCTAGGCGCCAATTTTCTCCACCAAATTCCAATAGTTCGCCTAGACTCTATTGCACTTCAACAAGTGATGAACTCCTTCAAGATTGATCAAGTGAAGCCTCACCTTCAATAAGATCAAGTGGAAAGATGAAGTGATCAAGTAATGACATCTTGTTATCTAGGGCGCACTTTCCTCTAGCAACCTGTCAATGAGCGCCTAGCTATTTAGTTACTTCTGGCACTCAATAATGGTTTTGAGATGGGGCGCTCAACATAGCTAAACTCCTTCAATAGGGCGCCTAGCTTAATGATAAAGTTTGGACAAGTATATGAGGTTTCCATGCCTAGGCGCAAACTCCATGATGCCTAGACCAAATGTGCGCCCAAGCAAGAACAGGAGATTCAATAGGTTGAATGAGTAGCACATTGATTGGTGAAGATACTTTCAACTTCAAGAAGCTTCATATCCTGCCAATCTGGGATGAAATTGGCCTAGAAGGCTCTAGGCGCACATTCTGACTGAAGACCTCAACTTTGGCGCCTAGTTACAGAGTGAGTTAAAAGATTGAAGTTTGAACATGTGAAGTAAGGCGCTCACGTCCAGGATGAGGTATTTTACCTTCCAAGACAACAAGACTTGAAGACTTGACAGAGAAAACAACCATGCATGCAAGGCGCACTTCCTGTTTCACCTCCAGAATGCGCCTAGCTAAGAAAGAGGTTTCAATCCATTCATAGTGAAAGGCGCTTGAGAAAAGATAAGAATTTTGATCCAGTTGTGACTTGTAGCAAAGCAAATCATTCTCTTCCTAAGGCGCTATAGAAGACTCAAACAAGATGTAATACTTCAGATGAGGGCGCTAGATTTCAAGTGTTTGAAAGTGTGAATTATGCAGATGTGCGCCTAAGATAGTTACTAGTCCCCAAGGCCTGTTTTGAAACAAGGCGCTCCATCAGGAGATAGCGCCTAGGGTCCAAAAGATATTTGCTAAAGTTCTAAGTTTGCATGGAGTCATCAAATTCTTCAAGGCGCATATTCAGGCCTCTGCTACCTCAGTTGGGCGCCTAGGTCACATTGGGCGCCATTCCATGATCATACTACTCCAAATGGGCGCCTAGTCAGAAGATAAGGTAGTTGCATCTACCTGAGCTTTCATTGGTCAACAGGACGTCCTCGGGATCCGTGTCTAGGTCTTTGGGTAAGTTTGCCAACTCAGAATGAGTCATCAGACGGAATATTCCCTTGGATATGCTTCTTGGGAAACGTGCCTTGGTTCCTCTTGGTGCATTGAAAAACGTGCCTCATTGCCTTTGGAAGGCCTATAAAGGAGGAGCTCTCTCATTCATTTGGCATCTATGCATTTGACAAATTCTCTCTGCAAAGCTGTTGAGCTTGTAATCTTGAAGCCTGCGAGTTTTCAAGTGTTGGGGTGATGCTCCCTCAACTGACAAGGTGATGCTCCCTTGTGATACTGTGAGGTGTTGACATTCAGTTAACATCATTGGGTTCAATTTGAGTTGATCAAGTATAGGCGCCCATTGTAAATCATCAAGGCCTCAAGGCCTGCTTTGTAATTCCATTTGAAATAAAGTGTAACTTCATGCCATTGAAAGCATTACTCATGTAATAAGGACATTGTGAGTTGATTGAATCAAGTAATAAAACAAGTACCCAGCTAAAGGTTGATTCATTCAATTAGTTATCTTTGATATATATCTTTGTGTTGTTGAAATAGTTGATGAGTTGATAGCAAGTAAAATTGTCTAAGTAAGGAAAAATTTTGGTAGAATTAGTTGGTTATCTTACAATATTATACGATTATCATATATTTTGTTTTTACAATATGATATAAATATATTATAATAATTATATGATATATGATATATCATAATATATATTATATATCAATGGATTTTAAATAAAAATTTAATATTAATAATATTTTTATAAATAAAAAATAAAAATATAATATATAATTTTTATATATTTTATAATAAACTTATTAATTTTTTAATTTTATTGTTTATTTATTTTAAGTTAAAATATAAATTTAATAATATTTAGCAATGTTGAAGTTTAAAACTAATTATATTTTTTAAAAATCAAATTTATATAGGCGAATTTAATGGCGAATTTTTTATCCCTTGCCGAACATCATCCGAATTTTATAGTTGTCGAACACGAACTCGAACTCGAACCTTGTGGACTTAGGTTGATTGCTAAGCAGACTTGATCAATGCCAAAACGGGCTATGAAATGCAGTTGGGTCTAGCGGTGAACCGACCAAGACCTCAATGTTGAAATGCACATAACCGGCAATATGCCATCCAATTTTACAATAAGATATTCATGAATGCAACACTTTCTGGCGGTACTACCATCCAAAATTATAATAACATGAAATATGCACTACTGAAGTATTGTTCCAGTAAACAACTACAATATACTACTAAAACAATTCAAAATAGCTAAGTATCACTGCTGTAACATAAGAGATTAGTCCATAAATAATCAAAAAACAAATTATAATCAGCTCATAAGAATTGAGCAAGCTAGAACAAATTTGAAACACAGTGAAAAACACTTTGATTGTTGATGTAGGTGACTCCGAACACTGCAATACTGAAACTAATACTAAAAACTATGCATGAAGTCCAAAATCAAAACTGTATGGTTATTTTTCAGACTGCTGCAGCCTCATCCCAAATGGTACGGCTGCATAAACTTTCACAAATTCCACTACCATCGGTTGGGCCCCACCTAACACTAAGTTCATTCATCAAAAAGGAACCAAAAACTAACCACAAATTATAGCGATTTGCATTTTAGAATAGTACGGCCAAGTACAAAATTTGTACGGCCCTCAAACTTCCTTCAAAAGACCACGAATACCTTAACTTCAAACACTCAATTTCAATTGGTGTGGACAACAAATTAGAAAAGGATTTGGCACTTTCTTATCTTAAATACACCACAATATTTAGTACGGCCTGCCAAGAAGAATGGTAGGGCCCTTTCAAGAATCTTTAGCCATTCAAAACATCATACGCTGGAATTTGCTTCACATAAAAGCATTAATATTATACTAAAATTTGAACTTACATACACAATAAAACATTGCACATAGAAACTAGAAATCACACCAACTGGAAACTGACATAACACTCTTTTTTTTGTATTTTCTAGAATATGTATAAAAACACACTAATCAACTAGCAAATTGAAACCACACCAAAACCCCAAAAATCACACAATCAACTAGAACATTGCAAAACTGGAATCATCATCTGTTAGAGCACACTGTCAATTCCTATATGGAACTGCACCGAAAACTTGGAAGGTTTTTGTCCTCGAAGTTTTAATGATCCGAAGGGTCTCCATCCTCAGGAATGAAGAAAGAACTCGCATTCATCCTTGAGAAATGAAATTGATAAAAATGAGTAGGTAATCTTTTTGGAGACAAAACCTCCTTTTATAGTTTTTTAGTTGCTTTTTCAAAAAAACGCTTTTTGCTTTTTTTTTTTAAAAAACACTTTTTTGGTTTTTTGTTGTTTTTTCGAAAAAAGCACTTTTTCCCCCAAACTTAATATTTTAAAAAGTGACTTTTGAATCTTTATAAAATAATATTGCTTTTGGGCCCCATCCCTAATGCCACTTTATAACATCACTTTTTGCTTTCTTTTAGAAACACTTTATATTATCACTTTGGGGTACTTAATAATTTAATAATAAAATATAAGTTGCATTTTATAAAATTAAAGTTACTTTTCAGGCAACTTAAATTAAATTATTAAATCATTTCTAAGGTCTCAAAAAAAGGGACATTACAAGTTCTCCCTCCCCAAAATTGCTTGTCCTCAAGCAATGCTAACTCAATCAACTAATTAATCCTAGATGAAAATCAGTGTGATTCCAGGATCCCAAATCAATCTAAGAGGTTTGTGTGTCCTACTTGATGTACTAAGCTGAAATATGCATGTCTGAAAGCATCCTCCAGAGCCATACTGCCTCACATGTTTTTACTGTTCCTCGATATTCAACTTTTGTTGAGAAAAGAGCTACTGCCTGCTGCTTCTTGTTGGTCCATGTGACTACACCCGTACCAAGGATGAAAACATATCCAGATGTGGATTTTTTGTCATCAACTGAATCTACCCAATCTGAATTTGTGAACCCAACCAGCCTAGGATCTTTGCTTCTGTTGTACAGAATGCCAAAGTCAAGTGTCCCTTTCACATATCTCAACACCCTCTTCGTTGCAACCCAATGTTATGCCTTTGGTGTTGTCATAAATCTGGAAATGAAACTCAACTCATAGCTCAAATCTGGTCTAATCGTTGTAAGGTATATAAGGTTGCCCACTAGTTGCCTGAATGTTGACTCATTTACGACCTTGAGTTTGTTTTGGTTGAAAGCTTCAACACTTTCTCCATAGATGTAGATGAGATTTTGCAATCTGTCATTCTAAACTTGTCGAGCAAACTCCTGGCATATTTAGATTGAGAAATAAAAATACCACCACCTGTCTACCAAACTTCTACACCTAGGCAGTAATGTAGGAGGCCTAGATCAGTCATTTCAAAAGATTTACATAGATTACATTTGATTTATTCAATTAAAGTGCTTCACTGCCTGTAATAATGATATCATCTACATAAATGACCAGTAGAATGCTCTCATTGCCTACACTTTTGACGTACAGATTTGGATCCGAAGGACTCCGCTGGAATCCATGTTCAACCAAATACCTGTCAATTTTGATGAACCATGCCCTGGATGCCTACTTTAGGCCATATAGAGCTTTCTTCAATCTGTATACAAGATGCTCCTTTCCTACAACCTAAAAACCCTGAGGTTGAGTCATGTACACTTCTTCCTCCAAGTCGCCATTGAGGAAGGCACCTTTTACGTCCATTTGATGGACATTCGAGCCAAACTGAGCTACCAAGGCTAGAACTAAACGAATGGTGCTCATCTTTGTTGTAGGAGCAAAGATCTCATAGTCAATGGCTTCTCTTTGTGAGAACCTTTTTGCAACCAACCAAGCTTTGTACTTGTCAAGAGTACCATCTGCTTTGTACTTGACTTTGTACACCCATTTGCAACCAATGGGTTTCTTCCCTAGTGGAAGATCTGAGAGATTCCAAGTCTGACTTTTCATAAGACTTTCATGTTCGATGGCCATGGCCTTTTCCCATTCAAGTTTTCCTTTTGCCTCCTCAAACACTTGTGGCTTATAAACTCCCTGAATGTTAGCCATTAGAGCAAAGTTAACTGTGTTCTGCTTGCTCTTGCCTCTAGATGATCTACCCTCGATCATTTCACTTACCCGAACATCACCAATGGTGCTTTCCCACCACTTTGGCATCTTCTTAGGAACCTCTCCATCCAAATCACTGTGTCACCATGACTTGGGCTGCCTATTTCTGTCACCTAGATGTTGATCCAGGTTATCATCAATAAATTCAGGTACAATTACCTGCCTAGGAGACAATTCATGCTCAGAATTTTCAGAGTCCCCCTTCAAGTGGAGCTAAGTGAAGCTGGACACTTGAATCCTGAGCCTTAACAGGCTGATCTGCAGTAATCTTGATCTCTAAAGAGAGTTGAAAGGGCCCAGCTTCTTCATCAATCACAACATCCCTGCTGAAAGTTAAGCGATCAGTGTCAGCATCAATCAACCTGTAGGCCTAGTGCAGTCATGGTAGGAGGGTTCACAGAATGAACTGTTTGAACCGTGCAGCAAGAGTAAACACAACGGAAACAACTCAAAACAATGGAACAAATGCAGGTTCAGTCATTCAGTATATCATAGAATTCAAATTCAATCTAACTGGCAACATGCGGGCTTACAATATGGGCTCAAAGCCCTGATCACATGCATGCACAAGATAAAGCTTTGAAGCTCCTTCGCACCAAAATCTAAACTATCAGATATTTCTATGTGAATAACTACTTTCCTAAGGATCTATCACATCATTATATATCATTTCCGAATCAATAGATTCCTCCACGTCGGCCACAAGGGGGTTGGAATCCCGATGAAGAGGTGTAAGGTGTGTTCTTGGATAGGTCGGACCTATCGGCTTGAGAATCCTTCTCCAACAGATACAATGAAGTGCGGACCTATGAGGAAGGTCAACCACGAACCAAGGAACATTGCGGAATGCATCATTAGGATCCGTAACTCGGCCAATGCTCACAAATCTTCTCCTTCAGTTGATTGTTCATGACTGTCAGAAAGCTCTGCACTAAAAAAACAGTTGATCTTCTGTTAGCGATAACTTTTCGGTAACTGATCCAAATGCTCTGAATTCTTGATATGATGTAGATGAATGAATATAGATGCTAAATCCATATCCGCAAGGTGTGAAATGTCAAAACCGGACCACAAACTAGAAATTGCTTCTAACTAAACTGCCTGAACTGAATTGGAAAATGAAAGAATTGAAATGTAAATTTTTTTTGGTTGATGCAAGATTGCTCTTGAACCAGGAATGCTCCTGCATCAGGCCTTATGATTTTCATTGTACCCTATAAGCATTAACTTCTTACTCTTAGGGTCTAATTTGTTTCTCTTTGCATCTGGAATCTAGGTGTATGCAATAGAACCAAAAACCTTAAGATGACTAACCTTTGGTTTCCTCCCAAACCAAGCTTCCTCTAGGGTCTTTTGCTTCACCGCCTAAGTAGGAGACCTATTTAGCAAATAAACTGTTGTATAAACTGCCTCAGCCCAAAATTTCTTGGGAACACTCCTATTCTCTATCATAGACTGAGCCATCTCCGTAATAGTGCAGTTTTGCCTCTCAACTACTCCATTCTGTTGTTGAGTGTAGGGTGTTGTAAATTGTTGCGTTATTTCATGTTTAGCACAAAAGTCATTGAATTCGTTCGAATAGAATTCACCTCCATTATCAGAGCTAAGAATGATTATTGAACAACCAAACTCTTTTCTACTAATGCTTTGAACTTTTGAAATTCTTTAAACACATTTGATTTTAACTTCAAAAAATACACCCACATTTTCCTACCAAAATCATCTACAAACAGAAGAAAATACCTGGCACCAGTGACCAATGTCACTTCATTTGTACACAAACATCTACATGAACCAACTGAAGGACTCTGTGCTCTCCAAGCATGTCCTTCCTTGAATGGAGTTCTGTGTTGCTTCCCTGCTTGGCAAGCTCTGCAAACACCTTGTATTTGTTGTTGGATTTCAAATAAACCATCTACCAAGTTCTCTCGAGCCAACTGAGAGAGGTAGGAGAAATTGAGGTGCCCATACCACTGATGCAAAGTGTATTGATAGCAGATGCACTCTTAGCTGCCAATGCACGCTCCTGAACTTGTCCAATATCAACTAGTCGATACAAACCATGTCTTCAATACCAACTACAATGGTTTTCTTGGACTCCTTGTCAACCATCTAGCATTTATGTTTGCTAAATATGACATCCAAATTGGGACTATGTCACATAATCTAACTCACCGAGAGCATATTAAGCTCCATTTCTGGCACATAGTACACATTGAGAAAACTGAGATTTTTCCCTCTAGAGGATATTTGCACATTCCCTCTACCAGCAACTGTCTACTCCTCGCCACCACCAAAGATCACTGAATCTAAGCAAGCCGTGTACTCCATGAACCAATCTTTCCTCTAGGTGAAATGTCAAGATGCTCCAGAATCTATGTACCACGCAGATGACTTTGACTGATCTACTAGTCATTTTGCCATGAAAGCATAGAGGATTGACTCCTCAGAATGCTTTGCGACATGAGCCTTTGGTGAAGGCCCTCCCTAGTTGGATTTCTTTTCAGCCAACCTCTTTCTATAGTGCTTCTTCATATGACCCATTTTACCACAATAATGACGTGATATTTTTCAGATTCTTTTAAGTATCCTCATTATTCCCTTGACCTTTCCTCTATGGCCATTTGCCTTTCCTCTTTCTGTAGTGCTTCTTCATATGACCCATTTTACCACAATAATGATGTGATATTTTTCAGATTCTTTGAAGTATCCTCATTATTCCCTTGACCTTTCCTCTATGGCCATTTGTCCTTGGCTGCAAATGCCTGTTCCACACTCTGTGTATCACTACTGTTGCCAAATTGTTTCTTCTATATGTCCTGCTGCAAGATCTTATTGCACGGCTCTTCGAACTTCAGGTCAACATTGGTAGTTGTGATATTGAGCGTCTCAATAAAATGCTCATAGGCCCATGGTAAGCTTTTCAATGTAATTACCACCATCCTCTTCTTCCATCTTCCAACCTATGGCTAATAACTGATCGCGAATGTCCTTGATCTCGAGCAAATGCTCTTGCAAAGACATCTTCTCGTCCATCATGATCGAGAAGAGGATATTCTTTAGGAAGAAGACCCTGCCTTTATCTGAAGTCTCGTGCAAATCTCGTAGGTGCTTCCAAATTGCTACAGAGGTTGTACCTGTTTGTACCTCTGGAAGCATTTCATCTATCATTGATAATTTTATCAACATGACTTCTCTATCACGCTTGTCAAATTTGTCCTGGTCTTTACCCGCAATCGTTGGCTGGGTGTCAATACCGAAAACAATCTTTTCGAGACATCTGTACTCGAAAATCATGAGCATTCTCTCCTTCCGTATGTTGTCATTCTTGCTAGTGAAATGTTGGCTGCCTTCTAACATAATGTTGGGTAATGAAGCCATCTTCCCTCCCGTAAGGTGCAATTACGGAGTAATAAAGCCCTCGCTAATCTGCAAATCCTTTAATAAAAATTCTACCCTAGCAGTTTAAAAAACTGAAATTTTTCAAACCTTGGTAGTGTTGATGAGTGTTTTGTGACTGCAACAAACATTAGAATAAAACACAAAGTATTCTATCCTCTCTTGAATAAAGCTTCTCAGACGCTGAACTACGTGATCGAATGAGACTGCTCCAAGGTTCCTTTTCTGTCAGGTCTTGACTGGTGTGGGATAGACTCAATGGAATGATGTGATTTGCTGGTAATCACGAGGGGGACTTACGTGGGATTACTCCTTCATGGACATGGAATTCACTCCTGGGACTCGGGCTTGTGGGTGAATGGAATTCCTTCACAAGTGGACAACTTGGAACCTACTGCTTCCTCCAACAGAGAGACTGGGATTTCATTGTTTCTTCCACGGAAAGGCCTGGATTTCACAATCTCTTCCAAGGAAAACAAGGCGTAGGCTCTTAGTTCCACTTCCGGATAGGGAATGATTTCCCAGTGAGGCTCCTTACGGACTATTCCTAACGAAGACCTAAAAGAAAATGCAAAAGATGGGGTAAGGGTTTGTTGGCATTTCAATTCGCACCTCTGGAATGCGATTTGCAAATGGACAGCTACGCATAGATAAACTGCTCTCCTATTGGAAGGGGGAGTTCCCTTTCTTGCTGATGTTCACTGAAAAGATAATTAAATGAAACTTCGCCTATCTTCTTTTTGATTCTCAGCTGCGAGCACAAGGTTATAAAACTCTAAACGCTGCAGAAGAGGTTTTTTCTTTTTTTAAAACTTCCACTACAACTAGGCATAGACTAATGACGCTTTCAATCTCCTGAGTAAATTCAGAGCAAAGGAAATTGAAAGTGAACAAAGAATGATTGTCAACACAAAAACTTAAGCAGTTTTCCTCCAGATTTACACCATAAGACTAAAAGTACTTTAATGATTAAATCTGAAATGAAAGCTGCAAAAAGCTACACATCTAACGACGACAACTTGATGAACCGAGATAGAAAATCAGAGCAAAATAGGCATTAGACTTCTATTCAATATCACAAAGTTTGCACAACTCCAGGACAGCAATGCTGCAGCAAAAGACAGGCATACAGCAAGCGATCAAACACTGGAGAACTATAAACACAAAGTGAACAGACACTTGGAATATCAAGATTTGCAGGCTAGAGTAGGCACAGCAAATTTGCTATCACAATTACCATTCCCTTACAATGAACACAGACTGAACAACACTTAGAATAACAAGATCTGCAGGCTAGAATAGGCACAGCAAATTTGCTATCACAGAAGTAGCTCTTACAATGAACACAGACTGAACAACACTTAGAATAACAAGATCTGTAGGCTAGAATAGGCAGAGCAAATTTGCTATCACAAAAGTAGCTCCTATAATGAACACAGACTGAACAACACTTAGAATAACAAGATCTGCAAGCTAGAATAGACACAGCAAATTTGCTATCACAAAAGTAGCTCCATTACAATGGGCAAGGATGCCCTTATTTATACTAAAATCAAAGGAGTGGGGAACCCTAAAATCTCCTTGATTAACCCTAACTTGCCAACTTGCAAGCTTTATTACTATTCTAAGACAAAGATACAATAAACAAATGCTTTAAAACGATTTGCTTTAAAGCAAAGAAGATTCCAACTATCACAAGGTGATTTCTTTTCTAAATATAGAATGGATGAGCTTAGGATGAAAGCAAATGCTTTAAAACAAAAAGCATATGTTTTAAAGTTGCTTTATTTTAAAATGCATCCTCATCAACACTCTTGTTTTTTGGTGATGTCATTTGTTGATATTCTGGGAAACAATCTCTTCTAAAAAGTTGATTTTGACCGAAAAAAGCTAGCACATGGGTTTTGTAGGCAATTCTGTTTTGAAACAACCTAGATTGTCAGATTTTGAAAAAGCGGAGATTTTCTCGAAAAAGCAGGAAAAAAGCAGATTCCCGAAAAAAAGAAAAACTCCAATCTTTAAGAGGATGATATTCTGGATGGACCCATCTCGACGAAAACTGAAAAAGCTCTGGTCAGATTTCTGAAAAACAATTTCTTTGAAACAAGGACCCTAAAAAAGCGAGCCTCCCTACTTCCTCAACCCGAAACTATGACGAACACTAAAAAAGCACTTCGTTTGGGTCTTCGAATCCTCGTTGAAAGAAAAATAAAAATCTTTCCTCTGGATGCAACCTGCAAAAGATAATGAAATAAAGAAGCCAAATGCTTGTCTTTATGGATCTTTAGGGCGAAAAAGCAGCTTTATTTGTGTGAGAATAAAACTTCACCCTCATCCATGAAGAAAGCAACTTTTAAAGCACAAATCCAAGTGGATGTCTTCGAATAGTAAGAATCCCTATTTTGTAGTTGCCTATGGCTTCATGTGCAAGATGACGAAAAATATCTTCTTTTGATGACGTCATTGAACATGCGAGTCGAAAGAAGTGCTAGCAAATTTTACTTCGTTTTTGACACTTCAACACTTGTTTTGACTTAAATATGGCCTGTCTCCGACTTCAACAAGGTGGCAAAATGTCACCATTGACTAAAAAAGATGACTGATCCTGACATTTTGGAGATTGATCAGCTGAGATTCCATCCCCTGCCTCCGACTGACGATCTGACATCATTTGACCAAGTTTGACCTCCCGAAAACTGCCCACGGGCAAAGATTGGTAACAAAGCATGACGGAAAACACTGTGAACATGAAAATATTCTAACACTGCTCAAGTTGGGCGCCCCAAGTCACCTGGGGCGCCTGGTTTCCCAACACTTAGCCATTTTTTCAATTTTTTCAACTTCTTCTATTTCTTGGTTTGCGTGCGCATTTTGATGGCACAGGACCCCTATTTGGCTATCGATTTCTGTCAATTGGGATGACAATGAGTCTGATGATTTGGCAATTAGGCAGGCCTGATGAAAATTGAGTTGATTGTAACTTCCATTTGCCTCAAAAAATGTGCCAAACTAATCAACTCTGAACTGAACCGGGCTGACAGATTCATGTTTTTCGAGAAAATCATCAAAAATAAACTAACTCTGGAGTGTTTGGGCGCCCCAAGCCACCTAGGGCGCCTGGTTTGCCAACACTTAGAAAATTTTTTGAAAATTTTCAATTTTGTACCTTTTCTCGATTTCTGTGCCCACAGGTCCTATTCAATATTCGATTTCGGTCGTTCTGACGAATGTCAAGGTGGGACGGAGAGTGATCTGAGCAGTCTAAACATATCTGTAATGAAATCCTGGATTTGACTGACTTTTGACCAAGTTTGACCAACCGGAAAAGCGCTGACGGAAGCATTTTCGACGTTTCTCAAAAAACGTGAAAAAAAAAACTAACACAGGAGAAGTTGGGTGCCCCAAGCCACCTGGGGCACCTAGTTTCACCAAACTTAGTCAAATTTATGATTTTCCAACTTTTCAATCCACCTTGGATCCATCTTGCATCGTTTTGTGTGCATCGTCGAATCGACGACTGTTCGTCGATTCTGCGTCATTGGAACAGCGTTAAAAACTTGTCGACGAGCTCTGGCAGGTGAACTTTCCTCTGTTGATGACTTTCAAGCTCATGCTTCATCTTCTAAAAAAGCAGAAATGACCCAGTATGGAAAACTTGGTCGTTTGAAGATTCCGTCTGCACCGCGCCAATCGTGAAGCAAAATCAACCAATGAGAATCGAGCGCGACACCTGAGTTGGAGATTCTATTTTTAGAAACTTTCTATTTTTAGAGAGTTTTGCCAGCATCCATATCTCAAGAAACCCAAAAAACCTAATCTGACATCTATTTTTAGAAATTTTGCTTTTTTGACTTTTTGACGAAAAATTTTCTAGACTTGTTTCAAAATGCCTTAATGAAGCAAAAATTTTGGTTGGGTACAACAAGGTTCAGGAAACTAATCAATGGAAATGACTGCTGTTGAAGATGGAAACTGGAAGCAGTCCTCTGCTTCGTCATGAGGCAACAGCTAGGCAGGGATGGTGCTATCTTCTAAGGGGAAGTAAGGTTTTTCAGACTGCTCCTGCAAGGGACATGGAACTGAAACATGCAGAACAGTCGAAGTTAGACTTAGAATTAGTTCAGGCTAACCATGCACAGTGATTTGCAAGCCACAGATCACCAATGGTATGAACAAACAGATTCAATCATTCAACAGTAATAATCTCCATCATTCTAACTAATGAAATACTGAAAGAAAATAGAAATGAAACAACTTAAATCTTGGAGCTTATGATTTGCTTCAAAGAAGTCAGAAAACCATGCCACAATCCAAAGAATATCAAGAACATCAATCTTCAATGTCCATGTATTGATTTGGGAATGTCTTACAACAATCTTGTTGATTCTTCAAAGTTCCTTTGCTCCAGAAATAGAGTTCAACAGAAAGGAACAACTAACTAACTACTTGCTCTAAGAGCATAAAAAATGAGAGAAGAAAGAAGACACTTGCAAATGAGGCCCCTCAGCCTATTTATAGGCAAACATAATCCAAAGGAGGAGGTAAGGAGATTAGATCTCCTTGAAATCCGTGCAAACCCTAAAGAGATAGGGATGAATATGTCATAGGCTCCATGGGATGCTGCCACCTGCCCTAGATGAAAAGTTGCCACTTGTCCTGGACACCAGGCTGACTAAGCTGCTTGGTAGGTAGGGGAGACCAGTCAACTGTCTGTTTGTCCTGCTCCTTGGTCGCAAATTCCATGGTGTCCTGGAGTCCTTTATCCTAAGCGCAGATTCCAGGGTGAACAGGATTTTCATGTGGAGGAATCCTTCCTTGAGCAGGGGCGCACTTTTCAATAGGTTTAGGAATCCTTCGTTTGGAATTCCTTCCGACCAGGGCTGCAGTCCTTCAGAGGTCATGGATTCTTGAGTTGGAATTCCTTATCTCGGCATGGATTCTCGTTCTTCTCGATGGATGGTGAACTGTTCTTTTGTTCTTGGCTTTCCAAGGATTGATCCTCTTGTCCGAAACTGAAATCCTTGATGTGAAACTTGAAGTGTTTGAAAGGACTTCTAGTCTTTTATGCGAAGTCCCCCTATCGCTGAACTGGAATCTTTTGATGTTGTGCCTTCCTTGTATCATTGAGATGTCTGAATCTTTCTTTTCTTCTTGCGGAATTCACATGTAGTCTCCTCGTCTGGTGTTGGAAGTAGTCCTCCTCTCCTGTATTGGAACTCCATGATGCCTGAGATAGTCCTTGATCATCCTTGAGCTCCGTGTTCATGGAAGCTCATCCTTGTCCTAGATTCCTGCAAACTAAGTGAAACCTCGAGTGGTCATGACAAACAAGATCCTTAAATGCAATGCAATCAAAAGATAAAACAAGAACTAAACTTGCATAATTGATCAAATTGACTTATGAGTTCCTGAATAAACAACGGATTTTCCTCATTTTATGGCATTCTTCACATTTTTCCTTCATTCCAGGGTCACTAGGCAAGGATAGGATGAAATTCCAAGTCAGGGATACTTGCTGGTCGGGGATTCTTCCAGTCCTGGAATGTGGATTCTAGTTGGTCGAGGATTCCTTGAGGTCGGGGATTTTAGTCGGTCAGGGATTCCAAGGAGTCGTGGAATTCCACTTGTCTAGGAGCGCATATTCCAGTTGGTCCTGGATTTTGCACTCAGGATAAATTTCTTCCATGGGCGCATAATCCACCTGGTCATGGATTTTGTGACCAGGGACACTTTTGTCCAAAGTCCAGATTTCTTCATTCGTTCAGGTTTCCTTGCCAAAATTTTGCTAAGTCTTGGAAATTTTCTCCTGTGGAATCTCACTCAGATGGAAGGTTGCTTCTTTCATTCTGGACATGAATTATCTTATTTTGCATTTTTCAAAGGGAACTAGAATCCTGCTGTCCAGAAGCGCAAATTCCACCTGGGTCAAGAATGTGCGACCTGGACAAAAAACCTCCAGGAGCGCAAATTTCAAGGGGAAGTGGATTTTGCGACCTGGACAAAAAGCTCTCCTAGGCGCAGATTCCACCCTCAATTGGATAATGCGACTTGGACTTTTGAGCCTGATTTTGACTAAGGATTTGTCCTCCTGTTTCAATTTTTTGGCAAAGGGTGAACTTTAGTTTGCTTCATCAAAGGTTCAATCATTAACATGGGATCCAAAGCGAGGTGTTTTTCGTTTCTTCCATCCCCTCAAGGAATCTCCCATTTTCATGGTGAAATTTGCAGAAGGTGAATTCTAGCTACTTTACGGAGGTTCATAACGACACAGGATCCGAAATACAGAGTTTTCGTTTCTTCCATCCCCTCAAGGAATCTCCCATTTTCATGGTGAAATTTGCAGAAGGTGAATTATAGCTGCTTTACGGAGGTTTAATGACGACACGGGATCCGAAACACGGAGTTTTCGTTTCTTCCATCCCCTCAAGGAATCTCTCATTTTCATGGTGAAATTTGCAGAAGGTGAATTCTAGCTGCATTACGGAGGTTCAATGACGACATGGGATCCGGAACACGGAGTTTTCGTTTCTTCCGTCCCCTCAAGGAATCTCCCATTTTCATGGTGAAATTTTCCAACCAGACTGTGAATTCTTCATGCAGGCATCCATGGACAAGTCCGGGAAATGACTTCCTAACAATTGCAAAGTTCAGACTAGATAGGACACTGGAACAGGACACTCCTGATCCTGGGGCGCATAATCTAGTAGGTACTGGATTATGCGACCAGGACCAAAAAAAGCATCCCTGGGTGCATAATCCAATACCTACTGGATTATGCGACCAGGAAGAAATTTCTTCCCTGGGCGCATATTCCAGTTGGTACTGGAATATGCGACCAAGAATATTCCTGTGCATAATTCTAATCTTCCGGAGGGGTGCCTTGGATACATGTTTTTTCTCAAAAATGTTCTAAGTCTCGGAAAATTCTATTGATTTGGAAATCCTCCGAGTTATGATCTGAGGTTGAGTCTCGGATTGGGATCAGGAGGATATCCTTTGGATTAGTCCTGCAGGAGTAGGGTTGTCGGCCCGGGAACTGAGTTCCATGATGGAAAGATGATCATGCTAAGGAGTGACATGCTTTGTCGAACTCAGGACCTTGGTTGGGGTAAGAATCTGGATAGATCTTGAAACAGGATTCTGGGCAGGGATTCCTTGGAACAGGATTCGGGGATAGGAACTTCCGAACAGGATCCTGGATCGAACTTCTGGACTGGATTCCTGGACTGGAATCTAGATTAGACTTCTGGAACAGGATTCTGAATTGGACTTCCGGACAGGATTTTGGATTGGAACAGGAACTTCTGGACTGGATTCCTGGACTGGAATCCGGATTAGACTTCTGGAACAGGATTCTAAATTGGACTTCCGAACAGGATTCTGGATTAGAACAGGAACTTTTGGACTGGGGTGTTGGAACAGGAACTTTTGGACTAGAGTGTTGGAACAGGGACCTCTGGACTGGAGTCTTGGAACAGGATTCCTTATTCATCACGAAGTCTTATGCTGAGAGCAAAGGATTTGGACTTCTTCTATGGAATGATGGATTCCTTCCATGGACCACCCAGATTTAATCGAGGAATGATAAGTAGGGCATTATTCATCCTCAGGAGAATCACTCTTTTCTTCACTACTTCAAGCACTCCTAATGTTCCCTGTGAGTTGACTACTCGGACATTCTTTCCTAGCTTCATGGATCAGGACAAGAAACTGCAAGATCAAAGCAAAAATGACAGCGAAAGCGAGCAAAAGAGGGGTCCCCATTTGCAATGGGACGATGTGTGAAAACGTCACAACAGGTAGAAGCCACAATTTTGTAAAAAATCGTCAAAAAAATGTGATCAAAAAAGCCCACAAGAGGGTCTCAAAACCCTACGCACCCACATTTTTGTGAAAAACATACCAAAAAAAGAACTCACGATTTCAAAGAAAAATCGTCAAACTTGCACCAAAATTTTATAAAAAATCGTTCAAAAATTCGACCACACCACCTTCCCTAGCCATGGATTCAGTAAAAAACGACTTAGAAAAGTTGAAAAAGAGGGCGCAATTTGGAGATTCGCGGGTTTAAAACCCTGATTTTCCAAAAATTTGCATCCCTATATGCCTGCACAACCTAGATGCGATGTCTCAGAAAAATCGGCCGCCATTTTTGAAAAAAAACTTCTGCCTGACATGATTTCCGCTTTTTTGGGCATGCAAATACTCTTTAGAAAACACGAAAAAAGGAGACACAATTTCAATAAAATCCGCCTACAAAACGTCCATGCCTGTAGATTTACAAAAACAACACGATTTCTATAGGCGCGATTTTGAAAAAAAAAAATGCCCAAAACGTGTCAAATTCATCTAAAAATCCTCCACTTCCCGCCTTGCACGATTTTCATCCCTTGAACCCATTATTTTTATACAGAAAAAAAATCGCACAAAAAAATTATTGAAACCCTTGTTGGTTCCGTATGGTACCATATAATTCCGTACATACCCTTTTGATACTTTCTGTGTTACAAGCATGCGAATTGTCACTATCGGCAACAATCCCAATCGCATTCACCGATCCCAATTGACTTGGGTTCTAATACCATAAAATCTAAGTTACCAAATCGCCTGCTTGGACGCCGATTCCGGGTACGAATCGTCCCAGAATCGGATTCAGGTCCGAATCGCCTGTGGGTACACACAGGGTTCGGATTTTTCACCTCGGAAACGATTCTGCATTTGCCCTTTCGTACCCGAGCGAATTCCAGCTCGAATCCGGCGGTTTTTTGATCTTTGACTTTCGGGAAAATCTAAAACGCGTTTTTTTTTTTAACTTTAAAAAACATATCTTCCTCATATTTTCGCCAAACATTTTCCCCGACACTTCTTCCTCACATTTTCGTTGCCGACGCCGAGGGTTACCTGCAACTTCCGCCACCGATTTTCTGCATTTTGTGGCCACTTCGAGCAAATATGCATTCCATTTTCAAATTGTTTCTAGTTTTTTTAATTTTATTTTAATGTCTAGGTTTATAGTTATTATAATATTATGTTATAGTTATACTATAGTTTGTTAACTTTGTTTGTTAATATTTATTATTATTAAATAAAATTCAAATAACACATAAATAGTTTATAGTTTGTTTATTATTAATAATAAATATTAAATTAAAATTATTAATGTTGTCAATGATGGACTATAGCCTATAGGGTATTTGACATTTTGTTCTAGTTTTAATTTTTAATTATTATTTAAGTTTTAACATTTCTTAGATGTTTATTATTTAATATTATTTAGTTATTTATTAATAATTAATATATTATTTATCATTAAAATTAAAATATGACTATTTTAAATATTAAAATATATAAAACTGAACAGTGAACACTTTAAAATATTGAGTTTATATATTTTTAATTTTTTATATGTATTTTGTACTAACGTACCCAAAACGTACCCAAACCCCCTTCAAAAAAATGGTCGTACCGGCGTACCGGAATCGCGTACCCGTACCCGATTCCGATTCGGTAACTTAGCATAAAATGATATAAAACACAGAATGATTACCAAGATATTTGATATTTACTAAGGAGTGAAAGCATCCTTAAATAAGATTTACAAACGCTTTATCCGGAAAGGATAAGAGCGACAACTAAGCGACAGCTAATAAAGCAAAAGGATAAGAATGACAACTAAAAGAATGAAGACTATTCCTAAAGTCTATCCTAAAGACTAATTGACCATTATAAACTAAATATTACAATAATACTTTAATAGTCTATAGAAAGTTAAAGCCGATACCTTTTGACTGCTTCAAGCCAGTGGCAATGAGTTTCAATGACTCCAAACAAAGAATGTTGTAGCTCGCATTGATGACACTTATTTTATGTGACTGTGAGATAATATTTGATAACATAGTTGCTGCAGCCAAGCCACCACGATTTTTGCTGCAGGACACAACAGGGACAAATCTCAGTCTCTAAAATGGAGTTTAAAGTCCACAAATTTGATACTTTGTGTATAATCATACCCTAAAAGGTGATTATTAAACACTCCAATATAAGTTAATGAAAGAATAAGCAGAATATCTAATCCAAACACTTACCTTAGATTCAAATAAACAAGACTCTTGTTGTATGAAATTGCTTCCTGAAGTTCATTGCAGCCAGAAAATCCAAGTCCAATACCTTCAATGTCAAGCCGTTCAGGGGGCACATTCTTCAACAATTTTGCTAGAGCGGTTGCAACAGGGCTGAATTTGAGAGTAATCTTAGCCATAGAAAAGGAACTTCTTCCAAGGATGTGACAAACAGATATAATATTGGTACAAAATAGACATGTTTTCATATGTTTACCTGCCCAAGTCATTATAAGCAATTCCCAGTGAATGAAGCGGTTTCTTCAAAATTGATAGGCTGTCAAAGAGTAAAGATGCTCCTACACAGGAAATATTGCAATTCGCAATATTGACATCCACCATACACATATCATTGCTGAGAATGTCTTGGAAATAGGGAATCAAAACCCTGCACATCAATCAGTTCTAAATGTTTTAATCTTTTCATAGATTATAAACAATCTTATGTTCTGCAATTAAACAAGATATCCCGGTACCTAACCTGACACCATCATCTCCAATGGGATTGTCACTTAGATCAAGTTTTTGCAGTTTAGGCATGCATTCCAGGATTTTTTTTAGTACATCCACATCGTGGCTTTCTAGTAAGTTTCCTCTGAGATCAAACAACCAATTTCATTAAACTGCTACTGCCTATGGATAAATAAATGAAAAAGAATTGACCTTGATGCTTCTTAGAAGAGTTTAAACCTTAGATTAAGATCAGTTAGCGATCTCAAGAAATATCGTTCATTTCTTGGGAATGAACTAAAATGGGAAGAATTCAAAAGTTCCGAAGAAAGCCAGCCAGAAAGCTGCAAAATCAGCAAAGGGATCAACAATGAAGATGATGGTTACACAAACAACTAACAGGAATTTACCATCAATACAAATCCCAAGGAAAAAGATCAAAATGAAAAATTATTCATATTGAAGACTTGGGTGCAATCTCAAATACTTTAAGAAAGCAAATCACAATAAATTGTACACTTACCTTGTCGTCACACAATTCAAGAACAGTAAGGCCAGATTGAGACTGTATCAAAGCAGTGAATATTGATGCAGCAATCATCGATTCAAAACCATTATCAGAAAGTTTTAGTGAATGAAGATATCTGGCCAAACATGCTTCACAAGTATTACATAGTATCTTCCAGCATTGTCCATTTAGTGAAAACTATAATACTTGAGACATTTCTAAGAGAAAAATCAAATATGAAAAAAGAGATTAGCCCATAAGGGTATTAGTTAACTAGGGAATGCATAATTTTTCAAAGAAATAACAAAGAGTATTGCACAAAATTAAACAACACTAGCTAAAAATACTAAATAGCTATTCACTTCTTTTTCTACCTTTATTGGGAACTTGGGCACAATAGTAGAAATTTCAAAAAGAATGAGAACTACCACAGATAAAAGGAAGGAACAATTGGGATAAATAAGATTGAGAATAATGATAGGGTATATACAATAATAAACTAGACAAAGCGACTGAGGAAATAATATGAGATCAGGCTAGGCCCATCATTGCAATTTGCAGATAATGCAAATCAAAATCCTACCTATACAATAAATTAAAAATTTAAATACCTGATGAATGCCAGTGTTTCTTTGAGTTCTTGGGATGGGGAAGGGGGGACATAGGGACGGAAAAAGGTTTCGTAAATTTTGGAGATAGTGGGGGGACAGCGGGGGCACAGCGAATAAAATAATAATGTTGGACATTCAAAGTTCAAACCGAAAGTCATGTCCCCTTTTCAGAGTTAAAATAATTGGGAGACCTGTAGCCTAAGAGATGAAGTCAGGGAAACAATTTAATAATAATATCTTAAGTTTGTCCCAGTAACTTTATTTTAAAGCATTGTAAAAGGACAACTTAAATATTATTATTTTTGTTTTAATAAAGTGGTCGTCTAAATGGGACATTATAAGGCCTTATCTAATATTTTATTTAAAAGTATTTTCGAACACTTCTGGAGGGAATTTTCGAAGGGAAAAGGAAATTCAAATTAAAGGGGTCAAAAAGGAGCTTATATAAGGAAGAGAATTGCTGAAAGGCAATCATCCATTGTCTATTGAAATCAAAACCCTTTCTCAGATCTTGAACACTTGTGTTCATCTTTTCATCCGAGGACGAAAACCCTTTGGTGTGCAGGAATTTGGAGGACGAAAACCTTCTTGGTTTCCACTTGGGATTGGAGGATGAAAACCCTCTTGTCCTTTTGAGGTGATTTCATCCAGGAATCACATTGGTGCTAAAAGATTGAAGTCATTTCCAGTTTCAATTTGGTAAAGGAAGATTTTGGAGATTTTTGGTGTGCTGAAGATTGCAGTTGAGTTCCAAATTTCAAGAGTGAAGAGTTTTCAGTATTGATATCCTTAAAAGATAGCATATTTGTTGTAACACAGCAAATCTTCATTGATTGCTAGAGTTTATTTCTTGCCATACAAATCTGAGGCTACCGTACAACTAGGAGTTGTCATACCAGCCAAACTTCATATTGTACCCATTCACAGCCTGTCGTACCTTTATCTATAGTTGCGGCTTATTTTTTGTAGCCATCGTACCATCATCCTTGTCAGCTGGACAATCTGCTATCAGTCATACAATATATTCAACTATCAATCGCAAACCTTTTGTAAGTTCTTATGCTGCTGATTATTATTGATATAATTTGGGGTTTATGCTGAATATTATATGTAAAGCGGTTTCTACAATAATTTCTTTGATGCTCAGTTTGTATCTTCATCAATATTTTGTGGGTATTCAGCTCATTATAGTAAAGATTTCAGTTAGGTTTAGAAGAGTTTATAATATTGCTATTTATTATTTTATTGATATTCTAGTATTGTAAAAATCCAGAGCTCATAAAATTCCAAAAAGGACATTACACGAACACACACCTCTTGCACTTCCATTTCAATAGTTGTACAGTCTTCCTTTGGGAAAAACAGCACATACACCATTTGTCATTCCTTTTCAGTATTTGAACAGTTCCCCTTTTAGAATAGCTTAACATACACCTCTTGCTCTTCCTTTTCAATAACTAAGCAATCCCCCCTTTGGAATTTAATGCGGTGGTTTTCTTTTTGCTCTTTTTGTGCTTTATGTTTTATTACCTTTAATTGACAGTGGCGATTCAAACTACCCAGAATATTTTCTGATCGTACCTCCTCAGTGAAAAGGCTTTTGGTCCCACAAAAGCTACATACGTAGAAGAGTAAAATTACATTTTAAAGCTACTTCCTTGAAGTGATTCTTCATCCTTCCTACTCAATGAAAGTGGAGGTTTGTTCCAACCTGCTGCTCCTACAAAACTAGCCTAGTTATGCTTCTATCATGTCCTTGAAGTACTCAATTGATGTCCATACCTTGTGAATTAACATGGTAGCACTTGCATTATTTTTTCTGTAATGTTTGGTGGAGTGTAATTTCAGCATTTCTTCTTTCTATTTGCATCATGTTGATGGAGTAGTGAATGCAATTCTTTCTCCTCCTCCATTTCTAGAAGTTTGCCCTCTCTTTGGAAGTGATTGTTTGACCTAATCTAATGCCATGCTACATTCTGTCCACTCTTTGGCAATTACCTATAACCATCTTGATGCTTTACAATTATTATAATATTATGTAAAGAATTCAATTATTTTATTGGCCTGATTAGGGTATAGTGTTGGCTTGGGCTCCTTCTCTTTGGAAGCTTCTCGTGCTTGGGCTGCATTAGAGCATTCTCCAACCTTCATATTTCTACCAACAAAACCTAGGCCTGCATATTGTGGTATCTCCTCAAACTCAATAGGATTTAAAATTTCTTGGATATCCTTGCCAAGACCTTTGACACTATATCCCACATTCAACAATAACTTAGAACCAAATCCTGTAGTATACTTGTCAAACTTACAAAGAGAATCACTTTGCATTTCATTAGAAGAATCAACAATGGGTGTGGTGGTTACCTTGCTTTCCTCCTTCATAGATGGAGATTTTTATGCAGAGGGCTTTGGAATAGCGCATTCCTCTTTTCTTTCTCTCTTCACATACTTCATGAATCTCTTTTACAACCAAATCTTGCTGTATTTCTCCACTAATTGAAAATCCCTTGTCTCCATTTTTTTTATCTCTTCAAAAGTAGGCTTCCCATATGCAAATAATTGAGCTCTACACTTCTCCGTCTTCTCCATAATGCCAATAAGGAAATGTGTGTGATATGCAATCAACCTTGGAATTCTTCTTTCCCCTCCTTCAAGTGTTCAACTGTCCTCCTTAGTTCTTAGTTCTTGGTTGCTCTCTTGTATTTGCAGATTGTAAGCTTGGAACTATTCAAGTCTCACACTTAAAACACTTGTCCATGGGTAGTCTATGCAACCTTCTATAGTTCTGCAGTATTTTTGTCATAACAATTGGCATATGTAACTGTTCTACTATACACGAACCCAGTGTGTTAGTAAAACCCTGTACAAACCACAAGGAACTTGCTTCTATGATTCCAAAATGATCTGCATAGTTGTGAGGACTTTGCTAATACAAATTCAACTGAGAAACCGTGTTGATTCAATAAATTACTACTGAAATTTAACATGAGGCCGAAATCAAACACACAATAATTAGCTTCTGCATACATCCAATGTGCATAATTAGAATGTCTGAATGTGCAAACATATTCTACACATCCAATGATTACATCACCCCCATTAATTCTAGTACAAGTGCTTAAGTTTTGTCCCATTCCAAGATAACATTCGTTCCATGGCAATCACCATGAATAACATTGTAATGAAATAACTTAAACAAGAAGGAATATAATAGGAAATATGCTGTAAATACTTGATAATAACTGAAAATGACAAGCCACTTCGAGGGGGCAAACCTCCAAATATCTCCAATGAGAACACAATTCACAATATAATGATGAAATAAAACTCACTACCTCCTATATATACCTATTTATGCCTAGGATATCACCCAGGCCGACTTAGATAGCCCTATATAAGCCTTAGGCCAACCTAAACAACTAAATAACAATATTACAATGATAATATGACTTAATTAAGAGTTAAGATTGCCACAAGCCAACTATTCATAACCATATACAACTATAGAAGTAGGGGCATAACATGCCCCCCACCTTTACAAAAGCGTTGTCCTCAACGCTGATCAATTGTGGTAGTTTCTTCATATAATCTTCATCATCCCATGTGGTAACTTCAACATATTTCCTTATGAGGTAATTTGGAACTATTGATGTCCTCAGCTTCTTCATGTGTGTGTGGAAAATTAACTTCAGCTCCAAGATGTGTCTTCCCTTTGCATCTAGCTCTTGATGGTGATGAATGTGTTCTTCCATTACTTGAACCTTTTGATGTGCCATAGAGGAAGAGGTGAGGAATAGTACATGGTACCCTTGCATTGGTTGAATAGCTTGATTAGGAACTTTTTTTTCTTTCACTTCTTCTTCAGCGTCTTTTTCGTTTTCTTTTGTTTCTTCTTCTTCTTGATCATCATCATCTTCTTCTTCTTCTTCTGCTTCTTCTGGTCCTAGATATAGGGAAGCCATCGTGACTTTTTGTCCATTTGGGACTTGATGTACTTCAAAAAGATTCTCCATTTGGTTGATCCATGTTAGAGGATACTTGCCATCCAACTTGCGCATATCCACATTTGGTATCAAATTCCTAGATCCCATAGGAGTATTAACATTTGGGTCAAGAGTAGCAGACCTGGAAGTTTAACCTTGGTTGCTTGAGACCTCCTTTCTTGGTTCATTCATATAGGCGCTTAAAATGCTTCGTATGTCCGATATATCTCCTCATAGGCCACACATCTTCATTGAGAACATGTCTTCCTTGACCTTACTTATTTCCTCACTAGGATTAATATCCTCTATTGTTGCCCCATTCTTATTAGGGGATTTCCCCGGTGTGACAACATTCTTTTTGCCTCTTGTTGCAGGCCCCGTCATGATGGAAACCAATAATTTTGAAATAAATCACACAAATGAAATGTAAATTCTTTAAAATTTTTATTGTGACTTACTAGGGCCAAGATACCACTTACCCAGAAAAAGCTCCAAAAAATTAGCAAATTTGCAGCCTTGAGAATGAATTTGTTGGAAACCCTAACTTTGCAATAACGCGCTTATTTCTACTTCAATTTCTCCAAATTTTGGCCTATAGGCTCCTCTATTATGTCTTCCAAAACCTACTAAAAATCAGCTACCAATTCGGCAAGATTTGAGAGATATGCACCTTCCAGATAAATTGGGCAAAAACCCTAATTCTGCAATAATTTGCTCAATTATGCTCTAATGTCTCTAAAATCTGGACTGTAGCTTCTTTAATATGGTCTTCAAAAATCCTTTAAAAATCAGAAAAAAATTCGCCCAAATCTGAGAGATATGCGCCTTCCAAAATGGCCTCCAATATTAAGAAGACGCCTTGCTTCTATGGTGCCAAGATCATGCTCTGATACCACTTGTAATGAAATAACTTGCACAAGAAGGAATATAATAGGAAATATGCTATAAATACTTGATAATAACTGAAAATGACAAGCCACTTCGAGGGGGCAAACCTCCAAATATCTCCAATGAGAACACAATTCACAATATGATGATGAAATAAGACTCACTACCTCCTCTATACACCTATTTATGCCTAGGATATCACCCAGGCCGACTTAGATAGCCCTATATAAGCCTTGGGTCGACCTAAACAACTAAATAACAATATAATAATGATAATATGACTTAATTAAGAGTTAAGATAGCCACAAGCCGACTATTCATAACCATATACAACTATAGAAGTAAGGGCATAACAAACATTAAAAGGAAATGAGTTCAAATGTACTTGCACATAAGAATA
Organism: Cunninghamia lanceolata; assembly: GCA_027924645.1. NCBI lineage: Eukaryota > Viridiplantae > Streptophyta > Pinopsida > Cupressales > Cupressaceae > Cunninghamia > Cunninghamia lanceolata. Next base: position 4,658,017 of record BSBN01000424.1, on the reverse strand, counting down.
CTCACAATTGAAGAATTTACACTGAAGAAATTCATTGTAGGAAAACTCTAGCATAGAAAGGGTTGCTTCATTGGCTTACTATTGTGCTCATTACAATCACAAAGTGGGCGTGGCTCTAAAGAAGCAAAATACAAGTGCAACACATCTATGGAATCAAACTCTTCCTCTCCTACTTATGGACTGCAGTTTTATCCTTGGATAACACCCTTATCCAATACTTCCTCTCAGCTCTCACTTCACCTTGATGGCTGGGTATTGGAGTTGAACAAATGCTTATTTCACTTCTTTTTTGGTAGCTAAACAATCTTCCTTTGGAATTTAGTGATGTTGTTTCCTTTTTTCTTTTTTACTTTTTGTCCATTTTTGTGTTTTTCTTTTTCTTTTCTTTTGTTGACTTGGACATCCAAACTACCCAAGATATTTTCCTACTCAAATTGCAAACAATTTCCTTTGAAAAAATGCATCTAGTTATAGGAGATTTGGAGCCAATGATTGATCAGAATTGTTGAACATCATTAACCACAGGGAGAGGAACGAAATGATCAGAAAGCTTTAGCATATATGTATTTGTAATATCCCACCCCTTATGTTTTCTGACGTTTAGTTGAAACTAGGTGCATTTTGGGTTTTTTGCATTTTGACCTAACACACATGCATACAAATATTTTCGAAAGTACAAGGAAATAGAAATACCCAAATGCTTATATTTGATAGAAATATGTCACAATGCAATAAGAAACAATACCCATATAAAATATGCTCAATAAACAAAGCTGGAAATGGAGGTACAGCAGATTCGAGGTGTCCAACATTGTCTTTATTCCATGGACAATGCATACAACTGATTAATAATGGAGGTCTTGTTTGATACAAGTGTTTACAATACAATGGAACTCCAAAAAGTGAAGAAAATGAGGACCCACGTCCCTATTGCTAGCTGGTATGGCCTGGAGAAAGGTACAGCAGCATCTAAATGTTCATATCTCCCATGAATGCTCAATAAACAGACCAAAAACTTCTGCAGCTATGTCGCCTAGCACAGGATATGAATATCAATCCAAAACCAAGCTCAAACGCCCTCCTAAAAACAAAAACTCATCCTCATGAGGTACAGCCAAGTACAGTGCTGGTACGGCTGGTCTAGGGTGCAAATCCCATTCAAAATGCTCTCCAAATCACTAACAAATGTCTGCAACCTGTCTTCATATATTATCCAATAATTATAGTGCCAAATAACTCAAGACATCTTCAATGAATCCACTCTGCGACTGCTGATAAATCTCAAATGAAGCTCAAATGGTGACCCCTGTATGAAGCCACTCCGATAACATCCTTAGAGTGTCTTGCAACCCTGCAGATGCTCAAACTATGAAGGTTTTTGTCCTCACAGCCTGCTCGTATGAAACCCTTGCTCAACCATGAACAAAGCTCAAAACAGAGAAATATGCCAAAGTGAATAACACAAATGAAACTTCATTCTTTTCTTTTATTCTTCATGCCTCAACACCACTTTTTGGGAATTGTGAATATTTTAATCTTTTTATTTCTCCTTTGTCCATGGGTGCCCAAATTATAAGTGACTTTATAAACTTTAAATATATTATATGTACCATATATTATAAAGTCACTTTAATAACAAACTAATTAAGTTATATATTTAATTTAACGTAATTAAGTCTATTATTAAATTATTAATTCAAACGGTCTCCTTATCGCTCCGTAGTACTGCTGAATTGACCAATGAAATGACAACATATTTTCGGACTGTTTACACCAACTTGCTCGAAGTCCCGTGCTCCTACTATAAATAGTAAGTTTGGCCAAATGGCCCAAACTCACTCCGAAAAAGGCCAACTGGCAACTCCTCGCCACAAGAAAACCATCACATCACTCCAAAAAGTTGTCTAAGCTGGGTTGACCCACATCACTGTGGGCCCCCTATCCACCTCACTAGTCTATGGGAACCCGAATGGTAGACTAGCCTGACAATCAAGTCCTGACTTAGGAAGGGGACATTACAGTATTTGAGTAAATGGCCTATTTATGTGTCAATAAGACAAGGAAATACACTCACCTTGTCTAGCAATCTTGCAATCAACAAAGTTTGCTCTCATCTCTGAAAGGATTGTATTGCTTTTAAATATTGTATTAAAAGAATCAATATATTATTTAGCAAAAGGAATAATGACGTTAGGACCCCTTATCATGCCCAAGGCAATCCCAACCCCAAAAAGACCATGGCTAAGAGGATGCACCTAAAACAAGCTTTAGAACTCACACAAGCTTCTATGAGTTCTTGGTGATGTCATTTGGACTCACAAAACTCCTAAATTATAGGTTCTCATATTCAAACCATTTCTAAGGACACTTATATTGATTTCCTTTGATAACTCATCATTTGCGACAAAATCTAGGAGAAACATCAAGTTTTGCAGGCTCTGGAAGATAACCAAGTTTATGGCAAGAAATCTAAATACATTTTTGGAGTATAAAAAGTATGATACATGAATTAATCATTAGATGATGTCCTAAGGAGTTAAAATGGACTCATAAAACCCAAATAGGATAGAAGTAATAATCAAGGAGCCTGACCCAGAGAACATCAAGGGTCTTCAATTTTTCCTTGGGTTGATTTGTTATTACAGTCGCTTTTTCCGCAACTATGCCCACATTGCAGCACCTCTGACAACCTTTTTTTTAAGCACCACTAACGCCCTTGCTGAAGAACACATTTGCATGGTCCAATGTCACAACACAAGAAATGCAACAAATCAAGGTAGCTCTCTCCTCTGCTGCAATTTGCACCACAGTAGATTCTCTCAAAACATTTAATGTAGAATGTGACACCTTGGTACAAGGGTGTTGGAGCTGTGCTGATTGAAAAAGGTTGCCAACTAACCTTTAAAAGAAAAGAATTGAAAGGGAACAATGTAATCCAACCAAAATATAAAAAAGAGATGTTGGCCATTCTTAACGCAGTCAAACAATGGCACCAGTTTAATGGGCAGCACTTCAAGGTGAAGAAAGAGAATGAAAGCCTCAATTTTTTCTAGAGCAGCTGTTATCTTTGAAGGAACAAAAATTTGGGTCACAAAGATGTTAGGGTTCAATTTTGTGATTATCTATAGAAAGCAAACAGAGAATATGCAACCTGATGCACTTTTGAGTAGAGAGGAAGACAAGGCCCTTCCTATAGGTAATTTCTATCTTAAAGCCTGATTGGAGTGCAACAGCACTTCTTGAATGGTGACAAGAACCTACCACCCACCAACTCATCCAGTAGTTATAGTAGGACCAAAGTGTGTGAGACAAGTTTGTTTGAATAGATGATTTACTGTGATATACAGACTGATTGTACCTGTGTTGGACCTCACTACTAAAGAACCATTCTAATCAGAAATGCATGCTTCTATGGTAGGAGGCCACCTGGGATTCCTCAAATCTTATCACAACCTAAAAATGATTCCTTCAAAGAAGGACTGAAGGAAGACATATTCATGGTTGAATAATTAGTTTACCAATGGAATAAGGGAGATAAATTCAAGTCTCTCGGCCTGCTAAAAAGGCTGGCCAATTCTTGCAAGTTTTGGAAGTATCTACAGATTACGTTTATTGTATCTGGAGGCTGTCCCCTCAAAGTGGCTCTATCTTCTTACTCCAGTAATCCAGTATCCCGATATTGTGTGTTCATTCATCATTTCAGATCTGTGCTACCTTTTCACTATATTTTGTGGATCATCTACTACCATGTTATTAAATCCCTTATTTTGCTTGTAAACTATAGAAACATCATGAAAAAATTCCTAAGATGCTTCTGATAAATATTAGATCGTGATGCAGCTATAAGGCTAAGTTCAAATAAATATTTTCCCAAAAGGATTTAGAAAATGTTTCACATATCATTTTAGATGCAATTCATTACTAATAAGTAATACATATGTAAAAAGTGTAGGGTGCATTCCATTTAACAATGACAATTGCCCGACATGAACCTAAAAGCTTCATTTCAAAGACTTGTTTTTCCAAAGAAAATTGAACACATTTCCCATCCCATCTTAAAAGTATATTGATATTGAGTAATAACTACTATCTGGTTGCATCAATAATATTGAATTGCCATGGAAAACTGTCACTTGATTGCTTGCTGTAATGTCCCCTTGCTGGATCAATCTCTATCCACAGTGGGTTTAATTCTGATCTGATTTTATAAGGTGTTCAATATTCAGGTATCCTCTTCTGCTGTTCAACTTCTTTCTTGTTCTCTGCTTTTCTTCATCCCCAACGATATTCTTCCTTGATTCCTTTTATTCCCCTTTGAGGGATTCGAACGCTTACGAAATGATGTGTCTATTAAAAAAAGGAATGACTTTCTATTGGATCACGCCTCTTCATAGAGCGCAGTCATTGTCTCTTAACAAAACATTACTAATTAAATATTATTCTCTGCCCTACTGACTATGAATATTGATCTCCTTTACATAGTTCACTGTTGGCGTGCATACACAGCGCTAGGGTTATGACAGGAACATGACAGTCCGCCCTTCCCGAAATTTGCTTGCCCTCAAGCAACTTCAGATTTGGATGGTTGAAGATTTCTTCTCCTTCCCACGTAGCATCTTCCTCAAGTAGGCCCTTCCGTTTGATCAAGAATTCGGATAGTTTTATTCCTCAATTACCTTTCCCTCATATAAAGAACTGCTTCAAGTTCCAAGATTAGTTTACCCTCATCATCAAGTGGAGGTAACTCTGCACATGGGGTGACTTGTTGCCCTAGCACTTTCTTGAGTCAAGATATGTGAAAGATGTTGTGAATACAGCTGTTCTCGGGCAACTCCAATTTGTAAGCTACTTCGCCAATCTTCCTTAGGATCCTATATGGCCCATAAAATCGGGGCTTTAGCTTTTCCGCCCCGCTTACCTTGATTGAGGATTGTTTAAATGGTTGTAGCCACAAAAACACTAAGTCTCCAACCTCAAATGTCCTCTCAGTGCGATTTCGATCAGCATAGATCTTTTGTTGATTCTGTGCTTGATGCGAATTGTCTTTGAGGGTAATTCATGATATCTATACTTTGTTGCACGAAATCTTTTGCCCCTGGTACTTGGCTTTCCTGTGAGATCAAACTGTCGAAGGAAGTTGGTTCGTAACCATACAATGCCTTGAACAGACTCATCTTGATTGACATGTGATGAGTGGTGTTGTAGCAATATTCACCAAGATGTAACCATTTCATCCATGTGTTCTGTTGGTCCGCAACATAATTCCTCAAGTATTCTTCTACCCACTTGTTAACAATTTCAGTTTGTCCATCCGTTTGAGGGTGGTAACTTGTGCTGGGTGTAAGATCAGCCCCTGCTAATCAGAAGAGCTCTTGCCAAAATAGGCTAAGGAATCGACTGTCTCGGTCGCTGACTATGTTCCTTGGAAGACCATGTAATCTGAAGATTTCCTTTAAGAATACTTCCGCTCTTTGTGGGGCCTAATACTTAGTGGATATTGTGAAGAAGTGTGCATACTTGGTGAGTCGATCGACTACTACATAAATGCAATCCTTCCCTTGAACCTTATGTAACCCTGTTATAAAGTCCATCGAGATGCTATCCCATTTTGATTTGGAATGGGCAATGGTTGTAGAAGACCTGCTGGGTGGCTTTGCTCTGTTTTGTTTCTTTGACGGGTCATTGATTCTTGTACATGCTTTAGGACATCTTTTTTGAGGCCTTTCCAAGAGTATCTTTCTTGCATCTGTTTGTAAGTTTTATAGTACCCTTGGTAGCCCACTAAGGGATTGTCATGGTATTCCTTGAGGATTTTTTCCTTCATTTTCGAGTTGGGCACAAGGAATATCCTATTTTTATATAGGATAAGCTCTTCCACTACTTTGTATTCTTCATTGGGTAAATTTCCTTCAAGGATACTATTAGCTTGTGGGTCTTTGACATATTCTGCAATGATATCAATTTTTCCAATCTGTGAAAATGTTTGTTAGGGTTTTCAAATGGGGTCGTCGTGATAAAGCATCTGCTACAACATTATTTGTCCCTTTCACGTACTCAATATCGAAATCGTAAGCTTGTATTTTGCTTACCCACTTCTGTTGTCGGTCATTTAGGTCATTTTGATTCATAAAGAACCTCAAGCTATTGTGGTCAGTCTTAATGTTGAATTTTCCACAAGCCAAATATTGTCAAAACTTGGCTAAGGTGTGCATGATAGCTAACATCTCCTTATCATAGATTGAGTAGTGTCTTTCAGTCTCGGTGAGCTTGCGACTCTCAAAAGCAATGGGATGCTTATTTTGCATAAGGACTGCTCCAATTCCTTCCCCAAAAGCATCACACTGTAGTTCAAAGGGTAATGTAAAATTAGGGATAGCTAAAACAAGCCATGAGCTCATAGCTTCTTTTAGTCTTTCGAAAGCTTGTTGAGACATCTCACACCACACTAAGGCCCCCTTTTTGGTTAGGTCTATGAGTGGGGCGGCAATTTTGGAGAATCCTTTTACAAAGTGTCTATACTAACTGCATAATCCCACGAAGCCCCTTAGTTGTGTTAAGGTTTTAGGTTTTGGCCATTCCTTAATGGCTTTAATTTTTTCTTCATCTACACTTACCCCTTGCACATTGATCTTGTGACCCAGGTAAAGGATCTCTTCCAAACCAAACTCGCATTTTGAAGCTTTAGCATATAAGGACTCTTGCTCTAGAATGCTTAGGACTTCCTCAATGTGTTTGAGATGTTCTTCCCATGTCCTGCTGTAAATGAGGATGTCGAAAAATATGAGTAGGAATTTCCATAGTTGTTTTCGGACTATATGATTCATTCAAGATTGAAATGTTGCTAGGGCATTTGTTAGGCCAAAAGGCAAGACCAAGAACTCAAAATGCCCATAATGGCACCGAAAAGCGGTTTTAGAATGTCTTCTTTTCTCATCCTTATTTGATGATACCCTAATCGCAAATCAATTTTGGAAAAGTATCTGGCTCCATGGAGTTCGTCAATTAACTCATCAATTCTTGGTATAGGGTAACGATTTTTTATTGTTTTCTTGTTTAAAACCCTATAGTCTATACACATTCTCATGGTTCCATCCTTTTTCCTGACTAGGACTATGGATGATGCGAAGGGACTAGTGCTAGGTTGGATATGACCCATTTCTAGTAGTTCCTTAATGGTTTTTTCAATCTCTTCTTTCAATTTGCGGGGGTGTCAGTAGGGTGTGGTAATTACAGGTTTTGCCCCCTCTTCTAATCCTATCGTATGCTCAAATCCTCTTTTTGAGGGTAGCCCCAAGGGAATATCATCAAATACTTTTTTATATTTTCTTAAGAGGGGTTGGATGTCCATATGGCTTGTTTTGCCATGGGTGGAGGTTTTGTCTAGAACCATACATTGTGTGACCCACTCTCCCTAGCCATCTCTAAGGATCCTTTCCATTCTTTTAGATGAGACCAGCCTTGGGGAGCCATTGGGAAATCCTCTCAATGTAATTTCTTGCTCATTATGTTGGAAGCAGATTTCTAAGTTTGGGAGATCCATAGTGAAGCGTCCCAAGGAGTGTAACCAAGGTGTTCCTAATATCACATCGTTATCTAGTGTTACCACATAGAAATCCCCTTTGATGGTGTGCTTTCCCAAGGTAATTTCTAATTGGGGAATCATTTTGGTGCATTGGGCCATAGATCCGTTAGCTAGTGCTACGTTAAAACCCTCGAAATCCTTGGCTTCTAATTTCTTTTTTGCCACTATATACTTGTTAATAAAGTTGTGAGATGACCCACTATCCACTAGGGCAATTACCTTTTGCCCTTTTAGGGTGCTTTTGATTCTAAAAGGGTGGTGTTCAAAGGTTTGTGAGATTTTATTTGGTTTCTTCATTGGATGTTGCTTCTATGTTATGCATTCAGTTTTCTTTCCCACATATGTGTCCATGTTCCCATGGTTCTTTGCACTTGAAGCACAATTTTTTCCTTTTTAGGTCATCTCGCCGTTTTCCGGCCTTTTCATTTTGCCATACGTGTCCTCGATCAAATTTCTCATTACAATGAAAGCATGTTCTTTGGAATTCCTTCTTATGCCTTTCATCTTTATGAGGATATTTGGAATGTGTGTTTGCTACAAAGCCTTTGGGTTTTTCTTTTGATGGTTTAGTCTCAAATTTCATTGCCTTTTGAATTGCATCTTCAAGGTTTGTTGGGTCTAGGGCACTTACTATGCTTTTGACGGGATCTTTTAATCCTTCAACGAATAAGTATGTGAGTCTCCTTTGAGAAATTTCGGGTACCATAACGGCTAGCTTTTGGAACTCTATAGAGTAGTCTTCTATTGTTCCATGTTGTTTTAATTGAATAAGTTCCTTAAAATACCACTCGGATGTTATGTCCCTATATTAGTAATAGGAATTTATAATTGAATCCATTATGTATTATTCATTCAAATTAAAGACATGAATAATATTATAAATGAAATCTATTTAATATATTTAAATAATATTTATTTAAAACAATTAACAAAATATATTATTATTATATTTACAATAACACATAAATATTATAATATAAATCATATATCATTTATTATAATGATATAATATAAGTAAATAATATATTATAAATATATTTAATAATATAAATACAAATATTATTATTCTCTTATATTGTAATATAAATATAAATAATATAATATAAATCATATATCATTTATTATGATATAAATGATATAATATAAATAATATATCATTTATTATAATGATATAATATAAATACAAATAATATAAATAAATAATAATATAAATAAACATCTTTTAACCTATCCTCTTATGATAAAGGAGTTACGAATGGTTAGAACTAGTTTTACCACAAAAGGGAATTAATATAAAGTAATAAAAATTATAAGAGGGTAAGTATGTCTTTTACAACCAAGCATAATAAGAGACGTGCCTCTTCCAACATATCCCTTGAAAGAGAAATAAATAAAGGTTGTGAGATAGAAGGAAAAGATCATCAGAGGAAAAAAGATATTTTTTAAGAGAACACTTCTGAGTTAAATACAACTTTGATATTGAAAATAAATAAATATAATAAAGAGTAATCGTATTTGATTTATATAAGAGCATAGCACACATTGAGAGATTGGAGGTAAACTTGTTAGGAAGTAGCATTAATACCTCAAAGGTAGATAAGACAGGCAGTGGAATGGACCATGTTACATCATACTTAGGCAATGGATAAGACCTGTGGTGGAATAGACTATGCTACATCATACAAAGGTAATAAGTAAGACCTGCGGTGGAATGGGAATATGTTACATCATACAAAGGCACTTAGTAAGACCTAAGGTGGAATGGGCATGTGTTACATCATACAAAGGCACTACCCGTAGAGGATCATTCATGCAACCTAACAAGAGATAGTACCCCATCTCCACTAGGGTTTGAAAATAAATAAAATTAACATATAATAGACAACCCTAAGTATGAATCCACTTAAGGATTGGATAATTGAATTATTGATATATGTTCATATTATAAGAAGAATTGATTACTAATGTTCTCTTTTACAAGTTGGAATTATGTGCAAGGTTAAGAAAATTTTGACTTGCTAAAGGGGACATTACAGATGTTTTTGATCAAATCTTGTGATGAGTTTTTGGGTGAATTCATCATAAGTGGTTACATCTTGGTGGCCTTGGGTAGTTAGGCCATGTTGCCACCAATCTTGGGTTGTTCCTTCCAAGTGGAGTATGGTGAAATTTAAGGTGTGTTCATCTGTCATGGGACTGAGGGAGAAGTATGTGTCCATCTTTTGGATCCATGAACGAGCTGTGATTTTTCCAGATCCATCAAAATTAGGAAGGTTTATTTTATTTATCTTTTGTTTTAAATCCTTGTTGGATTGTCCTCTTTTCCTATTAGGGGCATTTTTTTGTTTAGCATTACAGTAATCCTTAAAGGAGATATTTCTACTCAATTCGGGGTCTAGTCTCGAGTATGCTTCCACAATTTCATCTATATTATCCATAATTGGATTGTTTGTTTCTTCCTCTACTACGTGTTCTTCCCTAGGTAGGAAAGGAGGTCTTGTTGGCCTAACGTTTGATACCTTTGTTGAGATGTGGTTATTTTTGGAGTGGTTGGAGTTTTTATCCCTCCCATTAGTTTGGTTGGGTCTAGAATTATTGTTATTCATATTTTGAATGGCTTGGAGGAGAAGTTGAGTTGTTCTTTCATTTCTTTCACTTTGATCCATTAGAGCTTGGGTGGTTTGTTCTATGAAGGTCTTCAATTCATCACTCATTTGTTTGCCCACATGGTGTTGTTGGGTGTAGAGTTATTGACTGAAGCTAGTTTCCTCTTTTCTATTTCCAAAGCCCTTTGGGTTCTTTGGCTAGGTTGCATCAACTATCATTCACAGGATGGCAGGAAGGAAGCTCTGATACCAATTGTTGAGTTGTTGCTCGTATGGACCAGCAAGGACTCAAGCCTAGGACCTTCTATTTGCTGTTGGAGAGCTCTAACAATTGAGCTACTGGCCCCTTGTGGCCAGCCCATCATCAGTCCAAGTGTGGCTTACTTCCAACACCCTCCCTTAAGCCACATTGCTCTGATACCAATTGTAATGTCCCCTTGCTGGATCAATCTCTATCCACAATGGGTTTGATTCTGATCTGATTTTATAAGGTGTTCAGTATTCAAGTATCCTCTTCTACTGTTCGACTTCTTTCTTGTTCTCTGCTTTTCTTCATCCCCAACAATATTCTTCCTTAATTCCTTTTATTCTCCTTTGAGGGATGCGAACCTTTACGAAATGATGTGTCTATTAAAAAAGGGAATGACTTTCTATTGGATTGTGCCTCTTCATAGAGCGCAGTCATTGTCTCTTAACAAAACATTACTAATTAATTATTATTCGCTGCCCTACTGATTATGAATATTGATCTCCTTTACATAGTTCGCTGTTGGCGTGCATACACAGCACTAGGGTTATGATGGGAACATGACACTTGCACCTTGAAATTCTTCAATGTTAAACCTAATGCATCTAAATATGTTGCTTCAAATGCATCTGGTTGGAAAAAACAAACAAAAGTATATTGTTTTAAACACAAATTCTACCAGGAATTTCAAATATGTTTCAGACAGCAGTTTAGAGGTTAAAACTTGACATTTGTGCTAACATGATTCAAATTACTTCCATTTGCTAGAGCCTTTTAGAGCCTTTCCAATAAAATGCATTTCTGTATTCACTTATTTTTTAATAAAATTTATACAATGAGGTAAATCAGGCTATAGGCCTTAAGCTAACAAGATGATAATAGATAGAAATATACCTGCTAGCAGACAAAAATTGAAGAAAACCTTGAAAATAGGTGTGACCATTGTTTATCAGAACCCGGGAGGACGTCATTGAGAAGAAATGAATCCTATTCATTGAACTCCCCTCACCATTCAGAGTAGCACAAATTTCAGATAAATCAGCTGATGTGATTCTGCAATGAAATAATTCCACAGCTTCAAGTGTTTCCCTATTTTGTTTTAGAATATGGTATGTGCCCTCAATCTGTAGAGGATAACACAATTAGAAAAGAAAAGAAAAATAGATGAAGAACAAATAACTTAGAGTTGCAATCTAATATCACATACGCAAAGGATAACTTGATTAGAATAGAAAAACATTTAGGTGAAGAACAAGTAACTACGATCTGCAATGCAATTTGTGCTACAAGAACCTAAATGCTTTTCTAATTACAGACTTCAAAATATCAATTGCAATTTACAACATGCAAGAACATGGATCTGCAGGTTTACATGCTTTCTTTCATTGCAGAAAACTATAACACTCACATGTTTCTTACTTTTGATGCCATCTAACACAATACCTTGCAGTCTGCAACTCTTCAACATATCCTGATATTAATGCAGTACAAAATCAGTAAAAGGCATAATGTTCACTAGAAAGAATCTATCTTATGACTAAACTTCCCATGCTTACTTTCCAAAACTTATTCTTTATGTAAATATTGCCAAGCTTGTTGCACCAAATGAAACATGCAAACAAATGCACATCCTACGCTTAATTTTACTAATCACATCAGTATTGTTTTAAATTTTTGTAATGATACGCAGACAGATAAAAACCGTGCAGTTACAAATTTCTGTAGGTATTATCAACTTGGCTAGGGTAATAAACAAACTCCAAAGGCCTAGGCTTGACTCTTTGTATGCCATATGTCTAATATCCGTCTACTGGTTTTCCGATGTACACATAGAATGTGCTCCCTTGGTTGCTTTATGGTTATTTTTATCTGATCCAAAATCGATCAGGTTAAGTTGGTTGAGTCAGCTAACAAAATCACTAATCAGTTCTCTTGAATACTTGCCAGCTCAAAGACACTCGTAAGATTCAATGTTGAAATAAAACATCTGAAACAGGGTTACATGACAAAGTGAGCGCAGAATGGAAATATAAGTCTTCTGAATGATTCGAACACTCTAGAGGCTCATGTCAGCATAAAGAACAGGCATCAGTGACAATTTTGTACCCAGCCAAAATAGTCATATAAGTTAAACTAGGGTCAAAATAGTCATTGTGTGGTTGGAGTTCTGAGTCCCGTATCTGACAAAACTGCAGAGTCCACCGAATCAAGAGGAGTTGAAGAGTTTGGAATTCAAGTGTTTCAGGTTCTGAAGGGTATTGGGCTTCTCTTTGAAGCATTCTCACACTCTTGTTATCTAAATAGATCCCTTGAGGGCTAGTAAGATGGAATGAACTTGAATATTTTGCATTGTTTCCTTGTTAAGCTTGTGCTTAGGGAGTTGGGTGCAGGTAATGAGTGTGTGGTTGAAAAAGTTGTAGAATTAATTTTCAAGTGTTAGGAAGCTGTTGTTGTTGTAAAGTGTTCCTAAAGCCCTTGGGACAAGTGGCTTGAGTAGGCTTAGACTTCACTCTTCCGAAATATCTTTACCCACCTTAGGTTTTCCCCAGACCAAATTCTCTGCCATGCACTGTTTTCTGATGTGTTATGTCTCATTCATGCTTATGAGTTACTACAACACTCTGGCACTTCGACAACTAAAATTGAGGTCTAGCTTGGTGAAGTACTTAGCATGTTGTAATTGATCCAAAAGATAATCTATCCGTGGTAGTGGATATCTGTTCTTGATGGTTATATTAATATATTGTTTAAGGCCCTGTAGTCCACACACATCTGCCAAGTACCATCTCTCTTAGGCACCACCACTATTGGAGAACCGCAAAGCAAGATGCTTGGTCTTATTGCTCCTTGTTCAATTAGTGCTTTCACCTGTGACTTAACTTCATTGGTTTCAACTAGGCTTTGCCAATCGAGTCCTATGTTGGGATGAGGACAATTCAGTAACAATTGGATCTCATGTTCTATCGCTCTACTTCGTGGCAACCCCTTAAGATCTTGAAAGAGCTCTCAAAACTATTGTATCAGCTGATCCATGGCCTTTTGTTCCTTGTTTGTATGCATCCTATAGACTGATTTTATTTCAGCCACCTCATTTTCTTGTTTCCCATGCAATAAAAGTAGTCCAAATTTGCCACTAGCATTGATTAACCATTTAGCTTGTGAAGAGCTCGCCATAGAAATCTTGGAATTCCCTACATATGAGTTGAGAACATATCTGGCCCCATTTTAAACCAACATGTTCTTGTTTCTCTCTCCTATAATGAATACCATCCCAGATTGTAATTTCGCCATTTTGAGCTAAGTCATGATTTTGGTTTGAGCTTGGTTCTAGAGGATGGAAATCTATAATGTTGGCTCAACAAGTGATTTTGTTGGATTTTTGGCTAAGTGTTGCTAAGTGATATTGTTTATCTAGCCAAAATATCATGTTCTTCTAGCTATGTTGGAGGATAGAGAATGGGAAAATGGGAAATGCAATATTCAAATTGTATTTTCATAATTTCATTGGTTAATTCAAATTGATGCCAAGTGGACAAAAGGGAAAATGCCAATCTTTAATTGCATTTTCAAAATATATTTCATCTAGAGCTTTCCAACGCCACTTGGAAGTTGACACCACCTTTGGAGGGAATAAAATAATAATAAAAGTTGTTTTGACGATTGGGTTTTGTGCCAACGCTCAAGGAGGAGTTTCAAATAATAATAAAATATTGTTATTGCTTTGGATCATGAGCCCAACGTCTGTAGAAAATGAATAAAATAATGAATTTCAATGCCGAAGGAGCCGTCGCCCAAGGAGTATTTAATTTAATAAAATATTATATTTTTCTATGGGCGTCGTACAAGGAAACAAATAATATTTTATTATTGGTCAAGAGGTTCGCCGCTCAAGGAGGGATAATGAGAAAATTAATAAAATAAATTTATTTGATTCCTCAAGGGAATTGGCGATTGGGAGAAGAGGAATTATTTAATAAAATAATGGTGTTTTTCAATGTTGGCGTCCAAGGGAGTTATAAGAAAAAATAATAAAATAAGTGTTATTTTATTATTTTAAATGATTGTGGGCTCAAGGAAGCAATTCATTTAAAATTGTCAAAGTGAAGGTTGTAATTGATTGGTGGATTTCAAATATTCACAAAATGAAGCTAATTGGGACGCCTAGGTGAAGATAAGAATAAATAGAGGAGTTTTGCCTTCAATTTGCAACTATTGATCACTTGGTAAGTTTTCATATACTTGTGTTTTGGCTGGAAATTGCATTTTTCAGTATTTTGTCAAGGAGATGATCCCTTGATTTTGATATGGAGATGATCCCATATCACATTGTGAGGTGATATCATAAGGATTTCATCATGGTTATTGAATTGCAGGTTTTCATTGTGATATTGAAGGATATATGGTTTGCATTTGAAGTCATTGAAGGCTTGGTTCATCATTGAAGGCTTCCAAGGTAGCCGCTTTGCATGAAAAGACTATTTTTAAGTGTTTTTGCTATCATATGACATTCTGATTTTTAAACCAGTGAACTGGGAAATCGGTACAGGGTTGTTAAACATCATTCAATTGCATATTTTGAAGGTTTGAAGCATTGGGACACATCTAAAGACTAATCGCTGCCCTCCTTTGCCCAATCACTAGCCTTTGGAGGCTTGTTTTGGCATCATTTTGGCACTTTAGACAAATTTGGGTTGTGTTAATCAGTTGCAGCAGTCTGATCAGCAGGTACAGCAGTTACATCAGGGCATATAAGGTCAGCTACAGCCATACATCCCTAGTTGAAGTCTTTCATCATTGGTCTTCATTGCCTATCACTAGGCTAGGGTTTTGCTACACAGGTATTCATCAATTTCACTTGTATGAGGACTGATTTTAAAATCAGTCAAGGCTGATGTAATAACCTAGCACTTTGCAATTGTAATCTTCATCATTGAAATCAATAATAAGCATTGGAGGTTTTGGCATTCACTTTCTCATGTGTTCTTTGATATTGTTATGTGTTTAAAATTGATCATTTGGTGATTGCTTTGAAAGATATTGAAAAAAAATTCAGTTATATCTAGTAGGGTATTTTACACAGATATAAAGGTATGGACTTACCAAAGACGACCCCACCAACATCCAATAGAATAACATCCACAAACACCTCATAAATAAGCCCGTTTGATTTTACATTGCTTCGTGATTGAGATTTCCATCCCTTGTTTCATCCATCTCAATGAGTATGGATTTGGGTGATTCCCCATCTTTAATCCAAGTTCATATTTGCTTGAGAATATGTATCAAATAAAACATTTATCTTCCTTCCTTTGAGTTGAATCCTAATATGAAAAAGTTTAGTCAATTCACCTTCCTCTCAAGACCCACTACTATCAACACAGGGACCTTTTCTCACTGTGGCACAAGACAACCAATCATCTATCTCGGAGCTGCAATCAATCTTCTTACCTTTGCTAACATATGAAGTATTCTGCTTCTTGAAACGAGCCAACTCTAGATGTAGCTTCCAACAAGTCTCTTCCATATGCCTATCCTTAGCACAATGGTTGCAAAGACGCTTGACTTTACCCTTTGAATTAACCTAGCTTATGATGTTTTTCTTGTCCTCCCACTTTCCTTTCCCCTAGTGTTTTACCTTGTTCTTTTTTAGCATAAGATGCATTTTTTTCTGAAGCCAAGTTCAACAAAAATGGCATACAAATTGACTAGGTTTTATTTGGGTCCAAGAACAGGACCAGGACGGGCCTAGGTTGGCCCAAGATCCAACTCGGGCATCCTGGGTTACATGTGGATTGGTAGCATCATGGCAAGGTCTAGGCACAAAGATTATTGGACATTTATATTCAAGTTGATGGAAAACCACAAAATATTAGTGACTCTATTATGTTTGGTCAAGGCGGGCAAAGGAGTGAGGACACTATAGGAAAATGCCCCACAATATCATCCATGAGGCCAACGACTACTACAAGGGCCCTCCAAATTTGACAAACAAGGAAAGTGCATTGAAATGGGCTTATTTGTCCTCTCTTGTTGACGCAACGGCTACAGATTAGGAGTTGCATGGTCTCCCCACACTCATTAACACCAATTTAGAAGTGACGGAGGCTTCAACGATAGTTGATAGACAAGTGATGGATGTCGACCGGTTCTATCTAGTGTCTACAATGTCGTCATTTAACGGATGTGGCATGCCTCAACACGTGATTTTATAGTGCAATATATCTGAGAGGTTGTAGACTTATAATTATGACATGGCCCACTAGCAATTGGGGATTTAATCAATGGCAATTTATTATAATTTATTAATTTATAATAAAATATGTATTATATTCTATAATGTAATATTAATATAACATATACACTCATCAAAAAATATCGATATACTATATGATAATAATATATTTATTTATTAATTTATAGCCCCATAGTGTAGACCTAATAGTCGAGCTGTTGAAAGACATGGACAATGGTTACAGGTTTGAAACCTGATTTGCCCACTGTATACATTAGGGGCAGTGTGTATAGCCCAGAGGTTATAGGGGGCTCGCCTTGTGGTGTTTAGAACCACCTCTCTGTTTGGCTCCAGGTCGTTGGGCTACTAATTCCTCTGTGGTTAAAAAAATATATATTTATATATTAATTTATGATTCTATTTTATATATATAATATAATATATTATTTTATATATATAATATAATATATTATTTTATATATTGTACAGCCATAACCAACCATACCGAACCTCAAGAAAAAAAATTGTTGCACCAACAAACCCAAACCTCGAACTCGTACCCAAACCAACAACTTAGCGATGAGCTTGAGCATATACCTCATCAAAATCTTATCTTGGCCATCAAAATAGGCCTCTTCAAGTGCCTAAATAGCGCCCTAATCTATTTCATTAGCACTTCACAATCTATTACATCCTTTCCAAGTTGGATTGCCTTCTTCTGAAATTCACTTGGATACTCTTGTACACTTTGACCTTGTCTTTGTCTATAGAAAGCCCATTAGATGGCCCTCTCTTCCTTATAGCATATAGGGTAAAATTGTTTCTTAAGCAGCTCCTTGAAGTCTTCCCACTTGGAAATTAGTGGCGCTTTTCACATGTGCAAGGAAGATCCATAATTTTCATACCATGTGAGAGCATTACCGAATAGTTTCAGCCTTGCAAATGAGATTTGTTGATGCTCACTCAACTGATGCAAACTGAAATAGACCTCCAATTGGGCTATCAAATGATCTAGCTTCTCCACACTCACCTCTCCATTAAATGATTGAATATCTATTTTTGTGCTTCAGCATTGAAAAGAGTTGCTATCGATCGAAGATGGCCTTCCTAAGTCTTGTACAGCACCTTTATATGACTCCTCTTGCTCTTCATATTCTTTAGCAATTCCCAACTTCTGAGACAAGGCTAAAATGATGTTTTCGAGCCTATCTAATTTCCCCATAGACAAAGAAATTGGTGCCACATCTTCTTCCAATCAACAAAATATTACTTCATCTGCATCCATCTCTCTATCCATACATTGCTCTTGCTGCTCTATCCCAACCTCTGCTACCTATTTTGGGCTCAAACAAAATTAATTCACCGCTCCTGATCTAGTTATGGGCATAACCTGCAAGTAATCTCTTCTGCCTTATACTACAAGAACTTTTGCACAGAACTTGTACCTTGCTCTGATACCATCTGATCTCTAAACAGATGTTGAGATTCCACCAAACTGTTCTTCATCTATAGATTTAATATATACCAGCTCAAAAAACACTTCCTAAAACCCCCCAAAAAAAAGCCTAATGCTTAAAGGAATCACTCTAGTTCAAAAGTCTTATCCAAACAAGTTTAAAAATTACTAGAAAGGGACTAAAACCAGCATATGTGAGCATGAAAATGGATCTGAACACAGGAGTACACCTGAAGAAACCCTTAAATGGGAAAAAAATTCAGTAAGGGTGAGCTTTAAATTCTTCATGTCACTATACCTAGAACTCATGGAAACATAAACAACCAAGTTCCACACCTATAGCATGCTTGCAACTCCATAAATTCCCTGTTCTACAACCTGCAACACCCTTTGATGAACACATAGGAGGGACATAACATGAGTAAGCCTTTGTACAAGGCTATAAAATTGTTTATATAACTTTTACAATCTCCCTCGGAACAGTTTCTTCACACAACATTTGGAAGAGGAAGAGACTTTGCTTGCAACAGTGGCTATGCCCAAAAAGACATTGCGTGAAACCGCGCTTCCGACAAACCAGCAATTCTAAAACCACTCGGCAATTCCAAAACTGTCAAAGTGATGTACAAGCATTTGGATTCACAGGCAATCCTACATCACCAAAAAAATATTTTCTTTTCAAGTTCATTATTTTGCATTTTTTGTTGTAGGTTTGGGCTTCAGAAGCATCTTGTGAAGTGTTGTAAGAATAAAAATCTCCATTTATTAGGACTTGGCTTCCATTTCAAACATCAGAGGCAACCAGGGCGTTTAATGTGATATTTTAAATTATTATATTCCACAATTTCAAGGTCCTAGGGGGTTGAAGGGGTCCAGTTACCACAGTATAAGGGGATTGTGAGAAAAAATTAATTTAAAAAAACTAATTAATTTTTTCAACTTGGACGCCTTGAAAAGTGTGTAAAGGACATGTGATTGTTGGTATTCACTCATTTGAAATCTAATATTGCATTTATTCAATTTGGGCACCTAAAAAGAAGGAAAAAGCCATTGATTTTAGCAACCAAATTAGTGACTATTTCCAATTTGGGGCACTTGGAAAGGATGAATGAGCACTACTTAGTTTCTGATTTTTCTTCATTTTTCAAAGGTCTTTACTCTTTAGAGCAGCAAGGCATTGCATATGGTGCAGCAACCTTGGGCACCACATTTAGAAGCAATAAACTGTGTTTTATTTCACTTTTCTTAAGGAATATCAAAGGTCAAGTTGGTAGGAATGAAAAAGCAGATTTGGGCACCACAGTTTGGTGCCTCACAGGGGTTTTAATCTATATAAAATGCAGCCTTGAATGATGTTAAGAGCCAGCAATCAGCAGTAGCAAAGTTGAAGAAATAAATTTGTAAATTGCTCAAGAGGATGGCATGAAGAGATGCAGAAAATCAGCTTGCCGAAAGGAGGAAGAAAATAAGAAGAGAAGAAGAGAGTTCTAGGATGAAGAGAAAAATCAGATTGCAAAAGAGGAGTGAAGCCAAAAATGTGTTAAGGCATGAGGGTTTGAAGATTTGAAGGCATGAAGTGCCTAAAAACCCTTAAAAAATTCTAAATTTTGTTTTATGTTGAATCATGAATGTATGTAACTGATTCCTGAAGGATTTGTTGAATGTAAATACATATGAGGGTTTAAATAAAGTTGTGCTTTCAGATTTTTCTACAATCTATTTTCATTTGATATGTGTGTAAAGAGAGTGGATGATATGTTAGATTGGGTAGTCTGATAAGACCCCCTAATCTTGTCATGCATCACAAAGCGATTACGAAACCACCCCTGCTGAAACTAACGGTTTTGTCGCCAACACCAACACACTTTGTTTTTCTAGTACTAACCTGAATCTCTAACTTCCATGAGATGCTCCAGATCAACCCAAGATAACCTTCAGTACTGAGGAATACCTGGTTAGCTTCAAAAGTATTGTTGGCAAGGATTTATGAGTCTTCAAAGTCTTTTAACATCTTCTAGGCTGAAAGTGACTACAACTAATCTTTGGATCATGCATCAAGATACAATTTACAGATCATAGCATCATGCACTCTGCTAGAGAAACTCCAAGACACCCTAAAAACAAACTGCTAAAACATTCTTGAGACTCTGCAAGTTTATAAATAATCATTGGCTCAAAAAAGAATGAACACTTACAACTGCAAGCATATGGATAGACAAAACTCCAATATGCCTGGAATGTCAATCCATAAACCGGGAAGAAGCTCCACTTGAAAGCCTTGACAAATGACATGGCTTAAAGAATCCACATTTCTATTGCTCCCCCAACTAAAAAAATGTGGAAGAACTAATTCTTATAATCCAATAAACAAGTGTGAAAATCCATGAATGACATCTTGGAAACAAGATTGGAAGTTCCCCAAAAAAGAAGTCGGTTAACAATGAGAGAACGTTAAAGAATTCAGTGCCTAGGGATCCACTAAAGAGAGGTATCATATGCCAAGAGCATCAAAAACGTGCACTGTGGTTGAATATTAGATTGGAGATCCTTAAGAAAGATGAACAATAGAGAACCACTTAACCATAGAGATTGCAAGAGGAAGAGAAGCACCACTGGCAAGGAGAATCTCTAGAGAAATCTTGTAGGAGGATAAACATCATCATAGTATATAATCAATGAGTGAACAAGTAAAATTAAGTAATGAAGAACTAGATAACACAATTAAATCATGGGTTGTTCCTATAATATCAATTGAATGAGTGATTTTGTAGCCCCCTTACAGCTACCTTAATAATTCACTCCAAAATCTATATAAATTTTTTCTTTTAAAACACTTGAATTGTCATGTTAATTCCCCTGGTTATTTAACTAATAATATTGATTAGGTTCTCTAAGGTCTACATTACTGTAGTGCATTTTCTGCACTATAACCAATGCACTTAATCAAGATTTTTTTTCTTTCAATAAATTCGATGAGTGTCTACAACTCCAAGGATAGTTATCATGTTCTCATAATGTTATGAGTCATGACATAAGATGTGGAATCACTAGCAAGCTATTATCAATTATGCGGTTGTTGCCTTCAGCTACAACTTTCAAACAACTAGAATGGCTTGTTACTGCTTCCAGATCATTTTGAGCAGTTGGAACTTAGAAGTCTGCAAAGCCTCTTCCAAATAGATGGGGCTACAAGGCAGGACCAAAAATGATGAAGGAAGAGAACCAGTTGAGAAGAATTTCGGCCATTTCCTCTCTATGCAACAAGGCCCAGATAGATGAACAAAGAAGGCAAGACTATTTCCAATGTTTGAAAATGAAAACAACATAAAAGGAAATGACAATAAACAATGAATCAAGGTACAGGTAATAATAGGGATGCAATGGAGCCTGTGTAGAGGTGGCAAGAAGACTTGGATGGTAGCAAGAAGTGACCTTGGAGTATTAAAGGAAGCCCACGGGCAAGGGATTTTTTAGTGGCTATATGTTGCCATTTGGCTATTTTTTTTTCATTTCTACCCTCAAATTTGGCTATGTTTAGGCTCTTTAGAGGTGTCCAATTCACCAATAGTTGATAGATTTTCCCTAATCTTGAAACAAAATCGCCTCGAGTTAGAAACTTTAATTCCTTAAGATGGACACATATCATGCTATTGTATATAAAAATCTCGGCCCTAATCTCCCTGGTTTATTAGGAGCTATTTTTCATCTTTTATACTTGCTCCATTTAAACATCTTTGTTTAATAATTATATATTAATAGGAAATTTAGACATTGAATCACCATAAAAGTTAAATATTAATAGAAACATTTTGTCACTAAATTAAAAAAAATTGGTACAAGGATAAAATATTGTCATCCACTCTAAAATTTGACTTTCAATATGAAAAAAATCACCTAGGATATTATGCTTCTTTGTAGTGGATTTGCCAAGGTTTTTATAAAGTTTGCAAGCAGTCATTTCTTAAAGTATACCCTGCCCACGGGCTAAGAAACAAGGAGCTTGCAAGCATAGATGTTGTGAGACGCCACTTTGATGTTCGAAGAGGTCACTTAAGAAAGCCTAGGCATTGAGATAAGGCTCTAACTTATGGAAAAAGAAGCTTGCCATACAAAAGAGGGCACAATGATAAACAATGTAGCTAACTGTGTCGTAGCAAAGAGAAGATTGCAGCTACACAAAGTTTCATCCAGGTAATAATGGATGAGGTCACATATTAACACAGCAAGGCACAGACACATAAAACAATTAGGAAAGATGCATATAGAATTATATGGAACCTGCAACCTTGCAAGCTCACCCAAGGTTAGAGAAACCCACATATGAAGCAAGAGTAATAAACAATGAAGGATGGCACAAGTCATAATAGCAAAGAAGCTCGGCAAGCATAGAACAATGAAGTCTGTGTGGATAAGAAGCCTGCAAATGAGTGAGAAAGGGGCTTAACACAAATGAAAGAAGGAAAAGCCTTTGTTTTAAGAAGACTCGGCAATCATTGTATATGCAGATCCAACAGTTCCCGCTAATTTAAAATGCTTTGAAAGGGAATGGCAGACGGGAATTAGCATGATTGGTCATTGAGCATGATGACTTGGCATGTGGTGGAGCCCACACTCTATAAAACAAAGCTTTGCCTTTATCTCGCATAATATTAAAAATAGTGGCTAAGGAAAGTTTAAAGTTGAGTGCTTAATAAGAAGGCTCCGGCAAAAGAAATAAAAGAAAGTCATGCCTATATTAGAAATGCACAACTATCGTTGATCTTTATGATCCTATGGCTCCCCCTTTTGGATAGCTCTTTTGAAGGTTGTAAGAGCATAAGTAGTGCAATTGGCTAGAAGACAATGACATGGCACTTGGAGTGGCCCCCCAAATAAATGAAAAGAAGCCCGCAGCTTTGCACAAAGCTCTACCTTATTTTAAATAGTTCGCCCACAGTATTAAATAAGTTTAACTTGGTATTTATAAAGGAAAGGCTCATGGGAAATTAAGAGGGCTATGAATTAAATTTTAACCTTTGACTTAGAAAATAAAGAGTGCTCCTATATTCCTAGTTTTTCTGTAAAAAGTAAACAAATATTAAAGCACACATGAGGAGCCTACAAGATTTTAAAATGAAGCCCATAGAAAAGGTAAACAAGAAACCTTAGTAAATATAAGAGCTTTAATATTAAATATTAAACTTTTCCCTAAAAGTGAGCTTGAGGAAGAAATAAAACTAAGGAAACGTAAATGCACGGGACAAAGAAAAGAGCCACAGAAAGTGAAAAAACTTAGGGTTTTAGCATGGAAAATAAAGGACATATTTGCAAACAACAACAAAGAGAAAGGGAATCAGTTTGCACACGACAAATCACTCCATTCCAAGCCTTGCTGGCATGCATGTAGGGATCCTGTTGCAGCAAAGATATTTTCAGCAGCTCTATTTTGGCAAAATTTTTATGTAGTCAACTTGGGCAAAAATATCTTCTCTTCTTCTATTTCCCCCCTTCTCTTCTTCTTCTATATAATGTATGGGCTTTTAGCAAGAAAATGGGGGAAAGATTATTTGTAGACCCATGCTTGTTTTTGATTAAGGTAAAGTGATTTTGAAAGGGGCCCCACCTTTTTACAAAATGTCGCCCATCTGCATATGAGACATGGCCCACGAGGTATGAGACAAACAAGAAGAAACAACAATTTAGGAACACCAACAGCATAGCTGCAACTAGGCTGCAAAGAACAACACTACATCAAAAGAACTAGCCTAAGCAATGACAGGCCTAGTCCTAGACATCTGAATGCCCCTGAACCAAGTGTGTGGTTGAGACACGGATTTGGGAAGAACACTCTTCCACCTTTGAACCAGAGTCCAAGATACATCGTTTTCCTCATCCTCAAATCGAGGAGGGGGGGAATCCACCACTGAAGCCCTGCCTGGGGGCTCCACATGAGGAGAGTCCCAGGCAGAAGAGGTAGGGTGCTGAGGAGACGCAGCAAAGGCCAAAGTTGAATCGCCCACACCAACCACCTCTAGGGGTCTAGGAACCAAAGCAAGCATGGTCAACGCCTAAACTAAGGCCACAACTGGAATATCCAAAGTAGTAGTCTCAACCCTCACAGTAGAATCAATGCCCACGGAAAAACCATGCTTGTTAAAGCTTTGTCTGTCATTTCATTTTCTTTTCTTTTTCACTTGTAAATTCAGGTTAGCTTTAATACATGCAAACCTCTGCTAGTCTTTTGTAGTACACAGATGTGCAAGATTCCCACTTTAGTGAATGCAATGGATGTGATTCTTCCTACTCTTCCTTGTGTACAATTTATTTGTTATTGTCTTTTGTGTTTTTGTTAACTATTGCATTCCATGCTTTTGATCCCTGTGCAAGTGTGGACGTTTCCTTCTGGTGCATCACCATTTTATGCTTTTTTGTTTTTACATTTTTGTTACATTTTCACTCCAACTAGAAGTAGGCCCTACTAGAATGAAGGAGCCAGCCTTTCAATCCGAAAGGTCGCCCTATATTCTGGATTTCCCAATCTGCAGCACTTCTCATTGTTGATCTCTCCACGTGGCACAAGTATTGAACCCATCTGATACACCAATAGATGTGGTTGTGATATCAAAGTATCAACAACTACCACGGGTTAAATATTTCAGCTACCACAGTCATGTTCCCAACCAATCATTTAATCAAATTCTCTATTATCGTCGGCTCTAGTTTACCTTTGCACCAAAATTCTTCCTTTGCGTCCAATGCTTGTGAGTGGATATCAGATGCAATGTGGTATTAATCCAGTTTGAATGTTTTCTTGGGTTTGAATTAACCAAGGTGAAGTCCATGACCCCTAATTAACCCTTTGTTTCCAAAAGATTAATTATGGTTGGGTCAACCTGGATTTCAAAAGCTAAAGTCAGAATTCAAATAGGTTTGCATCCAAAATTCATTTTGGCCCAAGAATTGCAAATTAAACCGAATTTCTGGTCCGAGGGAAAGACAAAGCCAAAGGCAAAGTTAAACCTGATACATAAGTTAGAATCAAATGTGGATTTATCTGACTGACACCCCCATTTAAAATTCATCCCTTGAGGCATTGGGGAAAGTCGGTGGGTGACATGTGGCAGTTTAGGCCCTGGTAAAATTAACAGCCTCTTGGAAGTCTAGTACTCAGATTTCCTTAGACCCGAGGTGTAAGGAACCCCACCTCTTGAACCATTAATTACTCAACAATAACACAGTAGAGTCACATTTTTATTCTCTTGAATGGCAAAGTGTTTTCTTGCATAACTGATTACTCTATAAACCCATCTTCATTTTTGTTTGTGAACTCATCCAAATATTTTTTTTACTCCCTAAGGGAATGGACCCAATAATTGAGCATGTTCCAATCGTTGTGATAGTATTTGTGGATTTAATGCCCAATATGTTTAAAAGTATAACACTAGTAGTTTTGACTTTATAGTTATGAGTGTTGACCATAAGTATTTATAATTGAATGAAATGCGTTCTTTAGATCTAAAAAGCAACAAATAATGTGATGCCACATCAGCGCACCAACAAAACATTTGCTGTATCCAGACCAGCACTATGGACACCATAGAATGCCTTCTAAGCAACACCCATGAAGAGATCTTTGAGTACAATGAATAGTAGAACCAAATGGAAGTCTAGACGCCCAGGGTATGAGGATACACGACACCAAACAAAGTAAGAACAGCAGCAAAGATGATCCACAACCCTCCAATGATGTACGGCCAGGCTAGGCCTTGCAATCAGCAACCAATGGCACCAAAATTCCCACAAACTCCTCTGTTGTTGATTGAAAATGACTGCAGTTGATAGGCGTCCCAAAACAGATGAGAAATAGTACCAAAAACCCCACAACAAATAGACAATATCTCCCAAACTAGGTACGACCTGTCCCAGCACAGGTATGGCCAGCATACAGATGGTACAGCCTGCTTTAATGAGGCTGCAACAACAATGAACACTGTTAAAACCCTTCAAATTTGCCCCTTGTAACTCTGTTAACAGCTACAACTAGTAACTTCTTGAAAAGATTCATTTTGGCTCTAAACTCCATCAAAGTGAATCATTCAAAGCTCAAATGAAGCTCCTGTGTGAAGCCTCCAATAACCCTTTCCTGATGTGATCTTACACACACGAAGAAAGGAGACTATGCAGAGGTTTTCGTTTTAGCAAGTCTGGTCCAAACCCTCAAAGCCCTTCAAGCTCCAAGAAAGCACGACAATCCAAAATAAGTGAAGTGAATAATAATCCAAGCATAATGAAATGAAGTTCATTCTTTCCCTTATATCTCCTCACTTTTCCAACGCCCAAGAGAGGTAATATTTTATTATTTTAATTTATGTCTTGACCCCTTATCTCTCCATGAGGGCGCCCACCTCCTAGTGTCATGACTTTAAGTTGTGACTAAACTTTATAATATAAAGTCACTTTACTTTTGCAACTATTATAAGTTAAATATTAAATTTAACTTATATATCGATTTATAATGTCTCGGGGCCTCTCGGAACCATGAACCACATGCTATGCCCCCTGAATCTACCCTGCTATAAATAGTAAGTCACTCTAACCTGACTTACTATAAATAGTAAATCCCTGTGTAGTGGTCCAGTTAGACCCCCTAACCACTGTCATTAGCCTACGGGAGTCCAATGATAGGCTAATCTCCATCATCTATCCAAATGGGCTACATGGGGGACATTACATCAAATCAAAGGATGAATCCTCAACAGGCTGCAACACATTACAACTTCCTTCCTCTAGGTTCGCCTTATGTAGCTTCAAATCTGCTACGGTTTCTATTTTCCCTCCTTTTTTTGACTCACCACTCTCCCCCCTTTCTCTCTACCACCCAAAGGATTCCCAGAAATGGTCATAAATAGCCCTTTTTTGCGCCTTCCAACCAAAATTTTGAAATTTGTAACTCCCTCCAAAAATAGGTCAACTTTCAGGAGCCATAACTTTTGATCCGGGTGTCTGATTGACGAACCGTTTGATGTGTTGGAAAGCTCATGAAATACTCTATGCCCTTAGAATCCGCTCTGCCGATTCCGCCCATTTTTGGGGCCATATGGGGCCTCTAAGTGCCTCATATTTGACTTTGAAACATTTTCAGGGGTTTTTAAAGAAACGGAAACTTTAATATCTTTCAACCCACAAGTGAACTTTGGCCAATTCCTTCACCAAAGGTTATTTTTTTCAATTCCGAAGCTTTGAGTAAATTTCCGCTTCCATACGTGCTCAAATGCAAACTTTCTAAAAATAGTTGTTTACAATTTTTAGCAGGTTGGAAAAACTGAAGGTTCTACATCATTATTCAGGCAACTGGGTATTCGAAAATACCAAAATTGAAAAGAACAGAAAACAAAATCATCATTTTTTGGGTGATGCAAGATTGCCCTTACACCACTAAATGCTCCTGCATCAAACACCTAGGGTAATTTGAGAAGTGACCTTGTCACATCTCAAGTGTTCAAGGAAAACCCAAACGGTCAACCTCTGCCTTGGACAACCAAGAAGAATCTTCGACAGGCCTTCCTTTCCACTTAACCAGATATTCTTCATATTGTCTGTTCCGAGTACTTCTTCCCACATGGCTATCCAAGATACTCCACTGTTCTTCTATTGATCCATCCTCCATGCCACCTTCATAATACTCTGTTAAATCAGCAATGTTGAACACAGGGGAAATGTTGATTCCACTCTACAGCTCTACCTCATATGCATTTCCTGAATCATGCTTCTTCAGGATCCTACATGGTCTAAATTTCATCATCTTCAAGTTATTATATGTCCCCATTGGGAACCTTTATTTCCTTAGGTGAACCATGACTTCATCACCAACCTTGAATTCCTTAAACTTTCACTTCTGATATGCCTTAGCCTTGTACTGAGAATTCATTTGTTAATGTGTTGTCGTACCTCTTCATGCAAGCTCTTCAAGTGCTCTGCAAAGTCTTCATCCTCGGCACTACTCTTCTCTCATCTGTCTATCTTTCTCAACTCAGAAGCATTTCTCGGACGACTCCCATATACAATTTGGAATGGGGATTTACCAGTACTCCTATTGATAGAATTGTTATATGCAAACTCAGCCTATGGTAATATCAAATCTCATCCCTTGGGCTTATCTCCTACTAAGCATCTCAGCAGGTTGCCCAAACTTCAATTCACTACCTCTGTCTGTCTATCAATCTGCAGATGATGTGCAGAACTAAACTTCAACTCGGTCTTAAACTTCTTCCATAAGGTCCTCCAGTAATATCCAACAAACTTGGTATCTCTATCTGAAACTATACTCCTTGGTACACCATGTAATCTAACCACCTCTCTGAAAAACAACTCTGCAATGTAAACATCACTGGTTTTCTAACACGGAATGAAATGTGTCGTCTTTGAAAATCTGTCAACAACCACAAATATTGAATCATGTTCTCTCTATGTCCTTGATAAACCAAGAACAAAGTCCATGTTGATATCCTCCCATGGCCCCTCTGGTACAGGTAATGACTAATATAGCCCAATATTCTGACTCACTCCTTTTGCCATCTGGCATACTCTACAACTTTGCACAAATTTCTTCACATCTTGGTGCAATTGTGGCCAATAATAATTCTCACTAACAAGAGCAATGGTCTTATCTCGACCAAAGTGTCCTTCCAACCCTCCACTATGCTTCTCCTTAATCAAGTTATATCTCATGGAACTCCTCGAAATGTACAACTGGCTTCCTCTAAACAACATACCATCTTGGATTATGTAATCCAACCATCTTGTCCTATCCAGGGTAACAAGCTTTCCAGGCGTCTGCAAAGTCTGGATCTTCAGGGTACAAATTCTTGAGTTCATTGAACCCAACAACCTTTATCTTCATCTCTATCAAAAAATTTTGCCTTTTGCTTAAGGCATCCACAACTCTGTTGGACTTCCCACTCCTGTGCTTCAAAACAAAAGTATAATTCTGCAAAAACTCGACCCATTTTAAATGCCTTTGATTTAACTTTCCTTGACTATTAAGATACTACAAAACCTGATGATCAGTATATAAACAAACTCTTTTAGCAACAAATAATGTCTCCATTTCTTCAAAGCCTAAACTATAGCATAAAACTCCTGATCATAAACAAATTTCTTTTTTTGGCATCATTAAGCTTCTCACTAAAATAGGCAATGGGCTTATCTTCTCGACTCAAAATAGCTCCTATAGCACTACCACTAGCATCGCAATCTACCTGAAATACCTTATTGAAATCTGGAAGTGCCAAAACAGGTTGCTCTGTGACTTTTTGCTTCAATGTATCAAAACTCTTGGCTGCTTCTGTAGTCCATTTAAACTCTTTTCTATCCCCTCTCATTGTCTCAATTAGCGGTGCACAAATGCTACTAAATTCCTAATAAATTTTCTATAAAAACTTGCCAAACCATGAAAAGATCGTACCTTTGTAACACTCCTTGGGGTAGGCCATTCAATGATAGCCCTCACCTTCTCTGGATCCATTTTAAGACCCTCAACTGAGATAACAAATCCAAGGTACACCAACTCCTTCACGAAACTACATTTCTTCAGATTAATCAACAATTTTTCTTCCCTCAGCTTTTGAAAAAAATTTCAAACATGCATTAGGTGCTCCTCCAAAGTCTTACTAAAAATCAAAATATTATCTAAATAAACAATGACGAATTTACCCAAAAACTCTTTTAGTACCTCATTCATGAGCCACATAAATGTGCTCAGTGCATTGGTTAGCCCAAATGGCATGACTAACCATTCGTACAGGCCCTCCTTAGTCTTGAAGGTTGTCTTCCATTCATCTCCTTCTCTGATTCAGATCTGGTGATGTCCACTCTAAAGATCAATCTTCATAAAGTACTTGGCTCCACTCAAACAATCCATAATATCATCTATCCTTGGCAATGGAAATATGTACTTGATTGTAATTTTGTTGATGGCTCAGGAATCTGTACACATTTTCCACTCTCCATCTTTCTTCGGTGCTAGTACTGCAAATACTGCACATGGACTTAGGCTCTCCCTTATCAGTCCTTTCCTTAACAGCTCCCGAGCTTGTTTGTTCAACTCTTCATTCTCTATAGGAGTCATTCTATGGGTTGTCTTATTCAGCAAACTAGCTCCTGATATTAAATCCATTTGGTGACTTATCTTCCTCACCAACGGTAAACCTTCTGGTACATTATCAGAGACAATGTCCTAAAATTCTTCCAACGGGTCTAAGACTTCTACTGGTACATCTTCACATTTCTCCAGGTTGATCTTAAGAATCAACGCAAAGCAATGACACTCATGCTTCATACCATCCAAAATTTTCCTACCATCTACCAAGCAAATTCTGGCAATACTACATAGCTTTTCTTCCACCTCCTTCAAGGGCTTCAACTTATGACGAACTCCATCCTTTGTCAGGGAATAGGTGTTTGCATGGCCATCATGAACAGCGCACCTACCATACTACCATGGCCTTCCCAATAGCATATGACATGCATCCATCGGTATGATGTCACACAACACCTCATCATGGTAGTCTACAATCTTGAACTTGACTAAACACTGTTCATTGACCAAAACTCGATGGTCCTTCTGCAACCATGCAATCTGATATGGATGTGGATGCCTTCTCCTTGTCAACTTCAACTTGTTAACCATCTTCTCTAAAACAAGATTATTTATCAGTGCTTCCACTGTCAATAATAATATCACAACACTTACCTTCACACTTGCACCTTGTGCGGAATAAACTCTTCCTCTGATCCGGTTCTTTCTCCTAATTTAACAAGGTTCTTCTAACAACTCGGGTTTCTCCCCTTTCAACATCTTCAGAATGCTCAGACTACGCATATTCATCTACACGTGCAACTCGTGCATTACCTTCAGGTCTTCTATTTGTCCTTCCTTGATGTTGGGGACACTCGTAGGCTTAATGTCCTCCACATTGGAAACAGGTTCCTCTGAAACCTCCTCTTCTAGGTCCTTGCCCAAGTCTTTCTCTTCCTCTTCCTCTTTGCTCACCATTATTTTGGTCACGAGGGCAGCAGGGATTATCTCCTTTCTGATTTTGACTAGTGCCTGCTTCTTCACTTTTCTTTTGATCTTCATTTCGGCCCCAATAGAATCTTCCATAGATGCAAGACTCGCGAAAAACTCGCCGAGTTTCAAAAAACTCGCGAGTTTTTTTTATGGCGAGTAGTTCGTGCAAAAACTCACCTATTTCACTCGCCGATTTTTTGGCGAGTTTTTACCAAAAACTCAGTGAGTCTGTAAAAAAAACTCGGTAAAAGGGGAATTGGGGCATTTCAGTCTCTTAAAAAATCAGGAACACGATTGGTCAGTATATTTCAAAATATATTTAAGTATATGTTGAGATAATGAATTTTTTCCTATACTTTAAATCATAGTTGCAAGACTCGCCAAAAACTCGACGAGTCTTGAAAAACTCGCGGGTTTTTTTTTATGGTGGGTTTTTCCGGTATTTACTCGCCAGTTTTTTTTCCAAGGTTTTTCTAGGGTTTTTCTATTTTTTTTTATGGCGGGGTTTTCCAGACGCTTGGTCAGTATATTTCAAACTTATACTTTAAATATTTTGAATTATACTGTCAGGATGTTTTAGATAGGTTCCGAATCCATGGGATTTAACATGCAGATTTTAGATTTTGGAGGATCCATCAGATTTCAGACTTAACCAATTTTTCAAGGTTTCAGGGTTTCAGACTTAGCCAAATTCAGGGTTTTAGGGTTTCAGACTTAGAATCAGCCATCAGGATTCCACATGAGGATGTGATTTTGTACTCAATTTGCATTCAAATCAATCAAATTTAATAGAAAACACTTTTGTACTCATTTATGGACTCATTGGATACATCTTGTCATTGAATTTTGCAAAAAAAAGGTGTTTTTAATGAAATTTAAGCAATTTTTTAAGTTGGCGAGTTTTTACCGAGTTTTTGCCAAGTCGAGTCTTTCGGGCTTGGCGAGTTTTTCAATTTGGCGAGTCTTGCAACTATGCTTTAAATATTTTGAAATATACTATTAGGATGTTTGAGATAGGTTCTGGATCCATGGGATTTAACATGCAGATTCTAGATTTTGGAGGATCCATTAGATTTCAGACTTAACCAATTTTTCAGGGTTTCAGGGTTTCAGACTTAGAATCAGCCATCAGGATTCCGCATGAGGATGCGATTTGTACTCAATTTGCATTCAAATCAATCAAATTTAATAGAAAACACTTTTGTACTCATTTATGGACTCATTTGATACATCTTGTCATTGGATACATCGGAGCCCTTGGTTAGAGTCCTCCGCTTGGTAGATGGGGATAAAACCCCAATGGGGTATCTTTATGAGGCCATGGATAGGGCCAAGGAGGCTATAAGAAATTATTATAAGGGGGACAGCCTCAAATTTGATCCCATATGGGAGATTATTGATAGGAGGTGGAACAATCAATTCCACCAACCCATCCATGCAACAGGGTACTTTTTGAACCCCCATTTCTTCCATTCAAGCACCTTCTCAGATCCTAGTGGAGAGGTTATGGAGGGCCTCACTTCTTGCATTCAGAGGATGACACCCCAGGCTGAGGTGGCAGACCTCATTGTTGATGAATTGCAAGCTTATACGGAAAGAAGGGGTGGGCTCTTTTCTTAAGACCTGGCTACACGAGCAATAAACAATCAGTCACCAGGTATAAAATTTCAAATTTACAAGTTACAACTATTGATAATTTGATATTTAATATGTTTTTAACTTTTGACTTTCCTTTCTAAGTTTCTAACTATTCAATATTTTTTTTTTGTAGAGGTTTGGTGGACAAATTGGGGTGGAAGTACCCCAAATCTCCAAAGATTTGCCCTCCATGTCTTATGCCAACCTTGTAGTTCATCCAACTGTGAGCGCAATTGGAGCTTATTTTAGGCCATCCACACAAAGAAGAGGAACAAGCTAACTCAAAAATGCCTCAATGACCTTGTCTATGTGCAATATAATCTTCGGCTATGCACAAGAAGAATAGAGGAAATATCAAATGATCCAATTGATTTGGATGAGATAAATCCTTATAGTGATTGGACAGGGCGGGATGAGCAGCGTTCATTGTTTTCCGAGGATGAGATCTATGATTTGGAGAGATAGGCAATGGACGAGGGGGGTGAAATCGGTGGATTGGGATTCTCATTGGATGACATTGAGGATAAGGAGGGTGAGGAGGAGACATTGCCACCAGTACCACTCCCAGCATCTACATCCAGGATGGAGGTTAAGCCATGATCTGTCATGCCGAGGATGGAGGAGCCACAGCAGATTCCTAGTATTAGACCCTCTAGTTCTACCACTCCCCTAGTTTTCACCAGACTTGGGAAGAGGAAGATGTAGTATTTAGTATTTACTTTCAGTTTTACAAAAACAATTTGCTATTTTCATTTTGTTTCAGGGCAAATTGGTACGCATCTTCTATGGCAGTCATTCTGACCAAGCTCAGCTCCTCTTGAATACTTGGTCTCAACCCATTAATATAATGGGCTGCCTTCTCCTTGTTGGCCTCTGCATGGCCTGTTCCAATAATAATCCTATAAAACTCTTCTATATACTCCTTAACAGACTTGTTACCTTGCTTCAATCCTTGTACCTTCTTCAACAACTCCAACTCATAGTCCACAGAAATGAACTACTTCTTTAGTTTGTCCACCATCCGATCCCATCTGGTAATCTTTCCTTTTCCTCTTCTATTTCTCTCTAATTGGACCTCCTTCCACCAAATACTAACATGGCCCTTCAACTTCGTTTTTGCAAACTTGACCCGCTCTAGATCCTCCACATCTTCATACTCCAAATATTCCTCCATATTATTTATCCAATCAATAAGCTCTTCCGAATTCAAATCCCCAGAATAGGTAGAAACTTCAATCCTAGGCCTCTTTCCAATCTTCGAAATAGCCCTCGACAACCTAACTTGCACAGGATCTCCTACAACATCTTGTTCTTCCTCAGATAGCTCTTCTTCTTCAGCTTCATTTTCGCTTTCTTCTCTTATTCTTGGCTCAAACCCTCTTTGCAACTCCTCTTGCTATGAATCGATTTGCCTTTGTAGGGCTCTAAAACCCTCTTATGTCAAAGCATTTCTTCCACCAAGGTTTATTCATGGACGCATTTTGATCTATATAGCAAACCCACAACCTCAGGTCCTCATGCAAACTATCTCACGGTCCATGATATGTCTACACACTCAAGAACCCTTGCTCTAATACCACTTGATGAGGGGATCAAACCCAAAACACACAATAACACAGATTGCACACAGAAAATAAGAATGTTCTTTTATTAAACTAAACAACACATTATATTACAGAAACTAGAATCAAATCATAGGATGAATCTTCAATAGGTTGCAACACATTACATCTTTCTTCCTCTCGATTTTGGAACCTTCTGCCTTCTATAGCTTCAAATTTGCTAGGGTTTCTATTTTGCCTCATTTTCCTGACTCACCACTTTCCCCCCTTTCTCTAAACCGCCCAAAGGATTCCCAAAAATGGTCATAAATAGCCCTTTTTGGCGCCTTCTAGCCAAAATTTTGAAAATTGTAACTCCCTCCAAAAACAGGTCAACTTTCGAGAGCCATAACTTTTGATCCAAGTGTTTGATTGACGAACCGTTTGATGTGTTGGAAAGCTCGTGAAGTGCTCTACACCTATTGCATTCTCTCTGTCAATTCCGCCCATTTTCGGGGCCGTACGGGGCCTCTAAGTGCCTCATATTTGACTACGAAACTTTTTCAGGGGATTTTAAAGAAACGGAAACTTTAATATCTTTCAGCCCACAGGTGATCTTTGGCCAATTCCTTCACCAAAGATTATATTTTTCAATTCCAAAGTTTTGAGTAAATTTCAGTTTCCATACGTGCTCAAATGCAAACTTTCTAAAAATAGCAGTTTGCTATTTCTAGCAAGTTGGAAAAACTGAAGGTTCTAAACTTCTACATAATTATCCAAGCAATTAGGTATCTGAAAATACCAAAATTGAAAAGGACAGAAAACAAAATCATCATTTTTTGGGGTGATGCAAGATTGCCCTTACACCACTGGATGCTGTTGCATCATATAATGTATCAATTGAATCAAAACAATAAATGTGTGTTATTTGTTATTTTATTCCATATATCTATCTATTCAAGATTATTATTGCATATAACTAACATATATCCATGCAACCCCTCTTGCTCATAGTTAAAAAACTCGAACTCAACAAATCAAGGGTCTTCGAGTGACGCTCCACGTCTACTAGATGAAGCCAATGGCAACTATGTGATAGGATATATCCAATACAAATCTGATTGATATGGTAAAGAATAATTTTCATAATCATACATAGAATGTTCTCATGTGTTCACAAAATCGAGAACCTTAAATAGAACAAGAGTATCCACAAGAATCAGAGATTTTACCTACTTTGCTCAATTTCTTTAAGGCTAGGGAAGGACTATTGACAGAAGAAGAGACTAATATTACTCAAATGTGCCATATATTCTCTAAGGAGAATGAGGCCAAATACGCATTTGAGAAGCCAAGTTGCATTCCAATTCTTACTATTGAGCAAGAACGCATCAACTATGCTATAGAAGATGATGAATCCAATTGCTTCTTTTTAACATTTGAAGGTTATTCCAAAAATCTACACGAGAACAAATATCAAATCACGCAAGCTGCTCAAGCAACGTTTGTTGAAGAAATGGATAGTCTCACGCTATTTCACAAGGTTCACCACATTTAATCCAAAAAGCTTGAAATCTAGTGACCTTAAGAAAACCCCAAAAAATTGTTTCAATCTACCCTAAAATTTGTACAAAAAAGGGGTTAGGGTTTTTTAATTCAAATATATTTTAAAATGCATTTTTAATTAGGTTTTTTGGATATTGTGGGCTTCATTGTTTGTGAGAGTTGACGATCTGTCAGTGTTTATGGTCTATGCCTACAAGTGATATTCATAGACAGTGAAGAGTTTGTTGCTCGCTCATTGTCGCAAATGTGGTGACATGGTGGCCACTTGTTGTTGCAAACTATCGTGTTGAGTGCATGTAGTGAGTTCAATGCTAGTGTGGAAGCGGAGACAACTGCAAGAGTTCATAAGGTTGTCGTGGATTTGTGTGAGTTCATTGTTGAGGCGAGACAACTACAAGAGATAGCTATAGGAGGTAGAGGGATGTTATGATATTTCTTGGAAATAAATGTAAAAATCAGTAAAATAGCAGACCACTTCGAGGGGGTGACCTCCAATAATCAGAAAATAATATATGAATTCAATATTAGACGATATGATGGTTTGGAAGTCTCTCTCTTCCTTATTTATATGCATAACTATGTAGGGACACACCCCTTCATCCTAACTAAGTCATCTTAAGGAATAACTAAGACTAATAAATGAAACTATTAAGGTTAAGCATGCCACAAATGCTTATCCTTATTATAATTAGGAATATAGCATATTAGGATCCTAACAAGGGATGCATCCACATTGCACTATATTTGGTTTTCAAGTTTTGGTTTTTTGTCTTTATTTTTGTTTCTAGGTTTTCTTTCTTATTTCTATTGTCTTTATTTTATTTATTTTTTTCATAAAATTTAATACATTTATCTTATCTTATTAGCATATTAAAATTTAATATTTTAAAATATTTAATTTTAATTTTAATCATTAAGATATTTATTATGTACAATTTAACATATTTGCAATATTTAAATTAAAAAATTTTAAACTTCCTTTCAATATTTTTAAATTTATTATAATGTAATTTTTTAAAGATTCGTAAAATGTTGCCTTCAAGACAACTCCCTTTGTATTAAAAGTAAAAGGATAAATACATAAGTCGTGCAGGCGTCATTACAAAGGCCATGAAGGCATTACTACATACACCATGAAGGTGGCATCCTATCACTTTGGGGAGTTTGTGTAACACAAACCTAACCCCAACAGCAAAATCAGTGAGTCTTTCCACCTGTTCAGGGGTGAGGGGGCGCACCATGTGACCAACATAGAAGGAAAATGTCTCCATATTGTCACAAATGACGCCATCCCTGAACGAGGATATTGCCTGTCTAATGTCTTCCTTCTTCACTGCATCCGCGATGTCAAATATTCCACCCCAATTACCAATTTTGGGGTTCTTGTTGAAAGTGGAAACCGCACTGATTGCAGCCTGTGCAGATGAGGGACAACCAGTTTCTTCGCCGCCAGCTTTGTCAATCCCTTGTGGCCCTGCAAAAGAGTGAGATCCGCCAAGAATTTGCCCAGCAGAAAATAGTCATGCACATGCTCGATTATCGCCTTTGCATTCACGATCTGTCGGAGAGTCGTATCCATTTCTTCGTTCTGTACCAAGAAGACCCGCCGGAGTTGAATTGTGAGATCACAGGTGTCACAAGGGCATTCGACACCTTTCACACTGATGATCATCGTTGCTATGCTCCGCTCCGTTTTGCTGTCGAACTTGGTTTGAGTGGTGATACACAAGTCGCGTTTACAGGAAATGATGCCATATTCCCGAAGCACCATGATTACTCGCAGCCGTCAATAGGTGTGGTTGCAAAAGATGTGGGATTCACTGTACCGATAATCTTTTGCTGTGAGTTCACTAATCCTGATAGCGTCAAGTCCGCTTTGGGCAACCAGCCCACATGCTCTCTTTCTGAAAGATCACACCACCAACGTACCCCACACATGCCGTCTGTAGTCAGCGATCTCGGGCTCATGCTGAATGCATGCATAATTAGAAAGTTGATCCACCGCCCGATTAGCTTCACAGAAGCAATGCATGAGATTGAAATCTTCAAAATCCCCTAAGATTTCCCAAATAGATTCCGCTGTGTTTCTAAGCTTCCAATTCTGTATGTTATGGCTGGAAATTGCATTAATGCATAATTGTGAGTCTCCCTCGATATCAAGCTTGGAGGCGCTTCTATCCTTGCACATCCGGAGGCATGCCAGAAGGGCTTGGAACTCCACTTCATTGTTAGTTCCAGGCATCAGCTTCTTAGACAAGGCCCAAACCAATTTTCCTTCGTCATCCCTCAAGATACACCTCGCGCCAAATATCCCGCAATTTCCTTTGGCTGCCCCATCGAAGTTTAATTTCAACCTTCCTATTGGTGGCGGGAAACATTTTATGGTTTCCTATCTGGTGTTTTTAGATGTATATGGACTTCCTGCCACATATGAAGGTGAAGCTTTGAGGAGCTTCCACTTCTTCATGATGGATTCGTCCCAGCTGGTAAACGGTCTAGGGCGAGCTTTCGAAGATCTCTGCTTGGACATGATGGCTTCACATATGCTTCCCTCAATTTTCTTTATCACCTCTTCAATCGAATGCTCTTCATCCCTGGAAATTCTTCCATTCCTTTCTCTCCAAAGGTGCCATATGACTAGGGACGGGCTAGCAACCCATACGCCTTCCGATAGGGAATTCCACAGCATAGGCCAACTAGGGAATAGATCCACTAAGTCATTTGGTAGAGCCCCATACCAGCCAAAGCAATTAAGGAGCCAAGTCCAGCATTCTTCCGCAAATTCACAGTTTAGCAGTAATTCGCACTCTTCCTCTTTCTTGCAAAGAATGCACCTCGAAGGACCCAAAATACCAATGGTCTACAACCTATCACCGATCAATATTCTTTTATGAAGAGCAATCCAGGCAAAGGCGGCAGCTTTGGGAAGGCACCATTGGCTCTAACAGAGCTCAGCGAGCCAATCGCCCTTGGAGGTGATAGCTTTCTTTATTTTGTAGCCCAACTTCACTGTGTATGAGTCGGATCTCGCCCGTCCAAATAATGCGGTCCTCCTTATGGTTTATGAATGTCTCTTGATGCAAGTATCTGTGTTAGGATGAGTTTCTGATTCTCCGGTGCCTGGATGGGTTCGAGGTCTTTCCATCTCCACACGGTTGATTCGTTCTCAGGGGGGGAGAGATAGTCAACCACCCGCAACACCCATGTGTTGGTGAGTATCTCCATAATGTCTTGAAGCCTTTGATCTTCACATAGCGGGAGATTTGCAATCCAAGAGTCCCTCCAGAAAGAAGTCATGATCCCATTGAAATTGTCCATGACAGGTGGTTCGTGATAATAGGTCGGCATTGAATTAAAAAATTCCAGATATGCGAACCTCTGGGGGGATTAGGAGTAGTGAATATTCGGTTGGGATCCACGTTGTCAAGATACTTACATTAAATAAGTCTGCACCATTGGGCAGAGGATTCCTCATATATTTTCCAGACCATCTTGGCCCCCAAAGCACAGTTCTTTTGTTTAATTCTTCTACAGCCCAGTCCACCCTCACTCTTGTCCTTACATGACGTCTCCCAATTGATGAGGGGTACTCTTCTAGATTCCTCCGACTCTTCCCAAAGGAACTTCTTGAGGATACCTTTGATTAATCCATTCGCCTTCCCTATTATTTGCGTGCTGGAGAGGAGGTAGATTGGAATTGCCGAAAGGACAGCCTTTACCATCGTTATCTTCCCTGCCATGATGAGCCACTTCCCTTTCCATGAAACAGCCTTGTCATGACATTTCTCTATAGTTTCTTCCCATAAGCTCAATTGCATGGTGCCTTTGAAGAGTAGGACTCCAAGGTACTTACCTGGCAATGATTCAGAATTGTATCCCAACAATGCCCCTATCCTCCTTTTCATGCTCCGCTTGGTATTGAAAAAATATATGCATGATTTATGTTTGTTTATGCTCTGTCTCGAAGCGTGAACATATCTTTCCAAGGTTTCTTTTATAGAAAATGCCTCCCCCACACATGACATGCCATATAGGATAGTGTCATTAGCAAATTGCTGATGGGTTAAAGGGGGGAAATTATCAGCAATATGAATACCATTCCATATTCCCATTGTAGTTTGAGCTTTGATGGCCTTCCCCAATGCTTCAGCCATTATGACAAAAAGAAAAGGAGATAGCGGTTGGTTCGAAAAAGCCAACAGGGTTGCCGTTCACCAGGACTGAGTATCAAACCGTTGATATGCAACTGTAAACCCATTGCAGCCATTGAGAGAAAAATCCAAACTTCTTCATAATCGATAGTAGAAAACGCCAGTCAACGCAATCATAGGCCTTGCTTATGTCCAGTTTGATTGACATGCATGATTGGTTGGATGTGCAAATTGCATGGATTGCTTTGTGGGCTATGATTATGCCATTCGTGATACTGCGACTGGGAATGAAACCACTCTACTCCTCAAAAATGATATTCGGCATGATCTTCTTCAGTTTGTTTGCCATGATCTTGGAAATAATTTTGTATGAAATGTTGCATAGTGAGATCGACCTAAAATCTAATAACGAGTCTACATCATTCTTCTTTGGGATTAATGCAATCAGGGTGGAGTTTAGGTCCTTCACGATGCAAGTGGATGTCCTAGATTCTTCCACCATATCCCAAACATCATTGCCTAAGATATCCCAAAAATGTTGAAAAAAAACCAGCTAGGAAACCGTCCGGACCTAGGGCTTTGTCCGGCTGCATCTGGAACACCGCATTCTTAACTTCCTCGAGGGTGGTAGGGGCGTAGAGCATCAAGTTGTCCGCCTCACGCACAACTTCGAGTTTTAGGTCTAGGAAGTACTTCTGACTTTGGATATTGAAAGCCTCTATGTTTGCTAACAAACCTTAAAAATGCTTCACAACCTCATTCTGTATGTCCAATGGGTCCAATAGGATAGATCCATCCTCAAGTTTTAAAGAAGAGATTTTATTCTATGCCCTCCTTGCTTTGGTAGAATTTTGGAAGAATTTTGTGTTCAGGTCACCTTCCTTGAGCCACATTTCTCTAGACTTGGATCTCCAATAGATTTCCTAGCGCTTAAGGATTTTGTGCTATTCGTTGAGCAGCTCCTTTTCTTTTACGAACTCCAACTATGTCATGCCTTTCTCCAGAATGGTTTCGTTGAGGGCCGCTTGTTCTACTTCAATTCTTTCCTTTTCTTCAAAAATGTTTTTGTAGGTTGTCCTATTCCATTCCCTGAGATGGTTTTTGATAGCAATAAGCCTTTTCGCCATCATTGAAATTTTAGTTCCTTTCTGAATTTGTGCCTCGAACCACCATTTTGCCATCAATCATTGCAGAGAATCGTGTATGAGCCACATTCGCTCAAACTTGAAAGGGCACTTCGCAAGGGCTTGATCATTTGAAATTGTTAGGACAACCAGGTAATGATCTGAGCCAGAAATAGGGGCAATGAAAGATTCCAGCAATACAAGCTCACTGCCAGTTAGGACAAAATAGGAATTGATCTAATCTCTCAACAATGTTGGTGAATCCTTGCTGCCTATTGGTCCATTTGTAACTAAAGGTTTTTGGGGTGGAGTCCACAAGATAAAGGGAGTTGACAAATTCTTGGAAGTCTCTTTGTGCCATGCTAACATGTGATTTTCCCCCTCTTTTTTCCAGATTAGACAAAACTATATTGAAGTCACCACCCAGAATGTAGAGATTTGTTTTGAATAAAGTTATGAAACTGAGTAAATTCTCCCATACCTTTGCCTTCTCATTAGTTTTGATCGGCCCATAAATGTTGAGAATATGAAAGGATA
Source organism: Cunninghamia lanceolata (assembly GCA_027924645.1). Taxonomy (NCBI): domain Eukaryota; kingdom Viridiplantae; phylum Streptophyta; class Pinopsida; order Cupressales; family Cupressaceae; genus Cunninghamia; species Cunninghamia lanceolata. The sequence continues at coordinate 4,616,289 of BSBN01000424.1, read as the reverse complement.
ATCTGGAATTCAGACAGCACACCTTGGCCGCCATCTAATTTAAATCTTTTGATAGCATCTCAATTTGAATTTGTTGGAAATGTTGTCATTGATGTCAAAGGTGCATTGACAAGATGGTTGTCATTGATGTCAAAGGTGCATGGACAAGATGGTCATCATTGATGTCAGAGTTTGTCGTGGAGATTGTTGGATTAGTTGTCCAAGATGTGGACGAGAATGTCAAAGTAAGTATTGTTGTTGATGTCAAAGGAAGAATGAAGAGATTGTCGAAGATTGTCGTTAATGTCAAAGGTGAATGTTGTTGTCGAAGGTGTATGGACGAGACTAGCAACAAAATTGTTATCATTGATGTCAGAGGCAATGTCATTGATGCCAAACATGCAAGAAGGAAATTGTTTATTGGCCGAAGGCCATAAATCATTTATCACAAACTCCAATTTGGCCGTCAAGATTAATGTTCTAAATTCTAATTGCATTCGATTATCATCATTAAAAGGGGTATCATCATTAAGAAGAGGTTGATTGTTATTGTTTAAATTAAAGATTTAAACAATTAGTCTTATGATGGTCGATTCCCTTTATGGCGCCAAGAGTGAAATTTAAATAAAACATAAACATGTCTTATAGCTGATGGCGCCAATAGTTTTTCAATTTAAAAATCAAATTAAATAGAGGATTATTAAGGCCGACAACCTCATATGCATGAAGCGTTTCATATATTATCATTTTGTCTTATTCAAAATAGTGAATAAAAGGAAGCGATTGAGTTAAGGAGTGGTGCGATGCATGAAGAGGCACAAACACATTAAAAAGAAAGAGACACGATTAAGTTTATGAAGAGCTGCGATTATAGTTGTGAAGGCAGTGATGATACTTTGAAGGTAGTTTGAAGTATTAACAAAGGGCTGTGACTCCTTGGGCAGCGATCTCCAAATAGGGACAGCACCATTTGATGTGTCTCTTCATTCTTTCAAGAGGATATATAATCAGATGGTGATGAGTGTGGAATATGAAGCAATGTAATGATTTATTTTCTAAGTTTAGAGCAAATATAAAGGAAGAGAAGGGGCAGAAAAATGAAGAGTATTTCAGATTCATATTTATGAATTATACAGCCCATGTATGAAGGATAAATGCAAATATATATAACGAATATATGGGAAGATTAAGAGCAGATTGTTAAGGAAGTTAGAGCAGATATTGAGGCAGAAATTTATGTGAAGTTAATGCCATGATTATGATCAGTTTTGTGTAAAGAAGTTGTGCATGATTTAGATCATAATTGTGAGGGGAGAAAGTGTGTGTGTGTGTGAACCTGATTTGAAAAGGAAAGACTTACATCATACAGAATCAGAAGTAGTGATCAGATTGTGAGTAAAGGAGAACGATATCATCCATTGAAGAATTCGTAGGTTGGTGCCTAGAGATTGGTGTCTCTTACTGAGTTGGTGCTCAGTTGTGAAGGTTGCTGCCTACAAATTCTACAAGCAGGGATTGGTGTCTCCAGTAGGTTGGTACTCACAAAAGAAGAATTGTAAGAGAAGTAGATTGGTGCCTACAGAAGAAGAATCAATATATATAAGCAATATTTTGCCGTGGTTTTCTCCCGCAAGGGTTTCCACATAAAATAGTGTGTTCTCTCTGTGTTCATAATTGCTAGATCTTACATGTGTGATTTATTGTGATTGGTTAAAGTTTGAAAAGTGAAAGTTTTAATATATACTGATCCCCCCCCCCCTCTCAGTATAACCGTGTGCTCATCAGAATTATGTCCGGTCTCCATAGGAGCCCCAGGCCTCCAGAAGCCCCCACCGCAAAGACAAAGTAGTCGTCCCATCCAGTGCAAAGAGATGGGAATAATTTTGGTTCTTCATCCTTAAGCTTGGTTCTTGTAGCATAATAAGGAGTTTAGGGATTGCAAGTAGAGATCTTCATGGCTCCGCAAGGGAGGGCTTCCCTCCCTTGAATTTCAAGAATTTGTTAATTGAAACTTGCCCTTGTGCTCCAACATCCATTTCTCTCTTTTGTCTATTGGTCCTCCTGCCTCTTTTCTTCCCCGCATGGATTTTTGGTCTGTCAATCTTGGAGGCAATTTGATTCGGCGAAATTCGGCAATTTGTCAATCTCATGGCCAAAATTCGGCAAATCCTGTGACTTAGCCCAAAAGTGATCAATATGATGTACAAATCCTCCTCCAATGTTGTAACAATGTTAGCCGCCTTGTGGATGATGAATGCTAATGAAGATCCAAGCCAAATGCCAACCTTAGAAGTCTGATTATGAACATATAGCTGCTGATATGAAATCAGAACATGAAACCCTAGCCGATCCAAGCCAAAAACACCTCCAAACCCTAGCGATAGGTACCCAAAATGAAGTGCTAAGGGTCTAGGATGAAAATATGACACTCCAACACCAATGTGGTGGCTGGAAACTCTCCGATCTGAACCTGTATGATGATTTCAAAGGTCTGATATAAAGTTGCAGCAATCTGATACAAATTTCTGAGTACAAAATAATGAATTCCACCAACAATGAAGCCTCCAAATGATGTAGAATCATCAACAAAACCTAGCCATGAATGCAAATGGTGAAATCACACTCCAATAACCTTCAAATCCGAATGAAAATGCCTTTAAACATGCAAGATATCTTCAAACCCTAGCTGATCATGCAATCTCCATCGAAACCCTAGTTGTTTGAAGCCTTCAACTCCATGAAAACCTGCAAACAAGCTCAATAAAGGATAGTAGGTGAATACATCTCTCAAAGTGGGATGGGTTTTCATCCAAACCACTAAAATCCAAGGGTTTTACTTTTCGTCCTTAGATATCGCTGAAACAAAGTTGCAGCTAAAAGAAAATCTCCAATAAGTGAAAATGTCAAAATGCTCAATGATGCCAAATGACCTCGATCCTTCTCCTTTTATTTTTTTCTCCTTAGGCGCTCAATTAAAACAAAATATAATGATTTTTGGAGTCCAAAGCCGACCTCCAACATTTTTATTTTATTTTATTTTATTTTTCCAAATTTTATCACTTTTCCTTTAAAGAGGGCCGACTTGCACCAACTTAAATATATTTTTTATTATTTTTTTCCCTTCTAGAAGCCGACCTCTTCCTCTTGGCCGACATAAATTTCACCTAGGCCGACTTGACAACAAAATATTATTATTTTATTTATTTATCACTTTTTAACCCTCAAATGGGTCATTTTCCTTCAAGCAAAAATAGTTAAATACTTTTGAATCCTCCAAAATTAATAATAAAATATATTAAGTCAAATCCCATGTTTGCCATGCCAAGGAAAATTAGTTGAGCCACTAAAAATCTTCTTTCCATTCTCCAAGCTCAAAAAGGGGACATTACACAATGCAAGGGCAATAGAACACCCTTGTCTTAGAAACCTTTGCAAAGGGAAAGGATCAATTAAATCACCATTAATATTAATTTGAGAAGAGGAGTCTTTAAACATAATTCTTATCCAATTGCAAAAAACATCAGGGAGGCCAAACGCCTCCAAAACAGCAAAAACAGAAGACCATTCAATCCTATCGTAAGCCTTCTCAAAATCCAACAACATAATACTCACATCCTTACCAGAGTATTTAGCCCAATTCATACCTTCCCAGCTGTTGATGATGTTTTCTTGACAACAACATTAGAATAAAACACCAAGTGCTCTATCCTCTCTTGAACAAAGCGTCTCGAATGCTAAACTACGTGATCAAACAAGAATGCTCTAAGGTTGCTTGTACGTGATTTGCAATGGATAGCCTCAGTGGTGTGATGTGATTTGCTGTGTCACAAAGGGACTTACGTAGAATTGTCACCTCACTCCATTCAAACAAGTTACTTCTTCCTTATGAAATGGAACTTCTTCCTCATGAAATGGAACTTCTTCCGACTGGCTACAAAAAGAAAATGCAAAAGACAAAGGTTGAGAAAGCTAATCTAAGGACAATGAAGTGATGGATTATGTCTAGATAGACAAATTCCTCATATAACCCAACTCTGCTTCGCCATGAGGACCAACAACTACACAAAGTTCGGTGCAATCTTCTAAGGTAACTCAAGGATTTTCAAATTGTGAAGCAATCATCCAAACACCCACAGCTGGCGCATCTTGAACAATCTTCACAACCGAACTAAAGCATGTAAAGGTTTAGGCTAACTTTGCAAAGTGAGTTGCCATCGACAATCCACAAAAAGTATGAACCATTAAGGAATTCATCAAATATCTTAACATATTGGCATCACATCAATGAACTTCTAATCTAACTCTACTTGGAAACATCTCTCCATCACATCCAAGAAATTAGAAACCACGTTAACATTCCGCAACCACATAAAATCACCATGCAACAACCAACAATGAGCTTGTATTGATCTTGGAAGTGTTTTGACAACAATTTCAAAGTCTCTTTAATGACTTTAAGAAGTCTCCTCTACTCTACTCCTACTTGATCTCTACTTCTAATCTCTAATCTCCTATAATGTCCCTCTAATGCTCTTCTTCTAATTCTAATCATGTCCCCTTTACAAATGAGAGTAGTGAGCCTTTTATAGACTCTAGAAATTACATGAAGGGCCAGGATTGATTTGACAATCAACGGCTGAGATCGAGACAACAAAGCAGTTTGTTACAAAATTTGCTATTTTTAGAACATGAAAGAGGGAATGAAGGCACATTTCCCAATGTGATAAGCATCTTTGGAGTATCTTTATGGTGGGCCCTCTTACATGGCAGAATGAGATTGGCTTGATGACGTGTACGTGCCACCTCAACATCTTTGAATGAACTAGTGTGATTCACTTCATGTTCACTTTACTTAGAATATTTTCTTCTTGTGGTCTTGATGTAACTCATCGATCGCTTTGATGATCATGCTCATCTCTCATCTTGTGATGTTGTTGTGCTTGTGCAGGATCATGCCTTTGAACAGTTGCATGGACTCATGGAGTAGACTAGTGCCTGATGAGAGTTCTTCTTGTAGTAGACTTGCATATGATGGATGTACATGAAGTAGACAACTCTGGATAATGACTCCTCATACGTGGCGTTGATGTCTACGAAGTCTTCAAAGTAAGATGAACTTGATGCAGGAGCTCTCCTCCATGTGATGACGATGACAAATTTGAGCAGCTTTCCTCCGCCTTCCATACTTCTCATGTATGAGCTCTCGCTATTCACCTCCTTGTATCCTTCATCACCTACAAAAAGAAACACATCAAATTAAGACTTGATATGAAGGATTTTCAATAACAAATTACATTCATCTTATGCATGTGGGATAAAAAAAAATGACATTTCAAAACATATCCTTTCGCGTAAAATCCATGCCTAAGTCTCTGGAGTGCCTATGTTGGGCGGATTTGGAGGGTGTGTGCGGAGTGTGTGTTGTGGACAAGACCTTGTTCGGATGAAGGGCTCAAGGCCGCCTAGCATGGACGGGTTTGAGGGAGGTGTGTGGATTTTATCACTTAGGCACTTTCTAACTTGGTTTTGACAACATAGAAACCCTTGCTTGTGTTATTGATGTTTTAACCTCCTTGAATGCTATGTAAAACTCTTAGAGCATGGGCGGGTTTAGAGTGAATGTATGGAGTGTTTAATGTGAAAGAGGTGCATGAAGGTGGGAGTCTCTTGACAAGACAGTTCTGAGAGTGTGTATGGATTGCTTCACTTTGCTCATTCATCTCCTCATGAAGACCTTCTCTCCAACACCCTTAAGACTTAGCCAATTTTAAGGTGTTTGTGAGGTTAAAGACACATCTTGCATGTCAAGTGATCTTGTCCATCTATCTTAGTGATATCCGGCAGCTTGGGAGTGCTAATAAGGATTTTGCTATGTGCACACATCTCTATCTTAACCTTGACACTCCTCTTCCACCTCCATGGCTTAGTGACTTTCAAACTTCCTTCTCCTTAATTATCTCATCTCCTGAGTGTGATCTTGATCATTCATTCAAACAAACCTGCAACTTATGTTATTCTTCACCTTGGGCGGTTTTGAGTGTGTTGTGTGGAGAGATGCATGTGAGAACATGGAAGAATCCAAGACCCCCTCCTGAGGCCGCCCAGGAAGGGCGGGTTTGGGAGCATGGTGTGGATTTCTTCACTTAATGTTGATTCCTCTTTAACAATTTCATCTAGCAAGGTTTAACTTCTGCACATACTTAGGCAAGGTTAAGAGGCAGATTTGAAATGTTTGATAGACCTTACAACTTATCTCTAGTGGATGAGTGAATTGAGGAGGCTTGTGCAAGGTGATCAACATAGAAGAATCTAAGCTCACCTTACACAAACTCTCATAACATTTCTTTTTGAGCGGAGCTAGAGGTGATGGGTGGATGATGTGTTGTGATGGACAAGAAGTCCAAGCAGGGAGATGAAGGCCGCCTAGCAAGGGCGGGTTTAAGAGAGGTATGTGGATTTCTTCACTTAGAGCATTCTAAACCCTTCCAAACTCATCAATTCATTAATCCCTTCTTGCATATTTCACTATCTTCACTCTGAGCAGCTTAGGAGGCAATGTATGGAACGTTTCATGTGAAAGAAGGCATAATCCACAGACACCCCTTGAGGCTGCCCAAGTAGGGTGGGTTTGAGGGTACCCCTTGGATTATCCTTCAAAATGCCTTAAAATACATTCAAACTTATGAACTTTCATCTAATCTACGTGATCTCACTGTACTTTAACTTAAAACATTGCAAATTTGATAGGTTTTCTTCTTGAGCGGGTTTAAGATTGATGTCTGGAAAGTGTGATGTGCAAGAGGTGAACTTGTCCAAGCATGGAGCTCAAGGCCGCCTAGCATGGGCGGGTTTGGGAGTGCGATGTGGATTTTAACACTTAGAAACTTCTTAGCCTTTCAACTTGACTATCACCTTTCCTTGTGATATCATCTTGATCATTCTCATCAAACAACCTTGCAAATTGCATTGTCCTTCACCCTGGGCGGCTTGGAAGGTTCTGTCTGGAGTGTTGGATGTGGGAGGTGAAATAGTCCATAAGAGCTTCTTAAGACTGCCCAAGTAGGGTGGGTTTGAGGGTACCCCTTGGATTTCAGCTCCAAACTCACTTGGTTCTCTCAAACCTTCAAGTTTCCATTGCAATGTCAACACCTTCTAATGCTTGGCACTTGAAACACTTTATTAATTTGATCTCTTTTCCCCTAAGGTGGTTTTGAAGGCACTGTCTGGAGTATTTGATGTGGGAGGTGACATAGTCCACAAGAGCCTCTTGAGGCCGCCCAGGTAGGGCGGGTTTAAGGGTGACCCTTGGATTTTCATTCAAAACTCACTTAATCCTCACAAACCTTCAAGTTTCCATCAAAACTTCATGATATTTCAATGCTTTGTGTTTGAAACACTTCAAAACTTAGCACTTTCTCCTAAGGCGGGTTTGGATGCTGTGTCTGGAGAGTGTCATGAGGTAGTGAAGACATCATCCATGTCTATATGCTAAAGCCGCCCAGATAGGGCGGGTTGAGGATTGACCTTTGGATTTGAACTTGAAACTTACTTGAACTTAATCCTTGCCTACAAACCATCACATCTCAGTGCTCTATGCATGCAAAAACTTCAACACTTAACCATTTTTCCTGTAGGGCGGTTTTGAGAGCAGTGTGTGGAGAAATTGATGTGACAGGAGACATTGTCCATCACTCCCTCATGAGGCTGCCCAGCATGGGTGGGTTGAGAGGTGATGCATGGATTTGCACTTGAAACTACATTCAAACTCTTCCAAATGGACTCTCCTTATAATTTGATCATCATCGAAGCACTTGGAGCTCAAAACACTTGACAAGTTATTCCTAGGGCGGATTTGGAGGTACTGTCTGGACAATGTCATCTGGAACAAGGCAAAGTCCATGAATGCAGCTTGAAGCCGCCCAAGTTGGGCAGGTTTACAAGTGAGGCATGGATTCTTCTTTGAAATGCACTTGATTCTATCTAACTTGCAAACTTCCATTGGAATTTCATCATATCGTAGTGTCTTGTGCAAGAAAACCTTGAAAACTTAACCATTTTTTGCTTGGGCGGATTTGAGGGTTCTGTCTGGACAAGTGCATGTGCATGACGTTGAATCCATGACCTTCTGCCAAGGCCGCCCAGTCTGGGCGGGTTTGGAGGTGAGGCATGGAATTTCTTGCCTTGGTCAAATTTTGGATTTCCTAAATGGAAGTTAATTGGAAATATGTTTAAGTCTTATACTTCAAATATTTATCAATATACTTCCAGGATGTTTGAGATAGGTCCTAGATCCAGAGGATTTAGCATGCAGATTCTAGATTTCTGAGGATCCACCAGATTTTAGACTTAGTCATTTTTTCAAGATTTTCAGGATATCAGACTTAGTCATTTTCAAGGTCTCAGTGACATGCATCAAGATGAAGGCATATAGACCTCTTGGCAAGAAACTGTCGAGACATGGGCAAAACAACACTATCAAAATCCTACAAGCTGTCATGTCCCCGTTTCCAACTTGATCATCAAGTGAAGAATGGATTAGCCTATTCCTCATTCCCGGAGGCTAATTCAGAATGATAAGGGAATGAATTGGTTTTTGACTGACTCCGTTTTACTGTTTTGCAGGATCTAAGTCAAAAACCCAAAATTTGGCTAAGTCTGGGTCAAGGCGCACTTTGTCTCTATTCTAACCTCAAGTGGCGCCTAAAAGAGAAAACATCATGTTATGAAGCACTTCTATCATATCAACTAGGGCGCCTTGGAAGAAAAAGAGTGTTTTAATCTTCAAAGTGACTCATACTTTGCAAAACTTCAGAGATCATGACCAAGTGAGCACTAGGCGCACTTCTTCATCCAGATTGACCCCAAGGTGTGCCTAGGGTGTTGAAAGCATACAACATGAGGCAAGGCGCTAAAATAAGATTCTGTGACTCTGGATTGGCGCTAATCCTTGATCAAACAAACCAATTGTGCACCTTGATACTTGAGGCGCTAGATCATGATGAAACAAACTTGAAATGGCGCCTAATGAATTGAAAGGGTATTTGCATCTTCAGAGGGTTGAGATTGGTTCAAGAAGTCATCCTTTCAATTGAGATTATCATCTAAGTCTAAAGAAGTGTTATGGAAGTGAAGGCGCTCTTCTGGGTCTCCATTACCTCAAAATGGGCGCCTAAGCAAGTTAGGCGCAGATCTTCTTCTCTCCTACCTCCAGTTGGCACCTAGACTCCAAAAGACCTCTTTTGGGCGTTTAAACTTGTAAGTCTTTAATCAAAGCCTAGGAGACTTCAGTGAATGGTGTTTGAAAGCATCATTCTTCATTCCCAACCTCACAATTGCGCCTTTCCTTGGAAAGCTCATATGGCGCCTAGATGAAGTTGGAGACCCAAGCAAGATGGTTGATTGATTGAAAGCTCTGAAGTTAGGAAAGTTACTTGAGTAAACAATCCAAGTTAAAGAAGGAAACTTCTAGCTTAGGCGCTTGTGTTGGCCAAAACTCTTTAACTCTAGCGCCTAGGATTGAAAGCTATGTGAGATGCACCTTTTGATGAAACACTTCCATTTTGGCGCCTAGGGTGGGAACCCTCTCAAATGGCTTATAACTTTGAAGTTGACTTGATAGAAGAAGGTCAGAAGTCTCCTAAACTAGTAGGCAAGTAAGGCGCTTTCATTTGCCAAAGACTCAAATAAGCGCCTTGGTTTGATGGTCACTCCGGACACTTGAAATGGCGCCCAAGGATCTATCAACTGCATCAAGAACTATCTTAAATGTTGATCAACAACCTAAGTAAGCCAAGATGATAAAGGCACACTTCTTGGTCTCCAACATCTCAAATTACGCCTAAGCAAGTTGGGCGCAAATCCTCCTCTCTCGAATCTCTAGATGGCGCCTAGATTCCTGAGAACTCATTTGGGCACTTAATCTTGAATCAAAGTCCAAGAAGTCTTCATTGAATGATTGGTAAGTGTTTGAAAACATATGGAATCACCAAACTTCACTAGGCGCATCTCCATGCCTTTACACCCTCAGATTGGCACCTAAAATTCAAACACCTTCTTAATGATTTTGTTTTGGCGCCTAACCTTGGAAGCACGCTAGAGTCTCTGTAAACTCTATTTGGTGCCTAATTTTGGCAAGGCGCAACTTCATGAAGAGATCACCTCAAGCTGGCGCCCCAGTCAGAAGAACCCTAAAACTGCGCCTAAGTGTTTCTAGAAGAAGTTAATGTAGTTAAGGTAGTTACACTACTTGAATTCTCATTGGTCAGAGGAATAGCATTGGGATCCGTGTCAGGGTCTTTGGGTAAGATTGCCAACTCAAGATGAGTTGTCAAATGGAATATTCTCCTAAATATGCTTCTTGGAAAACGTGCCTTCATTGCCTTTGGAAGGCCTGTAAAAGGAGGAGCTGTCTCATTCATTTGAAATTGAATCTTTTGGCGAATTTCTCTCTGCAAAGCTCTAAGCTTGTAATCTTGAGGCCTGCGAGTTTCAAGTGTTGAGGTGATGCTCCCTCAACCGACAAGGTGATGCTCCCTTGTTGCATTGTGAGGTGTTAACACATAGTTGACATCATTGAGTTCAATAGAGTTGATCATTTGAAGAAATCATTGTAAACATCAAAGCTTCAAGGCCTCTTTTGTAATCCATTTGAATAAGTTTGTATAATCATGCTATTGAAGGCATTATCTTTTGTAATAAGACATTGCAATAAGTTGAATCAAGTAATAAGACAAGTACCCAGCTTCAAGATTGATTCATTCAAGTTGCTATCTTTGATGTATGCCATTAAGATTGTTGAGTAGTTGATGAGTTAAGTGCAAGTAAATTTGTCTAAGTAAGGAAAAATTTTAGTAGAACTAGTTGGGTATCTTACACAAGCTCAGAGAAAAACTAAACCTAAAGCAAAACAAGGACAGAAAGCAAGAAAAAAGAGGGGGTCCCCATTTGCAATGGGGCGATGTGTGATTACATCACAACACCAGCTAGTGACCAAATTTTCCAGAATGTATCTCCCTTTTATGAATCCAGTCTAAGTAACAAAAACTACACTTTTAAGAATATTAGTCAATCTGAGGGATAAAAGTTTGGCCAAAATCTTATAAGAGAAATTAAGAAGGGTGATAGGTCTCCAATTTTTTACTAGAGATCTATCACCATGCTTAGGAATTAATTTGATGATCCCTCTGTTAATACTTCTGCCCAATAAATCGTTTTCAAATGCCTCTTTATAAATAACCAACAAATCATCCCCAATCCACTCACTAATAGCTTTATAAAACTCAATAGGTAGTCCATCAATTCCAGGGGACTTACCATTACTAAAGGAGTTGATAATTCTAACAATCTCCTTCTTAGTGATATCCTTACTGAGTTCAAGGGCATCCTCATTGCTAACCTTCTTAGGTATGACTCTTTTATAGAAATCCCTTGCAGCTTCATTCTATCTATTATCCTCAGAAGAAAACAGGTTCTGATAAAAGGACTGGAAAGCCTCCTTCATGAAGTTGATATCATCAGATACTTCACCACCATACTCAATCGGCCCTATTCTTTCTCTATTATGTTTGGATCTAAGGATAATTAAAAAGTACTTCTTGCCTTTATCTCCCTCTTTGATCCAGTTAATTCTTGCCCTAATCTTGGTCCCTTGATTTTTATAGCTCTGCAACCCCCTCAAAAGGTTCTTAGTTTTTACCAAATTATCAAGTAATCTCTGGTCACTACTGTTATTCTGTAACTGAACCTCTGCATTCAAGAGCTTCTCTTCAAGAATACCCTCAATTCTTCTTCTATCTAAGGCCTTCTTTTTCCCCAGAGTCTTGCAAACATTACTCCATACTGAAACAAGGGTGACCCATCTCTTAATCATAGAGTCTTCCTTATAACAAGTTTTAACAATGTTTCTAACACTAAGAATGCCATCAAGACAATCTTGATCTTTAAGCAGAGAGACATTAAGTTTAAACATATGAATCCCAAACCCTTCTCTATTCTCGCAGACATTGCCTAGTGAAATAGATGCTTCAATAGGCGTGATCAGACATGGTAAAGGAAGAGACTTGAACTAGATTGTGCTCATTGTCATGAACAAAAGAAAAAACATCTTTGTTGACATAGAACCTGTCAAGTCTTGAATATATTCTTTTTCCTTGGGCCTAATTATTACACCATGTAAACCAAATCTGCTTATTTCTATATTTATTTCTTTCCAAAGGATCCATAAAATTATGAAACCTATTCATTCTAGACAAGAAAAAAAGCTCATTACCCTTCCACAGAACCTCTTTCCCAGCAACTTTATCTTCCTTATATTCTATCATATTGAAATCTCCCCCCAAAATCCAAGGAGTCTTAAGCAAAGAATGCACCATCCAATTCCACAAAGTACATCTATCTTTGTAATCATTAGGGGCATAAATAGAGCATAGGCCAAATTTACACTCATAAACTGGTAAATTAATCTGTAAGCCAAATGGTGTTAAGATGCTAACCTGGCCTTTATATTGATTATTAAAACAAACAAAAATTAGTGTGGTTTTTGGTATACTGATTAGGGTGTTACAAGTTCCTAACAGTGCTTGATTCCAACCATGGCCCCTGCTTGACAGAGAAAAATAATTATGGGTTGTCTGCAATGGGCCATGTTCTGGATCTCCACCCAGTGCTTTATTGCTAGATCATCGTGAACAAATCACAACTGATCCTTTATACAGAGATATGTACATCATATCTTGATAATGAAAGACTCTATTGCTATGCTGAGCTCCTATATGTAATGCAATTGTTCTATGTGGAGTGTGTTCCACTAAATAGGACTTTATGTAATGTTATCTTCTTCCTTCCACTCAATTGTCAGGAATGGATACATTTTATTGATGAGGCACAGAGGAAACTGTTAGAGGGATGTACTAAGTTGAAATGCCCAAAAGCATGGAAATTAATCATGACACATGCTGGTCGCATGGACTCTTAGCTGACAAATGAGGAATATAATTCATTAGGAAGAATTTAAAAGAAGACATGTTATTCAAATTCAAGGATCATTAGCCCAGCGTGATGCATTTAATATAGATAAATAGTGGATCAATTCTCAATTAATGGAAAAAAAACTTTTGAAGCCTTCTTGATGACTATACCATATCCTCACTAATGATAAATGAAAATACTAAGGGACAAGAAAATAAGTTTTCATAATTTGAAGGATGATTAAGGATAACCAAAGGAAAATGTCATAAACTAAGTAACAAAGAAGAATTAAACCTGAAAATTATAACATGGTATACAGTTTAAGGAACATAGCAGTGCCCTCCAGTGTCTTGCCAGCACAAAAGATGCACACTGGAACTCAAGAATTTATTATGTATTTTGTTGTGATTCATTGCACAGACCAGCTTATGAAACCTTGCCAGGGCAAGTGTAGCTAGTGAGACAATTAGAAGAAAAATAGTTTCCATGAGAGCACAAGAATTGTGAAACGTCTCAATCATGCTTATGCTAGCCTTCTAATTACTAGAAAGCCAAAAAGAATAAGAACTACTTACAGAGAATTCTTCAACACATAACACATTTCGTAGTCGCAAATGCCTGGAAAGAAGAAAAAGAGATCTCGTAATTGTTGTATCCAAAATAAACATGCACACACATGAAAAGATGTATTCAAAAGAGCATATTTCATATATGATTCTCCTTAAGAATGGAGTCTAGATGAGAATGATTGTGGTGATCTATACTTACGACCTCTGATGGTCATTTCATTACCAAAAAACTATTATGCAATTAGGCTTGGACCATGGACCACAGCAAACAGCTAGTTCAGGGCTTCCGAGGCTTTGCAAGATCCAGTAATAGTTCTTATATACCTCGAGGGAATATTTAAGAAAATATGCAAGTATTTGAATATTCAATAGAAATAATAAAAATAATATTACGCAAGTAATTGGTAAAAACATTTTATGATATTTACAATGAGCAAAATGCTAAATAAATAAGTTACAAGATTTACAAGGAAAGCAAGTTTCTGAAATAGAAACTGCAGAAGATCGTGAAGACAATCTTACTAAACAAATTACAATAAATTACAAGAGTGACCATTAACTAAAATTAGCATAAAGTATTATTCTAATAAATAATAGGTCGATAGGATGTAAATAGGATTAAAGGGACATGCTCAAAGGGGATTTGTCCTTACAAGGAACTTACATTTGCTAATGAGGTTTCTGCTTATAACAGTATTTTTATGCTTATATAAGTTGCTTGCTCCCTTGTATACTTGTTACAAAGAGAAATTTAGAATGATCAAAATACATGTTAGAAAACAAACAAACTCCAAGATGGTATTATAATAAATTTCTATCTATTTTAGCTGCCTTTCACCATGCAAATTTATTCTTGCTGCCATAGGTATCACTCTAGAAGGCCGAATCAACTCATAAACTTCATTAACCATCTTAACTTTGTAAAACATTTGCAGCAGAAAAAATAATTATTCGTAGCTGATCAAGTAAGGGGAATCGTCAATGGGCCCTTGGGCTACTGGTGAAGTTGAATGGTTTTGAATGAGCCCACCAGAGATCAAGACTAGTTGACTGCAAGGCCCCATCACCATAAGGGATGAGGCTGGGATCATGTCCTGGGCAACATTGGCAGAATGGATACCCCTCAGTCCTTGGCTCTCAGCCGAAGAGGTTTCAACCTAAGGCTCGTGCTCCCATATCAGGTAGCTAAACGATTCTGTGGGTTTGATATAAACTCGTCCAACAAAAAAAGGAGGGGGATGAATCATTTATTGTGTTCACATTTTAATTTGTTTCTTCGAGAAAACTCAAACTAGAACAATATGTGAGGTAAAAACCTCTTTTCAAATTTTAAAGGGAAGCTCCCTGAGATCTAAAACTACCCTAGACACTAAGCTCTAGACAAAATATACAGTCATTCATAATATACAATATTCTCTGGGAGATTTTGCATAAAATGAAATAACTACTTATCCCCCTATCTTTTTACCTTGGGAATGAGCACAAGACTGGTAACGTCTCACAAGTGAGATTTTCAGATTTACAAATGAAAGCAACTAATCTAAACACAACCAACAACACCTTCCTACTAACTAAAACAAAGACTAACAATTTGATGCAAACACGATTCAAAGGAAAAACAACTAAGACAACAACATATGATTTCAAGAACTAAATAGCTAGTTTGCACACAAAGTTACAACCTAGGTAAACAAATGTCGCCAATACAAACCCTGACGCTATAATCTACTCTCAGTTCAATTCATGAAATTATGAACATAGTAAAACATACACAAATAACACATGGAACGATATTTCAACAGCACAAGCAAAGCATCAACTATTATTAAGAGTTTATGTACTCAAAGCACTCATTTATAGTTACAAGATGCCCAATTTTTAGGACTTTAGAATAATCATTATTTTGTCCCAAAAATTAAGTTTTAGAGTCAAATGATTAAAAGCTCTTGCAAAAGCAAGAAAGAAAGAAACTTTAAGCAAAACTACTCCTAAAGAAACAACTTAAAAAACTATTTAAAGTGACCTAAAAATAGGCCCTCAACTCTCTACTCAGAAATAGAAACCCTGAAAATAACAATTGCCATATATAACATTGCTAAAAATAGCAACTTGATGCATGAACACCCTTAATGATTCTAAAACAACTTTTCACTCTAAAACTAGTGAATCCTCTAAAGAACTTGAAACCCTAGCCACCATGAATCCACTAACAACTTCATCAATCTGACATTGATGACTTGAATCTAGTGTAATCCATGGAAGCAAGGAAAATTTAGAGTTCTATGCCTTAGGTCTTTTGTCAATGATCAAAAACCCTCATGAGACAAATCATCCTTTGAAAAATTGTTTGTTCAGATCAGCAAACTAGATAACCATTATTTAGGGTTCTATCCAGACTGAAAATTTGACGTTGAAAACCCTAGGTTTAAAAACTTCCACAAACCTGCACCATGAATCCTCAGTTCACAAAATCCTACGTGACTACATCACTTTTCAAACTACAAACTTTTGTGTCAGCCAAGCCTTGGCTAGAATACTTCATAAAAAGTCACAAGATATCATGTCCCCTTTTTCAGGCAAAGATAATCGAGAGCACCTTAGCCTACTATTTTATTTCTCGTAGGCTGCTCGTTAAGGTGAGGGAAATAATTGTTTAAAAGTAACTTTATAAAAGGATGACTTAAAAGTTATTTTTAAAAGAGGGTCAATAAAGTGTCGCTAGGATAGAGCGCCAAAAGTAATGTTTTATTAAAAGGCCTTTCTAGACACTTCTCAAATAAAGTTTTGGAGGGAAAGGGAAAGAGAATATATTATTCAATTATTTTCCCTCAAAGAGTCTATAAAAGGAGGAACTAGGCATAGAAGAGGAATCACCCAGTTTATGAAATCAAAACCCCATTTTCTTGAGATCGAACATATGTTCATCTTTCATCTTAAGAACAAAAACCCTCCTATTCATATGAGCAATTCCATCCAAGGATTCCCTGTGTGCTACAAAAATTGGGTTTGGGGGCAAAAACCCTCATCTCCATTAGAGTGATTCCATTCAGGGGTCACCGATGTGCTAAAAAGTTGCAAAAGTAATTCAGTTTCAATTGGTTTGTTTGTTGTGTAAGATTTTTCAGATTTTGTTGTGGATTTGAGTCATTTGTAAAGTTTGCTACAGTAATTCGTACCGCTACAGTGCCGCGCTACAATGCTTCGTGAGGGTTTCCAAATCTCCAATTTTATTGTGAAGGGTTTCTATCTTATTTGTATATTGTGGAGGTCTGTTGTACAATTATTATTGCAGGTTAATATCAGGGCTGCAGTTCTATGCCCTACCATTTCGAGGACTACTGTACACATCCCAACATTTCCGTACAATGCAAAAGACATAAAATATCCTTTTAAAGGGCTGTTGTACCACCTTAGTGTCTATTGTAGGCATTTCGCAACAGCAAGAAAACTGTTGTACAACCATCAAATTATTGTTGAGTATTAATTTATGTGTAATGGCTGTCCTACCATGTAATGTCCCCTTCTTTGGCCTAGGCGTCGGAGATGGCCATTTAGCCTATTTTATTCCCATAGGCTAATTCGGAGTTTCCGAGAGGGAATAGTTCATTTAATTAAATTAAGTTGTCTCAAATTATAATTTTACGGACAACTCATATTTAATTAATTAAGTTATTAAAAGTGACTTGCGAGATCCAAAAAACAAAATATTATAAAGTCACTTTATATTGTGCTAAAGGTTTATTACAAAGTAATTTTAAATTATACCTTTTGGAAAGTCCAAGGGAAAATATAAAAGGAGGTTGGAGACTCATTTTACTTCTTCTTGCCATTTTATTATTTTGGAGTCTCTTTGAGAGCTGGAGCTTTGTTCCGCAAACCCTAGGACGAAAACCCTTCGCAATATTGATTTCGGGAGTGAAAGATCTTCCCTAGTCAATCTGCAGGTAGAGTCATTTAGATTTCACGCTTGTGCTGAAGGTTGTAAGTGGAGATTTGTGTATGAAAAGATAGATCTTTTCTCAAGTTGTGAATATTTGCGTCCTAGAGGATTCATTGATAAATTTGTGTGATTTGCAGGCAAATACAAATTTAAGAGGATTTGTTGAGTATCCATTAAAGATTTCTGAAGTTTGAAAAGGGTTTATACCCAAACTTTCCAGCGCCAAATTTGTGAAGAAGTTGCCCTAAGTTGAAGACCAATTAGAAGGCGCCGCTCTTGTTTAAGGAGTTGTAGGTGGAAGTTATACATAGGCGCCTCATTCGTGATTCCCGCAGCCATTCCTTGAGTAAGCACAGCTATACAAAAGGAGTTTAGCAAGGCGAGGGAGTATGTGTAAGGTGGCGCAGCTTATATTTGTTGCTGTCCTTTCAATCTGAGTGCTAGCCGCCCTCAATGGAGTCATTTTGGTTGCTGTCCCTATGCGTATGAAGGTGCAAACAGCAGACCTTAACCGGTAACAGATTCGTATCCAGCAAAGGAAAATATTTCCTGTGCGTTTTGGCTTCATGAAGCTGCCTAGCTGGGCGTGGATTTGAATGCAAACCTTGGTATGTATGAAAAGTATTATTGCAGATTTATTATTCTGAAAGATTCTGAGTATAAACAGCATTTGGGCATTTGTAATTCCTCTCAGGTCCATTCTTATATATGCTGCTATATGTTTGACAAAATGTCTTCTTACCATTATCATGTTTGTATTGAAAAATTGAATGTTCTATAGTTCAATCTCCTAGATAAATGGTTTTACAACAAAACATCTTGAAAATACTATTTGAATAAGTAAATGGTGAAGTGTTTGACGAAATGTCGAAGTGGTAAAAATCAGAGAACTTATGTTCTTGAGCAAGAAAATTGGTAGGGGATCTTACATACCATGTGTGTTCAGCCTGTCATATCATTCTAGCAGAGGCATTCTGGTTTGCAGCAGCCTACAAGGATTCCAAACAGCTGGAAATGTTATTATTTTATGTTGAAATATGTATTTGGGTCTTCCGTACCATAGATAGGCTGTGGCCATTATTTCAGGCTGCCATACATCATCCTGCACAGCCGTACAAGCTGCAAACAATTCCAACATATTACTTTTAGCATGTCCATGAAGTTTGTAAGTGTATTCAGTTTGTGGTTTGTTGTTGCATCATTAATTATTTGAGTTTTTGGGTTGATAATGCATAAAGGTATTAGCTGCTCATAATATTGAGTATTTTACATCATTTCAGTAGTGAGAGTTGGCTGCAAGTTAGGTGATATAGTTGTATCAGAATAGTGAAGAAGTCATTTTGGTGTTAGGGTTTCATGCTTATTCATAACAGAAAATGTATTGACTAAATGAAATCATTATTGCTAGTCATATCAGAGATTTCAGTAATTTTTATTTCATCTGAGCAGTTCTCTGCCAGATGGTTTTTAGATATTGTGTCTGTAACCGTTCTAGAGGGCATAGCCACTAGACCTTCATTTAATATTTGCATTGGCATTGCAACAAAGATTGGATGGCATAGATGCCAAGACCCGCATTCTGAATTTGCATCTGCCTGCATCATAAGTTGTGCAGCTTGTTGCCAGTAATGCATTTGTGATTTAATTCTAGTCACTGTATATTCTCACCATGCCCATCCCAGGATCGATGATCAAAAAGTGCTAGAATTTGTGGGTTATTGTCAAGTTGTCAAAATATCTAGTTTGGGACATTACACAAGATTTGAACTAAAAGCGCCTTTCATTCCTCGCTGCCCTGACTGTGGCATCTGTTGATACATGAATGAAAATAGGGATATGGAAATTGCCATCCTTATTGCTGGGAGAGCTAGTGATATTGGTAACTGAAACGACTATTTACAACATTTTCAAAGGCTAGAAACCCTGCTATTCATCCTTCAAGAGCTTATTCTTTCATCCTTGACACTTAGATTTCCATCCACTACACTCATGTCATGTCCCCTTTTCCGGAGTGATCACTAAATAACTTAAGTGTTTAGCCTATTCATCATTCCCTTAGGCTAAACCACATGGTGAGGGAATGAAAGTGATTTTGGTTAAGTATTATTCACTATATCTTTCACATTAGCCAAAGTCATAAAGGATTTCATCTTGAAGAGTTGCAATTACCTTTGTAATTTTACATATGCAAGGGGGTAGGGCCTATAATCAAAGGGGGCAAGTCGTTAAGCATTTTGTATAGAGAGAAATGAAATCTTTAATTACATTTCTCTAATCTATTGTTAGATAGGATCTATTAACATTATTCATGGAGTGTGTGAAGGAATAGGTCCGAGTTAAGATCAAAAGCAAAGCCTAAGGGGAATCGGCTATCAAAAATAGGTCCAAGCTAAGATCAAATGCAAAGCAAAAGAGGAAACATTGAGGAGGTATTCACCCATGGAAAATGGGTCTCAACTAAGAAGGATCGGCCATACAAGAAAGAAATTAAAATTCAAACGAGTATTTTGGAGGGAAAGAGATTCTACATTCGCCTATGAGGAGGGATAAAAGCAAATTTAAATGCTTTGGATCACATGCCCATCGATCATGAAGAAAGATGCACAAATCGATGCAAAAGACATCTAATATACTCATAAAGGAATTCGGCCAGGTTATAGATGAATTCACCCGAGGGGATCCTAGCACATTCGCCCATGCTAAAGAGGGTTCCAAATACATTCGCCTAAGAAGAAGGGGCACATCAAACATCACTCGCCAAGATGAGGATATTCGCCCAATGCTCATTTGAAGTGCCTAGAGATATTCGGCCAAGCCTAAAGAGATGTCATGCCATTCACCAAAGAAGGATGCATTCGCCTATGTCAAAGAAGACTCCAAACACAATTGCCAAGAAGGGGATATTCGGCCTAGCCTAATCATGGAGTATCATCATTCGCCCAAGGCATATGGGTGCGAATAGCCCCACAAAATCCATGTACATAGCTAAATATACCAACGGCCTCAAAGGAGGAATTCAGCCTAAGAAGTGTTACATCCGCCAAGGTAAGGGTTAAATGGAGTTTGAAGATGCATGACACATTCGCCCATGGATAAGCGACTTCATCCAAGAAAGAGAATCACTTCTACCAATGCACAAGCCCAATCAGCCATGAAAGCCAAGAATAAATAGATGAAGCTGATGACATTTGAGGGCATGTCTGAGTTTTGGTATGTTTTTACATTCATTTCAACTTGGAAGGTTCCAATCTTCTTACTTCTTTGCAAGGAGATGTGCCCTTGCACATAGGGTGATGACCCCCTATGCATTTTTGAGGTGTTATTGTTCTAATATCACCATCAGTATGCACTTTGCAGGTATTCCAAATTATTGCAGGTCTTAGAGAAGTTTTACAATCATTGGACATCATTGAGCAGTTCATTGGAGAGTTAAATTGCAAGATTTCAGTTACAGGGGTTTGTTACAGTCATTGCAGTCACTTATCCCATCATTGCAGCCATAGGAAAAAGGTTATCATCTTGCATTTCACTTTGACATCTCATTGGCAACTCTCACGACCCATCGTCCAAGTCTTAGCTTTATCATCGGGCCATTGAAGAAGATTTGGCATTCATTGAAGAAGATTCCTGCTTACTGTTCCATATCAGACTGCTGCAGCAGTCCCACGGTCATATTTCAGTCACCTATAGGAGGTGTTGCGAAGGTTTTAAGAGCTAAGATCAATTAGTGAAGATTGCCTATAGTTTGTCCTTCATTCGTCATAAGTTTGGTGACCATTTGGCAACCTTAAGAAGTCTGATTTCATGATTGTATGTGACTGTCATAGAAGACAGTGAATCACTGATTGTAATTTGCAACATTTGAGCAAAGGAATAAAACTATTTGAAGTTGGGATTCAATTGAACATAAGTGTACTTGTTTATTTTCATTTTGAGTAGGTTAATGGTTACAAGTATTCTTAGCTAAGTCCTATAAGGGACATTACAACTCAAGTGCACCTTTTTAGCATTTATCTCATCCAAATTATGTTCAGACTGCTCCAAATGCCCAATCTGATTATAAACCTTGCTTCCAACTAGTAGGCACCTCCTTTGGTCAATGTTTGCCACTCTAACAACTAGATACTTTGAGGTCTCCTTGTCACTAAAGAAAAACTTTGTCTTACTCTCAATCATGCCTCCTATTCATGCAATTAAGACATCATAATCAAGCTCAAGGGTGCACTACAAAAAAACACTCAAACATGACTTAGGCACGCTTTGTAGTTACCTGTGCCACTTGAACAAAGTTTGGGCACCTATTTTGGACACTTGTGTCACTAGAGGCTAGCTAAATTGATTTAGGTATGCGCTTTTGGCATCGTTGCCACTTAAGTGACTCTCCCAGCACTCATTTTGGTTGTCCCTAGCACTACCAAATGACAATAGATGTCTTCTTGTGTGAAGTTCTCTTCCTTTTATAATCACCTTTTTAATTTGAGTTTCTTTTTTTTGTGATGTCCCAATTTTAAAGCATTGTTTAAATTAAAGATTTAAACGTCACGATAAAACAGTAATGGAGAATGCCTCTGGTAATAATTGTATATGTGTTAATATTCATATATTCTTAATATATAATATTTAATGAATAATATTAAATAATATAATTATATAAATATTTTAATATAATTAAAATATAATATATTTATTTCAAGAATATATTATTATATTTATAAATAACAAATAGCGATATTAATATAAGTATAAATATTAAATTAAGTGTTATTATAATTATTATAATATAATATTAATATAATCACAATTATAAAGGTGGCTGAGTATATGTGATCAATAAGAACTTGACCAGCGATTATATGTATTGAGATGCGATTATATGTGAAAGGATACGATGGAAGAATTAATAATTAATAGTAGGCAGCGATTGCAGACCGTATGGCATATAAGATACATATGTTAAAGAGATACGGTCACTCAGTCAGGTATTAACAATACAAACGATTCAGGCAGCGAGTATATAGTAATTACTAAATTAGTTTACATCAGCAGAGATTAATATGTTATTAAGGCTGCGATCATGTCTTGAGGCAGCGAATGTTTAGACAAAGGATGCCGACTTATCCGATCACCTTGAGGATTGCTCCTAATGTGGGGACAAGTTACACAAAAGACAAGTCTGTGTTATTTATATTTATGTAATGATACGGTCAAGTCAAGAAAACAGTAAATATCCTTATAATATGACAATCCATTCATTAAGGTGATTCATCGATTAATATTTGCAAAGTGCAGCGATTCCCAAAGGGGTGCGATTTGTAGGGAGAGCTGCTTTAGTTTCAAAGAGATACATCTCTTGGTAAAGGTATCATAAGATATAAAATAAGAAAACTTAAATCTGCTATGGGATCTTACACAACAGATTTACAGATAGCATAAAAGGAACTGAAGGAATAATACAGATTTAGGCAGAGACAGTGGACTAAGGATATATGTTTATATATATATATTCAAGGAATAACATATACGATATACAGCAGTAGAAATATAAGGAATAGAGACATTTGTTTATATATTGGGAATAAGATATATATTTGCTGATATACCCATCCAGGGAGGAAGAGTAAATTATATATATACTAGCAGACTTATGAATATGAGTATGCAGATTTGAAGGAAGAAGAGAAAAACAAATTAGCAAGTAAACCATAGAATCTTTGTTTGCATAAGCTATCTTGTGATTGTAGATTTGTAAGTTAATGTGTGGTAGGATCTATGTGTGCTTAGATATGATCATGCATATTGTGATATCATCTTCATGATTCATTTGATAGGATTGCTTGCAACTATGAAGTTTGATTAGCTTATTATGCTTTAATGTGGATTCTTGTGTGAATGTTATGATGGAGGGAATTAAGGCATACGAGGAGGGGAAACAGCGTTGGGATCATCCTCTAAGTACGCCACCCCATGGTGGATGGTTGAGGCCTGCCACATGTGGGCCAAGGGGGTATAGGAAGCCGCTCTTGGGCTTAGATGGAGTGATCTCCGGGATACCATGCTGTAGTTGCATTCCCAACCTCCCATCCTAATAATTTGTTGAATCATAAGAGGAAACAGAATGGTTCTGATAAGGGGAACGGTGATAGGATGCCTCACTAGGCACGCCACCCCATATGGATGGCAAGAGGCCACATGGGGGCAAGAGGGGTAAGGTACCTGCTCTTGGGCCTAGGGTAGAGGGTTTCTTGGGCACCCTATCAAACCATTTTGCTCCAGGAAGAATGAATTAGAAACCTAAAAGATTTCAATATATTTATGACATGATATTTATTTCTCGTTATAGATGTTTACAATTTCTAACCTGTTGCAGGGATTAAGTCAGGACAAGGTATTCTCTAAACCCATTGTTTGCTTAGAAAGTTGATAGTATGGGATAAAATTAGTATAATTCTTATTAAGGGCATTACATAAACTAGGATTTATCTTGCTTACAACATTTGATTGGTAAGTTGTAACCTTAACTAGTGATATTAGGGCAAGGTTTAGGGAAGTCCCAGAAAGGGGACATTACATTTTTCCACCTAAAATTCCCTCCAGAAGTGTCTAGAAACACTTTTTAATACAATATCACATTGGGCCCACTTATTAAAATAATAATGATACATAAGTCATCCTTTTACAATGTTATCAAAATAAAGTTAGTAGGACAACTTAAAATATTATTATTGAATCATTTCCCTAACTTTATCCCTTAGCCTACGGGGAAATAAGGAATAGGCTATGGGATTTCCGATTAATTTAATCATGAAAAGGGGACATGACAATTGTTGAGGCCATACTTCACATACTTGGACTCAACAAACCCCAAATTTTCAACTTGCCAAACTTGATAACTTAAAAAATTCTTTAAAATTGTCACCAAAAAACCTTGCACCAGATGTCAAAAGTTAAAACCCTAGGTGACTGAAACTACCCTTGAAACTTGCTATTCACGCAATTTAATTGTGTTCAAGCCATCTGAAGGTCGTCATCCACAATTATGTTGTTATTGGCCAACATTTATCCCATGTTCATAAGATTTCTCTATGTTTGGCGATTCTTTAGGCCTAGCTCGCTCAACTTTTTGTTTCTGTTCCCATTTAAGTGCCTAATTGTGAGACTTTGATGACCTGGCCGTCACGAAACCTACCTATCACTAACAATTATATGACTAATGTCGACCTCCAATGTGCTAGTCATGCAAGTGGCAAGTTACAACTCAAGTAACTCATTTCCTAATTTCACTAACAAGTACTCGACAACAAGTATGCCAACTATAGTTGAGGCAATTACAAAAAACAAACTTCACAAGCACTATACTTTGTTAGACCTTGGTTTGACTAGATACTCAATAAAGAAAAGGAAGCATAAAGAGAAAATAAGAATGTCTATTCTTCAACATCCTAATAAACATCAACCATCAAGGAATACAAATATTTAAAATTCAACATAATCACGAGACTTCCCCATTAGAAGATCTTATTAATCAACAAGAGTGCAAATGGACTATGAGGGAAAGGTAAGTTCACTTAGTTAACTATACGGGTAAACAAGGTAAGAGTGTTTAGATAAAAAGGAACCTCAATTTTTGCACCTATATGAAGGTCTTGCATTAAAACTTTTATGGTATTGGAACTTATTTCAAGCTCTGTTCTTGCATTGTTTTTGTTTGCTTATGTTTCTGGTGTAAGAACAAAATACACTTCAAATTTAACTTTCTTGCTCTCACATATAATGAGTCCCTAAACAATACATCAGTGAACAGGCCCCTTCCTACAACATATCTATCAATAAAGCATTTGGAATGAACAAATTATGCCCACGAGGAAATAAAGGAACATACCGAGCATAGTGCCCAAACCTTTTGCCATGATGTCTTAATGTTAAGAACTCTTTCCTCGTAGAAGTAGAATCGTGTTTAATTCCAATATGCCCAAGAATAGTATCTATACAAACAAGGCCAAGAGACAATAAGATCCTACACAATTAAGTAGAAAATAAAAATTAAATGCAGAAAATTAGACTTTCTACTGTCTGCAGATATCGAGGCCCAATCTAGACTCTGCAGTGAACAACAATATTGATGTTCTCAATTATCCATACCCTTAACGAGCCATCAATTCTACAAAAGAAGTTTATCTATAAAAGTCAATTAAATAATAACTATAAAACCCAAAACTATACATAATTTGCACATTGAATGTATTGTTGCAATGGATCTTGAAGTATAAGGAGAGATGAGGAAGTGCACTCCTGCAGTAATCATTTGGTTCCACAAGTCATCTTAAAAATGTCTTATTTATTGGAAAATTTGAATCAGACTAGTGGTATTTCATATTATATACTATGAAATTATGAATATTGCATTTAGAGAAAGAGATTTGTAAGTAACAAAGTGATAATGTTATGATTGCAACCACAAAAGGCTTATAGCAAAGGGAAAATCAACCAATACAGCAACTAACACTCTCAAGATGACTCATCGACCCTTCATTCCATTAAAAATCCTTGGAATTGTCCTCCCTTATGGAGGACATGGCCTATGGAACTATAGCTGCTTGTCATGATTGGGTGTTCTTGTTCGATACTACTCTCTGCCACAAATAACCCTCCTGGGCATGCCCCTACTTCTAAATTTGGGGTTCTTTCAAAGAGACTTGCATTTACAATAAAAACACAAATTGCCCCCATGAGAAAGAAAGAAAGAAATTACAGTGATGTCCAAATGACCAACATAGAAAAATGAGCAAAAGAATTGTTTAATCTTTGAACTCAATTGGCAGCTTTTCAAATTGATCTTGGATCCACATAATATAGAAAAAAGAGAGATGGGATAACAATCACCACACTGTTCTCTCTTACCCAACTCACATTGTTTTAATTTGCAAAAATTGTTTCAATTGTTAGCTAGTAGAAGTAAGCTAGCCAAAATGAGAGTTTCACATGATCTTTATGTCCAATGTGCAAAGGAATCTTCTGGGAATGCAATTATGTTACAGTTTTGGACCCAAATTGGACATAGATTCAATTCTGCTCTTTATAGATCCAATCATTAGAAAGCAGCTATTTTTTTGGACTCTTGGTTCTTTTAGAAAGTTACCCTGCAGTTTTTGCTATACCCTTTGTCTTGACTACCTTATGTTTTCTTAAAATTTCATAGTTCCACAGAGTTTCAAGGACGGGGACCGGGGGACGGCGGGGGACGTGTTTCGGGGACGGGGGGCGGGGGGACGGCAGGGGATGCGTTTCGAGGACGGGGGGCGGGGGGTCTAATTTTGGGGACGGCGGGGGATGGCGGGGGGGACGGCGGCGGGGGAGCAGTGCGCTGAAATACATATAGTACTTGAAAAATTAGTTATAAAAAGATGTACAACTGTAGAAGTCTATAAGATGTATAAATTAGACATGTATGCAAAATGTGGAAGCATAGACAAGGCACGTGAACTATTTGACAAAATGCCTCAAAGAAATGTGGTCTCATGGACTGCAATGATTGCAAGATATGCACAAAATGGATTTGTTGAAAAGGCTTTAGAAATTTTAAAGCAAATGCAATTGGCTGGTGTAAAGCCAAATTCCGCAACCTTTGCCAGCCCAGCATCCTCCCTGCCTGTGTCAAAATGGGAGCTTTGGAATAGGGTATGGACATCCATCAAAACATAAAGGATAGAGGAATTTTGTCAGATGTTGTAGTTGCAACTGCCCTGTTAGACATGTATGCAAAATGTGGAAGCATAGACAAGGCACGTGAACTGTTTGACAGAATGCCTCAAAGAAATGCAGCGGCAAAACTGGGGGATGGTGGGGGGACAGCGGGGGATAGTGGGGACGTTTCCCTGAAGTCTCCCCATCTCGGAAACAGGGAGACGTGGGGGATGGCTGTATTTCAGGGGGGGACGCGTCCCCGTGGAACTATAATTTCTTTAGAAGGTATGATAAAATATCACTTTCAAGTGTTCCAAGAGATTTGAGCAGAATTGTTTTTCATAACTTCTTGAATATTCTTATTTGTGATATTCACCTCCCGCTTAGAAAATATATTGTATCATGTAATATGGGAGCCCAATTTCAAATATTTGACCTTGTTGCCTAGGTAGGAAGTGGAACATAAATATCCATGATTCTGATTTTTACAGTGTGGCATATGGCCTTGACATCACCATATAACCAATTATTCATGAGGTAGTCTATCCATACTTCCCCTAAATGCAAATACCACATTACATTACATAGGTACATGGATGATGGGGTATGCGAGCTGCAAGTAGGCAAACCCGGTGCAGACACCCAAGACTTGGATATGCAGGTGTGAGGTTGTGATTGTCTACAATGAATAAAAAATAAAAATGCATATAGATTTGTCAGTTATACATTGACAAAAAAAACAGCAGAATCAAGATTAAATTATAAATGTGATGCAAAACAATGTAGTAAATCATTTATTTAAGAAGACTAGATATTCTATTTAAAAAGCACAGAAGTAAGAATGGATGTAATACAATATGAAAGAAGACATCAGATTATGAATATGAACAAATACACAAATAGAAAAGGAAAAAGAAGGTTGTGGTTCATAGAAAATGATTGTATTACCTGATAAATATATCTGCCCAATTGAGCCTTTGTATGATGGAACTAAGGCTTGAGCAGCTGCCTCACGCAGACAACTATGCAGAATTCAGAATAAAACCAATATAACTTATTAGTAAACGAATGCATGTAAAGGTTTTGAAAATATAATTTGAAAGGAGTGTCTATCTTAGTTAAATCTAAAGAAAACAGATCATGCCAGTAAGCATGTGTTTGTTATCTAATTAAATAAGTTGCCACTTACTCTTGCAAGTGTGCCTCCCAATAAGATTGTTGCCAATCTTTTCTATAAATGGCATGTTCACATTTATCATCAGTATCTTCTGTAAATAATGAGAGATATCCA
This sequence comes from Cunninghamia lanceolata, assembly GCA_027924645.1. Lineage (NCBI taxonomy): Eukaryota > Viridiplantae > Streptophyta > Pinopsida > Cupressales > Cupressaceae > Cunninghamia > Cunninghamia lanceolata. The sequence continues at coordinate 4,587,863 of BSBN01000424.1, read as the reverse complement.
GATTTTTTGACACCTTCAGGCCAACGTGTTTTAAATTTGTCTTTCCAAGCTTTGTTGAAGCAAGCACGCAAATTCGTTCTTATCTCCTCTCCACACGATGTTTTGTCTTCATTCAGTTGTTTTATGTTTTCATTGCTCCCCAGAAGTGAAATTCTTTTAGGATTGGAACCTTCGTACCCATTAGCCCTTGCCCTTTTTCCAATTTTTGCTGTGTTTTGCTCCACAGAAGCATAATCACTGCAAGATTGAATCAATCTGTTCAAAGAAAAGAATAAACTTCCCCCAAAAAAGAATGGATAATGAGTTAAACTCGAAAAAAAGAGCTTAAAACCACCAATAACAGAATGCAGTGACATACACCTATCAAATACTGTTTTTCCATCATCTACACTACTTACTGCAACCAACCTTGTATAACAGTAACCAGAGTGACACAACTAGAGAGGCTTATCCCCATCTAGAGGGCATGAAGAAAAGCATAGGTATTTTCCAGAGCAGTCATATACTTGTGATCCAGATGCTATTCTCTAATCAAGAAAAATTTATAATGAACATTTTCCCACAGAAGGTGTCAAAAATCACACCAGTTTTTGCTCCAAAGGACAAGTTTTTGAAGACTGGATTATCTGCATTTCTTTCAACCTTTATTAGTATCATAAGTGTTTTATAGAACTGGACTATTTAGTTATTGGAAACCTGAGTTCCCGTATTACCTAGTCAACAAAGAATTGCTCTCTTAGCAGTAATATTTGCAGAACCAAAAAAGGGCCAACTGACAATCAAGGTTGGAATTCTGTCAACTGGAATGAGCTCAGGTGGTAATGGTATTGGGGCTTCCAAGCAGATCCCGAAGTTCAAATCCCCAGGAGAAATGAGATAGTGTTAAAATTGGGTAAAAATACCGCATCCAACTTGCTGGGTTTGGTGCAACCCAAGAGAGGAGACCAGGTGCAAGTCCCACACATGGTAGCATTCCATTTACATGGCATTGTAAAAGTATAAATGGAATTCAATTACCCAAGTTTATAAAGAGAAAAACTCAGCAAAAACTCAAGAACTAAATAACAATGTACTACTTGTAAAAACAAAGAAAAAAGATTTTATTATTTCATGTCAAATATAGTGCATATGGATAAAATCAGACATTATACATTATAAAAATGCTAATTATAAAAAATTGCGTAGGACTCTTAAAAATACTTCCCCCTAAGAAGGTTTAGGTAAAAAGCATATGGCTGGCCCTAAAACAGTATTTTGTTCTGACTAAAGCATGGCCCACTATTTTAGGGCAGCACTATGTTTTTTACCTAAACCCTCATTAGGCTATAAGCCTATAAACTAGAAGAAAAATCCTCGTTGTTTTAAATTTAACTTCTAAAAGAAATTTATTCAAGGTAAAACTTATAGAAAATTTAAAAAACCCTTAACCTAACCCTATACCAAAAATGTCAGTTTGCCTTTGCTCTGTAATTTTGTCTCTTAAGTGTAAAAATGAGCCAAAGAAAAAGATATATATAAAAAACCAAAACCACTTTTCGAAAAACTCACGAGAAACTTGGTAAATGGCACGGAAAATGCAGCAGACAGTGATTACTCAAGATTAATCGCAAGTTTTTTAGGGTAATGCTACTATGGTACCAAGTGAATTTTCAATTTTATGGAAAAGATACCCATCAGTTGTGGCATCAAAACCAAAGGTATTCCCACAAGGGGATTTCACCAAACCAAAAAGAACAAGGTTAGAATTCTAAATCAAATTACTTGAATATTTTTTATGTATTTGAGAATTATGGTCAAAGTTTACCAGTAGGAAGCAGAATTGCACTTGCATATCAAACTTATGAATTATGTATAGTCATTTCAAGTTTTGAATAAAAAGATCATTGGTGCTTGGTAAGGATGTAGCATGAATCTTGTGCACCTGTTAGCACACCTAGCACATTGCACATGCAGTATCTACTCGTTAGAATATTTGGGCAATATCTAATATCTAGTTCATGGTTAATTATTTTCAAGGGGCATTTCCATGCTGTCACAACAATTACTAGAACAGATGATGTGATAAATCAACTCTTTTCCATATTTTCAACTATCTCTCTCATTCTTTTGCTTCCCATGGAAATAAAATAGCAAGATTACATGAGCGGGTGATGCACCACTGGCCCTTGTATTAAAGGAAGTTAAAAGAAAAATTTATTGCCTCTTCAACCAAGCCATAAATTTCTTTTCAAAGCAATCTGATTTTCATTAACATTTTTAATATGGTATCAGAGCAGGTGTCTTGGACCTCTCTTTGATCGCCTTCCATTCGATTGTCTCTGTTCCAAAGCAGTTCATACAACAGCCAAGCAATGCAGACCACATGCAATAGCCATTGTTGTCCATCCACCATTCTTGCATTTTGTCAACAAAGGCACAATGCAGACCACGTGCAAATCTGTGACATTCATCAGCCATCTGCATTTAGTTCTCTTCTCCTTCCATTTTGTTTGCTCCTTTCATTGTTTTCCCTTCATTTTGTTCATCTTCATATCAAAAAATCAGAAAAATAAAAATAAAAACTATACATTCAAATCTATAGTTAGAGTTACAGACATCTTTGGTGTTGCAGAAAGTTTTTTTTTATCAATCTCACTAAAACTGCAATATATTTTTCATTTTATAACAAAATTTGGAAATTTAAGATGTTCTGGAAAGCTGATGGAGAGGAGAACGAAACCCAGAAATCTTCTCAGAATACTGTTAATATTTAATGAGAAGCTTGATACGGAAGATAGTGGCACGAATCTTATATACAGCTACATTGAAAAATTGAAAAAATAGTATTTGTTAGATAAAGGTGGAGACAGTTAATATCATAGTTGAAAAACTCGGACTCAGCAAAAACTCGGCGGACCCAAAAATTTTAAAAACTCGGGACTCGGCAAAAACTTGGGGAAAAACTCGGCAATAACTCGGCAAAGTTATCAAACATTAAAAATACATTAATTTTTAAAAATATGCTTTAAAAACATGCATATTACTGAATTTATGGACCATATTATTGATTTTCTTCAATACATTTCATCTAAGTTGCCTAGAATTGGCGCATGTTCGGGATTGGGATTTGTTGCTACTATATATATATATAGTATTAATATAATAATAATATATAATATATTATATTAAATTTTAATAATAGACACATTGCTATAATATATAATATATTATAATAATAAGAGTATAATATTATATTGTAATATATTTCTTATATATAATATTAATAATAATATAAGAACTATATTATAATATATTAATAATAATATAATATATAATATATAATAATATATTAATAATATTATTATTATAATAATAATATTATTAATATATTATTATATATTAAAAAAATATTAAAATTTAAATATAATTGTATTAAATATAAAAATATTAATATCATATTAAACCTAAAAGTATTAAAATTTAATATAATATATTCAATTTAAAATATTATTCTAAATAAATATATGTGTGAAGTAACAATAAACATATCATATTAAGGTTTTAAACTAATTAAACATTTGAGTTAAAAAAATTGTGAAAAAATATACTATTAATTTTTTTTTACAGCGTGAGACAATTGCGAGCACTATAATGCTCACATATAAAATTTTCGTGAGCATTATAGTGCTCACAATTGTCTCACGCTATAAAAAAATTCACTCTGGAAAATTTTAAAGTTCAACCTTTTATATTACAAAAACTATATGATATGATGTAATCTCACTCTCCTCACGCTAGGGTTTCATGCAGTCGTTTCGTGGGGTCGCAGCCGTCCGTCGCCGGTCAATGAAGAAAACAAACTAAAACTTTTTTTTAGGTTTTAATATATATACTTCACAGTGCCGAGTTTTCATGGTATGGCGCACGATTTTTATGCGAGTCTGGCAAGTTTCAAAGCAAAAACTCGCGGCGAGTTTTTGCAAAAACTCGTGCCGAGTTTTAACCATTAAAACTCGCCACAGAAACTACCGCGCGATTACTCACGAGTCCGGCGAGTTTCAAGCGGGTTTTTCATCTATGGTTAATATCATTCGGTGGAGAGGAAAATTTATGCAAAATTGTTTTTCTTTCATGTGTTATAAAATAACATGTGAGGTTTGAATGATATAAGGATTTTGGAGCCATAGGGGTGTAATAGCTTTTGTATATGCACATTGTAATTGGATGCATTATCGGTAGAAACCGACATCCAAAGAAAAATTTTCATTGAAGGGGGGCAAATATGAGACAAGCTAACCGTTGATACAATAGCACCAAAATAAAGTCTAGATGTCAACACTAAAGGGGGGTGTTAGTAATTAATTAGTGCATGACATAGAATAATGTAATAAATAATAAATTAGCATGTTAATGTTAATTTATTAATTAGGTGTTAGTTATTAGTTAGTTGTTAGGTGGTTTGGGTAGTTAGTACGTTGAAGGCTTTATAAAGCTAATGAATGTAATGTCCTCTTTTCCAAGTGATCCCCCAACGGAGTCGGCTAGCCTATTTTATTCACGTAGGTTAAGTCGGAAGTATAAGGGAATAATCTAATTAGTTAAATATTAAGTAATCCTAAGTCACCTTAGATTATTTATATTTAATTAATTAGGCTGGACCAAATTGTAACATGGAATGACTTTATTATTTAAGTGAACCACTTGATAAATAAATAACATAAAATAAAGTGGAGCGCCTAGAGGGAGGTCTGCCCAAAATGAGGATAAAAAATAAAGTAAATTGCCAAAGGAGGTCTGAAATAACCTAGCCTGTTCTATATTTTATATTTTTTGATCTGGGTCTGATTTTTCTCACTATTTGGGTTTTCCATGGTTTAGTTGTAACCTACTTGCATTTTGGTGTTTTGCATTTTGACAGGGAAACACATGCATAGGCATATTTTGCAAATACAAAGAAAATAGAAGTACCCAAATGCTCTATTTCAAATGAAATGCATTACAAAGCATTAATAAGCAACACCCATATGAATATAGAGGATTTTTATCAAGAAATGCACATACCTAGTTCGCTGTCATATAAATATTGGCTGGAAATGCAACTGTACAGCAGATTGAATACATCCATTGAAGTTTAAACACCAACCATTACATCAATATCATTTTTACAGCAGATATAATCCATAGACACCACAATTAGGACATAAAATCAACACCCAAACAAGGTTCTTTGATGACAAACTACTCCACGTCCCTCTAGAGTGCTGGTATGGCCTGCTGATGGTATGATAGCAATGAAACACCTTAAATACTGCCTTCTATTCGCTGCTAACTATCTGTTGTTGCCTGCAGATCTCAAACACCTAAGCAAGGAGGATGAAACAATGAGAAATCCACCACAAACTTCCCAAAAGAACTCCCAGCTGGTCCGGCCAAGTACCAGAATTGTATAGCCTGTATAAGGCACTGAAAGTATATCAAATCTGCTTCAAACACACTGCTATAACTTGCATTTTGTCCCTTGTTCCTTCTAAATAATTATGGTGTCGAGCATCTATAGATAGTCCTTCAAAATCACCTCTGCGACAACCCTACTGTCATAAAATGAAGCACTAATACAACAACTGATTATGGCTGCTCAGAAGCACCCTTGGGTGGTCTCTCACACCTGCAGAATGCTGCCACTAATAGAGGATTTCGTCTCCAAAAGCCATGGATGGTTTTCTTCAAACCCTTGTTCTCTTTGCAGAGCAAATATATACTTTATCTCCGCTAGAGGCGTCCAAGTCCCAAAAAGTGACTTTTATTTGCATTTTACATTTTTCACTTAGTCACCGACATTAGCATTATAAAGTCCCGGTATGAAATATGCAATATTAAATTACAAACTTCAAAATAAATGGCCAAATGAACTCGGAATCCAATGAGCTATAGACTGTTGGAAAGGTCTCTCCGAAACGCTCCACCTCCAATCTTGAATTTCCCCAAACGGTCAAAACCCTAAATTACTAAAAATAGTAAGTTCTAGCCAAGATATCCAAAACCATCCAACGAACACTACAAGAGTTCCCTAACCATACTAGTTAGTCTACGGGAACCAAGTATAGACTAACACCGCTTAGGAGAGGGGACATTACAAGGTTGGCCAAGGGAGAAACTATTTGGTGGCTATAAAAGAAGGCAAATTGCAAGTCATTTCCATGATTCATTATTATATCTTTTCATTGGAGATTTTCTCTAGTGGCTGCAACTTTGGTTCAACATATTCCAAGGACGAAAACCCTTAGGAACATTGGTGGATTGGACGAAAACCCAATTCCATCTTGGAGGTGGATTCATACGGAGTTCACATTTGCACTTCATTGGAGATTTGGAAGGAAAGATTGAACTTCAAAGACATCTATTTCTACAGATTTGGAGAAGAAACCCTAGGGCCAAAATTGTGAGATTTGTGGCCAAATACAATTTTGGACATTGAAGGTATATTCAGAATTTTAGATCAGACTTGGAGCACCAACTTTTGGAGGGTTTTGAGCGAAGATTTCAGCGAGATACTTGCTAGGGTTTTACCCTAGGTTGAGCGCCACTTCCCAAGGAGGGCGACTTCACATTTTGGAGTGTTGGAGCCAAACCCTAGCCACTGCCGCCTTTGTTGTGCATGTCATTTGACATCTTCAAAGGTGAGCTGCCTATTTGGACGAATTCAACCATCTAGGGTTTGCTATTACTAATTAGACATCATTCTTTGCCATCTTGATATGTATAAGCCTGTGTTTAGGTCTGATTTGTAATAGCAGAAATCTGGGCTATGTTTGGACATGTTTGAGCCTATACATTTGATGTAATTTCAATTCAGAATAATATGATTTGTAGCAGCAGACTTTTATATTCAGAACTCAGAATTATAAATCATTTGTTTTGCATTTGAATGGTCATATCATGTGATGGAATTCATGGTTGATGTTATCTTCATAAGGATACATATTTGGCATGTTTATTTGAGCATTTGGCACATGTATGTTCGCTGTCCACAATCATTTATAATTCAGAAATAAAAATCAGAATTCAGATCTAGGGTTTGAGAAGAAAAATCAGAAATTTAGGGCCGATCTGATTAGGGATCTTACATTGAATGTAATGATTAAGTGTTGAAGATGAATGACTGATTGATTGGTGTGTTGGAACCTCAGGCTCTTCTTAGTGTCGCATTTTCAATATTGGAGGGTAAACATTTCTCAAAACCCAATTTAAAATGCATAGCTCATAACCACACAGGACAAAGCATGTGGTGCTCAATCTCCACCTTAAACACTGAGCAACAATAAGCTCTCAAAGAATCTGATCCTATGTGTCATACGAAGGTGTCTTGGAAGTTCAATGTTGTCACCAAAGGCTCAAATAAAATTCCTAGCATCAAGTATCATTTTATAAAGATGGCTACAAAAGGAAGGTGATTTATTCTAAGGGCAAGACTATGTTTCTCCTTTTGGATGGAATTGTTAACCTCCCTATTCATCAAGTATAATTTGGGCATTCAAGAAGCAGTGGGTAGGAAGCAATTAGTCAATTGCAAATGGCAGATATTAGTACCTTCTGTAAACAAAACAAAACAAGAGCAAAGAGTAAGATATATCTCCTCAAAACCATTATGGAGGTTAAGCCGAAAAAAATGTTAGGGAAATACTCTATGGCTTACCTATATATGTGTGTGCTTTTTGGCATCAAAATATGCATTTAGACCTCCCAATCAATATGGTTTATGATCATTTCACAAATGATAAGCTCTAACTAGGATATTCTCTCATGGAAGGTGTTGGGACTATTGGCAGTGAGCTGCCACCTTGTCAGTGAGGCGTTCAACGCTAACCTCAAGATTCGTGACATGGCAGTGAGCCTCCCGTGGATCTGGGTTAAGTCTGGCGTTTGTAGCATGCGTTGATGGCTCGAGCTTTTGGCGCAACGGCAAACGATTCCAACAATTGGTATCAGAGCCATGGGTCATGGGTTCGAATCCCTCGGGTTGCATTGAGGGGGGGATTGTTGGCAATGAGTTGCCCCCTTGTTAGTGAGGCGTTCAACGCTGACCTCAGGATTCATGACATGGCAGTGAGCCTCCCGTGGATCTAGGTTAAGTTTGGCGTTTGTAGCGTGCGTTGATAGCTCGAGCTTTTGGCACAATGGCAAACGATTCCAACAGGGACTCCATTTTCCAGTCCTCAAATTTGCAAAAATCCTTGTTTCTGTCCTCAATGTTTGCCTAATTTCGAAATGCCTGGTTTTGAGAATTTCTAAGTGTGTGAAAGTCCCTAAAATTCCTAAGTGTGAAAAACCCCTTGGATGTCAATGAAAGCCCTAAGTGTTTGAAATGTTCGAATGGTCCCATGTGTTGCACTGCTGGTGGTTCAAAGGTTCAAAAAAGGGGCTGACAAAACAAAAGGGACGTAGTTCAAATCGTGCCCGATTCGCCAAAGGACAAAGGCATTAAGGAGCAAAGAAAATGGCTTCAGCGGTTCCTAAGTTCCTAGAACTGCCGATTCACCAAAATGGGTTTGCGATGAACCAAATGTGCTAACGAAGAGAAGGCAATAAAAAAGCAAAAGAAGTGGCACAATGTGCAATCAATTCAAAAGTTCACGATAGGCAAAAATCATTGAAAGGAACCAAGGAAAGAATAAAGAGAAAACAGAGATCGAACAATTTAAAAGGTGCGAATAGTTCGAAGAAATCTCGAATCACCGAAATCGTGAAGGAGAATAAGATATAAGAAAGTCTAAGATGAAAGAAACAAAGTAATGTTTCAAAATATTCAAAGATATTCAAAACATGTTTTTTAGAAAGTGTTGCTTCATGTTTGAAGTCTGTGACTATTCCTAGGAGCCATGAACGTCCAAATCGACTTATTTGAAGACTTCAATGTGTGGTACAGGTTGATCAATGAATTGTTTGCAATAGGTGGGCGTTTAGGGTTTTCCTGCTCAGATTCTTGAAGACTAAAATGCTATATATGCATCGTTTTAGAAGAAGAATACGTTGGTCATTGAAACAATTTTTTGGAGGTGCAGAGGCTCGCGGTATTTTTAGGGCATCAAATCATGCCAGTCTGGGGCTGCAGGAAATTGGAATGTGTATGATACAGAGTAGGAATGTTTTGCAACGCACATCTGGGCAGTGGTATGTCTCCATGGCAGATTGCAGTGATTCAAGGGAATATATTAACGCAGTTATGTATTTTCTCATGCCACATTTGCTAGCATGTTGTAACAAAGTTCAGATGAGTGTATGACAGCATTTTAAAGCAATACATAAGCTTTGTATTGGTCTTCTCTTTGTTGCATTTGGGTTATTGTAGTCCTGTTACGGATAAATGAGTATGTTCATTGTTTATGATGTAATATTTGATTTGTATGAGAATACATGTGATTCTATTGATCCTCTATTATATGCATTTCCTTCTTTTCTGTTGTTCTCGACTCAATTGCCCAATGGAGTAGACACCGGTCCAATTTGGTGAAGGGTCAGCACTCTTTTAATCTAATTCTTTGTTCTGGGTAGTTGTAGGATTAGGTTTAGGTTTTACATGTTGTTCATGATTCAATAGAACAACCAGGGATAAATCTGAAGCGATATCAAACAGTTTAAATCTTGTGTGAATCATGTACACGTGTGCCTGCACTATGTATTTTGTGTATGTAAAGTTTAAGTGGATTCATCTTAAAGAATGTGATGTCATCTTTAAGTGCATATGCATAGTGCAGTAATCAGTTTGAATAGAGGCTTTATGCAGCTAGTCGTCTTGGCCTAGTGGCATTCATAGGGGGTCAAGTGTGCATTGGGTATGGCTGTGGTTATGTATTGGTTTTCTATTTGGTGCCTCTAGGAATATCCCTCCTAGGTCTAGCTTAGCCCGAAGTGCAGAAGAGCATACCCACTCTCGTTCATTGGCCTTCAACCCTCCATGGTCCATTGATGGGCAAGTTTTACTTTCTTGATGACAACCTTAGCCTTGAAAGTGAATCTCTATCCTAGGAAGTGGAGCAGCGGTTTTGGGACCCAATAGAATGGCGCCACTGTCAAGGACATAATACTTTGGTTTAGATTTTGAAGACCTTTGCAATACAATCATTAAGGAACCAATTTACAACTGTTGTTGGGTGCATTGTGTCTGGGTAAATTAGCAGCCCGTCAACTTACGCCAACGAAATGGCGTCGTTGCCGGGGAAGAAAAATTATTACTAGGTTGAATCATTGGAAACTCTACTGGTGAGCTGAACCCAGATTTATTTGTTGCCTTGGAGATCCAATCAGTTTCAAGGTATTCCTCTTTGGAAGAGGTGGCGACTCTGTTGCCCAAAAGAAATTTGTTTGCTATTGTTCCTTCATGTGTTGTTAGTGATTTGAACGCCCCATCTCAGTGAGCAGCAGCTGATGAGATTAAGGTACATGGCTTTCTTCCAACCTTTTAAAGATTGAGTTCCCTCCATGGTGAAGCAACAACTTATAATACTTCTATTTTCTGCCCAGCATTGTAGAATGCTTTAGTCATGGCCAATTGGTATGGATATGGTTATCCTTTGGGTGTTCCTTCATATGCCTCTTCTTATGTTGCCGACCCTAGAAACTATGATGCCTTTGACTATTCTAGTGATGCTTATTCTAGTCATGGCTCTACACCTTATACAAACCCGAACCTATATGCACCCATGCAAAATCAAAATGAACCTGTTAGGCTGCAATATGAAATTGATAAAAACAAACAACTAATAGAATCCTTATGGCAGCAAGAAAAAAAAAGTGAAAATCGTATTAGGTTGCTAATGTCTATGGTGCAATCTAATGCTTGCCCTGCTGCCCCTAAAAATCAAGTTTCTCAATCCCCTATCACTCCCTTAGATCCAGTTTATAATTAGTTGGACCTCCCTTGGGCTGATTACAAAACAAAAAACATGCCAGCCAAGGTCTACAACCAAATGCCCAAGCTTGATGGGTACATTATTTGGAAAGGGGACACACATGATGAGTTTTCAGAATTCATGGAAGAACATCAGTTTGAAGATGAAGACATGTACATGATATTCTTTGTTAGGTCCTTATGTGGAAAGGCTTAAGAATGGATTCGGAATTTTCCAAGGCAATCCTTTGCCTCTTGGAATGAACTTGTGGCTGCATTTGAAAATGAATTTGCAAGAGGTTTAGACCCTCTTGATCTTGTCATGGAATTACAAAAAATCAAAAGACGAGAAAGAGTCTAGCATGGACTTTAGTTACAAGTTTTTTGTTGGTCTTTCCAATATTCCAAACAGTTCCAGACCTAACACTCCTGCCTATATTAATATGTTTTTTGAAGCATATGAAGTTAAGTTTTGTGCACGATGATTTCAAAATAACAAGTATGCACAGCAGGCATATTTATGCCTAGACTCCATAGAAAAAGCAAGAGATGATTACATGGCTAGTTTGCTATCCACAAGTGTTGGCATTGTTCGTAATGAATAGGCTGTTTTGAACAGCAATCATGTGGATACAGCTAATCAGATGAGTGCAGCGTCGAATCAAGATGATTATGTAGTCAAAAGGGTAGAAGATGAAGGTAATGCATTGTATGACAATGATGTTGATGATGAAAGCAGCGTATGCACCTACCTTCAGTTGGATTGTTTATCCATTGAAGATGAAAATGGTGAAACTAATGATGGCTTTCAACTTAAGCATGAGGTATGTGGCATGTTGAACAAAGAGAAAGGTGTGTGCGCAAGTGAGCAACCATTTTAGTCAATTGATGAAGCTGATTATGAAGATTGTGCACAGGTAAATGAAATAGAGAGTGAGCAAGAAATTAGTTGCTTGTTTCATGTATTGCCTTCTTTTGTTCCTGTTGATGAAAAGGAAGCAGTTAGTGTTTGTTAGCATGAGGTTGATATGGATGTGACTGCCCTGAATGATAACCAATCTGAGATAGATGTTGGTGCAGCCATGGAATTTCAGTTTGAAAATTTTGCCCTAGAAGAGTGTCAAGATGGTGATCATGTGAAAGCATATGGGAGCCTATTGCTTTGGTGCAAGGTATGTTGTCTTCCCCATGCAGATTGTGCTTCATCCAGGCCACAAGAAAATGATAAAAGAATACATGAGGAAGAAATGTGTTATCAGTTTATTTGCAGCAGTATGTATGACACAGCTAGTTGCCAGAATGAGCTCCAAACAGTGAGACAATTTGAAGAGCTTGAGTCTTCACATGAGGTGTCCTAGGATCTTAACATGTGTGCTGATGGATTGAATGTTGAATTGAATCATGATCATGATTCAAATATTGCTGATTGTTGCAGCACGAGTGGAAATGATGTATGTTGGTCGTCTATTGTCCAAGAATTTGTTGATGACATGTGTGATTATGAAACTTTCCTTTTTGAAGGTAAAGTTTCTATTGTTGTGGATGATGGTCGTGTGCCTGAATTTGAATCGTTTATATGGGGCCAGCATACAAATCAAAATGATGTAGAGCAGAAACATGAGTGCTAGATTGAAGATCGGCATGTTGCAATTCAATCGGAAGGTATGCCAGAATTAGAAATTTTTCAGTTTGATTTGCATGAAACAGTGTTTTCTTTTGTGGGCCAGCAATGTAGTCCGGCATATTTTCATTTACCTTGTCAATTGGAGATATTTTCTTTTGTCTTGATTCACATGTGGAGGTCAGCAAGCTCGAAAATGTTGCATTTGATGATGGATGGTTGTCCTCATCCACATTGTCATGTCCCGATATTAAGACATTGTTTAAATTAAAGATTTAAACATCATATACGATTGCATTATTGAAATTTGATCAATTTAAATGATAATTATGTATATATAAAATAAATAATATTGTTATACATAAAGATCATTGATTTAAATATTATTATAATCATAATAATAATATAATATAATATATTATTAAATATAATATATATATTATATATTATATAAATATAAATAAATATTATAAATAACAAATATAAATATTAATAATATAAATGTAAATATTATATATTATTATAATTATGATTATAATATATATATATATAAAAATATTAGTAATCTAAATGTACATATTAATATTAAATATTATTATAGTTGTAATCATTACCATACAATATATTAATAAATATATTTATATAATAAATATAAATTATAATTTATAATATTAATATAAGACAAAGGATGCTATGGAATAAGAGATACGATTACATGAAGTTCAATTTGTTAAGGCATTGATTAATAATAATATATAGTAAAGCACCACTAATATGGTGAAGACATGCGATCAACATAGACATCCAATAATTTTATGAATAAGACAAAATAAGAGCGAAAGATTATATGGAGCAGCCATTTAATATAAAGGCACCGATTCTTATTATGTGTAAAGCTGCAAACAAATATAATATAAAGAGCAGCGAGGAAGAGATCGCACTTAAGCTGTTAACTAAACAGCGAACTACCTAAAGGAAATCCTCAAACTAGTGACGCTAGCAATTAGAACGAAATTAATATTATTTAAGAATAGTCACACACACGGGTATGATAAAGGATCGTGTCTCATGATAAGGCAGGTATATAATAGACATCAAGCAAGCAAGCATTGGAATAGGAATCAGCAATCTAACAGTAAGGAATATTATCTGTTTAGTATGGGAAGAAGATATCTGAGTAAATTATATATATTTCTGATATATTATATAACAGCAAGCATGAATAAGATAGAGTTCTGAGTTTGGAAGAAGGAATACAATAAGAAGAAATACACTTCAAAATATACATGGAATGGTCTAAGAAACAAGAAAAGGAAATAGATCACAGAGAGCAGTCAAGTTATATAAGCAGATTGGAGAAGGAGATAAACTGTGTAGATAAGGGAATAGAATATGGAGGAGAATAAGACGAAGCAAGAAATATACCAGCAGTGATATATATATATATATATATATATATATATATATATATATATATATATATATATATATATATATATATATGCAGCCATTCTATCATGCTATCAATTCTATTTAATCTATTATTCCATCTTTCCATCGTTCAATTATTCTCTCATTCAATTCCTCTATCATCATATCAGTCTATTCTATCAATCCATCGTTCTATTATTCATCCTATTCTATCCTTCTATTATTCTATCATTCTGTCATTCGATTATTCTATCATTTTATCATACAATTATTCTATCCTTCTATTATTCTATCATTCTGTCATTCGATTATTCTATCATTTTATCATACAATTATTCTATCCTTCTATCGTTCTATAATTCTATTATTGAATCAATCAAATTAGCAAATATCTGAGCTATCAATTCAGCAATCTTCATCAAATGATACAACCTCATCAGCGAACATCAAGCATCTATTCTCGCATATATCATATTAGAGGTATGATGTATGTCATATATTAAGTAATGGAAAGATTATCATTAGATATGTATATATATTATGAAATCTACTATCAACACATTTAGTGATTGTATAAGAACAAGGACATCATATAACAACATTCTAATTGGAGACATAAATGTCTCTATTCATACATTATAATGATAAATGGTATAATAAGAATTATGATTAAATCCTTTCATAGTATATGGGGATATAAACATAAAGGTCATATTTTCGATAACCTCTATTACTCAAAAGGGATAATAGGTATTATGGGGAGGGGCAGAGTAATTCCATCGGTATATAGGCCCCAAAGCTGGGTCTATGATGGTTTCCATGCCCCCTATATCCCAGTCCCTAGATGAATAACAAGAGGGGAAGATATAGATCTTGAGTATGTTTAATATCCACCCTAATAGTACAAGGGAATATTAGAATATAAGATCATATTTCTAATAACTTCTATTACTTCATCCTTAAAGGAATGATAGGTATTATAGGGAGGGGCAGAGTAATTCCATCCGTATATAGGCCCCAAGGCTGGGACATAGTTTCCCCAAGGCTGGGTCTATGATGGTTTCCACACACCCTATAGCCTATGTCCTTTGATGAAGAATAAGGAAAATATGAATCTTGAATTATATTTAATATTCACCTTAATATACTTATAGAATATAGTACAGAATAGTCATCAATAGTGAATGACAAGCATGAGATGAATGATCATTTAACAAGGAAATAGTATATTTATATTATCATTGATCTTATTTGATCTTATCATTGAAATTTATTGATCTATAATGTTTCTAATGTCTCCTTGAGAATCACTTTGAATGCTTAAGTGTTTCCACTAGAAAGGGGACATTACACACATCTTTTGATGCTGACTTGATTTGTATTTCCTCACACTCTACTAAGAAGAGCAAATGTGATATGGAATGGAATAGGCCAAGTACCTATTATTTCTGGTTGCCACACAGCAATGTTGTTTGTGGTGAAATTAGCCTTCACTCCATTGGTATCGATTACATTTTGATGCATGCAAATAAAACATATCTTTTGTTATAGCTGGGTGATAAAAATTGCTTCAGTTTGAGGAAGATCAGCTCTTTCATCCAACTTATCTTCAACAGAGGAAAGTAGTTTCATCTATCTTGTGTAGGTTTGACATGCACTATGTTAAAATTTTGACTCGCAGCCAATACTTTCAATGTTTCTTCTTTCATGCCAATGGTTGTGTTGTCTTGTTGTATATACCTCTGTTGTTGTGTGTTGATGTGTAAATATGTCTCTGTATTTTGTTCCCCCCCCCCCCTTTTGTTGTTTTTTGCCTTTGGGTCTGCCCGGAGATAGCTGATTCTCGTTGTGCCTGCAAGAGGCACACGTCCCCAACCAGAGCCGTTGTTGGGACTCCATTTTCCAGTCCTCAAATTTGCAAAAATCCTTGTTTCTATCCTCAATGTTTGCCTAATTTTGAAATGCCTAGTTTTGAGAATTTCTAAGTGTGTGAAAGTCCCTAAAATCCCTAAAATTCGTAAGTGTGAAAACCCCCTTGGATGTCGATGAAATCCCTAAGTGTTTGAAATGTTCAAATGGTCCCATGTGTTGCACCGTTGGTGGTTCAAAGGTTCAAAAAAGGCGTTGACAAAGCAAAAGGGACGTAGTTCAAATCCTGCCCGATTCGCCTAAGGACAAAGGCATGAAGGAGCAAAGAAAAGGGCTTCAGCAGTTCCTAAGTTCGTAGAACCACCAATTCGCCAAAATGGGTTCGCGATGAACCAAATGTGTCGACGAAGAGAAGGCAATAAAAAAGCAAAAGAAGTGGCGCAATGTGCGATCAGTTCAAAAGTTCATGATAGGCAAAAATCGCCAAAAGGAAGCAAGGAAAGAATAAAGAGAAAACAAATAACAATTAAAAAGGTGTGAATAGTTCAAAGACAGCCCAAATCACCAAAATCGTGGAGAATAAGATAGAAGAAAGTCTAAGATGAAAGGAACAAAGTAATGTTTCAAAATATTCAAAACGTGTTTTTTAGAAAGCACTGCTTCACGTTTGAAGTCTGCGACTGTTCCCAAGAGCCATGAACGCCCAAATCGACTTATTTGAAGACTTCAATGTGTGGTACAGGTTGGTCGATGAATTGATTTCAGCAGGTGGGCGTTTAGGGTTTTCGTCATGTCCCTATACTAATTGAATCAATTATGCTTGATTCATAAATCGATATAGAAATTAAGTATTACATGCTAAAGCGGTAGTATAAATAATGTATTATTAAATATAAATAACAATTATAGTTATTAATATAAATATAAATATTAATAATTAAATATCCTTATAATTATAAATATATATCAATAAATATAAATATAATATTATTAATTTAGTTATTATTTAAGTCATAATAATAACTTATTAAATATAATAAATAATATATATTATATCAATATAAATATATCTATAAGTATAATTATTATTAATTTAGATATAAAGTAAATACTAAATGAAATATTATATAATAATATAAATATCTTATATAATAATATTAAGATATTATTATATAATTTAATAAAGGCATAAGGGAGATTCGCTGACCATTCAAAGTCAGCAACTAAAGCTATTATAAGTGCAGCGATCATCTAATTCATAAAAGGTGCAAAGAGTATAGAGGTGCAAATCAAATAACAGGTGCGATTTTTCCTATGAAGGGCTATGCCACTTTTCAACAAGACAGCCTTAGGATATTTAAAAGAGAACTCATTCCACTTTCAAAAGGGCCATCGGGAGAGGAACAAGTCTTCTAGTAGAAGGAAGAGACAATAAAATATATATATTATCAGAAGATGCAACGTTATAATTAAAGGCATGCGATTCATAGTTTTGGGATGGGATGTGAATTATTAACAAAAGCAAAAATGATAATTTGTTAAAGGCAGCGTGTGAAAATTAAGAGGTACATGGAAAATGGTGTATCTCTTCAATAAGGTATGAAGGATATAAAGAATAAGATGTGAGGATTCATAGAATATATGGGGGATAGAGGAACAATAGAAGAATAATAAGAAGAAAAGAAGAAAACATACGAATGAATATAGAAAAAGAAGAAAGAGTAATATATTCCTGAATATAAAACTATATATGTAAGAGGATGTATGGATAGAGACATATGCAAGATACATATAAGGAAGATCATCTAATTTTAAAGGGGGAATATGACGGAACACATTTTCTAAATATATATATAACATTTGATTTGA
This sequence comes from Cunninghamia lanceolata, assembly GCA_027924645.1. Classification (NCBI taxonomy): domain Eukaryota; kingdom Viridiplantae; phylum Streptophyta; class Pinopsida; order Cupressales; family Cupressaceae; genus Cunninghamia; species Cunninghamia lanceolata. The sequence continues at coordinate 4,570,209 of BSBN01000424.1, read as the reverse complement.
ATACATAGAGGCAAGAGAAATATATTTGATCTAGAAAGGAATAAGAGAGAACGCTGAATTGGAAGAAGATATTTCTGAATTGAATTATACATATCTCTGATATATGCATAACAGCAACAAGAGAAGAAATAAATGCAGATCAGCAGTGACAACAGCAATATATAAATAGAACAGCCCAACGAATCATCCATTCAAAGTTAAAATTGTGTGCAAGGTTGAGAAATTTTGAACTTCCCAAAAAGGGGACATTACAAGTGGTATCAGAGCTATCGTCTTGCCATCTTGTGAATGATAATTGACTTATATGCATTTGAGTGGATACTCTATGACTTGTATTTGTATTCGAGTGTATACTCTATGACTTTGAGCTACTTGCCTACTTGCTTGTCTACTTGAGCTACTTGCCTACTTGCTTGAGCTACTTGCTTGTCTACTTGCTTGAGCTACTTGCTTGTCTACTTGCTTGAGCTACTTGCTTGTCTACTTGAGCTACTTGCCTACTTGCTTGAGCTACTTGATTGTCTACTTGAACTACTTGTCTACTTGCTTGAGCTACTTGCTTGTCTACTTGCTTGAGCTACTTGCTTGTCTACTTGAGCTACTTGCCTACTTGCTTGAGCTACTTGATTGTCTACTTGAACTACTTGTCTACTTGCTTGAGCTACTTGCTTGTCTATTTGAGCTACTTGCCTACTTGCTTGAGCTACTTGCTTGTCTACTTGAGCTACTTGCCTACTTGCTTGAGCTACTTGCTTGTCTACTTGAGCTACTTGCCTACTTGCTTGAGCTAGTTGCTTGCGTTCTTAAGCTACTTGGCTGTCTACTTCAATTTTATTATGTAAATGGAAATTGGTGTAATCACTTCTATATTCAACATCTTGTGAAAGAATTTAATGCAAGCTTTCTCGAGGAGGAAAATTTTGAACCTGATGAGAAGAAAAGGAAACAAAGTAAAGAAGAATATTCATGATGGCTCGAGTACAAGCAAACCATGTTTGAGACATGATAGGTAGGAAGAATGCCCTCCATCATGCTCTCATCAAATTATATTAAAGAGATGATAGGTAGGAAGAATGTCCTCCATCATACCCTCATTAAGACATGATAAGTAGGAAGAATGCCCTCCATCATGCTCTTATTAAATTATATTAAAGGGATGATAGGTAGGAAGAATGCCCTCCATCATACCCTCATTAAGACATGATAGGTAGGAAGAATGTCCTCCATCATGCTCTTATTTATTTATGTTAAGGGGATGATAGGTAGGAAGAATGCCCTCCATCATACCTCATCAAGACATGATAGGTACGAAGAATGCCCTCCATCATGCTCTTATTTAATTATGTTAAGGGGATGATAGGTAGGAAGAATGCCCTCCATCATACCTCATCAAGACATGATAGGTAGGAAGAATGACCTCCATCATGCTCTTGTCAAATTATGTTAAAGGGATGATAGGTAGGAAGAATGCCCTCCATCATACCCTCATTAAGACATGATAGGTAGGAAGAATGCCCTCCATCACGCTCTTGTCAAGATGTGATAGGTAGGAAGTGTGCCCTCCATCACATTCTTGAACGTTGAAGGTGGACATAAGAGGTGATAGGTAGTGTTGTGACCAAATCACACATCACCCCACCGGACTGGGGACCCCCTCTTTTTTTGAGCTCGGATGCTTTGCATTGATTTATTCGGTCTCATTTCCAGGTTGTTAGGGTCTTGAATATTAATGATGCGGAGGATAAGATTGTCAGAGAAAACTCGTCATGAGTAAAAGATGTACTAAATCATCAGAAAGGAACCTTGGAGTCATCTTGTTTGATCGCTTTGTTCAGCATTCGAGAGGCTTTGCTCAAGAGGGAGTCAGATACTTTGTATTTCACTCTAATTGTTGACTTGTCAAAAAACAATCATCAACATATTTGGCGCTAGAAGGAGGGCCGTTTAACAAGTTGTTTCAGATAAGGAAGAACATCCTGGAGCGAATTGGTTCTTTCTCGCCAGAAAGGCACCAAAGGATTCTAAGGTCTGCGCCAGGAGCATCCAAGGAGTTTTCCGAGTTGGGGTTCCCTTCAAAGTCGAAAAAAGGAAGGAGACTTCATCAGGCCAAGGATCTCCAAGTGGAGGTGATATTTCAAATTTGTTTCAGACTCCACCTCCGAAGAATCAAAATCGGGGAGTTGTTCGACCCAGCAATATCCAAGTAACCACTATAGGTACTCCACTTCAGCAAGGAGCTACTCAAGCAGGTCCAGGACAACCCAACGTTCCAATGGCAGCACAAGCTTGGCCCCTGGGAAATGTCTCACCCCTTGGGACTTTTACAGACTACCATGAAATGCCCAAGAACCCGGAACATTTCTGCTCAAAATTTCATGTCGACGATCCAAGCAGGACGGCTGAAGAGCATATTAAGATCTTTGAAGGCACTCTGGTAAATCGGAGGATCACGGATCAGGATGTAGCATGCCGACTATTTCCATACTCGCTCGAAGGAGATGCTACTTTTTGGTATGTCAACCTACCAGCTGGGTCTATTACTACCTGGGAACAGATGAAAACTGCTTTCTTGGAGAAGTTCAAGATTCCTATTACTCCTGCATAACTCTATAAGCAATTCATCGAAGTAAGAAGACAGGAACATGAGCCCATTGCCTCTTTCAATCACAGGTTTCATAAAGCATATTCTAGACTACAAGCTCCATATGATATCACTCCAGAAATGGCGAAGGAGATTTATTATGCTGCATTGGATCGCCTTACTTCTATGTTTGTGAAAAGAGCAACAGCCCCGCCCACCACTCTGACAGGAGCATATGTTGAAGCCGTTCAGGTGAACACAGACTTGGGCATGAACACTCATGGGCCACTTAATCACATGGGGCATGTAGCAATGCCAAATCAAATCCAGGGGATCAACCATGCATTGGCTCAACATACGCCTGTAATGAATCCAGTTCCCGTTCCCACTCCTGCCAATCAATTAGTCCTACATCCGGGGGTGCCTATTTCACAAGTTGCGCCCGAAAAGCCAGTATATCTGCAAGGATCGTCATCTTCTGCAAAGACCCAGGATGAGAAGGATGAAATGAAAGAGTTAATTGATCAGGTGAAGAAACTGTCTACTGAAGTTACACATTTGAGAAATCAGAATAATTATCTGCAAAGGAATTTCCAAGGCAATCAGGGAGGATATCAAGGGAACCAGGGCGGTAATCAAGGATACAACCCGAGTTATAATCAGGGGTACAATCAAGGCTTCAGAGGAAATAATCCAGGTTTTCAACGACAGAATAGAACCTGGAACACTGCACCGAACAATGGAACTGTACCTTCACCACTTGATAATTCACCAGCTTCTGACCCAAAACCAGCGGAGAAAGTCTTCTTAGCAGAAGCTGCATTGTCCACTTGGTGCAGGTTGCATAACACCAATCAGCATTCAGAACTTCAATGCCCCGAATTTAAGATAGCTGCTGATATCTTTCAGCAAGAGATGCATGGATCGCAAGTGCCAGAGAACCCTCCGGTCACCGGGTATGAAATTGTGCCCACGCAAAGGTACGATCAGGCCTTGATGATTGAAGATTTTACTTTTCTGCCCATGATGGAGTATGATATGACCGAATATAATGGAAAATTCCCGCCAGCCTCCGCAAATGGGCCGGTTGATGATACATATTATCCTCCTCCATTCGAGGGCAATTCCCAAACTCAAGACCCAGATGAAGTTCAGGCCTTTCAGCAATCTACCGGCAATGCACCACAAAGGGTTTATCAGCGGAATTACCGGGCACAAGATCCTATTACTACATCAACTCCCCCTAATAACTTGCATACTCCGCCAAATCCTAATGCAAGTAACAATCCAAGCTATCCAAGGGATGCGCCCGAATACAGACAGCGGAATCCAGCTCAGAACGTTGTCCCAGCACAAGAGGCTCAGCAGCAGAATGTTTCCTCAAGAATTGATCCAGCCAGAAAGGAAGTTCCTAAGGATGATTTAAAGAGGTTGAGTCAATGTGTCGTCGAGGAACTCAAGAAGATCAAGATCAACTTACCACTGACAGAATTGATTCGAGTACCTGAAATGAAGGAAGCCTTTTTGAGAAGTGTTGATACCATCGCAAAAGGTGGAAATCAAAACGTACAAATTCCCACAGGATCGTCAGGTCCATCCACTTCAGCTGCACCAAGAGCATATGTGGGTCAAAATGCGAATCAAACCCAAATGAGGCCGCCTCACCCACAAGGTCAGACGAATGCTATTTTCATTGCACAGGATTCATCCAATATGACAGACGGCAAGTCAGTTACAATAAAGGAAGAGCCTGCAGAAGATAATAATGCACCAAAGATTCAAAGCTCACAAGTCAATCCAGATCTAGCAGATGACCGATATAGTGCCCCTAAGAAGAAATCGGTAGTCTTTTACCAAGGAAGGGATGAACAGCCTCCGTTCTTGATATCAGTTAGAATGTTTGGTAAGCTGTTACATAATTGTCTAATGGATCCAGGAGCCTCAAGTAACGTGATGCCGTTGGGTATCTGTAAGAAACTCGGTCTCATCCCGAAGCACAAACAAGAAAGTTACTCAATTGGATAAGACCGAAGTCCCAGTTATTGGAGAATTACACAATATTCACATGCAATTGGCAGCTGATCCCCGGATTCAGCATTACATTGACATTTCAGTAGTAGATATACCTGAAGGGTACGGGATGCTTCTAAGCAGAGATTGGCTGAAGAAGCTCAATGGGTACGTCTCCACCTACTTCTCGCACATGTGGCTATCATGGAAAGGATTGCCGAATCAAATCAGGATAGATAGCACTCCGCATCTGAAATTGATGATTACTGAATATGGTGAAGACAACGAGATCCTTTTTATAGAGACAGACTTGGGCGTTTACAAGCCTAAGGTGGAGGAGATTTTAATGCTACATAGTTCAACAGAGGTCCTCGTAGAAAGTGATCATGGTACATCATCAGATGAAGAAGGGGAAGGCATGTTTGAAAACTTCCAAAACTTTGTGATGAAACATGTGAAGCAAGGCGTAGAATTGGGAAGTCATGCATCTGTCCATGATTTATTGTTACCCAATTGGTGTAGGATACACAATGCTTTCCATTCTGAGTTCTCCTGCGCTATGTGCGTAGTAGCCCTGGAACAAGTCAGGGAAAGGATTCTAGAGGCCATGGGCTTGGAAATTCCAAGTATGATGAAATTGAAAGAACCTGTTCAGAATACTGTCTTTACAGATGAAGCAAGCACCTCGGCATCAACAGCGGAATATACCCAAGTTGAACTTGCAAAAGCAAATCAAGATATTAATATGTCAAATCCAGAAGATAATCAAGTATGGACTTTGAGATTTGATGGATCAAAATCCAAACAAGGATCCGGAGCTGGCTTTGAATTGATTAGTCCACTGGGAGAAGCTTATCTATCAGCCTTAAGACTACAGTTTCCGTGCACAAATAATGTTACGGAATATGAAGCTTTAGTACACGGATTACTCCTGGCCATAAAGAAGAAAGTTAAGATTCTGCATGTGTTTGGCGATTCAGAAATAGTTGTCAGACAGGTCAGGAAGCAATATGTGTGCCATGGCAAGAGGCTAAAGAAATACAGAAACCGGGTATGGGATTTGATTGAGGACTTCGATGCATTTAACATCAAGTCAATTTACAGATCAACAAATCAAGTAGCTAATGCACTAGCACAAGCCGCAAGTTCTCTTGAGCCATTAGCTATGGAGGGGTTAAAGAAGTTCACAGTCGAACTGACATTAGTACCATCAGTACCGGATAATATCACAAACTTTCAAGTGTTTGATGATGACAAACACATACTGGACTTCTTAACTAATTCAAGAATTTTCACCACCCAGGTCATCGATGAGAGTGAAGTTGAAGCTGAGTTTGATCCAGATGGGATCATGAACCTAAAGGATAATACCATCCCAAAGGGTATGATTGAGTTAGAGAGACTCTTTGATTCAGACAAGTTGGGCACTCCTCCCCACCGTAACGAAGACGGAAATAAGTGTGAAGTAGTCAATCTGGGGACAGACGAAGAAGTAAGAAATGTCTTCATAGGAAAAGTGTGCACACCAGAAGAAAGAGAAAATATCCTCAATAGCATGAGAGAGTTTCATGATGTTATCGCTTGGGGATATGATGACTTGAAAACATATGACACATCCATCATCACACATACTATCCCTCTCAAGCCGGGAAGCAGACCATTCCGACAGAGGCAGAGGCCGGTTAATCCTTTACTGGAGCCACTTATCTATCAAGAAGTGAAGAAACTACTACAGGCAAGGATAATATTTCCAATAAGGCACTCGACGTGGGTCGCCAATCTGGTTCCTGTTAGAAAAAAGAATGGAGAAATAAGGTTGTGTGTTGATTTCAGGAATCTGAACAAGGCATCAGAGAAAGATAATTATCCTTTGCCTTCACTGGACGAAGTGCTTCAAATTGTAAACGGTTCGCAGATGATGTCGTTCCTGGATGGATATTCAGGATATAACCAGGTCATGGTTGAAGAAGAAGATCGGTTAAAGACCGCTTTCACTACCAAATGGGGTACATATGCATATAGAAGAATGCCCTTCGGCTTGATTAATGCAGGAGCCACTTTCCAGAGAGCTATGGATATTGCCTTCAAAGATATAGTCGGAAAATGCATTATCATCTATATGGATGACCTTACTGTATTCTCAAAAGTCAGAGCAGATCATGTGGAACATTTAAAGAGAGTGTTTGAATCTTGCAGAACATATGGAATTTCCTTAAATCCCAAAAAGTGCATCTTCGGGGTGACAGAAGGAAAGCTCCTGGGTCATGTAATATCAGAACACGGCATCTCTATCGATCCAGATCGTGTAGAGGCCATTAAAAGAATCAGCATGCCTGCCAGTAAAAAGGAATTGAAGTCTTTCTTCGGCAAGATTAACTTCGTCAGGAAGTTTATTACGGGATTCGCAGAAATTGTTAAGCTATTGAATGATATGTTGAAGGAGGATGCGAAAGTTGAATGGACTCCTCAAGCAAAGAGAGCATTCGAAGAAATCAAACAAGCAATTGCTAGGGCTCCTGTTCTCATCAGTCCAAACTATTTGAAGCCATTTTATTTGTATTCTTTTGCGTCAGATCACACCTGTGCAGGGATTTTAACCCAGAGGACAGATGATAAAGATGAACACCCTGTCGCGTTTATGAGTGCCCCTTTTAAGGACGCTGAGCTGAGATACCCTGCAGTGGAGAAACAGGCGTATGCTCTAGTCAAGGCTATCAAGAAATTTCGACACTATATCCTGCGGAGCAAAGTGTATGCTATAGTTCCAGATGCCGCAGTTAAGACACTACTAATGCAAAATGAACTAGGTGAAAGAAGAGGCAAGTGGGTCGCCACTATCCAAGAATACGACATCGAAATTCAACCAATGAAGTTGGTTAGAGGACAATCACTGACCCAGACTATAGCAGTCAAAGGCCCTGGATTGGTGCAGCAGGCTTATGTACTTGAAGCAGTATCACCAGATGAGTGTTACGATGATATTGTCTATTACCTGCTATCTCAGAAATGTCCGGATCATATGAGCCCAACACAGAGAAGAGCATTGAGATACAGAAGTAAACGCTTCATGTTGCAAGGATCAGTTTTATTTAGACAGAATCATGAAGGGATTTACCTGAGGTGTGTTGGTAGAAGCGAAGCCAAAAGTATTATGGAACAGTTTCATGACAAGTTCGGAATTTGCCATGGTGGTGAGCTGGCAACGGCAAATCAGATATTAAGGGCAGGCTATTATTGGCCAAAACTGTTTCAAGATGCTCATCAGCACATCAAAACTTGCCACATTTGTCAGGTAGCAGCTTCGAGAGAACAAAACCCAACCATGCCTTTACAGCCGGTTGTTGAATTCAGGCCTTTTGCCAAGTGGGGATTAGATTTTATTGGTATGATAAATCCACCTTCTTCTGCACAGCATAGATATATCCTGACTGCAACAGACTACTGCACTAGATGGACAGAAGCCCATGCTTTGAAGTTCTGCACCTCCGACGTAGCGATCAAATTTCTGGAAGAGAACATAATTACCAGATTTGGCTGTCCCAGCGCCCTTGTATGCGACAATGGCCCTGCGTTTTCATCACTCAGATTTTCTAATTGGGCCTTCGAATATGGAATAACCCTGAAATTTTCATCAAACTATTACCCACAGGGTAATGGCCTAGCTGAATCCACAAATAAGAACCTTTTGAACGCAATCAAGAGGCTGCTGGATAAGAATCCGAGAGACTGGCATACACAGCTGAAGTTTGCACTTTGGGCAGACAGAACCCGAGTCAAGTCTTCCCTGGGCACTTCTCCATATCACCTAGTTTACGAGCAGGATCCCATCTTCCCGATACAATTGAGGATTCCAACCTTGCAGTTCATGCAAGAATATTTAGACGAAGATGAACGAGTACAAACAAGATTATCACAGCTACTGCATCTGGAAGAGAAGCGAGACATTGCCTTGGATAAGTTTATGAAGCATCAAGGGGTGGTCAAGCGTTGGTTTGATCGTCAGGCGAGAGTGAAAGCCTTCAGAATTTCTGACCTGGTTTTGTATTGGGACAAGGCACATGAACGGCGAGGTGATCATGACAAGTTTGATTATCTCTGGAAAGGTCCGTACCAGATTGCTGAGATTCTCGGCGAGAACGCTTTCAAGTTGAAGACTTTGACTGGGGAAGACGTTCCACTGCCTGTCAATGGGCAGTTCCTGAAGCACTATTTCCAGCCATGAGATCCCTGAGGGGCTGGTTTGTACATAGTTAGATAGGATTTTCTTTCTGTGGTTTGGTTTTCTTAGGTTAGATTCGTTTGTCTTGATGTCATTTGACTCGAGGATTTCCTTGCTTTAGTAGTTTAGTTGTTTTGTTTTTTGCTTTTGGTTTAGAGTAGTTGTTTTGGGGGTTCTTAGTTTTTAATAAGGTGATGCATATCTCAAAAACATTTGCTATACTTTCACTAGAGTATGTTAGCTCATTTCCTAAACATTTATTCATGAAATTCTTAGGATTGAATGGATCATAATTTCCAATTTGTTAACAACGCAAGTTCTGAACTCGACTGGGACACTAATCATCTATTGTGTCTTGACACTGCTATCTTCTGGTCATAATGTTCTAAAAATGCCAAATCTAATTCTATGAGTTCCTATTTGTTCCTTTGAGAAACTTGAGTCATGATTGAGGGATTTCTCATGGGTTCCATCGCTAGTGTTAGATAGTGTGGCTGCTTGTTCTCGGGAGAGGAGTCAATTGTTCGGTATTGACTGAAGTATTTTGAGGTTATACTTTACACATCTTAATGATCCCGAAGTTTCTAGGAAAGTCTTTGTGGGCCTGAATCAAGTGAAATCTCAAGTTGATTCATGATTTCCGCTTCCGTTCCCTCATAAGCATCTCCGTATATTTCCATCCATCATTTCGCTCTCCATCCATTTCACTTGAAGGCAATAAAGTTTCCATCCAATAATGACTTCAAGTCTGATATCTGAATCATCTATATGGTCCTGTTGTACGTTGTATACTCCAGAAAGATTTGGAGTACTTCCATGTCAATATCCTTTCCAAATGACCTTAGCCACTGCATACAAGACAAGGTCAAGATGTTGGTGTTCCCATCTGCCCCGTCTGAAATCTATTATCTCCATTATCCACCCATTATATGTGTTCACTGCGTCTTAGTTACTATGCAAAGTCTCAAAGCAGGTAACTATCTATATTTTTCATCATCCATTTCACCTCCGCTTATCCAAATTCCCTCACCATATCCTTTATCCCTTTCACCCATTTCATTATCATGGTCAGCGAATGTAAGTGTTGTCTGAACTAGAAGCTTGCAATCCTTCCATCCCCCATATGTTCGCAAAATAAAATTTGGATGCCCATATCCATGAAAAAGCAAAGAAATTCCTGAAAATCTTAAAATCTCTATGCCTTAGCATAAGTGCCAAAAAATCAAAGCAGGCTCAGAAGATCATTTCATTCCTCTAAGAAGAGCCAAGTGAAAATTTGAGTACTTAAGTTCAAAAGCTAAATCCAGAAGGGCTTCTGCATCCAGTAAATCCATTTTCATCCATTCCATTTCATTTCCATTCCATCTAAAATATCCAATTACTTCATCTCACGAACTAAAATCAAAACAAGAAAATTCTAAGTTCTTGTGGGACATGAAGTTACCATTTCACCCATTCACTAATCATCGTTCCCGTTCCCTTACTCACCTCCCTTCCACTTGCAAGCTTCGAAGTTTAGGTCGATACAAACAAACGTTGATTATGGTTTCCTTCCGTTCGTTCCACTTATACCATCCGTTTCCATTTCACATCATTTGACATATATCCCGCCATTCATCTGGTTTATGTGTTGGATACATTTTCTCTCCATCTATCTGTTGCAGCATAATCTGCATCATAATCTTTTGCTCCCGTTTCCGTTTCATTCACCGTATTGTTTTGTCGTTTCTTACCAACATCAATATGTATAACAACTTGACATTGGACCGTCAAGTTATCTGCAGAATCAGACTCTGGAGTTCCTCCTGTTCGTTACCATGGTGAAAACCTGGCAAACAGGCGCCATGTGTAATGGTTATCCAATAAAAAAAAAAGAGAGAAAAAGAAAAAGAAAAAAAAAAATGAAAAATAGTAAAGAGAAAAATTTCGTCCACTGGTGAAAACCACCTCTGGTGGCGCCTTGGATAAGTATCTTGGCGAAACCTGGCAACCAGGCGTCATGATAGAGACACTCTGTCTCATTGCATTCACCTCCATTTCATGTCATTCCATTTCCTGATCATCTACATGTCACCCTCATCTCGCCATCACCTATTCGTCCTTCCATCCGCTTTCATGAATTACCTAGCTTGCGACAGGTTAACTTAGATGATCTTGGTTTCTGAGGGATGGGAATTAACACAAGTGCTTGCACTTTAAACCTCTCATATGGATAGTCGCGCTGGCAATTCGTTCGGATCCTTTGATTGGGTAGTTGTGTCTGTTTGATCTAGTGTGTGCGGTACATGGAAATGTTGAAACTTGATATTTGTTTATCTTTGGAACATTTACGAAACTGTTTTAAACGAAATCAATCTTTAATCACACATCACGATGATGTAGTGTCTTGATCCAATTTATGATTCCTTTCCCTTTTAAGTTCGTTTTGGCTAGTTGACGGTCGAGGATGATGGTTTATTCTTGGGATAGGAATTGAATTCTTGTTTTAGAAATGTTCAAGAACATTCCTCTCGTGGAGTCGCCAGATGTTGTGACCAAATCACACATCACCCCACCGGACTGGGGACCCCCTCTTTTTTTGAGCTCGGATCCTTTGCATTGATTTATGCGGTCTCATTTCCAGGTTGTTAGGGTCTTGAATATTAATGATGCGGAGGATAAGATTGTCAGAGAAAACTCGTCATGAGTAAAAGATGTACTAAATCATCAGAAAGGAACCTTGGAGTCATCTTGTTTGATCACTTCGTTCAGCATTCGAGAGGATTTGCTCAAGAGGGAGTCAGATACTTTGTATTTCACTCTAATTGTTGACTTGTCAAAAAACAATCATCAACAGGTAGGAAGTGTGCCCTCCATCACATTCTTGAACGTTGAAGGTGGATATAAGAGGTGATAGGTAGGAAGTGTGCCCTCCATCACGCTCTAGCTTGCAAGCATCGAAGGATCCACTTGAGATATGGATAACTATATGTTGAAATTAAATATTATTTATGTTCTATCATTAGTTATGTTATGATGTATTGATTTCATTACTAATTTATTGATCTTTAATATTGCTAATGTCCCTTTCAAGAGTTATTCCTGTGTGCAGGTGAAGAAATCAATATATCCTACAAGGGACATTAGGGAAGTGGAGAAAATAAAAGTTAATTTCATTAATCACAAGACCCATGAACCAAATTCATTTCTTCCAAGAATCTCTTTTGAATTCTTCTCTTGATTTAAGTAACATAAAACCAATACTTATATTATGGGCCCATAACCCACAAATTCCCAGGATCATTCTTCATAATCATCTATAACACTTATATTTCATCAATCACATCACTATTCAAACAAGAGCTTACCAAATCTTCTTTAATCATAAATTTTCTGTCCATGACTTCATATAATTAATTACGCCTCAAGAACATAACTCTTTGCAATTTTGAGATCAATAACACATCACAAGGTAAAACTACAAGATGACAAGTACAAGACCGAATCTCATAATCAAAGAATCTCAATACTCTCAAATCATCCCATCATTGTTATTCAAAACATCAAACATATACTCTTTTGATCACAAATTCTTTTTCATAGAATCACAATCATTTTTTCTCTCCACTCAAACATATTCATTCGGAATCAAAACCATGACTTCATCTCAATCACATCGGAGGATAGACGCTAAGAAGTGCAAAGTAATGGAAGAATTCGTTGTGATTGCTTGAGGACAAGCAATCTCGAGAGGGGAGGCCTGTCATGTCCCTATACTAATTGAATCAATTATGCTTGATTCATAAATCGATATAGAAATTAAGTATTACATGCTAAAGTGGTAGTATAAATAATATATTATTAAATATAAATAACAATTATAGTTATTAATATAAATATAAATATTAATAATTAAATATCCTTATAATTATAAATATATATCAATAAATATAAATATAAATATTACTAATTTAGTTATTATTATAGTCATAATAATAACTTATTAAATATAATATATAATATATATTACATAAATATAAATATAAGTATAATTATTATTAATTTAGATATAAAGTAAATACTAAATGAAATATTATATAATAATATAAATATCTTATATAATATATTTAAGATATTATTATATAATTTAATAAAGGCATAAGGGAGATTCGCTGACCATTCAAAGTCAGCAACTAAAGCTATTATAAGTGCAGCGATCATCTAATTCATAAAAAGTGCAAAGAGTATAGAGGTGCGAATCAAATAAAAGGTGCGATTTTTCCTATGAAGGGCTACGTCACTTTTCAACAAGACAGCCTAAGGATATTTAAAAGAGAACTCGTTCCACTTTCAAAAGGGGCATCGGGAGAGGAACAAGTCTTCTAGTAAAAGGAAGAGACAATAAAATATATATATTATCAGAAGATGCAATGTTATAATTAAAGGCATGTGATTCATAGTTTTGGGATGGGATGTGAATTATTAACAAAAGCAAAAATGATTATTTGTTAAGGCAGCGTGTGGATATTAAGAGGTACATGGAAAATGGTGCATCTCTTCAATAAGGTATTAAGGATATAAAGAATAAGATGTAGGGATTCATAGAATATATGGGGGATAGAGGAACAATAGAAGAATAATAAGAAGAAAAAAAGAAAACATATGAATGAATATAGAAAAAGAAGAAAGAGTAATATATTCCTAAATATAAAACTATATATGTAAGAGGATATATGGATAGAGACATATGCAAGATACAGATAAGGAAGAAGATCTAATTTTAAAGGGGGAATATGACGGAACACATTTTCTAAATATATATACAACATTTGATTTGAATACATAGAGGCAAGAGAAATATATTAGATCTAGAAAGGAATAAGAGAGACAATGCTGAATTGGAAGAAGATATTTCTGAATTGAATTATACATATCTCTGATATATGCATAACAGCAGCAAGAGAAGAAATACATGCAGATCAGCAGTGACAACAGCAATATATAAATAGAACAGCCCAACGAATCATCGATTCAAAGTTAAAATTGTGTGCAAGGTTAAGAAATTTTGAACTTCCCAAAAAGGGGACATTACAATTTTCCCGCTCATATTCATGAAGACTAAAATGCTATATATGCAATGTTTTAAAAGAAGAATGCGTTGGTCTCTGAACCAATTCTGTTGATCCTCTATTATATGCATTTCCTTCTTTTCTGCTGCTCTCAACCCAGTTGCCAAATGGAGTAGACACCGGCCAAGTTTGGTGAAGGGCCAGCACTCTTTTAATCTAATCCTTTGTTTTGGGTAGCTGTAGGATTAGATTTAGGTTTTACATGTTCATGATTCAATAGAACAACCAGGGATAAATCTGAAGCGATATCAAACAGTTTAAATCTTGTGTGAATCATGTACATGTGTGCCTGCACTATGTATTTTGTGTATGTAAATTTTAAGTGGATTCATCTTAAAGAATGTGATATCATCTTTGGGCGCATATGCATAGTGCAATAATCTGTTTGAATAGAGGCTTTATGCAGCGAGTCGTTTTGGCCTAGTGACATTCATAGGGGGTCAAGTGTGCATTGGGTATGGTTGTGGTTATGTATTGGTTTTCCATTTGGTGCCTCTAGGAATATCCCTCTTCGGTCTAGTGAAGCCCGAAGTGCAAGAGAGGATACCCACTCTTGTTCGTTGGCCTTCAACCCTCCATGGTTTGTTGATTGGCAAGTTTTACTTTCTTGATGACAACCCTGGCCTTGAAAGTGAATCTTTGTCCTAGGAAGTGGAGCAACGGTTTTGGGACCCAACAGAAGGTAAGCATGTGAGTCCTCATATGACTGATAATTATTAATGGTTGTTGAACTTACAACTATCCATTAATAATTATCGATCATCCAAGGACCCTTAACATACTTACACGCCATGAGAGAATATCCTAGTTAAGGCTTATCCATTGCAAAATAATCATAAATTATATTGATTAGAGGCCCAACTGCTTATGTGAATGCCATCTCACACACACACACACACACACACACACACACACACACCTCTACATGCACGCGCACACACCCACACACACGCATGCATGCACACACGTGTGCATACGCACACAAACCCACATGCACGTGCACACACTTGCATGCATGCACGCACACACTCATGCACACACACACAAAGTGAAGTATGTTAGAGTCCTTGTATGATCAATAATATTACTAGGAGTCGAGCTTAGAACTATCCATAATGCAAGGAGGCATTCTTAATCCACTTATAACCTCATTTTAGGACACTCACATCCTAACTATTTTGGGCATTGTAATAGTCACAATATAGTTATTTAGTTAATATTACATTGTGTGGATTTATCCCACATTGGTTGTACCTCGTAGGTCCTTGTTTGTGAGGACTTTAAATTGATGTTGTAACAAATCAAAGATTATCTTGGAATCATATTTTACAATAGAGCTTAGCTTTCAAGGAGGTTGGCCCCTTGAAGAGGCCTACAATACTTGTTTTCTATTTATTAATATAAGTATATTTGCAACTATTTTCTAAAAATTGTATTCTTTTTCGCATGTTATTCTTTTGTTGCAATTGTTTTGTTGTGATCCTCTTGTCAAGCTAATTGTTTTGATATACAACTTGTCATGTCCCCTTTTCAATTATAAGTAATTGGAAGTCCACTAGCCTATTATTTTATTTCCCGTAGGCTAAAGGGGTTAAGTGAGTGAAGTAATTTAATAATATAACTTAAGTTGTCCTAACAACTTTATGTTATATTTATAAAAAGGGCGACTTATGTTTTATTATTAAAAGAATGTCCAATGTTAAAAAGTGTTTCTAGAAAAGAGGGCCAATGTAATGTTATATTAAAAAGGTATTTTTCTAGACACTTCTAGAATAAGGCGGGAAAAGGAATTAAAAAATTAAAAAGATGATTATAAAAGGAGTTAGGCTCAGGAGGAATCATCTACTTTATGAAATCAAAACCCCCTTTCTCTGAGATCGAATGTTTGTTCATCTTCTTGCCTGAGGACAAAAACCCTCTAGGTATTTTGGGATTTTGAGAACAAAACCCCTCTGGTCCTTCATGGTGGTTTCATTCAAAGATCACAGATGTACTAAGAGTTGCAAAGTATTTCCAATTTCAGTTGGTTTCGATGTGTGTTGAAGATTTCCAGATTTTGGGGTTTGTGCTAAAGTTCCAATTTCGGTGTGTGAAGTTTCCAATTTGATATTATATAATCTTATATCATTTGTTGGTACTAGTTTCCAATCTGGTTGTACTTCTGCTCCAAGGGTTGGCCATACAATTTTAGCAGTCATACTAACTCCCAGCAGGATCGTACACCTTTAGTAGGGTTGT
The DNA here is from genome assembly GCA_027924645.1 of Cunninghamia lanceolata. Lineage (NCBI taxonomy): Eukaryota > Viridiplantae > Streptophyta > Pinopsida > Cupressales > Cupressaceae > Cunninghamia > Cunninghamia lanceolata. Next base: position 4,554,053 of record BSBN01000424.1, on the reverse strand, counting down.
TGCGCCTTATATAGCCTGTCATCCTCTTCCTGCTGTTGTGATTCCAACTTTTTGCAAGCGTTTCAATGTAATGTCCCCTTTCTAGTTATAGTGTTAGTCTATCATTGGGTTCCCGTAGACTGATAGTTTGGTTAGGGAACAATGGTTGGATTGACCTTGGATGGGCTATTCAGTGGTGTAGATGTGGGTTTGATCCAGTTCGCAGTTGTCAGTGGCAGTTTGGGTGCGTTGTGGCGTACTTACTATTTTTAGTAAGTTCGGGTTCGGTGTCGGATAAGGATTTTCAGAGTGGGGTTGCATTTGTCTCGTCGAGACCTTTTTGGCGAGCTATAGATCATTGTATTCCAACATCATCTGGGTATTTATTTTAAAGTCCGAAAGTTATATTATTTATTTAATGGGACTTTATAAATATTTAGCAGTGACTTAGAAAAAAGAAATATTTAAAATTCACTTATGTAATGAGCTTGGGCGCCCATCTCTAGGAGGGTAATAAAGTGTTTTAAAATTATAATATTCCCTCCTAAAAACCCAACGCCCTCATGGAGGGAAATAAAAAAGGAAAAGAGAAGTCATTTGGTATGCTATGTTTATGATATTTTCTTCTACTTGGCTTTGCTAGGGTTTTGATTGTGAGGGTTTGAAGGATTCGAACCAGAGGCTCTTGGAGACGAAAACCTCCCTGAGTAACAGCATTCTACAGATGTGCAATACCATCCAAAGGTGCTTGTGAAGGCAAATACATCTAGTGTGTGCAAGTGTGCTTCAATGGAGTTCGTGAGATGATGTCCGTGGGCTGATTGCTTACATCTTTCGCTGTTGATTAATAGTATTCTGATTTCAGAGGTTTGAAGACAGATTTTAGTGGCTGAAAGAGGCTTTTTGGTGCAGCCGTACTACCCTACTTGTTGGCCGTACACCTCTTGTAGCAAGTCGTACCTCTTGTGGAGAGTTTGGTGATTGTGAGTGCTTGTTTCTCCTCCAATCTTGGTCGCCTAGCCTTGGACTTGTCTGCAGATTGTTTACAGAGATTTTTCAGCTTGTTGCAGCGCTGGTTGCAGCCATATATCATTCAACCAAGCCATACCATGCTGCCAAGAGGACGTGGGGGTATATAGAGACTCAATTTTCATTGGTTGCTGCTTGTTATCAGCCCCTCCTAAGGCGTCTTGGGACTATATGCTTATTGTAATCCTTTGCATGCATTAATACATACATTCCTTGGTGATTTTGGAGGATTTCTGTGATACCCAATTGCTGGTCCAGCTACAGCATAAATATCAAAGTTCATATCTTGACATGGGTATGTTATAATAATTCATATTTGGCCTATTTATGATCTGGGTATTTGTTCTTTTCTTCATATCTGTTGTATATTTTCTGGGTTTGAAATATATGCTCAATATTGCATTGTTCCGGCAACACACATCTCGAAAAAACTGAAACCCCTTTTGCATCTTCTCTCTAGTCTGAAAGAACACTTTAAAAATTAAAAATTAACACTTAAAAGATTCAAAAAAGAACCAACGGTGCGGCACATTACAATGGTATCACAGCACAGCTCTTCCTACCATCCTATGAGGTCAGATTCAGACATGCAGAAGTGAAAATGAGACATGCAGCCGGGCACTAGTAGATATTATCTCAGAAGGAACAGGTCAAGGCCTGATTTACAGGTTCCACAGACAAATCCCTTTGATACAGATACAGAGGTAGTAGCTGCGGAGGAACAACCAATGGTCTTTTACGAGGAAGATATTGAAGTACCGAGGACAAATCCCTTTTCAAGTGTGGTTCCAGCACAGGTTGAAGAGATGGGTGATCAAGATAATGAGGAACCCAGTTTACGAGATATTCTAAATTCATTGGCGAGGGGACAGCAGAATATATAGAGAGAGGACTTGCGAATAGATGAGACTTTTAGAGAGTCACAAGCAGAACTGAACCATATCCTTGGTCAATTGGCACCTCCAGAAAACCGAAACAACAGGAACAACAACAATTATAATGGAGGAAACAGGAACAATTTTGGGGAAAGGAATAGAGCAAATGATGGTGGTGATAGGCGTATGGGTGACAGGAACAATGGAGACAGGCAGAATGGTGACAGGCACAATGCAGATCAACATAGAGATCAAGATGATGAAGGTGAAGGCTCAGCCACGAACAGGGGAGCTACCCAACTGACAGTTGGTGATAAACCTGGTATTTCTACATTTGCACCCAGGAACAATGTTCCTTAACAGGATGCCACATAGCTTGAGTTCCAAGACGAGATCCTGAGAGATTGGTGAGCATCCAGTGCGGAGTTTAGGGCTGAAATGACATTTGGCAAATACTCTAACATCAGGATGAGAAATAGACCTTGTAGGGGAAACAGACCACAAAACCAAGAACTTCTGAAGAAGGTTAGCAAGATGACTACCATGTTTGATGGTTCTGGTAAAACCACTGCGAGAGCATGGGTCCAGAAATTGGACAGTTACCTACAAATTAGCCCTATGCCAAAAGAAGATGCTATAACTAATGCCGCTTTACATTTGGAGGGCAGTGCGCATAAGTGGTGGAGCAACGGCAAGGTCACTCTGGGACATGATCAGATTACTTCCTATGTGGAGTTCACAGCCAGACTCATAGACAGATTTGATAAGAAGGATCCTGAAATGCAATTCAAGGAGTTGGCTCAATTGAAACAAGTGGGCTCTGTAGATTCTTACATATCGGTGTTCTAGGACTTTTTAGTGATGGTCTTCGATGTTCAGAGCGTAGATTGATCATGCTCTTCATTGATGGGTTGTCAGACCCTCTTCGAGGTTGGATTAAGGGTTTAGACCCTGCATCATTTCAGGAGGCCATGAAAAAGGCCCGTGATATGGAGTCTTCTGTTTGGAGAAATAAGTTTTAGTCCAAGGGTTTTCAGCATAGGATAGATAAGCAGAAGGACAAAAGACATTTTCAGAGGAATTCCGGATAGCAGCACAAGAGTTCTTCCAAGTTGGATAATGACTAGTTGAATGACCTCAGGAGGAAGAAGCTCTATTTGTTGATAACTGAGAGGGGGGGGTGAATCAGTTATCTTGATTATTTCAACTTTCTGATCTTTCTTAACAATTAGTGTGGCATCAAATCAAATAAGCAAACATAACCATGAAATAGAAATGACATCAATACACATGACACAATGATTTTGACGTGGAAAGCCCTGTTAAGGGAAAAACCACGGGGTGATTAACCCAAGATTGTATTCTCTGTTAGAAGAATAAGATCGTACAAATGGCACTTGCCAATTAGGGCTCACTGCCCAAGCACACTGCTCACAAAAGGCTCACTGCCTACAATAGTTTAAACAAGGAAACTAGATACTTGAACTGATGGGAAGCATCCATATATGCTGAGGTTCAGTTCCAGTTAGGTTCAATACACTGATCTACTGCACTTCATTCTTCCTCTTCTTGGTGCTGCTGTCCTGTCACATATCGGAGCTGCCTTACTACTTCTACTTCTCTTCTACTTTTATTCGCCACTTCTCAACACACACACCTCAACTCATACCAAAAACAATTTGGTATATATATCCGCACCAAGGATTTCATCCACTTGCTAGTCGGCATCCAGAATACTTATTATTTTCCCAAACTCTTGGTCTGTCGGCTGAATCCTTGCTTATCAAGTGATGCGTATCAAAGAGATGCTCATAGAAGTCATCAATCATGTCGGTCAATTATGAATGATACCTTAGTAAGCTTGATCACCATCAATATCTCATCCGGATCAAGGTCTGATGCTCTGTCGGTCAGTTCTTCCTCTGTTTACTCTGCCAAACAGGAACCCAATACTTGGGTGCTTATATTTCTTCATTCTTTCATCACCGGAGGCTCAATCCCTGGAATCTATTAGTCAAGGTACTCCTCTTGATTTCCCCAAGTCCGCACTTTACATAGATACTTCCTCTGAGAGATCTAGACCTGATTGTCGAACCTTGCTGCATACTCTGTTCTTGGTCACCGGACCAAGTTACTCTACAATCTGACTTCCGGTATAGACACACCATGTCCTGCGGATGGGTGGGATGAACTTTGTTGCCATCAATGACAACACTCATGAAGCTACAATGTGTATCTTGCCAACAATCTCCCCCTTTGGCATTGATGGCAACACTTAGTGAAAAATGACCAACTGTCATACTATACTCCCCCTTGGCTAATGCTTTGTTCTTATATACATTTTCTGGAGCTCCCCCTTAGCTAGATTCCTCATTTTTCACTGCTCCTCACTCCCCCTTTGACATCAATGGCAAAGAGTGGAGTCCGCACACCAAAATTTTCAAGACTCAATCTATCGCATAAGTATATTATCCGGTTATACTTTACATATACTTTAGTATATCTGCAAAAGTATTCTTCAATTGTACAACTTCTGTTGCCCAGCTCAGCTTCATCCTGTCCAAAATTGAGATGTGACCACTCAACAGGAATGCAAAAGCTTCTGCCCTCTTCAGATCTGTCGAATCACTTGTCTGGGCTGTGGTTTGAGCATCATTTAAGGCTTCATGCATGGCCTCTAACTTAGGGATAATTATCCCTCTAAGTTCACTCAACCTACTTATTCTATTTTTCTTCTCCTTCTCAAGCTTCTTAATTTCATTCAAAACTGCAATAGTCTGACATTCTTGATTTATTATGGAAGTGGTAAGAGGATCAAAATTATGAGATAGTCTTGTTAGTTTATCCTCCTGTTCTTTCACTTTCTTCTCAATCTCCACTGTTACTTTGGACCATGATAGACAAAGTTTATACATTTCCCCGCCATCTTTAAGAGCATTTTCTAAGCTCTTTATCCCTATATCCATATTTCTCCTATCATTAGTTATTAGTCCTTGTACTTCAGAGAATCTCTTTTCCACTAACTCCTTCCGAACTTTATCTTCTGCTGACTTCTCTAAGGAATCAAAATGTGTGCTAACACTATTTACTAGAGATTTGAGATTACCGGATGAAGAGGCTGAGGGATACTTCTGAAAAGATGGCATGATCTTCTCCAATACACCGGATGCAGTTTCTATGAGCATGCAGTCTTCCATGTGAGACTTCAAAAGTTTTTCTTTTGCCTTTGCTGAAGTAAAGGATGCTAGCTTCATGGTTTGAACCGGGGAGAGGGAGTAAAAATTGAACGGTCCTTGAAGAAGTTCCGGTTCATCAAATTCCATCATCTCCTTGGTTAAGAATTCTTCGACTGCTTCTACTGTGTCTCTTGCCGGTGACAGGGTTTTGTCCCCTTTTGCAGCCTTACCACTATCATCTGTGGTCTTTTCTATTGGAGTTTTCTCTCCTTCTGCACCCTTATTACTGTCATCTTCTTTTTCCTTCTCCTCTGCTTCTTGACTAATCTTCTCTTCTACTCTTTCTTATTCTTTAGATCCGGAGTCAGCAGTGGAAACCGGAGGAGAGATGTTTGCTTGTTCATGGATCTCCTCTTCCGAAGCAAAGGATTCTAACTCCTTATCTTTCTCTTCACCTGTCTCCTTTACCTCTTCTGCTACAGTCTCAGTAGATTCTTCTTTGTTATCCATTTCCGAGGGATCATTACCTAAATCCTCTATAACAGGAATATTGAATCTTTTATAGGCATTCTGAAGGATTTCTTCTATTTCTTTTGCCACTTTATCAGTTTCTCCAAGCATGAGCTGATTCATTCTAGCCTTACTCCGGAACTCATCCTTGCAATCTTTGAAGATCATATCCATTTGTTTCGGAGTAATTGAAGGATAGAGCTGAATAGCTATCTGTTCTCTAATCTCTAAGTCCTTAGCCTTGGCATTTTCTTTTCTCATTTCAAGTTCCTTTTCTAAACTTTTAAGAATTAGAGAAATTATTTCAATAAATGCTTTATTGTATATGTTCAAGTACTTAACTGTGGCTTCCTCCAGGATCTTTCTATTTGCATCATAGAATTCTGTTATTGGTTGCAGGTTCCCATCCACAATAACTGCTTTAACTACATCATCTAAGGACAGAGTGGGCCTTTCAACAAACTCCTCTGCCTCTGCCTCCTTGTCTTCACGGGATACTTTCTTCTTCTTCTTCATCTTCTTAATCTCTTCATCAGATTCTGTCTCTTCTTCATCCTTCTGACTGATATAAGACCTTGTTGCCTTTGTCTTTGTTCTCTTTTCTCCTTTACCGGATGATTTTGCTTCCGGTTTTGATGCCATTGAGCTCTTAGCAATGGCAGATGCAGAACTCTTAGAGGATCTGGTCCGGGAGGGGGCTTCTACCGAAGCACTTTCTTTTTCTGCCTCTTCCTTTTATTTTTCTGTCCTTTCCATCTTTTCTCTATGTGCATCAAGTGCCTCTTTTGAGATGCCATATCTTTTGGCAACATTCTCTACTTCTTTTATCACTTTTCTCTTCATCTCCGGTTGTCTTAGTTCCACGTGAATCTTTATACTCAATTCTTCAAAGGTTCCAAACCTTCCTGCCTTGGGATCCTTGGGCTGACTTAGCATGTGTTGAACATGCAACTCTACAATTTTCTCATCCACTTCATACCCCATTGGCACGATCCACACTGTTCTTGACTCCACAGCCTCCATTAGGCACTGATCAGTTTCTACCATAAAGCACATTGTATCTTTGTACTTCTAAACTAGAGATTGGGGGATTCTTTCTCTAGCTTGCATCATGCATTGGAAGTTTTTGAAGTAGCCCCATAGCACCGTGTTTTGTGCCTTGGCATCACCAAGCCCATGCAAGTAATCTCTAATCTGAATTGCAACCAGTCTGTTATTTTGCCATACCCATCCATTGGATCCGGGTAGCTCATTCATGTAGTAAAAGAATAGGCAGAGTATCAAACCACTGTATTTGAAAGAATTCTTCTTATCCTTCTTTATCTTCTGCAATTCTCCAAAAGTTGGTTTAGAAGGAGCTCACAAAGATCATAGTCTGCATTCTTCCTTAACATTTCATAAGCAGTATATACAGCAGTTCCGGATACTGAATTCTCCCTGCTGGAGTGATATATCTTATATCCAATTATCATTGATGCAAACTTGATATCCAGATCTGTGATATCCTCAATTGTCATTGCTCTTTTATCGAATTTCGATCCGGTAGCTTCAGTTACAATTTGTTTTTTGACAGATTTGAGAGTAGGCATCCCACCGGTTGAGTGTAATCCGGTTACTGCCTTAATGGCATCCTTAGTGATCTTAAACGGCCTGTTCAACCACATGAAGTTGTCATGCATTCTGCTCAAAATATACCGGACCCATTCATCTTCCAGAAAACAGGGGAAATGAATGCACTGTGCAAAGTGTTTGTCTCGGATAGCGTTATACTGAGGTTTGAGATCAAAAGAGTTGTCTATTAACTGATTGTGATAGATATCTGACAGCTTGGATTCTCCAAACTCTTCAATGTTCGCATGAATGTATGCCCTAACGTCTTCAACATGCAAAACCCCATGCGGAATGCTGGAAAATGCACCTAAAGGATCCGCTTCTAGAGATTTGTAGGGATGTTTCTTAAATTTAGGGCGCGGCCTATCAGAAATCTTCACAACATTCGGAGTAGTCATCTTTAAAGATTCAGAGAAAGAACGGAAAATACCTCTTACGCCTTTTAGGGTTCACGAAATGAGATGAAGAGATCACCAGCTGATTTGAATTCTGCGATTGATCCTTGAGAGAGATGAGGCAAGCTTGTTTGCAGAGCTCTTCTTGTCTAATTCACTAATGCAAATGAGCAAATGAAGAGTAAACGAACCCTTTTATCACTGAGCAAACCCTAATTACACATTGCAATAAATGCGCAACTCAAGTCATTCCGGTTGCCTTGTTCTCCTTGTTCTGAGAAAGATCTTTTTCCAGATCACTGAGATATGCTTCGAATCATACTTGGTGATTATTGACAATCTTTCTTTCTTTCCATATTCATTTGATCTCTCTGCAGATCAAGATTCCTCAATTTTGAATCAAGCCGGATCTAACTGTGAGAATCCTGCTTTTACCGGATGACAGTCAAACCGGACCTATCTGGGAAGATTAGACTCTTCAAACCTTCTTGCGGATCTTTCATATCTTTACCAAACCTTCTTGCGGATCTTTCATATCCTTAGGCTTGGCCAAAAGCACAAGCCTCCTTACATGGCTATGAAGTCCTTCAATATATTTCATCAAGATATCATGATCTTGAATACCTTTGCTCATTTGGACAGCCTTCTTGCAGAATTCCCTTGTAAATTCCTGCACCTTGGCCTTGTCTTTGCCTGAAATATTGCCAATTAATAGACCTTTCCTCATCATAATATATAGGATAAAACTGTTTCTGAATCAGCTTCTTAAGTTCATCTCATTTACAAATAGGTGGTAATTTCTCTATGGCCAACAACTGAACACAGTTTTCAAAGCCAAACCAAGTGACTGCATGACTTACCAATCATAATCTTCCAAAAGAAATTTGTTGTTCTTCACTAATATTGTGTAAACTATTTCGGCATCTTTTTGTTATTACTAGTTATGTTCAGTGTTGTTTTATATAGTTTTTCCATTTAGTATTTCTGGTTTTTTGCCATGTTGTAACCGTGTTTTCTTGGAAGTGGGCCCTTATACAACCCACAGCTATATAATCCAAAAAAAATAGTGTAAGCTGAAATATACCTCAAGCTGAGCCAACCTGTGGTCAAGTTTCTCAGCATTTACTTCACCTGCATATGGCGAGATTTCCATCTGGCTTCCACTTTGAATGGAGGTGAAGATGGAGGCATCAAGTATAGGGCTGCTCCTTCTCATGAGCCTCAGCTCTTCATTTGTCTAAAGATCATCCATGGACACTCCTAGCTTTCCCATGAAAGCCTCCAGAACCTTCTCCAACTGATCAAGCTTCCCCCTGGATTGGGAAATACTTGCCACATCATCTTCCAACTTGATCAATTTTGCTTCATCATCATAAGGCATCACTTCATTGACCATGCTTCTCACTTCTCTATTCCAATTCTTGGCAGAAATATCCTGCTGCAAAGGAAACAAATTACCATTTCCCTTTGCACAAGCTGCTCTAATAATGGGCATCAAACTGCAAAACTGGTCACACTACAAGAAAGGTCACAAAAACCAAGGAACACATTGCTCTAACACCAAACTGATTCATAAATAGTATAGATATCCCATAAATAGTTCCCTAACATGGATTTATGAATCTCTTGGTTCAAAAATTTGTTCTTCTTCTTATTGCTTATACAAGAAAACAATCATTAAGTGCCTAGATATAAGTTGTTTAAGTGCTTAAATGAATGGAGATAGTTGCATGCAAGAATTTAACAACAAAAGGAACTAGAGATCAATAAAAGCACAGAGCATAACACGAGATTTACCCTGAAGAACCAAATGTGGGATGAAACTCCAAAAGAGTATGGCAATTTGCCTTCCCTTGCCACTACCTCTATGCAATTATAAGTTTATTGCCTTCTTAAGGCCTCCACGGATACTAATCTTCACTACAATATTATCCTTAGACTTCCAATTTTTTGCAACTTGCTTAGATGCACCCCTCTCCACAGCACTCAACTCCCCATGCATCAATCACTCAGAAAACTAACTTGGAAAGAAGAACAAGATTGTGTATATCGACGCATCAGGGTATGTCTTACTAGTGACATTGAGTTTAGGCTCGAAAGTCGAAACACAAAACCCAAAAGACAAAAAGTTGAAGAGACAATGTTTAATAATGGAAATTCTAACTAATTTCATTTCTTTCTGGAAAAACTGCCATGACTCGTCCTCAAGCACCATGTCAGTTCTATAACTGACAAGACACATACAAAACTACCACCAGCTGCAACAGGCAGCTCCACAGCTGCCACCTTGCTATAACTACAACTAGCAGTTTTGTCACTGTCAAAAGTAAACCCTGTTTTCTTTGTTTTCCTCCAGAACTTGCTTCAGTTGTGTTTGACCCCAAGGTATCCAGATTACCTCAAAGCCATCTAGAACCTCTGTAGACTCCTATACATATTTTAATTCTTCATTTTTAATTGAGCTTATCATTTTAAGAGTGTCAAAGAATTTTATAAGTTACACATTAGTTGTTTTAACTTTTGACTAACTGAAAGAGAATAGTAATTTAGTTAGCTGATTGTACTGTCTTTGATAATTTTCTCCCTCTTATAAGTCCTTCCACAAAATGGAGTAGCCTCACAATTCATCCTATCTATTTTTGTTGTTCTAAAGGGAAATGAATGTGTTAATTGTTCATTTTTTACATTTTATCTTTGCATTGTGTTATGTATTGATTCCATCATCACACAGAAATTCTTTGCTAGTGCTCTTGTTGGTATCCCTGTTATGGATTGTGTAGCACCCTCAACACATCTACCTGTTGTGACGTTTTCACACCTCGCCCCATTGCAAATGGAAACCCCCCCTCTTTTTCGTTTCTAGGTCTCAGGGTTTGTAGGTTAGGTCTTGATTTTGCTCATCTTTCGCCAAGTTTCTCGCTCAGAATCCATGAACATTTGACTTGGAAGGAGTTTCCAAGCACTTAGCTCACAAGGAACGTGAAGAATGCTTGAAGTAATGAAGAAAAGAGTGATTTTCCTGAGGATGAATGAAACCTTAATTATCATTCCTCAAGCAAATGTGGCCAATCCATGGCAGAAGTTCATCATTTCATAAGAAGAAGTCTAAGTCCTTCACTCTGTCCATAGTTCCAATCCGGGAATCCCTATCCACAATTCCAATCCAGGAGTCTCTGGCCACAGTTCCAATCCATAGCTCCAATCTAGAAGTCCAATCTAGATTCCCGTTCCAAGGTCTATCCTGAATCTTGTTCCACAGTTCCAATCCAAGGTCCTGAATTCGACAAAGCTTGTCATTCCATGTCAAAGTTCATCTTTCCATTGGAAAATCCTAAATTCTTGGCTCAGAAACATGGAGAATTCCACAACACAACTCTAGGAAATCCTTAGCAAAATTTGGAAAATCCTTGTCAAAACCACGAAATCCTGACTCTAGAATAGAGGTTCTCAGATAAAACCCCATCAGAAGCTGAGTCCAAATCCATGGAAACAAGGGATGTACACCTCAAGAAAAATCCAAGACAAGGAATTCCAGACAAGGAAAATTCCATAACTGAAGTGCAGGTGACCCTTGGGCAAGGAATTCCAGACAAGGAAAATTCCATGACTGAAGTGTAGGCGACCCTTGGACAAGGACTTCCAAACAAGGAAAATTCCATGACTGAAGTGCAAGCGACCCTTGGACAACGAATTCCAGACAAGGAAAATTCCATGACTGAAGTGCAGGTGACCCTTGGACAAGGAATTCCAGACAAGGAAAATTCCATGACTGAAGTGTGGGCGACCCTTGGACAAGGAATTCCATGACTGAAGTGCGAGCGACCCTTGGACAAGGAAAATTCCATGACTGAGGTCCAGGTGCGCCTTGGATAAGGAATTCCGAAGTAAGGAGAAGTTCGTGCTAAGGATAAGGAATTCTCGTCCAGGACCTGTGTAAATCCACGCACTAATGAAATATGCACCTAAGGAAAGGAAAAGATTTCCAAGGAATTAAGAAATCTAGAGGTAAAATGCGTTGTGGACAAGAAAGTTGAAACAAGGAAAAATCCGCAACGAATCAAAATCCCCAACTTAGAGAAATCCGCGCCTTGGATAAGGACAAAATCCTGAGGTGGTGGCCGACTCACTAAACCACCGTTTGGAAAATGAGAAACGTTGATCCTTCTCCAAATCGTCTAAAGGGAAATATGGAAATCATTCCAAGGGAAGAAATCCAAGACTCCACACTAAATGCGCCCTTCCACACGGAAAAATCATCTCAAGGGAAGAATCCCAAGCACGCCAAAATCTGCGCTGATGTGGAAAGTGCGCTCTTGGACAAGGAAGAATTCCAAACACGCCAAAATCTACAACCTAGCTAAATCCGCGCCCATCACATGGAAAAATCCACGACTAGGTGGAAAGTGCGCTCTGGAATGAGGAATCCTTAACCCAACGAAATCCCCGACCTTCCTCAATCCGCGCTCCTGGAAGGACAAAAATCCAAATTTCTCTCTTTGTCGGTAGCTGACTCAAAAGGCACTGTTTGGGGTATAAATGTAAGTCCAAGTCAGCCAAATTCAAAATAGGACAAGCTTGAAATGCTAAAATTTCTTTTGAGGGCAGACTTCATCAAAGGAAGGCAGATTTTATCAAATTCCAAAGGCATATTTTCAAAGGGAGGCGATTTTTGCAGAAAAGAGCAGATTGCAATATAGATTTCTTCACAAGGACAGCAATTTCTGAAGGAGGCAGATTTCCTTATTCATTTTCCTTCTCCAAAGGTGAACTAGGGCTGGGCAAACTGCAAAACAGCCGCAGATCCATTAGTAAAAATCAGAAATTCACTAAGTCAGAAATCCATTGGAAAAGGATCAGGAATCCATTGAAGTGGAACCAGATTTCATCAAATTGAAACAGAATTCTTCATAAAAAGGCCGAATTTTCCATTGAAAAAGAGAATTTCTTAAGGAAAGAGTGAATTTCTCACAAGAGGAATGAAGGAAATCCTTTATTTACTCAAGAATTTGGGTGAAAATTGATCAAAATTGTGTATTCTTCTTGAATCATGCAAGGTTATTCATGTTTTATCTTATTGCATTGCACTAAAGGATTCTATCCACCTTTGCTATTCAAGATTTTTCTTTGTTTTGCAGGGATTGAGGACAAGGATAAGCTTCCATGGAGACAAAGCTCAAGGATGATCAAGGACTATCTCAAGCATCATGGAGTTCCAATACCGAAGAGGACTACTTCCAAATGACAGGGAGACTTTACAAAAAAATTCCAGAAGAAGATGAAGGAACTTTTCAAAGACATCTCAAGGACAAAGGGGGGACTAGCATCAAAATCCTCAACGGGATAAGATATACTTCAAGTTCCACACCAAGGACTCCAGTTCTGGACAAGAGGATCAATCCTGGGAAATCCAAGAACAAGAGTACAGTGCACCATTCATCAGGAGGATCAAGTTCGGCATCAAAAAGACAAGAATCCACGCCAATCACAAGAATTCGTGCCAAATGCAAAGAGTTCCAAAGGCTGGAGAAGGGGATTGTCTTGCATCAAGGAGACTTCACCAATCCACAACAGAATACACTTCAAGTTCCACATCAAGGATTCTAGTTCCAAACGAGAAGATCAATCCAAGAAATCAAGGACAAAATTCCAAGTCCAAAGTTCACTGAAAGGACAAGACAAGGTGGCGCCCTAGGACAGGTGTCAACTTTTCATTTGCCAAGAGTGGTGGCGGTCTCACCTACCTCCTCATTAGGGTTTTGGCTGACCTAATTTTGGGCGTGGATTCCAAGGAAATCAGATCTTGCCCTCTATTGTACTCTTGGATGCCTATATAAAGCCCTGAATGCCTCATTTTTAGGATTCCAATTTCTCTCCAGTTCCATTCTTCTTTTTTTCACTAGGCACTAAAGTAGATAGTTAGTCAGTTGTTCATTCCTTTTGCACTCCATTTCTGGAGCAAGAAACTTTGAAGAATCAGCAAGATTGTTGTAAAAGCATTTTTCCAAATCAATATATGAACATTGTGGATTGGTGTTTGTAGTGTTCCTTGGATTATGACATTATTTTCTGATTTCTTTGAAGCAAATCTTAAGCTCCAAGTTCTAAAAGTGTTTCATTTCTATTATCTTTCAGCATTCATTAGTTAGAGTGATGGAAAACATTATTGTTGATACATGATTGAAACTTCTAGTTCATACCATTTGTGATCTGTGGCTTGCATGTCACAGTGTATGGTTGGCCTGAACTCATTTCAAGACTTAACTTCGGTTGTTCTTACATATCTCATTCCCATGTTCTATGTTTGAGCAGTCTGAAAATCACCATTAGCACCTCACAAGATTGCACCATCTCCGCCTAAGTTGTTGCCTCATGACGAAGCTGAGTGTGGTTTCAGTTTCCATGGATCAACAGTGATCTTTTGCATCAGTTAGATTCCTCAACCCTTTCTCATCTTTTGCATTTTTGTTTTGAGATCTTCATTAGGATTAGTTTTCAACAATTCCTTTCATTCACAAATCCTAGGAGTAAGGAATGAATTTTGTCCATGAAGAAGGAGTGATTTCACTTAAGTCCCGTTGTGATTACCAGCAGAATCACATCATTTCACTGAGTCTATCCCTGTGCACGTCAAGACCTGACATTCAAGGAACCTTGGAGCAATCTCACTCGATCACATAGTTCAGCGTTTGAGATGGTTTTCTCAAGAGAGAATAGAATACCCAGTGTTTTATTCTAATGTTGTTGTTGTCACAAAAAACACATCAACACTACCTTGTTCTAAGAAACGCTACCAGAACATTTGTAATCTCCCCTAACATAACTAAAAGTATTCTTCAATGGTATCGAGTATTAGATTATTTCCTTTTTCCATTCACTCCCCACCTGTTGTCTCTGTTAGAAAAAATTGATTAACTTTAGGTAAGGATGCATTGCACACTGAATTCACAAAAGCATTTTTGTTGTTTCCATAGAAAAAGGGGTTCCTAACATCACTGTGATAGATGATGGGGTAATCCTTGCAAGAAGAAAACCGTAGTTATGCAAAAACATGTGCCCTCACCCCCGGTGCTTGTCTCTCTTCTTGAAGACACATATTTCTCAATGCCAAGAGAATTCAACTGACATCTCTATTTACCTACTGAAAAGCATCCTTGAAGTTTCTTAGTTATGTCATATAAATTACATTTTTTTTTTTTCACTTCTTTTAATAGTTTGTTGAGAAGCATTAAACAAACTACGAAAAAATATTCATAGGCATGTGTTTTGCTAATTTTTAAATGAAAATTTATGATCTTTTCTGTAGAAGAGGATTTTCTTCAAAACCAAAAGTGGTACTAGTAAGAAAAGAAAAGAAAAAGAAGAGATCTCTATGTGCACATAAGCTTTATCAAATGATTGAATGTGAAAGAGGAGGTCTCTGTGGTAGCAGCTTGTGTTAATAATGTAATAAACTATATGCTATAATATATTTAGTACTAATACTAAAATACAAAATTTATATATATTTAAATTTTGTTTATTTTTATATACACATATTGTATTTTTCTGTCTCCATCCATCAAACACCATTATTTTTATCCCATCCCAAACTCCATCTCCTGCACCTGAGATGTCTCCTATCTCCCACCAACTATGAAGAAAACCTTAGCTTGCCACTTTATTAAACAAGTTTGCAATTGGAATAGCAAAGTATCAATGCCATGTTTTACAAACTTGGATTAAATTCCTTTTATGTTTGTAGCTTAACCATTTTCTAATTTGCATATAACAACGAACTATAAAAAAGTACCACTTCCTAACAAATTAAGCAAGATGTAGCGTCGATTGGAACAGTTCAAAAACATCATAGAGAGAAGCAGCAGCAGACAGTCAAATATTAAAAGAACTTGTAGAGATTTATTCTTGAGGTATCAAAACATCTTATGTGTATCTTTGAGAAGAATAGACAAGTCCACTCCTCTGTCAAAGAAAGATGTTTCTTTAATCTACAGATACCTTCAATATTCTTTCTGAGCAGCTTTAACTTTGTCCAGATTGACATATTTAGCTTTTCTATGAGGAATTATGCACACTGCAGACATTGTGGAAGTGTCTATCTGTAGGTTAATGTCCGAATGTATGATGTATAGAAGAGATGTGTTAGTACATGTAAAAAAATATTTTTCCAATTCCCACAAAGTGTGCACCAACTTCAGATCTAAGGGAAATAGTATTCAATTTGACATTATTTGAACCTTAACTCCAAATTCAATGCCATCTTAGAACCATTAGAGGCCAACCCGTATTCCCCATTTCAATTTCGCACCTTAGAGATGGCTAATCTTTTGTGTTTCAAATACATCAAGACTTAGAAGAGAAGCATCATACGCAATCCATTGTTGCTGGTTTTCCAATCTATAGATCATGCCTGTTGAAAATATTTACATTTTATGTGCATGGTAAACCCATGGAACAGGTATTACCCATTTCTGAACAATGAAAAAGATTCTCCATTCCTACAAGAAGATAATTGTGTATCTTGTGTCTTTGTGTTCTTCTCTATCTTGTACACTGCTTGTCTGTTCTGTCCTTGGCCCTATTTTTGGTTTTCTCAACAAATAAAGTACAGTATGCAGTGTTAAGCAATCATTGTCCCATAAACTTACATTTTGTAATGTGCATTATCTAATTGAAGCGCACTGTAGAACAGAAGAGTTGGTAATATAATCTTGAAATTTTGCAAATTAAATGGAAACTATGATCTTATCATTATGTATAACCTAACTTGATAAAAAAAATGTTTCAGGTACTCATCTTTGCTCTCTCTTAAAACTGCCTGGTATTTTGAAGGATATGCCAAATCCACAACCTCTACTTTCACAATACAAAACAACCAATTTTTTATTGCTTAAGATCTTGTCATAGATATCATACTCCATGTAATATACACCCCTGTTGTGTATATATTTTGATGCCAAATATTTGTTTTTCTGATTGTTCTGAGTTTAGGGTTTCATTGAATATATTGTATGTTTGATATTTGCATTGAATACATGAAATAAAGAGCATATAGCATAAACCCAGAAAATTAAAATAGATATCAACAAAATAACAGCTACCCGGATAGAAGAGAGCCAAAATATGAAGATTTATAACATACCCATATCAAGATTTACAACTTCATATCATTGTCGGACCAGCAAAATAAACATCAAATGAATTCCTTCTACACTCAGCTGATGAAGAGAACTTTGCAGACAAAGTTATAGGATTAAATAGAATACCCTAGGCGCTCCAAATGAACCTTTCTTGCAGCCACAATAAGGAGAAAAGACACTAATAAAGCCTGCTGTCCTCCATAAAGTGTATGGCCTAGCTGAAAGGAGCAAACCACAATCAAATGCCTCCACACACCAAAGTTTATCACTGTTTTGTATCAAACTGGACTGCAGCACCAAAACGACTTGACTAGAGTGAAGAATCAGCATTAACAACACCTTCAAACTCTTCAAAATGCAACTGTAAGGAGGTACGGCCCTGCTGTAGTGGTACGGCCTGCCTTGGGAATTGTGTGCAGCCAATAAAAATCCTCCAAAACTTCGAATTCTCCCTTAGAAACTGTCCTTCAAGTCTGTAACAATGAACTCCATGAAAACCTATTCATTTATGCTCAAAACTTAACCAAAATGAATGATTCGACTGCACAACTGAAGCCTCTGGATGAAGCCTCTAAGAATTGACCAAGTGGGTTTTCGTCCACAAGGCCAAATATCAAACCCTATCTTGCAGAGGTTTTCATCTCAGCAAGACAAACCAAACCCTGGAGCCAAGCTCCCAAAAAAACCCTCACAAGGATATCTCAACAAGAGAGAAAAAATCAATATCCAAGCATCTCTAAATGAGAGAACTTTTCCCTCTTTTATAACTCTCCAAGAGGGGTGTTTCACTTTCTGAAGGAAATATTCTTTTAATTTTACTTTTAATATTTCCCAAGGTGAGCGCTCCATAAAAACTTAAGTGACTTTTAAATATTTCATTTTTTCATCATTTAACCAATCAAACCCAAAGTCCAATATTAAATAAAAAATATTAATTTACATACTTTAAAACGAAGGCCCAAATGAACTCGGAATTCAGTGATCTATAGCTCGCCGGAAAGGTCTCGACAAGACGAATCCAACCCCACTCTGAAAATCCCGATCTGACACCGAACCCGAACTTACTAAAAATAGTAATGGCCATAAGCACACTGAGCCAACATAGAGGATGCCAACTAGATCCGCAAACCATCTGATAACTCTGAGCTCAATGCAACGCCTAGGAGCACCAACAGCTGACTGCCAAGTCACCAAAATAGCACCAAACTGACACTAAAAATAGCAATGTTCTCCGAGGACCAAAGAGAACAAACCCAAAAAAACCCAAAAAGATTGCCAACTTGCAAGCACTTACTATAAATAGTAAGTACGAACAAGTTGTCTGAAATCTCTCCGGAAAGTGTCAACCAGCTCCACTAGATCACCCGAACACCCTGGTGACATTGAAATACTCCTCTGATTATGCTGTCACCAACCCAGAAAGTCAGCTCTGACTGAACTGCAAGAGAACTCGAAAATGGGGACATTACGGTCCACCCTTGCCAAAGATTGCTTGTCCTCAAGCAATGACAATACAACCTCCAAACAACAAACTGAACCAAACTGAAACCAAAAATGATCCCAGGGTCCCAAGTTATTCTCAGCATAGAACCACCACGCCGACGCTGCGCTACTCTAATAAATCCTTCACCATGCAAAGAGTGGTGAAGCAACACCATGGAATCCAACTAAACTGTCATTCCAAACCTATCACCACCTAGATCCCAACACATCAGAACCCCACATCCATCAATCACGAAGAGGTAATTAAATCTCGAAGTGTTTGAACCACAACATCCCCTTCCATCCTCTGCAAAACTCCTATGGATGTACTAACTATCCAACATAGGTGTTGGAAGATATGAAACTGCTCCTCTCAAATCGAGGGAATGATAAAACTCTCCTCCATCACCGCTGTAAAAACTAGACATGCCATCATGCCTACTGACACTGCAACCTCTCTGAAGCCATGTCTCCAATGGAAATTTTAGAGACAAAGAAGTTGCAAACTCTGTCTGGTGCATATCACCATGATGGTAATCTGATCTCTGACCCAACAAATAATCCTCTGAATGTAGCTGAGTCAGGCACTTGCAATCCCTAGTTCCATCTTCTGTAGACGGCAACCCTTTATCCCATAATGGATGGTATAAATCTTGAACCAATCCACACTTACACATCATCAGTTCATCTGTGTGTGGACTAAAGGAGAAATGATGAGCACTCCTCACTATACAGTCAAAATCAAAAGCACCTGCCTGCGTCAACGATTGACCGACATAGTCATGGGGGACACAGTCCTCATCACTCTGATCACACGAATCAGAAGATGGCTCATGTCTCTGATCTTGAATAGCTAACTGGGTAGATACTCTAGCAACCCTCTCTGCGTACCCAATAGCATACTCCCTATCATGGAACAATTGGAGATATTCTGATTTTACCTCCTCCAAAGCACTCCTGATGAACTACAAATCATGAATGTGAGTACCAGCCGAGACCCCATACCGTCTCTCCTCCAACTCTGTTGTCCAAAGAAGGTTCTCAACATTCCTATGAGTGCAATCTAGACGAGATAAGGTTGAATCAACCTTCTCTCCTGTGACCTTTAGCTGATCTCTCCATCTCTGTGGCTCAATAAACTGTTGATCAAAATCAGCTACATGGGATGTAATCTCTGATTTGCTTGCAGGAGAGGGAAACAAATCACCATGAGAGCCGATCTCCCCACTGAATGATGCCCTACATATCTCCTGTCAAAAAGATGTAGTGTGGTGATCTATCACACAACTCGAGGGGAAATCCACCAACTCTTCGCAAGAGCTATCAATAACCTGCTCTGCATCACCTGTCATGGAGCTAACCTCAGGAGAACCTGGTACATCATGTGGTTCTCTGCAATTCTCAACCAATGCACTCATCCCATCTATATCAACTGCACCTGTAACTGTAATGGATGTAGCCACATCCTCAATCTGCTCACAACCATAATCCGTGGATATATGCTCCTCACCCACTGTTGCCATAGAAACCTGAACTGTATTTGTAGATGGTGAAGACTGTGCCAAGCTCAACTCCACGGTAAACTCATCTATCGGCATCTTAGACTCTTGAAGGGCCAACTGAGTGCTCTTCAAAGATGCCATGGTCACCTCAAGCTCATAATTGAGATCATCAACCTCCTCTTCTTTTCCCTTTAGAGCATCATAATAGATACCATCAAGCCTAAGAAGATGATCTCTATCTGATAACAGTTGTAGGTAATTATTCTTCTTTATCCCAACTGCATCTCTAAGTGCCTGAAACTCAGCAAGGGAAAGTCCACTATCAAGGTGCTCATATATACCTGGAGTCCAACAACAGTGTGTCACCAACTGCTGAACAACATCAAAGTGTTCTAAGGCTGAAGCAATCATGCCTTCGTTCACCTTCAATTGCCCTGCCAAATGATTGGACACCACTAACAAATTGTCTCCACACAAATTTTCTGATTTGTAATCTACACTATGGTACGAGGCTGAATCGTCATCACTCATCGATTGGTAAGCATCCTCATGTGTGCTATCAACTTCGCACACATCCTCATCAAGTGTATTGTTGTTATGAACCTCTAGGGATGGCTCAAATGACATGCTAGAGGCTGTTGATTTGCCAATATCAATGCACACCACATCCTCCAAAGTAGATGCATGTTCAACCAAAGAGTTATCCTGGGACTCATCGCCAATAAGTGAATTTTCTGATTCATTTTCCAAGGTCTGATTTGCAAAATCAAACTTGTTGTGGCTTGAATCCACAACACCTATTGCATCAATGTCACCCGAAAATCGAGTGTCTGCATTAGGTGACCCCACACCACCATCATTCTCATGTGTAATGGCAGTAACCTCACGCTGATGCAAATAGATCAGACTGCTGTCACAAAAACCAGAACTATCATGGCTTGTATTCTCCTTACTTTCCTCGTTTTTGATACTCGTATCTTGTGTGCCAACACGAGAAGTCTCTCCTACAACATTTTCCTCGTGCCATAACATTAAAATCACGACTACACTCAAAAGAATGACTGCTGTCATAAAGATCAGAATTGTTATCAGGGCTGATAACAACCTCTTGAGTGCTGAAAGCAACTTCATCTGCCAAACCATCATCACTTTGTGAGTCCCTTTTATTCGTGCATTGGTGGTTAGGCTCCCGAAATTCTTTGCAAGAGAAGCATAGGCCTTGTCTTCTCATGTGGTTCTTGCTCATTATAGGAATCCTTGTAACCTGTAAACCATAAGCAATAGACTCAGCTTATGTCAAATGATTTTTAATCTTCTCAATCCTCTGCTCAACCAATGTCTTTGATAACTCATGTGCTACAGGTGAAACATGTTGTTCCCTTCTCCAAATACTCAACAAATTAGATAACAACTTGGAGATATTATCATCTTCATCTAAAATCAATAACAAAATAGTTTGCATTGCTGCTTTAACATCATCCGCATGATATTTTCTCATTTTGTCAAGGAAACAATGGAACATTTTGAGAATCAAGTCATCACACTTAAGATCAATCAAAAGGACCCATGACCTGACCTAAGCCATGATTACTAACATCTTAGCAATCTTTCCGAAAGATAGGCTTCCAGTATCACCCAACCCATGAAAGCTTTCAATAATCAGCTGTAACATCTCCTTCATTAAGTCATCATTGTAGGGTGCTTCAGGAGCTGAAATTCTCATGACTTCACTAATGCATGTGATAACTGCCAATCTTACATTTTTATCCGGATGCTTCAACAACTCAGGCTCACACAACAAAGTCTTTAAAAGCATCAAGGCCAATGGCAATACCTGAAAAGGTGACTGAGGAATTTCAGATAAACATTTCTCAACTTCTTCCAAAGTGCTAAGAAGGCTCTTGTCGGACTAATGCAAAGATTTCAGCTTCAGATATGCATCCAAAAGTCTTCTACACCGATTTTTGTCCCAGAGAGATGCCATGATCTCACATTCACTGTTCAAAACCTATCAATTGCCCAACTCTAAACACTCATGCAAGTGTTGATCACCCACACGCAAGCTGAAAATTTGTTCCACACTTTGAAAATCTGCAATGAATGAGAAGTAACCCAATACGATGGCAAGATACACCAGCTCTGATACCACTGTAATATATGCCCTTGTTGTGTATATATTCTAATGCCAAATTTTTGCTTTTCTGATTGTTCTGAGTTTAGGGTTTCATTGAATATATTGCATGTTTGATATTTGCGTTGAATACATGAAATAAAGAGCATATAGCATAAACCCAGAAAATCTAAAATAGATATCAACAAAATAACAACTACCCAGATAGAAGAGGGCCAAAATATGAAGATTTATAACATACCCGTATCAAGATTTACAACTTCATGCTGGGGTCATTGTCAGACCAACAAAATGAACATCAAATGAATTCCTTCTACACTCAGCTGATGAAGAGAACTTTGCATACAAAGTTATAGGATTAAATAGAATACCCTAGGAGCTCCAAATGAACCTTTCTTGCAGCCACAATAAGGAGAAAAGACACTAATAAACCCTATTGTCCTCCATAAAGTGTACAGCCCAGCTGAAAGGAGCAAACCACAATCAAATGCCTCCACACACCAAAGTTTATCACTGTTTTGTATCAAACTGGACTACAGCACCAAAACAACTTGACTGGAGTGAAGAATCAGCATTAACAACACCTTCAAACTCTTCAAAATGTAACTGTACGGAGGTACGGCCCTGCTGTAGTGGTACGGCCTGCCTTGGGAATTGTGTGCAGCCAATAAAAATCCTCCAAAACTTCGAATTCTCCCTTAGAAACTGTCCTTCAAGTCTGCAACAATGAACTCCACGAAAACCTATTCATTTATGTTCAAAACTTAACCAAAATGAATGATTTAACTGCACAACTGAAGCCTCTGGATGAAGCCTCCAAGAATTGACCAAGTGGGTTTTCGTCCACAAAGCTAAAGATCAAACCCTATCTTGCAGAGGTTTTCGTCTCAACAAGACAAACCAAACCTTGGAGCCAAGCTCCCAAAATAACCCTCACAGGCATATCTCAACAAGAGAGAAAAATCAATATCCAAACATCTCCAAATGAAAGCACTTTTCCCTCTTTTATAACTCTCCAAGAGGGGTGTTTCACTTTTTGAGGGAAATATTCTTTTAATTTTGCTTTTAATATTTCCCAAGGTGAGCGCTCCATAAAAACTTAAGTGACTTTTAAATATTTCATTTTTTCATCACTTAACCAATAAAACCCAAAGTCCAATATTAAATAATAATATTAATTTACGGACTTTAAAACGGAGGCCCAAATGAACTCGGAATTTAATGATCTATAGCTCGCCAGAAAGGTCTTGACGAGACGAACCCAACCCCACTCTGAAAATCCCAATTCGACAAAACCCGAACTTACTAAAAATAGTAACGGCCATAAGCACACTGAGCCAACATAGAGGATGCCAACTGGATCCGCAAACCATCTGATAACTTTGAGCTCAATGCAATGTCTAGGAGAGCCAACAACTGACTACCAAGTCACCAAAACAACATCAAACTAACACTTACTAAAAATAGCAGTGTTCTCCGAGGACCAAAAAGAACAAACCCAGAAAAACCCAGAAAGATTGCCGACATGCAAGCACTTACTATAAATAGTAAATACGGACAAGTTGTCTGAAATATCTCCAGAAAGTGTCAACCAGCTCCACTGGATCACCCGAACACCCTGGTGACATCGAAATACTCCTCTGATTATGCTGTCACCAACTCAGAAAGTCAACTCTGACTTAACTGCAAGAGAACTCGAAAATGGGGACATTAGACTCGACCACAATATTGGACAATTGCTTAGGACAGACAAGAAGACAACAAAAACATGACACAACAAAGCAAAGTGAATGAAAAAACACCATAAAACTAAGAGGGGCTCATCACATAAAGATATGATAAACAAATACAGAGCTAAAAAATATACAAAAGCAAAAATGAGTAAAAATAAATTAAAGATTGATAATACTAACCATGAACTTCCAAGCATGCATTGTTGGATCTCTTGCAGAGCAAGTGGTGATACATTCATCAACACATCACCGACTAGATCCACGGGAAGTTGATCCAGATATTTTTTCCATTGATAAACATCTGTATCAAAAATCAGAATGAATAGAAAAGATAATATTAATTTATTTGTACACAAGTAGTTTCAACGTATAAAAAATCAAATATTAGAAAAAACTCAACCAAAATCAAAAGGAAGAATGATCAACTTACCTTTATCAATCAATGATGTCAATGCCTTATGGCAAAGGCATAAAAGAGATGGCACGTGTTCCATCAAATCCACCAATACTTGTTTTATGCTATCCTTGTATGTCAATGTACAGTGAATACAAGAGAATTTAGAAAAAACAGGAATAATGGATGTATCACTACAAGCTTCACATGCATTGAATATTATATTATTACCTAATTAGTAATAATTTCCAACATAAAAGAAAAACGAATATACCAAAATATGTTACTTTAATTGTGTTTGTTTCCATCCCCTTGCCAAGAAATGTGTATTATTTATTAGGTGGATGCTTGTTTCTCTGCATAAGCAAGAGTCCAATTATCAATGCCATTGACCCATTATAGGCTACAATGCTACATTAAAGTCCCTAACATAAAGGAACATTGAAATTAACCACAATAAATGATGCAGGAGCATCCCTGGTTCAAGAGCAATCTTGCATCAACCAAAAACATTTGCAGTTCGATTTGTTTCTTTTCATTTTCCAGTTCAGTTCAAAGCAGTTCAGTCAGAAGCAGTTTCAGCTTGTGGTCCGATATTGGCATTTCACACCTCGCGGATCTGGACTTAGCATCTACATCATATCAAGAATTCAAAGCATTTGGATCAATTACCGAAAAGATATCGCTATCAGAAGTTGACTATTTTCTCAGAGCAGAGCATTCTAATAGTTCCTGACAATCAGTTAAAGGAGAAGGCTTGCGGATCATTCCTTGACTTGCAGATCTCAATGACACATCATTCAACGTCCTTCGGTTCGTGGCCGACCTTCCCCAAGGGTCCGCGCATTGCATTCATTTGAGGAAGTGTTCTATGCATTTAGGTCCAACCTATCTGTGACCACATTACAGCTCTTCATTGGACTTTGTGACCTTCCTTAGCCGACGCAGAGAAATCTATTGGTCCGGAAATGATATATAAAGATGTAATAGATCCTTAGGAAAGTAGCTATTCACATAAGAAAGATCTGATATTTTAGATTTTGTGCGAAGGAGCTTCAAAGCTTTATCTTGCGCATGTATGTAATCAAGCCTTGAGCCCAGTTGTAAGCCCGCATGTTGCCGGCCAAATTGTATTTGAATTCTATGATATACTGAATGACTAAATCTACATTTGTTCCATTTCCTTGAGTTGTTTCCGTTGTGTTTACTCTTGCTGCATGGTCCAGACAGTTCATTCTGTGAACTCTCCTACCGTGACTGCACCAATAAACTAGAGCACTAATCATTTTGATTGACTAATTGCCCGTGTCCCTTAATTTTATCATTTTTTATTAGATGCTTGAGAGTTTTTTAACTTAATCCCTTTTTATCTGTTGTGACCAAATCACACATCGCCCCATTGCAAATGGGGACCCCCTTTTTTTTGAGCTCCGATGTTTTGCATGAGATCTTAGATGATGCCTTAGGTTCATTTCCTCTGCCAATCCAATAATGAGTTCCTCTTCTAGGAGCTTTTTGCTTCATAACTGGAGGTCTCATCTGGAAAATGAAGAATGTTGATTGAATTCTATCCAAGTAATGAATAATGAGACCCTTCTTGATGTATGTTTGAGATCCTGAAAGACTAAGTCTGGAGCCTGAAACCCTGAAATCCTGAAAAATTGACTAAGTCTGAAATCTGGTGAATCCTCCAAATTCTATATTCTGCATGTTAAATCCGGTGGATTCGAGACCTATCTCAAACATCCTGAAAGGTATATTGAAAAATATTTAAAGTATAAGAAATTCTGAACCCTCCAACCAATGTGCTCAAATCAAGAGGATTTCAAAACCTCCATCCATTGCGCCATATTATAGAGGATTTTGAAAGGCCTATCTAATGCGAAATTTCAAGAAGAATTCACCTCCTTGATCAAATGCGCCAATATCTAGAAGATTTTCAGCTCTCAAACCAATGTGCTAGTGAAGGGAGAAGGTAAGGGGATTCCAAAAAATAGATCAAGTGCGCCAATGCTAGGGAATTTCAAAACCTTCATCCAATGCGAATGCTAGAGGATTTCAAACCCTTCATCCAATGCGACCAAAGGTAAAGGAGGGATTTTGGTTGGGATTGTTACACAATGCGAATTTTAGAGGATCTCAATCCCTTGGTCCAATGCGCCAAAGAAGGAGGTGATTCTTTTCAAGTTTTAAGGCAAAATCAAGAGGATTTTCAAATCTTTATCCAATGCGAATTCCCAGAGGATCTTCTATACCCTATCTAATGCGCCAAACATGAGGGAGATTCATAAGGTGTCATCTAATGCGAAAATCTTAGACCTCCAACCACTGCGATCACTTCAAAATCCAAGGTCAAGTCTTAGAGTCAATTTTAGAGGAAATCAAAGCTCTCATCCAAAACGCCTAGAGGAAGAGGATTCGAAAGGTGTGAACTAGTGCGACTACTTCAAGAAGAAACTAAAATCAAGTCTTAAAGTGAAAAGCTGGAGGAAACTCAATTGTTAAACCAAAGCACTTAAGGAAGGGAGATCTCCAAAACATGATCTAATGCGCCAGCTCTATGAGGATGAAAAGGAGTTGAATCAAAACAAGTTTCAAGGGGATTTTGAAACCCTTATCTAATGTGAAATTCTAGAGGAAATCAAATTGTTAGTCTAACGCGCCATTTTAAGGTAATTGGAAGAGAGATTTGAAGGTGCTAGTCCTAGAAGATTGTAAATACCTCATCCAACCCGCCACATGTGAAAGAAAATCTAGAGGATTCTAAACACTTCATCCAAAGCGCCACTCTAGAGGAAATCGAATCCTTGAAGCAATGCGCCAAAAGAAGAGGAAATCTAATCCTTGATCTAATGCGCCCTTGTGGAGGGATAAGATAGAAGAATTCTAAAGGGCTAACCAATGCGCCAAGATGGATGATAGGTAGTTTCTAAGGGTCAAAGTGCAAATTTCATATTGTTTCTAGAGGATCTTGAATTCCTCAACCAATGCGCCACTAGTGGAGGGTGGTCTAGTTTAAGATTTTTGAGGCCAAACAAAAAGAATTCATAACCCTCAACCGATGCGCCAGCCCTTAGAGGATATAAAAGTTTGATCCAAGGCATGTATTTCAAGAAGAACTTGAAATCTAGATCCAATACGCCTGAAGGAGGAGAAGAATTCAAGTTTGTAAGTGATAAGAAGAAGACTTTAAACCTTCAAACTGCTGCGCCAAAAGAGAAAGAGTTAGTTTTAAAGGTAAATTCAAGAGACTTTCAAGGAGAACTCAATTCCTTAACGCCAAGATGGGAGAGGTGGAATACAAGTATCAAGGTTCAGATTTCATGAAACAGTAAGGAGATCTAAAACTATCCATCTGCTGCGCCTAGATCAAAAGGACTGATAGAAGAAACTTCAAGCAAAAAAATCAAGACCCTATGCGAGGCCTTTTGGATGAAGTCAGATTTAAGGTTGTTGAAAGCATTTCAAGGAGATATCAAAAACCTGATCCAATGCGTCAAGGGTGATGAAGAGCATGAAGACTTGATTGAGGGGTATTCAAAATTGTAATCTAATGCGCCAAAAGTAAAGGAAAAGTTTAGTTTTTCCAGGAAAAGATGAATTCCTGATCTCATACACCTTTTCAGCATATCCAAGTTGGAAGAAGTTGACTTAAAGTAAGTTTTTGTGAGGATTTCAAGAAGAAATTCAAACTTCAATCTGCTGCTCTAAGATATCCATATCTGCTGTATCAAGAAGGAGGAGTTTAAGGGTTTGAAGCTAGATTTAAAGACTCCATTCAATGTTCTACGTTCTATTTTGCTTTCACGTTTTGATTTTCTTTAGAGCTTAAGCAAATGATTCTTATGTATTTATGTTATAAAGCCGAAGGATTGATGTTGTTTCTTCCTCTATGTTGCAGAAGTGTGAATGATGAGTAGAGAAGCTAAAGTGTTGGAAGCACCTTCATGCTAGGAGTGAAGTCAACCAGTTGTCGTGTGGAGAAGACATCAAGTAGCTGCTCCACCATAAGGAAGGTGTTATCATCAAGTTGGAGCATTTCATATATTCTACTTCATTCAAGATCATCTTCCAAGAAGCATCATTTCAAGAGATCTACATCACTTCAAGTATCAGCTGGTTTCTTCGTCAATCTACTGAAGCATTTCATCAAAGGATATCATCTTCATCAAGCAAAGGCATTCACTCATCCAAGCTTCAAGTCAAGTTCTTCCAACCTTCGAAGATCATCGTGCAAGATCACTTCATCAACTTCTACATCAAGCAAAGACACTTCATCTATTCAATTTCAAGTTCCAGTAAACTTCAAGTCCAAGAGAGAGTCTTCTACTTTCAAGTCCAAGGAAACATCATTAGCTTCATCATCTACTCATTCTTCAAGAAGGAGCATCATCAAAGGAGATTATCATCATCAACTTACCTACAAGAAGAAGAAAGAATTACAAAGTCAATCAAATGAGCTACAAGTATCATACATCCAATTGCAAGGAGATGTACAAGGCAAAGATCTATAAGATGTATTTCTAAACATACAAGTTCAAACAATCACATTGAATACATCACATAAAGATGATACAATTTTCAAAGTATGCTGAGTTGGCATCTATGTGGCGAGTACACATCATTCAATTTTGATTAGCCGCATTAATTTAAATGCATTAAATGTATCATTTAATGAAAGAAGCCAAAGGGGTTCCTATGTGGAGGAATATTTTAAATGCTTTCGCCTTACCTTATCACATTGGAAAACGTGCCTTTATTGCCTCTCTCTTTTGTGCTAAAAATATAAAGTTGTTGTAACTACCTCTGAGGTGGCATGATCTAGACCCTTGGCTATCAAATTAATCTTAGCCATTCATTGTAACCTGGACGACTATATAAAGGCCTTGTTGCCTCATTTGTAATTCAGTAGTTCATAGAGGAGGAGACTAAATATTAGATTTTAGGAGTAAAATAGGAGAGACTCTCGAAATTTCTGAGAGGACTTGGAATTGTTGTAAATATTTCTCAAGAGTAATGCAAAACATTGGAAGTTTATTTGGTGTTAAGTGTTATCTTGTGGAGTAACTTGGTTTCCTGTACTTCAATGGAATGGAGAGATGTTTCAGAATAGATTAAAAGTAGATTAGAAGCTCATTGTTGTAATGCATGTTATATGTCATGTCCCCATTTCCGGCTTGATCATCAGATTAAGATTGGATTAGCCTATTGATCATTCCCGGAGGCTAATTCAGAATGATGAGGGAATGAACTGGTTTTCGACTAACTTAACTTTACTGTTTTGCAGGGATAAGTTAAAAACTTGAAATTTGGCTAAGTCTGGAAGACAAGAAATGCAGGAAATGGACTTTTGGAGTCTGGGCGCACATCCTATATCAAAATTCACAAAAGAGCGCCTAACCTAGCATCACCAAGCATCAGAGTGCTTCTACCACATCCACCAGGGCGCCTGGGAAGAAAAGAATGGTTAGATCATCAGAGGGACTCATACATTGCAGTTCTTCAAAGAACTTGACTAAGTAAACTCTAGGCGCACTTGCCAGAGCAACATCCAGTTGGCGCCTTGACAAGGAGATGTTTTGGAAAGTTGAAGTGGTCATTAAAAGGATTCTTGTTTGTTGAATTAACCTTCTATCAATTGAAATGATTATCCATGAATGGAAAGGAGGAGGGCGCACTTTTGGATCCCCATCACTTCCTAGAGGCGCCTAAACCAGACTGAGCGCCTAAGGCGCTAGAAGAAGTTCCTATGACTATGGATTGGCGCTTTAGGAGGGAAAGTTGATCAGTATCCAAAATGAAGTGTTCTGAGTGAATTAGGCGCCTAAAGAAACAAGGCGCCCATATGTTATTCCAGAGCGCCTAAGCTTGATGGGAGTAGATTGGAAGTTTTAAGAGTTTGAAAGTATTGAATTCCTCTAGGTGCAAATCCAAGCTTTTGCCACCTCAAGATGGCGCCTAGGATCCAGAAGGCGCAGTTCTACTCATCTGTGACCCTACCTTGGCATCTTAACTTGGAAACTCCTTGATAGACTTGTATAAAGTTCAAATTTGCTCCCAGGATATTAGGCGCTAATCCATGACTCTAGAACCTTGAAAATGCGCCTAAGTTAGTCAAGGCTTTTTTAATTACAACTTAACTTTTCATTTTGTTAGAGAAGTTTGATTTGGCTTAAGGGTTCTTTCATCAAGCCAAGATCTTGATCAAATGACAAGGAGACATCAAAATACCCAAGGCGCACTCCCTAGTCTCTGCCACCTCAGGGAAGCGCCTAGCTTGGAAAGGCGCCTCTTCTAGTTCCCGCTACCTTTCAGTTGGCGCTTGAAGTCTAAGAGATCTTCATTGAACATTGTTAAGTGTTTTGAGAACATATGGAGTTATCAGGTTCCTCTAGGCGCATATCCTTGCCTCTGCTACCTCAGTTGGGCGCCTAGTTCCACATGGGCGCCATTCCATGATCACATTGCTTTAATTGGGCGCCTAGTCAAAGATAATGTAGTTGGAACTACCTAAGCTCTCATTGGTTGACAGGATGACTTTGGGATCCGTGACGAGGTCTTTGGACAAGCTTGCCAACTCAGAATGAGTCATCAGATGGAATATTCCCTTGGATATGCTTCTTGGGAAACGTGCCTTGGTTCCTCTTTGTACATTGAAAAACATGCCTTCATTGCCTTTGAAAGGCCTATAAAAGGAGGAGCTCTCTCATTCATTTGGCATCTATGCATTTTGACAAAATTCTCTCTGCAAAGCTGTTGAGCTTGTAATCTTGAGGCCTGCGAGTTTCAAGTGTTGGGGTGATGCTCCCTCAACTGACAAGGTGATGCTCCCTTGTTGTACTGTGAGGTGTTGACATTCAGTTGACATCGTTGAGTTCAATTGAGTCGATCAAGTATAGGCACCCATTGTAATCATCAAGGCTCCAAGGCCTGCTTTGTAATTCCATTTGAATAAAGTGTAACTTCATGCCATTGAAAGCATTACTCATGTAATAAGACATTGTGAGTTGATTGAATCAAGTAATAAAACAAGTACCCAGCTTAAGGTTGATTCATTCAAATAGTTATCTTTGATGTATATCTTTGTGTTGTTGAAATAGTTGATGAGTTGATAGCAAGTAAAATTGTCTAAGTAAGGAAAAATTTTGGTAGAATTAGTTGGGTATCTTACATTATATTGGATATTTGATCAACTCCTAGCTCATGCTTTTAACATTCATCGCTGATGAAGTGTTGTGTAAAGCTAGTCTGAGCCATATTTGTATAAGTTCGATTGTGAATGCTTGTTTGAGCTGCGCCGTTCAATGGGTGCTCATATGAGTCTTCATGATTTGAAAACCATTCACGAACCTTAGGAGATTGCACCAACTTCATGTAGTTGTAGGCATCCTTGGCGAAGTGAAGTTAGGTTTACTTAGGGGTTTGTCTGTTCAATACCTCATCATTACTTCATTGACCTTAGATTAGCTTTCTGAACCCTTAACCCTTTTTCATTTTCTTTATCATTGAGACCCTGAATACATCATCCACACTGAAGGACGAATAACCTAAATGAAAGGAGAAGAGTCTGCGTAAGTCCCTTTGTGATTATCAGCAAGATCACATGTAATCACTGAGTTAACCCATCATGCATTAAAATAAGGAACCTTAGAGTTACTTCACTGGATCACATAGTTCAGCCATTCGAGAGGCTTTGCTCAAGAGGGAGTTAGATACTTTGTATTTCACTCTAATTGTTGACTTGTCCAAAAACAAACATCAACATTATCCATGCTTATGCACAGATGGAATGGATAGTGCATTGCTAACTTTTTTACATTGTCCACTTGTTGTTAGACTCTTACCTCACAAGTTTTTGTTTTGTGATGATAGTCTCTAACTTTTAGGACTCAAACTTTAGGATTTAGTTTCTAGGAAATCCAATTTCTATAACATGTGCTACAAATGTTATTATGATCCTAGTAAGCTATATTCCTAATTATAATAAGGATAAGCACTTGTGGCATGCTTAACCTTAATAGTTTCATTTATTAGTCTTACTTATTCCTTAAGGCAACTTAGTTAGGATGAAGGGATGTGTCCCTACATAGTTATGCATATAAATAAGGAAGAGAGAGACTCTCCCAACACATCATATCTTCTAATATTGAATTTGCATATTATTTTCTGATTATTGGAGGTCAACCCCTCGAAGTGGTCTGCTATTTTACTGATTTTTACATTTATCTCCAAGAAATATCACAACAGATGTTGTGTTGGCATTGACTATATACTGTGAATTCTTTTGCATACAAACTATAGATTGCAGGTTCTACTGTAACATGCAAGCAGCTACAATTTAATTTGCTTGACGATTGTTCATTTCTAATTAATGTATACATACCATTTAGCAAGTAGGTGCCCTTAATGTATTAAGAAGATGTGATTCATCAAAGGCTTCCTACACAAAGCATATATAATCCTATTCTTTTTCGGCAATATGAAATTAACTATAATTCTTGAAACAACAAATACCAAATTTACTAACTCATGCAAGTTCTTTTTCCCGTTAATGGGTTAATAGATCCTAAGATTAGTAGACAAAAAGAAAAATGGAAAGCTGCAAAGGTTGGAATAAAATTGAACTTTGACAAACCCTCTAAAGGAAATCCAAGCCTTGCAAGTGCAGGCTATGTGCTCAAAGACTCAAAGAGCGAGTTTGTACTTGGGGGCTCTAGGCATTCAGGTCAGAAGACTAATAATCAAGTGGAATGGGAGGCTCTAATAGCGGGTATTCAAGCAGCTTATGCTGGAGGTTATTGGAATTTAGTGATAGAAGGTGACTCACAAATAGTGGCAAATGTGGTAAATCAGGCCTTTTGCCCCAATTGCAAGCTAAGAGCTATTCTTTAAGAAATTTTAAAATGGAAAAATAAATTTGACCAAGTTAAGGTGATTCATTGCTACAGGGAATACAATAGGGCGGCACATTATTTTGCCTAATCAAGGAATAGAGCAGTTGATTTTCTTCTTTTGAAAGTAGTGAAATAAATGAAGTTAAACAATGATGACAAGTCGTCTTGAGTTTATTGGTCATTCATATGGCCGAAGGCATGACATTTCATTTATAAATTATGGTGTTTTGTTCTATGGCGGAAGCTCTGTGTTGTAGGCCTCTGCACATGTTGGGAGAGGTGGTGTTCGGCAACGTTTATTGTCATTATGAGAAGATAAAAGGAATGTTCTAGCCTCTAGGGTTGTGTTGGTGTGGGTATGGTCTGCCATTTGAGGTGTCTATGCTACAGGGGCTCCTGTGTGGTTATTCTAGTTTGTGGGTGGAGCGGTTTTAATCACTGGTGGGAGTGGTGCAAGAGACCCTCTAAGGTAGGGGCAAGTGACAAACCATACGTTGAGAAAGGTTTTCAATTGCACAAAGGTGGCACATTTGAAAGTCATTAAGACAATTCTAGGGCATGATGGGTTAGAGGATAATGGAAAGTTGTGTGTCCGTGCCTTCATTCTCAAAGATTTCAGGTTGAACTTGAAGATGGCAGTGCAGGAGTTGGAGGTGTGTGACAGCTTGTATGAGTTGTTCATTTATTCTAGCTCGAAGGAGGATGAGTTGCTAGAGGAAATGGAAGCAATACAGCAAAAAAAGTCAGTAATGCAAAATAGATGGAAAGCTTTGAAGGAAAGCCCAAGGGCGGATATAGTGGCAATGCAAGAAAAGATGAAGGCTTCGAGGTCTGATATGTATACCTTAGAAAAATTTTGCCAAAATTTACACATGACAATGAAACATATGGTGGTCTCTCATTATAAAGGCGTGTTGGAGGTGACGAGTGGATACATTGTCGTGGCTAGAGAATGACAAGCTTACTCATGCAGTTAGGAGAGCAAGGATTATAAAAGGAATAAAAGTTGTTGGGTTGGAAAGTTTTGCTAGTTTAGCGGTCCCTGTGGTAGAATTGGTGCCAATTTCAAGCAAGGGGGTTTATAATAGATCATATGAGAGGTGGATCTATAACTTGCAATTCCGCCTCTATAAATTGCACTTGTTTTAGTACTCATCCCTGTAGTATGTTCTAGGATCCATCTTAAACCCTAACCTTCAACGTGTTTCCCGATTCAACTGCTAATTTTGTTTATTTATGCACTTGTATTTAATATTGGGATCCCTAATGTCAGGTTCCATTTTGATTAACTTTTGATCTTTTTGTCAAAGTGTATGTGTTCAGACTATATTGCGGGTGCATAGACATCTACGCAAGTGCAATGCTCATCCCAGGTGGAAGAAATCCATACGAACAATTCCCAATGGCCAAGTCAAAGTCATTTTGACTAATAGATGATTGTAACAGATGGTTGTGCAGGGTTATTCAACTGTTCAAATACTTCTCCTTGATTCTTTTCCCAAAATAGAATATAATGATTGGGATTCTTGAAAGGAATGTTTTCTCTTGGATTACTTTATTATTCCCTATTGAAACATACAATTTCCTCCGACATGCTCTAGTATTCTCTAACACTCTAGAGCTATTGCATTCTTCTTGCACTCTCATGCTCTGGTTTTTCTCGTAAGCTCTAGTACTTTTACAACAAACTACATCCTTGAACCCTAGGTATTTGGTGAAGTCTCTTTTAGCATTCTTTCAACACCCTGATTGTATTCTTGAAGCTACAACACTATCCCTCTTCTTATTGGATTTCTCTTGGCACTTTACATCTTGCATGAAATTGATTTCCACTTTCTTAGGGTTGTTGCCAAAGCTTGTTCTTTGTCATTTTACATACTTGTTGGTTATTATTCCTAACATTTGCAAGCTTCTCCCCATGTCATTTGGGATACTTTAAGTATTCTTCTTTCCTTTCTTCTAGGAGAAATAATGCCATAATTTCATTTTATTTTACACTACTAGATTGTATTGTTTCCTTGGCATACTCAGATCATACAAAGTCCAAGCTTCATTTCATACACTAGAATAGTAATATATTTGTGTTGACCTAATTTATATTATTATTATCCACATTGTTAGCCTTTACTGTAGCTCTTGGTCCTAGACACACTTAGGCTAAGTGCATACTATTTTCTATTGATTGCCTATGGAAGCCGGAGATTTAATTAGAGGCTTTGTTGGTGTAATATTGCACCCATTAATAAGTTTACCTAAAATATCAATAATAATTAATTTTCCTCATCTAAGTAGCTAATAATGACATGTGTATACCTTAACTTGAGTTATACAAGTGCCACCACTACCTCATCAATCCTTGATTGATGGCAGTTAGGTGCCACCTCTGTTTAGTCAAGGCCACCTCTAACTCAGTTAGACTAAGTTAACTCACCTCTTGATTAGGAGTGATTAAAAGTCAACTCATGACCTCTTAGACATGTCACTTCCTTGATTCATGCATCCAAGAGGCCTATTTATTTGTACGTTAGTCTTTGTAATTAATTCCATTATATTGAATATCTTTATTATATTCATCTAGATTTGTGATTAGCTCATATGCATTAGGTCTTGGGTAGATTTGTTGTTTATGACAAATTCTAACATGGTAATAGAGCCAAGATGTCATAGGGTTAGTGTTGTGATGTAATCACACATCGCCCCATTGCAAATGGGGACCCCCCTTTTTTTTCTTGCTTTTTGTCCTTGTTTTGCTTTAAAGTTTAGTTTTGCTCTGAGCTTGTAGGGTTTTGGTAGTTTTGCCCATGTCTCAACAATTTCTTGCCAAGAGGTCTATATGCCTTCATCCTGATGCATGTCATTGAGACCCTGAAAATGACTAAGTCTGATATCTTGAAAATTCTGAAAAAATGACTAAGTCTGAAATCTGGTGGATCCTCAGAAATCTAGAATCTGCATGCTAAATCCTATGGATCCAGGACCTATCTCAAACATCCTGGAAGTATATTGATAAATATTTAAAGTATAAGAAACTAGATACTTAAACATATTTTCAATATACTTCCATTCAGGAAATCCAAAATTTGACTAAGGCAAGAAATTTCATGCCTCACCTCCAAACCCGCCCAGACTGGGCGTCCTTGGCACAAGGTCATGGATTCAACGTTGTGCACATGCACTTGTCCAGACAGAACCCTCAAATCCGCCCAAGCAAAAAATGGTTAAGTTTTCATGGTTTTCTTGCACAAGACACTAGGATATGATGAAATTCCAATGGAAGTTTGCAACTTAGATAGAATCAAGTGCATTTCAAAGAAGAATCCATGCCTCACTTGTAAACCCGCCCAACTTGGGCGGCTTCAAGCTATATTCATGGACTTTGCCTTGTTCCAAATGACATTGTCCAGACAGTACCTCCAAATCCGCCCTAGGAATAAATTGTCAAGTGTTTTGAGCTCCAAGTGCTTGGATGATGATCAAATTAGCATCACCTCTCAACCCGCCCATGCTGGGCGGCCTCATGAGGGAGTGATGGACAATGTCTCCTGTCACATCAATTTCTCCACACACTGCTCTCCAAACCGCCCTGCAAGGAAAATGTCTAAGTGTTGAAGTTTTTGCATGCACAAAGCACTAGAAGGTGGTGAAATTATAAGAGAAACATGAAAGTTTGAAAGGATTAAATGAGTTTCAAGATGAAATCCACATCACACTCATAAAGCTGCCTTACCTGGGCGGCCTCAAGAGGCCTTTGTGGATGATGTTGCCTAACAAATGAAACACTCCAGACAGTACTTCCAAAACCGCCCTAGGAGAGATTATGCAAATTTTGAAGTGTTTCCACAAAAAACATAAAAGATGAAGTTTGAATGGAAGACTTGAAGGATTTGAAGGCATCAAGTGAGTTTGGAGCTGAAATCCAAGGGGTACCCTCAAACCCGCCCTACTTGGGCAGCCTCAAGAGGTCCTTGTGGATTATTTCACCTCCCACATCCAACACTCCAGACAGAACCTTCCAAGCCGCCTAGGGTGAAAGACAATGCAATTTACAAGGTTTGTGTGATAAGTATGATCAGCATGACATCACAAGGAAAGGATATAGTCAAGTTCAAGCAATGAGAAGTGTCTAAGTGCCAAAATCCAAGACCTACTCTCAAACCCGCCCTACCTAGGCAGCCTAGAGAGGTCAGCTTGGAGTTTTGATGTCAGAGCAATGCAAATACTCTATCTTGACTCCCTAACTCATCATGATGCTTCACATGCTTGAGAGGATCATCCTAGAGAGGTAAGCTTGGAATTATGGTGTCTAAACATTGCAACTATTCAGTCTAAACTCACCATAATGCCTCATATCCTAGAGAGAGTCATTCAAGAAGAAGAAAGTTTGGAAAATTGACTAAGTCTTAAAGAAGGAGGGAGACATCTTCATGGGGAGAGGAATGCTCTAAGTGACAAAATCCAGACACCTCTTCCAAACCCGCCCATGCTAGGCGGCCTTGAGCCCTATGCTTGGACAATTTCACCTCCTGCACACGACACTCTCCAAACATCAACCCCAAACCCACTCAAGGAGAAAAGTGATCAAATTTATGAAGTGTTTCAAGTGCAAAGCATTAGGATGTGAGGTAAAAGTTTACAAGTTTGAAGGAGTTAAATAAGTTTCAAGTCAAAATCCAAGGGTCACCTCTAAACCTGCCCTTCCTGGGCGGCCTCAAGAGGTGTTCATGGACTTTGTCATGTCCTGCACAATGCACTCTCCACACACAAGCTCTAAGACCGCCCAGGGAAAGTTGGATTATTTTAGGAGGAATTAGCCAGTTGAAGGGTTGGAGAGTAATGACGAAGTCTGGAAGCTAAGTTAATTTTGCAAAGTTGAAGGGAGAAAGCACATTTTAAAGCAAAATCCAAGCAGCACCTCTAAAGCCGCCCTTCCTGGGCGGATTTCATTAAGGTTCATGGACAAGGTCATCAAGTATCTCAAAGTTTGCCTTCTGACTACACACAAACACCTCAAATACCACTAAGTTTTGATGAAGTATAGATAAAGAGTCATCAAATGGAAGGAACACCCAATGCAGCTCACATCATACATTCCATACACCTCCTTCCAAGCCGCCCTTCCTAGGTGGCCTTGACCACTTCCCTTGGATTATGTCATCTCCTTCACATGAAATACTCCGCCTAGACCCTCTAAATCCGCCCATCCTCTCATGGATTTCCATTGCATTTAAAGAGGTCAAGTTATCAATGAAACAAGTGTAAAAGGTTTTAGACTATCAAAACAAAGCAAAAAATCACTAAGTCATGAAAAATCCAAGCCTACCCTTGAATCCCGCCCTTCCTAGGTGGCTTTAGGACCTTCACTTGGACAAAGTTATCTACTTTACATGATATCCTCCATGCACCAACCTCAAACCCGCCTAGGAGAAGTGACATGAAAATTTGCAAGTATAGAGAGAAGAAAGCATAAACACATGGATAACTTGCAAATTCAGAACACACATGAAGGATTTTAAGTGAAAGTCTAAGTGAGAGTTGTCAAAACAAGGACATTCCACACCTACCTCTCCAACCCGCCCTGCATAGGCGGTCTCAAGAAGTCATGGACTATATGTTGTCCCACAGCAAACATTCCATATGATGCTCCTAAAGCCGCTCAGAGTAAAAACCTACAAAGTGAAATCAACGAATGGATGAAAATGAAGCATTTTATGAATGAAGCAATGAAGTCTAGAAAAGTGTAAAGTGCTGCAAGCTATAAACTCCATGCATACACTCTCAGGACCACCTTGTTAAGAGACTTCCACTATCATACATCTCTTTCACATGAAATTCTCCATACGCCTTCTCTAAATCCGCCCAAGCTTCTATAGCATTCAAAGCAGTTTAAACCAATCAAGGAAGCAAGTGAAGGTGTCTTGAAGTTGTCAAAACCAAGTAAAAATTGCCTAATTCATGGAAAATCCTTAGACCTCCATGAATCCCGCCCATGCTAGGGGGCCTTAGCCCCTTCACGTGGACAATGTCACCTCTTCACAACACATCATCCAACTGCATCCTCCAAACCCGCCCAAGCTGGGCGCTCATCACATGAAGGCATGGAGAACATTTAAAAACTTCAGTTTTCCTCTTGCTAGGCCGACCTGCCTTATAGAGGGGCAAAGTTTGATATTTAAGAAAGTTCAAATCTGCATTTTAAATCAAATACAAATCCAAATTTGCTTCTGATTTACAACAGAGCAGCAAGGAGCAGCAGCTTGTCAAGGATATAAGTCCAAAAAAAAAAAATTCAAGTTTCTTCAAAAGGTCAAGTCTTCTAAAAATATGATTTTATTCCTAAAATCTGATTTTTCTAAGGTATGTTGTTTTGAAATTAATTGTTTAAATCCCACATACATAAGGTGGATGTAATTTGTTGCTGAAAATCCTTTATGTCGGGTCTTAATTTGATGTGTTTCTTCTTGTAGGTGATGAAGGATCCAAGGAGGTGAATGGCGAAAGCTCATACATAAGAAGCTTTGAAGGTGGACGAACGTTGTTCAAGTTCATCATCATCACCGCATGGAGGAGAGCTCCAACATTAAGTTTATCTTACTTCGAAAACTTTGTATGTCTGGATGAGGAAGACATCAACGCCATGCGGAGGGAAGCTAGTCCAAGATAATCAAGGTTACAAGTGTAGTTCATCATCAAGAGCATCATCCATTCGAGGCGAGGATCAGTGGAAGGTTGTCACTTCACCATGCACGTCTTGAAGGAGGTCGTCATCTAGAAGCTCACATATCATGTGCCAGACAAGAACTCTCATCAGGCACTAGTCTACTCCATGAGTCCATGCAACTGTCCAAAGGTATGATCCTGCACAAGCACAACAACATCACAAGATGAGAGATGAGCATGATCATCAAAGCTATCCATGAGTTACATCAAGACAACAAGAAGAAAATATTTTAAGTAAAGTGAACATGAGGTGAACCAGACTAGTTTGTGTGAAGATGCTGAGGTGGCACGTACACATCATCAAGCCAATCGCATTCTACCATGTCATTCATTCAAGAGGGCCCACCATAAAGATGCTCCAAAGATGCTTATCACATTGGAAATTGTGCCTTCATTGCCTCTTTCATGTTCTAAAAATAGTAAATTTTGTAACAAACTGCCTTGTTGTCTCGATCTCGGCCGTTGATTGTCAAATCAATCCTGGCCCTTCATGTAACTTCTTGAGCTCTATAAAAGGCTCACTTCTCTCATTTGTGAAGGATATAGGAGGGAGATTAGGAGTAGAGTTGTTGTAGGAGAGTAGAATAGCAAGTAGAGTAGAGGAAACTCTTCGATGTCATTGAAGAGATTGTGAAATTGTTGTAAAAACACTTCCTGGATTAATACAAGCTCATTGTTGATTTTTCATGGTGATTTGTGTGATTGTGGGATGTTGGCATGGTTTCAAATTCTCGTGGATGATTGAGAAATGTTTCCAAGTAGAATTAGATTAGAAGTTCATTGATGTGATGCCAATATGTTAAGATATTTGATGAATTCATTAATGGTTCATACTTTTTGTGGATTGTCGATGGCAACTCACTTTGCAAAGTTAGCCTGAACCTTTACATGCTTTAGTTCGGTTGTGAAGATTGTTCAAGCTGTGCCAGCTGTGGGTGTTTGGATGAATGCTTCGTAATTTGAAAATCTTTGAGTTACCTTAGAAGATTGCACCGAACTTTGTGTAGTTGTTGGTCCTCATGGCGAAGCGGAGTTGGGTTATAAGAGGAATTTGTCTATCTTGACATCATCCATCACTTCATTGTCCTTAGATTAGCTTTCTCAACCCTTGTCTTTTGCATTTTCTTTTCATAACCAGTTAGAAGAAGTTCCATTTCATAAGGAAGAAGTAACACATTTGGGTGGAGTAAGGAGAATATTCAGCATAAGTCCCTTTGTGATTACCAGCATGATCACATCAACTACTGAGTCTATCCATAGCAAAACACGAATAAGGAACCTTGGAGTTGTCTCGATTGATCACATTGTTTAGCATTCAAGAGACTTTGTTCAAGAGAAGATAGAATACTTAGTATTTTATTCTGAGTTTGCATGTGCAAGAAAAACACATCAACAGTTAGTCCTTTTCTGGGTAATGAGGACAAGTAGATCTGATTTTGGGATGGTTATTTCTTGTGTAAATTGACCTATTTGTATTTGCATATTCATCTTGTGTTGAGTTTGAGAGTTCTGAATTTGTTGAGTTTGCTCATCACTTAGTCCAAATTAGGATTCAAAGGCAAGATTTGCAAGGGTTTGGAGGAGGAATTTTCTGTTGGGCATCCGCAAATCACTCATAATCTAGAGCTGTTTAGGTCAAATCCAACCATGTCATCACATCAAAAAGGTCCAAAAACCCTAGGAACACCTACCAAATCACCAAAATTAGAGCAATTGCAACGGAAGGAAAAAATTTAGCCCATGCATGCAGGCTCAGGCCGTACAACTTGGGCACAATACTATGCACACACAAGTGAAACTTTTTTAGTAGGTATTCAAATTAATTTTAGTGCATTGTTGTTTTAAACAAATTTTGAAAAGAACAAACTTATATATATGTGACTATGTATAGGCGCATAAGCACTTTTAGAAAGGGTGTGTGTAATGTCCCCATTTTCGTGAGCATCAGGGTTCGAGGGAATTAGCCTATTATCTGACCCTCGTAGGCTAATAGATATGGATAAAGGGTCTTCAGAGGCAGTTACTTGGTCTATGATGACATTACTTCTCTTCAGTGCTATATCTGGTTCGGGGTTGACCTTCATTGGACTCAGTTATACACACTTACTATTTATAGTAAGTTATCTTTCCAGAGTTTCTATTTATAGCAGGGTATCTGGTCATGTGGTGATTTCAGTGTTGTTCCCCAGTTTCAGCTGGTGATAAGGTTGTTTAGAGGCCTTTGGTCCTGTATTGGAGGTTCTTGTTTTTTTTAGCCGACTGAGGTCGATAGAGATGGACCCCTGCTATTTTTGGTAATATGGTTGGATGCATAGAGGGTGTCATGGTGAAACCCCAGGTTCAGACAAAACTGAGAAATGATGTCTAATTATGGAGATAAGTGATTTTTAATTATTATTAAAGGTTATCTTTAATAATAATTAATTATTATTATAAGGGGGGTCATTTAATGATATTAAAGTCAAATAATAAAGTCATATGTTAAGATATTATAAAGTTTTTGAAGTCAGTTTATATTCAATGGAGCCATGACCCATCATTAAAATCACTTAAAGTACATTTAATATTTCATGGATTGGAGCACCCATTTATGAGACTTACAATAAAGTTTTTATTAAAAACCTAAAGTGGACTTCAAAGGCAAATTAAATACACTTCATTTGGAGAAGTTATAAAAGGTTTTAAAAAGCAAATCAAACTCATTATTGAATGATCATTTGACTTTGCTTTGGAGAATTTCTTGAAGTCTATGCATGAGACCAAGGGTTTCAGCAGATTGTCTTCATATCGGCATTGGAGAACGAAAATTCTTCAGTGTTTATGCAATCTTGAAGCTGTGAAAGATCAGCTGAATCATTGCCAGAGAGTTGGCTTCATACAGGAGTCAAATTGTGCTTAACTAGAGGAAGAAATACAAAAATTATTCAAGGGTTTCAAGAATATTTGTTGCAGATCTGAAATTGTTATGGCTGCTACAGTGGTGTGAACAGTGATCTGCCACAGATAA
Source organism: Cunninghamia lanceolata (assembly GCA_027924645.1). Classification (NCBI taxonomy): domain Eukaryota; kingdom Viridiplantae; phylum Streptophyta; class Pinopsida; order Cupressales; family Cupressaceae; genus Cunninghamia; species Cunninghamia lanceolata. The sequence continues at coordinate 4,511,481 of BSBN01000424.1, read as the reverse complement.
ACCTTAAGGAAGTTTGAGCTCACTACTGGCTACAGCAACCATTATATTATTCAGTTGGTATGTCATTTGGTTATGATATGATTTTCTATGTACTCTGAATACAAACAGGAGGAAAGATATTGAAATCTTCAATTTGAATATTGATATTTAAAGGTGCACACTATTCTATGATATATTTCTACATCAGCTGGGTGCATAGTATTGTTACAGCAGTTATATTGTTCATTTCTCTTAATGCAACTTATACATAGAAGGCTGCCCACTGTTTGTTAAATTTATAATGGTTGTTCCTTTCTTGGTCTATCCATGCAAAATGCTTGTCGAAATGCTCATGTGTTGATAGACTGAATTTGCATAAGAGTTATATCATAAACCATCATTCAAACAACCATTTAAACACTAGAAACTTGAAAAATCAGATATGCACCAGCAAACATGCCAAGTGTTTGACGAAATGTCAACACAATAAAAATCAAAGTTTGAGCAAGATTCAGAATTTTAGAGAATATCCTAAGCGGGATATTACAGTGTGGTCCCTTATTATACATGCAAGTACATACCTTGCCTACACAAGGCTGGCACCTCACTTGCCACATCAACAATAGTACCCTCCACGCTAGCAATAGTACCCAACCGGTGGAGATTTTGTATATTTTTCCACCTTTTCCAATTAAATTACAATTTTGCATGATCCACAAATAAAATATCTTTGCACACTTTTATAATTTATTAGCTCTAAAAGAATTAAATAAATCTAATTGTGTGGAAAAGCTAATTATAGACAAAGGGGATCATTTTATGTGCTTAAGCGCATAATTAGACTTTCCTAGGCAATGTTAACCAACTTGAAGTGATGATTTGACCCCTAGGTCACTAGACGATGTGTGGAGACCCTCTGATGAAGCCAAATTTCAGTCCAATGCCTTATCCATTGGGCAATGGAATCAATAAATGATGTATTTCACAAAGTCCAACCACTGTAGAATCATGTAAGAACCATATTTGATGTCACAAACCCCTTTCCTAAACGTCACTATGCTTCTGGTTTTTGGATAAAGTAGACCCCATGTTTAAAGAGCCCATGTTTATAATTAACCTTTGATTGTCCTGTTTGAAAGGGTTATCCCTATATGGAGATAACAATGTTCTATGCATTATACACTTCAACTCTACAACAAAAAAGTTGCTAGGAAGTTATTTGTTTGACCCAATTATTCCATCATCATACTAGATAGCCAAGATAGAATGGCCAGCATTTCAAGATGAGAATTTACACAACTGGATGTGACAACAGATGCAGATTTCGAAATCACAAAACCAATTGGAGCAGTAGAGGTAGACTAGATAAGTGGCAATCCTAAATGTCATGGATTCTATTATTTTTCTTCAATAAATTTCAAAGCACGGTGATCATTCTCCATTGTATTTGAACTCTAGACACTATACATATATATTTTGGACATCTCAATACTAAAAGTTATGTTGCATGAAACTCCTAGATCCACTCATTTCCCATTCCAGAAATGTTTCCAAATTGCAAATGGCTTGCGAACATGTTGACAATGAGCGGCAACAGTACCAATAGAGTTTCTGAATTGGAAACTCCACTGGAAAAGTTTCTTCCTATTTTCGAACCCTTAACAGCACTTTTAACCAAAAATCTGTATTTTTAAGGTTCAATTTTCAGGATTATCTTGGAAATTTAGAATTACTATAATGTCACTTAAATCATTTCTTCAATAGATTTTTTAAAAACTTTTGAAAATGCACTTCATATTAAGATTTGAGGCACCTTATGGATGATTCTTGCAATCCCCTAATCCCTTTTACCTCTGACAAATATTTTGAGCCATAAAATTGTTTATGGGTTCATCATCTTCATGAGACTCAGAAACAGTGTTCTAAATAATGTCTAGAGCTATGTTTTAAACAGAAGAATTCAGTTGATCATGTTCCCTTCCGTGTCCTTGTGAAACAACAAGTGCAAAATTTAGTTCAGTATTTACATATTCTAAGCCCGTTATATCAGGATTTCAAGAGTTTGGAGGTATGGAAAACTATGCCTAACCCTTCTAAGCCTCGGTATTCTGCACTGACAGGAACAGAACATTGATTCATTTACCAGCAGCAAGTTTGTTTGCAATTCTTTACATGGAGACACGCAAAATTCAAAAAAGAAAAAATCATTGGCACTTATGAGAATGAGCAGTAGAGAGACCAACTTCAGACCGGTTCGGTATTCCACCAGACTTGAGCAATTTAAGCGTTTTCTATATCATGAAGAAGAAAGAAAAAACCAAGATACTATATATTATTAAATAACTAATAAATAATAATTGTACTTCAGATAAAAGACCTGAGAATCGATTTGATTTGTAACTTTAAGTGCCATGAATGCTTACATTACATTTAACTTATTTAGAGATAGAGGGACCAACATCCTAGGAGTTCAATGGATAGGATGATCAGCAATCTGTAAAGCATTTGAACATTAACATAAGGAATGACTCTAAGCTTTTACGAACATCTAATGGTCAGACAACCATAAAGCCTCGTAAATGATAATAGAATATTGTACGGAGGATGGAATCTCTAAACGGTTACCACCATGAAAACATGCCAAGTGGTTAATGTTTTTTAAAATAAGGTGCATCTAAGCAAAAGGTTACCCCAAAAAAGGAAGAATTTACCAAATATATCCTTACAAGTCTGTTATAGTTCCTTAGAAGTCTGCAATCTTGCCCCATTGCAGGACTTCAAAAACCAGGCTAAGACTCGGACAGCCGATAACCATGGCGTGTATTCGAATCCTGAGCCTCACCAGCTCGAAATCAAAACCTTTAGAAAAAGAATAAAGCTATGAGAGACCGGATGTGGGTTTCAAATAGAACACTCACATAGCTCCGTTTTTTACTCATCTAAAAAAATGCCGATAAAATAACTGAAACATCTATACATCCACAGATCTCCCTAGCAGGGTATTGGAAGGATGGAATGGTAAAGGGTTGTGTGAAAGCAGAAGTAGGTCCAATTATTGAACTAAGCGTTTGCCTTGTTTGCCCAAACAAAACTGCTATGTGGTCGAGACCTCAAGTTTTATAGAGAAAAAGCTACGTCTTCCATTTGTTTGCAAATACCAAATACCAGTCATTGCTTAGCAAGATATATTTGCATTCTTGAATGGACAGATTTAACACAGGTTTTGCAGATAATTTTATTTTAAATTAAAGATTGCAGGCTGAAAGCTAAAAATGTTTAATGTTTACCTCTGCTTCCGCTTATTCGGCTGAATCAAGTTGAAATGGAAACGCCCAGGTTCAAATCAAAATATCCCACGACATTACTTACTTCTAAATGCCTTGTTAAAATACATGAGTTTTTCACATTTTATCAAGAATAGAAAATAATAGAATAGATTGTACTCATTGATTCGTGTCCTAATGAGGAAAGAAAATATAATCTATTTGTAGAGACAAAGTATATAAGAATAATTTATTATTAGTACCTGCCTTCGGCAGGTATACTACTGCATCGGCTAGATGCAATTTCTCAAATTATTCGTCCAATCATGTGAAAGAACTAAAAATTTGCAACCACAATGCTATAGTTCATTATTTTTTTTTAATTTAATCATTTAAAAAATACCATTTATCTATTCTCTGATTGGTCTATGGTGTGAACAGTAAGGGTAAAAAATGAAATAATGATTTAAAAAATTATTGAATTTTCGAACGATGCCAATAAACAAATACAGTTAAGTACAGGTCGTGCAAAGTGACGGTGCCGCTGAGCTTGTTGAATTTATTTCGTTTGCAATGTTGATTAATGATTTTTATTTCATTTGCAATGTTAATTAATTATTTTTAATCATCCTTACAAGATGACAGGTCATGTCTTGATCGGAGGTTTTCAATTTGTATGCGCTTTGGATTGTTGTTTCTCAATTTGTTTGCACTCAGAGAGTAGTGAAGGTGGGCATCCGGAGGCCTGTGAAGCTGCATCTGTGGTAAGCCTCTATATGGACTTCTATTTCGTAATCCGTGTAGAAAACCAGTGCTACTGTTCACAGAAATTTCAAGATTTCAGATATTATATGAGTTTTAGATTGTAGAGCACTCTCAGTTATAGAAATTTTACAGTTTTCTCAAATTTCTGTTAGAGTTCAGATATCTCTTTCTAGAACTTAAGTTTTCTATTTTAGAAACTCGGATATCAATTATAGAATTCCCAGACATTGAGGTATGAATTGCCAAGTTTCAATATATTGACAAATTCATGATTTGGGAGCATAAAAGTAGCTATGCAACTGTGTCACTAAATAACAAAGAAGGTTGTAGGAAGAACTAACTATACAAGTGCTCATGCTATATGCAGTATTACTTGTTTCATTTCCAGATACATTGTATATATTCAAGCTGTAAAGCATCTACTTATATTCTGTTGCAACTTTCTACTCTGCAATTTCTTTGGTACAACTTACAGTTCCTTTTAAGTGATTTCATGCATGTGTTCACTGTTTAATTTAGGTTTGAATGATTGAGGCTCGGAGTTCGCTCAGTACCCATCATATAATATGCTGGAATTTTATGGCGACGGTGCTATAGACCTTACTTATACATAGCAAGGGTGTGAATTTCATACCTTGAAGCAGAGAGTATTAACGAATTTAGGTAATTTGCTAGTAATCCCAATTTGGAACAGAGGCTCGCCCTCTTGTTTGGTCCTCTACCAAATATTCTGTTTTGAAAGAAAGAATAAGGATATGTTATCGTGTCCCTGTAATGTTCAATGGCACAGATTATGGTCACACAAGGAAAATACCCACAAAAAAAGTGCTCCAATCTTGTGAAGGAAAATGCAAATTTATATGTGAAAGAGAATTCATGACAAAAGAACATTAGTTGGTACCCTTCTCCACACATTGGAATACTATTTTGTGAAATTCTGTAGAAGAGGTTAATGCTGGACATGAAGAGTTAAAATAAAATAGACTGTTTCCATCTGAATATCTAAACAACAATACCCAAATATATTCCAAATGAGGGGCGTTGCTACAAAATTAAATTATAAGCAAGAAAACACTGAGGTAAAATTGGGGAAAGAAGGGAGAGGTCAATGTAGGTTAATAACAAAGACAGTTCTGCTAATCAGAACAAAAAATTGCCAATTTTTGTTTGCAAGACACAAATGAAATAAAAACGAATCTTAACAACTGGCATTAGCAAAATCATTAGAAAGGAGGTGAAGACGGCAAGCCCATGCAACCAATTAGTTGGATCTCGACTTACAAAACTGAAAAAAAATTGGGCATGGCACAGTATAGAACCAGAGTTCCTCAATGTAGACATGAATGTACAGAGCACAATCTGCAAGATTCCATCTTCTATGGTAGCTTTTATAAACTTTCTGTACTTTGAGCGCAGCTGCTTCCTCTTTAAACCTGTCTCATCTCAATGAGGAAGTCTAAAAATCCATTTTCTTAGAACTGTTTGATCTCAACGATGCCAATTCCAAATCACCAGCTCTGGGACTAATTATTTCCTGGGTAGGAGTTAATAAATCTTGGCCTTTAAAACTGATGCACCTCTCTGAAGCTGTTTCTATGTGGTTGCATTTGAAGATCGTCTGAAAGCTACTAACCTCCGTTCCACATTTGAGAACCTTAAAAGATGCATGTGTTGATAAAATTGTTAGGGCTACAGCTGTGCACCTCTGAGACAGGTGGCGATTGTGTTTCCAGGTGGCGATTGCATTTGCTTTTGTCACGATTTAGATTTTAGGCCAGCTTAATTTTAGTTTCAAGGGTAAAGGAACCCTAGCATTATTGTTTTCCTATGCACTGACTTTTTAGTTTATTTTAAAATTTAAAAGACAATTTCAGATCCACATTTATACGATCTGGTCTTTAAATTTCATCTCGTGGGTGGATAGTTTTATGGGAAACCCTTGGTTTATTCCTACGGTTTGACTGCGAGATGGAGGAGTATGCAGGAATTCCAAATTTGAGGTGGGGTTTTTCATGAATAATAAAGTAGCGGATATCTCTTGAATCCAAGCTAAAGTTTTCTTTTTCCAGAACAATCATTTTGAGCTAGGGTTTTCCGATATATAAACTCCTTTTCTAAAAGGGAATTCAAAAGATTATTTAGAGATTCACATTTAAATTTATGTGGGCAATTTTGTTTCTATGACCTCATATTTAGAAAGAGCTTGAAATTCCATGCAGGTTTGCCTTTTACTTCACTCGAAAATTCTTCCATATGTGAAAGTTATGCACGGTCAAAGTTTTGGTCAAACCTGATATTCGCAGGAGGATCATCATATTTTTATATCCTGAGTCATGTTGTCAAGATCATCATGATCTTGGTCTATCACCCGATAAAAATCATGCAGTCCCAATATCCGGACGTCAATCTTAGGTGGTAGTGCCCTTTACCCGTCAAATGGCCTTAGGCGCATTGTCAGCATCATGATTTCTTTTAGGAGGGTCATATGTTATAAACTCGGTTTTGGTTACATGAAGATGATCATCATCATCATATTTGAACCCCCCCCGATAATATCCTGAGGTTCAAATATCATGATGATATCAACTTTAGGTCAGGGTAAGTTTCCCCGTCGAGCGGTCTTTGTATACGAGCATCATCATGATATTTCAACATTACCTAATCTTATCATATCATCGTGATCACCCTTAGAAAATGCACCTTCGGCATATTTGCATGCACATGTTATAATCCTATCGCAAGGTCATCATCATGATATTTGCTGAAGTTCGAAATATGATGATAACTTCATATCCTCCTGATCTCCTTTTGCATAATTATGATCATCATCCTGATCTTTCACGAGGGTCATTCGCTGAAATTCGCTCACGAGGGTCATTCGCTGAAATTTGCTAAGTGATGGAGACATCATCATCATAAATCGATAAAGGGGATCATCATCTTCATATCCTCCTGATCGCCTTTTTTGCAATATCATGATGATCACCCTATCTATTCAGAAGAAGGTGATATTTCATTCCTTAAACAGCATGATCATTTTTTTACAATATCACCCTAGCGCAATATCATGATGACCTCAACTCATCCTTGTGTTTCGAAGACAAAATATCATGATGACGTCATCATGATAATTCAATGAGGAGGGTCATCATCATATTGTTTTATCCTGTCATGTTGTCAAGATCATCATGATCTTGTTTGTTCACCCGATATTTCGTAAAGTCCTCCTGCCGATGAAATACAACCTTTTGAAAATATCCTAATGATCATCATCGTCACATTTTCCCTTCGGCAGGATATTTCCCAAACATGATCCGGTTGGCGAAATATCATGATGGCGTCATGTTCTAAGTTTAACAAAGGCTCCGAATATCATGATGACGTCATCCCGATCTAAAAAACGAAGAAGCAAATATCCTGATCATCATCATCATCACATTTTTCCTTCAGCAGGTTATTTTTCAAGCACGATCTGGTTCGTGAAATATGATGATGACGTCTTATTCTAAGTTCGACGAAGAAGCAAATATCCCGATGCTCATCATCATCCTGATCTTTCGAGAGGGTTGCCTTGGCCGCAAAGGGGTCATATTACATTCATCATCCTGATCATGCTCCTTAGGTGACCCGATATTACATTTATCCCCTGATCTTAACGAAAATGACGATGACATCATCCTTAGCATTTCAATGAAGCCCGAATATCATGATGACGTTACCATCATTTTCCTTTCCTCGGCAACATGATCATATTCCATATCCTCCTTTTCTTCTTCAACAATATGATGATGATGATGTTGTTCTTTTCCCCAATATGCAGAAACGAAATATCATGATGATGAAGTTAATATTGACCAACACGTTTTTTTGACACGCCAATGGCGATGATCATGCCGATGGGCGGGAAATGAAGCGGTGGAATTTTAAAGTGTTTTTTTTTTTAGAATAACAAATGATTCCAACATGAAATCATCATAAATAGATGCAGCCATCTCTTCGATGTTCTAGAAAACTATGTAAGTTGTAATAACAGTGATGTGGGCAGTTATTTGCAATTTGTGAAAAACACTGTACACTTTTGCATGTCACTTATATTTTATGTATTGGTCTTACTGTACTTCTTTGGTGCTAGTTAGCTATTATTGAGTATGAATGCAAAGACATATAACAATAGTAAATTGTAAAAAGTGCTTCTAATAGTTTTCAATATTTTTTTGTCTAGATTTCTATAAGACTTGATAACAAGAAAACTAATATTGGAATTATATTCCCGTGATAGTTATATGATTTGCAAGATTCAACAACTAGTTATAATATCTTTTTTTGTGTATAGGCCAGCATTGAAGAAATCTTGATGTTACATGTTTGGTGTCCTAGCTTTGGATCTTGTTACAGTCTATCCATGTCTACTGTATTTGTTATTTTTACGTGTTATAGTTAAATTCAATATCAAAATATAAATAGATAACACAGTTTGCAAGTTGTAAGTAGCAAAATTCTATTAATGATTATATAAGTGACAAAACCACTTGAAGGCATATACTGTTTAACAATGCACAATACCTTTTCACTTTGTAAAAAAATTAACACAACCCCATCAATATAATATTGCAATTGCAACTAGTTTACAATCCTTTAGACTTTTGCAGATCATTCTAATCCTTCACCTACATCTACAATCCAAGCACAAGCTTATCAAAAGGTACTAAAACCTTTATTTCCAAGTCATAGTCAACTCTAGAAAATGTTATTCTCATCTATTCAAGTTCATTTGCTCCTTCATATCTCTTGTTTGTTTGTTTCTTCCATTGTTTAATTTATATGTTCAATATATTATTCATATATGCAAATTGCTAATTATTTGAAGCCTATGGCTCAGAGAATATGTGATGTCATTAGAGTTGTCCAAGGATTGTTCCTACACTATTTACACAACTACGTAACAATTATTTTTGCAATATTTAAACAATGGCTTGGCTATTTAGTATTTTAACACCGTATTTATTTATTTTTAAATGTAAACCTCTGATTTGAAATATCAAAACCGAGTACAAAATGAATTTCAAAGTCATAGGTCTACACTGTTTTCAAATCAAAACTTGCTTCTTATTTTGAATTTTAATAAACCTTTTGTGGCTATCAATGATCAGAACTATCTACCAAATGGTGATTTCTATTTCTTTATTTTCTGAAGAAAATAATGCAAGTGAATGGATCTGACATTGCCATTGCCACTAGTTTTAAATCATTCAAAATTCTCTTCTTCATTATAATGCCTTATTTTCTTGTACAATCCAAAAATAACAATTATTTTCATTACATTTAAACAATGCCTTGACTACTTAGAATTTTAGCATTGAATTTATTTGTGATTTGAAATAAGGAAACCAAATACTAAATGCATTTCAAAATTGCATATCGACATTGCTTTTAGGAAACAGCTTGCTTCTAATTTCCATTTGTAATATGCCTTTTGTAATTATCAATCATCAAAACTATCTAACCAATGGTTATGAATATATTACAGGTACACCATTTTTTTGATATTCTGGGATCAACAAAATTGTCCTTGTTTGCAAAAAAAATGAAGAGAACAAGAGTGCCAGTAGTTGATAAACAAAAATAGATCATAGATGTAGAGAAATACAAATTAGCAATTCAGACTGAAATTCTAAACATTGACTATGCATTGAGAAATGAAGGATTGTGTAGAATTCAAGTATTTAAATACAATGTAGGGGATTGCTTATTTGACTCATTGGAGTTACTTCTTCATTCTCAATACACATCAAGTTAATTACGGAATGGAGCTATAGACCACTTCTTGAGTTGCCTCACACAAGGTGATCCAGAAGCAATCACCTCATATAATTATGAACTGGATAGTCATACATTGCATGAATTGCACGGTGTACAAAATGTTGAAGAGTACTTGCGTAGAATGCATATTTCTGCAATGCATTCTACAAATAATAATGAAGTTGGCCTATGGGGTGACTTGTTTTGCATCCGTTGGTTGTCAAAGTGGCTAGACATACAAATATGCCTTTGGTCAACTACTTCAGGAAAAAAATACTTGCACTTCAATCCATCATCCCAAGGACAATCGTATTCTATCTTATTTCATGATACAAATCCCATCCAAGGACATTTTGAGCCGCTTGTGCCTTATCTTGTACAAGCAAACAATGCTAGCCCATGTATCACATCTAGACAACTAAAACAATTTCAAAGCAGTAATCAACAACATCATGATGGTGATTTTATTAGAAAACAAAAAATTGCAAATAGCAACACTACATCACTTCGCAAGATCAAACAACAAATACGTGCTAATAATCAAATGGAAAATACAACCAAGAAAACTAGACACTCAGCATCACCAATAGAATTATTTCAAAAAAAAATTCAAGATACACCAATACATACTTGTGCAATTTGTCAGACATTGCATTTTAAGAAAAACATTATGGCTTTTAGAGAGAAAGAAAAGCAAACATATTATAAACTGACAAATCAAAATAACAATGTATTGATGAATTGTATTTGTCGCATATGCCATGAAACATTGAAACAATGCAAGCTTCCAAAATATGCAACACCACACCATATTCAAATGAATATAGCTTTACAATACGTAAAAATGCTTACACAACTAGAAGAGCGCCTTGTTTCACTGAGAATTGCATTCGCACAAATATGGGAATTAGGTTACAAAAGACCCCAAATTGGATTGACTGGGTCTATCATTAATGTCCCAGTCAACATGAACATTGTACAAAATGCATTGCCACACTCTGCCGATGAAACATACACTATTGCAGTTGCGCTAAAAAGACGGCTACAATATAAAAATGCATATCAGAAGGGGATGGTGCGATCGACTATTATAATGAAAGCTTTGAACCAATTGAGCGAAACAACTCTATACAAAAATGAGAAATTCCAATTAAATAAGCACTGGAGACAATCTCTTGAAATAGATGATGAAAGTGGCATAGTAGACGACCCTTGCACAAATGGAACAGGTTCAGAATCTGATACAGATGAGCAAAATCCTTGTGAGACCTTGGTCCATGGATACACAGAATCTAAATGTATACATGAAATGCAAGACAAAATCATAGAAGTTGCACCAGCAGAAAACCATTATCCTATTGGAATCTTTAAAGACAAATATGCAGAAGAAATGAACTTTCCCACACTATTCTTTGGAAACCCACGTAATGACGACATTGTCAAGAATTTTACCTATCAAAAAATTGCACAATGGGAACTACTTCATTCCAATAGACAATTTGCATATCATACAACTAATCTATTTTTCAAAACAGTCAAGATATTGATACATCAAGTTTTATCTACAATGTGGATAAGAGTACGAAAAGGTCAGTTAAAAGGAAGAAAACTAATAGCAAAAGATGTCAAATGCAAACCTAACCTAGAGAAGATTCTCAAATCAGACATTGGATATGTTGACTTTAAAAGAATAAGAATATCTCCGGATTATTTACATCAATTAAAAAAAAATGTCTTTGCAATGATTCGGCAACTTGGACCGCCTACATTTTTCCTTACATTTACTAGTGCTGAACAACATTGGGAACACCTTTCAAAAGCACTTGAAGCCTTGCATAATACATATTGTGCATCTTCACAACAAAAATACGACATACAAAATGAGAAAAATATTTTCTATCTCATAAAAAAAGATCCTGTAACATGTGTACGCTATTATAAACATAGAATCAATGCACTAAAACAATTGATATTTACAGATAGCTCTTTCTTCGGAGAGCTCTTGGATTATTTCTCTGTAACTGAATTCCAAAATCGTGGCAATGAACATGACCACTTTCTTTTATGGATTAAAGATGCTCCAATTTATGGAAAAGATGAACTTGCAAATATTGAACAATTTATTGACAAATACATCACTTGTAACACTGATGATTTGACTCCTCAAATAGCTATCCTACATAGGCACCATCATACAAAACGATGCAGAAAATCAAAACAGCACTGTTGTAAATACAATTTCCCATTTCCACCAATGAAAAAAACTATGGTTCTCGAACCGCTGAAAGACAATAATGAAATTATTGTTCCAATGGCAACAAAAATCTTTTCCGTATTAGAACAATCTAATTATGACCAATTATTCTCCTTTCAAATGTTTCTACAAGACATCAACTTGAATGAGCATGATTACATCACAGCTATAAAATCAACAATCCATAGGCCTACAATTTTCTTAAAACGAAACCCTTCGCAGATATGGAATAACAGCTTTTCAAAAAAAATACCAGAGCTATGGAAAGCAAATACAGATGCACAATTTGTGCTTAATGCATATGCTGCAGCAATGTATTGCAGCTCATACATGACAAAAGTGGATAAAACAATGACAAATGCATTTAAAAGAATTCGTAGGGACCATCAACAAAATAATATCGATGCTATAAAAATGATAAGTAGACTTGGAAATGCATTGCTAAATCTGCAACAAATGTCTACACAACAGGCTGTTCACATTGTACTATCACTTCCACTAAACTATAGTTCAAGAAAGTGTATATTCATTGATACAAGAGCTGATAGTGATCGAACTTTTGTTCTAAAGTCTGCAAAACAATTGAACAGTGAACCAGATGAATCAGAAAATGTGGCCTGTAGATCTTTAATAGATTACTATTTAGCACGACCTGAAACACTCACACATATTTGCCTTGCACAATTCGTATCAGAATATAGAAAAGATGGGAAACCAATGCACCGCAAAGCTAAACCAAATATTATACGTTTTACCAATTTTAACAAACATGTTGACTTGGAAAATTATTACAGAGAGCATTTATTGCTTTATGTACCCTTCACAATAAATGAAAAAACATTGAAGCATGGTTTCCATTCATGGCATCATGCTTATTCATATCATGAAAACACAATTAATACTAATTGTATCAAATACAATTACCACATAAACTCTAAATGGGGCGATATTGACAAAGCTATAGATGAAATCTATTCTGAAAATAGTCACATACCAAATGAATTGATCATTTCAAATCAAAATCCACAGAAAGAAACATACAACATAGAAGACGATATTCAAACACTAAAGCATAACAAATCAAAAACTCAATTCTCTAATGCATTTGAAATTGGAAAACATCCACATATTATGGACAATGTTGAATACTTCAATTTGAGACGAATGTTAAACAGTGAACAACAAGCAATTGTAAAGGACATTGTGTTGAAGAAATTAAAAAATATTAAAACTCCACTACACTTGTTTCTAACAGGTGGAGCAGGCACTGGCAAAACTTTTACTGCCAAAGCAATATTTCAATCTCTCCTTCGCATATATAATAACTCCATTGATAGTGATCCGGACAAACCAAAAGGCCTAGTAGTTGCTTATACAGGAAAAGCAGCTTACAATATAGGTGGAGTAACATTACACTCAGCATTTCGAATACCTTTCAACAAATCAGAATTCGTTCCATTGAATACTGAAATCTTAGATACAATGTCAAAGCATTATCAGCAGCTGCGTGTGCTATTAGTAGATGAGATTTCATTGGTAGGTGCAACATTTTTACGTTGCATCGACAAGCGATTAAGAGATATAATGCAAATGCCAACCACATACTTTGGAAATCTTGATTTTTTGTGGTGATTTATATCAAGCACAACCTGTACTAGATTCAGTTGTATTTGATAATACACCAACACTGACTGAATTAATGCCATACAACTTTTGGAAACACAACATAAAATACTACGAGCTACAATCAACTATGCGGCAAACAGATGAGAAGTTTATTGCAATACTCAATAGAATACGTGTAGGTTCACAAACAGATAATGATATACAGTACTTGAATCAGACTTGTTTACGCTCACCACCCATCAACCCAACATTCCCCTATCTATTTTACAGAAGGAAAGATGTTAATGCACATAATCAAAATATGTTGTCAATAGTTCCAGGAGAGCTAATTGTACTGAATGCAATTGATGAAAATGACGAAAACTACAATGAAATACATCTGTATAATCACACAATGTCTTTACCATCTCAAATACTTTTGAAACCAAACATGCTTGTAGAAATTTATGCTGGTAATTATGATACGCAAGACGGTCTAGTCAATGGGTCAGATGGAACATTTAAAGCATATACCATATCCAATGCTTTTGACATTGTTTGGATAGAATTCAATGACCCAAACATTGGCCACCATCAACGTGTTAAATTAACACAATGTTATAACAATGACATTGATAAACAATGGACACCTGTACTTTGCACCACAAGGCCAATACAAAAAATCTCAAACAAAAAGAAAATAACTATTAGAAAACAATTTCCAATTCAACTTGCTTGTGCTAGAACAATACATAGATCTCAAGGACTCACAATGCAAGGCTTGGCATTTGATCCTACGGCCATAAGGCAACATGGATTAACATATACAGCACTTTCGCGGACAAAAACAATCCAGACATTATTCTTGTTAAAGCCTCTTACCAAGCAAAATTTCAAAATAAAAGAAAAAATAGTCCTTAAATGTCTCGTCTAAAATCAACAGCACACTGGCAATTTGAAAATGGAGATATCAAACATAAGACTAATTCAGAACTACTATTGTGCACATTAAACACTCGCAATCTACACCTACATATTGAAGACATGATTAATGACACTGATATCATGGCATCTGATATCTTATGCCTTCAAGAAACATATATCCAAGACTACCATACAAATAATCTTTTCAAAGATTTCAATTGTTACTCAACATACCATATACACGGACTAATGTCTATAACCAAGAAAAACATATTAGTCTCTAAAACAATGCAACATTCAACATCATATACAGAAGCAATAACATTAACAATAAGCTCTATGAACAATCAAATTAACATATGTAACTTATATGCCAAGCCCAATGCTCCATTTGCAGATATTATAGCAATCACCAAGCAAGTATTCTCATGTATTGATGGAAATAAAACCTTGTACCTAGTGGGAGATTTCAACATTGACATGTGTACAGAAAACTACAAAAAAAAACAGCTCCTGAATCATATGCAAAACCACAATATGCATTTCTTATTAAGTAGGTGTCATGCTCTATCTAGACCATTGATCGATCATCTATGGACCAATGCACTAACAAAAAAAATTGAAGTTTACAAATCGGAAGCATATTGGAGTGACCATCTTGCTACTTTTTTAAGATTTCAACCCTCTCAGAACACTCAATGTTCTTAAATATCTCAACTATTTTTGTTCAATAACATCCAAATCAACAAAAAACATATTTTGACAAATCCAATCTATATACAAACTACTGTTCAATTATGTATCATCCAATTTACTAACACAAAAAATCCAAATTTACAAATAAAAAGCATATTACAGCAACAACTTCACTGATTTTCCCTAATTTTAATCCTTTCAAAAAACTAAATATTCTTAAATATGCCATTTGTTTTAGTTCAAAAGCATCTAAACCAACACCCTCAAAATCTTGTCAATCAAATGAATAAATAAAACAATCCCTAATGTCCACGAAGAAAACACATATCTATTACATAGCTTCATCATTTCAATACAATTTCATTTTCTTCTGTCTACAAATTGTCTTATTCTTTTATTCCATAGTACCAATTCTACATATTCTGATATAACATTAGAACAACAACATATTTTCATTTTGCCTGCAGAAATTTATGCAAATGACAAATTGATAAAAAAATACAGGTTACAATGGACAATGCCAAAAGAGCAGAAGAACAAATGGACACTATTAACCAACAACAATTGAAAAGGTAAACAATATTCTTTGGTTACATGTACACTGTACCTTGTCAAGATTCTAGATTTCAACTAATTTTGTTTTGTTTTTTCCAGATCAAAAGTAAAGAGTCAAAATCAAGTTTCAATTGAAGACTTGAATGCACGTAAAGCAGGCAACATTTTCCAAGGCGATGTCATTGTGAAGTATAAAGCTATACTGGATAAGACAAACAAGACACGTGAAGTACTACGCGCAGACCTCACAGACACAAAAGGTGAAATGACTATTATGCTAAATGTAACTGCTGATCTCGTTGCTCACTATGAAGACAAAATAATTCCAGGTTCGGGACTATCCATATCCAACTTCCAGATTGCACCTAGAACAGATTATGATCGTGGAGATTGCGACTGCATACTGGTTCTAACAAAGTCCTCAATAGTGGAAATCATTCCACGACTTTGTATTGACTATAAATTCATCCCCAGCACAGCCATAAAACAATTGTTGGCAAGTACCGAACAATATGCTACAGGCACCATAGGTGTATTGGTCACAAGAGCAAAAAAAATAGGTCTCCAATATATTGTTGATGTGCAAGATGGAGATTCAGAGTTCGACAAAGCCCAGGTACACTTTTCAAGGTTCCACATACTAGTTTTAACTTTAAATCATTTTGAAAATTTTATTTTATATGGTAACTGCACTATATTTTAACATGCTTATCTCTTCCAACTCTTTATCATATCTTCTCAGCTCGAACAAAACAATGTTTCAGTTAACTTGAGACCACAACCCCTCATGATCCGCTGTATAAGTTCTCTCAAAAGTCTGCCTGCATTGTACACCGTAATAATATTCATTTTTCTCCTCTCATTATTTGCAAACAATGGTTATCTAAAGTTAAACTTTAAGCCCTTTTGGGTTCTTGTAATTTCTTGCAACCCTAATGTGCAAAATGGATCAAATTGTAAAGACTCTCCAAGTCTGAGCATGAGACTTTGATTATTAAAAAATAGAGAAATAGAGCCCTCATTTGCAGGTCAACTACCCCATTTTGGAGTGGCCTGGTATATTGCTACATTCTTGGGAAAACAATTGCCTACACTAAGTTATTTTGGTGCACCCATGTTGTGGAGTCCAGACCTCTCTAGTGCAAAAGAAATTGTAATGACTTCTGCAGTGATTTCATGCTGAGATTGAAAACATAAGTGTCTATCCAATCCACATTATTGTATAATTACTTCAGAAATATATGTTCCCTCTATACTTTTAAAAAGCACCGTAATAATGTGAGCTTACGACCGACATCTAGCCAATCTCACTTCGAGTGGTCAAGTCCATTGTTGCTGAATTTTAGCCAAACTTTTCTTACTCACCCCAAGTCATATGGTGTATCTGTATTGAATAATCTCAGTCTGTCTCATACACAACAGTTGCATTGACTTAATTACTATAGTTTCAAACTCAGACAGGAAACTTAACTGCCTCTCCAATCAACATTAATGTATAGCTACTTGAGATAAATAAATGCTCTCTAAAATACTTTTAGAAGACACTGTAATAATGTAAGCTTCCACCCAATATCTCATCGCTGTAGGGCAAACCCTGTTTGACATTTTACTGTTAACAATAGCGGATTGATTTCTCTAGTAATTAGCTGCAATTCCTAGGTAACATGGATTACTTGCCTTCACAGACCAGTACAAATAGTCCTCTAAAGAATTTCTCTGCAGCCAAGCTTTGAGCTCAGAAATTCTAATAAGTGTGGGTTTCCTTTGTGCCCTGAACCTCATCATCTCAATATTAAAAAAAAAATCTTCTGTAACAACGAACATAATGATTTTTACCAGCCACTGTCACCTATAGGGCACATAACCTAGTAATATATGTCATATTGCAAAATCCTAGTGCAAAAGTTAAACATAATGATAAGACCAAAGTGGTTCATTAACACCAATCATATATAAGAACCCCGACTTAACTCAAACTCCATTCACATTGCATTAATATGTATAACCAATAACCCCACTTAACTACAAACACAGATTAACCTTAAGGAAATAAATAGCTGCATTAAGCGTAGTAACACAATTGTGACCTAGAAGATCCTAAACAACCCATGGCAAAAGATCTCTTATTCTTCTATGCTTGCAGATAGTCTACTATAAGACAAAAGGCGAACATTAAGAGAAATCATATAAAGCAACCACTCAATTGAAACTCCATTGTATGAACCTGTAGCTAATAAATCCACTTAACTACAAACACAGAATAATCTCAAAGAAATAGACACTTGCATTAAGCATTGTAACACAAACTATCAAAAACATTCTAACAGAACCCACGGCAATAAAATCCCATATTCTACTATATTCTGTTCGCGCTGCCGTTCAGGTCACCTCAGATCTTGCAATTTGATATGCTCGCCTGAGTTATTTGCTTTGGACCG
Organism: Cunninghamia lanceolata; assembly: GCA_027924645.1. NCBI lineage: Eukaryota > Viridiplantae > Streptophyta > Pinopsida > Cupressales > Cupressaceae > Cunninghamia > Cunninghamia lanceolata. The sequence goes on along the minus strand of BSBN01000424.1, from coordinate 4,493,203 downwards.
TTTTCCCTTCCCTTCCCTTTCAAAAATAATTATAGCAATCGCATGATATCCGGACGGGGGCATCTAAACCACATCAGATTTTTTCTCACACGATTTTTTACCTAGCGTCAGACAACATTTCCGGCCATTTTGGCACCAATGCTCACACTAAAGCCTATCGGCTAATTAAAAATGTTTGCACACTAATAAAACTTGTTTCCTGACAACGATTTCTTGTTTCAAGTTCACTTATAAAAGCCTTTTGCCTAATTAACATCATCTTTTAGTTAACGAGATGACATAAAACAATGCTTAATAAAGATTCCGGCCAACTATGATATGCAGCCCATTCTAATTGATGTTCGGCAAATCGGTGTAGCATTTTCTTAGCTTGAAAATAGATAGATCCCTAAATTATTACAGCATCTAGAACTACTTCACTCCAGAGACAGGTACAATTTTTTTATGGTTAAAAATATGTTTCAGATTACAATAATGGAATTTACACACAGGCTCACGCAAACACATGTAATTATCCTCCATAACTAATCCTATTCCTTCATCTATCTTATCAATAACAATTCGTAAGCTCTTCTATGAAGATTCCACCAACTGAATAGAGGTTTTGACATAAAAGCTCCAACTAGTTACGAGTTGGAGAAAAACCCTGTGGCAGCTCATCTAGAACATCCAAGTTTCGAACTCAGACTGCTAATAAGCGGACACTTGTCTTTCAACCTTAAGCCTTGCCAGTTCAAAATTAAGCATCCAGATTCAGTCCCATTGCTATTAGATTACTGTTTGATCATTATTGATTAAAGACTCAAGTAAGTATTATTTTAATCTGCTTTCCATGTGGAATACAGTGTGCCCCTCTTTTCCTTAGATACTTGGTCTGGACTCTGCAGTGATTCAGATTTTAGGAGCAATCCAGGGAAAAAAAGTAAACACTAAATCACTTGATCTAAAGTGTTATGAACAAGTATGAATCTACTGACAACAATGACAGTACAAAAAGGAAATGTAAAACCAACCACATACACAACAATAAAACAATATTGACAATAAGAACTGACAGTACGACATACATATAACAGCTTCGTAAAAAATAAAACTCCGAGAAAATATGTGGAATAATTAAAATTCGTCTCTACCAATCGTGTAACACATTGTGTACAAACTAGCAAAATAAAAACACAATACACATAACAGGGAAAATGAGACTCTGCGCCTTTTATCAGTCCAAAAAAAACTAGTTCTACATAGTAACTGTTGACAAAATAGTGCCAACATACATAGTTTCAAATTCTACCCCGCAAAAAGAAGACAGGGTGACTACAAAAGATTGTCTTTTAGTTTTTAGCCACCTAAATAAACATGGTGACTACAGAAAATTGTAAACGCAAATCCTAATTATCTCCCCTCTCGTGCACGTCAAGCTCGCCCTTAGCTAGAACAAACCCTAAAAACAAATGCTCATCCTTCATCAGATACAAACCCTAGCATTGAGAATCACTAATCTAGCTATATCTCAAAGGCCAAAAAAAAATGCATATAAGCCACAAAAAACAGCAACTAAATTCACAGAAATGCATTCAAGCCTCAACACAGAGCTGCTATCTGCAGGAATGAACAACGGTCTGATGTCACGTCTCTAAGTAAAATTCTAAACATTTCATAGCACCGGTTAATTGCACATAAGTCAACAATTCACTCAGTTCGATACTTTTTAGAACATAGAGTAATGTATCTCTTCATAAATAGGCGACTACTTCAAATCGATTTTTTCATCAAATACAAATGCAAAAATAAAAGCTGTTTGTCTCGGTAAAGCTTCAAAATAAAACAAAAATTAGGAATTTAAAGTGGACAACATGTTCCAAATGCAAGAGGTACATGTACTTGTTTATGCTTTGACTGTCTCCTTTCTTGTTTAAATTGTTTCTAGTTCTTGAACCTACTTTTCAATTAACATACATTACTCTTTTGCAGTTTCATTTCTTACTTACACTATTTACACCTACAGCTGCAGATGCACCGGAATTTTGAGGACCATTTTGTAAAAATCGAACAACAGCTCCGAAGCAATGAATTTCCACTTATCCTTTTCAAAAATATTGTCAAACGGATCAATGCAAAAGACAACATGCTTCACACTTGCCAGTCAACATATATCGATGTATTAAATGACAAAAGGACCTTGGATCACTTAAACAGTTTGCTGCACTCAACATTTGAGGTAACAACTCTTGAAATCTCCAATCTTCTCCCTGGCAAATCTAAAACAAAATTAACAAAAAAAAAATCTTCCTAACCAAACAATACTTTCATATGTATTGCAGGTACAAGGAACATTGAAAATAGCTAATGCATTTTCCAGTCCTTTCCACGCATTTTGCTCAAAATGCGATTATAAATTTGATACCTATGGAGCACTTGACAATGAAACTGCCCAGTGTGATAGATGCAAGGAACAGGTCGCCTATATCTACTCGCACTATCTCAAGACTATTTTGACAACAGACAACAAACAGACAATACATTGCTCATGCGCCAACAATATCATCCAAATGCTACTGCCAGACCTGCAACAAATCAGCTATGACGAATACCTCAAGGATAAATCAGCAGTCATTTTCATGTTACGAGACTTCAGCAGAAAAGGACAATTTACATTGAATAAGTCCAATGTCATCATTGATGCATGTTGTCCTAAAGAATGAACACAAAGCATACGAAACTACATTTTTGTTACATATATCTTATACACGATACCTCTTTAATACTCTCTTTACTCTCTGAACTACACATTACTTTATCATTTTACCTAATTTTATATGTAATTGGTATTTTTGAGTACAAAATCAAACCCCTTAATCAAATATGTCTTAAATTTTCTTTTCGTTATAAGCAAATATTGGAAAGCTTCTTAAATTCTCTCAACCAAAATAAGAATGCTGTAAACCTCTCTCTCATTATGCATACTATGATAATCTGCACTAAAATCGTCTTCAACTTTCTTGCTTCATTGATTTACCTCACGAAGGCGTCAACTTTTGTGTCTGGTTTTGCATGATCTTACTGGTAGTGGCAGTTGTATATATATGATGACACATTGTTAAAAAATATTCATTTCTCTGTCCGGTATCTATGAAATCTAATTCTATATATGCAAGTGTCTAAAAACTATAAAGCATTGATTCTATTTAAGCAACAGCTATTTAGTCGTCGAGAAGAATCCATTCACGTGTCAACCAACCGTGTACTAAACTGTCAAAGAGAATGACTACTCACATTTCACCAAGTTGTCTCGACTTTTATACACTTCTAAAAGTGTGAATAGCTGTTATCATACATATGGTTTATGTTGTCTGTTTTCTAGACATAAATTTTCAAATTTTTTTTGTTCTGATGGTTTTAAGATTCATGGTACAGCTGACTTCTAAAATTGATACATATTAACATAGACATGGTACAAATTTTATAAAAGTTCAACAATGGTTTTAGGATTTTAAAGTGTTTTTTATTTTTTTACAAGTTTAGGCATTTGCATCTGCAACAGGACACCATTAGATGGAACACAACACTCCATAAATGGAACCGTTGCTGTTCCATGGCCACTGCATTACCATTCAAAATGAAATAACATAGTTTCCATCTGCAACAGTTGTTCAGCATTGCAGATGGGTTGTCTAATAAAAGGCAAAAAGTAGAGAGTTGGTTGCATTTCTTGCAACATAGCATTGTTGTCAATTGACTAGGTATTAATGTTGCAAACATAATAAACAAATCAACACATCCACTCAAGATATCTTGCACATGAATGTAAATGTTGCACATAGAATTTTACCCTACCTAACTGAAGTCTTTTCCTTACCTTACCTCTTTCAGGACCTTGGCATTTTCATGTATCATATTCTCTACACCTTTCACTGACTGGACCTATACATGACACAATGCTAGACATGATTGGAGCCAGTGTATCTTTCATTTTCTTCTCAAAATAAAAGAGTTCTTCTCAGACCTCCAATGGGCCGCAGCTTCACAAAAATCCCAATTGAACTGTTTATGACAAAATGGCCATCGTGCGGTATAATTTTGGGTCTGAAGAAGTGCACTAGGGTAAATTCAATAGAAAACTAATTAAGTGCAACTGAGGGCCAGTCAAACACTTCATAGTGTTGTAAAAAGTCTCTTAGCTTTATTAAGATCTGAAAAATGGTCATAAGTCCAATCTATTTCGATTGTTGGACTGTTAAAAGCCATATTTTTCTCCCAGTTGTCAAAATTGTTAAACAATGAGCATCTTTTAGTTATGCACTTTATTATACCTTGATTTAGTAAATACTCTACTACCAATACTGTTTAGTAGTCACACTATGTTATTAACTATTTTTTAAGTCACAGTCACAGTCTATCAAATTAACTGTTTTTTAAGTAATTTGATAGACTGTGACTGTCCATGCACATTTTGGCTGTGAATATGTAACCTGTAGCTTTGATCCAATATGTATATAGAAAAGCACTATGACTGTGCATGCACATTTTGACTGTGAATATGTAACCTATAGCTTTGATCCAATATGTATATAGAAAAGCTTAAATCAGATGTGTGTAAAGCAATGAACACAACCCTCAATTATGGATTAGTCTAATTATGTAATGAAAACTGACTACTATCCTTTTTATGGATTGCTTGAAAGATACAAAAGTTTACTGTCAAAAAGTGTTGATAAGATTAAACCTTTGCAGCCAAGCAACACTGTCTGCTTAGATACTATCATGCAATTCTGTTCTAATTTGAAGAGGCAACGATCATTATGGGTCAAGTTGCCAATTGAACAAATTCCAATCACCTATTCTGTAATATAAAATATATTTCTAACTTTTAATTTGGAAGCTTCTCTTCCTGTATGTGCACATAATTCACTCTATTACATCTGTATATTATAGATGGCCAATGCTTTTTCAGATGCAAAGATATTTTAATTATTCTAATGCTTACCAAAATTATTTGCAGATCATTTGTTTAGGCTAGGACTAATGGTCCTTGGTAAATTTATGGTTCCAATGCACTTGAGTATTATGCGAATTATCTATCTTTAGTGTCTAAACGTTTCAACAATTCAATAGGTTCAAATGTTTAACCGTTCAATCGTTCAATCGTTCAGCAGGTTCAACAGTCCAACAGGTTCCACGGTTCAACAGGTACAAGGGTCCAACAGGTTGCACAGTTCAACACGTTCAACGATTCCACCAGCACAGCGAACATCAAAGCAGCATATATATGTGTGTGCGTCTTATTGATTTTCATAGCTAGGTCAGATCCCTTCTAGAGACCGACCTAGTCACAAAATGTTGAATCGCCTATCAGCCTTAGCATTTTGAGCATCTCAGTTGTGCTATATGACATACACCAAGCCCCAATTCGGTGAACACAACATTCTATCTATCTTGAATTTACAAATAGGTCAAGACCTATTTCAAATATAACGTATATGTAATTTGCAACAAAACATTTGTACAATCTCTTATTCACAGTCCATGATTCAAAAAACTATAAATATTATGTTACAGAATTTTGTAATACAGAAATTTATGTCATGGCTATTTCAGACAAGGATCTAATTTGATCTACCGAAGGATCTAATTGTTTCTGTCATGCACTATGTAAATACCACAGTAATTTCATCAAAACCACAGTAAAAACCCTAAATCTAAGTTCTGAGCATTTTCACAAACATACATTTAAAATTGCAAGCTCTCAGAGAAAATATTTTAAAATACAAAGAAGGGCAAGAGAACACTCAGAAGATAGATGCAGAACTCCAGATTCTACTGTATTAGAAACGAATAGTCATACATGATTTACAATGTAGGAATGACTCTTAGTTTCACTGATCATACTACAAAGAACTTACAAGCTTTACAGATACAGTAAGGCAGCCAGACATTCCACACGCACCTTACTGCAGACAAACAACCGACCTCTTTCTTCTACTTCTAAACTATGCTAAGCTAACTTGCTGTGTTTTCCTAGAATCCCTGTGTGTAGGCCCTAAAAATCCCTGTTGTCAAGTATTACAGTGTAGACAGGCACAATATAAAGACATTCTGATTGTCCTCACTACAGCAAAAACCTAACTAAACCCCTGGTTACAGCAATAAATACAGATGAACCAGCTCTTCAAACATCTCTGAGCAGTGTCAAATCTGGGCAAAATATTGCCCCTTCTAAGAAGTTCCAGTAGCTCAGCAATAACTTCTGTTTGTCTGTTGTAGTAATACCTCCAGCTGCAACTCTATCTTTCACTTGAATGGCTTTGACTTTTCACACTTTATCCTTATCTTCTTGCTCCTGAGATTGGATTTCCTTCCTCCATGAGGTCACTGTGTTGACTTTCCAACTGCTTCCTCAACTACAAGCCTACAAGACAAGACAAGCAATAAGTATTTCATTTATCACATAAACAGCAAGAAATTAAAATAATCGTTTAAATCCAGGTGACTGTGCAAAATTGTGGAAATCGGATCCAAAATACTCTCAAACGCGCCCAAAATGCGTTCAGACCGCTCAAAATTCACTGGGTCAACCATCGCTGACCGGGAAAATGCCACAGGCGCCAAAAAAAAAACACTTTAAAATTCCACCGCTTCATTTCCCGCCCATCGGCATGATCATCGCCATCGGCGTGTCAAAAAAACGTGTTGGCCAATATTTAGTTCATCATCATGATATTTCGCTTCTGCATATTGGGGAAAAGAACAACATCATCATCATCATATTGTTGAAGAAGAAAAGGAGGATATGGAATATGATCATGTTGCCGAGGAAAGGAAAATGATGGTGACGTCATCATGATATTCGGGCTTCATTGAAATGCTAAGGATGACGTCATCGTCATTTTCGTTAAGATAAGGGGATAAATGTAATATCGGGTCACCTAAGGACCATGATCAGGATGATGAATGTAATATGACCCCTTTGCGGCCAAGGCAACCCTCTCGAAAGATCAGGATGATGATGAGCATTGGCATATTTGCTTCTTCGTCGAACTTAGAATAAGACGTCATCATCATATTTCGCGAACCAGATCGTGCTTGAAAAATATCCTGTTGAAGGAAAAATGTGATGATGATGATGATCAGGATATTTGCTTCTTCGTTTATTAGATCGGGATGACGTCATCATGATATTCCGAGCCTTTGTTAAACTTAGAACATGACGTCATCATGATATTTCGCCAACCGGATCATGTTTGCGAAATATCTTGCCAAAGCGAAAATGTGACGATGATGATCATCAGGATATTTTCAAAAGGTTGTATTTCATCGGCAGGAGGACTTTACGAAATATCGAGTGAACAAACAAGATCATGATGATCTTGACAACATGACAAGATAAAACAATATGATGATGACCCTCCTCATCGAATTATCATGATGGCGTCATCATGATATTTTGTCTTCGAAGCACAAGGATGAGTTGAGGTCATCATGATATTGCGCTAGAGTGATATTGTAAAAAAATGATCATGCTGTTTAAGGAATGAAATATCGCCTTCTTCTGAATAAATAGGGTGATCATCATGACATTGCAAAAAAGGCGATCAGGAGGATATGAAGATGATGATCCCCTTTATCGATTTATGATAATGATGTCTCCATCACTCAGCGAATTTCAGCGAATGACCCTCGTGAAAGATCAGGATGATGATCATGATTATGCAAAAGGAGATCAGGAGGATATGAAGTTGTCATCATCATATTTTGAACTTCAGCAAATATCATGATGATGACCTTGCGATATGATTATAACATGCGCATGCAAATATGCTGAAGGTGGATTTTCTAAGGGTGATCCGCATGATATGATAAGATTAGGTAATGTTGAAATATCATGATGATGCTCGCTATACAAAGACCGCTCCACGGGCAAACTTACCCTGACCTAAAGTTGATATCATCATGATATTTGAACCTCAGGATATTATCGGGGGGGGGGTTCAAATATGATGATGATGATCATCTTCATGTAACCAAAACCGAGTTTATAACATATGACCCTCCTAAAAGAAATAATGATGCTGACAATGCATGTAAGGCCATTTGACGGGTAAAGGGCACTACCACCTAAGATTGACGTCCAGATATTGCGACTGCATGATTTTTATCGGATGATAGACCAAGATCATGATGATCTTGACAACATGATGATGATGCACCTGACCTTTCACATATGGAAGAATTTTCGAGTGAAGTAAAAGGCAAACCTGCATGGAATTTCAAGCTCTTTCTAAATATGAGGTCATACAAACAAAATATGAACTTTGACAAACTGACCTCATGATAATGACCTACCTTATCCAATATCATGATGATGATGCACCTAACCTTCATTTTTACCAAACCGCCAGAAAACAGAAAAAACACAAGCAGAAGCAAAAAGCAAACATCAGCAGGGGTCCCCATTTTGCTAAGCAGCATAATGGGGCGTGTTGTGAACATCACAACAACTAGCAACCAAAACAAAACAATTAAATTCAAAGTATTCAAGGAAACTAGATGAAATGAACTGATAACTTCCAACTATGTTTTCCTACAAATTACTATTCAGCTTGAGAATTAAAGTATTCAATAAAGATGCATGAATTTCCATCTTCAGTTTAGTTGTGTACATGTGATTAATTATCCTCATCTTGAAGATCGATTGAACAAACCAGTGACTAACATTAGCCTACATAGCTGAGGATATTCCCTCATAGCCGACCGGATAGACCCTTGCTGCTAGCGAGCGTCTATAGCCCCGGCAAAGTTATCATTACAATTCTCCCAAGTAGAGCCCCACTGCCAGCGAGCGTCCATAGCCCCGGTAGAGTTACTTAGATGGCTTAATCTGGATTTTCAGTATAATCCGCTTTATTTATTTATTTATTTATTATTATTATTATTATTTTTATTTTCTTTATTTTCTAATTTTGAAAGATTTCATAAGATATAGCAATTTGTAACTTCATGATGCAAGGAGTGGACACTTGCTGAAATTAAGCTGAGAATTCTAATGGTAGCAAGGGTGACCTCTGATTTTTCACCTAATATCTACACTGGTATGTTCAACAAACCCAAGGATTTTAGGTGTGTCATCGTGAGAAACCTGGTTCAAATCCTCAATCACATTTATTGAATACAAAACTTCAGAAGATGAACAACTCTCTACATTCATGACAATGACAGCTTATGTGTAAATTGCAAATGGTTAACCTGAATATCCTAAATTATATACTGTTTTGAATGGTTGCTAGTTTTGCTCCTTAATACTCTACAGTAAAATAAAGATCCCTGCTGAGGAGACAACAAACAAACCAAACAAACAGGCTGTACAAACAGAAATAAAAAGCAAAAACAAACAGAAGACAAGCTATACAAATAACTAACCTAAAAGGAAAACAGCAAAAGAAGAACACAAAAACAAAAACAACTACCCTACCAAACTATATACAAGCCTCTACAAGGCAATTAGAAACCCAGGAACAAGACCCAACAACACCCCTACTTGCATATTTCTTTAGGTTGTACAGGACTAACAGCGTACTAGTTATGGTTCTCATTCTAGCAAATTTATCTTTGAACTCTGAAAAAAATTCTGATATTTTAGATTCATTGTGTTTATCAGAATAGCTCTTAACCAGTAACTAAGGCTACTCATCAAGTTTATGATTAATCCATATGCAGGTCCTATCTCTTGAATTTCCATAATCAAAATAGCATTTATCATTGTTTACTAAGGAAAGGAAAGAGACAACCTGATGTGCCTTTAGCTCTGTGGAACACACTTGTTTATTAATAGCTGGCTTTTCATTTAACTCTACATTTTCATTGCCCAGCTCTATGTCTAGTCCTTTTTCAAGTTGAAAGGTGAATGACTCTAGATGTATCATTTCTTCATCTTCATCCAGCTTTGTTTCTTCATTCTGGATGTTCAATTTATCCTCAAATTTAGCAAACCTCTCAATGTTCTCATTAGTTTCCTACACATCAGCACTTAAGTAAGTATCTTCATCATCATAATCTGACATACAGAAATTAATCATTTCTAAATCACTTGAGAGTAAAGGTAGGACAACATCTTTAGATTGATAGGAATACTCCCCTGTTTTATTTTCAACATAGCATGGGGGGAATGTCTGATTGTGTACAGCAGCTCCATGATCCTCTGTATCCTCTTTTTTCAAGAATTGTTCACCAGATGACTCACAGTTATCATTCAGTGAAGAGTCTAATTTTATTGACCTGCAACAATCTTGATTTTGATCATTTAATTTAAAGAACTCGGTCGTAACACTAGGATTTTCTTTCTTTTCTATGACTTCACTAGTTTCTACAGTAGGGATCTTATCAGTTTTAGTGCATTTTAATTTTGCCAATGCTTGTTTACACTTCTTTGCCAAATCATGTTCATTAAAACTTTTCAGGTCAAACCCAGAGGTTTCCTCTTGACAAATATTCCTTAGTAATTCCATATATTTATCAAATATATCAAGACAAACCTCACTTTCCTTTTCTTTTTCATTAAATCCTTTTTGCTTATTATCCAGAAAACGGGCATGAGCTGTGATTTTTTCTCTGCATTTTTTAGGATATTTATACTTTTCACTAACCTTAATCACAACTGGATCCTGATGAAAAGACAAATTTTTTTTCTTACCATCACATGATTCTTGGACAGAGATCTTACTATCCTTTATTCTTAGCATTGGTTCCATCTTTGTATCCTCTACACATTTGACGACCGTTGATGCTGCATCCTCCTGTCGCTTAATAATCTCCTCGTTTTCCTGCCAACTTTCAGCCTTATACACATCTGACAAACAGATTAGTCCTTTCAAATATAAATCTAATTTTGTGACAAAAGATAGACAATTAAGCTCACCATGCTCTGCGGACTAATGTACCCTACACCTTCCAAATAAACCATAGCTATATAGATTTTTAGGATACAGCTGGTTATTCAAAACTTTCTGAAATCAAGGAATGTCAACTTGAAAACTATCCCTATGTGAGTCCATTGAAAATGGGACCTTCTTTCAACCCTTTAGGCCTTTGAAATTTTATGAGATCTAACATATCTCAGAATACAACATTCAAAACTCAAAATTTTGACCCTAAACCAAATCAGCCCCTCCTAGCGCCAAAAACTGTTGATGATTACAAAATACAGCCTTCTGGCCCTCCCTCTAGCACCAGAAAACTATTGATGATTACAATATATAGCCTTTTGGCCCTCCTTCTAGCGCCAGAAAACTGCTAATGACTGTTTTCATGCAATCATAACAATAAGTTAAAATTCACATATAATGAACTGAAACTATACTTGAAAGATAAGAAGGAATCATTTGAGATTCAACTAATCCCAAGTCTACAATGGTTCGGTTGGTCAAGTTCAGTTGGTCAATGTGAAGCTATAATGTTCAAGGGGCCTTACGTAGTTTAGGTTTGTTTTGTGGTTTACTGGCCTAAGAATATGCAAAAAGGTCATAGATTTCAACAAGTATTCTGTTCATTTGCATAAAGATGATACTGTGCTGCAAGTTTCAAAGGGTTTTCTTGGATTTTTTGCAGCTTTCTTTTTTATCTGTTTATGAAGACTGTCTACTTATAGCTCTGTTGTTCATGCTTCTTCAAATTTGAGACAATTTCCTTTGGATTTCTACGTTTTCAGCTAAATATTTTAGATGGGTTGGGAAAAGTTAGAAAGATCTAGTCTATACCTCATTTAATCTACCGAAGGATCTAATTGTTTCTGTCATGCACTATGTAAATACCACAGTAATTTGATAAAATCCACAGTAAAAACCCTAAATGAAAGTTCTGGGCATTTTCACAAACATACATTTAAAATTGCAAGCTCTCAGAGAAGATATTTCAAAATACAAAGAAGGGCAGGAGAACACTCAGAAGACAAATGCAGAACTCCAGATTCTATTGTATTAGAAACGAATAGTCATACATGATTTACAACGCAGGAATGACTCTTAGTTTCATTGATCATACTACAAAGAACTTACAACCTTTACAGATACAGTAAGGCAACCAGACATTCCACGCGCACCTTACTGCAGACAAATAGGCGACCTCCCTCTTCTACTTCTAAACTATGCTAAGCTAACTTGCTGTGTTTTCCTAGAATCCCTGTGTGTAGGCCCTAAAAATCCCTGTTGTCAAGTATTACAGTATAGAGAGGCACAATATAAAGACAGCACAAGCAATAAGTATTTCATTTATCACATAAACAGCAGGAAATTAAAATAATCATTTAAATCCACGTGACTGTGCAAAATCGTGGAAATCAGATCCAAAATACTCTCAAACACGCCCAAAATGCGTTCAAACCGCTCAAAATTCACTGGGTCAACCATCACTGACCGGGAAAATGCCACAGGCGCCCAAAAAAAAATACTTTAAAATTCCACCGCTTCATTTCCCGCCCATCGACATGATCATCGCCATCGGCGTGTCAAAAAAAACGTGTTGGTCAATATTTACTTCATCATCATGATATTTCGCTTCTGCATATTGCGGAAAAGAACAACATCATCATCATCATATTGTTGAACAAGAAAAGGAGGATATGGAATATGATCATGTTGCCAAGGAAAGGAAAATGATGGTAACGTCATCATGATATTCGGGCTTCATTGAAATGCTAAGGATGACGTCATCGTCATCTTCGTTAAGATCAGGGGATAAATGTAATATCAGGTCACCTAAGGAGCATAATCAGGATGATGAATGTAATATGACCCCTTTGCACCCAAGGCAACCCTCTCAAAAGATCAAAATGATGATGAGCATCGGGATATTTGCTTCTTTGTCGAACTTAGAATAAGACATCATCATCATATTTCGCGAACCAGATCCTGCTTGAAAAATATCCTGTTCAAGGAAAAATGTGATGATGATGATGATCAGGATATTTGCTTCTTCGTTTATTAGATCAGGATGACGTCATCATGATATTTGGAGCCTTTGTTAAACTTAGAACATGACGTCATCATGATATTTCACCAGCCGGATCATGTTTGGGAAATATCCTGCCGAAGGGAAAATGTGACGATGATGACCATCAGGATATTTTCAAAAGGTTGTATTTCATCGGCAGGAGGACTTTACGAAATATCGGGTGAACAAACAAGATCATGATGATCTTGACAACATGACAGGATAAAACAATATAATGATGACCCTCCTCATCGAATTATCATGATGACGTCATCATGATATTCTGTCTTTGAAGCACAAGGATGAGTTGAGGTCATCATGATATTGCGCTAGGGTGATATTGTAAAAAAATGATCATGCTGTTTAAGGAATGAAATATCGCCTTCTTCTGAATAGATAGGGTGATCATCATGATATTGCAAAAAAGGCGATCAGGAGGATATGAAGATGATGATCCCCTTTATCGATTTATGATGATGATGTCTCCATCACTTAGCGAATTTCAGCGAATGACCCTCGTGAAAGATCAGGATGATGATCATAATTATGCAAAAGGAGATCAGGAGCATATGAAGTTGTCATCATCATATTTCGAACTTCAGCAAATATCATGATGATGACCTATCATCATGATATTGCAAAAAAGGCGATCAAGAGGATATGAAGATGATGATCCCCTTTATCGATTCATGATGATGATGATGTCTCCATCACTTAGCGAATTTCAGCGAATGACCCTCGTGAAAGACCAGGATGATGATCATAATTATGCAAAAGGAGATCAGGAGAATATGAAGTTGTCATCATCATATTTCAAACTTCAGCAAATATCATGATGATGACCTTGCGATAGGATTATAACATGCGCATGCAAATATGCCGACGGTGGATTTTCTAAGGGTGATCAGCATGATATGATAAGATTAGGTAATGTTGAAATATCATGATGATGCTCACTATACAAAGACCACTCGACAGGGAAACTTACCCTAACCTAAAGTTGATATCATCATGATATTTGAACCTCAGGATATTATCGGGCGGGGTTCAAATATGATGATGATGATCATCTTCATGTAACCAAAACCGAGTTTATAACATATGACCATCCTAAAAGAAATCATGATGCTGACAATGCGCCTAAGGCCATTTGACGGGTAAAGGGCACTACCACCTAAGATTGACGTCCGAATATTGCGACTGCATGATTTTTATCGGGTGATAGACCAAGATCATGATGATCTTGACAACATGACTTAGCATATAAAAATATGATGATCCTCCTGCGAATATCAGGTTTGACAAAAACTTTGACCGTGCATAACTTTCACATATGGAACAATTTTCGAGTGAAGTAAAAGGCAAACCTGCATGGAATTTCAAGCTCTTTCTAAATATGAGGTCATAGAAACAAAACATGAACTTTCACAAACTGACCTCATGATAATGACCTACCTTATCCAATATCATGATGATGATGCACCTGACCTTCATTTTTACCAAACCGCCAGAAAACACAAAAAACACAAGCAGAAGCAAAAAGCAAACATCAGCAGCGGTCCCCATTTTGCTAAGCAGCAAAATGGGGCGTGTTGTGAACATCACAACAGCTTCTTAACATATACTTGACCAGTATATGTTTACTTTCAGCAAAAATTGATTTTAAAAAATTGGAATTAAAGGCACAATATATACATTTATTTTACAATAATCATTAGTACTGCTATAGCAATCCTAAACAATTTCCATTGCTTTAATTATCAAGACAATCTGTACACACGAAGTATTTAGAAAAAAGAACTATGGTCCTTAATACATAATGAAATAATCTGTTCAGACTATCCTGTATCCAAGATTTCATTGCACATTTTTCATCTAATGCTTTTTCCTCTGTACTCAATCTTCTATTTGATGGTCTCAAGACTAAATTTGACATATGAAATCATTACTCACATGAGCTATTCTCATCCCATCGAGTTTTCCTTTCTCACAATATACTACACCAACATTAAATGCATAAAGGCAGGAACATGACGCATTGCGTCTCTTGTTTTGTTTTGCAGCAATTATAGTGATCATTTTGTTACCTCATTTTTTAAATTTGTTAAATCATTCATGTTTTAAGTAGTTCCCTTTCTTTGTTTGTTACTATTAATATTATTTTCCTAAGTCGCGCCTTTACTTAGACATTTTCACGCGTAGTCGGAAATCTTTTAAGTTTTTGAACTTTAGTCGTGTTGACATTTCAATTCGCACCTCTGGAATGCGATTTGGAAACGGACAACTATGCACAGATAAACTGCTCTCCTATTGGAAGGGGGAGTTCCCTTTCTTGCTGATGTTCGCTGAAAAGATAACTTGAATGAAACTTCGCCTATCTTCTTTTTGATTCTCAGCTGCGAGCACAAGGTTAAAAACTTGAAACGTTACAAAAGAGGTTTTTTCCTTTTTATAAAACTTCTACTACAACTAGCATAGACTAATGATGCTTTCAACCTCCTGAGTAAATTCAGAGCAAAAGAAGTTGAAAGTGAACAAGGAATGATTGTTAACACAAAAACTTAAGCAGTTTTCCTCCAGATTCACACCACAAGACTAAAAGTACTTTAATGATGAAAGCTACAGAAGCTACACATCTGACGATGATAACTTAATGAATCGATATAGAATATCAGAGCAAAGTAGGCATGAGACTTCTATTCAATATCACAAAGTTTAATACAACTCCAAGACAGCAATACTGTAGCAAAAGGTAGGCATACAGTAAGCGATCAAACACTGGAGAACAATGAACACAAAGTGAACAGACACTTGGAATAACAAGATCTGCAAGCTAGAATAGGCACAGCAAATTTGCTATCACCAAAGTCATTCCCTTACAATGAACACAGACTGAACAAACACTTGGAATAACAATGTTTGCAGGCTAGAATAGGCACAGCAAAATATGTTATTACCAAAGTCATTCCGAGCAATGGGCAAGGATGCCCTTATTTATATTAAAATCAAAGGAGTAGGGAACCCTAAAATCTCCTTGATTAACCATAACTTGCCAACTCGCAAGCTTTATTACTATTCTAAGACAAAGATACAATAAACAAATGCTTTAAAGCAAAGAAGATTCCAACTATCACAAGGTGATTTCTTTTTCAATATAGAATGGATGAGCTTAGGATGAAAGCACGTGCTTTAAAACAAAAAGCATATGTTTTAAAGCTGCTTTCTTTTGAAATGTATTTACATTCACATTCTTGCTTTTTGGTGATGTCATCCATTGATATTCTTTTGCTGATTTCTTCTAAAAAAGTTGATTTTGAGTGAAAAAAGCTGGCATATGGGTTTTGTAGATAATTCTGTTTTGAAGCAACCCATATTGTCGGATTTTGAAAAAGCGGAGATTTTCTCAAAAAAGCAGGAAAAAAGAAGTTTTCCAAAAAAAAGCACAACTCCCAATCTTCAAGAGGATGATAATCTGGATGGACCCATCTCGACGAAAATTGAAAAAGCTCTGGTTGGATTTCTAAAAAATGATCTCCTTGAAACAAGGACCCTGAAAAAGCAAGCCTCTTTTCTTCCTCAACTCGAATCTATGAAGAACACTAAAAAAGCACCTGGTTTGGGTCTTCGAATCTTCGTTGAAAGAAAAAATAAAATCTTTCCTCTGGATGCAACCTGCAAAAGATAATGAAATAAAGAAGCCCAAAGCTTGTCTTTATAAATCTTTTGGTCGAAAAAGCAGCTTTATTTGTGTGAGAAGAAAACTTCTCCCTTATCCATGAAGAAAGCATCTTTTAAAGCATAAATCCAAGTGGATGTCTTCGAATAGGAAGAATCCCTATTTTGTAGGAGCCTATGGCTTCGTGTGCAAGATGACGAAAAATATCTTCTTTAATGATGTCATCGAACACGCGAGTTGAAAGAAGTGCTAACAAAATTTTCTTCATTTTCGACACTTCAACACTCGTTTTGACTTAAATATGGCCTATCTCCAACTTTGACAAGGCGGAAAAATGTCATCATGAATTGAAAAAGCTAACTGATCCTGACATTTTGGAGATTGATCAACTGAGATTCCATCCCTTGCCTCCATTCGACGATCTGACATCGTTTGACCAAATTTGACCTCCCGGAAACTGCCAACGGGCGAAGATTGGTAACAAAGCATGTCGGAAAACACTAAAAACATGAAAATATTCTAACACTGCTCAAGTTGGGCGCCCCAAGCCTCCTGGGGCGCCCAGTTTCCCAACACTTAGCCATTTTTTTAGTTTTTTCAACTTTTTCAATTTCTTGGTTTGCGTGCATGTTCCGGAGGCACAGGACCCCTGTTTGGCTATCAATTTCTATCAACTGGGATGAAAATGAATCTGATGATCTAGAAAATATGCAAGCTTGATGAAAACTAAGCTGATTGTACCTTCTGTTTGTCTCAAAAAACGTGCCAAACTGATCAACACTGAACCAGACTGGGCTGACGGAAGGAGATTCACGTTTTTCGAGAAAAAACATCAAAAATAATCTAAGTATGGAGAGTTTGGGTGCCCCAAGCCTCTTGGGGCGCTTGGTTTCCCAACACTTAGAAAAAATTTCAAAAATTTTCAATTTTGTACCTTTTCTCGATTTCTGTGCCCACGGCTCTTGTTCGATCTTCGATTTCGGTCATTCTGACTACTGTCGAGGCGGGACGGAGGGTGATCTGAGTAGTTTGAACATATCTGTGATAAAATCCTGGCTTTGACTGACTTTTGACCAAGTTTGACCAACTGGAAAAGCGCTGACGGAAGCATTTTTTACGTTTCTCGAAAAATGTAAAAAAACTAACACAGGAGAAGATGGGCGCCCCAAGCCTCCTGGGGTGCCCAGTTTCCCAGACTTAGCCATTTTTATGATTTTCCAACTTTTCAATTCACCTTGGATCCATCTTGCATCGTTTTGCGTGCATCATTAAGTCGATAGTCGTTTGTCAGTTTTGCGTCGTTAAAACAGCGTTGGAAACTGGTCGAAGAATTCTGGCAAGTGAACTTTTCTGTGTTGATGACTTTCAAGCTCATGCTTCACCTTGTGAAAAAGCAAAAATGACCCAGTAGAAAAAACTTGGTCGTTTGAAGATTTCGTCTGAACCGCGCCGATTGTGAAGCAAAATCAACCAATGAGAATCGAGCGCGACACCTGATTTGGAGATTCTATTTTTAGAAACTTTCTATTTTTAGAAAATTTTGCCAACATCCATATCTCAAGAAACCTAGAAAACCTGACTCGACGTCTATTTTTAGAAATTTCTGCTTTTAGAAATTTTGCTTTTTTGACTTTTTGACAAAAAATTTTCTAGACTTGTTTCAAAATGCCTTAATGAAGCAAAAAATTTGGTTGGGTACAACAAGTCGGTGAGCTCAAAAGTTCATGAACCGCCCGACTCCCCAACTAGTCACAAAAGCTAGAGTCCTCAAATCCGTTGCGTCGGTTTTGTGTTACCTTGTTAACATGAAGACTTCGTTGTCAAAACTGAACCTTCAATCTTTGTGGTTCAAAGGTTCTCTAAATCGTCGACTTGCCGACTAAACGTGTTTGTTTCTCCTGCGGCATCTCCTTCTGAGCTAGCGATTGATACGGAGGAATGACACTTGTCATGTTATATTAAATTTGGAATGCATGAAAGTACATGGGCGCTCTTTTCGAAGAGAAACAAAGGGGAGATATTAGGAATTTCAAAGTATGATATGCCATGAGTAATAAATGGAATTTATGAGAGAGTTAATGAAGTATGATATAGAACTTAAATATATTGGCCATCCTACGAAGAAAGCTATCATAATATTGTGAAGAAGATACAGTGCAGAGAGCTACCAGTTCATCACTCACAAAGGATTCGCAGGATTTCTTGCTTATAGGTGATTCACTTGGAAAACTTGCAAGGACAATTGCTTACATGAAGACTCTCAAAAGTAGACTGGATGATATGCATAAAAGGGTGACTAATACTGACAAGGTGATAAGTAAGAGGAAACTTCGAGTCAGCATGACCAGAAGTCCAAGCGATGTGGCATTGTCACCAATTATCAACAGGTATCGAGCGTATAAGGCCAAGTTAAGGGCACGGGCAACTCAAGCACCACAAGTCGATTCGGGAGCTGGAGATGGACAAAGCAAGGAAAAGGAAGTGGCACACAAGGAAAATGCATTGGATGTTGATTTGGCGATCATCAATTGAGAGATTTTTCTTATTCTTTAGTAATTTTCAAATTATTGCAACAACTATTGGCTCTTGAGAGCTGTTTCATTTTTAAGTTATGTTATTTTAAAGACTTCTTTAAATCGGTTGTCCTCAAGAAGCCGTTATATTTCAAAGATAGTTATTAGGTGACAGGGCTATAAATTTAGTTAGCCTGTCGATGTTGAGAATCTTTTGGCAAACTTTGTTTTGGTTAGAGATCAAATTCTGTTGTGTTACTTTTCTATTCAATTGCTTTGATATATGAATAGAAATCAATACAGTTGAGTTCGAGTGATCATAGACTTTGTGTTATGGTTGTTTGAATACTTATTCTTCTTATGTTGAATATATTGCTGGTGGTTGGTTATCTTTCTATATTGAAGTGGTTGAATGTTTTAATTCTTGCTCATTGTTGTTGAGTATTTATCTTTCCTTGAATGGTTTATGGTGGTGATTGTATGACATATGGTGTAATTGTTTATTGTTTCATTGAAGTTACTATTGTTGAAGTCTTTGTACTTCTTTTGACTTCAGTTGATATTGGGACATATTGCCTTTTTATGCTTTCTAAATAAAAGCACCACCTTTTTCTCTGCTTTCTGGTTAAAAGCAATTTAAGTTTTCATTCATTAGATATCATAAGAAGGTAGCTACGCCTTGTTAAATAAGCAGAGAATCGTTGTAAAATATCATTACAACTGATTCAACTGTTGGTACATTTGTCACTTATGTGGACGTGAGAATATAGAGTTACGTGGCAAAATTTGTAAACCAACAAATTTTTGGTGACTCGATTGGGGAACTTTATGAAAATAACTATATATATTTTGTGAGTTGCTTTATCATTGGACTTTATGGTTCCCTGTGCAAGACATGCACCTGTTTTGCAGCCTAACGTAGATCGGCTTATGGGTGACCAAGAAGATATTATTACTGGTCTACAAGTTTTAGCCTTGTAGATGAGGAGAACTAACCAACAATATCATCAAGTTGACAAAGTGCTCGAGGAAGAAGAAGAACTTGGTGATATTATAAGAGAAAATGCATGACGTTTTGGTGAAGCTCAGGAGATTGTTTTTGTTAAAGGCATAGTCCCTGTGCCTAGGAGAGAAAGACCCCTTCAAATTCAAGCAGTCCCTAATAATAGACAAAGGAACCCAGTTAATAGACCAAGGAACCAAGCTCAAGTCCATCCTCATAACAACGAATAAGTGTTTTGGTGACTCTACTCTTTCATTATATATATATCTGTGAAATCTGGCTTCAAAAAGATACACCAGGGGTGATAGGAAGAAGGGTATCTCTGATTTTGACTTTGACTTACTTCAATCTTTAGACTTTGCTCCTTTCCCTCCCACTCGTAGGGTTAAATCTTTAAGTAGATTGTCTTCACCTCCTCCTCAAAGAGAGTCTGCGAGTTCGTCCTACCAAGTCCTCACTCTTGACGATATTGTTCTATTGTTACAAGTTAACTTCCCTTTACACAATCCTGCTAATATGGCTCAACCACCTCTTGTACCATGGGGAACCACCATAGGTCCTCTGACATTAGGAGTAAACCTGCATGATTTACCCAGAGGGTCTGGTAAAATTGTACCCAAGTTTAGAGGGGATGGGAAAGTCACCCTAGATGAGCACATAAATGCCTTCTTTGCAGCTTGTTCTATCTTGGGGGTGCAGCATGAAGATGTATCTGTCAGGCTCTTTATTGAGCCTCTCACCAATGTCACCGCCGAGTGGTTTTACCATTTACCTAATGCTTCTATCAGAGACTGGGCCACCGTGAGGCAATTTTTGAAGATAGGTTCAAAACTGTTGATAATGAACACACTTTGGTAGCCCAACTCTCTTCTATGAAGAAACAAGTGCCTGAGCAGATGAGACAATTTGTGGCTAAATTTAACAAACTTGTAAATGGAATCCCTGATGATGTGAGACCAAGTGATGGCTTATTGAAATGTTTCTTCATCAATACTCTTCCCCCAGATGTCAGTTTCCCAATCAAAAGAGAAGGTGTTGCTAATCTAGCAGCAACCCAAACCATGGCCATCTCCATTGAAGATGATCTTATAACTATTAGTAAATGGAAGAGGGAGTTACAAATAGGCAAGCCTTCAGTGGTTAACTCTACTGACCCTGTCATTCAGAGATTGGCTAATGACATCATCACCTTAAAGAGGCAGATGCCCAAAGGCTCCCAACTACCTTTTTACCGAGATATACCAAGGAAAGATCATAGTTCTTAGGGGAATTATAATAGAACACTGCGCTTGCCTAGTCTGACTCAGAGGTTGGCAATTGAAAATGGGCCTTCTACCAATAAGAATAATCATATGATGTGCAACTTTCATTTAACTTCTGATCATAATGGAGCATCCTGTCTAGAGATGGTTAGGTTCATGCAAATATTCTCAATGAATGAGCATGCAAAGAAACCATATGTAGAAGAACCTACTCAATCTGGTGATGCCAGCATTAATTTCTTTGAATATGAGCCAGACCCTGAAGCTAGAGAAGATGTGTACACTGAGATAGACAATCTGAATTATGTGGTGTTAACAAGCACAGAAGGGGCAAGATTCAAAAGGTCAGCATAGTGGTTCCTCTCCTGCTCCAAAATATATTATGTCAAGGCATACCAGCACTAATTCTAAGAAGACAGAGCGTTTTATACCCAAAGTTGCATATGTTGAGGTAACCTCTACTTCTCCTGAAGTTCTTGTTTCTAGCTCTTTTGACATAGTTAAGTGTTGTAAGAATACTAAAATTCAAATTTCTCAAGCCAAATATCTTAGACTCAACCCTTCAAAGTTAGATAGACTGGTTAGGTACGTCAAACAAGAGCCCTCCCCTTCTCACTGTAATACTCAGGTGTCTAATGAGAATGAAGTTCATACTAAGAAACAAAACTACAAATTCTCGTTCCAAAAACTTCAGTTCTCATAATCCCTTTGAAAAACCAGAGCCTTTTTATGTATCACTGTATATTGCTGGCTATAAATTAAGCAACTGTGTCATCGATTCTGGAGCCTTAGATAATGTCATGCCTGCCCATGTTTCTAAGGCCCTAGGTCTATCCTTTACCTCCTCTCATGGTAGGTGCTTTTCCATGGATGGCTCGCCAGTACCTATTTTAGGTCAAATAAAAGATGCACAAGTTGCCTTTGCAACATATCCTAAGAAAAGATTAAAGCTAACTATTTTAGTGGCGGATATTTCTACAAGCTATGGGATGCTTTTGAGCCGTAGTTTCTGTAGAGATTTTGGGGGAGAAATACAGATGGACTGGTCTCATGCTCTGATACCGGTGGATGGAAAGAAAGTTCATCTAAACCCTAAACCTAAGGCAAAGTTCAATAAACTAAAGCCAGGGGATCTAGGGGCAAACATTTTGTATGTAGAAACTAGACCTGGCACATATATGTGCACCTCAACAGTGGAAGAAGATGTAAATCTGATCAGTCCTGACCTAGCCAATGAAGTGTGGACCTTGGAATTTTATGGCAATTGCTCTACTGCTGGTTCAGGTGCTGGAGTTGTCTTGGTTTCTCCTGATAATTACAAATTTCCTTTTGCTTACAAGTTAGAATTCGATAACACCAATAATACTACTGAATATGAAGATTTGCTGCTTGGACTGGCATTAGCTAAGGAGAAAGGTATTAGGCAACTGAGAGCCAGGGGTGATGCCTAATTGATTGTCAAACAAGTGAGGAAGATATATACAGTGAAAAATGGGAGATTAAGGCACTATAGAAATAGAGTATGAGACTACATAAAAGATTTTTTGATGCTTTCTCAATAGAAGTTGTGCCCAAAGATTAGAATACTCGGGCTGATTCATTGATTGTATCTGCATCTCTCCTCTTACCTCACCCAGATTTTAAGGACAAACCTTACAGAGTTGAGGTGGTCTATTGGCCCAGTGTACCTGACAACGTCAACCACTGGCATGTATTTAACAATGACTAGTAGATTATCTCTTTTCTAGAAAAAATTGAGCCATTTGCAAATGTGTTCTTTGAAGGGAATTTTGATGAGAGCAATGATGTTTTAGAAGGAGTGGCCAGTTCTCACAATGACCAAGGGTTTAAAGTAATTTAGTTGAAGGGTAATAAAATTCCCAAGGGCTTGGTCTCCCTTAAGGACCTTTTTAACAAACATGATTAGTACATAAAGCAGAAGAGTAAAGTTTCTATCAGATCATCGGTTGATTATGATTGAGTTAAACATCAGTACTAAGGAAGACCCCAAAATTGTTTGTATCTATTACATCCCCAACTAGTGATTATCTTAATTTCTACTTTTATATGGTAATCAAGAGGATTAGTTAAGAATTGGATTATTGATGTTTGTGGAAAATGTTAGATTAATCATGACTTCTAACTTATGATGGTTAGTTATGAGATTCTAGATTTAAATGATTATTTAATTAATGTGATTTATCGATTATATGATGATGCACTAACCATGACCTTTTGATTGTGAGTTGGATCAAGAAAGAGATCATCTTCCTGATACGGAAGGAGAGCATCATCCGGGAGGAAGGAATAGATGTTGGGAAACAGGGGTCGACAACCATTGGAGAATCAAACATGTTTTGTCCTTTTAAACCCGCATAAGTTGGTATAAGTTACGCTTTATTTTAACTAGTTGATTTCTTTTGAGTCACCTTGTCGATTTAGTCATTTCGACAATGCTGCATTGACTCCTCTTAACAATGTTCTTTGAATGTCAAAACAAGTTGAGAGTTAGTCTTGCTATTGTTGGAGTATAATCTTATTGTTCTCGTTACTTCTAAACTGGGATTATAAATCCATTTTTGGTCTGTTAAGTTTTAGATCCTTAGCGATGAAGGGAGAGTGGAGCTCGATCCCTAAATCGCATGATGAATCTATTTCCATGAAGGAGGCGATGTCGGTTAAATACGACTTAGTCCACATTAGTATTCACTAATATCTAGTGGATGCGTGTAATAATATTATAATATAATTATATAAATTTGATATGTAATATCATTCAATGCCATTGTGTTTATTATTATTATTTTAATAAAGTTGACATAGTATCTTGTGGGAGCTTCAAGCTCACCATAGTCGTACAAGTGGCAAGCTCGTGCGAGCCATGTTGGAGGTAGTTGGCCGAGTGGGAGAAACCACTCCCACCGCCTTGATAAGGGTGGTAGTTTTCCCTTGGAAATAGGCATGCGAGAATGATGGAGGGGATAATCTTTTAGTCTTTGTGAAAGATACTTCTTTACGATCTTTTGGTTTTTTAGGAAAGAAGGAGCTCTCGCTTTGCATGGTGGAAGGACTTTCGGAGCAGAAAGAATAGAAGTCAAACTGGGAGCACTTTCACATTTGTAGGATTGTGCTTAGGTAGAGTTAAGAATGTTATTCCTGTATATATTATGAACTATGAGCTTCTTTTATATTGAATCCCTTAGTATGCGTTGCATATGGAATCCATGTTTTTAAGAATGTCTCTGTGGTATCTTTACCTCTGTTGTATTCTTTTGACAATGGCTCGAGGCCTTACGGCCAAACCTGCAAGTCTTTGAGACATTTTATTGTTACAAAGACTCGAGGCCTTATGACCAAGTCGCATTAAGTTACATATTTCTATATCTGCGCTCAAGGCCATACGGCCGAGCTATATTATCCTACATCCTTTGCTATGTTTAAGCTCGAGGCCTCACAACCGAGCTATATTATAATGCACTCTTTGCTATGTTCAAGCTCGCGGCCTTACGGCTGAGCTATGTGGCATTGTATTCTTTACTATGTTAAGCTCGAGGCCTACGACCGAGATGCTATATATATACACACACATATATACACACACACACACATATATATATACACACATATATATATACACATATATATACACATATATATACACACATACATATACATATATACATATATACATATACATATATATGTATACATATATGTGTGTATATATGTATACATATATATGTGTATATATGTATATGTGTATATACATATATACACATATATTTTGTATATGTATATATCTATATGTATGTGTGTATATATATATGTGTGTGTGTATATATATATATGTGTGTATGTGTGTGTTAATCTTTACAGTGGCTTCACTCATGACCTTACGGTCAAGCAGTCTTTCATTGCAATCTTTTATTGTATTTGGCTCGAGGTCATGGAGGCCGAGCTTTAATACTTTGTATTCTACACCGTGCTTAAGTTCACAGCCATGAAGGCTAATTTCTATACAATGTTTACTATGTTATGTTTATATCTCCAGGGCATAAAGGCTGAGTTTTTCACATTGGAACCCATTCTGCAACCTTGGCTCGAGGTCATTTCGGCCGAGCCCATGTTTTAACAGCAGCATATATACGCTGTGTTACGATGTGACATGGTTAATAACAATATCAAGACTCATATATTGAGTCAAGTTGAGGTGCTCATGGCCTAAATAGTGGCGAGCAATGATGTATAGTATTCATTTATTGGCTATGGTCTGCTTAAATATAAAACAACCACTTTGACTATGGTAATGGCCTACACAACCTTAACCCAAATTGTGCTTACAACACTCAGACCAATGTTGAATCAACTTGCATGAATCTCGATGGTGAAGTTAATAAAGGTTATTAAAATAACCCTAATGGGGATAGTGTTTATAACCCAAGGCTCATAAGGTTAACTAGAGCTATTAATCATTATGAAACCATTCTACTGTGCTAAGGCTAAGTATGCTTAGATTAGCAAAAATATGATGATATCCTATATGGAAGATTTAATTGAAGTTGTGAACCATAGGAAAATCTAGGACGGTGAATATGGTTCGATCTTTGATAAAGTTAAAAGTGGAATGGGGTGACGGGGAGTCACAAGTTCCACATTACGAAAGTAACCTAAATGGTCGAAACAAACCCAAGATGGGAGTCGATTGCACTAGTATGGGCTATGAATCAAATAGATCCCACTTATTTTAGACCTAGAGTGAAAGGTCAATTTAAACTTAATGTAGGACATGACAATGTATAAGTCAAGTCAGGGTGGTGGAGATACAATGTTCATGATGTAACATCTATGTATGTAAACCTTTGGCCAAAGTAATGCATACATCCATGCATGCATTGTTGGTCCACAGTGCTCCAAATGGCATAATGGTCTCTAGTAGTGTCATGCACGATTAGAGGGAATCTATAGTTGCGTGACCGTGAGACATTATGAAGGACACAACACCGGATACTCAGATGGCTAACCTATTGGTTCCTAATATTTATTCATTCCATGAAGGGTCAGGCCACTTCTAAGAAGGAAGGTGTGCGGGGGACCACTGGTCTATGGTCGGTGGAAAAGCACTTGGATGATGCTCTCCTTCCCAAGCATGAGACAAGCCGAGACTTATAAAGACGGATGTCATTTGTTCCATATACAATGTTTTCTATTTTATGACCCGATGATCAATTGTAATGTATAATTTTGATATGTATAATGCCTCGAGCATAACTTGTACATGTATAGTGAAAGTTATTCACTAAGAAAATGTATTTGATTATTAAAATTATAAGCTTCATTTTATTCTGTTTAGAATATCATGCTTAATTGATGAAATGATATTGAAGCCTTATTGTTTAACTTGAATTGGTTAAACAGGTGGTTAACTTATATCATGATTTAGTTTAAATGATTATGTTAAATTTTCTGTATTATGGAATGAGATGTTACAGTATTGGGAAATGTTGCTCTCCCAAAGAGCGAGAGTGTTTAATTTCTTTGCTTATTTGTTATAAAGATGTCTTTGCATGGTGCTATGTAGATTTGAAAAAGTTTAGAAATGGAGACCTGCAGCACCGTATCCCATTGAGGCCTGACACTTCACCTTTTAGGCAAAAACAAAGGACGTATAATTCTAAAGTGTCCGAGGCCATATTCAATGAAATTGACAAAATGTTGAAAGAAAAAATAATCTATCCCATTCACCATTCTACTTGGGTTGCCAACATAGTTCTTGTAAGGAAAAAGAATGGGGAAATCAGGATCTGTGTTGATTTTCATAATCTGAACCAAGCATCCTTAAAGGATAATTATCCCCTGCTAATGATGGATCATATTCTGTAGACTATCTAGGGACCAGAAATGATGTTCATGTTGGACAACTTTTCGAGATACAATCAGATTGAGGTAGCCCTAGAAGATCACCACAAAATAACATTTACCACTCCCATTGGTGTGTTCGCATATAATAGGATGCCATTTGGCCTCATCAGCGCAAGGGCCACCTTGCAAAGGGTGATGGATTTAACTTTTGGAGATTTAAAGAATAAAATCATTGTGATTTATCTAGATGACTTAATAGTCTTTTCAAGGAAAAGAGCAGATCATATCCACGATCTGGAAGTGGTGTTGCAAAGATGCAGAGATCATAGTATTTCGCTGAACCCTAAAAAGTCTATATTTTCAGTAACTGAGGGGAAACTATTAGGTCACATCGTTTCTAAGGATGAAATGAAGATTGATCTTGAAAGGGTCAAAGCAATTCAACAATTGAGTCTCCCAACGACTAAAGAGTCTCATTTTTAGTCAAGTGATTTTTTTGAGAAGATTTGTCCTGGATTTTGCTAAATTGACAAGGCATATCACATAGATGATGAAGAATTGTCTAGTTTTTAAATGGAACGATGAGGGTAAACAAGCCTTTGAGGATATCAAAACTACCATCGCTAATGCTTCGACTCTAGTGCATCTTAACTTCAAGAAAGATTTTATTATCTATTGTTATGCCTCTAAACACACTCTTTCAGCTATTTTGTTACATAAAAATGAACAAGGTATTGAATCTCCTATTGCTTTTATGAGTGTACCTCTAAAGATGCATGAGTTGAAGTACTCTTCTCTAGAGAAGCATGCATACACAATAGTGAAAGCATTGAAGAATTTTAGGTTTTATATTTTGTATTCCCATGCTACTACATATGTTCCTGACTCTGCTATCAAGAGTATCCTCACCTATCAAGAAATTGGTTGTAACAAAAGAGGAGCCTGGGTGGCTAAAGTACAGGAATATGATATTAATCTCAAACCTACCAATCTGGTTAGAGGTAAAGGCTTATGTAAAATGATTGTTGAGAGTGCACCAACTGGAGATGAAGAGTTGCCCCTTATTTTATTTACAAGTACAACTGATGAAAGGTTTTCTAATATTTCTTATCTGCTAACATATGGTGAGTGTCTATCCCATTTGTCCACTAAGTAGAAGAGGAACTTGAAGCTCAAGGCTAGCAAGTATGTCCTCTGGGAGGGAAATCCATATAAGAAAGGAGTAGATGGGACCTTTTTGAGAGGTGTTGATAAAGAACAATAGAAGAAGTTGTTGAAGACTTTTTATGATGAAGCATGTGGTGGACATTTTTCAGCGCCTGTGACTACTTTTAAAATCCCGTGATAGTGTTTTTATTGGCTAGGTATGTTCAAATATGACTATGAATGGGTGTCTAAACGTGAGAAGTGCCTAAAGTTTACTAGTAGACCTCAGTTAGTTGCATTGCCCTTGAGACCAGTAGCGATTGATGAACCATTTCAGTAGTAGGGGTTGGATTTTATTGGGCCAATTAATCCTAATTCAATTGCAGGCCATACACACATCTTGACTGCAACAGACTATTTTACTAAATGGGTAGAAGCAATTCCTATGAAACATACCACTTCTGAGGTAGTTTGTAATTTTCTTAAGAAAAACATCTTGGTTAGATTTGGTACACCTAAGAAAATTGTCGCAGATAATGCCAGTAGTTTCTCCTCTTATGAGTTTACGCCGTTCTATTATGATTATGGCATTAGTCTTGCCCATTCATCTGACTACTATCCACAAGGCAATGGGCAAGCCAAGTCAAGTAACAAGAACTTAATCTCAATTGTCAAGAAGCTAGTGGATGAAAACCAGAGAGGGTGGCATAAAAATTTGCATGATGCTATGTGGCCAAATAGAATAACTTATAAGAGAGCTATTGGTATGTCTCTTTTTTAGTTGGTATATGAGATTGACAGTGTGATACCCGTTCCTTTAGAATTATCAAGACTTAATCTATGGAAGGCAATTGAAGATGAACAATTTCAATCAACACTTGAGAAGAGGGTAATGTACTTGAGAAAATTAGAGGAGCAGAGAGAAGTGGTTGTGGATAGAATCACCAAACGTCAGTAGGTAGTTAAGAAATTTTTTGACAAAAGGGCCAGGCAGAGAAATTTTGTAGTGGGAGATACTGTACTGTTATGGGACAGAAGAAGAGAACCAAAGGGAGCACATAAGAAATTCAACTCTCTTTGGAAGGGGCCTTTCCTAATCAGACAAGCTATTGGAGAGAATGTATTTTTGCTAGCATATCTTGATGGGACGCCGTTGCCTCTTGCCTACAATGGGCAAGATCTTAAGCTGTATAATTGGTAACATTCTTGAGTCTTTCCCTGTGGGTAAGTGCAAGAAGATGGGGGGCCAAAAAGGGGTCTTAAGTGGCCATTTTTTTTTTCTTCCTAAAATCAGGAAATACTGACTTTGGATGAGAAATTGAGCATAGTTTGTCATGTCCCTCTATTAATCGAATCGATTATGTACTATTCATTCAAATTAAAGATATGAATGATATTAAAATATTGTAATCGATTTAATAATATAGATTTAATATATTTAAATAATAAATTAAGTATTATAAATTAATATAAATACAATATATAATATATATTATTAAATATAAATTAAATATTATTATATTAATAATATATGATTATAAATATAAATATTAATATAATATTAAATTAAATATTATTATAATTAGGATCATTATAATATAATATCTTAATACTATATATATAAATTAATATTTACAATCAACTCAATTTATAAATATAATAGTAAATATAAAATAATATACATTTGTTGGGACCCACACAAGTGCACTCAACAAACAAGTTCTGACAATAGCCAATAAAATAAACTAATTGGTATATTTAAAAGCATGATTTGGAACAATTGATACATTTTAAGAATAAGACAAAAGCCTCATATTTAAAGGAAAGATTAATATTAATATATGATCTCCTTTTGAAGGCTACAATTTAGTAAAGACAAAACAAAAAAGATAAAACCATTGTGTGCGATCCCTTAGTAATATCCTATGCAGCGGCTAATATATGAAATGTTTAAGGCAACGATTCTTATTTGGGAGTCATTGATATATTTAAATCAAAGGATATGCAGCAATAGGAAAAGGCAATAAAGACATAGTGGAGTAATTAATATTAAGGAAGAGGTTGCGATCAAATATAGACTGTAACTAGGTAATGTATGGGTAAAGAAAGAAACGTGACTATGTGTGAGGGCGAAGGAGTGAAGACCTGCAGAGGTGCGAAGGCTAGGGCAGGGGCAATCGACGACACTAGTGAAGGCAACACTGGTGAAGGCAAGAAGGTTTGAAATCAAGGGAGCAGAAGAGAACAATCTTCCCAGGAAAACACTTATGGTACTAGGCAACGACGATATCAGCTGAGGTTAGTTTCTTGCAGGGATGGGGCTCTTGGTGGATTGAGCCTCCTCCTCTCTCATCCCCGCATGGCTCACCTCATCCTATGCCAATTGAGCCTACTTCAAATTGTTATGAGGCCTACAAAAACAGATCAAACCCCTTCCATGTCTGCAACAAATTTTGTTTAGATTAGATTCAAAATTCAAACCCTAATTTACCACCTCCTAAGCCACCTAATCCAGACCCCGGTTCAAAGGAGACTCATTCTCTTGGGAGTTCTGGTTTGGTCTTTGGTGATGTAAAGGTTGCCTTTACGGATGATCCTACCATTTTTCATATTTCAGATGACAACCTAAGGCTTTTTCCACCGATTTGGGGAGTCGTTCTCTTATTCTCCGTCACATAGGGAAGCATCCATCGCTGGAGGATCTCCAAGCTTGGATTTCATCCGTCTGGCATAATTTAGCTCCTCCAGTGGTTCATTCCCTAGATTTTGGCTTCTTTTTGGTAATCTTTGTTTCTTCTAAGGATTTCAAATTTGTTACTCAAAATGGTCCCTAGTTTATGGGGAATTTCGGTTTGTTCCTCACCCCCTGGACTCCATTCTTTGACCCTACCACAACTATAATTTCAGAGATCTCGATTTGGATCAGGCTATATAACCTTCCCTTAGTGATGCGAGACCCTTCTCTCATTGGGCATATGATAAGTCAGGTTGGGTCTTTTGTGAATATAGACAATGAGGGGAAGGCATTGCACAGATACACAAGGGTCTATGCCCTCGTGGACATTTCAAAACCCCTTCCTGGTTCGATTCAGATCATTTCCTCTCATTGTTCATGGGTACAATTTTTAAACTTCGAGGGTTTGCCCTTTAGATGCTTCTGCTGCAATGAGCTAGGCCACAAGATAGGGGACTGCTCTACACTAAGACCTCCCGGTTCTAGATGTTATAGCCTTAAGAAGTGGAGCAGAAAATTGGGATCCCCGAATGCAAAAAATTTCTGCCGCAATCAGGGTCAATTTTTTGCTCCCTTTTCTACTTGGAGGTCTGAGTCGATGGTTCCCTCAGATTCTCCTGATCGTTTTCCTGCCCCTTTTTTAGATATTGTTCATATTATGGATGATGTGGAGGATTAGGAGTCAAATGGCACTTTCTCTTTTATGGATGATCTGGATGACCCCATCATTGATTTCTTCATTCAAGACTTTCTGGTGGCTCCTTTAGGGAAATTCGGTCTCCATCAGACGGAATCCAAAAAGACAAAACCTGACTGTGGTGATTCAATTCAGAAACAAGGTAGGAAGTCTGAGGCTGAGAAATTTTGCATTGAAGGAAAAAAGGCTGTGGAGGAGGGCACTCAATGGAGCATGAAGGCTCTCCTTTCCTAGAAAAAATGCTAAGTCTTAGCTTGGTTTGGGTTGGTTGGACTCAGTCTCTCTCCATTCTGGATATGTTTCTTGGGACTTTTTCCTCTGTAGCCTCTGTTGGGTAGTGATGGCTTTGCTTCTCCTCAGAATTGTTAGAGTTTTGTATTGGGACTTTCAGTTTATTGCTTATGCTCCCCTTTCTCAAGGGCTTGCTTTTTGTTTTTTGATTATATCTTTTCATATACAAAAACTCTCTTACACAACCAAAAAAAATGGACTCTTACAGTTAACAAATAAACTTGCCAACAATTTTATAAGATAAAGGTATGATGACTAGTAAACAAAGACCTTATTTGTTAAGGCAATGATTACATATTGATCAAGTTTATGACAACAGTTAACAAAGAATCATGTCTCTTTAAAAGGGTTATCTCTCTTCAAAGAGATACACCTCTTCATAAGAGGTTTAAGATATAAAATTAGATTGGTATGAGAGAAGGAGGACATCTCATATCATCAATCATTCAATTCATCAATAAAAACATCATTCAAACAACAATTCACAAACATCATTTATTCATACAATCTACAGTCAAGGATTATAGACATCATTTATTCATACAATCTACGGTCAAGGATTATAACAACCTTTATATCAGCAA
This sequence comes from Cunninghamia lanceolata, assembly GCA_027924645.1. NCBI lineage: Eukaryota > Viridiplantae > Streptophyta > Pinopsida > Cupressales > Cupressaceae > Cunninghamia > Cunninghamia lanceolata. The sequence continues at coordinate 4,460,460 of BSBN01000424.1, read as the reverse complement.
GGCAAATAATATATATTTCTGATCTAATCCATCTAGGCAGAGATTGCCATATGAGGATCCATTCATAAGAGGTGGAAATCCTATCAAACTGATTTAGATCCTTGCATGAAGGAATTCTAATATATAATTACACTAGCAACAAGAAAATACAAGGAAAGATATATCAAATAAATTAAGAAATATTATTTCAAATAAAGAGGGAATAAGAGATACTTCTGATTTCTAGCATATATGCCTATCCCAAGGAAGATATATTAGGAATTTAGATTACATAGAGATAACTAACAAGAATCATTGAATCATCAACAAGAATAATCAAGGCAATCGTTATATTGGTGATTCATAGGATCACTTGGTCATCTCCAAGTCATCTAAAGAGAGAGAATTTGCATATCGGTATGATGTTTCTAACTTATATATCTATTTAGTTATATTTAATCTTACTCATGATATACGAGGGATAAGCATGACTTTCCACACCCTTAATCTTTCTACGTTGCCCCTATGAGGACATTCGGGTTGTTAGGGAAGTGCAGTATTTGTTATTAATGTCTTGCACGATAGGTGACTCCCAAATGGTGGTATCAACAGGCGTTCGTGAAACCTTTGGGCCAAGTGGTGGTATTGGCAGGCGTTCATGAAACCCTTGGGCCTATGATAGTGGAGATTAGTTTGTTATTAGGTCTCACATGGTGGGCAACTCTCAAGTGGTGGTATTGTCGAGCGAGCATGAAACCCTTGAGCCAAGTGGTGGTATTGACGAGAGTTCATGAAACCCTTGGGCCAATGGCAGTGGGGATTAGTTATCCGGTGCCTTAACGTAATGTTTTCCCCTCCTCTGCTAAGGTATATGATTGGGCTAGATTAATGACTAGGCTCGACATCGCCATTCCCAAAGTATATCATGAGGCCTAAACATGGTAAAGAACAAGTATGAGAGAATATATATTTCGATATATGTAATTGTTCATTGTTATCAATTATGAGCATGATGTTACTAACCTCAAATATTATAAATGAATATATGTATTGATCTCATTATTGATCTCTAATATTGCTAATGTTCCTTTCTAGTAGTTATTCTTGTGTACAGGTGACGAAATTTAGAATATCCTAAAAGGGGACATTACAAGTGGTATCAGAGCAATCATCTTGCCATCCTATGAATGATAGTTGATGCAAAGCATATTTTAAGTGTATACTTTATTCGAGTGTATACGTCATAACTTACGTGTATTAGACTATAAACTTCGTAACTTACAAAATTGATCTAGTAAATTTATGAACCAACTTCATTTCTAGAGTAACTTAGATAAAATTTATACATCAAGTTACGACAAAGTAGTCACATAAGCCTATGCTAAGTTATATTGTGGGCCCATAACCCACAAATCCCAGGATCATTCTCTGTGTCATCTTATCATAATTCAGTGATCTACAACTTGCTCAATAATCAAGGTCTCACGTGAGAACCAAATTTACCCTCCCTACAACAACATTCGATTCATCTCTCCAAATTTCAAGATGATTTCATCATTCATATCTTTCATCAATATTGCTTCGTCTTAGAATATTGTGCAATCTTGTAATCTCAAAATCTTCTTTAGCATTGAAAATATTTTTATTTAACTAAAACTACATCCCCACCTATGATACTTATATTATCTCAATCACACCATTGTTATTCAAAACATCAAAACAAATGCTTATCTATACATTTTCATTAAACTTTTCAAGTATTCTTGGTCACAAATTCTCTTTCATGGAATCACAATCATTTTCTCTTCACTAAAGCATGTTCATCCTGAATCAAAACCATGACTTCGTCTCAACACATCAGAGGGTAGACGTTAAAAAGTACAAGATAACGAAATAACTCGTTGTGATTGCTTGAGGACAAGCAATCTTGAGTGAGAAGGGCTATCATGTCCCTTTATTAATCGATTCAATTATGTATTATTCATTCAAATTAAAGATATGAATGATATTAAAATATTGTAATCGATTTAATAATATAGATTTAATATATTTAAATAATAAATTAAGTATTATAAATTAATATAAATACAATATTAAATTAAATATTATTATAATTAGGATCATTATAATATAATATTACTATATATAAACTAATATTTACAATCAACTCAATTTATAAATATAATAGTAAATATAAAATAATATACATTTGTTGGGACCCACACAAGTGCACTCAGCAGACAAGTTCGAATAGCAACCAATAAAATAAACTAATTGGTATATTTAAAAGCATGATTTAGAATGATTGATACATTTTAAGAATAAGACAAAAGCCTCGTATTTAAAGGAAAGATTAATATTAATATATGATCTCCTTTTGAAGGCTGCAATTTAGTAAAGATAAACCACCGTATGATAGTACAAATTGCCTTAAGTTTATAGTATAAATTGGTGTGATCCCTTCATAATATCGTATGCAGCGGCTAATATATGAAATGTTTAAGCCAGCGATTCTTATTTGGGAGTCATTGATACATTTAAATCAAAGGATATGCAGCGATTGGAAAAGGCAATAAAGACAGAGTAGAGTAATTAAATATTAAGGAAAAGGCAGCAATCAAAATATGGACTGTTACGGTTAACAAATAAACCTGCCAACAATTTTATAAGGTAAAGGTATGATGACTAGTAAACAAAGACCTTATTTGTTAAGGCAGCGATTACGCATTGATTAAGTCTATGACAACAGTTAACAAAGAATCATGTCTCTTTAAAAGGGTTATCTCTCTTCAAAGAGATACACCTCTTCATAGGAGGTTTAAGATAGAAAATTAGATTGGTATGAGAGAAGGAGATCTCATATAATCAATCATTCAATTCATCAATAAAACATCATTCAAACAACAATCCCCAAACATCATTTATTCATACAATCTGCAGTCAAGGATTATAGACATCATTTATTCATACAATCTCCAGTCAAGGATTATAGCAGCCTTTATATCAGCAAGGCAAATAATATATATTTATGATCTAATCCATCTAGGCAGAGATTGCCATATGAGGATCCATCGATAAGAGGTGGAAATCCTATCAAACTGATTTAGATCCTTGCATGAAGGAATTCTGATATATAATTACACCAGCAACAAGAAAATACAAGGAAAGATATATCAAATAAATTAAGAAGTAATATTATTTCAGATAAAGAGGGAATAAGAGATATTTCTGATTTCTAGCATATATCCCTATCCCAAGGAAGATATATTAGGAATTCAGATTACATAGAGATAACTAACAAGAATCATTGAATCATCAATAAGAATAATCAAGGTAATCGTTATATTGGTGATTCATAGGATCACTTGGTCATCTCCAAGTCACCTAAAGAGAGAGAATTTGCATATCGGTATGATGTTTCTAACTTATATATCTATTTAGTTATATTTAATCTTACTCGTGATATATGAGGGATGAGCGCGACTTTCCACATCCTTAATCTTTCTCCTTTGCCCCTATGAGGGTGTTCGGGTTGTTAGGGAAGTGCAGTATTTGTTATTAATGTCTTGCACGGTAGGTGACTCCCAAATGGTGGTATCGATGGGCGTTCATGAAACCTTTGGGCCAAGTGGTGGTATTGACAAGTGTTCATGAAACCCCTAGGCCTATGGCAGTGGAGATTAGTTTGTTATTATGTCTCACATGGTGGGTGACTCTCAAGTGGTGGTATTGTCAAGCGAGCATGAAACCCTTGAGCCAAGTGATGGTATTGACGGGCGTTCATGAAACCCTTGGGCCCATGGCAATGGGGATTACTTATCCAATGCCTTAACGTAATATTTTCCCCTCCTCCACTAGGGTAGATGATTGGGCTAGATTAACGACTAGGCTCGACATCGCCATTCCCAAAGTATATCATGAGGCCTAAACATGGTAAAGAACAAGTATGAGAGAATATATATTTGGATATATGAAATTGTTCATTGTTATCAATTATGATCATGATGTTGCTAACCTCAAATATTATAAACGAGAATATCCTAAAAGGGGACATTACATAGTTACACTCAAAATTTTAAGATGCAACAAAAATAATGTTCATAGTGCTCTGAGTCTACTTTCTAAACTACTATTTTTTTTAAATGGTATAGATTAAGGGGCTCAAAAGAGGGAGCCATAGAAATTGGTGTTCTTTTTGTTAAAAAATCATAATATAGAGTGTTTTGTGGCTCCCTCAAAAGGTTAACTTTTTTTTGGTATTTTTAAAATCGCTTCAGTGAGAAATTAGCTAACAGCATGTAGTTTATGCCCTGATTTTTCTGATAATTTTTTAATGAATATTTGATTTTTTACTAATTTTCAAAGTGTACACATCCTAAAAAATAAATTTTTGATCATGCTACCCCTGTAAATTTTGAAAACTAAATTATTATTTTTTAAATATGTGTAGAATGGAGTCTAGTTTATAAAAATGTAATTTATTTGAAATTTAAATGAACGATTAATTTATAATGAAAAAAGACTAAACATTGGTTTTTGACCAAAAACGGACACACAAACAAAAGAAATTAAAGATGAAAGGCTTAACATTGTCAAAATGTGGAAAAACATTGTTAGAATCTTAAAAAAGAATATAACCCAGAATCAAATTGAAAGAGCTAGAATCAATAAATTGTAATGCAAATGAAATGAACAGCATAATAGTACTATGAGAGAATAATGTAAATGCTCCAATGGCATAATAGAATTATGAGAGAACTATAGCTCCAGCCTTCATTACATTCATTCATTCACTCTTACATTACCCCTTGTTACCCTCTTACAAAATGAAGAGATATACCTTGCTTATAAAGACAAGGTGAGAGCTAGAAAGGTGGAGTGGAAGGTGGAGAGTGTCCAACGTGTGACAATTAGATGATACCAACTAATTACACATGTGGAGGATAAGACACCTTACTCCAACTATCAACAGCTCAACACACAACTAAACTCCTAGAAAACTCACTAAGTCAACTTAACATGTGAATATGTGTGAATATTATTTAACTATAAATAGTTAAATAATATGAATTATCCACACGACATCGAAAATAATTGGTTAGGTAATATCCCTATTCACACTAACACCCCCCCTTAAGTGCAACTTAGGGAGAAGTTGACTAAAGCAAGAATGCAAAAATGCAAAATGGTAAAAATGGGTCCCAGCAACAAGGCCATATTAGGTACCCATGTACAAAAAATCTCACAAACAGAGAAAAGGAGAAAACCTAGTGGGAAAAATCTCCTCCCCAAAAAAGAGAAAACACAAAATGCTCTCTATAGTATGAGAAGAAACAAAACCCCTTGTGAGGAAAAAGTCCCCCCATAAGAGAGAATACACCCCCCCAGAATAGAGAGAGTGAGATAAAGTATGAAACCTTCCCACAATGAAGTAGCTCCTATTCCGAAGGAGGATGCCCATATATGAATACTAAAGATGATCCATTTGTGGCAAATGACATTTCTTCCCTCAGGAAGAAACAACTCCAATGGTGAATGTTGAAGTAACTCCCATTTGAAGAAACAAAGTGAGGATGGAAGTTTCATGATGTATCTTGTATTGGAACTCTGCTCAAATGTCTCCATGCTGATGTCAAAATGAGTCACTATCAAATAAGGAGTCCAAGGCCTAATTGAAATAAGTGACCTCTCAAAAACATTAAAAACAAATGAAGAGCAAGGTCCAAAGAACTGATGTATGGATGTGGAATGACAATGCATGCCATGTGGCTACAATTCAAATCCCACAAGATGTCCTGTGAAGAATCACTGGAAGCCCTCGATGAAGCCTCTTTGAACTCTGTAGAAATAGCAGGTATATGTGAACTATCATCAAAGAGGAGAGATAACTCCTTAAATGTGTTCTCCAAATCAACAATGTGAGACTCCACAAACAAAGATGATAAGTCTGCAAGGTACGAATCCCAATGAGGAAGACTGAAATGATCCTGCTGCAAAGAATCACTAGAAGCTCTCGATGAAGCTTCACTGAACTCAAATGTAGTAGTAGGTACTATAGGAGTGTCCTTTACTATCGATGAAAGAGATGAATCATCGATGTCCTGGCGCAAAGAGTTACTGGAGGCTCTCAAAGGAGCTACACTAAACTCTGATGAAGCAACAAGTGCTAGAGGAGATGTGATCTCAATATCCTGTTGTAAAGAATCACTGGAAGCTCTCAAAGGAACGTCACTGAACTCTGAAGTAGCAACAAGTGATGGTGGTGCAATGATCTCAATAGAAGAAGAGAGAGAAGCAATAGAAGAACAATCAAGTTCTGCTAGATATTTAAGCTCCTCTTCTGTATTATCATCAAAGGGCATATTATTTGTGTCATTAATGGGTATGAGGCAATCCATTGCAGGATCATCTGGGAATGGAGAAATATGTGGGTCTCCAAAGATCTCCCAAATCTTAGTCCAAAGTGTGCACGGACAATTAATGTCCAAAATATCCCACATAGTGTCAGAATCAACACTAGAACCAATTAATCCTACAATATGATCATTCCTATTTTCCCATGCATTCTTCTTCTGAGGTGAATCTAGTTCAGGTATGAGGCCATAAAGATTAGGCAAAATATTGAGCCACCTACAATGTGTGATGATGCCTTTTTTCCAAGACTCATAATTATCCTTGTTTATATTTATCATAGAAGGATGAATAGAAAAGCCCATGATATCTTCTCAAATGAATAAAGATCAAACCATCAAAAAATTACCTTGTAACTCAAGTAGAGCAGATAGGACACAACCCTCCCATTTCACTCAATAAAAGAACCCCCCAGCAATAAATGATTGTGGGACTTTATGATCGATCCAATTACAATTGCCACAAGCCAAAACAACAAAGTGATCTTTGAGTTTGGTACAATACAAAAGCCAAAATTGGGATAAATTAGAAAGTACAATCCTAAGCAACAAATGGATCAAACTGATATAATATCTGAAAAGTACTCAAAAAATCATGCACTTTAAAAAAAAAGCACCAAAAAATGTTACTGTATGAGACCAAATGAAGCCTTTGAAGTTTTGAAAACAAGGATTGCTCAGGTACATTGATGAAAAACTACAATTTATGGCCAAACCAGGCACCAAAATAGAAAACTGATTCCACCACTGCATAGCCTATGAAATTCTAGCCTAAATAAAAAAATGCTCGAAAATTAGAGCAAATATGAGCTAGATATAGGCGTTTGAAGTTGGACTACCAAATTGAAAAGCACAATGGAGAGGGGTCCTGCAAAAACTTTCTGATTAAAATTGTAGACGATCTATTTCCTGCATGCAAAATCTAAAAGATACTCAGATCATGTTTTGATGCAACAAACAAAACCCAGAAGGCATTTTTTGATCTAACCTGCAGAAGATGTGGACCTAGTGCAAACAAATGTCTCCAGCAACAAAAAATGGCATGTTGAAGTTGAATCAGCCACCTAAGTCAAACAAAGACATGCTAAAACTTGCAATACAATGTCACAAAGAAGAAAACCCTCCAAATCTGGTATTTCTATCAAATTTTTATGATTTTCAAGATCGTCATACGATGCAAGAGAAGGGCATACTCAACTATCAAGATCCACCATGATTTGCACTCTCAAAAAATGAATCTATTCTTCCAAAGTATGCTCTGATACCATGTTAGAATCTTAAAAAAGAATATAACCCATAATCAAATTGAAAGAGCTAAAATTAATAAATTGTAATGCAAATGAAATGAACAACATAACAGTGCTATGAGAAAATAATGTAAATGCTCCAATGGCATAATAACATTATGAGAGAACTATAGCTCCAGCATTCATTACATTCATTCATTCATTCTTACATTACCCATTGTTAGCCTCTTACAAAATGAAGAGATATACCTTGCTTAAAAAGACAAGGTGAGAGCTAGAAAGGTGGAGTGAAAGGTGGAGAGTGTCCTACAACATGTGACAATTAGAGGATACCAACTAATTACACACGTGGAGGATAAGACACCTTACTCCAACTATCAACAACTAAACACACAACTAAACTCCTAGAAAACTCACTAAGTCAACTTAACATGTGAATATGTGTGTGAATATTATTTAACTAATAAATAGTTAAATAATATGAATTATCCACACAACATGGGAAATAACTGGTTAGGTAATATCCCTATTCACACTAACAAAAATTACATCATTAAATAACTAAGAGAAAGCCTAACATTACCCAGGTGTTCGATTTGTTTGACCTTGAAACACGTGCAAATCTGAGGGTTAGCACGAACAAAATTATGTGAAATCCTGTTGAATATGCAAAAACATGTCTTTGGACATTGGGAAGGCACTCCAAGCCTTTGGGTTGGAAATCGAAAGCAAATCCCAAGCCTAAGGCTTGGGATTCCCAAAGCAAAATATAGCGCGAGTGCGTTATAATGCACTCGCGTTATGTTTTGGTTTTTTTCATTTTTGCAGGTTTGCCCGATGTTTGCCTAGTTCAACATAATATAACGCGCTTGCGTTATGTCTCGCTTGGAAGGATTTATGTTCAAGGTTCCTAAGTATGTTTGATGTATGTATATGTGTATGCTTGTATGTATGTATGTATGTATGTATGTATGTACATGTATCCATGCTTGTATGTATGTATATATGTATGCATGTTTGTATGTAATGTATGTACATGTATGTATGTATGTATGTATGTATGTATGTAAGGGTTTTGGTTTTAGGGTATATAAGGACCTGAGCCCGTATAGTTTTTAGGGTTGAGGGTTGAGTTTTTTGGGTTTAGGGTTTAACATATAGCGTTGAGGTTTGAGGTATTAGGGCTTAAATAATAGGTAAAGGGTAGAGGGTAGAGGGTTGAGGGTTACAGTTGAGGGTTAATATTCAGCTTGTTGAGTGTATAAGATTATGTGTGTAAGGCATGGGGATTAGGGTTTAGGGTTTACGATATGGATTGAGGGTATATAAGGCATAGGGTGACTTAGGTTAAGAGTGTATGGTTTAGGTTTAATTTAAGTATAGGGTTGAGGTACAATATTCAGGGTTTAGGGTATAAGGCTGAGGTTATAAGGTATAGGGATGAGGGTTTATGGGTGTAGGCTTTAGGGTTTAAGGTATAGAGTTGAAGATTGAGGGATTAGGGCTTAAGTATATGGTTGAGGGTATAGGGTATAGGGTTGAGAGTTTATAGTTGAGGGATGAAGTTCAAGGTTGAGAGACGTGTAGAGGAAGGGAAATATCTAGATAGCCGTGAGAGATATACAGTTGAGAGACCTACAACCTAGGGAGAGAGGGGTGAGAGAGATAGAGGAGAGATGAGGGTGAGGCAGATAGGGGAGGAGAGGGGTGGATAAGGGTTGAGGGTTCAAGGGTTTAAGGGTCAATGATTTAGGGTTTAAGGGTTGAGTGTTAAAGGGTTGAGGTATTAAGGGTTTAAGGGTTGAGGGATTAGGGTTTAAGGTATATTGTCGAGGGTTGAAAGTTTAGGGATAGGGTTTAGGATTTAAGGTTTAAGGGTTGAGGCTTGAGGCTTTAGGGATAAGGCTTTAGGGATAAGGTAAAGGGTTTAAGGTATAGTGTCGAGGGTCAAGGGTTTAGGATTTAAGGTATAAGGGTTGAGGCTTTAGGGATAGGGTTTAGGATTTAGGGATAAGGGATTAGGGTTGAGGGATAAGGGTGTAAGGTATTGTGTTTAGGGTTGAGGGTTTACGGATAGGGCTTAGGATTTAATGTTTAAGGGTTGAGGGTTGAGGCTTTAGGGATAGCGTATAGGGTTTAGGGATAAGGGATTAGGGTTTAGGGTTGAGGGATTAAGGTTTATGGTTGAGGGATTAGGGATTAAGGTATAGTGTTGAGGGTTGAGGGTTTAGGGTTTAGGGTTGAGGCATTAGGGTTCAGGGTTGAGGGATTAGGGTTTACAGTTGACGGATTAGGGTTTAAGGTTAAGGGTTGAGGATTTAGGGATAGGGTTGAGGGTTGAGGGTTGAGGGATTATGGTTAAGGTAGAGTGTCAAGCGTAGAGGGATTAGGGACAAGGTTTAGGGTTGAAGGTTTAAGGATTGAGGGTTGAGGCTTTAGGGCTGAGGGTAAAGGGATTAGGGTTTAAGATATAGTGTCGAGGGTTGAGGGTTTAGGGATAGGTTTTAGGGTTTAAGGGTTGAGGGTTGAGGGTTGAGGGATAGGGTTTAGGGTTTAGGGATAAAGGATTAGGGTTTAAGGTATAGTGTCGAGGGTTGAGGGTTTAGGAATAGGGATAGCGTTTAGGGTTTAGGGATAAGGGATTAGGGTTTAGGGTTGAGGGATTGGGGTTGAGGGTTGAGGGTTGAGGGATTGGGGTTTAAGGTACACTGTTGGGGTTTAGGGTTGATGAATTAGGGTTTAGGGTTGAGGGATTAGGTTTTAAGGTTGACGGTTAAGGGTTTAGGGATAGGGTTTAGGATTTAGGGATAAGGAATTCGGGTTTAGGACCTCGAGGGATTAGGGTTTAGGGTTGAGGCTTTAAGGATAGCATTTAGGATTGAGGGTCGAGGGATTAGGGTTAAGGTAAATGTTGATAACTGAGAGGGGGGGTGAATCAGTCATCCTAATAATTTCCACTTTCTGAATTTACTTAACAGTTAGAACAACATCAAATCTAGTATGCAAACATAACCATGAAATGGAGGTAACACTAATGCACATGACACAATGATTTTGATGTGGAAACCCTATTAAGGGAAAAACCACGGGGTGATTAACCCAAGATATTATTCTTTGTTAGAAGAATAGATAGAACAAAATGACACATGCCAATTAGGGCTTACTACCCAAGCACACTGCTCACAAGAGGCTCACTGCCTACAAGAGACTCACTGTCTACAAGAAAGGAAGATAACACAATGTTTGAACTAATGAGAAGCATCAACACATGCTGAGGTTCAGTTCTGATTAAGCTTAATAAACTGATCTACTGCACTTCATTCTTACTCTTTCTTGATGCAGCTGTATTGTCACATTACGGACCTCTTCTATTATCTTCACTCTGCTCTTCTTCTTTTCTTCGCACCACACCACACAACACACACACACACCTTCACATCTAAATCAATCATGTATATATATCTGCACAAGTGATTTCATCATCTTTCTAGTCGGCATCCGGAATAGTCAATAATTTCCTCAAACTCTGATCTATCGGCTGAATCCTTGCATACCAAGTAATGCAGATCAAAGATATACTTGTAGAAGTCATCAATCATGTCAACCAATCATAACTTATGCCTTAAGATCCTTTTCCATCATTAGTAACACATCCGAAATAATGTTTTATGTTCTACTAGTCAGTTCTTCCTCTGTTCACACTGTCACTTGGGAACCCGACACTCAAGTATTCATATCTCTTTATCCTTTCCACATCGGAGGCTCAAACCCTAGAAAGTTCGCACTTTACAAGGGTACTTCCTCTAACAGATCCAGACCTGACTGTTGGACCTTCTGTATGCTCTGCTCTTGCTTACCGGACCTATAAGCTCCTCAATCTGACTTCTGGTAGAGACACACCATATCCTGCGGATGTGTGGGATGATCTTTGTTGCCATCAATGACAACAATCATGAAGTTCCAATGTGTCTCTTGCCAACAGTAAAGTGTTGAGGGTAGAGGGATTAGGGATAGGGTTTAGGGTTGAAGGTTTAAGGATTGAGGGTTGAGACTTTAGGGCTAAGAGTTAAGGGATTAGGGTTTAAGATATAGTGTTGAGGGTTGAGGGTTTAGGGATAGGTTTTAAGGTTTAAGGTTTACGAGTTGAGGGTTAATGGATAGGGTTTAAGGCTTAGGGATAAGGGATTAGGGTTTAAGGTATAGTGTCGAGGGTTGAGGGTTTAGGAATAGGGATAACATTTAGGGTTTAGGTATAAGGGAGTAGGGTTTAGGGTTGAGGGATTGGGGATTGGGGTTTAAGGTATAGTGTTGAGGGTTGAGGCTTTAGGGATAGGGTTTAGGGTTTAGGGTTGAGGGATTAGGGTTTAAGGTATAGTTTTAAGGGTTGGGGGTTTAGGGATAGGGTTTTGGGTTGAGGGATTAGGGTTTAAGATCGAGGGTTGAGGGTTTAGGGATAGGGTTTAGGGTTGAGGGATAGGGTTTAGGTTTGAGGGATTAGGGTTTAGGGTCGAGGGTTTAGGGATAAGGGATTAGGGTTTAAGGTATAGTGTCAAGGGTTGAGGGTTTAGGAATAGGGATAGCATTTAGGGTTTAGGGTTTAGGGTTTAGGGATAAGGGATCAAGGTTTAGGGTTGAGGGATTAAGGTTTAAGGTTGAGGGTTTAGGGATAGGGTTTAGAGTTTAGGGATAAGGGATTAGGGTTTAGGACCTTGAGGGATTAGGGTTTAGGGTTGAGGCTTCAGGGATAACATTTTGGGTTGAGGGATAGGGTTTAGGGTTTATGGATAAGGGATTAGGGTTTAACCTGTATAGTGTCGAGGGTTGAGGGTGTAGGAATAGGGATAGCATTTAGGGTTTAGGGATAAGGGATTAGGGTTTTGGGTTGAGGGATTAGGGATTAGGGTTTAAGGTATAGTGTTGAGGGTTGAGGCTTTAGGTATAGGGTTTAGGGATAAGGGATTAGGGTTTAGGGTTGAGGGATTAGGGTTTAGGGTTTAGGAATAAGGGATTAGGGTTGAGGAATTAAGGTTCAGGGTTGAGGGATTAAGGTTTAAGGTTCAGGGTAGAGGGTTTAGGAATAGGGTTTAGATTTTAGGGATAAGGGATTAGGTTTTAGGACCTTGAGGGATTATGGTTTAAGGTTGAGGATTTAGGGATAGCATTTAGGGTTGAGGGTCGAGGAATTAGGCTTAAGGTAGAGTGTCAAGGGTAGAGGGATTAGGGTTAAGGCAAAGTGTCGAGGGTAAAGGGATTACGGTTAAAGGTTTAAGGATTGAGGGTTGAAGCTTCAGGGTGAGGGTTAAGGGATTAGGGTTTAAGATATAGTGTCAAGGTTGAGGGATTAGGGTTTAAGGTAAAGTGTTAAGGGTTTAGGGATGGGGTTTATGATTTAAGATTTAAGGGTTGAGGCTTGAGGGTTAATTGAGAGACCTAGATGGCTAAGGACGAATGGAGAGGTAGACAAGGAATGATTGAGAGATGTAGAGAGGGGAGAGGTAGAGAGGTGAGGGGGAGAGATAAGTGAGAGACAGATGAAATACATGGAGAAATTAATAATATATAGTTTTCTATAGCAGGCCAAAACACGCTCGCGTTATATGGTAAAAAGGCCTGGACCCCCGTGATCCAGGCCCACATACTCTATTTTGTTCTGTTTATGCATGTGTTTCGACAAAACAAAGTGTTTTCATGATGTTGGGAAGTTCACATGCACATTTTTCACATTCTACCACCTTTGCATGAACTTTCCACCACCTTTTTCTGCTTTGCCAACTTAAGAAGGAGGAAATAACATAGTTTTCACATCGAATTTGTATATCAATTCAAGTTTCAATTTTTGTAGTGTTGCAATGTTAATTGTGATTGAATTGTAGGAATTTAACATTATAGATTGGTTAATAGTATTGTTGTTACTAATTATATTTGAGTGTTATTCAATTTAACATTGAAAAGGAAGCAAGTGGTGAAAAGCTCAAATTGTTGAGGAGTTTGATGCAAGAAGAAAAAAACACTACATAATTGGGTACTCTCTCCATTCGAATCTCCTTCTTTTAGGTATGTCAAGTCTTTACATACATGTTCTTTACATTTTCCTTAATTCTATTTGAATTACTTTATCGTGCTTTATCATACATGTTTATATCACTTGTATGGTTTACATATTTTGTGTTTATATCAATCTCACTTTTTTGATTTTATAGTTCATCTGCATTGTTTATGCTTCCACCTTTTGCATACATGTCTTACATTTTGCATTTATAGTTCATCATAGTTCTTACTACCTAAAGAGCTTAGTCATCACACATAAATGTCCTTATAATAGACTATATTTTAAATCAGTTCATAGTATGCATAATAAAAGATATCTCAAAGGTCAACATTAATTAAAATAGACACAATCACGATATCATTGTTAAGTCCCTTTGCATAATGAACCTTAGAATAAAAACTCATTAATGTCTATCTAATGAAATTCAACCTAAAGGACCTCATGTAGAATTCCATCATGTGTGTTTACTTTAAACCTACATAGATAGCCTTAAGTTAAATCTCTAGATTTTATTACTCAAGAATCCATAAGGTCAGCCTACAATCTCACATGGTTCCATGTATATTTTCTACACTTGGGATCTTTAATAAGTATGTGCAATAATGAATTAAACAAAGCTTAACATACCGTGATGTCAAATTATACAAGAATAAATCCTTACAACATATAAATATATAATCCCTTAAGCATAATGAAATACTATTATTTTGTTATAACAAGTTAAAATGCAAATGAATGTGTGCCAAGATCATACAAGTAAATCCCAATAGGCTTAATCCAATCATGATCCATGCTATGCTACATTATTCTTCATGTTGATAGTTCATACAAAACTTGTATACCAAATGTTTCCATTCCCATATCTACAACAATGTACCAAGTTAAACACTACAAATCAGTCACATTGCCATGGAATTGATATAGGGTCTCAAGATAGTTCACTCACAGCAAAGTGCAAAGTTCAACATGAGTGTGTCCATGAAAATCATAAGCCTTAAGGCTGATCCTCTTGGTTGTCATAACATGACAATGTGAAGACAAGGGACTGCTGTCACACATTAGAAATTCAGTCCTTACCTCATGCCCTAGTGTGATGTCTCCCACAATCTCAATCATCTCTCCTTTCATGACTAGATGGTTATCAACAAGTGTTGGCTCACGAGACGTCTCCAAGTGAAAATCAAGTGTATCATGTGTCCTAAATTTTGTCCCATGGTTGCAAGTTGAATCTTCATGTGTGAGGAGATGATCTCTATCCGCAAGTAAGTGTAGGTAGTTTGATGCCACTAGCACCAAGGCCTCCCCCACATCTTCAACCTTGTAGTCAACATGAAGTCCCATGTACTCTTCACTTGTAACCTCAATAAGTGACTCTCCTTTGTCCTTATCCTCATAGGATTGAAGTGAACTTTGTACCATAATGCTTTGTATGACTACAATAATGCTTTGTATGCTTTGTACCTATTTTGGTTGAGTGACATTTACTCTTCTACATGATGATTGTATGTATATTTTGTATGAAGGATTGAATGACATATATTTCAGTTATTTTTATGGGTTCATTTCTTAGGAACTAATATTTGTCTCTTTATCATGCTACAGATAAATTCTCCGTCATGTCGAGGAAACAATTAAGAATTAAACCAACACAGGAAGAGAAAGAAGCTAAGAATGCAAAGAAAGGAGCGGCTATGAGGGAACTTCATGAGAAGAGGAAATTGGACACGATTGTCGAAGACATGCCAATTGAAGAGGAACCTCAACCATTAACAAAAGATATGGTATTGGTGGCACAAAGGGAACATATGCAAAATCTTTGTGCTATGAGAGATTTGAATACCGCAATTGGAGACACATCCTCTACAGCAAGTCAAGATGGAGGGACACCCTTGGGTTGAGAGTACATCATCACTCACATGTGAGGAAGGAGGTATGCCATCGTTCCCACCTCAACCTCAAGGTATGTCATCTATTCCATCTTTGATCGAAGGTATGCCATCTAGCCCATCTCATTTAAATATTGATAAAATTTCTAATGTTGAGGTGAATTTACCTATATTAACACCACCTAAATTTTGCATAGAAAGCCAAAGTATTTGATTGATATTGATGAGAATATTTTGCAGCCAACGGAAGGTAAGATTCCAAAATGCACTTGTAGAAGATATGCTCATAAGATTTGGAGATTGTTATTTGAAAAGTTAAATAAGACCGCAAGATGTCAACTATTCGTTGAAATGATGCGAAGTATAAAGTATAGGTCCATCGTGAAGATTCTTGGGTTAAGAACATCAAAGGCTTCAAGTGAAAAATATATTGTCAAGAATCTAATAAGTGCATATGAGAGTGTGGATAACACCTCACGCACAAAAGATAGTAATGCAACAGGATGTGTCATTACATCGACTATAGTAAGTAGTCAAATGAGGAAAGCTCGTCTCATTAGAAAGACAAGTCAAGCATTGAGAATTAATAGGAAAACTTTATCAAGAGCCATTGGAAGGTGCCAAAGAATTTAGGACACAAATGCCAATGAATTATGGAAAGGGGGAGCATGATGGTGCAGGAGCATGTATCAAAAGAGCCATAGCACGAGAAGAGTTCAAGTATAAAGACAGTGCAAAGTTGACAGATGCAAAATCAATCGTCGAGTGGTGTAATGCTTCGATGGGTCTAGGTAATGAAGGTAAGTCTTCAGTTTGTAGATTTTTTCGGTTGATAGATGATACTAATATTGCACCATATGAGGACTATTGTACACTGATAGGATCAAGTGAGCTACATTCTTTCAGAAGCTCAATTGTAGTTTCATGGAGTATCCATATGCGGAAGATGACATGCTTTGTTCTTAATATACAATTCAAGCCTTGAATGAGTGTGAAGCAAAGGAGTGGGTTGACGAATGGTAGTTAAGATATCTTAACCAACTTGACATGTATTGGCCCCCAACGGCACTGGACCTAACATAGATGGAATCATCAGTTGACTTTGACCACATATTAGACCTAGTTCAACCAAGTAATATATCTACTTGCATTATTTTTAATATTCCTAATGTTATCTTACTTTGTGGTGTTTTTGTAATGTTGACTAATTTCATCTAATTTGCTGCACATATCAATGTAGGGCATGTTTATGTAGTTATTGTAGATGAAGACAATGAAGAGGCAACTGATTATTACTTGTGTCGATGTGTTGAGGCAAAAAAGAAATTAGAGGCCCCAGTTACATATGGAGAAAATATTAAATACCCTACAGGCTCTGTGGTTGTTACTGGAACATTGCTTAGAAGGTACCTACATAAGAGTGTTAATGTTTGGCTGTTTCAGGACTTTGACATGCATCGGAAGATTCTTCATTACTCAAACCTTAACATGGCATCCAATGTTTATTTGATACAATATCGGGGTAAACCTTTGAACAAGACCTTGTGGAAGGTCCATGAGTCTGACCATGAGGCATTACTTGACACAATAAAGAGTAGAGTAGATCTAGATGGTTCGTTGGATTAATTTGTAAGTATTCACATTGATTTGTAAGTATGCACATTAATTTGTAAGTTTACATAGGTTTGTCTTTTTTTATTTGCTGCTGTATTTTTACACATATACAGTGAATATTGTGATGAATATGTTTGTCATTGATGTCAATGTGCTTGGATGTTAGTAATTGAGTAAGGAATGCATAATTGTACAGGTCTATTAGTAATTGTGCAGGTCTATTAGTTGTCTATTATTTGATGATACCATTATGCTTTCAGGATATGTTGTTGGGTTTTGTGATATAAAGAAACTTGCTTCTTCATAGAGTATGTGATGTGATGCACAGAGTTGTAATGCTTCAAGACAAGGCATGAACTTGAATAGTGAAGATCTCACTCAAGCAGTGAAGGCCTAATGATTGGTTTGATTTATTTGTTATGGTATACATTTGATGTTTGCATCATCATCATCATGTTATGCTTCATGGGGTTAGATCTAAGTAATGAATGAAGTTGATCCTTATTGGTTTTAATCCTGTTCACTCATGTTTCACTCATGTCATATCAAGATTGATGTCATAGGGTTTGGATGTTAGTTCATAACATTCATGTTTATCATGTTACAATAGCAGGACATAGTTGCTTATGTCATTGATTCATGCCATTGGATCATTGGATTTGGTTGTGGTTCTTCATCATAACATGTCATGCTTTCAGGAGTTGGATTGGGTTGTGGTTCTTCCACATGATAGGACTTTGTTCATGTCTTCATACTTCTTTGTGCTCCATGTCTTCAGTGTTCTCAATGTCTTCACGTGTCAAAGATTTCTTTAGTGTCCTCATGATGTTGATGTTGATCACAAAATATGGTGTTAAGGTCATGTTGATGTTGATTGATGAGTTGTGATTGTTGTTGAAAGTTTTGGAAGTTTAAAGGATGTCACAGTGGTAGTGTTCATATCACAGCTGCAAAGGTTTAAACATTCAAAACTTAAACTTAAAGTTATTAGTTATGTTTTAAACCCTAAGTGTATTGTCTTTAAAGACCTAGTTTGGTAAGTTTTGTTTGTGTTATACTCTCTGTTTAATCTGTCTTAGATAACCTTTTTATTTTCTTCACGTGGTCTTTAGCACTTAGGTTGTATTATTTTTAAGGTTATCTAGTCCTCAACCTCCTAAAAACCCTAGTATTTATTTTGATCTAAAATCTAAGTTAATACCTTACACCCATACCGATGATATCCCTGAAGAGTCTAAAGTGCAAAAAGGTAGCAATCTTTGACGAGCTGTTACTCAGAATCCATGACACTTAGAAACATTCTATCTAAGGCAACGCGATCACATAGAATCCATCTATAATAACCTCTCTCAGTTTTTTATATCTCTGAGGCGTTTGCCCATGGTGAAAGGTTTTCTGCTGCCCTAAAAATTATTAGGAGGCAGTATAAAGTTGCAAAGGGGTGTAACTTTCATCCTGCTCCTGATGTGACTAAACCAATAGTTCCAATGCATCTAGATGGGTATGTTTAGGCTAGGTATGGTTATGTTTCACACCCAAACATGCCGAAACAGTTTGAGCTACATTGTACCGATGATATCCATTAAGAGTCTAAAGTGCAAAAAGGTAGCAATCTTTGACGAGTTGTTACTCGAAAACCATGACACTTAGAAATATTATGTCTGAGAAAACACATTCATGTAGAACCCCTCTACAATAACCTCTCTCAATTTTTGATATCTCTGAGGCATTTGCTCGTGGTGAAAGGTTTTTTGTTGCCCCAAAAATTGTCAGAAGGAGGTAGTGTAAAGTTGCAAAGGGGTGTAACTTTCCTCTTGCTCTTGATGCGACCAAACTGACAGTTCTAACGCATCCATATGGGTATGTTTAGGCTAGGCATGGTCCTTTTTTGCATCCAAACATGCCAAAATAGTTTGAGCTATATTGTACTGGCAATATCCCTGAAGAGTCCACAGTGCAAAAAGCCAACAATTTTTTACGAGCTGTTACTTGGAAACCATGACACTTAGAAATATTTCGTCTGAGAAAATGCGATCACGTAGAACCCATCTACAATAACCTCTCTCAGTTTTTGATATCTACGAGGTGTTTGCCCGTGGTAAAAGGTTTTCTGCTGCCCTAAAAATTGTCAGAAAGAGGTAGTGTACAGTTGCAAAGGGGTGTAACTTTCATTCTGCTCCTGATGCGACTAAAATGACGATTCTAATGCATCTAGATGGGTATGTTTAGGTTAGGCATGGTCCTGTTTTGTACCCAAACATGTCGAAACAGTTTGAGCTACATTGTAATGGCGATATCCCTGAAGAGTCCAAAGTGCAAAAAGGTAGCAATATTTGACGAGTTGTTACTTAGAAACCATGTCACTTAAAAACATTTTGTCTAAGCCAACGCGATCATGTAGAACTCCTCTATGATAACCTCTCTCAGTTTTTGATATCTCTGAGGCATTTGCCCATGGTGAAAGGTTTTCTGTTGCCCCAAAAATTATCAGGAGGTAATGTAAAGTTGCAAAGGGGTGTAACTTTCGTCTTTCTCCTAATGCGACCAAACTAACAGTTCCAACGTGTCCGGATGGGTATGTTTAGGCTAGCCATAGTCTTGTTGCTCACCCAAACATGCCGAAATAGTTCGAGTGACATTATACTGGTGATAAGAGTCAAAAGTGCGAAAAGGCAACAATCTTTGATGAGCTGTTACTCAGAAACCATGAGACTTAGAAATATTCTGTCTAAGGTAACACGATCATATAGACCCCTCTACAATAACCTATCTCAGTTTCTAATATCTCTGAGGTGTTTGCCCGTGGTGAAAGGTTTTCTATTGCCCCAAAAATCATTAGAAACATGTAGTGTAAAGTTGCAAGGTAGGCTACTTTTTGTTTTGTTCTTCGTGGGGCCAAACTGTTAGCTCCAACACATCCAGTTGGGCACATATACACTATGCATGGTCACTGCCCTTCATTATAAAAGGGTCATAGTCTTTTCAATTCGAAGGGTCACAACTTTTCACCTTTGAATGTCATCAGTATTCGTTAGAACATCAAGATAACATTTTCTGCAAATGTTCTCCATGCATTATCATCATTTTTATTTCTCACCCCAATAAATTGGGTTGCTTTGAACATCAATGCATCAACCATTCATGTAGCACAAGGCTTAAAGCATCAACCATTCATGGGCACTAATAATCCATAAAGCGTAAGGTTTAAAGATCAATAGAGCAACAGTTGATATTAGAAACTCAAATTGTGAGGATCTTACATTCACAACAATGTAATTAGTTGTGGCAAATCTTGGCCAGAAGTAGTTGTAGAGAGGATGTAAATAGTTGCTATTTTAACTTAGAAGTGACATGATAGAGCTTTATGGTGGTGACCTTGTATGAAAAATAGTGAAAATGCACCAACTAGCACCCATAAATGTGAATAAAGTGGCATGTATGCTTGATAGTATTATTTCACCATTCAATCTAGCTAGTCTGATGAGGAGGATTTGGCTCCAAATTCTAGTAAACATGTCATAAATGGTCATTCAAGCCCTTTGAAAACCCTTACATATTCTAATGAGTGATTATTCCACATATACCATGGAGAGTGATTGTGACATCATATAATATTGAGATAAGAAAGCCCCAATCTACTGTGCATGTAGGACTAAGCTTCCATCTCACTAGTTGTCTATTACATGGGGAGAAATTAGCATACATGTTTGATGCCACTTCAACTATATTAAATTCATCACACACAACCCAAGTTTTTATGACTTTAATATACAATCTTGTGTTGATATTCAACACGATGATTCATTTTTATTTTAAATAAAACTTTTATCTTTTAGTTCCAGAATGAGGTTTAGGTGATACTTGAATAACAATAGCTGGCTTATTGGATCAACAAACATCTTATGTAATATAATTAGACGTTAAATATTTGAAGTAAACCACCTACAAATATGTTGGGTGAATATTTTGTCTTCAACTAACTAAAGGAAAAATGGTTATATCAACCACAGTGTAATGAGATAAATCTCTCCTCTCAGCAAGGGGAGGTTCCCTATTAACTATTACAAACTTATTTACACTAAAACTAATTTCAGGGTGAAGCCATCTCATCCATTTCTCTTTTTTCAGAAATGATGTTTACAATATAAAAGAGCATTTTTACAATACAAATCAAAATAACCAAGAAACTCATGAGAGCACAAAGTCTATCATTGCTCCTTTTGATGATTTACAATTTGGAATCAAGTAGGACAAGGTGCAACTCAAAGTCTTCACCGAATACTACGACAAAACATACGATCACAAAAGATAATAGTAGTTCAAAGCCTTTCCAATATCCTTTACTTCAAAACATAAAATCACAAGCTAAAGATAATTATTGTAGCACAAAGTCTCTAAAATCAACTTTAGAACATCTCCCAGATTATTCACACTCACACTACAATTTGATCAAGTAGATAAGATATTATAAGGAAAAGGACATAAGAACAATTTCCAATACACCACAAGTTATTCCAATGCAAAGATTGAAAGATCGCTTGCTTTTCTATTCACTTGATAAAATATGATTTACAATTTGAACACAAAGTGTCAAAATGCTCTTTAATTTGGCAGAGTTTTGCTTCAATAACTAAAATATATCTATTACAATATAGGCCCTCTTTATTTATAGGGAGGAGCTTGGAGCAAAAATAGGAAATTTACAACTACTTTGACTTATTCAACAAACGAGTCCTATTTGAATTGGGACTTCTTTTGTCTCATATGTAATTACATTTTGGAAAATTACACATGAATATGTGCATAACAAAATTCAAATTACATATACAAGAATAAAATAAACTAAGGTATCAAAAAGGAACTTCAGCTTCCTCCATCATTCTTCTTTAGAAAGTCCCAATACATGGCCTGTATAGCTGTCATTTCACATGCATCTGGCTTTGCTATATTTTCTGAGATAATGCGGGCCCGAAGAATTGCATCTTTCACCGCCTTTATTGCCTTCTCATGCTTGTCAAGGTTGTCCTTCAGGTTCTCAAAAGTTGAATGCTGATTATAGAGGCTATCCATAGAAAGTACTGAGGGCACTTCATCTTCAAATTTCTGTTGAACCATCTTTTCAAAGGACTTATCATTTCATTTGCTGAAAAGAACTTATGATCTTCACCTGTGAGGGTGCATGGGAGTTCTTCCAACTTGTGTAGAAGCATGACATCGATGTCTTTACTATTTTCACGAGCTTGGCATAAGTTATTAAGTAAGCCTTTTAATATATGGATACGATGAACAAGAGACTCCTTAATCTTAAGATATGATTCCCAATTTGAGATGACCCCAATGGTAATCAGATTCTTTATCTTAATCTTCTTCATCTCTATCCATTCCTCTAGGCTTTCTTCCTGATCCTGCAGTTCTTGAGAAAGTAAGTCAACCATGTTATGAAGCTCAGCTTTGGCTTTATCCATCTTTTCTTTTCTTTCTATGGTGGTCTTCAGTAGAACCCGCCCTTGGGCTAGAAAACGTTCCACAATATCTCCTACCACTCTACCTCTGTCCTAAGCTTTTTCCACTTTCTGAATTAGAGGATCTTCTACAGTTACTGCCATGGATTCCACAATTTCAGATGACTTTACTATTTTTTGAAGAACAACGGCAAGTTGTTCTGGTTTAGCTTTGTATTGTTCTTTCTCTTTCTTGACTTCTTCATATTTTTCAAGCAAGGTGCTGGCAGTAGTTTGAAAATCTGCCTTAATGCCTTCATGAGTTAGCTTACCTAACTCAACCCTTGAGATGACATAATCATTCATATCAAAATTGTCGATAGTAGCATCCTCTAGTGGCTTGGTAATTTCTGCATATCTGATCCCTTTTTCATTGATAAGCCTAGAAATAGTCTTAGGCTTTTTCTTCAGAGTTTTTGAATTCAAAGGCAACAACTTCTCTATATCAATTTCATCTGGTGAAATTGCTTGCTTTTTCCTCTTTGGGGTATATGCAGACAACCAAGGAGGAAGTACAGAAGCACCCACATTAGGAGAAGAATCAATCACTTGCTTTGCCCGGTCCATGCTTATTCCTGTTATTGTAACAACGGGACTGGTAGGAGTAAAAACAACAGTAGTATCATCAACCTTTTCAAAACTATCTAGAAAATGTTCTAACATAGTTTGTTCACCGATATCAAAAGACGGGGAAGACAAACTAGGAATGGACCTAGATGAATCAAACACTTTTCCAAAACTCATTCTTAAAGAAGGGGGAGTATTATCAAAGGAAACAACCAAAATAGGAGAAATAGGAGTATTTGAAACTATAGTAAAAACACTAGAAATAGGAATATGAAGCTGAGATTTAGAAACTTAGGATTCTGATGGAAGGTCCTTTTGTGGGGAAAGTTGTGAATCACCAAGTTGTTCCTGTTCTACATTCTCATCTCGACCTTGTTCTGTTTCATCTTCTTCAACAGGCTTTTCAAACATTTTTGCTTGCTAGGTATCCTTAGATTTCTCAATATTTTGTTGTTCAGTTTCAACATCTTCAACCTCCATTTGCTCAATATTAATGTCTTCAATACCAGATTTAGTAACATTAGAGGTCCCTGTAACCTTCTTCTTCTTCCCTCCCTTAGATACAAACTTAATTTTTGGCTTACGTGTTTTGGAGGAAGAAGGGGTGTCACTTTTGTTCTTGGTTCTATTTTCTACTTTCTTACCTGTTTTCTCCTGCATTTTAGTCTCTGACCCTGTAAGAAATTATTTCAATATGATCCCTTTGTTTTCCAACTATATGTTTGTGTTAGCCAAGATTGGCTGAAATCTTTTCCTTATAGAAGTCAATTCTTTCTGAGACCATTGGATAGGAGGAAGAGAAGAACCAACAACCGGTTCAGTGTTATACCTAGGATCAATCAGCTCTTCATCATCCACCAGGTATTCAGGAATATCAGCCAATCCTAGATACTCAATCCTATTCCAGAGATAACTTGCTATAGTTTAATTTTTTGATATCCTCTTATGTCCTCAAGTCCACCGAGATGTCTTCAACCATTGGCTCATGAAACTGGGTCTTCCTTTTGATCTTGTCTTTTACACCCCTGTAATCAAACCTTGGTCTTCATTTGAATTGTTTCATGGTCACTAGCTGCATTTCAATTTCCATGGCTCTAGCCTATGCAGCAGTTGATACTGAAAACCTGCCAACTTCAACTAGAAATCTAAATCCTGGTTTCTTGAGTTCCATTTGCTTATGTATGACAATCATTTGTCTACATAACTCCATTAGAACAAGTTTATCTGAAGGAAACCTTGGCAACATATAAGGATAACCTTGGAAAAAGCTAACCCTTAGATATGAGAAAGTTGGAAATTGTAAGAACATGCACCCATAATCATTCACCACTGACCAAGCTTCGTCTAAAACTCTTCTTTGCTCTAACTGAGGGCAAAAAAGACATAAGATCACTGCAAAGAAAGCATCATTTACCCTCCTAAAGTGATGAATAGAACCTTTCAATCTCAGTTGAGGATAGTACTGATATACAGGAACCACTTTCCTATCTCCTTCAGATGTCAGACCTAGAAAGATCAGCATTGAGGCTGCTATATACACAAGGCAAGAAGTCATATAGAATTTGAAACTAGAGGATACCTTAGTCAATTGCTCATGCAGAGCATTGCTAATTTGTTCACCCCAAAAGATGGCTTGATTGCCTTGAAGTATAACCTTGATAAAGGGTACATCCATTCATGAAAAAGAGAGGAAGAAGCCAACCCCCTTATCCTGCTAAGAAGAGTTACGAGATCACCAACCTCCTTAATAAAATCACTTTTGGGTAAACTCCTCGGCCACCTAGATAAGTTTGACCTTGAAGTCTTAAGCTATTTGGTGTTAATTGTCTTCTTAGCCTTCTCATAATTCTTATCATATTCCTTTTGAGCTTCAGCAAAATCTAGTTTCACAACTTCTGTAGCAGTAGGACACATGAAAACTTTATCAATGAATTATGGATCAAACCTGATTATCACATTGCCATTCATATCCACCACTGCCCTAGTGTCTCTGTTGTAGAACTGAGTGCATTGAAGAATAAACTCAGTATTATGAGTTGCCAACGGGAAAGATGACACCAAGTGAATGTTGCTATCAACAATCTTCTTCATTATAGAACTAGGGTTATTAGACTTAGTTCTTTCCACAAACTCAGCCATGTCTACATGGCCAATCTCTGTATCCCAAATGTCATCAACATTGGAGGTAATCGAGGTGATTGGAAAAACACCCTGATACTTATACTTTATTGCTTTTGACTTCTTTGGAGACAACTCAATCATCTGAAAAAACTAACACCAGAAGGATGTCGACGAAGAGAGAAAATCCATAGAAGAAATTGCAACAAAAACCATTATCATGCAATTAGGGGAAATACTGGTAATCTAGGAAAATTGCATGTCGACGATCACGACTACGGGGATACGTTTGAAAGGGCTAGAGTGCAAGCGGGTTGAAAAAATGGAGGAAAGCAGGTTAATAGGCTTTGAAAGGTGAATTTTCCCCAGTGTTAGAAAAAATCCAGGAAAATGTGTACAGGCAGTCAAAATGACTACTATTGCACGTTAGGAAAAAGTTTGATTTCAATGCATGTGCAAGGTCAGCAAAAAGGGCCGCCATTGCATGTGCCTGGGGAAGATAAACATATTTGATGTAGGGGCAGTCAATTTGACTGCCCTTACATGAGGAATAAGCAAATTTGATATGGATGTGCACAAACGGCAAAAATATCTGCTAGTGCATATAGAAGGATAAGCTTGCAATGTAGAGTCGGTCAAAAAGACCGCTTGTGCATGTGTTGAACATCCCAAGTTATTATGTGAGAGCAGGAGTTTCTGTCGCTTATGCACATCTTGGGGGAATATAAAGTTTGTGTAAGGGCAGTGGTTTTAACTGCCCTTACATGTAGGGAAGACCAAACATATAAGGTTCATATAGGGGCGGCGAAAATCACCGCCCTTACACGAAGTATCAACACAAAGGAAGGATAGATGTCTCGACGGGGTTTCAGACTGCCGACACATCTTGATAATCAAAAACACGGGAGTAGCCATTTTCATAGCCCATTGTGTACAAGGAAAATCTAAAGATGGTAAAAACCCCTGACTCATATAATGATGCATTCAAAGCAAGACATGGAAACCGAGGTTTAAAGAAAAAATGGTGAAAAATACATTTAGATGATACAGTTTTAACTGATCTTAACAAAAACAAAAGTATATATAAAAATAAAAGACGTTTAATACATACGAAACCCTAGTTTTAAAATAGAAATGAGAAAGAACAAAATAAAGACTAACCTGGTGAGAAACCAAAACCCTAAATGCAGTGAGGAGACAAAGTCTTGCTTAGATCCGAAATCCACGCGAGTTTTGTGAGGGGAATGGTCTTTAGGAGGTATCAAGACTCGTTGGAGGTTTCAAAAATGAATAACAAGCAAATCTAAACAAATATAAAATGTTTTAAAGGCTTAAAGTTGTGCATTAAACATGGCACGAGTGCCATTAATGCCAACTTCAAGTTCATCAATTTTCTGGGATTTGCTCGAGCAGTAAAACCCCCCAACATTACATATGCATTCAAATATGCTGGAGCAGCAAATATGACTACCTTCGCATATGTAAATTGACAATGACAAGAAACATGCCCAAGCAATGATTATGACCACTATTGCATATGAAACAATAACAAACATGTAAGAGTGGTGAAAATCACCGCCATTGCATGTGAAAACATAAAAAATTTCTAACACCCTAAAATAGCCAAAATTGATATTTTGACAAGCTTACGACCTAGTCGATTTTCAAGAAATTGACTTAGGTGAATGTCACAAATCGTTTCAACAATGTTAGATGACTTCATGCAAGGCCAAAAGGACTTGCCTCGATTGGTGAACTTAGAGTGTAGGCTACGAAATGGACAAGTTTCGTAGGGTTTGTCTACAAAAATGAGTGTAGCTGATTTTGAGAACAAAATATCTATTGAAACATGGATGTATAATGCAAATATGGATGCCATCAACAAAAAAGATTTGTATTAACCAAATATCCATATAGGCATACATCAATATTTGTTGACATAAGTATAACATATATA
The DNA here is from genome assembly GCA_027924645.1 of Cunninghamia lanceolata. Taxonomy (NCBI): domain Eukaryota; kingdom Viridiplantae; phylum Streptophyta; class Pinopsida; order Cupressales; family Cupressaceae; genus Cunninghamia; species Cunninghamia lanceolata. The sequence goes on along the minus strand of BSBN01000424.1, from coordinate 4,433,132 downwards.
CCAAATAACCATATAGGCTTACAAAAATGCCATATAGGCATACAATGTCAACTATTGCAATACAAAATATATGTCCACAAATGTCATACAAGCATACAACAAAGGAACACAATAAAAAGTCATTCTCCTTTGTCCGGTGAAGAGAATGGATCACGAGCAGTCTTTGATCTTTGAGGGGATAGAGACACGTATGAGGGTGGTCTACTACGAACCCAAGGGTTGCTCCTCATATTTAGTTGTTCATTGATCTGTAGCTGTTACAATAAAAAGTATAGACTTTAATATATAGAAATTACATTATAAAAAATAAAACATTTAACAAAATAATTACTTACCACTACCATATAATTTGTCTCCTCATTTGTCTTAGTACCAGGATTACGTTGTGGTGTTGTAATGTCCTATAGAAACCATCCAGATAGAAATTAAACTTCAAATCAATAATCATTTGATTTTTCAAAAATAAACAACTATAACAACAAATGTAATTTGAAATTTACTAATCTGCCTCATATACCTGTCAAAGGCATGGAGCTATGAATCACAGAGGACACACCATGCTCCATTGCCCTATGAACATCGGGATGTGTCTCCACAGCATACATCATCTGAAAATAAAACAACATTATTCAATTACGAAAACTATAATAGTGATGCAAGTCATGGCTCCTAACATACACACATGTTCACCTAAACATGGAAGTACACACAATAAAGCACACAAGTCACATGCATATATACAAATTAGACGAAGATTCATGACTATTTTGTGGTATAAGGGTCAACAAAGGAGGGACCATAGTAGCATCAAATTTTAGGTTTAAGAAGTCAGAGAGGGAGTGAAGGTGTTAGTTTAGGTTTAGGTTGATGGTAGGGTGGGGTAGGGTTGTGCTTAAATTTTTGTTTGTTTGGTAGTCATGGAGGTAGGACAATGCCTAAGATAGAGTTTGTGGGTTTACGGGACAATGCCTAAACTAGAAATCACATAGACATTAGGTAAGTTTATGGGTTTATGGGAAGGAGGAATATCAAGAGTTTGTGGGATAATAGGAGGGAGGAAAGATACTAGATAGGAGAAGAAAAACCTTATTTTAAAAAATTCTTATCATTTTCTTTGTCTTGAGGTTTGTCAGGGGGTGGGTTGGAAGCAAACTAGGTCTGGGACGTCTGGTAGGGGTATATTAGGAAATAGGTAGGGTAGATATGGGTTGGTTAGTAGGTTGGGTGTAGTGTTGGAGAAGTTTCTTAGGCCTACTTTTAGAAGTGGATGGGGAGGGGTGTTAGAGGGGAGATAGAAGTCAATAAGGAAGGTGAAGTAGTAATAGGTGGATATATGGTGGGGAAGATAGGGGCATAGCTAGTGGAGTAGGTGAAGTAATAGAAAGAGGTTGCATGGTTGGGGCAGCAAGGCGTTTAGAGGCATATGATAGGTAAAGGTGAAAGAGGGAATTGGTATGAGGTTGAGGTGGACTAGAAGGGGTTTAAAAAAAAATCTAAGGAGAAGTTTCTTAAGGTAACAACTAGTTGGTATGGCCTATGAGAAATGGTGAAGACATTACCATCATGGGGAATTTAAGGCACTAGTGGATGATAGTTCAGGGACAACCCACATTGCAATGAGCCAAGGATGACCTAAGAGAATAGATAGTGCTATGAGGTGGGGATGATATGACATGAGACATCTAGGCATTTAGGTCCTACCTAGATTAGTAGGGTGAGGGAGCCAAAAGTAGTTATAGAAGTGTCATTATGTGTACACTAGGAGATATTTGAGGGGGATAAGAATCTCTTTGCAACCTAGTGATGTATAAGTGTTCCTTTGTAACTGCATTAATTCCACCTTGATGTATAAGTGTTCCACCTTGATTCAACTATCATTTTATAGTGTACTTGTGCCTCAATCTACAGAGGATCGTTATAATCATCAGTAGGCACATTGTCAAGCAAGAAGGTGATGGCAAGTGTAGGAGTGGGTTGAACAATGAAATTATAAGGTTGAATGTCTAATGTACCTATCATCTCAAAGAATGTAGTAGTATTAAAGGAAGGGTCCTCATTAGACTTAGGTGGGTTAGATGTAGGATCAAAAGTAGGGATTGAAGAAATTGAGCCAATAGGATTGACATAGTTTGTAGGGGAATGGGTTAGTGTAGATTCATTAATCAATGTAATCAACTATATGAATATAAACTACAAAAACCTAGTAAGTACAATTCATTAGTTAAACTATTTATTTTATTACCTTAGTGAAGCTTTGAACTCCACCACTACTGGGAGGTGTTGCCGTCAAATCTCCAAGATTAACCTATTCAACATCCAAAATTAGATATTAGAATACCATTCATATAACAATGCTATTCACATGTAATATTTATAATTGTTTTCTAGTTACATACCCCGACATTAGATGTCGTAGTGTAATATGGAGGTGGAGAACCGCTGAAGACAAAATGAATGTTATGACCCTGAAATTTTATTAAAATCATCAAACTAAATTAGTTAATCTCGCATTTCAAAAATGAAATTTAATAAATTAAATTCAATGAACTTGCTAACATTTACCTAAGTGAAAGTCTCACTTAGGAGGACATCTGTCATCACCATCTGTTCAACTGTAGATGTAGCCTGCGCACCTGCATCCTGATTATCCATGGGGTCATAACCACAGGCTGACCCGCAAGCCTAACAAATATGGGGTGGAACCCTACTCCTCGAACTCTCTCGCGACCCACGCTTTGCTGCAGGACTGGCATGCTCTATGATGCTCTGGGTCAAGGCACTAATGGACTGAAGTGTCTCGACCTTAGCACTCTCCTTCACAATAGAAGGGATAGTGCTCATGGGCTAGTCTTGCGAGTGCTCATCTTGTTGGCTGCTGTAGGTCAACATGTGCCCCTGGTCTATCCTATGCTAACCCCCCACCTCTACCCTAAAATTCCCGCATATCAAAATAGTTTGGCACTTTATTTTTACAAACTCGCAGTAGAGTTTCCTCAAAAAGCATTGCAGGATCTCATTATTGTTGCATGGAGTATGGTCAAAAACCATCCACCACCTTTGCTCAAAATTCTCCCTTATTGCTTAGTTGTTGCACCAATGGATAGGGAACCTCTTGCATGTAAGGGGTAGAGGTTGATTTGTTCATGGGTCTGTAAAAATGGAACACAAGTCTAATTTTGTAATTTGTTCATTTTTGACTTGCTCATAATGACAACTTGTCTACATAGTACTCTCTAAATTCTCTCCTCTTTTCAAACCAACTAGTTATTTGCTTGCTAATTGAATATACATTTGATAACATAGATTCAAGAGATTAAGCAAGCATGGATCTATGCGAGGTTGAAGTTGCAGGATCTTTCAACCTTGCAATTATATCTTCAATTTGTTTTTTTTGTTTTTATTGTTTTTAATTTACCCCATTAGATTTTCTAATGTTACATGGGCATGTTGAGGAATGGATGGAGGAGTTTATTGTTCGGGTTGTTCTTCAGCAAGTATTTGTTGTTTAGGTGATTCAAGATTTTGTGGATTTTTAGGAGGAGGAGGTGCATTATCATTTCCTGTTAATTAAAGAAATGTACATCAAAAACCAACTTAAACCTACCTATTTAGAAACAAATTCACACACAAAAACAAATACAACTCACTCCTTTGGCCTCCTCGATGTTGTAGCGGCATTTTGGCGATGAATTGGCGAGATTTTGGTGTCGAATTTGGTCTTCAATAAGATGAGCGCGCTCCTTAGGGTTTGCAGGCCGTGGGTACAGAGAAAATGGAAGGAAAAAATGAGCACAAATGCTCTTTTTTTATAGTAAAACATAACGCGCTCACATTATGTCTTAGAAGTTTTAAAAAAAAACATTGGCCACTTCCCCCCCCCAACTTTTTGCACCGGCCCATGTATTATAAGTTTCTTTCCTTGTATTTCCTAGTTTTTATTGTTGTGTTTTTGGTGCGACTCTGTTGGCCTTCTGGAATAAGGCCTTGTGCCAAGTTTGTTTGGATTCTCTACGTCTCGTTCAATCCTTGTCCCCATTTAGAACTTGTTTTTATCTCATTTTTGAAATTTGCTAAAGCATTCATGTTTTAAGTAGTTCTCATTCTTTGTTTGTCACTATTAATATTCTTTTCCTAAGCCACACCTTTATTTAGTCATTTTCAAGCACAATCAGAAATCTTTTACGTTTTTGAACCTTAGTTGGCAGGTTAAAAAGTTCATGAACCACCCAACTCCCCGACTAGTCACAAAAGCCAGAGTCCTCAAATCCGTCGCATCAGTTTTGTGTTGCCTTGTTAACATGAAGTCTTCGTTGTCAGAGGGTCAGAAGTTCTTTGAACTTCTGAACCTTCAATCTTTGTGGTTCAAAGGTTCTCCAAATCCCCGACTTGCTGACTAAACATGTTTTTTTCTCCTACAACATCTCCTTTTAAGTTGACGATTGATACGGAGGAATGACACTTGTCATGTCATATTAAATTTGGAATATGTGAAAGTACCTAGGCACTCTTTTCGAAGGGAAACAAAGGGAAGATATTACAAATTTCAAAGTATGATACGTTGCCAGTAATAAATGGAATTTTTGAGAGAGTTAATGAAGTATGTGTTGGCGTTTCAATTCGCAACCCTGGAATACGAGTTGGAAACAGATAGCTATGCACAGATAAACTGCTCTTCTATTATGAAGGGAAGTTCCCTTTTTGTTGATGTTCACTTGAAGGATAAATAAAATAGATTTGCCTATCTTCTTTTTTTTATTTTCAGCTGCAAGCACAAGGTTATAAAACTCTAAATCATTGTAGTAGAGGTTTTTCCTTTTTAAAACTTCTAACTATAGCTAGGCCTAAGCTAAAAGATGCTTTTAATCACCTAAATAAATTTAGAGCAAAGGGATTAAAAGTTAACACAAAATGATTTGTTTTTAACATAAAAGCTTTAATAAACTCCTTCCAGATTTACATTAGAAGACTCATTGTACTTTAAGATGAAAGCTAAAATAAGATTATGCAAGCCACACATCTAACGACAAAACTAGATGATCTGAGATAGAAAATCAAAGCAAATGTCAGGCATGAGACTTCTATTCCAATATCATAAAGTTAATATAACTCTAGGACAATAATATTGTAGCAAAAGGCAAGCATACAATACGCGATCAAACACTGGAAAATAGCTATCACAGAGTGAACAAGTAGCTAAAATAACAATTTCTACAGGCTAGAATAGGCACAACAAATTTTGTTATCATAATTACCATTACTTACAATGGGAAAGGCTGCCCTTATTTATACTAAATCAAAGGAGTAGGGAACCCTAAAATCTCCTTGATTTACTCTAACTAACTTGCCAACTCGTAAGCTTTATTTCTATTCTAAGACAAAGATTACAACTAACAAATGCTTTAAAACAATTTACTTTAAAGCAAAAAAAAATCCAACTATTACAAAGTGACTTTTTCTATTTTAAGGATGGATAAGCTTTGGATGAAAGCAAATGCTTTAAAACAAAAAACATTCAAGTTAAAGTTGCTTTCTTTTGAGTCACATCCTCATCTACATTATCGATTTATTGGTGATGTCATCCATTGATATTTTGGGAAATAATATCTTCTAAAACACTAGTGACCACATCTTTGCCAAGAACACTAATAAGATGATATTCTGATTTTCCAACATTTCGTCACCATCTGCAACCATCTAAAGGAATTCATGAACTTTGCCCATAGCTTTGTCAAACTTTACTGTCATCACGGCAAAATGATCCATCTTGCCGGCACTGAGATCACCATTAAAACTATTGTGGACGAGAGTCTAGAATTCTGTCTGTACTTCCCTAAGATCATACAGGGTACCGTCTTATTTTTCATATGAACACAGGATCTAAGAAACAAAAGATCTCACGAACTTGAGAACATTTACCACTTTTTCTTTCCATTCTGTTAACTCTGAGATTATAATGTCATAAGTTTTTACTGTGAAAAGATACTGTGCTTTCCAAGTGGAAACAATCTTCTTATTTTTAGCTGAATCAACAAAATTACATGCTATCTTCGAGTCAGAGATAATGATCTCAAACACTGGTATGTTTTCAACCAAAGTCTGTTGCAATCCCCGAATGCCTTGACACAAATCATGAGCATTTTACTTTAATTGATAGTATTGTGAAAGTACAACTCTACCTTTAGTCACAAATTCTTCCACCCAATCCTTCATGTGCTTCCCATAGATGACCAATTGACTGAACTGCTGCGGATCAGCCAGTGATCCCAGAATTGGAGGAAGCAGTAAATCGGTATGTGATGTGCCATGAAAAAGATTTGAAACATACTGCCTCAACTGCCTAATTTCAGCCTTGAGGGCTGCTTTATCTTCTTTGTCTTTTAACACCCTCTCCTTCAGATTATCTGTTGTAACCTCGAAGAGATTTACATCTATATGTTGGGTACTCTTACCAAGATTAGCTTTGACAACCTTGAAGTCATCAACCTTAATATCATCAACATTTTTATCTTCTGGCGGTGTTGCAATTTCAAGGATTATTTCTCCATCCGTATTATTTTCAATGTGAACTTGCTTCTTAAGTTTCTTGTAAGGTGTGTCTTGGTAGATGCTTTTAAGCTCTGTCAAGTTCAACTGATATGAAGGCTTTCTCCTCTTCCTACCCAAAATGTTCTCTAGCCAAGATGAGCCATCCTCTCTTGGAAACTCAGTTCTAACTTCATCAACTCCTGATTAACCAATATGTGTCTTAGTGTTATGAACCGATAAATTTGGCTCTAAATCTATATGAATGGGAGAAGAGCTTAGTGATGAAGGTGGAGAAACATGAACTAAAGGTAATGTTTCAACATGCGGTGCTAGTTCAGCGAGAACTTCTAATGCAACTGCTGGTTGTTCCTACTGAATATGAACTGGAGACTCAATCTTCTTCCTCTTCAACTTGGCCATCTTTGTTCCTTCTGGAAGAACACTCATAGCCTTAATTATTTATTTTGGTTTGGAAGTGGAAGGTACTGATGGTTGAACTATTAGAGGCTCTGCAACCGGAATGACTTCTTTTCGCTTATTTTTCAAGAATATCAAACTATTTTTGAATAACCCAGCTCGTCCTTTCCTCAATTGAGGTGTTATCTTTGGTGGACCAATTAACTAGTGACAGTGGTTGTTGCTCGACCTGATCTCTGAAATATGTGGGAAGTAGAACTCCACCATCATCTGAAAAGCCCTCTACATCTTCTAATAGGATATCAACCAACTGCTAAAGAGTAAACCTGTTGTAACTACGTTTCCACACTTCAAACTCATATGCACAATTTGCCCAGAAATCTTCAACTATAGGTGTATGTACACAATTTTGACCAAGGTGTGATGCAAAAACACCACGAGGATCATATGAAGTCCTCCTGTCGAAAAACATAAGACCATACTTGGATGAGTCACTACCAATTACTTTGGCATCTACTTAGATTTACATATGTAAATACCCATTCCAATCAAAAAACTGAAAGTCGCTTTGCACCTACTGCACAGAAATGTATGAACTTCATAGACTTGCCTCATAAATTCCATGAATGCTACCTCATCTGTAGGATATCTTGGCAGCATGGTTGGCTCTCCTGAAAAGCCATATACTCTGATGTAGGAAAAAGTGGGAAACTAGATAAACCAATCAACCCATTCCGCCATTGCCAATCTAGCGTCAGCTGAAAATCATATATGCAACTCATTATCCAGATCTCACACTGCATGCATAAGGAATGCATCATTAAGCCGCCTATACTGTCACTCATCCTGAGAAAACTCTAACTACGGGAAATGGTGATATACATGTTGTATGTCCAAAGTTCCAACAATATTCAAACCTCTAAATTGACCTTGAAAAGCCATTAGATATACGATATATGATATCATGTGGAATTCATGGGCCCTTTGAAAATCAATTATCTGCTGGTGGAGACTATCACTGATGAGTGTCGACCAATCATAATATTCAGTTCTGTCAACAATCTGGGACATGATGTAAAGCATCTAAGGTTGAAATTTGTTAGCATCTGCTTGACCTGTGATTCGGCTTAGCAGAGTAATCATTATTGCATGTTCTTCCTTGAACTCTCCATGTCCAACGTTCTTTGGCATAACATTCTATTTTTCTTTCAACCACCTCTGAGCAATCTTTTCTGATACTTTTCTTTATCATTGTGCCACACCCTCTTGCATTCTTCAATTGAAATAACCAAGTTTTCCCTCCATATTGGTATTGAAAAACACTTCTCAATATCATTTGGCCTGAGGCTACAGAGCACCCATCCATCTGCTGATTGGATTTCTCTTGTGACTGAATTGTAATGCTTCATACAAGCAATTACAAATTTGATACTTTGCACTGTGATGGGGAATGAAACTACTGCAAGTAACCCAGAGTGATTCAGATTCCTGATAGCCATATTTCCTGCATCTTCCAAAGGATGTAAATTGAACAATGGAAGTACCTTATGCAAATCAGTCTCAAAAGTTCTCAGGTAATTACAAACCAACGTCATTTTAGGCTTGATCTCAATTGGAGAGTACTGCATATTGTAAGACTTGAAGAATGACTGTGAACACACCTATGTCAGAAAAAATCTTAGACAAAAGGATGAAAATTACTTGCTGATTTCTTCTAAAAAGCAGAATGTGAGTGAAAAAGTTGGCACATGGGTTTTGTAGACAATTCCGTTTTGAAACAACCCATATCGTCGGATTTTGAAAAAGCTGAGGATTTCCTGAAAAAGTAACAAAAAAGCAGATTCTTGGGAAAATAAAAATTCCCAATCTTCAAGAGGATGAAATTCTAGATGGACCCATCTTGATGAAAATTGAAAAAGCTTCGGCTCTGTTTCTAAAAAATGATCCCCTAGAAAAAAGGACCCTGAAAAGGCATGCCTCCTTGCTTCCTCATCCCGAAACTATGAAGAACGCTGAAAAAACACTTCGTTTGAGTCTTCGAATCTTCGTGGAAAGAAAATAAAAATCTTCCTCCTCTGGATGCAACCTGCAAAAGTAATGAATAAAGAAACCAAAAGCTTGTCTTTATAGAACTTTAGGACAAAAAAATAACTTTCTTTGTGAAAGCATAAAACTTGAAACTTATCCATGAAGAAAATATCTTTTAAAGCACAAATCCAAATTGATATACTTGAATAGGAAGAATCCCTATTTTATAGCTGCTTATGGCTTCATGTGTGAGATGATTAAAAAATATCTTCTTTGATGATGTCATCAAACACGCGAGGTTGCAAAAGTGTTAGCCAATTTTTGCTTCGTTTCAACACTTTTGCACTCGTTCCGACTCCAATATGGCCTGCCTCTGTCTTCAACAAGACGACAATATGTCACCATTGACTGAAAATGCTGATTGATCATGGCACCTTGAAGACTTATCAACTATGATTTCATCCCCAGCCTCGAACTGATGATCCGACGACGTCTGACTGCAAATTTGACTTCTAAAAACTATCACCGGATGATGTTTCGAAAGCAGCTATCAAGAAAACACTTCCAGAGATGAAAAATTTCTAGCACCTGAAAAATTGGGCGCCCTTAGCCTCTAGGGGCGCTTGGTTTTTTGTGCCTTAGCCATTTTTTGGGTTTTTCAACTTTTTCAGTTTTCTGTCTTCTGTGTGCATTCCAGTGACCAGGGTACTCAGTTAGGATGTCAAAATTCACCTTCCAGAGCAAAACTAAGTCTTATGATCTGGTAAATAGGCAAGCTTGATGAATATTAAACTAATTGTACCCTCTGCCTGCCTCAGAAATCGTGCCAAACTGATTTCCTGTGAATCTGACCGGGCTGACAAAGGAGGATTTGCACGTTCTTCGAACAATCTCAAAAATATTCTAAGTTTGGAGAAACTGGGCGCCCTTAGCCTCCTAGGGCACTTGGAATTTGATGCCTTATATTTTTTTTAAATTTTTCAATTTTAATAACTTTTCTCCGTTCTCCGTGTCCCAGGTCTTGTTTGATCTTCGCTTCTGGTCGTTCAGCTGACTACTGAAGCAGGATGAGAGGTGATCTGAGTTGTCTGAACACACCTAAGATGAAATTATAACTTTTCTAAGTTTTTAGACTGAGTTTTGACTGAATTTGACCTCTTGGAAACGGGCTGACGAAAACTTTTTGACGTTTCTCAAAAAACATGAAAAAAATTCTAAGGCAGGAAAAGATGGGCACCCCCAGCCTCTAGCGGTGCTTGGTTGCTAGTGCCTTAGAAAAACTTATGATTTTCAAGCTCTGCTTGCAGTTTGCCCCATTTCGCATGTCAGCAGCTGCTTCCTGTCACTGATTTCAACAATTTCGTCAGACAACTGCCACTGGATGAAGGCTATACTGGATAGTCTGGGTATATTTGACGTGATTTCTAGCTTTACAGAATCTGTTGACCAAAATGACTACTTTTATCAACCCGAGAACTGACTGACGAAGACATTTTTTTCATTTTCTGAAAAACATAAAGAAAAAACTAAGTCTGCTAAAGTTGAGCGCCCCTAGCCTCCAGGGGCGCTTGGAAATCCATGCCTTAACCATTTTTTGAAGATTTTTAACTTTTCTACACTTTTTGGATTCACTGTGCTCCGTTTCCTAATCTTCGTTTGTCAACGACTGCTTGACAGTTCTGCGTTGTTTGAACAACCCATAAAACTTGAAACTGATCTCTGGTAGATGAAAATCCTCCATTGATGGCCTCCGAGCTCGTGCTTCACCAACTAAAAAAGTAGAATTGGCCTGGTAGAGAAAACTTGACCTTTTATAGATTCTGTTTGGACTACCTTGATCGTGAAGTGAAATCAGCTAATCAGAATTAGGCGCGACACCTGAATCGGAGATTCTATTTTTAGAAAATTTTGCCAGCATCTATATCTCAAGAAATCCAAAAAACTTAATTTGACGTCTATTTTTAGAAAATTTGTCTTTTTGACTTTTTTGACGAAACATTTTCTAGACTTTCACAAAATGCCTCAATGAAGCAAATTTTTTGATTGGGTACAATAGTATGATACGAAACTTAGATATATTGGCCATCATGTGAAGAAAGCTTTTATAATATTGTGAAGAAGATACAATGCAAGGAGATACCAGTTCGTCACTCATGAAGGATTCACATGATTTCTTGCTTATAGGTGATTCACTTCGAAAGCTTGCAAGGACAACTGCTTACGTCATGACACTCAAAAGTGGACTGGATGATATGCATAAAAGGGTGACTAATGTTGATAGGGTGATAAGTAAGAGGAAACTTCAAGTCAGCATGACCAGAAGTCCAAGCGACGTGGCATTGTCACCAATTATTAATAGGTATCAAGCATATACGGAGAAGTTAAGGACACGGGCAACTGAAGTGCCACAAGCAAATTCAAGAGTTGGAGATGGACAAACCAAGGAAAAGGAAGTGGCACACAAGGAATATGCATTGGATGTTGATGTGGCGATCATCAATTGAGAGATTTTTCTTATGCTTTAGTAATTTTCAAATTATTGCAAAGACTATTGGCTCTTAAGAGCTGTTTTATTTTTAAGTTATGTTATTTTGAAGACTTCTTTAAATTGGTTGTCCTCAAGAAGCCATTATATTTCAAAGACAATTACTGGGTGACGGGGCTATAAATTTAGTTAGCCTGTCGATGTCGAAAATCTTTTGGTAAACTTTGTTTTGGTTAGAGATCAAATTTTGTTGTGTTACTTTTATGTTCAATTACTTTGATATATGAATAGAAATCAATACAGTTGAGTTCGGGTGATCGTAGACTTTGTGTTATGGTTGTTTGAATACTTATTCTTCGTACGTTGAATATACTGCTGGTGGTTGGTTATCTTTCTATATTGAAGTGGTTGAATGTTTTAATTCTTGCTCACTGTTGTGAAGTATTTATCTTTCTGTGAATGGTTTATGGTGGTGATTGTATAACAGACAGTGTAATTCTTTATTGTTTCATTGAAGTTACTATTGTTGAAGTCTTTGTACTTCTTTTGAATTCAATTGATATTGGGGCATATTGCCTTTTTATGCTTTCTAGTTAAAAGAGCCACCTTTTTCTTTGCTTTCTAGTTAAAAGCAATTTAAGTTTTCATTCATTGGATATCATAAGAAGGTAGTTGCGCCTTGTTAAATAAGCAGAGAATCATTGTAAAACATCATTACAACTAATTCAACTATTGGTAGATTTGTCACTTGTGTGGGCATGAGAATATAAAGTTAGGTGGTAAAATTTGTAAACCAACACATTTATAATAAACATGTTTTGAACCATTTGATGACCTTTTCATAGCCTAAATTATCTTAAAAGCATCTCCTTTTGTCAGAACTAAACTTTCACTATTGTAAAAACCTTGTCTTGCACACGAGTCGTGATTCCCAATCAGCCTAAACACTAGTGCTTGTGCTAGTGTCCCTTACAACTCAAATCACATTTTTTCTGCCTAACTATTATCTCCCTTGCCAACCCTAATCCGAACATATTTTTCAATGGTCAATTAGCACCAAGCAGGTCTATTTAAGGGAGCTTTCCAAATATAGAAGGGATCCACCCACTACTCCATCTTCCTCCATCATCTTACACTTGCACATGCTTTCCTCTTTATAAAGCACTTAGGACATCCTCTATTATTATTGCACACTCCACCATTATTGCATCTCCTATGCACCAACATTCATAGGACCACACACTTATCAATTTCTAAATACTTCAAGCTACTATCCATGAGATCCCTCAATCTTTGCTGACTGCTTCTATTCCTCCTCCTACCCCATAGGGAGAGAAGGGAATGTAGCCTAAATCGATCGACCTCCCCCAACCCCAAACACCTGACTTTTATGCAAAGGTCCCACCTCTAGCGTCTTACCCAAGACCTAGAGGCACACAACCCACACAAACTAGGCCTTCCTAACCTTGGGCGGTTGCTCATGTTCCTCCTGCCTCTTCGGAGACTAGAGAATAGCATCCCATGGTGCGAGACCCTTCCCCCTTGGTCCCTAAATCTTTAGTGGAAGCCTTTGTTCCTCTAGCCCCTTTGGTGGCTCAAGGAAGTTAGCCCATATTGAGAGACCCTCCTTTGATAGCACCCCAACCTTTGGTGGCTCCTTATGTTCCTCTGCTCGCTCTTAGAGCAATGAAACAAAAGGAGCCCACATTGGGAGACTCTCCAATTCCTCCTACAGATGCTCTAAGCCACTCTAGGTGTAACCAATTTGTGAGAGATTGCAAGCATCACTATCGTGTTGTAGCTTGTGAGCATGCGACAAGATAGGAACCCCTTACCTCTTCCAAATATCTGACCCTAGACTTCGCCCCACTGCCTCATCTTTCTACACCTTCTCCTCAGTGTGATCCTCTCCCATCACCCACTCCTACCTCTCCACCAATTTATCCAAACGTTAGCATCGCACCTAGTACAACTATGTCAGAGCCACTCCCACTGCAGCATACCTGGCACCAGGTATTCCCTGATGTCCTATGTCCCGCTACCATAGACATTGACATTCCACCACCACTACCTAAACACAAACACAAGCATTATCCCACCCCACCCTTTTACAATATCCAGTGCATGCCACCCTCGCTGCCAATGAGTCCTTATGCTTCATCCATTCCAATTGTGGAGATCTATGCTCCACTAGTGGCCACCAATGCTCACGATTCCGCTGTCATCATTAGGCAACAACTGATTGTCATCTATTACAACAGTGACCTAGATCAATCTTCCCCAAGGAAGATGTATTTGAGTCCTTAAAAGAGATACAATCTTTGTCCTTGATCTTCACATGATTGATGGACCTCGCCTTCAGTGAGTTATGCTAGGATCCTCCTTTGGATGTTGATCCTCCACGTGATGAGCCAGGCGCTGCGCCTAGTACTTCTCTCGATGTGGTCCCTTTAGTGGCCTATCCACCATACCTATATAATGAGAAAGATTGGGAGGTAGGTGACCTTCTAGAGCCCAATCCTTGAGCGTAGTCCCTTCGTGTCATTTGTTGTTATTTATGGTTTGCCTATGTGTTTCATAATCCCTATACCTAAGTATGGGGTGACTGATTGTTTGTTAGCTCTCCCTGGAGGACCCTTGATGCTCTTGTAGGCACATGGATATAGGGGGAATGAAAATGTCTTGACATCCCTCTATATGTTTCTACACTCCTCTCTATGTTGTATTTGAAATTTTCCATATTTTTGGGATGATGCAAACATTGGATGATTTAGCATCCTTCCATGTTGAACCAAAACTTTTATTTGTCTTCTTGTGGCATTCTTTCCAAAGCATTAGATGATTTAGCATCCTTCCATGTTGACCCAAAAATTTTATTTGTCTTCTTGTGACATTCTTCCTCTATTTTCGTAGCTCTACGTGCCTAGGAGAATGATGACAATTACAAAAATCAATTACCAAGATTGACAAAATTAATTACACAAAAAATGTACTACATAGATCATGCTATCTATTGTACTAACTTCGAAGCACATAGATCCCTTTGTGTTTTACTGCGATGTTGCTTGCCTTTATGTGACACCTTGTTGTGTTGCTCAACGTCATACCATGCTTACACAAGCCATTGTGTATCATGCCTACAATATTGCCTTGGTTGTCCTACTTGGGGGAAACCCTCTCATGACGTAGCTGTCTATAACATATCCTTTAGGCATATGCTTCCTGAAAGCTCTTGTGCATTTTTATCCCTCTATATCTCACACTTGAGCACACACCACACTGATGGTATGCTCTGTGCAACACTTTTCATTACATTTGTAGTCCTAAGTAGATACACTTGTTTAGAGTGACCTCCTTTATCAGAATTACCTAACAAATAATGGATTTTGCTAGTCATGTAATCTCTGATATTATTTAACATGTAGCTCACCTAGCAAAGCAATGCTAGTATGTGATGCTTCATTTGCTATCAACACTTCCCATAAGACACCAAGAAAACAATAGACTCTGCTAGCTCTAGTGACTTATGGAAGCTATTCAATATGGTTCCTAGCAAACAATGGAATTTGCTCGCTCTAGAACCATACCCTTCTATTCTTCCTTCTATGTGTGTTTGCATTAGATTTATGTGCCTTAAACTATATTATTTGTTAACCGCAAGAGTTTTGGTAAATATTATTTGGTCTAATCCTCCTTTTATTAGATTGACATATATATACATGTGCATCTGACATATGTTTCATGTGTAGATTCTTTAATCTAGCATCATGGTTTTGCAGAATCCTAAGATGGGGGCTTCAAATCTCTCACTTAGCAATATTTTGTATCCTCTACAGTGCCTACAAGTAAAAAATGTTTGCTCTCCTTTTTTGTCATGTTGTCTACTTTAGCTTGCATATGCTCATAGAGTCATACACCTGCTAAAGTGGGGGCTAAATGTAGCGTCGTAAATTGTGCTCGCCCATAATTTCAAGCTTTATTTGGCACTCGCTTTAGTGTCCACTCCCTTAGTGTGCTTTCCAAACATTGCTTTAACCCTTTCTGCTTGTCCTACCTAGAAATAACAAAAGTGCCTTAGCATTGGCAGCACGCCCCGAGTAATCTTAACCTTTTGAAAACTGAAGTTACATGGACTAAAGTGCTGAGCATGGACGTCTGCGCCACGCGTTGTTGTCCCGATAGCATTTTCTAATTTGTCAACTATTTTTAGGTGTGTTTTCACTTGTGTAGCACTCAGAGCTTTTTCTAATGTTCATCCACACCCAAACGACTCCTTTGCCAGCTTTTTGACCTCTTGCCTCTTCTATAAAACCTGGTCACTTTGCTATTCAAATGATCGTTTCTTTTCCATAGCGAGGCTTTGTCGAAATCACAGTTGTAATATCCCCAATGGGATCTGCCCTAAAATTTATGATTTCTACCATAGATTTTTGATTTAATTTTCTGCTCTTTATTTATTTATTTTTCTGCTCAAACCCTAGGACTGAATTCTAATTTTTATTTTCAGAATGATAAACACTTATGGGCATCCAATAAACATATACCAAACATCCATAAAATATGCCAAACATATAGATATCATCAACTATGATAGCAACCATGAAATCCAAACATCCAAGAGCCAAACATAGGTCCAATAAATCTGATTTATGATTAAAGAAGCCTGCTGCTACAAAACTAAATATTCTGGACTGATTTTACAATGAATTAATGGGCTCAAATATGCCAAACATATGCCTAGATTTCTGCTCTATAAATCAGATCTAAAACTAAGATTATACATACCAAAAATATGCAAAATAATTTTCAAACATCAAACCCTAGATTAGTGAATCCTTCCTTGGCAAGCACTCAGGGTTTGCTGCTCCAAACAATGCAAATTGCCCTTCAAAAATGGGTGCTCAAGTCTACTCCAAAGCGACGCTCCAAATAAGGGCAAAATCCTAATGCAATATGCACACAAAATGCCACAACCATGCTGCTCCAAATATGATCTACAAATCTGATTATGCAATGATGCTCCAAACCTCCAAATGTCTCCAATGAAGTGTAACTAGAACTCCGTTATGAGTCCTCCACAAGATGAGCTAGGGTTTCGTCCAACTCACTACATTCACAAGGGTCTTCGTCCTTGGAATGAAGCTCAACCAAAGTTGCAGCCAAGAGATAAAATCTCAATGAGAAAATATGATATGAATGGATGATGAAATGCCTCCAAGTGACCTTGTATTTATAGCCAATTCTTTTCCTCCTCAAATCTAGTTGACCACCTCTAGATGCTTTATTTTATTTTCTTCCTTTCTCCTCCCATAAGGCCGACCTCATGCTAGGCACCGAAGAACAAGGTATTTTATTTTTCTAATTTTTTCTTTCCTTCCTCCAAGAGGAGCGAACCACTTTAGGCCTTCATTAATTCATGTTTTGACCTTTTACTTAGGTCATCCACCTCTGAGGAGTCTTATTTTGTTTTATATAATTTTTCCTCAACATTACAAAAATATCCAAAGGCATTCCCATCCTTTTTCTCCTTCCTTGGTTGCTCACCACTAGGGTAAATTATTTTATGTTGTTTCAATTCACCAATAAACTCACAAAAATATACAAAGTATAAATTGATTAAATAGAATATTTAATCAATTAGGTCATTTCCTTAGCCCTTCAGCTTAGCCTATGAGAATAGGATTTGCTAACCAACTCCATTAGGTGATCACTCAGAAAATGGGAACATTACAACTGTACACTATCATCTTGGTTGTATTATTGTTATTGCATGCTCCTTTTTTGTTGTAGGTTATTGAGAACAATCCATTGATGTGATTTACTATTGTATCTCGTGTTATCTGAAAGGCTCTCGTTCGAGATTACTATCCTTTGGAATGAAGTTCTATCTTGTTCCCTTACACGGTAGTCTTCCAATGAGACCCTTATAATCTCTTTCTCAACCTTTGTCAATTTATCCAGATTAATATCTATCTTGCTACTAAATTTTGTTTCTTTATTAAAATATCATTTTGTCACTGCTCGGCATAGTTCTAGACACACTTAAAATTCAGAACACACACTCTTTTATCAATATATATCAATATTTGGCTATTATTGAGGTGGAAACACCAAAATAAGGGTTTGACTGAGGTAAACTTCTATACAACCCAACCCTTCTCTCCTATTTGTGATTGTAGGTTGCATGAGAGAAGGCTTCAAATGCATAAGTGTTTGCACTCCCTTTTTCCTTCCTTGTTAATGTTATCATTTCATTATTCTCATATCATTTCTATCTATTTACTTTAGCTTTCAATTTTTGTGTACTGATAATTGTATTTGTTGTCAACATGAATTTATTAATTTTATGCAGATCCATATAGATCAAGGTTTTTGGCTTTCAGTGTCGTATAGACTACAACACTAAGTGCAAACATCTACACTGTGCGGTGTCGTCCTAGGCAGTGAGGCTGATCACCTAGTGCCAGGTTCTTTGTGATCTATTGTTTTCATTTTTGTATTCATTTATGTGAATTAATGTTGCTATCTCTATATTTCCTCTGTTTTCTCTAGTGTTAGTTTTAGTTAGTAGTGTTTAATCATTTCAATTTCAATTGCAACAAAAGGATATAACCCAGATAATCTTTCTCTTCCAAATTGGATAGCAACAAGATATACATCTTCGGTGTCTAGTATCCTAATGTGTAATAGGAAGTTGTTCTGATTAAAGACAGTTTAGTTAGAATTACTTTTCCTATTAAACATCTACTTCTCCTCAATGGAAGATCATATGTCTCAAATGAATATATATTTGCTCCAAAGAGAACCTGTATCATGCCAAAACTCTAATGCACGATCAAGAGTCCACCATGGGACAATAGCATCCATATTGTAAACAAGGATCAACTATCAAAACTAACAAATCATAAACAACATCTCAACCAAAGACTCCAAGAGTCCTCCATGGTACCAATATGTTGACATCTGCAAATCACATGAAGATAACCTGACTCTTGTCAATAGAACTCAAGATGCCAAATAACTCTCATTGCATATAATAAACAGGATCCAAGAGCTCCTCCACAATACCAATAACCACTGCAGAAGATCATCCATCACCTAAGTGATGAATCCACATCACTGCCAAAGCTCCCATTGAATCGTGATACCGAGCTACACATAGCATCGTGATAACCATTTCCTAAATTAAGATCATCCATGACCCCAACACAATCAAGGAGTTCAACTATAACATCAATAACTCCCAAAAGGTAGTGTAAAACCATGATCTCTAAACCAGGAAGATAAACAACCACTTGTAAACTAGAAATCAGTCCAACACCACCAATAATTAATCTGCTTAAACAATCATGTCATCGCAAAGTCCTCAAGTGTACAAGGAACCTCCATGACACCATGATCATCACTAATGTACCTACACCAAACTCCCATCAAGTCTCACACAATTGTACCATATAGTCACAAGTCTAGGTCCCATAACACAGTTGTATTAGGTAACACCATCTCTCTCTATCTCATAATGACAACCAAACCAATGCACCAGGTGATCAAACTAGGCCAACCAAATAGAATCTGCATGAACATTGGAATATCTATGGGTATAGACAACCCACGTTCGAGTTATATATATGCAACCTATAAGTATAGACAACCTACAACATTACACAACTTGTATATCTCACAATGAAATATACAAATCCAACCATATATTGGTAATAATGTAAACCAAGGATAATCAGAGATAAACATGTAAGTTTTCCATGACTCAAATATCAAATCACCTCTTGATTCAATTTGCCACAAACTCATAAATTGCCACAGTCAAAGGAACCAATCAAATAGCTCAAATAGAAATGTAAGTGAATAAATCACATAATAACATCTCCAAACTTGATCCATTGTGTAGTGCTCAGAAAATACTTTCCATTGCTTATAAAAAGTCTAGAATTGGACATCGTATGCATAAGATATGACCTATTAAATCACAAAGAGCAAACTTAGCTTCCAACGAGATTTTTCTAACCAAATAGAAAAATCTAGAAAAATATCTAATACCATAACATATTATTTGGAAAAAGCTTTCCTTTGACTATAAGAAGTTGGAAATTTGACATGTTGGGTGAAAGTTATGCCCCTAGGAAAAAATCAACCCTATTAGGCTTATAAACCAAAAACTGGGTGGATCTTGGGTGGTGGGTAGGCAGTTCGCTGGTGGTTGGTAGCACATAGGTGGTGGATGGGTAGTGGAAAAGGGTGGTGGCAGCGGATGGTGCCACTTTGGTGGCACTAGGGTGGAGCTTAGCCTACTGGGCGCTCGACCTCCCCGGCGGGGCGAGACCAGGGGCCCAACCCATGCATGACTAGGGGTTGGACCTTGCGACTAGCCGTAACCTTTGTTCTTTGTAAGACCAAGACTTGACCTCTTCAAAAAACTTATCCCCCCACTAAATCCAGGCATGCCGTCACTCTACGGACCCCCCGCTGCTGGCATCATCTATCGTACCCATCAACCAATCATCTTTTTCTGATTTTAAAAAATATTTAAACTTGTAGATCGCACCCCTACGTAATGCTGACACATACACCTATGTAGGGAATATTCCTTGTACTCACAAGATCTACCACCACCGTCGTACGCATTCTATATAGTAGAAAATACTCCCAGCTAGATTCCTCCAAGGGTCTAAAAAATGGCAAAAAAACTTTGTCCCCAAAATATATCATGTTTTATATGGATCCATTGGTTTTTTGGCCTTCTAGACTCAATGGTGATGTCTATTTTTGTTCACGAGGCCTCTAGCAAAATCTCTCCCCCAAAACCCTCACAGAAAGAGCCTAAACATAAAACCCACTTGCCAAATCTCCATCAAACCCTAGATTTGCAACAATCCAAGTTTACAAACACACTTGCAACCTTGAAAATGCCTTCATTATTTTTCTGCAAGGCCATGGATTCAACTATACACAAAAATCTACTCATTCCAAGGGTTACAAATACCTGGGAGATCTTTTCCCACAACTTGGCAACCGAGCTCTGATACCAAATGAAAGGAAATTTGCAGCCATAATAGATAATTTCCACATAACCCTATGAGAGATAAATATGCAAACATGTATTTAGAAATCCATATACAAAAGAATAGAAAAACATACCATCAAGATGACATAAGCTGTACCCTAGGAAAACCCTCATGAGAGAAAAAATCCAACCTCCAAAAGCATCCACACCCATTGTATTACCTCGTGAACACAGATTACAATACATAGCCTCCACAAATACTTTTGAATCATAAAGTTCCCTAATTGCACTCCATGTGAACAAGCAAATGAGAATCATGCAACCACACATCCCAATCCATGCTTCCTCTCCTCACATATGCAACCTACAAGATAAGCTTAATACTAATGACAACCCAACCCCAAGAACTACTCATGTGCTTGCTTTTATAGAAATAAGCTTTCACAAAACCACTAAGTGGCATTACATAACCATGTCCCTCAAAACCATGAGCTCACTAAACCATGTCCCCATGATTTACTTTTTGGTACTAAGTTTTCCCTTTATGGTACTAAGTTTTCCCAATATTAAATATTTTCAAAATGTGCAACCCACGTTAAATATTTATCCCAATGTTACATACAACTTTCAAGTGGCCCCAAGGATGCCTAACCCATTACGATGTTCACATCTCGGATGCACCACAATTAAATATTACATTTTACATGTTATCCGAGGTTATGCAAGGTGTACAACACACCTATCCCAACATACATGTTCTCCTAGGTCAACCTTCAGAAATGTGTGTAAAGAACATACAACACTCTTTAGTCATACATATGCTCCTAAGACGTCATGCAAATCTATCTTCCTTTTAATGCACCAATTGAAGTGTTTTCTTCTCTAAATGTAAATGATATGCCTGGGAATGCTTGAAGGAAAGAGTGTGAGACAAGATAATTAATGATATTTTTGGATGATAAATGAATGCTAATGAATGCCTTTAAATAGTAGTGGATAGAATCAAATTTTGGAAAATGTGTACTTGGTTAGCTTAAGGATGACAGTTGGTTAGTATTTGAATTTAAATTTTAAAAGGAAAAGGTTAAGTTTGTGACCACAAGGCCAACACTGTGACCATGGAAAATAAACCTAGTTAGGAAAATAGTCAAATCTAGGTGGATAACAATTATATTAGAATATATGTGTGGATAAGTGTAACAAATGCATTAGTGTGTGCATATAAGGAAAAAGTGGGGGTTGAATATGTGGGGATATGTGTATAGGGATGGGTGAAGGCTAGGGGAATCTCTTAATACATGTACATATCAACAAATGACACAATCTCATGCAAAGAAGAAAAAGTGGTTAAAAAGGTGCAACAACAATAGTTGGTTTTGCGGTTGACTTTCTTTATTCTAATGTTCATTCAGTAGACTTTGTAGATGTTGACTAGGGAAGATGACATCTAAGTAAATTTGACAAGAGTTTTTTTGCACATCTTCTCCTATTTTAGATTTTTGACCACCCAAAGCACTCACCCTTCCAACATAGTGCTTTCTCAGTAATGAAACATATTAACCAAAAGCACTAACTACTACTTTTCCTAAGCAGCTAGCCAACAACTACTACCACCACATGGGTATGATCTGTATATACAAAATTGACTTTCATATAAAGTTTATATTAGAAAAAATGTGCTATAGCAAATCTTAAGGGTCATATGCCACAAGTAATTTAGCTAGTATCAAACCCCTTGCCAATTTCATTTAGATGTTATTTATGGTAATAAATTGCCCTCTTCTAATAACTCATGTAAATAGCATATATTATTATCCCCTTGGGTGGTTCACTTAGAATCAACAATGAAGCTAGGAGTGAAGGTGGGGAAAGCAACATAGACATCAAACTGAGCTTATGTATCCATCAGAGCAGGAGGGGTGAAACTATAAGCCATTGAAGTTGACTAGGTTGCTCCTATAGTGGTTTCACTTTTAGATCTAGACCTAGAACAAAAAATAGTTTACCTTGTGCCAGGTGACCAAGTGGCAATTTTAGTCCAATGCCTAGTTCTAGGTCCTTTACTAGTTCCATATAGAGATACAAATGCACTAGTAACAAAGTAATTTGTACCAATAAGAAAGTAAATTGCACCAGTAACAAAATAAGCATATGAGGTTGATTTAGTGGCTAATCTAGCCCTTGATCTAGCAGAAGTAGATGGAGTAGTTAAAGACACCAAAATAATTCCATGTCTATCTCAATATCAAGATTAGTATTTTGATATCCATTAGCGAGTCAAAGATCCAGAGCCACAGTTAGAAATCTAGCCAACCCCAAAGCTATAGCTAGCCAACTAGTTTGATGTAGTAGCGTACTATGTAGTTCCAAAGTCAATCGTAGATTTGGTTTAAACACCTGTAGAGGAAGCAGGGATGTATGGAGTATAACTAGAGTGAGTAGCAGCAAAGGCAATAGAGCAAGAGTTAGTATTTCTAGGACCATATCCATAAGATCCAAATGCATAGGCAACAACAGTAGCTCTAGCTATTGATCCCGTTGATTGAGATTGAGACTCACCAATAACAAAGTAGTAAGTTGTGGGAGTACTAGGAGGAAAGACGAGAGCAATTGCTTAATCTTTTGATGGAGCAAAAGTTTATATGGGTGATTATGGGTACACTATATAGGCCGTGGCACCTTATGTCTTTCAATCCAAATAATCTTCCTTCCAACCCTACTTTTGATTAGTTGGTTATGTTGTTGATGGAGCAATTGATTGAGTTGTGGTGAATTCAATTGTTGACTTGGTAGAAGTTGATCCGACTGATTAAGTAATTAATTCAACAATTGATTTTGCTAATTCACTAGTTTATTTTGTCGTTGATTCTTTTAACTCTGCCAAATTTTTGAGAGCATGAAGGTTCATAATGAGTAATTAACCACCAACAATTAACCCTTTGGAAATTTGGGCAACTTTAGGCAGTTCTTGGTTTGATTAGTGTCTTGAAAATTGCATACTAATACCCTTTTCTCTTATGTTTTTGTTTTGTTTTAATTAGTGTCCTAAATACAATAATGAGTGTAAGTGCATGATCTACATTAGCAAATCTAAACTTTGGAAATTTAAATTTAAATGTTAATTTCTTTCTCTTTATTAGTTGTTGCGAGTTAAGTTAGAGTACATTGTCCCCCTGTTGTCTTTTTATTAGTTGTTGCACATAAAATTTCAACTACAAATGCAATAGGAGGTGTAAAACCATATCGCACCTTTGCCAACATCTTAGCAACCTATGCTTCTACATTCTATTCTATAAGGGCTCTATTTTTTTTAAAAATAACTCTTCAAGTAAAAATAAATTGGAAAAGCTATATATTTTAGGAAATAAAATAAAATAAAATAATTATTAAAATAATTTTTATCATAAAATGTTGGCACTATTAATATAGTTATGTACTTAAGATATGGAGTAAATAATTTATTAAAATTGTAGATGAATTATAAATACATTTAAGATATATATATTAATTAAATCTAAACTTTAATAATTGCTATTTTTTATTGATTTAATTGCTATTTTTTATTGATTTTTTTATATATATATAAGTAAAATATGATTGTTTATTTTTAATTAAAAAATATTTCAAAATGTAGAGCCCACATAGTCATAGGGAACTTTTTTCCCAAATCCGAATCGATGGCAACATCCTTCACTCTCTAGTATCTACGTGGCTCTATGCCCCCTTAAAGTTAGGTTGAGCAACCGTGTAGTTGAAATTATTTTTATGTATTTTATAATTCTGAACGTGCTCAGAATGCATGGGAAAATATGGATAATTAAAGCATAAGGTAGTTGATCAGCGAAGGCAAACGATGCAGACATTGAGTATCGTGGAAGAAAGGCAGGAGAGGAAAGGGAATGATGACACACTGTATATTTTGTCCCCCTGCTATTTTTTCTGCTGCAAAGGTTTTATATCAGGTGTGCATTTGTTTCTTGCAATTGTTTTTTTTGTTTAATCAAGGCTGGAAAACAAATTCATGAGTACGAGCCTCACAGTTCCATTTGCAATTGAGTGGAATGCAGGACGATAAGGTGTTTGCAATCGAGGATATCAAACCCGCAGCACTAAGGTAATAGATTCTTTCAATACATCTCTGCCGCTCAAAAAAAAAAAAATCTCTCTTTAGGTCAGGATGTCATGTGGGTAGTTTCTTCCGAGGTGATGAAACCCACGTAGTAGTTCTGTCAGTTTTTTTCATGGAATCTATGGTTATTGGTGTTTGTCTAACTGATGGGTGTTGGTCGTCTTGCTCCACAATGTTACAATCACACCTAATCCTAACCAGGCTATGGTCTAATTGGTGTATAGTTTTTAATTCTTGTTGGCTCTCATATCTATTCTAGATTAGCTTGTGCATCATGCTAGTTGAGACAGAGATTAAGTAATTCCTTTTAGCAGAATAATTTTTAATCAATCTTCACGTAGATGTCACCAGTCTGCAATCTCTATGTTATTCAGGACTATATTTGACTTTGAACTCGAATTCTGGCCTATGTTTATTAGCATTAGGACGCTTGAGTTCAAAGCTTAGTTGTGGAGGAATTCTACAACTTGGATGCCCATGTGTGGAAATCCTGGTGACCTGGGGGTTACACATAGTTGTAGGAGGAATCATCCAGCATTGCAAATGTTAAAAAGTCCAATAATCATCTCTTTTCTGCTGGAAAGAGGGGTTGCCCTACCGAATTGGGTGTGGGCTCAATAGGGGCAATCGTGACCAGATCGAATTTCTGTAAGTTATTCTTAAATCACCCAGCCCCGCAAATGTTAAAGCATTTGCTCTGCACAATAGGGCATCGGCTGAACTCAGGAGTAATGGTGACCAGAGCATATCCTTTAAGCCATTATAGAACACGGAACCTACTAAGTGCGGGTCAGACAGTCTAGAGCTTTAGCCGTTCAATATCAAAATAATAGATCTTCTTCTATTAAAGATTTTGGTTTACCTTGATTTCAGTTAGATGTTTTTAGGAACTGATTTGTTATTTGTCTTGGGTTTGTTTTGATTTTAAGTGCTTTTGGGTTCAACTGTGTACAATTTTTTGCATCATGACCAGAACGCATCCTTTGAACCATTATAGAACATGGAACCTACTAAGTATGGGTCATACGTTCTAGAGCCTTAGCCGTTCAATACTAAAATAATAGATTTTCTTCTATTAAAGATTTTGGTTTACCTTGATTCCTGTTAGATGTTCTTAGGAAGTGATTTGTTATTTGTCTTGGGTTTGTTTTGATTTTAAGCACTTTTGCGGATTCAACTGTGTGCAATTTTTTTGCATTGTGACTAGAGCACATACTTTAAGCCATTATAGAAGAACCTACTAAGTGCGGGTCATTCATTCTAGAGCATTAGCTGTTCAATATCAAAATAATAGATTTTCTTCTATTAATGATTTTGGTTTACCTCTATCCCTGTTAGATGTTCTTAGGAAGTGATTTGTTATTTGTCTTGGGTTTGTTTTGATTTTAAGTGCTTTTGGATTCGATTGTGTATAATTTTTTGATGCAAGAAATTGTACACAATTGAATCCAAAAGCACTTCAAATCAATGTTCCATGGGGATGTGTCCCCCCCAAAAAACCTTGCGTTTTTGAGACGGGGACATTTTGGGGATGCGGGGACTTGGAGGTAATGCCCCCTTGCCGTCCCACCACCGCCACCCACGACTTGGGAATGTTTGCGGGACGTCCCCCTCACAGAGGAGATGTTTCTGGGACATCCCCTTTATTTTTGGTCTTTTTGGAGACTCTGGGATGTCCTTGGGACGCCCAGGGGACTCCCAGATGTCTCCCAACTGTCCCTGAGACTCCCAGGCGCCCCCCACAGCAATTGAGGCAAACAGTTTATTTTTTTTAAAATCAGATTTTTTTTTGTATCTTCGTGCTAGTAACCCTAACCCTAATGGATTATGGGCCCTACCCACACTCTAAGTAGTCACAAAAGTGAAAAAAAACAAAATGAGAAAGGCTAAAGGTTGCAAGAGTGAGAGTATTAGGATAGGGAAAGTTAAGGACCCCACTAGGG
Organism: Cunninghamia lanceolata; assembly: GCA_027924645.1. NCBI lineage: Eukaryota > Viridiplantae > Streptophyta > Pinopsida > Cupressales > Cupressaceae > Cunninghamia > Cunninghamia lanceolata. Next base: position 4,406,586 of record BSBN01000424.1, on the reverse strand, counting down.
GCTTTGCCCCTCAACCCCACTGGGGGCGCTACCTCTTGACCCCTGCAAGGGTTTCTACCCCTTGACCCCGTTAGGGGCTCCACCCCAAGACCCCCACCGGTCTCCCCGTCCCCTCGTCAGGAAACTCCGTGGAACATAGCTTAAAATCAATTTCATGCCTATAATTGGGTTTATTTTTTAGATATCTTTAACAAGCCTTTCAAAACTTTTTGATCCATTATATCTTGAATATTCTCAATGTCTTTAGGGTCCCATACAAAATATTAAAACCTTGGTCTGGTCCATGATAATAATTTACTCTTAAGAATTGGTAAGCACTGAGCCCAATCTCAATTTTTGTACAGAACTAAAAGCAGTCAGCCAAAAATTACCAGAAATACTTTACGTACAGGAAAAGATTTTGTAAAATATATATTAATAAGTATAATAGTTAATAACAATTTACCGAAGAATTTAAAAATTTATATACTACACTCATGAGGTTTTGAATTTTATTGAGCCGAAAACTATTATGATCTTGACTTCTTTATACCAGGCTCATGCTCGCCCATAACATGGGAAGTTCAGGGCCTTGAAGAAATAAGTTAATGTCCAAAATGCGTAGCATTTAGGCTGTGGAGAAAATAATATGAAAAAGTTTTAAAATACAGAAATAAATATGGTCACCTAATTATATGCAAAAAGACAAAGTAAAGCTCTGTCATACGAGCATTTCTTGTTATTATGACTGAATCTAAGATATAGGGAGGAAACGTCTACGTGTATATGTAGAACTCCAAATATGTACTCTGTCATTGGAATCTTTTTATCAGACCATACATAGATGAGGAAAAGGGTCAAAAGTTAAAACCAATTATTGTCTGTTCAAGCATATATCCAGATAAACCAAAAGTAAAATCATATGCTTCCGTGCTAGATGATCTTGCACTCAATAATTTGGTTATATTTATACTAAATGAGTCTGATTTATTTTTTTGGTTTTATATGATGTGCTCCCTATATTCACCTGCAAACTAGCATCTCTTGTTGAAGTCATTTCTGAAGCAAGGAAAAATCTATGGGCCATTTTTCACCAATTGGCTAGCTATATTAACATTTATTTTCCAAAAATAAACTCTACAAATATCACCCAAAAACTTATGTATTCTTATATTTAAAAGTATACCTGCATTGTCTGTATTAACCAAAAGTTACAATTATTAGTAGTAACTTTTATTTATTTTTTCTTAACATTATTCTTTCATATTTGTATTTCATACGTTATCAAATACAGAAGGATTTTGTCAACTATTATATACTTCTGGAAATTCTTTTCTGGTCTCCAGGCCTCTTGCAGACTGTAAACACCATAAAGTTACATTTCATGTGCTGAATGCCCACCTGCATCTGTGAATAATAATTGCATGTCTGCTATGCTTTGTCTTCATTCTGTATAATTTCTGGAGTCATTTCTCCACTCTACTGATCTGCATTCATTAAATCGTGTCATTTGGCTGACTAAAAATGTTGCCGAATCAATACTTTATTATCATTCAAAGAAACTAATTCTGGCAAAGCTGTCATAATTTTCTCACTAGAATAACATTTTTGCATGCCCGTGGTTATATGATAGTCAGGTGCTCTTTATCTATTTCACACAAAGCACGTGTGTGGGTGTGGGTGTGGGTGCCAAGCAGGTTCAGGTTGGTAAGGGGTCCTGAATTTCCATTAGCCTTCTCCTCCACACTGAGGTTATGTCTCTTTGTCTTTGTCCTTGGGCTGCTCGTCTAATTATTAATTTATTTGTGCTACTCTTTCCTTTCCTTCTCATGTTGCTTTGGGGTTTCAAAGGGAACTCCAAGCTTGCATCTTAGAGCTACCATACATCTATCCAATCTATCAAACATGGCCATGGTCTTGGGAAATGTTTCACATCAGATTCTAGCTTGAGAAATGTGTCTTCATGCCAATTCTCCATCTTTTGGTGTTGTAACTGGTCTTCCTGGTGCTCTGTTCTTGCTGAAGCTATTACTTTTTTATTTCTCATCCCAGGAGATATCTTTGGATGCAGATGCTACATTTCTCCATCATCTATGCCTTTTCTTTGCTGGGTTAAGGGCATAAACTTAATTACAAATCCACACAGTCCAAGGAAAATCGGCTCTGATACCAATAGTGTCTGCAATTGCTTTAGATTTCAATGGACAATTTGCCAACTCGGATCTTAATGTATACTTCAAGAACTATGCAACACATTGCAGGAAATTGATGCTTGCCAATATGATTGATATGATTTCACACACAATGGAAACTCCAATATGGAAATGGGCCGTGCTTCTGGTCTCTCAGTGCAATTCTGCATCAGCAATGCAAATCACAAAGAGTGGTTCCCAAAAAGGGCAATTTGACTGTTATGAACTCTCAACACTTCTACAACATTCCATTACTTTCTGTTCTGCAAACTCAAACTACAATGACCTCTTAACTTTCTGGAATTCTCATACAACTGCTGCAAAACCCTCTAGGTAATCAGGTATGGATGTAATACATGAATCTCTAAGTCCCAAGAGGCTGAAATGGTTACAATTTGTCCACTGAAATGGTTACAATTTGTCTTCGACATGGCATGGAAGACAAAGGACACTGACTAGGTGAGGTGTCACTCTTTCTACCACGTCCTGGGAGTTGAAGAGTCTTGTCCAGTGAGTTTGACACTTTTTGCACATTTCTCCAGACAGGTTCAACAGGTACTGAATTTGCACAGATGGAGTCAGTGTGGATATAAACCTTTCCTGAACAGTTTTTGGCATTATGGACTAGTTTGACACTTATCATCAGTGACGGATTTGGCATGGGCAAGCCCTTCATGTTTGAGTTTTCCTTCCTTTCCCTGCAATTGTTTACCTCTCTGATGACTTACTGGGAGAGCTGTACATTCCTAGGTAGTTTCCCTTAGTGGCACAGTTATAAGTTCCAGCATGACGGTCTTTTCTCTGTGTCCTCTTTCATGTCTGGATTAAGTTTATTTGCTGCTTAGTGGTTGTTTTCACAGCTTAAAAGTCCAAGTTGAAATGCCTTTACATCTCTTGCAATTATCTGATTCAAACAAGTTGCATGAAACATAATCTAAGCCTTGTAGATAAAAATCAGTAAGTATACATAATGGAAAACATGGGGCTGTTGAGTTCAATATATCAACAATTGCCTATTTATAGTGCCAATAATGGAGAAGATTTCTCAAAACATTGGCATATGTAAGATGATATGGATGACGAATGAATTTGGAATTTTTTGTATAAATAATTCCCACGGTGCAAAATTTTACTGATATTGGTACAAAGACTTCCTAGATGGTCATTTCACAAAATGGAATGACCTAAGCAAAGGAAAATAAGTTCGAATTGTTAAGCAATGATTCTCAAATTTTAGATGAAATTTACAATAGGAATTTGGGAAGATAGTCCAAGTTTATAATGAAAGTAAAAATGCTCATGATAAAGTGTAATGTCCCCCATCTAGCCCATTGGATCAGTGGACAGGGATAGCCTATGACCAGACTCCCGTAGGCTAATGGAGATGTTTAGGGGGTCATTTCAGGGGACTTATTATTTATAGTAAGTCAGATGTTGGGCACTTGCCATTTTTAGCAGGGCAGTCGTGGAGGTCCTTTGCATATAATTCATGGTCTCGATGTGACTAGAGTTCAAATTGATATAATATAAGTCAAATTAAATATTTAACTTATATTATTTTATGAGTCCTCAAAGTGACTTTAAGTTATAAAGTAAAGTTATTTTATAAAGTGCAAGTTGTAACTTAAAGTTGTATTCCTAGGGATTGGCGCCCCTCATGGAGTGATAGGGGGTTGAGTTGCAATTTAAAATAATTAAAAATAAATCCCTCTTGGGCGTTGGGAAGGAGAGCAACAAAAGGACCAAAAAGTGACTTCATTTGTTATGCGAAGATTATTGGATTTTGCTCTCACTTGTGAGTTTGTTGTGCTTTGGCTTTGAGCTTGGCTCTAGGGTTTTGTTATTGACAGTGTTGGGACGAAAACCCCTACATTGATCCCTTTCCTCGTGCGTGGAAGATCGTATGAGGAGAGGTTATTGGAGGCTTCATCCAGAGGTCTCATTTGTGCGTTCACTGGAGATAGTTTGATGAAGATTTGAGGAGAATATGAGCATATTTGATAGAGATTTTGTGAACAGCTGTGGAGAATCAGAATACCAGCAGATTCAAGTGGTTTTAGCACTGTGTTGAGGCTGCATTTCATTGTTATTGCAGGCCGTACCTTTGCAAGTACAGGCCGTACATTTTGCTGAGTGTATTGTGGAGTTCGTGGGGCAGCATTTGGGGTTTTTTCATTATCATACAGGTCGCCAGCTCCAGCGGATAATACCAGTCCTAAACCGAGGGTTAAGAGGAGATTTCTAGTGTATTTTGTGTTGCCATTTCATGCCAAAGGGGCCGTACATGTGCAGGCTGGTCGTGGAGTTCCAGGGAAAGGATTAAATCTGCTTCAAAGACTCAATATCCCTCCAAAAGGATTGCCTAGGGTCTGCAGACCTATTCCATGTACTTGCTTTGTATTTTCATACTTGACGAAGGAGTTTAGAGTGATTTTCTGTGGCCTATGTTGCTGGTCTAGCTACGGCATCCGAACGAAGTTGTAAATCTTGATCTGGTTATGTTATCATAATTCATATCTTGGCTAAATACAATCTGGGTCATTGTTATTTTGTTGATATCTCCTTTAGTTTTTCTGGGTTTTTAGTATATTGTTCATTTCATATGTATTTCATGCAAAAATGCACATGCAAGCAAAAAACCTAAAACCCTAAACAGCAAAACATCAAAAAAACAAAAAAAGATACACAGAGCAGAACATATCCCAGGGGTGTATGTTACATAAAGTTAAAGGATCAACTTGCTTACCGTCTTGGGAAAAGATAGTTTGTGCAAGACTTGCTTCCAAACAATTGTGAAAAGTTTGAGTTGATCCCTCCCACATCTTTTGATAACAGCACATTGTAGTCAAATATTATGACCAGGAGGAGTAAAAGATGAAATCTACTTGTTCAAACAATAGTGAAGAAATGTCATCCATTATAAGTAGATATGAAGCATGTGATAATGGAAAGGATGTAAAAAATGTACACAAAGGTGTATTTATTTGACGTGAAACCGAAGGTTACATATGGAATGATCTGTACAATAGCTTAAGATATTCATAGTATGCTTGTTTGAAATTTACAGGTGTCTGTGCTGTCCTACTTGAGTTAAACTTCAAACTGGAAGAGATTAGAATGTGTGAAGTGCTGGAACTAGTGTTCTTTAGTTGCTGTAAATGAAACAATATTGCAGTTGCATGAAGCAGAAAAAAAATAACAAGAAACACCAACCACAAACAAGACTGACACAAAGATTTTAACCTGAGAACCCCATTGTGGGGAAAACCAGCTGGAAGTGGCAAAATTCAGCTTCCTTGCCTTCCCTTGGCCAAAAGACGTTACAGAGAGCTCTTGATAGTGCATGTACAGTACTGTTCTTACCATCATGCTCACTCCTTTCTGCACCAAGCCAGTTCGTCTTTCCAACCAATCGAACTTGCTCAGTCTCTTCCTTATGCTCATATATTTACAGTTGGGCTTATGCCTTGTACAAATAAGAACATGGGGAGTGTCATTTTGGGCACTAAAGTATTCCCAAACATCATAGAACTGGCAAAGAGACACTGTTTTCTGCCATTAATCTGACTGTATGTTGAAACAGGAAGAAACACTACAACTGTCAAGGCAGAATCCCAATGATAGTAACAAAACTGGCACGCCACTTATGGAACTTCCAATACATGTGAAACTTCCATGACAATGACGAAACTGCCATGACAGATGCATAACAACCATCATCTCACTGTTTCTGCCTTTGGTTTCTACTCGCTTCTGATTGAAGTCCTTGTTGTCTGATGGAGCGAACTTGTTTGTTGGATCCTTATGGATCAAGAACAATAATTCCAAAAAAACAAAACATTTTGTGTTTGTATTGAACTTTTAAGTTAATGGGACACTACTGGATAACTCTCCTTTCAATTCGAAGACACAAAAGAACAATGATCAACAAGCATATTTCACTTAGACATGATATTTTGAAGCAAAGGATATAGAAATATAGATATGACTTTATAGTGATAGACTCTTTTAAGGACATCAAGGAGGATGCATAATTTTGATTCAATAGGAATGCGTATCATATGAAGCTTCAATTCTAGTGAATGAGGGCATTGATTGTTCAAAAGGAAAGCCAACAAAAAGCCTTGTCATTTAGATGTAGATCTAAGGACCACGATGAAAATAGTTGCCTTGGGCATAAGACAACCTCAGGCATAAGACAACCTCAATGGGTTTCATACAATCAGAGATAGATGTTGAGGAGGTACTGGTTTTTATGGCCAACCAAGCTGAAAGTTAGCAGAGTATCCATTTATCATAGTTGAAGCTGTAAAAGACGTTATGATAGGGAACCAGGTCAAATTAAAAAACCAAAACTATTTAAGAGACAGTAGAGAAGAAAATAAGAGTTGAGAGAGACTGAGTTAGCTGAGAAGATGAATCAGAAGCCCTATTGAACAAACGATGACGGTAGAGGTGGCAATAGGACTGGCTATATTGTTAAAGTATGCACTTCAATCATGAGACTACTTAATGTTTTTAGTATATGGGGGAAACAAAGGCAACATGTAGTTTTAAGATAACAAGCTAGGCAACAGATCTCATTATTGTAGACAAGGATCATACAATAAAGTATAAACATATACATCTAGATCTTGAGAAACACTTTATAAATGCTATATTCATGGACCTACATAATGTGTTAGGTCTCAAAGAAAACTTTTTCTTAACATTTGGGGCTTTGATTCCCATCACAACATGTTATCAATCTTAGTAGCATTATAGTTACACAGCAATGCCACGGCAAACTGAAAGTATAAGTGGAATTCAATTACACGAGTTTAAAATTGGAAAAACATGGCAAATAAAAAAATGCTAAACTCATAAATGAAATTTGTGGGGTTTATAAGAAAAAAAATTACTGCCATTCTGAAACACCCAGGAAAAACCCATGGTTTTTTCATTTGCACTCGTTTAACCTGTGGTTTTTTCAACTTTGACCAGGTTTTGGTTGGCATTGACCGGTTTGTTGATTGAATTGGGCTTGCCGGTCCTGACTGGCATGGGAAACTTGCTGGGTGCCAGGTACTTGTGGTTAACAGGAAATTAGTTAGTGACCAGCCTAAGTAAGTGACACATAATTTTGAACTAAACCAATTGGATTTGACCCTAGACATTTAAAAGGAGACGGGTATTCCTTTGCAGTTAAATCTACTTTATCCAATCTAGATTTGGAGTAAAAAACAACATTTAATGCTGGAATAAGAAACAAACAGTTTTCATTTAATTTGAATTTTATCATATGTAGCTCTCACGTTTTAGTTGTTAGAACTTGAAGGATGCCTACAGAAAAGGTTGCGACAAGTAAATGCCACTGACAGCAAAAGGTATTTAGCAAGGACAAAGTGGCGAGAAGATTGAAAGGTAGAAATTTAAACAAAAGAAAAACAAAAAGAAAGCACAGTATAACTTAAACTAATTACAAGGTACCTTTTTGTTAGTCAGCTTGACCAAGGCTATCTGAGAATCTATTAAATCAATATTGAGTGTGTGTTTATTGCATGCATGTGATCTTTAAAATGTAATTGGCAATTTGCAAAGCAGCATTCATCAATTTGTAAAGGATGATAATAAACCATGCAAGTTTGTTACAGATTGTTCATTGATTTGGAATCATTTTGCATATAATGCCAGACAGCACTACCATTTGAAAAATGTGACATTGAAGTTGAGATGGTATCATGAAGGAGATTGGTGGATGTCACTTTTATCTTGTAAGCATATTGATTCAATTAAAATAAAATCCAGCATGATGCTTAGTGACTGCATCCGCAAAGCTATGCATTGCCCTGTTATTACAAGAAACCAATCCATGCAATCAAATAAATAATTTTTTATCTGCACACTGGCTTCTTTTAGTCCGTTAATCTTTTCCATATTTATTATGGTCCTACGTACATAATCATATAGGAATCAATAGTCCAAACATATAGAATTCAGTTTGAGATGATGACATTCAAATATGAAGGAGATGGGTAATGTTTATTTTGTTATTTATGTAGAAAAATTCTGTCTACTTGACAATATCATTGGGTTGCTTTTAAAGTGTGTTTTACAATTTATGTTCAGGATTGTTCATCTTAGAACGTATGAAGTTTAAGATTTTCCAGAGGTCCAGTAGGAAATTGCTATCAGTCTTTATTTAGTCACGGAAGTTCTCAACCATCTCATGGGAATTGTTCTCATGATTCTAATGCATGCCCTTTTTCATATGCTCATCTCTTAGACTGTTATCTACTGAAGTACTTTAAATTTATTTGTTTAGTGCAGGCATTACTTGGTAATTCCGGTGGATCATATAGCAACAGTTCGGAATCTTCAGAGAAGAAAAGAAGATTATGCTTTAGGTAAGAGCTCTATGTGCTTAGTGAATATATCCAATGAGAGGCTGCTAAGCCAAGTAACTTTTAGTGGTTTCATACATAGATTAGTTTTATATTTGTCAAGGTTTTCAACATTCTAAATCTACTTACTGTCCATCTGTTACAGTGGAACACATGCTGAAAATTGGGCAATCATTATTGCGGAGAGATGTTCCTGGAGCCCCTGGATACAGGTTCTGTTTTTATCAAATTAATGTCCACTTCTTATACATGGAAAGAAATTATGGTAACGTTCAACTATTGACTAAAAGTCTAAAACAGAACAAGTATAGCAGCACATGCCTAAAGCAAGAACTACCTAAAATGGAAACAAAGGTTTTAGTAAAATAGTGAACTATAGAAATAATAGATGTCTTGCATAAATAATAGAATGAAAAAGGGAATCAAAGACTAGGTAGTGCAAGAACAGCAGCAAAGGAGGGAGACAGAACCCCTTGTCTAGACCTCAGCTTTAAATTTTAAAAGTATTTGCAACACGTCGTACTAAATGACGACCAAAGCTATGCATGAGACTATCCAAATCGTGTCTGTGATTGGTAGAATCAGTGTTTACAGTGCGAGAGTCTGTTGCTATCAACTGTGTAGCTTCGGTAGAGTTTAATGGATCTATCTTCAGTGGGATGAAAGTGTTCGTCTCCGTAGGGACTAAAGAGGAAGCACTTCTAACTTCAAGGTTTACAACTTTACATAACCCAAGGGAGTGAAAAGTTAGTAATATAGCTTCAGTCACGAGCTCTGAGTTGGGTAGCTTATTTTTCCTATGAGATCTCAAAGCATGGACCCTTTCAATAATTTGTGCTGGTGAGAAATGCCTGATGAGTCTCTTGCTGTCACAATGGGTATAAGTCATAGATGTAGACAATTTTACACTATCATGGATTGGAATATGTATTTTTAACATCAGATTCACACTGCATAGCCCTCCTTGGACTTTTAAATCATAATAGTACCTCATCCATAGAGTCATAAGAGATTAAGCATGTAAAAATAAAATGCTCTTTATCCTCTCCCTCATATAAGGGATAAAGTTTGCAGATTCTCTTCCAAAGGGATATGTTGATATACCTCTAATGGCTAATGTGAACCTACTTTAAGTAGCAAGGTCACAACTGTCACATAGAATGTTCGGTATGGTGGATCTCAAAGGTGCAAAACCCAGTTTGCCAGAAAAATATAGAAGGCACGGGAAGAAAAGGTTGAGTTGCATATCTATAAAAAATGATAATTAATGATAATGTCACCAAATGATAATTTTTTTGACTGCAAATACATTTTGACAGCAAAATAAGAAGAGTTTACACCAAAATCGAATGTTTAAATGTCCTCTGTAATCATGGCATTTATCATTCTGTTAGGGCTAATGATGACAACCAAGGGAATATCTGTATCGAGGCAATCAATTAGAATATCCACTATCCACAAAAGGACAATGGCCAAAACAAACCAACATAAGATTTGTCTTGAATGGTTTGAAGATGCCAGCATATTAGAGGAACAAGTGGCCAACAAGAAATAGTCTCTCAGGTATGTAGGGTGTATGTAGGATCATTCAACAATTGTGTTCGGTGCAAGTAAGAAACAAAATCTGAACAGTGTCTCTAGAGGAAGGGGTTGAGGATCCAAAATGTAATGTCCCAAATGATATTTAATTGCAATTAAATCTGATTTTTATTATGCATCCAAATATTTCAGGAAACCACACCAAACTGCTCACAAATTATTGAAGATTTATGGGACAAATAAACAAACTTAACACACAAATCCCAAATCTGTTTTTTATTATGAAACGACTGATTACAACAGCAACATGAATGCTACAGTAACAAATGTGCATGCATGAACTTCTGCAACAATCCCACAATGCCAATCTTCGACTACATTGCAGACAGACTGAAATACACAATGGGCAACTTACCTGAAATTGCCAGAAACACATAGAAACCCTTCAAACTGAAATATTCTTGATTTTTCTGATAAAACAACAGCAGTCAGGTCTGATATAACAAATAACAACAGCAGCAAACTCCTGAAGCAAACCCACAACACAAAAATGCAAACTAGCAAACTATGCTAAAACACCATCTATCGGATGCACCCAATACCGATTGAATCACACGGAAACTTCACAACACTTGCACCAAATGAGCTATTATGCCTGAGATGATGCTACAACGGCAAATACATAGCAAACTAATGAAATGCAACAACAACACCAAACAACACTCCGAATAAACTAAAAACTACACAATCAAAATACTGAAAAATACCCTGCCGATACTGCCGAAACACAACAAAATTCAACTCGGACTGATAGAGCTGATCTCTGACGCTTGGGATGGATGTGCAACAGCAATATCACAGCTATCCACGTGCTACACAACAACAACACTCCAAGAAGCTACAAAAATCACCGAAACATCTACAACACCTGCAAACCAAAACACTGAAAACTGCCGAACTCCTCTGAATCTTTCAACACAAATGCAACGTTTGGATGAGATTGCCCTCTGTAATCCAAGGCCTTCCGTCCTCAGACTACCTAAAACTCATGGGCTCCCGTCCACAAGCCTCCAGCTCCAATGGATACATCGCCCATTGAAGACAATTCAAGCCACCGACTCAAATCAGAAAATTCATAGAAGATGCAATAATCCCAAATGACAAACTTCTGGTATTTTATATGCAATGGGCCCAAATTCCCACGCCCCCTTCTAGAAGATTCCTCTACATGGTTACTAAAGATAGTGTATTACAGTTGTCATAAAGTCTGTCATAGCTTGTCATACTTGTCGTCATAACCGTCAGCATCTTTACTAAAAAAATTTCTGCACTGACACCTTGGATGCTCCCAAAACCCAACGCTCCACCTATGCTGCCACCACTAATTAATTTAATATTTATTTGCCTGAAGGTAGTAAATGTGATCAGGACAATATAAATATTAAATATATAATTTCTCCCAATGTCTCCTATGACCCCTTCCCACTTACTATTTCAGGACGGTGGAAACTTACTATTTTTAGTAAGTGCTATTTTTGGAAAGAGGGACATGACAAGTTCTCCCTTCCCAAAATTGCTTGTCTTCAAGCAATTGCAATCATAATGCTCCATATTCCTTATGCTAAAATGATGAAACATGTCAAATTGCATACCAAACCTTGACCATGTACCTGTGAGGTGTAGCATCTTTTGCCAAGGGACACTGTGCAAACTTGAGAGCTCAGATTCCTTTGTGCCATTGCCATGAGTCAATTAACAATATCCATGCAAAACTTTGATACATTTACTCCAAATCCAATTCTGAACCACACCTATCCAAAGAAATTCTGTAAATGACATGTCCCCTCTTTGTGGAGTAATCACTTTGGAATTTCAAATCTTTAATTTGAAATTTTCATCAAAACTATCTATGCTTGGTCGGCCTAAGATAATTCAGAATTACATGAAGGTTGGCCCTCTTAAGGGAAAACATGTTTCATATATGTTTTGGCGCCTAAAACCTCAGGTCGGCCTTTTTGAGGAAGAGCAAAATTCAAATTCATGGGTCGGCCCATATGCAACCTTCACCAAGTCGGCCTCTTTGTGAAGCAACAAATAAAATAAATCCATATCTGAATTCCTAGGTCGGCCATTTGATGGTAGGTCGGCCCATTTGGAAGACAAGTCGGTTTTTTGGGAAAACAAAAGAAATTGGAATTCAAATTGAATGCCAATTACTTCTTAGGTCGGCCCTATTCTATCTTAGGTCGGCTCTAAACAAAAAATGAAGTATTTCAAATTGTTTTAAAGCGCCAAAACCATTGGAAGTCGGCCAGCATTGGTAAAGGAGCAAATTTCATGTATAAATATAGGCAGTTTGGAATCATTTGATCATCAATTAGACTTGGATTTATTTTCTTTTTGATCTGCACTTTTGAGCAGACTATTCCAAGGACGAAACCCTTGAGAATATGCGTTGAGTTGGACGAAAACCTAGCTCAACCTGTGGAAGACTTCACAATGGAGGTCTATTTGCACTTCAACGAAGGTTTATTGAGTTTTGGAGCAGAAATAGAATATCTTCAGGGCAGATGATTTGGAGCAGCACTTTATTATCTTTTGGAGCAGAGATTTAATAATTTTCAGAGCAGGTTTATATCAGATATTTGGAGCAGATCTATTGAAGACATTTTTATAGCAGATTGGTTGAAGATATTGTTGAAGATTCTAATGTATGATTGAAGCGCCTTGTTGAAGAGTTTGTTCAAGTTTCAAATCAGGGTTTGGGCGCCATTATTGTGTTTTTAGTTTTAGATTCAGAGATCAGATTTGAATTGAAGACATTGAAGGCATCATTTATGAAGACAATGTAGATTCTTGTGTTGAGCGCCAACTTGAGCTGAAGAAGATCGCCTTTAGCTTGTGCTTACATATTGATCCTTGGCATTACTTTGGAGGCCAATCTGCTAGCAGATCTGTAGCAGCAGTATTGGCGTCACATCCCAGCATAATTGAAGACTCTTCTTCATCATCCAACCTTAAAAGGGCAGCAATCATTATATGCAGAGGGCGGCAGCATTGTAAGTCACTGACTTCTTCTATTTGCATCCATTTGAAGGCCCTTGGATCACAATCATCACCCTTTGAAGGCCGATCTCCTACAGGAGTGATTCGCCACCTTTGCTTGGTCATGTTGACACCATAATCGGTATGTAGAATCCATTATTCATCGTTGAGTTGTAACAACAGTAATATGCATGATTGAATGACCATGTTGGAGCCACAAATTTGATGTAATGCCCTTTCAAATATTCAGATTGGAGTAGCAGACTTGCATTCAGTTTATTCTATATTGTATGTGTATTTCATGGTGTAATTCATCATTTATAGGATCGCTGTTGTAAATCACTTTATATGTTCTAGACTATATTTTATGTTGGTTAAATCAATTGATAAGGTGCAGAAATCAAATTCAGAATTCAGTCTAGGGTTTGTGCAGAAAGAAAAGAGAAACATTCAGAATTTTAAGGGCAGAAAATATAATCCCTAGGGTTTGAACAGAAAATTGAAATCAGAAATTTAGGGCATCTTTTGGAAGGTTAAATATCAGAAATTTTGTTAAAGCCCTAGTTCGGCATGTGTCAGTAAACCCACCAATTGCAATTTAGGCCAGCATCCTTCCTAACATCCTGGAAAATATCAGAGTAGTGGACCTGTGATGAGTGACATTGGTGTAATAAGCTCCAAGGTATAACCATCTTACCCATGCTATCAGTTGGTATGTAGTATGTCTCCATTTCTTTCCCATCAATATTCTTCCTGTCACTACCTTTCTTCCCAACTGTGTATATGCACTAGCACTAAGCAGTTTGTACTAGAAACATCTGAAACTTCTTACTGTGTCACAAATCTGGGTTTTACATCCCATAGGACTGTTATAACAGTCAATGCATCCTTGACTATAAAAAATACATAACTTGGAAACAATTACCTCTTTTACCTTTGAAATGTGGAGATTCACCCTGCTGAAAACAACACTAATTGTTCCAAACTTTGCCTCAGCTTGAAGGATGTTATATGCAGCTTCATGATCTGATCTATAACAGCAAAAATACAGTAGGGGTATAGCAATTAGTACCCTACAGCAGCAACATTCACACCACCAAACTCTAAATTCCAAATCTGCAAACAATAACTTATTTTGAGGAAAGATGATGTACTCCCTGAGACCATCCACTAGCACATACTTGTCACCCTTAACAATTTTATCTAAAATGTTAGTGGAAAATAATTCATTGGCATAATCTACCATGGTGGGAAACCTCCAATCTCTAGGAATGGTAGAAACATACCAAAAAGTAATCATTCTGAAAAGAACATCAACATCTACATTGTTTTTCCTTACCCATTCCTGTGACTCATCACTCCAATCATATAGATCCAAGAGGAACTTCAATCTTGTGTAGTCTATCTCCACCACACATTTATCACAAACCTGATGATGCATGAATTCTTTCAAAGCATACATGATGGAAAACATCTCCTCATTATAACTAGAGAAATTCTCTTCTGAATCTTTGAATTTCATGCTTTCATTTTTTATGGAATTCCTCATTTGCATTGTAACCAAAGAAACTCCTTTTCTTGTATCATCACATCCTGTAGCAACCGTTTGTGAAAAATCTGAAACAATAAGGATATGAAATAAGCTTAATACCTTCTTCCATTTATCAAAGTCTTCTAGTGTGGTATTTTCCTGCATGCATTTAGCAGTAATGACATGGCCCAAGTATAGAAGCTTTGCAACCTCAAAATCATATAGAGATTCCTTTGTATCTAGACCATGTTGCTCTATAACGTCATTAATCAATGCCATGTGCCACTTGTGATCTTCCCAAGCTTTGCTACACATCAAAATGTTATTAGAAAACATCAAAGAAATTTTTCCCAAATAATCACTAAATACTTGATTCGTCCCAGGTTGGAGGGTGGCTCGTGCATTAGTTAAACCACATAGCATGATCATGAGATCAAAGTGCTTGAAGTAACTCCTGAATGTTATCATGTGCATATCCACATCCCACACCTGAATCCAATGGTATCTTGTCATTAAATTAATCTTTGAGGAATAAACTACCTCCTACAATTCATCAACAAGTTGATGAGAATTAGCCTATCACATGGTTCTCGTAGGCTAATGGCATTGGATAGGGAGCCAAATTGGACCAATTTGCTAGGACTTACTATTTATAGTAAGTCAGGTCGGGGTAGTGTTGAGTGACTTGCTATTTATAGTAAGGCAAGTTCAGAGGGCCTAGTATATGGTTTATGGTTTTTATTAAGATAATCTTAATGGTTACTTCTTGTTTGCTCCTAGTTTTTCTCCCTTTAGATAGGTTTTTCCATCTTTAGCATTACTGCTTTGTTAGGTAGAGCTTTTCTCTAGCTTTTAGGCTTTCATAGTCTGTAATCTCTCTATAATCTGAACATATTCAATATACATCTTTCATAATTTATGTAACATGGTATCAGAGCAGTTTCTGTCTTGGCGCCTACTTCTGTATGACGTATTTTGAAACTCTGTTTGGCGCTCGTGAGAAATTCGCGACTTCTGAAGTTGAGTTTTTCTGAAGATCATAGCTTGCACCCAAATCGTGTTTTTTTGGCTAATGGCATTTTTTTGTTTGTTTCCTCTGTTGTGACATCGATAGTCATCTGTGACGAGGAGTTGGCAATATTCAGATTTTTTGTCTGTTTTGGTCACGATCTGTTTGAGTGCTTCTTCTGGTTGCGACTTTTGCCGCATTTTTGTTTGCATGCATCTGTTTATTGAGGGAAGCGGTGGTTTTTTGTTCTGTTGAAAGTTAGTTTGGCGTTTTCCTCTGAGCTTCAGTATTTTGATTCAAGAACCCGCGATTTCTGTGTAATCTCCGATGGCGATTCGTTTGGATTTATGGGTTATTTTTAAATCGCGATGTTAAGGCGTCGGTTTCCTTGCCTCTGTTCGTGTCTTCCGACAACTTTGGACGCGATTTCTGCCTTAAGTCGCGTGTTCTCTGGACGTGGTTATGTTTCAGCTTGTTGAGGCCATGATTCGTGGCTTTTGGCGGGCTTCATGCTCACGATCTCTGTTTCCTTCAGTATTTTCTGTTCAAACCTTGCATTTTCAAGGGTTTCTGGCCAAAGTTTAATGTGGGTTGTGATTGATTTTGGAGCTTTTACATTTCGGCAATTTCATGTTTCACGGATCTTCCCTTGCGAGATCTGTGTTATTCGACGGGTTTTCTTTGCTCGTGAACTGCCAACCTTGATCGTTGTTTTGTTATCTGTTTGGAAGCTGAGATTGAAGTTGCGGGTTGCTGTTAATGGCGACTTTGTTGCAAGTATGGGCCTAACCGGTGTTGTCATTGATGTCAACATACTCTTGTTGCATTAATGATAAGGTTTGAATGAGCCGTGAGCTGAGGATATTGAGAAAATTAGTCTCAATCAGGAACAGTGAAGAATAGTGATGACTGTAAGACAAAAGTCCAAGATAGGATGATGATCAGAGGATGCAGATTAACGGGTTTGTAGATATGTGTCTGTAGGTGATCTAGTAGAGATTTTAGAGGTCCGCATGAAGATATGAAGAAGTTGTGGCCGCTCAAGTAAAACCGGTTCCGGTAGGTATTCAGAGGTGACAGAGGGTAACAAGAAAGGTCCGGTGAGATCCGGAAATGAAGTTTCCTGTTGTGCGGATTTAAGGGAGTGTTGAGGAAGTCTTTGTGGTGTATCAACTCTATTGGTTCGTGGTTTGAAGGTCCGCAAGCATCTATTCCTTTGTGACAGTAATGAAAGACTATGTTCTTGAGGTTCCGGATGAAGGTGAGAAGGATTTCGGTAAGCAGAAGAAGTGTGGATGTTCTTGGTGATTCAGGCAAGCTTGTGAAGGTCTTTGGATCGTGTCCAGTTTGTGTTGGTGGTCCGCACTAAAGTTGGAGCTCGCAATTGAAGAGTAACTTCTGTATGATGGTGTTCTTCTTGAGACAGGCCGATTGGATGAGTTATGCATCTGTCGGATGATCTTATGAATGTTTGCCGACTTAGATGATCATTCCTAAGTTGATGCCTTGTATAAATAAGGGATTGCGAAGTCAGTTTGAACTTGCCCCTTTTTTTTGTGTGGAGGTGAGGGTGTGGTAGTGAAGAGGAGAGCGAAAGGCAGGGCAGAAGTATTGAGCTTAATGGAACTGATTCAAGCATGGTGAAGATGCTATTCTCCAGTTCATGTATGTGATACTTATTTCTTTGTAGACAGTGTGTCTCTTGTAGGCAGTGAGCCTCTTGTGAGCAGTGTGCTCGGGCAGTGAGCCCTAGTTGGCATGTGCCATTTTGTTCTTTCTATTTTTTTAATAGAGAATACAATTTTGGGTTAATCACCCCGTGGTTTTTCCCTTAACTGGGTTTTCCACGTCAAAATCTTGGTGTCTTATGTGTTTATGATTAATATACAGCTAATCACTAAGAAGACTTAAGTGTTTAATTAGGAGAAAGTTTTTGAACAACTGATTCACCCCCCCTCTTAGTTGTGTGCCCTAAGTCTAATAGAATTTTGCCCTTATTTGAACCACGTTTTCTTGTATACGCTGTTTGGTCGCAGCTTTTGAGGCATTGTTGATGGCTTTTCTTGGTCCGTGGTTTATAGATTCGGTAATTTCCATTTGCTGCGGGTTCTTAATCTCTGGCTTTTGAAAAGTGTTTTTTGGCGGACTTCTATTCTGAAGTTGGACGTGATTTAGTGGAAGGTCGCAATTTTGAGTTCACGGGTGGGTTGCTTTTCCAGTGGTTCTATACCTTGATCACCGATTTAGCCTTAACCTTTGGTTGTGTTTCATTGGTGGTTTCTGATTAATCTCCTTTTGTTGCTATTTGGCGGTATGTTGTGGGTCCCATCAATCAAGCACACAACCGTTAAATCAAGGTCTTTTGCTTTTCTTTTCTGACGGGCAGCTCGTGGCTTGATGGCTTCATTTTATCTTGACAGGTGGATCGTCATTTTTTGGGTATTTCTTCATCTGCAAACTCGGGATTCACGTTTTGCAATACATGCCAGTGGACATCCAAAAATACTTTCCGTGTTTCCTCGAAATCCGTGTTCGGATTTTCTAAGTCTCTGTTTTCGTACTCTCGAGATTTGGGTTTTGAAATCCGTGGTTGGATTTATCTCGAGATCTGTGCCTCTGTTTGTGTCTCAATTCTATTCCGTGTTTTTGGAATCTGTGCTTCGTAACCCGCGCAAGGGCTCTGTTCAAAATCTGCGCCGTCTATCTGCTTCAATATTCGTGCCATCAGTTTGTAATCCGTCTTTTCGTGACTTGGAAAATGTGAAACATGGCATCTTGGTTCAAAAGCAGTTAGAAGTTCAACGGCAACAAATTTTTAATCATCAGTATTCTCTGCAGGATCTTATCAAAGTTTCGTTCTTGTTTTGTAGCCCTGTGAATGGGGTTCTGTTTTCTGTTTTCGGTGGCTTCCTGGTTTGGGAAATGTTTTTGCCTTGTTGCTGTTTTTGGAGAGCTTTCTGCCTTTTCGCCGTAGTTCACAGCTTTGAGGGCTTTCTTGGTTTGCGCTTACAACACTTAGCCCCTTCTTGTCTCTAGCTGGATCTGCGTTCCTCATTTGTGTTATGCTTCTTCGGATTCCTTGGGATTTGTGTTTCGACACGCGTGCTCGGGTTCTGTTCTCTGGTTATGCCTTCATCTGTCTCGAATGGCAGTCTGTTTTGGGGGGCATTAGTTTTAGTTATTGCAGTAACCATTAAGGGGGGGTATTAAGATAATCTTAATGGTTACTTCTTGTTCGCTCCTAGTTTTTCTCCTTTTAGATAGGTTTTTCCATCTTTAGCATTACTGCTTTGTTAGGTAGAGCTTTTCTCTAGCTTTTAGGCTTTCATAGTCTGTAATCTCTCTATAAAAGAGCATTTGCTCTCTCTTTGTAAAATATCTTAACATATTCAATATACATCTTTCATAATTTATGTAACAGTTTTGAGGGGCCCGAAGCATTATTTATCGATATATAAGTTAAATTTAATATTTAACTTATAATATTTGCAAAGGTTAAGTGACTTTAAGTTATTAAGTGTTTTCACTTTATTAATTTAAGTTATAACTTAAAGTTATTTCTCTAGGAGATGGGTGCCCTCATGGAGGAATAAGGGTCTTAAAACATAAAATAATAAAATATATTCCCCTTTCTTGGGCATTGGGAAGTGAGGAGGATAAAAAGAAAAGAATGAGTTTCATTTGCATTATTCACTCGCTTGATTTTGATGTTGTCGTGCAATCTTGGAGCTTTGAAAGCTTTGAGGGTTTGAACCAGACTTTGCTGAGACGAAAACCTCTACAAAGTCCCCTTCTTTGTGTGTGAAAGACCACATCAGGGAGGATTCTTGGAAGCCTCACTCGGGGGTTTCAGTTGTGCTTCAGCTGAATACAATTTGAGAGAGTTTTGATGAGAACACAAGCCATATCTTCACTAATTTTTTATGAGCGGCATCAGAGAAACATTTGATAACAGATTGCAGTGATTTTTGAGGAGTTTTTAGAGCAGATTTCAGACCCTTATGCTGGCCGTACCCTTGCTAGGACAGTCCGTACTGTTTGTGAGGGATTTTTGTGAAGTTTTGCAGCAGATTTTATTGTTTTCTTCACCCTAGCATGGTTGCCTAGCATCTGCAGAGTCATCCAGCACAGAACAGAGATAATAGAGGCTGTTTGGAGTGAGTTATATGCTGATAATAGCTTCCAGCAAGGCCGTACAGTGCAGCCTTGGATGTGGGTACTTTGTATGCTGATCTTCCTTCATTTTGGGGCACTTATATCCTTCAATCTTGGTGTCTAGGGTCCTATTTGCCTTTGCAGCAGAGATTTGTGTAACTATCCTTCATTGCATGTGATTTATGGTGATTTACCATGGCTTGTAATGCTGGCCCAAGTATGACAACCAAACAAAGGTGAAGATTTTAAAATGGGTATGTCATTGTAATTCATATTTTGGCATAATACAATCTGGGTCTTCGTTCTTTTGTTCATATATGCCTTAGATTTTCTGGGTTTTGTTCATATGCACTATATTCTATGTTTTAAATGCAAAAAACCATACATGCAAAACATACACATAAAACCCTAAACCAAACAACATTCAAAAAGGCAAAAAACTTGGCATAGAAAACCCTATCCGACGGTGTATGTTGCAGTGGTATCAGAGCGGTAGTATCTTGCCATCCTGTGTGGTTATTTGGAACATGTAGAATAGGTGTTGAGTAATGCAGCCAGGTACCCATCAGTATTATCTTAGACGGAACAGGTCACAGTCGGATCTTGAGGTTCCACAACATTTAGATCCCTTTGTAGGTACCGAAACTGTTATTGTTCCAATAGAAGTAATGGGTGATAGAGACAGAGAGGAACCTAGCACTCGTGTGATGTTGAGTGACTTGGCCAGAGGACAAAGAGAGATGCAACGAAACTTTAATCAGCTGATGCAGATGATGGCTAATCACGTTTTTGGTGTGCCGAGAAACAATAACAACAATAATAATAATAACAACAATGACAGAAACAAAAATAAACAGGGTAACGGGGACAATACAATGGTGGTGATAGACACAGGCATAGAGATGATGAAAACAGGAGACTTGAGGGTGAAGCATCAATGAATAACAGGGAGGTTACTCATCACACAACATATGATAGGCCTGGCATACCCACCTTCACTCTCAGAAACAATGCACCTGAACTTGAGCATACCCAGTTGGAGTTTCAGGATGTGATAGTTAGGGATTGACATGCATCCAGTGACCAGTTTAGGGCCGAGATGTCATTTCGTGAGTACTTAGACTTGTGGATGAAGCATAGACCGAGGAGTGGTCGACAACAGAACATAGAGTTGCAGAGGAAGGTCAATTTGATGGTTCGGGGAAAACTACAGCTAGAGCTTGGGTGCAAAAGCTTGACAGCTTCTTACAGCTCAGCCCTATGCCTGAGGAGGAGGCCATCACGTATGCAGCTCTACATTTGGATGGTATTGCCCATGAGTGGTGGCACCATGGGAAGATTACATTGGGACATGATCGGATTACTTCATATGCAGAGTTTACAAGTCGTCTCATAGACAGATTTGATAAGGACTCCGAGTTATAGTTCAAGGAGTTGACACAGCTCAGGCAGTGGGGTTCAGTTGAGAGCTACATCTCTGAGTTTCAGAAATTGTTAGTGTTGGTGACAGATATCTCAGAGTGTAGATTGCTGGTTTTGTTTATTGATGGGCTCACAGATCCATTGTGAGGCTGGATTAAGGGCCTCAACTCATCTTCTCTCCATGAGGTAATGAAGAAGGCTAGAGACATGGAGTCTTCATCTTCCAGAAGCAGATTTCAATCGAAGGGATTCCCATACAGGAAGGACAAGGATAAGGATAGGAAACCTTTCCAGAAGGATACAAGCCAACCCAAGGAGAAAACAAACCGGTTAAATGAAGATCAGTTGAATGAGTATAGAAGGAAAAAACTTTGCTTTCATTGCAAGGAGCCATGGGATCCTTCACACAGGTGCCTTAATAAGGCAAAGGCAAAGTTAATAGAGTACTATTTAGCTGAGGAGTCACATTCAGAGGCATCAGACCAGCGATCGGATAGAGAGGATAGTGGAGATGAGAGTGCCTCTCAGCAGAGCAGTGACAGTGATGGAACATTGGCACAACTCTCTAGCTTCCAGAAAGTTGGTTCCTTCAGAGTTAAGAGGAGTCCTTGGGGGTCAACACATCATCACCGTGATTGATACAGGTGCAACACATAATTTTATTGATGAGGGGTTGTTGGCTAAGTGAGGACTTAAGGTAGAAGAGTTTGAAGGGTTCAAAGTAATGGTAGTTGACGGCTTCAAACTAACTTGCACCAGAAAGATTTATGGGTTGACCATACAGATGGGAGAATATGAGCTTAAGGATGATTTCTATGTTGTTGGCATAGGAGATACAGATGTGGTATTGGGCATGCATTGGATGATGACACTTGGAGAGTTCACCATGAACCTGAAGAAATGGAGATGAAGTTTGAGTCCAATGGGAAGAAAATAGTACTTAGGGCATTGTTAGATGGAGGACCACGAGTAGTCTCTCTCAAGAGGATGGAGAGAATGTTGCGCCATGATCAAGTAGAGTGGGCAGCAGAGTGCTTGATTATGCTAGAGGTTCCACATCACCCTAAAAGCAGTTATCATCCCAACATACAGAAGATGTTGACCAAACACAGCAAAGTGTTCGGTAGTATACCTCCAGGAGTGCCACCTGATAGAGGCATCGAGCATGTTATCGAGCTCGAGGATGGGACTAAGCCTGTGATGATTACCCCCTATCGTCATCCTAAGAGGCTCAAGGATGAGATAGAAAAAACCATCAAGGAACTGTTAGAGATGGGACACATCCGACCGAGCAAAAGCCCATTTGCATCAGTAGTAGTGTTGGTTAAGAAGAAAGATGGAACCATCAGGATGTGTATCGACTATAGGGCCTTGAACAAGAAAACTATCAAAAACAGGTATTTGATTCCCCGTATAGATGAATTGATCGATGAGTTGCACGGGGGTTGTTATTTTTTCAAGATAGATTTGAGGTCAGGATACCACCAGATGCAGATGAGGGAAGAGGACATAGAAAAAACAACTTTCAGATGTCACTACGGCCACTTCGAGTTCTTAGTGATGCCGTTTGGGTTGACCAACGCCCCTGTGACCTTCCAGAGTTGTATGAACCATATTTTCAGGAAGTAGCTAAGAAAGTTTGTACTAATTTTCTTTGATGACATCCTGATTTTTAGCAGAACTTGGGAGGAGCACATGAGACATTTGGAGGAGGTTCTGAGTATCCTCGAGAGTGAGTCCCTCTATGCCAAAGAGTCCAAGTGTGACTTCCGCATGACAGAGCCATTATATTTGGGTCATATTATTAGTGCAGATGGTGTTAGAGTTGATCCAGAGAAAATCAAAGCAATCATCAAATGGCATCCACCAACAAACCTTACTCAACTTAAGGGGTTCTTTGGGTTGTGTGGTTTTTACAAGAGGTTTGTAAAAGGCTTCTCACAGACAGCAGCACCATTGACAGATTTGACCAAGAAAGGAGCCTTTGTGTGGACAGATGCAGCGCAATAGTGCTTTAACCACTTCAAGCACTTAATGTCTACTTGCCCAGTTTTAGCGATTCCTGACTTCTCCAAACCTTTTGAGTTGGAGTGCGATGCTTCAGGAGAGGGGATAGGGGTAGTTTTGATGTAGGAGAAACACCCGATTGTGTTTAAGAGCAGGAAGCTTAGGGGTGTGGAGAAGAGCTACTCGGTATATGACTGAGAGATGTTGGCCATAATGCATGCATTGGCCAAATTCAGACCTTATGTAGTTGGTGGGAAGTTTATCATCAAGACAGATCATAACAATATCAAATATTTCATGAACCAAAAGGATCTGAACGGCTGACAACAAAAGTGGGTGAGTAGGCTTCAGGCTTACAATTTTGACATTGAATCTGTCAAGGGCCAAAAGAATGTAGTTGCAGATGCACTATCTCGGAGACCCCACTTATGCTTGCTTGGAGAGATATTTGTTGATTGGAAAGAGATGATTTTAGTAGAGTATGCTAAGGACTCTTGGGCAGCAGGAGTCATTGAGGGCACTACTCATGATGACAGGTATTCTGTAGTGAATGATTTGATTATATATAAGGATATAATATTTTTGGTGCCAAACTCTCAATTTAAGAACAAAATTTTGAGGACTTTCCATGACACACCTATGGCTGGCCATCTCGGGTTTTTCAAAACATACAGATAGATTTGGGAGAGATTTACATGGAAATGACTTAAGAATGAGGTCCTTCAGTATGTTCGTGAATAAACATACTTATCCAACAGGTTTATTGTAGCCACTACCGATTCCCAACCAAAAATGGGAATACATCTCCATGGACTTCATTACAAGGCTACCTAAGGTCCAGGGGCAGGATTGCATCTATGTGGTGGTCAACAGAGTAACCAAGTTTGCACATTTCTTCGCCATCTCAGCGACATATACAACAATACAGGTGGCTGATCTCTTTTTCAGGGAGATATTCAGACTTCATGGGATACCCAAGGGCATAGTGAGTGACAGGGACAATAAGTTCTTGAGTTTGTTTTGGCAGGAATTGTTTAGGTTGTGTGGCATTGAGCTAACTCCCAGCACTAGTTACCACCCACAAATTGACAGCCAAACAGAGAGTAAATAAATGGGTGGAAGGGTATCTACGAAATTATGTATCGGGGCAGTAGAAGGCTTGGATCAGATAGTTGCACCTGGGGGAGTACTGCTACAACACGACTTATCACATGTCGATTAGGATGACTCCATTCAGGGCTTTGTATGGTTATGATGCCCCATGCTTCACAGATTTAGTACTTGGTGACAGTAGAGTGCCGAAGGCAAAAGATCTATTGCAGGAGAGCCAAGACATAATGAAAGAGCTCAAGGAGAACATGCAGTAGGCACAAAATCAACAAAAGCTCTACGTTGATCAGCACCGAGTAGAGAGGAGCTTTGAGGTTGGAGACATGGTGTACTTGAGGCTCCAACCCTACAGGCAGTCCACTCTTAAAAGGAGTGGAGCAGAAAAATTGAAACCCAGGTTCTATGGTCCATTCAGAGTAGCCAGGAGAGTGGGGGAAGTAGCCTATGAGCTTGAGCTACCAGTAGAGAGTTGAGTGCATAATATGTTCCATGTTTCCAGGCTTAAGAAAGTACTTGGCCACAATGTGATTCCTTCAATTGAGCTTCCACCATTGGATGAGGAGGGGAAGCTAATTTTGGTCCCAGAGGCTATCATTGACACACAGGAGAGGAATCTTAGGAGGCGGATCATCAAGGAATACTTGGTGAAATAGAAGAACTTGCCAGTTGAGAATGCAACATGGGAGAGTGGGCAGATACTTCAGCATCTTGAGCTGAGATTGCTTGAGGACAAGCAATCTTGGGGAGGGCGGACTGTAATGTCCCCCATTTAGCCTAGTTGGTTAGTTGATGAGAATTAGCCTATCACGTGGTTCTTGTAGACTATTGGCATTGGATAGAGAGCCAAATTGGACCAATTTGCTAGGACTTACTATTTATAGTAAGTCAGGTCGGGGCAGTGTTGAGCGATTTGCTATTTATAGTAGGGCAGGTTCAAAGGGCCTAGCATATGGTTTATGGTTTCGAGGGGCTTAGAGCATTATTTATCGATATATAATTTAAATTTAATATTTAACTTATAATATTTGCAAAGGTTAAGTGACTTTAAGTTATTAAGTGTTTTCACTTTATTAATATAAGTTATAACTTAAAGTTACCTATTGATGTGTTTTTTATGCACATGCAAACTCAGAATAAAATTCTAAGTATTCTATCCTCTCTTGAACAAAGTCTCTCAAAGGCTAAACAATGTGATCCAATGAGACAACTCCAAGGTTCATGATATGCCAGGTCTTGACTTGCAATGGATAGACTCAGTAGTTGATGTGATTTTCTTGTTACTCACAAAGGGACTTACGCTGAATATACTCCTAATAATATTCTCCTTGTTATGAAGTGGAACTCACTCTAATCGGCTACGAAAAGAAAATGAAAAAAGGACAAGGGTCTATAAAGCTATTCTAAGGACAACGATATAATGAAATATGCCAAAATAGACAAACTCCTCATGAAACCAAACTCCATTTTGCCATGAGAACCAACAACTACACGAAGTCGGTGCAATCTTCTAAGGAAACTCAAGGATTTTCATGTTGTAAACTTTCATCCAAACACCCACTGCTGGCGCAGCTTGAACGAGCATCCACAACTAAACTAAAACAAATGTGGTTCAGGCTAACTTTGCAAAATGACTTATCAGCGACAAATCATAAAAAGTATGAACCATTCAAAGAATTCATCAATTATCTCCACATACAAACATTACGTCAATGAACTTCTAATCTAATTTTACTCTACTTGGAAACATCTTTCCATCATATTCGAGAATTTGACACCATGCTAACATTCCATCACCACACAAATCACCATGAGAACCAACAATGAGCTTGTATTGATTTTGGAAATGTATTTTTTACAACAATTTCATATGTCTCTTCAATGACTTCAAAGAGTCTCCTCTAATCTACTTCTAGCATCTACTCCTACTACTTGACTCCTGCTCTCCCCCTCATAATCTCCCTTACAAATGAGAGAAATGGGCCTTTTATAGGCTCCAAAATTACATGAACGGCCAAGATTGCTTTGAGAATCAATGGCCAAGATTGAGACAACAAGGCAGTTTGTTACAAAAATTACTATTTTTAGAACATTAAATGCAGACAGATGATGTAGTAGACTATGATTGGATCAATGTTGTGCATGTGCCACCTCAGCATCGAACAAATTGGTTTGATTTTCTTTGTGTTCATATTGCTCGGAATATTTTCTCAAATCATGTCATCTTTTGAAGTAGTCTTTGAGTCTTCAAATTTTCACCTTTGGAACTTAACCTCTTCGAACTTGCGACTTGGGAATTTTGAATTTCCTCATGTTGTCTTTCATGCAATTGTACTTTTGAATGTAATTCATGGATTGCTTGATGAACTTGCTCATTTCTCTAGTTCTCGTGCAAATGATGATCTTGATGATGACTTTTGGCATTGGATCTTGATCATCTAGTACGGGTCTCTTTCATGCGATGACGGTGTCCACTCTCCTCAAACAATGCTCCTCCATCCTTAGAATTTTCCTGCGTGCCAGCTCTTGGCATTCATCATTCATCTGCACGAACATGATGACATTAGCATATTGAAAGTGATGTTTTAAAAAGGGTGCAAAAGGACAAAATCCCATTACTTAGTACATGCGGGATTTAAAATATGCAATTTAGAATCACCTTGTCCTTTCACAAAGAAAGTTATTAATATGGAATTCACAAAACTTATCCCGACCCTTCAACAAATTTTGCTCTTAACTTGCCATTTTCGCATTATGATCTGCACATTAAAATAAATAAATGCTTTGCAAACACCTGCATCATTAGTCTATAACCAATTCAATTCACTACCTGGGCAAATTTGTTTGATTTTCCTGATTACAAGCTTGTATCTTGAATTTGTCGATAAAGAAAATTGATTTCGAAGGCACAAAAAACTGCCGGTGTCCTTAGCTAAGATGTGCATACTTAAATCATCGTTTCGTATATCTTGTTTCCTCTGTGAATATTTGCAAGTTTAAAATCATGTTGAATGTTCCCATACTTGAGCGATGCTGTTATATACCCAGTGAAGTTATATTTGGAAAATATGTATCGTTCTATACTATAAATAACATCCACTACTCAGCATTATAAATTCGAACCTGTGCAAAACTGCCAATGCATTCAAAAGATGCTCTAGATAGCATATACGTAAGGCGTTATTCTTAGACGATGTTATTTTCAGAAAGAGTGAATCCTTCAGCACTGCACGCCTTGAATGATTTTAGACAGGAATCATAACCGTCGGATGTGTGGACAATTTTCTATTTTTACTTATACTAGCCAGTATTACCTGGCAGACCCTTAACTTAGATGTGTATAACATACCAATTGCGGTAGAGTCTTAAAAGTCTGCCGCTCTTACATGTCTATGAACAGGCCTTTGAAACGACCATGAAGCTACAAAGGAACGAGGATCATGTTTGAGGCGGGCATGTTGATATTAATGACATAATGGGAATAATGCCAATGGGAAAATAGAGTCCGCTATTGAGCGGACAATTTGACATGTAACGCAATGTTTGAAACATCCCACCGTATTGAAAATGGTCGCCGCCTTGCAAGTAAATCATGGGAGTCCGCCTAGGAGAGTTCTAGCGGAGATTTATTGACATTGTGGATAATGTTTAAAACTTATAAATGCAAGCACCTCCTTTGAAGTGGACATTCCGATTGGTTATGCATAAGATAAACGATGCGATTGGGTCAACAAAGTTTGCCGGGACGGACTTGAGCGGACAATATGTAGTGCTGTGTCATGTTCGAACTTATCCCTATGCGTTGAAAATGTCCGCCCAAGTGGACTCTAGACACGATCACGCATAACCAAAAGTTCGAACCAATCTTACTTTCTACGCTCGTTGCTGCTCTTCCGGCGAACCTAGACACACTTGCACAATCCATCGGTTTCATAGGACACAAAATGACCATTGAGAAGAGCATGAGCGGACTCTTGAGGCCATCACGCATGAGAAGCAAAACATCTCGCAAGGTGAAGAAAAAGGTCCGGTTAGATGAATATGACAATGTTATGAATGTAGACAACAAAATAGTTAAATAAACAAATGATGTAATTAGTTGTCGGCATCAACCGACGGGTCGGGTAGTTTGGAGTTGATACCAACGGTTGGCATCACAACCACCCTTGGTCGTGAGTATTTAAGTCATCAATGCATTGTAGTCGGATATCGGTGATTTTGCAATAGTTATTATGCAAACATTGGAATCACAATGAATGTTTATGTGCTGTCATGACATTGTAATGTTCTGTGAATCAATGATAAATACAGTATTCCATTCCGAGTACTCTTGTTATGGTCATATGATGCACTATACTACTTATTTCTGTTTACTTCATATTCTGTGAAACACACCATACTGCGGTAAACAATGAACAACGCGGGCACTGGATAGCGACAACAAGTATGTTGAAACAAAGCTTCAATGCAACGATACATACATTAGCTTTCCCCGATCTCAGAGTTCTGGTTTAGGATGACTTCAAACTTCCTCAAGTCATGGCACTTAACTTGAATGCTGAGGTAAGTACACTATTTAGCACTGGCAATGATCAACCTCTCTAAAGCTTTAACAGACTGATCACAACTTTTCCATTATTTGCTAATTCTTCATACATGCAGGGAACTTCCAAGTGGGATCACAACCAAAAGCTCAAAAATACAGGGGTCCCCATGTCCAATGGGGCGATGTTGTAACGACATCACAACATCTAGCACCAATTCGAATAAATGTTCCTGAACATTTCAAAAATAAAGACCCAATCCAGATCTAGAAACTTCAAACGATTCCTTTTAAAGTTATCAACCTGTTAGGAAATGCACTCAAAAGGGAAGAAGAATCCTAGATTGGATCGAGACACTTCATAATTAAGCATTTCCAGAACAGTGATTAATATAAAATGTCGAGTGTTCCAAAGATAAACAAGAATCAAAACTTCAAAATTCTTGCATTCACCCACACGTTAGGCTAAATAAACATGCATACTTGATCAAAGAGTCAAAATCAAAAGCTTAGCACAACCATTCATATCTCGAAGATCCAAGTGTGTGCAATTGAGTTCATTCCCATCTATCAGCAACTAAGATCACCTCAGTTCCTCCACATTAAGCTATGTGATTAGTACACACCTCATGAACTACTTGGACATTGCCCCGGTGCCAGCGAGCGTCTATAGCCCCAACGGGTTTGTCTCGTAATTCCACTCGAGCAGAACCTTACTGCCGGTTAGGCGTCCATAGCCCCGGTAAAGATTACTCGATCATTCATCTAACTGAGTTATAGTGTGTGATTTGTAATTTTCTTTTCTCTTTTCTTTTGATTTTCAACAAGCTTAAATTTGACAGAGTACAATGCAATGCTGCTACCCGTGATAACTTAGCTAGTTGGGTGTGGACTTCCGATGGCGGCAAATGTGGACCTTTAGATTTTTCACTTAATGCGAGATCACAAAGATTCACTTAGGTACCTCTAGATTTTTAAAGCGTGAAAAGGTATAAGATCTTAAAACAATTCAATTCGTTCTAAACAGTCGATTTATCTTCCAAGAACAAGCAACATGCCATTCAAACACTAACAATGGAGTCCACAATGAATCTGTCCATCTGATGCAAGTTTCTCAAAGGAAAACTAAGAGATTAATAATTAAATTTAGATTTGGCATTTTAAACATGATAATCACAAGGTGTCAGTGTCAAGACACAATATATGATTCCCTTCTGAGTCAAATACAAATCTTAGCTAGTTGATAAAGTTAAAGAAAATCATCTTCGGATTCTAAAGAATTTCATGAACATTTATCAAAGAAATGAGCTAACATTCGATAAGAATTAGGCTAAACGTGCTTAAAGGATAACATCGCTTATTTCAAAAATGGGAAACCCATGAAAGAAACCTAAACTAAAGCAACAACCTAAACTACGGAAAGCAAACTAAACTACGACAACTATTCTAAAGCAACAAAAAAGAAAACCTACTCTAAGCAAGCTATGTACAAAGAGAGGACACGACTCAAAAGACCCAAATATATACAAGACGTCGAATAATTTCTCAAAATGAAAAGCAGTAATAAGGCACATGTGATGGTTCGGATTTTGGCAAATTTATCCTTAAACTCAGAAATATATTCTCTCACAATACAATCATCGAATTCATAAATTTTTTTTTGCACAAAATCAACAGTTGTGGCGACTCATTTGGACCGTGATTAATCCATATGCAGGTTGTTTTTCCAAAATTTCCATAATCAAATTCATACTCTTCAAATTCACAACTTGGAAATTCATGATCTTCAAATTCGTAATCTTCATCACTAGGAAAAAGGAAAGATACAACATGGTGGTCTTCATCCTCAAGTAGCAATTTGCGTTTGTTGCTTATCAACACGTCGGGAGGTCGAAGTTGGTGATGAATCATCCCACTCGCATCCACAACATGCAAATCAACATTATAATCTATAGTGGGCATATCAAAATGAAAAGGTGAAAATAATTGAAATTCAGAAGCATGGAACACTTCACCTATTAATTCCTCTAGGTTTTTAGCAATGGATCTAGCATCAATTCGAATTGCTTC
This sequence comes from Cunninghamia lanceolata, assembly GCA_027924645.1. NCBI lineage: Eukaryota > Viridiplantae > Streptophyta > Pinopsida > Cupressales > Cupressaceae > Cunninghamia > Cunninghamia lanceolata. The sequence goes on along the minus strand of BSBN01000424.1, from coordinate 4,375,604 downwards.
GTGTATTTGACATCCATTTCTTCATTTTGATCATCTTGGGATGACTCTGGTAGGAACTCTTTTTGTATTTTATCTATGAAAGCGTCGAGCGCCCCTTCGAATTGCACTTGATTCATAGACTTGTGGGTGATGGCTTGTAACACATCTTCTTGATCACTTCCCTTTTCAAGGCTTCTTGATACTTCTTGCAATTCCTTCTCAATGATCTTTTCTAGCAACATGGATGAATATTCAACAAGGAAATTTTCTTCGTGCAATGAACTTAAATCACTTCCTTCTTTGATGGAGGAATCAACATCTTGTTCTTCAATTACCTTTGTTTGGATGTCTTCTATTACTTTTTCAACTTCTTCTTCAACAGGAGGTTCGTTCTTACTTGGAAGAAGGTATGCAAATTGACTTTCCACTTGATTATCTAGTTCACTTGTGCTATCTTCACTTTTGAATAACATGGGAACATCTTCTCTTTTGGGTGGTGAATTGATTTCTTGAAGACATTTGCTCCACAAGTCGTCTAATCTCAATTGTACTTTGGATTCTTCTTCCAACTTTAATTCTTCCTTCACTTGATGAATAGCTTCTTGACAAGATGAACACGCTAGTTCTAAATGAGTGCTGTTATGCATTCTACACCATCCACCTGGAATCAACATTTCCTCTGTAGGTAGGTCCTTCTCAATACTTAGTCTCTTCTTGATCATTTCCTTAAAACTTATGAAGAATTCTCTTTCATCAAATAAGGCGTCGAGAACAACATTTGTAGAAACAATCGGCTCATGTACCTGTGAAAAAGAAATCTTTTCCCACAATGCTAATTCCATCCTTGATAAGAACGTTAGGCAATATATCTCCTCGTGTCCATTGGTGTTGTGAATTCTACATCCCTTCCTTGATGCAAAGTCGTCCAAACTCTAAGGATAGAGTTGTGTATTCAAAGCCCACCAAAGCTAAAGAATATCATCTTGAGGATGATCCATATTGAATCGCCTTGGAAATTTTAAGAAATCCATCCTTTTTTTTTGGTATTTTCAATTTTTTACTTTTTTTGGATTTTTTAGAATTTTATACTTTTTTGTATTTTCTGGCATAAGGGAGATCTAGCAAATCTCAAATCTAGCTTTGAGAGCTCACTTAGTTCTGATTCCACAATTCGGAGTTCATTCGCGTGCTTGGAGTGAAAGAAGCAATGTAATTCCTTGTTCATGCCCTTTTATCCTGAGTTGAGATGTATGTACTTCGTTCTGGCCTCCTTGCTGAATTCTGTCAAGCAGTATGATAGAGCAATGAATGATAAAACACCATAATATCTTTTGTATGCTTGGAACAAATGGAGCAATCCGTTGGTCACCCTCCTAGCGCCAATTCTGTTGATGTGTTTTTTATGCACATGTAAACTCAGAATAAAATACTAAGTATTCTATCCTCTCTTGAACAAAGTCTCTCAAAGGCTAAACAATGTGATCCAATGAGACAACTCCAAGGTTCATGATATGTCAGGGCTTGACTTGCAATGGATAGACTCAGTAGTTGATGTGATTTTGTTGTTACTCACAAAGGGACTTATGCTGAATACACTCCTTATAATATTCTTCTTGTTATGAAGTGGAACTCACTCTAATCGGCTACGAAAAGAAAATGAAAAGAGGACAAGGGTCTAGAAAGCTATTCTAAGGACAATAATATAATGAAATATGCCAAAATAGACAAACTCCTCATGAAACCAAACTCTGTTTTGCCATGAGAACCAACAACTACACGAAGTTGATGCAATCTTCTAAGGAAACTCAAGGATTTTCATGTTGTAAACTTTCATCCAAACACCCACTGCTGGCGCAGCTTGAATGAGCATCCACAACTAAACTAAAACAAATGTGGTTCAGGCTAACTTTGCAAAATGACTTATCGGCGACAAATCATAAAAAATATGAACCATTCAAGAAATTCATCAATTATCTCCACATACAAACATTACGTCAATGAACTTCTAATCTAATTTTACTCTACTTGGAAACATCTTTCCATCATATTCGAGAATTTGACACCATGCTAACATTCCATCACCACACAAATCACCATGAGAACCCACAATGAGTTTGTATTGATTTTGGAAATGTATTTTTTACAACAATTTCATATGTCTCTTCAATGACTTTGAAGAGTCTCCTCTAATCTACTTCTAGCATCTACTCCTACTACTTGACTCCTGCTCTCCCCCTCATAATCTCCCTTACAAATGAGAGAAATGGGCCTTTTATAGGCTCCAAAATTACATGAACGGCCAGGATTGATTTGAGAATCAATGGCCAAGATTGAGACAACAAGGCAGTTTGTTACAAAAATTACTATTTTTAGAACGTTAAATGCGGACAAATGATGTGGCAGACTATGATTGGATCAATGTTGTGCACGTGCCACCTCAGTATCGAACAAACTAGTTTGATTTTCTTTGTGTTCATATTGCTCGGAATATTTTCTCAAATCATGTCATCTTTTGAAGTAGTCTTTGAGTCTTCAAATTTTCACCTTTGGAACTTAACCTCTTCGAACTTGCGACTCGGGAATTTTGAATTTCCTCATGTTGTCTTGTTGTGACGTTTTCACACATCGCCCCATTGCAAATGGGGACCCCCTCTTTTGCTCGCTTTCGCCATCGTTTTTGCTTTGATCATGCAATTTCTTGCCCGAATCCATGAAGCTAAGAAAGAATGTCCAAGTAGTCAGCTCACAGGGAACATTAGGATTGCTTGAAATAGTGAATTTCCCTGAGAATAAGTGAAACCCTGACTATCATTCCTCGATCAAAACTGACCAATCCATGGCATAGGTCCATCATTCCATAGGAAAGGTCCAAGTCCTGCACCCTCAGCATAAGACTCCTTGACGAATAAGAAGTTCCTTATCCAGGAATCCTATTCCAAACTTTCTATCCAAAATCCCGTTCCAAGGTCTATCCGGATTCTTGTTCCACAATTCCAATCCATGTTTCAAACTTCAGAATCTGGAGGTCCTTGTTCGCAATTCCATTGCGGTGGTCTTTGTCCTAAGTTCTTGTCTAGGGTCCTACTCCAAAACCCACCATGATTTCTATTCCAGAGCTCTTAATCCAGAGCCCAGAGTGCACCAAGGCCTTGTCATTCCTTGCTGAGACTCATCGATCCCTGACTTGAAGTAATGGAAAATTCCAAAGATGACTACAGGGGTTCCATGATAAAAGAGGTAGTTCCTCGTTCCAAGGTATAAATCCTCGTTCAAATGTCAAGAAGCTTCATCCAGAATGAATAGAAATTCCACAGTTCAAGGCAGGAAAACCCAAGATTCTCAGGAAGGAATTCCTGAACTGGATATTCCTTGACAGGAAGGAATTCCTGAACTGGATTTTCCTTGACAGGAACATTCCTGAATTGAACATTCCTTGACCCACTCCAAAAAGGCGACCTTCTACCTTGCAAGAGTTCCGGACAGGAAAATTCCTTCACTTAGTGAAATTTGCAAAACAAGGAATTCAAGGATCATTCCATTCCAAGACCCACTTTGAAGCTACGACTTTTTGCCTTGGAGGAATTCCTAACAGGTGGAAATCCTGTTCCTACAGGAATTTGCGACCTGGAAAATTCCTCCTTGACTGTCAGGAATTTGCGACCTGGAAAATTTCTCCCTGACCAGGTGGAATTTGCGCCCCTGGTCAGGAATCCGGTTCAGCCTGGAAAGTGCGACCTGGACGGAGGGAATCCTGTTGGTACTGAAATGTGTGACCTAAGAAATTCCTCCCTGACTATCTGATAAATTCACCATGAAAATAGGAGATTCCCTGAGGGATGGAAGAAACGAAAGATGGAAGAAACGAACTCCGTATCTCGCCATGGAAATGAGAGATTCCTTGAGGGGATGGAAGGAATGAAAGATGGAAGGAACGAAAGATGGAAGAAACAAACTTTGAATCTCGCCATGGAAATGAGATTCCTCAAGGGGATGGAAGAATCGATGGATGGAAGAAACGAAAGTCCCGTGTTTCTGATCCCGTATCGATAATTGAACCTCTGTAAAACCAGCTCAAAGTGTACCTGATGCAAAATTGAAATCCCACTCAAAATTGAAGAAAAGATATTTCCAAGGCCAAAATCCATGAAACTGGACAGGCAAGTCAAAAGCACAGAATCCCTGACAAGATGAAATGTGCGCTCCAGGACAATTTTTGTTCTTGGGCGCAAAATCCCTGACCTACTGAATTTTGCGCTCAAGGACAATTTGTCCTTGGGCGCAAAATCCTTAACTGCTGGGAATGTGCTGTAATGTGCTGTACCTGTTTGTATTTTTTTAAAATCTTAATTGTGTGATTTTTATTAGATTTTTGTGTGTTCTTTCAGATAGATAGAAGATGCAGAAGGGGGTTTTATGTTTTCCTGCAGATGTAGTGCCGGAGCACACAATATATTGCATAGAACCTAAACCCAGAAAATATACAATGAATCTGAAGAAACTAAAGACAACCCAGATAGTAAAATAGCCAGGAAACAATTACTATCACATACTCATATGAAAATATGCAACTTGGTACGGCCGTCGGAAATGGACCAGCAAGTGGGTATGGCTGGAAATGCATCAAATTTCCATAGAATGTCACAAATGTCTCATACAAAATATAAGAGCAACAACTGAAGCACTAAACACCTCCTAAAGACCATGAATGAGTAGTAGAAGCAAAGAGAAAAGCTTCCCTACAATACTCCAAACTCCTCTTTATGCAGTACGGCCAAGCAATGGAAAGGTACAGCAGCAAGGAACTACCTCAAACACTCTGATTTCTGCCTTATATACCATCCATTGTCAACTTATAACAACAATAGAAAAAGATCTTTCACTCAGCACAAGAAACAACCTCAAATGTCTACATTTCAACACATATGTGAATGCCGAATACATCCACCGTCAATGGCACCGTTGGGTGGTCTTTCACACCTGTGGGATACCGTCACTAATGGAGGTTTCCGTCTCCAATAGCATGATGCAAATTCTCAAACTCCAGAAACCCTAGCAGAGCTCTCACAAGCAAATATCAAAACATAGCATAAAACCAAAATGAGCTCCAAGTGACCTTTTATCTTCCTCCAAGATAGGCGTTGGGCAATTAGGAGGGAAATTAACATTTTAATTTCACTTTGTCTCCTAGGAAATGGTGCCCAAGGTCAAGACATAAGCCTATGTCTTTATTTCATTAATTTCACTTTTCCGGCAAAATATAATAAAGTCCATATTAATATAAATTAATAAATCTCCGGACTTTAAAATAAGTATGAAGATGGTGTCGGAATTCGCTGATCTTTAGCTCGCCGGAAAGGTCTCGACGAAACGCATCTGATCCAAATCTGAAAATCTCGAACCGACACAGTACCCGAACTTACTAAAAATAGTAAGTAACGACCAAGAGCCCACTGAACCAACCACGAGGGTGCCAACTTGATCCTCTGAATGCGAACCAACTCACCCACTAACAAGGATCTCCAGAGCCAACTAACTACAGTTCCCTAACCAAACTGTTAGCCCACGGGAACTCCATGATGGACTAACCATGTGTCGAGAAGGGGACATTACAGTCCGCCCTCCCTAAGATTGCTTGCCTCAAGCAATCTCAGCTCAGGATGCTCCAGAATCTGCTCGTTCTCCCACGTAGCATCCTCAACTGGCAGATTTTTTCATTTGACCAGGTACTCTCTGATAATCCTCCTCAAATTGCGATCCTTGGTGTCAATGATTGCCTCGGGTACCAATATCAACTTCCCCTTTTCATCAAGAGGAGGCAACTCCACTGAAGGTGTCACATTGTGCCCCAGTGCCTTCTTGAGGCGAGAAACATGGAACACATTATGTACCCTGCTCCCTGCTGGTAACTCTAACTCATAAGCCACCTCACCAATCCTCCTGGAGACACTAAAAGGTCCATAGTACCGTGGCTTCAACTTCTCTGCTCCACTCTTCTTAAGAGTAGATTGCCTATAAGGCTGCAGCATGAGGTAAACCATGTCACCAACCTCAAATGATCGCTCAGTTCTCTGCTGATCTGCATACTGCTTCTGCTGATTCTGAGCCTTCTGTATGTTTTCCTTCAATGCCCTCATGATATCCTGACTCTCCTGAAGGAAGTCTTTGGCCTTCGGCACCCTGCTGTCACCAAATAGTAAATCAACAAAGCTCGGTGCCTCATAACCATATAATGCCATAAAGGGTGACATCTGAATGGACATATGGTAAGTGGAATTGTAGCAATACTCTCCCATGTGAAGCCACTTAACCCATGCCTTTTGTTGCCCTGAAACATAGTTTCCGAGGTATCCTTCCACCCACTTATTCACTATCTCCGTCTGACCATCAGTCTGGGGGTGATAACTTGTACTGGGTGTGAGCTCTGTCCCTAACAACCTGAAGAGCTCCTGCCAAAAATTATTGAGGAACCTGCTGTCTCTGTCGCTGACAATACTCCTAGGCAACCCATGAAGTCGAAATACCCCACGAAAAAGCAACTCTGCAATCTGAGCTGCAGTTTGAGTGGTAGAAATAGCAAAGAAGTGTGCATACTTTGTCAATCTGTCCACCACCACATAAATGCAATCCTTGCCTTGGACTCTAGGTAACCCTGTGATAAAGTCCATAGAAATGCTGTCCCACTTCGTGTCATGAATGGGCAAGGGTTGTAATAAACCTCCTGGAAGTGAGTGCTCTTGCTTGTTCTACTGACATATTGGGGCACTCTCTTACATACTGCATCACCTCGGTCTTGAGGCCCTTCCAGGTGAACCTCTCTCTGATCTGTCTGTAAGTTTTGAAGTATCCTGGATGTCCTGCCATAGGCAAGTCATGAAATGCCCTCAAAACTTTTTGCTTCATTTGTGAACCCGACACCAAGAAGATCCTGTCCTTGTAAATGATCAAGTCATTTACCACCGTGTACCTGTCATCTTTGATGGTGCCATCAATCACTCCAGTAGCCCACTCATCCTTGACATACTCTGCTGAAATCAACTCTCTCCAATCATCAGCTATAGCGCCTAGTGCACATAGATGAGGTCTCCTGGATAATGCGTCGGCAACAACATTCTTCTTTCCCTTGACATAAACAATGTCAAAGTCGTAGGCTTGTAACTTGCTGACCCACTTCTGTTGCCTCTCGTTCAAATCCCTCTGTCCAAGGAAATGCTTCAGACTGTTGTGATCCGTCTTAACCACAAATTTGTCGCCCACCAGATACTGTCTGAACTTAGCCAATGCATGCATGATGGCTAACATCTCCTTATCATAAATGCTGTAACTCCTCTCCACACCCCTCAACTTCCTACTCTCAAACACAATGGGGTGCTTATCCTGCATGATTACCGCACCAATGCCTACACCTGAGGCATCACACTGTAGCTCGAAGGGCTTGCTGAAATCTGGAATAGCTAACACAGGGCAAGTACTCATGATCTGTTTGAACCTATCAAAACACTCCTGTGCCTTATCTGACCAACCGAAAGCATCCTTACGAGTCAAATCAGTAAGGGGAGCAGCTGATTGAGAGAACCCCTTCACAAACCTGCGGTAATATCCACATAGGCCAAGAAATCCCTTAAGATATGGGAGATTTTTTGGTGGTGGCCAATCCACAATTGCCCGAATCTTTTCTGGGTCTACCTTCACACTACTAGCACTGATGATATGACCCAAGTATAGCAACTCGGTCATCCCAAACTCACACTTTGACATTTTGGCATACAACGACTCTCTCTAAGATGCTCAGCACAATGTCAATGTGTTTCAGATGCTCTTCCCATGTCTTGCTGTAAATTAGTATATCATCAAAGAAAATCAGCACAAATCTCCTCAACTGCTCTCTGAACACCTTGTTCATACAGGATTGGAAGGTAGCTGGAGCATTGGTCAAACCAAATGGCATGACCAAGAACTCAAAGTGCCCATAATGACACTTGAATGCTGTCTTCTCCACATCCTCATCTCTGACCCGTATCTAATGGTAACCAGATCTCAAATCAATCTTGGAGAAGTAACAAGCTCCGTGCAACTCGTCAATCAGCTCATCGATCCTGGGAATCGGGTACCTATTCTTGATTGTTTTCTTATTGAGTTCCCTGTAATCGATACACATTCTGAGAGTCCCATCCTTCTTCTTTACCAATACCACGGATGATGCAAACGGACTCTTACTAGGCCTGATGTGACCCATCTCGAGAAGCTCTTTGATAGCCTTCTCGACTCATCCTTATACCTCTTTGGGTGCCTGTAAGGTGTCATGATTACTGGCTTAGCACCCTCCTCCAACTCGATCACATGCTCAAAACCTCTATCAGGAGGTTTACCTGGTGGAATATCACTAAACACTTTGGTGTGTTTAGTAAGTATAGACTGTATGTCAGGAGGATACGCATGCTTCTGCTGATCTACTGTAGGCATCACCATAACCTCAGCTGCCCACTCCACCTGATCATGTTGAATCAGTCGCTCTATCCGCTTGAGAGAAACAACTCTCAATGCACCGTCTGAAATGCCTCTGAGCACATGTCTAACTCCGTCCACCTCAAACTTCATTTCCATTGTCCGCAAGTTGAGAGTGAATTCAATATCATTCAACCACTTCATACCCAACACAACATCCATCTCACCCATACAGACAACATAAAACTCTGATTGGCAAGTGTATCTGTTCAGTTGGATTGATAGATTGGGTATCCTCCTAGTGCAGGTAAGTACAAAACCATCCGCGACCTTCACCTTAAAGCCCTCAAATTCCTCGGTTTTCAGCCCTCTCTTGGCGACCAAGCCCTCGTCTATGAAGTTATGAGTGGCACCTGTGTCGAGTAAGGCAATACATCACTGCCCGCTCAGTACCCCTCTAATCCTGAATGATCCTTCCTTCTGAATACTCGTGATACGGGCTATGGGTCGAGCTAGATCATCCTCTCTATCTGATGCTTCCCCTGAGCCCTCTAATTCTCCACCCTCGGCCTCTGAATGGTAATCTGAGTGGGGCTCCCCATCAACAGACTCGTCAGCTGAAAAGTACTCTAACTGTTTGGCTTTTCCTTGGGCAGCACACTTGTGCATAGGATCCCAAGGCTCTCGACACTGAAAACAGAGCTTCTTCCTCCTCAAGTCATTCAGCTGATCGCTGTCCAATCTAGAAGAACCTTTATGCTGTTGTCCTGCATCTCTCTGAAACGGTCTCCTATCCCTCTCCTTATCTTTCCTTGGCGGAAATCCTTTGGATTGAAACTTATTCCTCCATACTGATGACTCCATGTCTCGGGCCTTCTTCATGGCCTCTTGAAGTGTAGTAGGGTCAAAACCCTTCACCCATCCGTGAAGTTGATCTGACAATCCGTCAATGAAAAGAACAACCAACCTGCGCTCAGTAATATCCGGAACCATAACAGATATATCCTAGAAATCAGCAATGTAGGAGTCTGCTGATCCACTCTGTCTCAACTGAGTCAACTCCTTGAACTGTAACTCTGGGTCCTTTTTATCGAACCTGTCGATCAGTCTAGCTGTAAACTCCACATATGAAGTGACTTGATTGTGACCCAGTGTAACCTTCCCGTTACTCCACCATTTATGAGCAGTCCCCTCCAAGTGTAGAGCTGCATAAGTAATAGCGTCCTCCTTTGGCATGGGACTAATCTGCAAGTAGCTGTCCAATTTCTGGACCCAAGCTCTCGCGGTGGTCTTACCCGATCCGTCAAAGTAAGGAAGTGTCATTTTACTTACTTTCCTCTGCAGTTCTTGATTCTGTGATCTACCTTCCCTCCGAGGTTTACACTTGGTCCTCATTTCAGAATATTCAGTAAATGTCATCTCATTTCTGAAGCCCTCATTGGATGCTCTCCAGTCCCTCAAAATCTCCTCCTGGAACTTTGCTTGAGTAGGATCCTGTTCAGGAACTTGATTCCTGGGAGCAAATATCGGAATGCCAGGTCTATCTCCCGCAGTGAACTGCGAAGCCCTACGGTGGTTAACCGAAGCCTCATCATCATCATCTCTATCCCTGCGTCTATCATCATGATTCCTGTCCCCATTATTCCGTTCTTCCCGATTCCTATCACCGTTATGTCTATCATTCCCATCATTCCTGTTCCTTTCTCCTCCATCATGTCTGTTTCTGTCACCGTCCTGGTACCTGTTCTTGTCACCTCCGTTGTATCTGTTCCTGTCACCTCCATGGTACCTGTTCCTGTCACCTCCATTGTATCTGTTCCTGTCATGGTGATTGTCCATGTCATTACCCATTCGTTCGATGGCATGTGCTAACTCGGCCTGTGCCTCTACCATCTCTCGTCGTGACTCTCATCTCTCGAGCGAGTGCGATCAAAATGTCACGCGCACTAAGTTCTGGTTCTTCCCTGTCACCCATCTCTCCTGTAGGACCTGTAACTGGTGGAAGCTCTCCAGAAAATGGGTCCGTCCGTGATACCTGAGAATCGTCCTCAGTAGTTGCTACCACTATCTCAGTATCTAACTTAAAAGGATCTATTACGGGTACTGGATTCTCTGGATTATTCAACTGCGGAGCCTGTGTTCCTTGTCTTGCCTTGTACTTCTGAACGGATATCTATCAGCAAGTCACATGTCTCATTTTACTTCTGCATGTCAAAACTGAACTCACAGGATGGCAAGATCTTTAGCTCTAATACCACTGTAATGTGCCGTACCTGTTTGTATTTTTTTAAAATCTTAATTGTGTGATTTTTACTAGATTTTTGTGTGTTCTTTCAGATAGATAGAAGATGCAGAAGGGGGTTTTATGTTTTCCTGCAGATGTAGTGCCGGAGCACACAATATATAGCATAGAATCTAAACCCAGAAAATATACAATGAATCTGAAGAAACTAAAGACAACCCAGATAGTAAAATAGCCAGGAAACAATTACTATCACATACCCATATGAAAATATGCAACTTAGTACGGCCGCCGGAAATGGACCAGCAAGTGAGTATGGCTGGAAATGCATCAAATTTCCATAGAATGTCACAAATGTCTCATACAAAATATAAGAGCAACAACTGAAGCACTAAACACCTCCCAAAGACCATGAATGAGTAGTAGAAGCAAAGAGAAAAGCTTCCCTACAATACTCCAAACTCCTCTTTATGTAGTACGGCCAAGCAATGGAAAGGTACAGCAGCAAGGAACTACTTCAAACACTCTGATTTCTGCCTTCTATACCATCCATTATCAACTTATAACAGCAATAGAAAAAGATCTTTCACTTAGCACAAGAAACAACCTCAAATGTCTCCATTTCAGCACATATGTGAATGTCAAATACATCCACCGTGAATGGCACCGGTGGGTGGTCTTTCACACCTGTGGATGGAGGTTTCCGTCTCCAATAGCCTGATGCAAATTCTCAAACTCCAGAAACCCTAGCAGAGCTCTCACAAGCAAATATCAAAACATAGCATAAAACCAAAATGAGCTCCAAGTGACCTTTTATCTTCCTCCAAGATAGGCGTTGGGCAATTAGGAGGGAAATTAACATTTTAATTTCACTGTCTCCTAGGAAATGGTGCCCAAGGTCAAGACATAAGCCTATGTCTTAATTTCATTAATTTCACTTTTCTGGCAAAATATAATAAAGTCCATATTAATATAAATTAATAAATCTCCAGACTTTAAAATAAGTATGAAGACGGTATTGGAATTCGCTGATCTTTAGCTCGCCGGAAAGGTCTCGACAAAACGCATCTGATCCAACTCTGAAAATCCCGAACCAACACAGTACCCGAACTTACTAAAAATAGTAAGTAACGACCAAGAGCCCACTGAACCAACCACGAGGGTGCCAATTGGATCCTCTGAATGCGAACCAACCCACTAACAAAGATCTCCAGAGCCAACTAACCACAGTTCCCTAACCAAACTGTTAGCCCACGGGAACTCCATGATGGACTAACCATGTGTCGAGAAGGGGACATTACATGTGCGCTCCAGGACAATTTTTATCCTTGGGCGCAAAATCCTGCACCAGTGAAAATTGCGTTTCTGGGGAACTTAGCCATTTTTTCAGTGTCTCTTAGGGTAAAGGTATATTAAAAAATATATTTCTTATACTTTAAATATTTTTCAATATACCTTTCAGGATGTTTGAGATAGGTCTCGAATCCACCAGATTTAACATGCAAAATCTAGAATTTGGAGGATCCACCAGATTTCAGACTTAGTCAATTTTTCAGGATTTCAGGATTTCAGGCTACCAGACTTAGCCAATTTCAAACAGATAAGTTGCAAAATCATTCAAACGGAAGGAATCCCTGACTCAAGGAGAATTTGTCCAAGGTCGCATAATCCCCGACCTCAAGAAATCCCCAACATCAGGAATTCCCCGACAGACCAAAATCCCCAACCACCGACAAAGCAGAAAAAGACAAAAGATCTAAGTCGGCTGGGTCATAAAGTATGGCGGCTAAGGTTTTTCTAGGCTAACCTAAGTCGGCCAAGTGGCAAAGAGGGTTTAAGTTACCTATATAAAGGGGGCGCTCATGTCATTTCCAAGCATTCAAATTCAATTCCAGAGCAAGGAGGGCAGAAATTCATCCTCCAGGACAAGTGGAATTCCAGGGTGAGCAGGAATCCCCGACCAACTGAAATTCCTCCTGTCCATGCCTAGTAACCCTGGAATGAAGGAAAAGTCAGTCGAGTATGAAGAATGCCGGAGAATGAGGGAAATCCTTTGTTTGTTTAGGAATTTATAAATGAAATTGATCAAAACTTGCAAAATCATTCATGTTTCATTTCATATGGCATTGCATTTATGGATTTTGTGCATCATGACTATTCGAGGTTTCCCTTGTTTTGCAGGAATCCAAGACGAGGATAAGTTCCATGAGGAGGATGAACAAAGATGATCTGGGGCAAGTAGGATGGATGCAAAGAGTTCAAGCACCGGAAATGATGACCATTTCAAGGATCCAGGAGTTCCGACAATAAGAAGACTGCACATGCATACCGAGGGAAGGGAAGGCAACATAAAAAATTCTAGTTTGGCTACAGGGAGACTTCGCACAAAGGGATAAGGAAGATCAAGATGTCGTTCCAAAGATTTCAAATGACAAAGAATGCCTGCATCAAGGATGGCGGAATGGGAGAAATAACTCCAAGTCCAGTATCAGGGATTCCAGTTCCGGACAAGAGGATCAATCCTTGGAAAATCAAGAGGATACACTTCAAGTTCACATCCATCAGGAAGAACGGGAATCCACGCCAAGGATGAGGAATTCCAACCCAAGAATCTAGGACAGGGAATTCTATTCCACGACGGGGAATTCCAACTCAGGAAGGAATTCCATTCTAGGACCCTAAGGAAAGTGCGCCCCTGCTCAAGGAAGGATTCCTCCACATAAAAATCCTGTTCACCCTGGAATCTGCGTTCAGGATAAAGGACTCCAAGACACCATGGAATTTGCGACCAAGGAGCAAGACAAATAGACAGTTGACTGGTCTCACCTACCTACCAAGCAGCTTAGTCAGCCTGGCGTCCAGGACAAGTGGCAACTTTTCATCCAGGGCAGGGGGCGTCCAGGACAGGTGGCAACATGCTATGGAGCCTATGACATGTTCATCCCTATCTCTTTAGGGTTTGCACGAATTTCGAGGGGATCTGATCTTCTCACCTCCTCTTTGTATTCTGTTTGCCTATAAATAGGCTGAGGGGCCTCATTTGAAGGGGTCTTCTTTCTTCTTTCATTTCTTAGGCTCTTAGAGCAAGTAGTTAGTTAGTTGTTCCTTTCTGTTGCACTTCATTTCTGGAGCAAAGGAACTTTGAAGAATTAGCAAGATTGTTGTAAGACATTCCCAAATCAATATATGGACATTGAAGATTGGTGTTCTTGATATTCTTTGGATTGTGGCATGGTTTTTTGACTTCTTTGAAACAAATCATAAGCTCCAAGATCTAAGTTGTTTCATTTCTATTTTCTTTCAAAGCTTTTCATTAGTTAGAATGATGGAGATTATTACTGTTGAATGATTGAATCTGCTTGTTCATACCATTGGTGATCTGTGGCTTGCAAATCACCGTGCATGGTTACCCTGAACTAATTCAAAGTCTAACTTCGACTTTTCTGCATGTTTCAGTTCCATGTCCCTTGCAAGAGCAGTCTGAAAATCCTTACTCCCCCCTCAAAAGATAGCACCATCCCAGCCTAGCTGTTGTCTCATGACGAAGCAGAGGACCGGTTCCAGTTTCCATCTTCAACAGTAGTCATTTCCATTGATTAGATTCCTGAACCCTTACCCCATCTTTTGCATTTTCTTTTAGATTTTCGCTAGGATTAGTTTTTCAGAGCCTCATTGCCAAATCATCCGCCTCTTCAAGAGTGGAACCTAGGAATTCCAAGTTGTCCACTTGTGAAGGAATTCCATTCACCCACAAGTCCGAGTCCCAAGAGTGAATTCCACATCCACGAAGGAGTAATCCCACATAAGTCTCCCTCGTGATTACCAGCAAATCACATCATTCCACTGAGTCTATCCCTATGCACTTCAAGACCTGACACAAAAGGAACCTTGGAGCAGTCTCATTCGATCACATAGTTCAGCGTCTGAGAAGCTTTATTCAAGAGAGGATAGGATACCCAGTATTTTATTCTAATGTTGTAGTCACAAAAACCTCATCAACATGTCTTTCATGTAATTGTACTTTTGAATGTAATTCATGGATTGCTTGATGCACTTGCACATTTCTCTAGTTCTCGTGCAAATGATGATCTTGATGATGACTTTTGGCATTGGATCTTGATCATCTGGTACGGGTCTCTTTCATGCGATGACGATGTCCACTCTCCTCAAACAACGCTCCTCCATCCTTAGAACTTTCCCGCGTGCCAGCTCTTGGCATTCATCATTCACCTGCACGAACATGATGACGTTAGCATATCGAAAGTGATGTTTTAAAAAAGGTGCAAAAGGACAAAATCCCATTACTTAGTACATGCGGGATTTAAAATATGCAATTTAGAATCACCTTGTCCTTTCACAAAGAAAGTTATTAATATGGAATTCACAAAACTTGTCCCGACCCTTCAACAAATTTTGCTCTTAACTTGCCATTTTCGCATTATGATCTGCACATTAAAATAAATAAATGCTCCGCAAACACCTGCATCATTAGTCTATAACCAATTCAATTCACTACCTGGGCAAATTTGTTTGATTTTCCCGATTACAAGCTTGTATCTTGAATTTGTCGATAAAGAAAATTGATTTCGAAGGCACAAAAAACTGCCTGTGTCCTTAGCTAAGACGTGCATCTTTAAATCATCGTTTCGGATATCTTGTTTCCTCTGTGAATATTTGCAAGTTTAAAATCATGTTGAATGTTCCCATACTTGAGCGATGTTGTAATATACCCAGTGAAGTTATATTTGGAAAATATGTATCGTTCTATACTATAAATAACATCCACTACTCAGCATTATAAATTCGAACCTGTGCAAAACTGCCAATGCATTCAAAAGATGCTCTAGATAGCATATATGTAAGGCGTTATTCTTAGACAATGTTATTTTCAGAAAGAGCGAATCCTTCAGCACTGCGTGCCTTGAATGATTTTAGACAGGAATCATAACTGTCGGACGTGTAGACAATTTTCTATTTTTACTTATACTAGCCAGCATTACCTGGCGGACCCTTAACTTAGATGTGTATAACATACAAATTGCAGTAGAGTCTTAAAAGTCTGCTGCTCTTACATGTCTATGAATGGGCCTTCGAAACGTCCATGAAGCTACAAAGGAAACGAGGATCATGTTTGAGGCGGGCATGTTGATATTAATGACATAATGGGAATAATGCCAATGGGCAAATAGAGTCCGCTACTGAGCGGACGATTTGACATGTAACGCAATGTTTGAAACATCCCACCGTATTGAAAATGGTCGCCGCCTTGCAAGTAAATCGTGGGAGTCCGCCTAGGAGAGTTCTAGCGGAGATTTATTGACATTGTGGATAATGTTTAAAACTTACGAATGGAAGCACCTCCTCTGAAGCGGACATTCCGATTGGTTATGCATAAGATAAACGATGCGATTAGGTCAACAAAGTCTGCTGGGACAGACTTGAGCGGACAATATGTGGTGGTGTGTCATGTTCGAACTTATCCCTATGCATTGAAAATGTCCGCCCAAGCAGACTCTAGACACAATCACGCATAACCAAAAGTTCAAACCAATCTAACTTTCTACGCTCGTTGCTGCTCTTCCGGCGAACCTAGACACACTTGCACAATCCATCGGTTTCATAGGACACAAAATGACCATTGAGAAGAGCATGAGCGGACTCCTGAGGTCATCACGCATGAGAAGCAAAACATCTTACAAGGTGGAGGGAAAGGTCCGCTTAGATGAATATGACAATGTTATGAACAACGCGGGCACTGGACAGCGACAACAAGTATGCTGAAACAAAGCTTCAATGCAACGATACATACATCAGCTTTCCCCGATCTTAGAGTTCTGGTTTAGGATGACTTCAAACTACCTCAAGTCATGGCACTTAACTCGAATGTTGAGGTAAGTACACTATTTAGCACTGGCAATGATCAACCACTCTAAAGCTTTAACAAACTGATCACAACTTTTCCATTATTTGCTAATTCTTCATACATGCAGGGAACTTCCAAGTGGGATCACAACCAAAAGTTCAAAAATACGGTGGTCCCCATGTCCAATGGGGCAGTGTTGTAACGACATCACAACATTACCTCTCTAGGAGATGGGCGCCCTCATGGAGGAATAAGGGTCGTAAAACATAAAATAATAAAATATATTCCCCTTTCTTGGGCGTTGGGAAGTGAGGAGGATAAAAAGAAAAGAATGAGTTTCATTTGCATTATTCACTCACTTGATTTTGATATTGTCGTGCAATCTTGGAGCTTTGAAAGCTGAGGGTTTGAACCAGACTTTGCTGAGAGGAAAACCTCTACAAAGTCCTCTTCTTTGTGTGAAAAACCACATCAGGAAGGATTCTTGGAAGCCTCACTCAGGGGTTTTAGTTGTGTTTCAGCTGAATACAATTTGAGAGAGTTTTGATGAGAACACAAGCCATATCTTCACTAGTTTTTTATGAGCGGCTTCAAAGAAGCATTTGGTAACAGATTGCAGTGATTTTTGAGGAGTTTTTGGAGCAGATTTCAGACCCTTATGCTGGCCGTACCCCTGTTGGGACATGCCGTACTGTTTGTGAGGGATTTTTGTGAAGTTTTGGAGCAGATTTTATTGTTTTCTTCACCCTAGCATGGTCGCCTAGCATCTGCAGAGTCATTCAGCACAGAACAGAGATAATAGAGTCTGTTTGGAGTGAGTTATATGCTGATCTTCCTTCATTTTGGGGCACTTATATCCTTCAATCTTGGCGTCTAGGGTCCTATTTGCCTCTGTAGCAGAGATTTGTGTGACTATCCTTCATTGTATGTGATTTATGGTGATTTACCGTGGCTTGTAATGCTGGCCCAAGTACGGCAACCAAACGAAGTTGAAAATTTTAAAATGGGTATGTCACTGTAATTCATATTTTGGCATAATACAATCTGGGTCTCCGTTCTTTTGTTCATATATGCTTTAGATTTTCTGGGTTTTGTTCATATGTATTATATTCTATGTTTTAAATGCAAAAAACCATACATGCAAAACATACACATAAAACCCTAAACCAAACAACATTTAGAAAGGCAAAAAACTTGGCACAGAAAACCCTATCCGACAGTGTATGTTACAGGCTCGGTCTTGTCCTTGAATGTTATATAGAAAAGGGTTTGATCTAGTTTGTGTGCTAGTTGTTGTCATTCTCCTTTTTCATACTTAACACATGAAACTCCTCAAGGAAGTCCCTTCAAAAAGTCATGTGTTGCATGGCACTAGTATCTAGAACCCAAGCATCATACTAGATTGAACTCATTGAAACATAATTGACATCATTTGATATGGAAAGCACACATTCACTTGCAAACTGAGCCGAATCTGATTATGAGATTTTCTTCTTTCTCATATTTGTTTCCTTTTGTTTTTGATAGGCCTCAATCTTATGCCATGATGTTCTACATTTGTGAGCCTCATGTCTCCCTTTTCTACCACATTGTTTGCAAAACATGTTTTGTTTGTCATTTTGCTTCTCATGGTGTTGACCATTGTTTCTGCTAGTTTTGCCTCATTGTCCTTTATTTCCTCCTTTGCTTCTTTCATTTCCCTCACTTATGGAAGATATTGGAAGAATTGCCTTTTTGATGAGTATAGCAAATATTCTTTCCCATGGTTTCAGTCTTTTCTCCAAAGGCCTTTTCTCATTTAGCCATCTTTTCAGCCATTTGATCAAAAGTGAGTGACTTCAGTTGCTTGCTTTGCTTGCAATGACTCCAAATAAGTTGAATATGTGCAAAGAAGAGCTTTTATGAAGGTACTCATATATATACATCAGTTTGTTCACTAGTAGCTTCAACATTATGCTTGATTGCACGGATTTCTGAAGCTCGACTAAATTACATCGCCATTTTGCAACTCAAGGTTGAACAAGTTGAATTGCAATTGTATGAATTACAATTCTGAATGGGAATCATGCAAATCCTTAATTTATGTAGTGCTTCCCATGGTGTGTTGCACCCTTGTATGTGATGGAAGACTTCTCAAACAATTGAGGCTTTTATCAAGGGCAATGCCTTAGAATTTTTATGCCTCTAGATTTGTATTTCTGCCTTTGCTGGTGGTTCAGCTGGTTGTGTGTATCCATCACAAATTTCAAACCATAAATCATTGAAGATGAGGGTATTTTCAACTTGCCTTGACCATTCTAGCCAATTGTCCTTCCTAGTTAGTGTTGTACAAACTATTGATGTGATTGAATGCATTTGCTGTCAATAGGAGATGGATTGTTTCCATATCACTACGATAGGTTTCCCTTTCTATATACCATCAAACTGATATTCCAAACCTCTCAATATGCTTATTCCTATATACATGTCAGTACGTGGAAGAAGTTAGTCCTTTTGATGTACTTGTTGGTACATTAAAGAGACCTTTAAAACACGTGAGAGCAGAATGATACATGGCACTTAGGCAGCATGTGAAAAGGATTTACCCTATCAATGTTAACTACTTAGAAATAAATTCTTATATGCGGGCATAACTTCCCTATATACTTGGAATTTCATACTGTTAGTAATTATATCTAATGATAGGGATGAATGCGTAGTGAATGGAGGTAATAGTCACAAAAAAATATGACCTTACTTCTCCCCAGCAATTTATAGGCTCAATGCCACAAATGTTGTTGCAGCTATGTTAGGCATTGGTTCAAGCATAACAACATTACTTGTAAGCATGAACTAGAGGCACTGTGTATATTGAAAACTGTGATTGGTTTTAGGTTTGCAAAATTTGTTTTGATTTTTGAATTTTGTGCACCAAATATAAAAAACAACTTATTGCTTGCAATTTTGAATAAGTCTAAAAAAATGCCTCTGAAAATACTCTAAAGTGGGTAAAATAATACTAAAAAAATGACCTAAATGAATATTCACCCACAGATCGAAAATTTCCCCCTTTTTTGGAAAAAAAAACTACCCTCTTTTTTAATAAATACCTAACACCACCATATGATTTATAAAACAGCCCATGTTTTAATATAAGATTGGACATTTTTAGTTAAAACAAAAAAACAACCCCCCAATTTTAAGAACACCTGACTATATTAAAACACTCCCACAATATAAAAAATGACTCCACTGAAACCTAAAACCAAAAACTTAAATTTCTTCTGAATGAAAATTGAAACATAGGTTTTGAAAAGCATACTGGTCGCTGAAGCAGAGACTGTGAGGTAACCAGAGGGTAGAAATTAGAGGAATCCAAGCAGAAACTAGCTGCCAAGTCCTTGGTTCGAAACATGTTGAACTTTGATGCAGAACAAGACACCATCAAGTATGAAGTGGGTGTATGTTCAGTCTTTTTGTTGCATTTTATTTGGCACCATGAGCTGCTGGTAGGGGGGAGCAGCCTCAAAATGATGCAACCACGTGGTGACTGTGTGTTGAGTTGCTTGGAGCGATGTATAGGGACCAGGTAGTATGGGATCCATGGGAGCTTTGAATGGGATCTGGGTTTCATGGAATGAACTAATTGTTTCTATGCCATTGATCATATGATTCACTGAATGGACAAGAATAGGGTATGAGGAACCGGGTATGTAGAAATGAGAGCAGACGGAAATCATAGCAAACCAAAACAAGTTTGGTGTTAATGATAAATAGTGCTTGAGCTCTGATACCAATGTTAGGCTAGGAAATGGATTGTAAAATGAATTGGAAAATCATCTTGAAGCAAACCCAAAATTGTATGCATTGAAATGAGATTCAAGATAAATATTTATCAACAATGTATGTCCATTCAGTTCATCTCCAGGATGACTGTTCAGTTCATCTTCAGGATGATTGTACATATTCTACAAAATACTTATAATTGTAATAATAATAATATACACTTATTTACATAGTTCCACGGAGTTTCGGGGATGGGGACTGGGGGGGGGGGGACGTGTTTCGGGGACGGGGGGCGGGGGGCCTAAATTTGGGGACGGCGGTGGGGGAGCGGTGCGCTGAAATACATATAATACTTGAAAAATTAGTTATAAAAAAATGTATAACTGTAGAAGCCTAAGGAATAAGTAAAGTCTAGTGTTTAAACACATTGCCATGATTTCATTGAACTAGTGAACATTGAAACAATGTGAATGTACTTAAATAATAAATTTAATAGACATTGGAACGAGAACTAGATGTTTCATAATTTGAATTTCATAATCATTGTTCATAATTACAATCAAGTTTCAACAATATTGAAATAGTAAATACTAAATATTAAATAGTAAATGCCAAAATGATTAATGGCCTGGTGCCTCCAATCATAGTTGGAAAACTCGCCAAAAAATCGCGAGTTTTTTTTCCAAAAGAGTCTTTTTGACTTTAACTCGCAGAGTTTTTCTGCCGAGTTTTCACTGAGTTTTAACCGAATTTTCGCCGAGTTTTTGACAGGGCCACTTTTTTTCTTCGGGGGTTGTAATTTCTGCACTAATAGAAAATTTGGTGTTTGCAAAACACAATTTAAGTGCCCATAGTCTTTTTTACTCTCTTGGTGTTTGTTGTCCTAATGGCTAAATCTAGGACTATTGAGCTCCTAACTCCACATGATTATCACATAGGGAAATTAAAGATACAACACTGCTATAATTTAAAGGTCTATGGCAAATGTTGGTTGAAAAACCACCCAAATTTACTAAAGAGTTTGAAAAATTTATATACAAAAACAAACTTGATGAAGCCATGGGTTTGATTGTTTTATATTGTGGAGTGTATGAAACCAAAGTAGGTATAGTATAAGTTTAATGATCTATTTCCAGGGCCAATGAGCAGTGTCCATTGTTTACGGCAGATGAGATTCTTGATTTCGAGAGACAGGGAATGGAGGATCTGGGTGCAACAGGAGATGTAGGGTTGGAGGACATTCATGAGCATGAGGAGTCATTGCTAGAGCCAGAGCCAGATAGTTCTAGGATGGTGGTCGAGCCTCAGCCACAACCTTCCGTGCCAACCGAGAAGCCATAGGCACCACACACTCGCAGGACTAGAGCATCTGCCTCTTCCCTAGCCTTGACTAAATTAGGGAAGAGGAAGATGTAATATGTTGTATTTACTTTTAGTATTTACTTCTAGTTTTACTATTTTCATTTTCAGCTATCTATTGTAATTTGTATCAGACTATCAAGCTTTCAGCCATCAGGATTCCGCATGAGAATGCGATTTTGTAATCAATTTGCATTGAAGTCAATCAAATTTAATAGAAAACACTTTTGTACTCATTGGATTCATCTTGTCATTGAATTTTGCAAAAAAAATGCATTTTTAATGAAATTTAAGCAATTTTTTAAGTTCCCGAGTTTTTTGCCAAGATTTCTCCAAGTTTTTTTTTACTCTCCAAAAATTGGCTTGCTAAGTTTTTTGCCGAGCCAAGTTTTCGAACTATGCCTCCAATGATCTAATCATCCCCAAGCTCTATGTCGATCTCGTCATCACTAGAACTGTTGTACCCCAAATGCTTAAGCTCATCTAAACCAATACCACCAACCCTATCTGTGTAGCATCCTCATCTATCTGTGCTAGCTCTTCTGGCTCTACATCCCATCTGGCTACTGGACTCTCCTTGTATGTAGTTGTGGTGCGATCAATGAGACGCAAGGCACTATGTACAGCCACAAGCTTCTCTGCCCTCCTAGAAGTAAGCCTGTTCCTTTTAACAGAGTGGATGAAGCTATAAGTAGACCAGTTCCTCTCAGCAGCAGAAGAACTAGAAACTTGGGACAGCAAATGAATGGCTAAAGTAGTAATCAAAGATCTAGGCCCATGCATAGTCCACCACAACTTGGGGTCCTCCTGTGACATAGTCTCCAAATCTATCTTGGCCGCCTCTAAATATCCCGAAAGAGTGGCAAATTTTGTCCACTCAGTACGAAGCAAGCTGGCCTCTGTAGAATCATACATTTTGTCGATGGCCTTCACGAACCCTTCCTTCACCTCAGCATCCTCCATAGGTGTGATTCTACCAAGCCTATGTATGTACCACTTTGGGTTCATGCATAGGCAGCCATGTGTAATGGAGTGTTGAGCTTCTCCCATCTATGCTGAATGATTGGATGAATATGCTCGGTGTAGAATTGCATTATGGGGTCCTTCTCTCGCACAATAGCCTTCATTTGATCAAGCATGGAATCAATGCACTCATATACCTCTCCAAGGGAAGGTGCATTAGAATCCCCAAATCTAATAACTGTGAAGACTGGCTAAATGACGGAGACAATATATTTTGC
The DNA here is from genome assembly GCA_027924645.1 of Cunninghamia lanceolata. Lineage (NCBI taxonomy): Eukaryota > Viridiplantae > Streptophyta > Pinopsida > Cupressales > Cupressaceae > Cunninghamia > Cunninghamia lanceolata. Next base: position 4,352,713 of record BSBN01000424.1, on the reverse strand, counting down.
ATCATTCCAAAAGACATCATTCGTCACCACCTCCTTAACCCTCAATCCCTTCTGTGTCTTCGACTCAGGCCATCGGTCCCATTCTGTTGTCATTACCATTAGTTGCAATGGCTCTTGCAACTCAAGCATCCTCTCCAAGAGAATAAAGTATGATGCATACCGAGTCTCTACAGGCTTCAGGAATTCCTTCTTGGAGAAGGACCTGAAAAGTGCGTGTGAAGTATGGTGGTTGCAAATAAACATCTGCACATCTGTAGCATCACTGACAATTGATTTGATCCAACTGATTTTACCCATGTCCTTAAGTGCATTATTCATAGCATGCACACAACAAGGAGTCCACTAAATATGTCTATAGGCTGCCTCAATCAACTTCCCTGCAGCTCTGCACACATGGGCCGCATCTGTCACTACCTGCACCACATTTTGTGGCCCAACCTCCTCTATAGCATCCTCGAGGATCTGGAACTGATAATGGGCATCCTTGCTATGCCCTAAACAATCAATAGCCCTAAGGAAATAAGGGCCCGCTGTAGATGTAATGATGATATTGATGAGTGGACGATGCCTAATGTCCGTCCACCCATCCATGACTATGCTGCATCCACTTGTGACTCAGGTTCTCTTCATCTTCTCCATCAAAATATTAATCTTGGAATAGTTTTGATCCAAGATTGTTGTCCTCAATTTAGTCTCCCCTGGTGGCACATACGATTGTCCTGCCCTTATTATCTTTGACACAGCTTCCTTATAATAAAGAGAGCGAGCCACATGGAATGGAATGCCATTGGCAAAGAAGGATTTGCCAATGGCATCATCTGCCTCATCCTTTGCTTGCACATTGAATAAATCTACCAATGGTTGTGAAGATGCCATCTTACGTTTCCCCCTAGGCTCTGCTGCACCTGCACTTGAACTGGATGGATTTGGTGGCCTTAGACTCTGCAAAGTAGCACTAGAAATCTGATCACCCCTACTCCTTTGTGGCAACATAATAGAAGTAGGTACCTCATCCTCCTTACAACCCCATAATTTTAACATTTCAGTCTTGAACTTCAAGTTACCTTCCACAACTTTGCATTCATCTACACCTTTACCTCGAACAAGAAGAAAGTGAGAATTAGTTCTTGTAATGCTTCCAAACCATGTAAGTTCACATATGTTGCACTTCCATTTTCTAGTGCCTCCCTTTGCCCCAGGATTTGCTGATATCTTAGATGCAAATTGTTTTAAAGGTGATCTTGGATCAAAGGGGCCCTTGGCCCATTTTTCGAGGAATCGTGAAGGGCACTTATCATGAGTTTTACTCCCAACGGAACTTGTGTCAGTTTGAGACTGAGTATTTGAGCCATGTACATCCTCCCCTCCTATTTCAAAATCAAGATCCCGATCATTAGATTGAGATGAGTAATTATCACTGTGAACTTCAATCTCTCTATCCTCATTGTCACTTACGTTGTGTGACTGTGAACTCATTATGATGATGATGCTCAGATTCTCAGATGCTGCAAAAGAAAATAAAAAAAGTTATAAACTTATAACAATGTTAAGAGAAAAAAAATGAAAATCAGAAAAATTTGGTCTCATGGACTACAATGATTGCAGGATATGCACAAAATGGATTTGTTGAAAAGGCTTTAGAAATTTTAAATTTTAAAATTTAAACTAGCAAATGCAATTTGCCAAACCAGCATCCTCCCTGCCTGTGTCAAAATGGGAGCTTTGGAATAGGGTATGGAGTATGGACTTGGAGCCTATGGAGTCTGGACATCCATCAAAAGTTTTCAATTTTCAAAACATAAAGGATAGAGGAATTTTAATTTTCAATTTGTCAGATGTTGTAGTTGCAACTGCCCTGTTAGACATGCTTGCAAATGTGGAAGCACAGACAAGGCACGTGAACTGTTTGACAGAATGCCTCAAAGAAATGTGGTCTTTGCATAGACAAGGCACGTGAACTGTTTGACAGAATGCCTCAAAGAAATGTGTTCACGTGCCTTGTCTATGCAGAGACCACATTTCTTTGAGGCATTCTGTCAAACAGTTCATGTGCCTTGTCTGTGCTTGCTGCTTCCACTTTGCATACATGTCTATCAGTGCAGTTGCACTTGCAACCACAACATCTGACAAAATTTCTCTATCCTTTATAAAATAAAAAATTCGTCTGTGTTAATTTGTTAAATAAAAGTTACCAAAGCTCCCATTTTGACGCAGGCAGTATGGACTGCAACGATTGCAGGGTATGCACAAAATGGATTTGTCGAAAAGGCTTTAGAACTAGAAGTTTAGAAACGTTTTTTTTTTTTTGGTTAAAATTTAATATTAAAATTTTTGAACATTTTTTGATGCTGATTCGCTGAATGCCTCAAAGAGATGGCATCGTGTGGGATATCCCACGCGATACCATCTCTTTGAGGCATTCAGCATGATCATGAATCCATGATTCATCCTAGGACCCACGGGGAAGGAAAAGTGAAAACGATTTGAAATTGAAACTTTGAAAGTGAAACCCTCACCTGTGATTCGACGGTGCAGGCAGAAAAAACGCCCTCTGTGATTCGACGGCAGTTGAAGACTTAGAACGCCAACGGTGAAAACAAAGTGAGAAATGATTCAATGAAAACCTAACGCAGTTTACCTTCTGATTTTTTTTTAAAAAAAAATTTAATGTATCTAGGGGGACGTCCAGACGTCCCCCAAAAGAGAAAAGTCTCTGATTCAGCGGGGGGGCGGCGGGGGGACGTCTCCCCGTCTTGGAAACGTCCCCGTCTCCGAAATGGCACATCTTTAGGGGGGGACGCGACCCCGTGGAACTATGCTTATTTACTATAACTTAGGATTATGTACATAATCTTACACCATGGCAATCTTTGCTTTGCTTTGGTGTCCTTTGATGATGACTTGATCCCATCCTTGACCCACCGGTACTCATTAGCCCTTTTCATGAATATAGAATCCCTAACATACAAATATGGACTCCTAAGAACAATATCAAATGCGTCAAGTGCAATCACACCAGCCTCTACTTCATCCACATATTGTGTGCTTATAGCAAACTGAAATTTACGTCTTTTCGTAACCTATATTTCAACACCCTTCTTCATCCAACCCAATGGATATTGTTGAGGATGATCATATGTCTTCAAACCAAGCTTCTTGAATCTTAACTATATCAACTGAAATCAAATTGCATTGGGAACCAAGATATACAAGTGCACTTATCCTTGTTTTCTTCACTTGGAGTTTGAGAGTGAGTAGTTGGTTGATTGCTTCTAGTTCCTTGTCTGAAATGACTGACCTTGTGGCAATGCATCCCAATTTTTCATCTATATCCAAGCTGCCGTCATTTTCCACCTCTTCTTGGATGGCGGCCATGGACTTTTTGGAGTCTTCCTTAGTCTTATTTTTTAGGAGCAACTCCGGATGCAACCTCCACATTTATTGTTGGTATGACCATCAATATTACAATGAGAACAATGATATTTGGGGTCTTTACATTGATGAACAACAGCGTCAGTCTTCTTACTTTTCCAATTTCCCTTCTTGAAATACTTTCCTTTTTGGCTAGTTATTAGTTTGCCCTTGCTAGGAAGACTCTCCCTCATCCTTCTTTACTTCCTCTATGTAGTATGCCAAAACACATGCTTCATCTAGGTCCTTTGGATTTGTGGTGATGACTCTTCTTCTGAGATTAGAGTGTAGCCCACCAAGATTTTTGGCAAGGATATCCTCCTCTTCCAAGTCCATGCCAGACAACATGGTTTATATTCGGAATTCAGTTTGGAAGTCTTGCACACTTTGCCCACTACCTTGCTTGAGATATAGCCTCTTAATCTTTTGGTCAGTTTCATTTTCAATTGGATAAAAGTTTCTTTGTAGCAAATCTTTGAAACCTTCCTAACTACACACCGTTGGTTTCCTTTTCTTCTTACAAGAAGCAAGGTAACTTTTCCACCATATAGCATGACCACTCATCTTGAGGTGAGCAAAGGAAATCCTTTGTGCCCCACTCATATTATGAACACTGAAATATACTTTCATTTGCTTCATCTATGAATTTAATATCTTTGCATTTACTTGACCTTTAAGAATTTTGATTTCTATTTTAGTTTCAACCTTGAACGGAGTAATTTTAGTTTTTATTTCATTTTCCCAGCACCTTATTTGTCCCAGAAATTCTACTAGTCACTCTTTTCCTCTTCTCCATTGACTCCAATACTAAATTTCTTTTTTAGAGCACACACCAATATGTTTGTGGATGACCGTTCCTGAGTAATTTGGGTTAGTTGCTGAGTTGTGCTCCTGTTATTGAGTTATCTATTGCTGGTGTTTCATTACTCGTTCCATGTGCCCTTCCAAGCAGATACCCATGCATTCAAGTCTCTTTCCATTCTTATTTTTTCATTCCTCCTACATGTTCCAGTCTCCCGATTGTAAGGGAGTAAGTTCTGATCCTTTGAACGGCTTATCACTGTCATACGATTCAATTTCTCCTTATTTCGCCACAGTTAGTAACCATTTCTGATACCAAAATAACTTGTAATTTCATCAAAAAGTTAATCGAAACTAAGAACCATCAAAATTTGCAATGCTTGCTCTGCTTAGAACTATTAAATCGGTCTAGAAGTGAGTTTGATTGTGCAAACAACAACAAAGCATTCAGATGAACATTCATGAATGGTGAACACTTAGATTTACCTTGGAAAACTTCCCAAATGGAGGATAAACCAGTTGGTAGAGGCCTATAGCTCGTCCACATGATTTATATTAGTTGGAAAACAAGTTACATGGAGTGGATTACAACCATGAAGCTGCTCTTGCTCTCTGTCAAGTTTTCTCTGAACTACAACTGAGTTTAACCTTATTCTAGATGATGCATACAAATCAATGCTCCAACCTCTTTTAACCTTGTCTTGCATGCCATTCTGAAAGATGTTGGAAGTCTTTCCTGTGCACTTAAGTGAATTGGAGCCCCAAAAGGCACGACTGTTGACTTCACCATTCTGTTCTTTGCATTGCAACAAAACTGATGCTTTCTAACAGTCAACTATCCTGACAGTTCCAAAACTGCTCGAGAGGTTATGAAACCGCCTCGGCAATTACAAAATTGCCACTGCAATTCCAAAACCACTGATTCTGTAAAATTGACGGTTTTGATTGTGATGGTACTTAAACGTTTTGAAAATTTTGGAAAAACGTTCAATTCTTGTTCTTGACAATTTCTGGGATGCTTATGGATTATACGCATCCTTCTTTTTTATATTTTTTGTATTTTTTCTTTATCTTACAATTATGTTACTGTGAAAATAATATACTTCATTTATGTTGGTGGCATTTGTATATCGTATGACAATGTTTTCCAGTTTTATTTACATAATTTATACAGGTTTGGATTCCATCAACCTCCATTCAATAGCGTAAACCATCTTCATCTTCATTGCTTTGCTCTTCCTTACACACCAAGGTCTGTAGCTTCCATGCAAGTATTTAATTATGCATTAGTTTGTTTGAATTAGTTTTTTAATTGATAGCATCGACTTTATTAGTTGTATTATTTTTACTTAGAAGAACCCACTTTTGTATTCAATCAAAAATCACAAGTACAGTACATGTGGCCATTTCCAACAATAAAGTGGTCAGAATAGAAAACAGAAACAATAATGTGCCAAAATATCAAACTTGTAACAAATACCATATTGATATACTAACAGAAGGTGATTTTTTTAGCAGATGGAAGAAATTTAAATATTTGTCTTATGGGCCAGTGGGAGTTTTTCTAGAAGCCAACAAGCTATTAGAGAAAATTAAACCAATGCAAAATAATTTGTAAGGAGGTTCTATATATGGAAGAATGTATGCAATTATTTTTTAATTTTTGGAATATTATTTTGCTCTTATTTGTCTATAGATTCTTCCATCCAAAAAGAAGTCCTAATGTTCAGGATAATATAGTTTTGCAATATTTCTATTTTTAATTTCATTGATATCTTATTATCTATTATTAATTTCAGTTGTCCCTAGATCCTGTCTTTATCATTATCCTCACATGTTATTAATGTTATTTGAGATGCTTTTAAAGTTATTTTTATAGATTTTAATTTTAAATAGTAATGTCAAGAGATAACTCAATACAGGTTGAATTTTAAAAGTTTAATATTTTTATTAAAAATTATAAGAAAGTTCAATAAATCTAATCCAAAATGTTGATAAAAAAGACTAATATAATTATAACCCAAAACATTCTTAATCATCAAAAGTCTTATTTCTAGGCCATGAAAATAGGGCATGGAATATACACCAAATTTAAATAACTAATATTTGAAATTTTTATATCCATATTTAAGTATCTAGATATGCATCTAGATACAAATACACATATGATAGATTAGATTTATTATTCTGTATTTGGATATGTTGCATGTATGACAATGTTGTATTTGGGTAGTATCCAATCACTAATATAGTAGAAAAAAAAAATTCTCATATTACACTGTTACCAATATGGTAGTTTAAGTGGAAAAAAACAACTATCCTATCTTACTTGAGCTCAGTGGAAAAAAACAACTATCCTATCTTACTTGAGCTCACCAATCTGGTAATGTGTTTTTGATGGGTGGAAAATTAACTAATTTGGGTTTAACTAAGATGTCAAAATCTTCACGATGAATTTTATTTCCAACATGAATATGGGTGGCTGGATCTTTAATACTATTTATTTCATTTAAATCAGTCCAAAATAGTAACCATAAAATGCATTTAAAATTCATTAATCTATTTTTAGCATTGAGAATACTAATGCTAAAATGTATATGAAGCTATTGCCATTTTAGATTGCTCTATAATAATTGTTGAGGACAATGCGATAAAAAATTGTGATAAGTTATATTTAATCAAAATGTTGATTACGACAAAAGGAGTTCAAAATAATATTATGGTTCGATAATATGTTACATGGTTATGTCAAACCATCAATAGTGTTGATAAAATAATTTGTTGAAATTGTAAGTATGAAAGATTATCTTAAAAGATATATCAAACTTAAATTGTATGTGTATACACCTAAAAATGATATGACTCTATCTAAATAAATATTTTAAATATTTATTTCATCTTAATATTCCTTTATCAATAAATAAATAAATCAATTTATTTATTTGGTTCATATTCTTTCCAAAAATTAAATAAAATCACTTATTTAATTAGTTTCATCAAATTCTTCTAAATCTTCTTATCTACAATTAAATAATTTTATATTATTTAATTAAATCAAATTATTCTTTTAAATTTAAATAAATCAATCAAATTTATTTAAATTATCTCAATCTCTAAAAAATAAAATATAATCAAATATTTTATTTATTCTTCCAAATTATGCACAAACAATTAAATAAATTTGCTTTCTTATCTTCTAAATTTTTCAAAAATCTTTCGGATCTTCTAAAAATAAATCTTATTCTTTATGCACACAAAATTAAATAATTTCTTTCAAATAATGCAAAAAACAAATCACAAGTTGAGTTAGTTGATTTAATCAATCTTGTATTTATCAACAACTCTTAAATTAGAAAAAAAAATATTATAATTTATGAAATCAAATCTTATCTTTATTAAGAAAGCAGTTAACTCAAACAAAACAATTTTTTGTGACACTTGTTTTCTTTTTATTCGCACACATCCTCTCAAATCTTCTCAACTGTTGATCTTCTTATTTCTTCTATATCGTCAATCTTCCTTCTCTCAACTCTATAAATACACCCTTATTCCTCTATTTTAATCATCCAAGTTTTTAGTAAACTTACTCTATAGAATTCACAACGCGCCTTTGGGACCCACACCATTCCATAGCTTGCGATCACCATTTTTATTGTATTGAAGATCCTCTTCATTACAAGAAATATCATAGTCGTTTCTCTATGGTCATCTTGAAGAATAAAGTAAGGAAGTGCGCTTTCTGAGGGTTTCATTCACAAGAATTGAGATTAGGCAACCAATGGAAGCTACGAAATAACAAGGTTTGTGAGGTATTGTTGTTTGTTTTAAATCTTGTTTATTGCCATTTTTATTGAGTTATTGGGTTATTATAGATTATTGATATTATCCACATTTTCCCGATACAATATGATATATGAATTTTGTTATAATTAGATTTTTGTTTTTTATTTATTTATATCAGACACCCATATATTATAGGAACATACTGGTATCTTCGTAGTGTATTTGATATTTAAAAAATTATAAAATAGATCGAAAGAATTATTAAAATAAAAAAATTAATAATATTATATTATAAACTCAATTTAGCCCTAAAATTTACATTCATAATAATAAGTAAAAAAATAAAAAATAAAAAGAAATCTACAAAATAACAAATTTTGAATACGAACTCGCAACCCTTTGAATTTTTTATATTTTCTATTCATTTCGTTTTCTTATAAGATGCATCAACCCTCAAACAAAATATATATTTATTTGACTTCCTATTGATTATAATGTTCAACTATAATAAATAATATAAAATTATTTTAGGAACTTTTGATTTTAATATAATTTTTTTTTTCGTCACAAACATTTGTTTTGGAGCTTATCCATTTCAAAGTCCCTTCATGATCATATGGCCTGTTGGAAACAAGGTAGATAACTGAGAGGGGGGGTGAATCAGTTATCTTAAATATTTAACTTTTTTTTCTTCTTTATCAATTAGTGCAGCATCAAAACATATAAGCATACATAATCATGAGAGCAAAAAAGTAATCAACACATAACACAAGGATTTTTACATGGAAAACCCTGTTAAGGGAAAAACCACGGGGTGACTAACCCAAGATTGTATTCTTTGTTAAAAGAATAAGAAGTACAAAATGACACTTGCCAATTAGGGCTCACTGTTTGAGCACACTGTTCATAAGATGCACATTGCCTACAAGAGACTCACTGTCTACAATGTTTATGGAGGTAACCAAGTGTTTGAACTGATGAGAGGCATCCACATATGCTGAGATTGAGTTCTGGTTATGCTCAATATACTGATTTACTGCACTTCATTCTTCTTTTGTTTTAGTGCTGCAGTTCTGTCACATACCGGACTTGTATTGTTGCTTCCACACTGCTCTCTGCCTTTTCTTGCACACTTTCTTCACCACACATACCTTCATACCGAAATCAATCAGGTATATATGTCTGCACCAAGGATTTCAACATCTTTTTAGTCGGCAACCAGAATACTCAAGATATTTCCAAGATACTGATCTATCGGCTGAATCCATGCTTGATATGTGATGCGTATCAAAGACATAGACCTGGAAGTCATCAATCATGTCAGCCAACCATGAATGATCCCTCAAAAAGTTTGATCACCATCAGTTTCTCATCCGGATTGAAGTTTGATGCTTTGTCGATTAGTTCTTTCTCAATCTACTCTGTCTGTCAGGAACCCAACACTTAGATGCTCATATCTTTTCACTCATTCATCACCGGAGGCTCAATCTCTGGAATGTAGTAGTCATGGTACTCCTCTTGACTTCCCCAAGTCCGCACTTTGCTGAGATACATCCTTTGAGAGATCCGGACCTGATTGTCGAACCTTGCTGCATGCTCTGTTCTTGTTCACCAGACCAAAACACTCTTCAATCTAACTTCCGGTAAAGACATACTATGCGTTGTGGATGTGGGATAAACTTTGTTGCCATCAATGACAACAATCATGAAGCCACACAGTGTCTCTTGCCAACAATCTCCCCCTTTGGCATTGATGGCAACACTTAGTGAAAAATGACTAAGTGTCATAGCACACTCCCCCTTGGCTGATGCTCTGTCTTATATACACATTTACCGGAGCTCCCCCTTAGCTAGATTCCACATTTTTTATTACTCACTCCCCCTTTGACATCAATGGCAAAGGGTGGAATCCGCACACCAAAATTTGCAAAAATTAACCTATACATAGCCGCATAAATATATATACAAGTTATACTTACATATACTTAAATATATCTGCAAAAGTGGTCTTCAATTGGACAAATTCTGTTGCCCAACTCTGTTTCATCCTGTCCAAAATTGAGATGTGACCACTCAACAAAAATGCAAAAGCTTCTGCCCTTTTTAAGTCTGTCAGATAACTGGTCCGGGCTGTGGTCTGAGCATCAATTAATGCCTCATGCATTGCCTCCAACTTAGGGATAATTATCCCTCTTAGCTCACTCATCCTGCTTATTCTATTCTTCCTCTCCTTTTCAAGCCTCTTTATTTCATTTATAGTGGCAATAGCTTGGCACTCTTGATTCATTATGGATGAGGTTAGAGGATCAAAATTCTGAGATAAACTTGACAGTTTACCCTCTTGTTCTTCCACCTTCTTTGCAATGTCGTCTGTCACTGTGGACCAAGATAGACAAAATTTGTATAGTTATCCGCCATCTTTAAGAGCATTTTCTAGGCTCTTTATCCCAATGTCCAGATTTCTCCTAACATTAGTTATGAGTCCCTGCACTTCAGTGAGTCTCTTTCCCAAAAATTCTTTCTGGACTTTCTCTTCTGTCGATTTCTCCAAAGAATCAAAATGTGTGCTAACAGAATTAACAAGAGATTTCAAGTCACCAGATGAAGAGGCTGAAAGATCCTTTTGGAAGGATGGCATGATCTTCTCCAACACACCGGATGCAATCTATATCAACTCATAGTCTTCCATGTGAGACTTCAGAAGTTTTTCTTTTGCTTTAGCTTGAGCAAAAGATGCTACCTTCATTGTCTAGACCGGAGAGAGGGAGTCAAAATTGAGTCGTCCTTGAAATAGTTTCGGTTCATCTATTTCTATCATCTCTTTGGTCAAGAAGTTTTTCATTGCTTCTGCAGTGTCTCTTGTCGGAGACAGTCTTCTTTTCTTTTGCAGCCTCAGAACTGTCATCAAAAATCTTCTCTGTGTGTTCTTCTCTTCCCTTTTCCTCTTCGACTTGACTCAATTTTTCCTCTTTTCTTCCTTCTCCTTCAGTTCCGGAGTCAGCAAGGGGATCCGAAAGAGAGATGTTTACTTCTTCATGGACTTCCTCTTCCAGAATAGAGGAATCCAAGTCCTTAGTCCTCTCCTCACCTATCTCCTTTGGCTCTTCTGCATTTTTCTCAGTAGATTCTTCTTTTGATGTACTTAGTCCTTCGTCATTCATGGCAGAAGGTTCATCATCTATGTCCTCTATAACAGGAAGATTGAATCTTTTAAATGCATTCCGGATAATGTCTTCAATCTCTTTTGCCCCTTGATCAGTCTCTCCGAGCATAAGTTTGTTCATTCTTGCTTTGCTCCAGAACTCATCCTTGCAGTCCTTGAAGATCATGGTCATTTGTTGTAGAGTAATGGAAGGAAAGAGTTGAATTGCAATTTGTTCCCGGATCTCCAAATCCTTTTCCTTGGCATTGTCTTTTCTGAGTTCAAGTACCTTCTCTAAACTTTTGGGAATTAGAGAGATAATTTCAATGAATGCTTTATTATAAATGTTTAGGTACTTAACTGTAGCTTCTTCCAAGATCCTTTTGTCTGTGTCACTATACTCATCATAGAATTCTGTCATTGGTTGCAGATTTCCATCCACAGTGACTGCCTTGGTGACATCATCAATGGAGAGAGTAGGCCTTTCAACAAATTCTTCTGCCTCTTCTTTGTTTTTGCCGGCAGAGGATTCCACAGATGTTTTCTTTTTCTTCTTCATTTTCTTAACCTCCTCATCAGTCTTTGTCTCTTCATCATCCTTTTGGCTTATGTAGGACCTTGTAGCCTTGGATTTTGTTCTCTTTTCTCCCTTTCCGGATGTCTTGGCTTCCGGTTTGGAGGATTTTGAGCTCTTAGAGGTCGTAGGTGCAAATCTCTTTGAGGATCTAGTCCGGGAGGGGGCTTGCACTAGATTACTTTCTTTTTCTGCTTCTTGTCTTTCTTTCTCTGCTCTTTCTACTTTCTCTCTGTTTGCATCAACTGCCTCCTTTGATATGCCATATTTCTTGGCAATTTCCTCTACTTCCCTTCTCACTTTTCTTTTCATCTCTGGTTGTCTCAGTTCAACATATATCTTTACACTTAACTCTTGATAGGTTCCAAACCTTTCTGCCTCAGGGTCCTTAGGCTGACTCAGTAAGTGTTGGACATGTAGCTCCAGGGTTTTCTCATCTACCTCATAGCCCGTTGGCATAATCCAGACTGTTCTGGGCTCCACTGCCTCCATTAGGCATTGATCAGTGTCTACCATGAAACACACTGTATCCTTATATTTTTCAACTATAGATTGGGGAATTCTTTCTCTGGCCTACATCATACTTTGAAAGTTTTTGAAGTATCCCCAGAGTGCTGTACTTTGAGCCTTGGCATCACCAAGCCCATAAATATAATCTCTGATTTGTATGGCAACCGGTCTGTCATTTTGCCATATCTAGCCACTTGATCCGGGTAGCTCATTCATATAGTAAAAGAATAGACACAATATTAGCCCACCATACTTGAATGAGTTCTTGTCCTTCTTGATTTTTTGCAGGTTTTCTAGCAGTTGGCTCAGGAGAAGCTCACATAGATCATAATCTGCATTTTCCCTTAGCATCTGATATGCAGTATATATTGCAGTTTCAGACACTGAATTCTCCCTGCTGGAATGATAGATTTTATAACCAATTATCATAAAGGCAAATTTGATATCCGGATCTGTGATGTCTTCTATTGTCATTGCTCTCTTGTCAAACTTGGATCCGGTAGCCTCACTGTTTGGTTCTTGACCGATTTGAGAGCAGGCAACCCACCGGATGAGTGCAAGTCGGTTATTGCCCTAATGGCATCTTTTGTAATCTTGAATGGCCTTATCAACCACATGAGTTGTCATGTGTTCTGCTAAAAGCATACCGGACCCATTCATCTTCAACAAAATAGGGAAAGTGGATGTAATGTCCGAAATGCTTATCCCGGATGGCCTTGTATTGAGGTTTGAGTTCAAAGGTTTCATCTATTAGTTGTTTATGGTAGATATCCATCAGCTTTGATTCTCCAAATTCCTTAATATTTGCATGGATGTATACCCTAACATCTTCTATGTCTAGAACCCCATGCGGAATGCTAGAGAATGCGCCTAAGGGATCAACTTCTATGGATTTGTAAGGATGTTTCTTGAACTTTAGGCGCGGCCTATCAGTGATCTTAACAACATTTGGAGTAGCCATTTTGCAAAGAGATTCAGAGAGAGATATTCAAGAGTGGAAATACCTTTTTACGCTTCTAGGGTTCACAATATGAGTTGGAAAAGATCGCTGGTTGAATTGGATTCTGTAGTTGATCTTTGAGAGAGTTGAAACAATCTTGTTGCAGAGCTCTTCCTTTCTTCTTTTCGAATGCAAATGTGCAAATGATGAATAAAAGAACCCTTTATTTCTGTGCAAACCCTAATTTCATATTGCAATAAATGCATACCTTAAGTCATTTCAGTTCCCTTGTTCTAACCTTGTTCTGAGAGAGATCCTTCTGAATCACTGAGATGCACTTAGAATTATTCTTAGTGATAATTTACAATGTATCTCCCTTCCTCCAATCATGCTATTTATCCGCAGATCAAGATATTTCAATTTTGAATCATACCGAATCTAACTGTAAAAACCTTGCTTTTACCAGAAGACTGTCAAACCGGATCAATCTTGGATGATTAGACTCTTCAAATCTCCTTACGAATCTTTCATATTTTTACCGAGGGTTATTTAGATATCTCTTTGAGAGCTCTTCAATCCGCAACACTCCATGTGCCAATTTTAGGCACCAATTGACTGGCTGGGGGAAATTATTTTCCTTTGTGACTCCCCCTGAGCCAGAGCTCATCTATTTAGTTTTCGGAAGGAATATCAACACCAGATTCTGGTGCGGATCCATCCCCAACATTTTCTGTACTTCTCTTCACCCAAATCTTGCTCATCTCCCTTTGAACTTCATCCGCATTCACTTTTCCTTTTTTCCTTTGTCTTGATTTTGATTATGATGTACCAGACCCTTTTTATCTTGATTCTTACTTCTACAGAATTTGGCAATATGACCGGATCTATTGCAGTTGTAGCAAATAACATTTCTTTGCATATTTGACTGATATCCTCTTGATCTGCATTGATTAGCCATATGTCTCATTCTATTGCATGCAAAGCATCTACTATTGAATGAATTGTTTATTTGCATATTTCTGCATTCATGAGATTTGTGACCATACCTTTTGCAGTTGAAACACTGTCCGAAGAAGGATGAATTAGTTTTATTCATTCTTCTTCTGCACTGAGTTGCTTTATGACCGAAGTTGTTGCAATTGTAGTAGTATCCATTGAAGGATGGATATCTTTGAGCATTTGGTTGCTTTACCGGAGGTCTTCTAGGCCTGTTTCTTTGATTTCCTGATCCAGAGTTCTTCTGATCGGATCCGGAGCTTTCACCTTTCTCATAACCCAAGCCATTCTTGTCATCTACCTTCTTTTGGCTTTCAAGAAGAACTTCAAGTTGAGTAGAGCTTATCTTGAATTTCTCTTTGTATTCATTTGTTGTTTGAAGATCCCTTTTAAGAGTGTCTATCTGATTCTCAAGTTGTTCTTCATTATCTCTAGCTTCTTCAAGATCAGATTCCAGATGCCTGATTATTCTATCTATTTTGTGGTAGTCTTCTGACTTCTCCTTGAGAGATTGTTTTAGATTATCTTCAATTTTTATTTTCTCTTCAATCTCTTGGGTGAATCTCATAACCCCTGATTCCATTTCATGTCTTACCATAATGACCTCTTTTGATAGCTTCTCACATAGCTTGTTTTTCTCATTCAGATTTTCATTAGTATCATTGGCTTCACTTTGACTTACTAATTGTTGAAGTAGTTCCTTTCTCTTTTTCACAGACATACTCAGTTTTTCTTTTAGTTCATTTATGAAATCATCAGCTAGTTTGAGTCTTTCCCTCAAGTTATTGACTTCAGAGTGAGATTGGTCAAGATCATCTAGGGCAGATTGAAGTTGTTCCCTGATACCATACATATCCATTGAGATTCTCAGATCTTCCTCAAGCTGTTAGGCTTTGTTTGGAGGAACTTGGCTCTAATACCAATTGTTGGAAACAAGGTAGATAATTGAGAGGGGGGGTGAATCAGTTATCTTAAATATTTAACTTTATTTTCTTCTTTATCAATTAGTGCAGCATCAAAACATATAAGCATACATAATCATGAGAGCAGAAAAGTAATCAACACACATAACACAAGGATTTTTACGTGGAAAACCTTGTTAAGGGAAAAACCACGGGGTGACTAACCCAAGATTGTATTCTCTAATAAGAAGTACAAAATGGCACTTGCCAATTAGGGCTCACTACCCGAGCACACTGCTCACAAGAGGCACACTGCCTACAAGAGACTCACTATCTACATTGTTTATGGAAGGTAACCAAGTGTTTGAACTGATGAGAGGCATCCACATATGCTGAGGTTCAGTTTTGGTTAGGCTCAATATACTGATTTACTGCACTTCATTCTTCCTCTATTTTAGTGCTACAGTTCTGTCACATACTGGACTTGTATTGCTGCTTCCACACTGCTCTCTGCCTTTTCTCGCACACTTTCTTCACCACACATACTTTCATACCGAAATCAATCGGGTATATATGTCCGCACCAAGGATTTCAACTTATTTCTAGTCGGCAACCGGAATACTCAAGATATTTCCAAGATACTGATCTGTCGGCTAAATCCATGCTTAATATGTGATGTGTATCAAAGACATAGACTTGGAATTCATCAATCATGTCGGCCAACCATAAATGATCCCTCAAAAAGCTTGATCACCATTAGTTGCTCATCCGGATTAAAGTCTGATGCTGTGCCGGTTAGTTCTTCCTTAGTCTACTCTGCCTGTCAGGAACCCAACACTTAGATGCTCATATCTTTTCATTCATTCATCACCAGAGGCTCAATCTCTGGAATGTAGTAGTCATGGTACTCCTCTTGACTTCCCCAAGTCCGCACTTTGTTGAGATACATCCTTTGAGAGATCCAGATTTGATTGTCGGACCTTGCTGCATGCTCTGTTCTTGTTCACCGGACCAAAACACTCTTCAATCTAACTTCCGGTAAAAACATACTATGTGCTACGGATTTGTGGGATAAACTTTGTTGCCATCAATGACAACAATCATGAAGCCACATAGTGTCTCTTTCCAACATGGCCTTGGATATATACCCCAAGGAAAACAATCTCAAGATGTTGGTACTTCCTCCATGCCTCTTAAATTTACTGTAACATACCTTCTCATATTACTCAAAGAAATTCATAAAAAATTACTAGAAAGTAAATAAACTTGGTAAACAAGAGAGAATTTTTTTTAATTAAATAACATATGCATAAACACAAGAAATAGAGTATAACTTTCTATGTAATTTCAACCTTGAAATCATAACATAATCGAAGCTAGAATCCTAGTGAAATCCTTTCACTTTTCATTTACATTACATAAAATGCACTTGGCATAAAGAATAGTTTTACCTCATAAATTTGATTGTCACAAGCCTCAATGAGTTTTCTGCTTCAGAGGGAGAGCATCATCCAAGTGCTTTACCTCCAACCACAGACCAGTGGTCTCCTACACACCTTCCTTCCTGGAAGTGGCTCTACCCTTCACAAAGGGTATAGATATAAGGAACCAATAAATTTTGCCATCTGAGTCCTAATGTTGAGACCTATAGTTTGACTTTCTTCACTTAGCAATTCTGGACATAGCTTGTCTATACTGTAATTCCATTCTAGTCAATCTAACTTCGAACTAATCCTTAACCTAGGATTTACATGCAATAAATATATGTTTAGGTAATTCTAACCTTTCAGAGATTCACCCTTTGCATACTTGCAACTTCTAGGGTCTATGACCTTCTGTCACTCTTCTCTTTGACTCTAATATCGCACATCTTTGGTGCATTATAACAAGTTTCGACTCTATCATAGAATCACTTAAATTTGATAAAAAGTACTACTAAGACTTCCTATTTTGCTTTATGGTTCTCTTGACCATTCACTATCGACCAATATGGTTTTCTCGACTTTTCACTATCGATCAAATATGGTTTTCTCAACCTTTTACTATCGACCAATATATATATATATAAGCAATGTTATACTCGAAACAAGTGTTAAAGGTTTCCTAAATCCATCAGGTCTTAATGTCACGATTTAACTTCTCAAACCCAAAACATAGAAATATCAAACATTCTTGATTTTCAACATAATAACATAAGTATTATAAAACTTGAGAACAAATACCTCTAGTCACCCTAGACCACTTGGCATTGCTCGAATTCACACTTCACATAACATAAATAAGTATAGTATACGAGATATGACCTCATCCATTTTTTATTTTGATGGATACCTACACTTTTCGATACTAGTCTTTTGACCGAGATCATTATATCAACCCAAATAGGTTTGAGACATAAAGATAACAAAATACTTTCAATCTTCTGGTCTACTTAAGTCTACTGACTTTCCATTATGATAGGTTATAGACTCGTATGTGTATTCATTCGTCAAAACATGACAATAAACTTGTATCAACCGTCTATAGTCCAACAATCATGTGGGTTGATTTATGAATCTCCCATCATACCCTACTTAGAATGGAACATAACAGGGATACCCTGCACTGGGTTAATTTTGTCTTTTATGCAAATGATACTAAAATAAGTTCAATCTCCCAACCTACCCTACTCGGAGTTGGTTATAACAAGGATGCCTACCAAAGATTAACTTTGGTTCCTGTGCACTTAACACTAAATTAAGTTCTAATAAGAGTATAATATGAGAACTATAATGTCTTATCTTCTAGTGCACACATATACCCTTGATCTAGTTTATTAGTCTCAATCTTGAAACTTAGGAGAAGTTGAATATGTCTCTTAGCATAATCATTCTTGAGATGGTTTAATGCAAGAAAAATAAATGCTTATCATAAGGTTAACCAGATTTATTTTCTTTGAAATCACCTATTACCTAAGATTTGTCTTTTGGATCATAGAGTAAAGCTACATAAGAAACCCTTACTAGAGATAAGGTCCATCTGCTTTAATTGTCCTTGTTTCGAATCATACCTATTTTCTTACAATGTGGGGTTGCTATCCAAAACACAGTCTTAATATTATTTGGAGAGTTTTACTATGCAAAATAATTGCGTGGGTTTACTATTTGATCCTGAGGCCAAGTCTACATTTTTTTGTAGTTATTGCCCGGTTGTCTCCTTAAATAATATGCCATAAGTATGTCAACTATCTTAACTAATAAAACTCCTTAATTGCTTAAGGAGGATCGACTCACGGTAAAGAAACACAATAAGAAACTAACCTTTCTCTACCAAGTTCATTACTCAGGCGTGCTAGATCCAACAATTGGGATAGCCGAGATACATGACTATATGGTCAAATTCCTCTAAAGAGGATATCTCTCAGGAATCAATACTTGCAGAATATGCATAAAATGGTTTGTTAAACGATTTTGGTGCAAAGCGGCCAACCTTTATAAATCTTTGAAGATGCTCTTATAGACATACATGTATAACCCATTATCTATAGTATAAGTCAACGAAGTCCAACTGAGTTTCTTTCTCACTGACCCACAGATTCATACACTAATTCACTCTATGTTATATTACATAGTCTTAGGTTTTCTCATGAGTTAAAGTTACTCTGGTATTGTTTGCTTCTCTCTAGAGGATAAGCTTATAAGTAAACACTATAAAGACATAACCCACTGGTCTTCTCTATAGTTCATTTCTAAAGAGATATTGAGAAAAATAAAAGATCACTAAACATACTACTACGTAATCAACCAAGGATTGTATTGTCCATACCTTACTGAAGTCGGGAATGAAGAAGCTAGAGTCTTCCTTTGAGCTTGAACAGTCAAAACGACTCCAAGAGAAAAAAATTTTATTCTCAACTCTATGCTAGAAAGCAAGGCTCCTCACCACGGTCTTCTCGACTCTGATAAGAGTTTCTAAATCCTACAAAACCACCCCTAAAACTTTTCTTTTCAATCAAACAATAAACGGCTCTAAGAAAATCTATCCCTCTCTCTCAAATTCTAATTCACTAAGAAAGAAGTGATAGCAAGATTCAAATAGATTTCTATGAAATTCTCTTCTCTATTCCACACAGAAGTCCCTTTCTTCCTTTTATGTAAGTAGTGCTCTATCGAAGCATTCACTGCTTTCCAAACTGCACAGAGTTTCTCCTTTTTCCTCAGCGATAACAACCTCTTATCTTCCTGCAACTCTTCCTAAACTTGTGAGTTTTCTAAACACTATCTGTCTCTCCCTATGTAGTTCTCCTCACTGCCCATTTATAGATCCTTTTTTTTGCTCGTTGATTCTTTGGTTGGAGCATTATCAGCACTAAATGAAACTTTCCCTGAAGGTAATCCACGACCCATTCCATAACTCGCGTGCTTGACAAGATATGATGTTCTTTTCAGGTATAAATGAAATGGAGTGAAAGCAAAGCAATAGACATCTTGGGGACCGATATATGATTAGTCTGTTCAGACAATATTAAAGATGGAAGTTTTCGATGAATTCTCTGCAACTCAAATGCATCTTGAAAGGACAGGGAGCTTTATCGTTAAAGGTCATCTTCTAAGTTATATCGATGACATAGTTCCTCCTTTGTTTTTCCTATAACCGTTCTTGCTAAGCCTGGTATCTCCATCATGCCGCGGATACATAGGCAAAGTCTTTGCCTTAAAACGAGCTTTGCTCGCATGCAAGTAGTGGAGTAGTTGGTCTTTTAGACCACTCTCCCATAATCCTCCTTTTTCTCCTATTAGATATGGAGTCGAGCTTCCACTACTAAGAGATTTTTTTGCTAACAAAATAACGAGCTCTATCATAAATTAACTCTAGGTAAATAAAGATTAACGACTTAACCATATCAACCTTACATAATAGAATTGGATTGTCTAGTTGAAGAAAACATATATGTCAATATATATGCAAGCTTATATAACTCATGGTGTTTCTAATGATCTCTAATTATCCCTTTACATGTAGAATAAGCAAAAACCTTTCACGAAGTCAAGGATTAAAAATAATAGCACCTAATAAGTTAAGGAAACATCTATATCAAAACCTCCTAACCATGACCTCCAAGTCTTGAAATAATGATCTCGAGGAACTCAATTCTACGTCTTCTCAACTAAAGATTCCTTGTTTAAACTCGGTAGTTAGAATAAAATAGATAACTTAATCATGATCCTTTAAAAACTGAACTTCTATTGAGTATAAAATATTCTTATAGATCATGTTAAACATGTAAATACATATATCAATAAAATATTGCATAAACAATGCATACTAATGTCGTTATTCATTATTCGACAAGATGTGTGAACGAGGTCGAGGTACTCTCCCCCTCGCAATCTTGTGAAAACATCAAAATCAAATAGATAGGATAACCTTATGGAATTTCAACTGGAAATTACCAATTATGAGATATATAACTATTTAATAATATCATCCCTTGAATTTAACTATATTCATATCAAATTAGATCTAATGATTATCGACCATTTTCGTGTCAACAATCAATCTACCTGACTTGGTTTACGACAAAACATAAACTTATTGGGTCTTTAACAAATCGACAATTGTTGAATCAACACCAAACTTAGGCTGGTTGGGTCAAACACAACTTGCCAACTTGACGACGTTGCTTTCCCCAAAACGACAAGGTTGATATTAAATGACATTAAAAAGACTCTAAATGACATCGACAACTTGTCGAGTCGACAAATAAATTTAGACAAAAAAGGGTCAAGTAACACTTACTCGACTCAATTAGGTTGACCATTTTGCACCAACACAAGACTTACGATGGCGTCAAACTTGTTCTTTTCCTTATATCTATTCCCTTTTCTCCGATGATGCTCTCCCTCACTTTCTTAGAGGGGGGAAACCTGTTCCATGAATGCAACTTGCAATTCCCAACTCAAGATTAGTGTATTGATAATCATTTCATAATCTTTATGAAATCATAACATCTTGACAACTTATAAACACATGTCAATTATAGTCAAATAAACATATTCATGAAAATATTGATTTTTCAAGACATTTTACTAAATGTCAAATCATTGAATTATGCATAATCATCTACTAATTACTTCAAAAGTAAAAAGTAAAACATAGTCAAAGTTAGGGATGTAACATCCGCCCAATTCCATCATAAACCACATCATACTCCCAAAACATATGTTGCCATTCCTCCTCCATCATCCTACAAATCCCAAAAGCATGTGATCATACACCTTCCACCATCCACTCTACCTCCACTCCTTCCAACTCCAAACATCCCTATCCTCCAATCCACTTTACCTCCACTTTTCCCAACGCCTAATATCTCTATCATCAAATCCCCTCATCCATTTATCCATAAATCCACTTTTAATCCCTCCATCCATAAATCCATTAAAATTCCCAATCAATGCACACATTGACCAAACATGAAGCTTCCACCAATTCCATGGGATTCAAAAATAAAAATTTGGGTGCTCCTTTCATAAAGTAAAAAATCCTAAAAATCCTCATGCTTTAGGGTACCAATGCAAAGAGTCAAAGCAAAAGCCATCTAAAAGGCTATATAAGCTTGTACCTCCACAAGAGAAGTCCAAAAGTAAAATGGTTTGGGTCCTTAAGCAACAAGAAATCAAGTCAAATGAAACACCCACATCGACAAAATCCAAAAATCCCATTCCATCCACAAATCCCATACTATATAAAAATCATAAACATCTTAAGTTTATCTGGGTACCTAAATTCCTACATTGACCATCTCCTAAGGAAACATCTCCATTGCTTCCTACACCTCCTCCAAATCAAAATTCCCAATGTTTATCATGGTGTGTGGAACCGTTGGTCTTGGTTCCCTTCCATTCCACAACATTCCCACATATCTCTGTCTCCCCATCTTTCATCCACTACCCTACCTATTTCACCCATCATATCCCTATGGTCCATGTTTTTTCATAAATCATTCATAATCCACTATCCTTCCATCCATAATCCATTACCCTACCATTCATCCTTCCATAAACCTTCCATAATCCACTATCCTTCCTTACATAATCCACTGTCCATTCCATCCTTGCATAAATCTTTCATAATCCACTATCCACCTACTCATCTCCCTCTCACCCCATCCTTTACCAACATCTATAAGCATGATGACATTTGACATGGCCCATGTGTGACATCCATCTCTAATGGGACTATTACCTTGCATGGAACTAGACGCTTTAGCCCCTCCTATCCATATCCACTTATCCCATAAAAGAAAAGAAAAATAAACGAAAAAAAAGAAAAATCAAAATAGTAAAGAGAAATCCTTTCATCCAATGGTGAAAACCACCTTGGTGGCGCCTTGGATAAGTACCATGATGAAAATCTAACAAACAGACGTTATATGTAAGTTGATTATCTGTGTGACTTACACTTGGGGGCATGTTGACATCCATCTCATACTCTCATTTTTCATCCTATTATTTTCATCCTATCGTAGCATCCTTAAATTATACCACCTACCTATCATATTACATCCATCCTCCTTTTCTCCTTTGATCTTGATAAAGATATGGGGGCAAAATGTTGACAAATGCTTTGGATATCTCTTGATATACCTCATCCTTTCCAACCAATCCTATTATCATCCTATAGTCCTAAGTTTTATCTTGTTTCTAAGCATTACACTTAGAATGGGGCATGTTATTCCTATGCAACATAGTCTTTGGAGATCACATCCTAACTCCCTTATGATGCATACATCCATTCCATCCACTATTAAGCATTACACTTAGAATGGGGCATGTTATTCCTATGCGACATAGTCTTTGGAGATCACATCCTAGCTCCCTTATGATGCATACATCAATTCCATCCACTATTGTCTATCCTTTTATCCATCCCTTTATCATGAGTCTTCCATCCCATCCACTATAGCCTATCTTTTTATCCATCCCTCTATCATGAGTCTTCTATCCCATCCACTATCACCTATCCTTACCTTTATCATGAGCCTTCCATCCCATTTACTATTTCCCATCCTTTTATCCATCCAATCCTACCACCCATCCTTACATCTAGACTTGGTTTTCCCTTGTCATTGGTGTCTAGCACAAAGGCTATCTAAATTGTACTCCAATGCCATCCTCAAACATTTCAAAAAAATACAAAATTTAAAAAAAAAAAAAATCAAAAATTTTCAAAAAAATAAAAAAAATCAAATATCCAACATAAATCCAAGTAATAAATTCAAATGCAAGTCATCATTAATCCATACCAATCAAGTCAATCAATCTAGCCAAATTATTCAATCACATCCTTGGTCTTGATCCTAATCATGTCGTAAACCAAATCAATCAATCAATCATTAATCATCAATGGGATATATCATTCCCACATCTTTGTGTTGATCTAGGGATATATCGTTCCCCACAATATCAACACTATCCTTATTAATCAAATCTTAGTGTTGATTCGCATGACCAACAACACTAGTATCATCAAATCATCATCATCAATCAATCAATTGATCATTGCTTTACAGCTTGACAGGGGCAATACCTTGTTTGTTTTCGTATCATTTGTGCATACATGCTTGCTTGCTTGTGTATGTTATCATTTTATCTCACAAGTCTGTATCTTTCTAATTAATATTCATATCTTGTGTATGTTGGAATAACTTTTTGCATTATCCTTTGCATCTAAGGTCTTATCATACCTTTTGTGCATTAGGATTTTAATGCTCTAAGTTTCCTTCCTCATACGACTAGACAAGGTTGTATTATGCTGGGTGCACAAGACACATCATCACCCTGGTCTTTATACCTTGGTGCATAACATCTAGATCAAACTATATGGTTGCTCACTTCATGCAGCATAACGTATCATTCATCTCTTTCATCCATCCCTTATCTTGCATCTTCCATTTTCTTATCCATCCTTTATCATTTTATTTCATTTCGAGAGCATACTTGTGTTCTTCCAACCCACCTATTCTCTCGAGGGGGTATCGTCATATCCTTACACCATCATCATATCCTTACATCATTATCCTATCCTTACATCATCATCCTATCCCTACATTATCATTCCATTTCTGCATCCATTCCTCTTGTTCACCCTTTCAAGTGGTTGGGGCATCCTTTTTCCTTCCATCCATACCTTATCTTCTTTGAAATGATCTTACTTCTCTTAGTCACAACACCATCTCAAAGAGGGACAAAATGTAGACACCTAAAATTAACCATCTACTCAGTTTTATCGCATGTGGAGGACTTAGTTTGAAGGTGAAGGTAATTGGATGTTTATCGTTTATCTTCTTATTCCTTTAGATCAAATTTCTATCTACAGTGACCATAATTCTAACCTTAACCCCAACCCTAATTATAATCATAACCCTAACCCTAATCCTAATTTTAACCCTAACCCTTATTCTAACCCTAAACATAGCTCTAATTCTAACCTTAACCCTAAGCCTGACTATAACTCAAACCCTAACCCTAACCTTAATACTAACCTTAACCCTAATTTTAACTCTAACCCTAACTCTAATTTGAACCCTAACCCTAACTATAACTCTAATTCTTACCCCCAATTCTAATAGTAACCCACCTTAATTCTAACCTTAATTTTAATTCTAACCATACTTCAAACCCTAATTATATACCTAATTGCAACCCTAATCCTAAACCTAATTCCAAATATAATTCTAATACTAACACTAAACATAACCCTAATCAAACCCTAACCCTAATTCTAACGTTAATTGTAAACCTATTTCTAACCCTAACCCTACTTTTAACTCTAACACTAATTTTAATATTAACCATAATCCTAACACTAATGATAACCCTAATTCAATCCCTAACCATAACTCTAACAATAACCCTCACCCCAATACTAACCCTTATTCTAATCCTAACCCTAACCCAAACCCTAATTCTACCCCTAACCCTAATTATAACCATAAACCTACCCTAATTCTAAACATAATTCTAACCATATTTCTAGCCCTAACTCTAATACTAGCCATAATTCTAACCAAAACATAATTCTAACCCAACCCTAAACCTAACCCTAACATTCAAGCTAAAACATAATTCTATCCCCAACCCTAACACTAATCATATTTCTAACCCTAATTGTAACTTGAACCTAACCCTAACCCTAACCCTAATTGTAGGCCTAACTTCTAATTCAAACCCAAATTGTAACTATAATCCTAACCCTAACATTAATCCTGACAGTAATTCTAACCCTAACCCTAATTCTACCCCTAGATCTACTTAACCTTAATTCTATTCCTAATTACAACCCTAATCCCAACCCTAATTCTAACCATAGTTCTATATATAGATATAAATGTAAATGACTTTTGGTGTTTTATTGTAACTATAACCCTAACCCTAACGTTCAGGCCAATACGAACCCTAATTGTAACCCCAACCCTAACCTTAATTCTAATCGTAGTTTTAACCCTAATTCTAACATAAACCCTAACCCTAATTGTAACACTAATTCTAATTGTAATACTAACCCTAACCCTAAATCTAATTATAATTCTAATCTTGATTTTATCCCTAACCCTAATTCTTACCCCAATACTAATTCTATTACTAATTCAAACCCTAATTCAAGCCTGAATTATAACTATAACCCTAACCCTAACCTTAATCTTGATAGTAATGCTAACCCTAACTCTAATTATAACCCTAACCCTAATTCTAACCCTAACAATAACCCTAATTTTATCCCTAACCCTAATTCTATCCCTAGTTGTAATACTAACTATAACCCTAATTCTAACCTGAACCCTAACCCCAACCCTAATTGTAATTCTAACTCTAGTTCTAATAATAACCGTAAGCCTAATTCTATCCCCAACCCTAACACTAACCATATTTCCAACCCTAATTCTAACTTGAACATGAACCCTAACCCTAATTCTAACTTGAACATGAACCCTAACCCTAATTTAAAACTTATAATTTTCTTAACTTTTGCCCATTTCTTTCCCACCATGAGCTGACTTGGTACATATTTTGTATCATTTATCACTTTTAGGGTCTTAGATATGTCATTTCTGATGGCATTATCAAATTTTAGATCTTGAGGGATTGTATTCTTACTTATCATTATTCCATTATTATATCTTTTCTTTTAGAGTTTTGTGCTTTGTTGAGATATAACCTTTATCCACCCTAGCCACCCTTGCCAATCCCATTAGGTTTTGATTTTCATATCTAATGTACCACTAATTCTAACCCCAACCCTAATTCTAACACTAGAGTTAGTGTTAGGGTTAGGGTTAGAATTCTGGTTAGGGTTAGGGTTGGGTCATTTCAAATGCTTTCATTGGTGCAATATTAATTCCCAAATTTATATTCATAGATAAAACCATTTGGTATGGAGTAACTGTTTAAAGACATCATTTGACATCATAAGACAAACATATAATATGAAGTATTCCAACGCATGTACATTGCCACCCTAGTACTTGTACACATAAGAATAGTATTTGTCCACATAATATTCTTATCTATTTCTTTGCAAATACTCTTACACTTCAAAATTACACAAATCATTCATATCATGGTTGTTTGATTTGAGTTCCACAAATCACTCATGTTTTGTTTGGATCTATTAGCCTTGTTTTAGGATCTTACTTTTATAACCCCAAAATTACACTCTTTTGGTTCTATCTTTGCTTATTTAAAAGCCAAAATAATTCATATATTGAAAATTTTAGTAACTATTATAATTAGCTTTTAGTTTAAATATTTCCATAATCTGGGTGCATTTCTTTCCCATTAGTAATCTATTATTATATTGTGTTGTGTGAATTTTGACAATACAATTGAATTGCATACCAAAACCCACTTTCTTAACACTTGTATTTTCATTTATACCTTGGAAATGTTAGTTCTTGTTGAAACAATTTGGTATGTAGCTTGTTAAACACTTTTTAGTGGTGTTTATTCTTCATATTTGTTCACTTTGATAATCTTTCATGCATCCATGGGAGATAGAATACCAACAATATAATATTGGATAATTGTATGATTCTAAGCTCTTTTACGTAGTATGATGTTTGATAAACTTATTCAATTGAATATTTTATATGTATAAATAGTTGATAGAGAAATAGAACAATTAATATAGTAGTTAGAAAATTTTATTTTTTGGAGGATCATGCATTTAATATCTTCCAAAGATGAAATTCCCAATGTAAAATTTTAATATCAACATTCAATAATCTAAAACCAAAAATATTATGCCTTTATAATTTCAAAGTTTTCATCCTAGCTTCATTCTCTTGGATGTATTGCCAAACGAGTACAAGGCTTCTTAGGAGGAAATAGAAAAGTATAGTGCTCTAGCCATTAATCAAAATAATTGAAAAGAGTGCTTTGTGCTTGTGTTTTAATGAAATCCTTCAGCTTAGTAATTTGGAAAAGATGTGGGTGTTTATTTTTCTCTTTTGTGAGCTTCAACATCTTCTCTAGGCCTTTAAGGCAAGTTTGTGTAAGACCTTTGTTGATAGGTGTAATCATATTAGTAAGGAGATTTATACAATCAAGATCGACAAAGTATTCCACTTGCTTGTCATTGCCACCTATAATACCACTAACAACAGCATAAGTTGTTTCTTCCTTTATACAATCTATTGCCTTTGCAAGGAGCCCCACAAGTGCAAAAATTACCCTTGTGTTTATTGTAAGCTCAATGCCATCTTGGGTGAGTGTTGTGATATTGGAAATGAACCTAGAAATCTCCATATGAAGCAGCCTCATTATGTTCAAATCTCTCTTGTCACCACTTGAATGATTGCCACAATACGTAAGAGTACTTTGTCATTCACAATCTCTTTTTATAATTCCCATACTCTACAATGTCAACCATAGTTTCCATGGCGAAAAGTAGTATATCAGGAGATTCATGAAAGAGAAGTTGAACGAGGCAAGGACAAATATTATTTCTAATGATAAATTCAAGACTATCACCTTCTTCAAAAAAATATAAAATTGTCTCGCAACTAAGCCTTTGCACTACAAGGTCTTCCCCTATTTCAAGAAGGTCTTTCATAATTGTAAAAGCAATAATTTTGTCATTAGGTTTGGAACAAACAATGTATACGATTGCTTTTAGGGAAAGCCAAAGGACCTTTAGGATGATAGAAGAAAGGCAACAAATCGAAAATAATATCATGAGGGATGGCTTCAAAGTCATGGGAGCGAAAAACATGGTCTGTGTTGGGTGAATATTTTATTGTCAACTCACTGAAGACAAAATGGTTATATCAACCTCAGTGTGATGAGATAAATCTCTCCTCTCGGCAAGGGGAGGCTCCCTATGATTGCAAGCTATTACAAACTAATAACTGATAAAACTTATTTACACTAATAACTATATTTGGGGTGATTCCATTTGATCATATTATCTTTTTTCAGAATTTATGTTTATCCTTTATGAAAATGATTTCAACAAAATTAATAATATGCAGAGAACTATGAATTACCACAAAATCCACAGAAACACAAAGTCTTTCGTTGTTTCTTTCACCAACTAAAAATAAAAGGATTTGGAGTAAAGTGCAACCCAAAGTCTTCACTTGTACGCCAAGAAGAGATAAATAGATCAAAGATAACAACTTGCAGCACAAAGTCTTCAAGCTATTTCTCATTCATGAACACGACACAATTCTCACAAATGATTTTTACAGCCCAAAGTCTATTAAAACCAGATTCAGAATACTCAATCACTTGAAATAAGCTCTCACACTTCAATTACTTATCAAAGATAATATGATAGCATAGACGTAAGAACAATTCTATCATAAAACAAATTACTTCAAGACAAAGATTGGAATTGAACTTGCTTTCTTGTATTGATAAATATTTGAAAATTGATTTTCACAAATGAACACAAAGTCTCGATTTGCTTTACAATTCGGTAGAGTTTTCTTGCAATAGATAAAAGATAGAAAATTACAAAGAGGCCCCCTTTATTTATAGGGTGAGGCCAAGAGCTAATCTAGGAAAAAGTCTTAACTTCTTTGACTTATTCAACAAAAGAGTCCTTATTGACTTAGGACTTCCTTTGTTCACACATGTAATTACATATTTGAAAAGTACATGTGAAATTGTCCAAAACTGAAAACAAAGTACATATGAAAATATATGACAAATTTACTAAGGCATGAACATCTGAATTAACTTTCACCCCCATTCTTCTTGAGAAAATCTTCATACATGGTGAACATTGTTTGCATCTCAAGGCTATCAGGACCAACAGTGTTCTTGGAAAGAACTCAAGCTCTGGTTATAGCATCTTTCACTGCAGTAGCTGCTTTTTCATGACTTGTCAACTTAGCTTTCAGATTATCCAAAGTCAATTGATTGTCTAGAAGATTATCCAGAGAAGCGACTGAAAAAGCTCTCTCTTAAAAATCTCTCTAAATCATACTTTTGAATTCTTGGACCATTTCCTCAGTTGACAGAAAATGATCATCATCTGTTAGTTTGCAAGGAAGCTCCTCCAACTTGTGAAGAAGATCAACGCCACTATCCACACTGAGTTCTTGAGCACTTTGCAAATCTTTGATCAAATCTTTCAACCCATTGCTACGATGAATCAATGACTCCTTGGTTTCTACATATGATTCCCTGTTTGAAATGATGTCGATTGATACCAAGGTTTTCACCTTCATCTTCTTCATGTCGGCCCACTTTTCAAGACTTATATCTAAATACTCAATCTCCAGAGACAAAGCATCAACCAGATCATCCAATTTAGATCTTACCTTTTCCATTTTTCTTTTCTTTTCAACTATACTTGTTAGAAGAAGTACCCCTTGTTCATGCATCCTTTCAAGATATTCTTCGACTACCTTTTGTCACATCTCAAATTTTGATACTGTAGTTAGGGTAAAATTGCAAATCAGGGCAAATGAATAAACAGCAATGATAAAAACCCTAGCAATGCACAATGAAGCACAAGACAACATGAAAATTAAAATAACAAATGTAAATGCAAACCGATCTCCACGTTATGCTTGATTTATCTCCATTGCTCTTCTCCACCTCGCATGAGCATGCAAGATTTTGAAGGATTGTTGTTGGAAGAATGTTGGGTGCTCACTTCTGCAGCATAACATTAAGATGAAGATGCTAGAATGAAAGATGCAAAGGCTCTAATGATATTTCAACAGCATGTGGATACTTGAGGATCAATGCATACTAATGATAATTTGGCAGAATAATGTTACTTGAAGCTCAATGCATGCTAATGATAATTTGGCAGAATAATGTTACTTGAAGCTCAATGCATGCTAATGGCTTGTGAGGGGTTTGATTTACAGGAAAGGCTTGGTTTAAATGGATGGTTGAGATTAAAAAACTAATTGATTGATGTGGATGGCTAGGATTGATTCGGTTATTCCCACTCTTCAAGGGAGTTGTAGTCATTTGACAAGTGTCAAGGAGGATAGGGCTCATGTGTGCTTGTGTACATAAAAAGTACTACATATGAAAGATATTAAATAAAGTATATAGTACCACTTATCTTTTTTAAATGAAAGAGGCACACATGTCAGCTTAATGATAAGATAAATTAATTAAATAAATAAAATTTATTTAATTAATTGGAAAGTCAGCTTATGATGAGAACTTAATTCAAATAAAATACTTGAATTAGTTGGGATATGAGTTGGATATTAATTAAATAAATAAAGTTTATTTAATTAATTGGATAGTGGGATTAGGATATGATGTGGAAATTAATTAAATAAATAAAATTTATTTAATTAATTGGCTAAGTGAGATAAGGATGGGATTGAATGGGATTTTAATTAAATAAATAAAATTTATTTAATTAATTGGCTTAATGGAATAAGTGGGGTTAAGAGTGGGATTTAGGACAAAATGCTACATGATGTCTAAGTGATGTTTTTGACAAGGTGTTGGTAGACATACACAAATTTGGGACAATTTTGGGTGTCTACAGATACCATCCGGGTTTACTTTAAATGGAAATATTTCATGAGTAATTATATGCGGATAGATGAATAATTTGTTATGAATATTTTAATATGAAAAGATGTAATGAAATAAATGTAATATTCATGTTAGTAATGCTTCGGTTATTTGGATTACAAATCTATTAACGGGAAATTGGAGTTTACTATGAGTTGTAGGTTGTCGAAAACAAGGGGTGGTTGAAGTAAAGGAGATTAGCATCCTGGCGAGTTTAAGATGGAGGGATATCATTCACACACTTCATGTAGTGTCATGTAGTTGCATATGTTGCATATTGAATGATTTAATAGTTTAATTTAAATTGCATTTTTTATTTTATTTGAATTATATATCGTATAGTTGGTTAATGGTGATTTAATTAGATTATTTAATTCATTGTTATTTAAATATCATGAGTGTTTAGAAAATAGAATAATTGAATTAGTTACTTAATTTGTTTTATTTAGAAAATAATCGTATTCTATTTAATTATTAGTTTTATAGATACATTGTGATAAATATGTGAATTATTTTAATAATATTTTTAGAACTAGAAATAGAATAAAACATGTTTTTGAAACAAAAACTTAATTTAGGAAAAGAAAAGTTTTAGGAAACGAAACACTTGTGGAAGAAGAAACAATAAAAGAGGAGTTATAATTCATTTCTTGCTCACCAAAACTTCTATTTAACATCTTGCATTCTCAAAAAGAGGGGATCATCATCTCTGAAACTGCATTGTGTAAGCATTTTGGGTTTAAGGAGGGAATAGTTCAGATCAAGAAGTCTCTGTAAAATCTGTAGGAATCAAGCATTCGATTGAAATAGGGAGCGAAATTCCAGGTTCTTATTTAATCTTGGATCATTTGTGGCTATTTGTGTGTTTGAATCTTTTCTTATCAACAAAATATATGATCTTCTATCTAAAATTGTTATTACATTATAGGCAGCTGGTTGTAGTTTTATAAAAGAATTGTTTTGTTTCAATATATATATATATATATATATATATATATATATATATATATATATATATATATATAATGACTAATACATGGTAGATTATATTGAATCGACTGAATTATGTGTTGGATCAACTGTATTTTATTGGACTGATTGTATATTATATTGATCAATTGTATTTCACATTGGAACTTCAGTATGCATCTGGGATTGATTGTTTTATACTATGAATTGACTGCATTTATAATGTAAAGAGTATGTCAAATTGGCACAAAGGCTATTATTAACTGTATAGGAAGCGGTGTTCCCAAATGGTGTCGCAGTCCCTTAGGGACTGCGACCCCATTTGGGGACGGCAACCTTTGTGATTTATGTTTAATTCCCTTTCAAATGTTTGTAATCTCTTCTCAAACAAATATGAAATCCTTGATTACATATAATATTTTGCATAACTTTGATAATACTAATCTTGTTGTGTCTATTCGATAACAACCCGCTAGTCATTTGATATGTATATATATATATATATATATATATATATATATATATATATATATATATATATATATATATATATATATATATATACAAATTTAATTCTCTATGCATAAAGATGTATTGACTATAATTTTATAATCTAGAAATCAAAAATTTTATGACTGTAATCTATTAGATCAATTTATAGCATGTAGATAATTTGGCTGTAATCTTTATTGTCTGAAAATAGAATGACTGTATTCAATTTTATCAGTGATAACTTAGTTTAAAAAAATTATATATATATATATATATATATATAAAATTGAATTCATTGTCGGCATAAAAATAAATATTCTTTTTATTTTATATATTTGCATTAATGAGAAAGACTTGTAGAAACTTTCGAATTATTGAGTTCTTGATAAATGTTATTTCTACATTTCAGTTGGAAAAAAAACTAGTAGTATATCAAAATTCTTGATTTATGAAAGAAATGCACTATGTTTATCTGGTAGTTCATCACATAGATTAGATAAAATAAGGGAAAAATAGTAAACTTTTCATTAAGCAAACTAGTGAAATCATTTGATCAAAGGAAATAATGTTTGTATTTTTAAAATATAGATATTTATGATTATGGAAAAACCAAACATAGGAAACTATGTTGTATGTAATTTTTGGTAAAGTACGAACTTTCAGGACAGGATGCCGAATGTGGGCTCCCAAAGATAATAGTTTTACTTTTTCTAAAACTATCATTTTATTTAAATGCTTGGCCAAGTTACTGTACCATTGAAACAGATGGGTTTGTTTAAAAGCCTAGAATTATGTTTGTCTCTGCCACATCTTGTTGCAAGAGTTTATGTCATTCTAGGATTAGGATGCATACAGGCAACAGGAACGCATCGAGTGATTCCCTCCTGCTTACACTGTTCCAGGTTGCTAGGCTCCTTGTGCAGGGTCAGTGCTTTCTTCAAGATAGGAAGAAACCTGGAAAAGTCCAGTACTTCATGGTTGGGTGGAAAAAGCACCTCAACCACTCTCTTGGTCTTGGTTTGCGAATGATCAGAGGATCAAGGCAACCAAGTTCAAATATTATTATTGATATGGATATTGCTTTATATATATTTCTTTGTATGGCTTCATTGCTAAGTTGCAACTATAGCATGATTCATGGATATCTTGATGTTAATCCTTCCTTGTGTAACATTGAAACAGATGTATTGTAACACCAAGTCGGGTTTATTTAAACTATTTTGTAATCCATTCTGGTATATGGATCATTATTCTTACTCATGGATTCTTGCCATTTTATGTTATTATGGATATTTGGAAACTATTATTGGTTGATTATCTTACTTATGGAATATGCTTTTCTCTTCAGGTACTATTTTTAGTTGGTAATTTTTCCGCACCTTACACCTTTCCCTTAGCATGAGTCTTTTTAGCCTTCTGGATAACAGGATCCTCCATAGTGATTGCTTCAGGTTCCACTGATTCAGAAGACAAAGTGAACTTCTGTATTACTGCAGCTAGCTGCTCCACTCTTGCCTTGTACTCATCCTTCATTTCTCTCTCATGATCAAATTTCATAATCAAAGAATTGAGAGTTGATTGCACATCGGCCTTAACACTTTCATGAGTGATTTTCCCTAGCTCAATCCTAGCGATTGAATAATCACTCATGTTGAAATTCTCAATGGTAGCATCTGGTGGAGGCTAAGCAATTTCTACATACTTATGACCTTTATCTTCCAGAATCTAGGAGAGAGTCTTAGGCTTCTTTTGGGTCTTTTCCTTGATAGGTACTAGCTTCTCAAAATCGAAGTCATCTGGAGAGATGGCTTGCTTTTTTCTCTTTGGAGTGTAGGATGAGAGCCACGGAGGAAGCATTGATGAACTAGCCTCCAGATTTGAATCCATTACTTGTACAGAAGGAATTGCACCCACACTAGTTGTAGTAATGATTGGAAAAGTGTTTCTAAAGACAACACCTGGTACATTAACATTAGCATCTTGCTCAGTACTTCAAACAAATTGGTCTAAAATTGCTTGATCACCAATGTCATAAAAAGGAGAAGAAAAACTTGGTAAATATCCTGAAGAACCAAAAACAACATCAAAGGCAGCTTTAGGACTATCAAAAATTGTCCTAGAAGAAGATGGTGTAGAAGAACTAGAAGATGGTATGATAATAGGAGTAACTAGAGTACTAGAAATAATAGACATAGAATCTGAAACAAGTTTAGTGGGCAAAGGAGAAGAAGTTCAAGGTGCTTGTGTCATGTCTTATTCAGAAGACATGATTGGTTCCTCTAGTTGTTCCTATTTGTCTTCTTTCTCTGCTTCCTGTTCATCCTCTTTTTCCTCTGAAGATTTCTCTTCAGTAGCCATTTCCACATCAACAGACTCCTCAGTTGCATGTTCATCTATTTCCATTTTTGCTCTACTTGGCTCTTCTTCAGACACTTTATCTTTGCCACCTTTTGATACAAATTTTATTTTAGGCTTGGGAGCCTTGGAAGAACTAGGTGCATCGCTCTTATTTTTTGTTCTTATTTTTGCCTTTTTACCTATTTTCTCTAGAGTTTCCTCCTCTGAGCCAGTGAGAAAATCCTTCAACTGAATCCCTTTGCATTTTAGCCACACATTTGTATTTGCTAAGATAGGCTCAAATATCTTTCTTTATTGAGGTCAATTCTTTCTTCGACCATTAAACTACAGGCAAAGGAGAACCCTCAACATTCTCATGCACATATTTGGGATTCACGATGTCTTCATAATCTATCATTCCTTCTGGAATATCAACTAATTCTAAGTCCTAAATTTGACTTAGGGTTAACTTGCAGTAGTCCAATTTCTTGATCTCTTTCTGAGTTCTTAAGTCAGCCCATATATCTTCCACCATTGGGACATGTGATAGAGTCTTCCTCTTGATCTTGTCTTTTACCCGCCTGAAGTCAAAATTACTTCTCCTCTTGAAATGCTTCATTGCTACCAACTACATTTATGTCTCAAGAGCCTTGGCCTTAGCAGAAGTGGCAATGGAGTACCTGCCAATCTCTATGGGAAACTTGAAACCAGGCTTCTTCAACTCCATCTATTTGTTATGCACAACAATCATCTGTCGGCATAACTCCATCAAGACAATTTTATAACTAGGAAATTTGGGAAACATGTATGGATATCCTTGGAAATAGCCAACCCTCAAATAAGTAAAAGATGGGAATTGGAGATACAAGCAACCAAAATTGTTCACAATTTCCCAAGCTTCATCTGACACTCTCTTATGTTCCAGTTGGGGATCAAAAAGACACAAAAATACTGCAAAGAAAACATCATTTGTTGAATACTGAGAGGGGGGTGAATCAGTATTTTAAAATTTAAACAGTTAAACCAAATACCAGCTTTAATAATCAGAAAGCTAAATAACCATAGAAATATAAGCCACATAAACATGACACATAGACACTAGATTTTTACGTGGAAAACCCAAGAAAGGGAAAAACCACGGAGAGGATTAGCTCTCAATATATATTGCAATCTTTGACAAATTGTGATGTTCAGGATTGGTCACTCCACAGGCTTGGAACATGCTGGCTCATTGCCATGAAGTACAACTAGGTCTAGCCGGCTCACTGCCTCAACCCTAAACCTAAAAAAATTACAATGAGGGTTATTGACAAGGGTCGTTGATCCTTGGCATTTAATCATGTTTTTATGTGTCAAATCCAGGGCTGTGTCCTTGGCTATCTGCAATTAGGGATCCCATAGTTACCAGTCTATTTAACTAATTCTGCTAATCTTATTTGTTCTGGAAATTAATACTGTTGATTTATCTTCTATGAAAGTAAATTCTGAAAGTACTAGAAACAAAGCTAAAACAATAAATTGCTAATATTGACCTATTCTAATCCACACAATTGAAACATACATTTATCTATGTGAAATCAATAACTATTTTCCTAAGTAGAATCCGAAACAAGATAATGAACAAACAAATACTAGCCTCCTGTCTTGATGGTGGGAGTGGGCCCTTGCTCCTCACCCTCAGGACTGAAGACTAAGGCAATGAATCAGTATAGAAATAGAGTATCACAATCTTTCTTCAGTCTAATTTCATCAGTATGCTTTGTATTTAGAAAATATATCCAATCTAGAACAAATTGAGATTACAATAATCCAATGATAATCATCTCTATCTTGCTTCTACCTTATATATCTATATATCAAATCAAGCAATGAGATATCACTCTATTATAACTTTTAGTTTATCTATGAGATAGCATCAATCTCTTATTCTATCAACTATTTAACTATAGAGTAAAATCATGCAACTAAAATAGATTGTAGTGGTACAGCAGTCCCACTAAATCTAGAGTCTTAGTTTAAATAACAACTGGGTAGTGAGGTCCTGAAAATATAGGTATTTAATAAGTCTTTTGGGAACTCATGCAAAATCAATAAAAGAGGAAATAGACCTCTAGCAGTCAACTAGAGTCTTCACTTGATCATTCAGGTGTTGGCTGAGTAATCCCCAGAAGTGTTGACTGATAGCGGTGCCAGTGACTCTGCACTGCCTTAGGGAGGGCTCTGAAGATGTGTGCTTTTGTTTAGAGCTCCAGAGATGCACTTATGACTTCTGTCTAGCTCTGGAGATGATCCACCCCTGGTCCTCCTATTTCACAAAATCTCCAATCATATTAGAAAAACATTGGAGTCTGGTGTAGTATCCCTCATGTCAGCTCTGGAGACTGTTGAGACCATCTCCAGAGATGCTTAGGATTGCCTTGCCCATACAACTGCACCTATAGACGCAAAAAGAGAGAATTCTCTACATATTTCCATTAATTTGCTGCACATTAGTCCTTCAATCAAAAATCATGGCCTTTGGTAATTCAGCTCTCATTAATGTAATTAGAACAAACCTTATCAGTCTACTATGGTGCAATTACCAGGACAACAGAATATGAAGGATGGAAAAGAGAAGTAAAAAGGGGTATATTATTATGGGTGCTACCTGACACTCATCATCCCCCCGAACTTGAAGGTTAGCAGGTCCTCATGCTCTTCATAACCTGGACTTATTTAGGCAAAATATTCTATTAGTCAAATTGAAATCAGTTGCATATGTGGACCAAGTAGTGATGTTTGTATTGCCATTCCCCCTGAACTGCTCAACCTGCTTTAGCCATTCTTGAAATCTGGCATCTTCCATCTATTCTGCCCATATAGGTAGTGGCTCAATAATGAGAGGAGGTCTGAAACGACCACCTATCCACTCTTGTTTGTATTTGTCCATCAATTTGGACACTGCTCTGGTTTTCCTCATAAACAACCTTAGGTTGGCAGGGGACACTACTTCTCTCATCTTTTGTTCTATAGTTAAATTATTCCATCTTCTCTTTGCCACTGGAAGTATTTGATTGGATAAATTGTTCATGAGGAGACCAAAATCAATAGCACGTTCCTACAGATGTTTCTGATATAGAGGCAAAATCTTTGTCTTACCTTATGGGGAGTAAATGTTTACCCTGAAATGAATCTCAAAAGCCCTAAGATTTGGACATTCCCTCCTGAGGAAGAGGCTTGTTTATGCATCCTTCTTTGTGTAAGCTTCCATCCTTTCATTCCAAATCTGATGATTTCTCATTAGTGACATGAATGCCCTGAGTTGGCATTCCCCCACAAAGTAGTTGATAAGGAAAGTATGATCGTTGATGCAAAAACCATGCAAATACAACTCACATAGGAAATCCTTATCCTCATCAGGACCTTTCATGTATGCCTCCATGAAGCCTGCCTCAGTTTCTATGTCCTCAGTTAAATTAGACAAAATCAAAGATATCTTCCTCTGGAGGATTCATTCTTACAAAAACAGAGCATAACTACCACTGGGAGGTCTGCAAGATATGATTTCATCTGAAATGGTGGCTACCTGGATGACCTTTGCCTATAAGGTCTGTACTTTTTTGTGACATGGCAGTCACTGCTCTTTGTAATTGCAGCATTGGCTTAGATTCCTCATATTCCTGACATCTTGCCCAGTGAAACAGGGCCTTTGGAATGTCTATTGGAACCGCCCCTAGGTATGGGTCTGTTTGAATCCCATGTTCCATGGTTGCAGCTAGGTTGGTCAACTCATGAATGTGTTCTTCCTGATCATTTATCTTGTTATTGGCCCATGTTAGTTGTTTGGCTTGAATTTGTGTCATTTCAATGAGTGCTGCAATTAATGTGAGACTATTGTCTCTAGCTTTCACAATATCAAAAATATTTTGTGCCACTTCCTCTTCTTTTTCTCTGATTTCAACCTCTTTCACCTGAATTATCTTTTGTCTGTCCTTGAGTTCTACTTGCAACCCTTCAATTATTTGCTTTTGTTCCATTTCTTTCTCTTTCATGACCTTTTTGATGTCAGTGATGATTAAGTTTTTCCCCCACAACAGTCTCTTTAGATTATCAATTTCCTCTAATAGCTATTGTTCTCTTGGAACCTCTATATCATCTTGATCAGAGGGGTGAGAGTAACTCCCCGTTTCTCCCCCTTCTATTCTTTACTCTTCAGGGGTTTCAATGGCTCTTTACTCCACATTGTCAGTTGCATCTTCTTGTTCCTTCTCATCTTCCCCTGAAGTCTCTTTATCCTGAACTTCCTCTTGGCTTACATCTGCAAATGTTGGGGCTGACAAAGGTCCAGCCTCAACCATGGAAGTTCAAAAGCCCATGAGGACCTCAGCTAAGAGAGCAGTATCTTGTTCAGCCTGAGTAGGCTATCTTTTTCTCTGGCTTCTTCGTGGCATCGGTAGAGCTTGTGTCTCTGAAATAGGTGCATTATCCTCAGAGTCTGAAGAAATGGTGAAGGTTTCTTTGTCTATTATCTCCAGAGCTTGGGAATGTTGTGGCTCTAGAGTCTAAGACCTCAGATGAATAGGTGACTCTGGGGAGTTCCCTTAATTTCTTCTCTTTGTTTTCTTTGCCTAACTAGAGGGACTTCATCTGAATCATTAGATTTTTCCTCGGCCCTGTAATGTTTGCTAGACTCAGGTGTCTTTAGAGTTCTTTTTGCTTTCTTACTCTGCCCTGTTCCTTTCCTTTGCTTTCTGTGGCCAGAAGTCTAGGTAGAGGCCAGTGTAATTTCCTCTTCCATAACGACAGCTTCCCCTATTTGCTTGGCTAGAATGGACTCCTCAGCCAAGGTTATCCTTCATTTTATCGAGCGAATCATATGGAAGAGTTGCTTTGTAATAGGTTCTTTCAGCTATTCTGTGGCAGCTGAGGCTTCTCCCAAAACTTCTTTCCCTTTTCTTTTGTGGTTGGTAATAGGGGCAGAAGTTGGTGTTTCATCCACTGTTTGTTTCTTGCTCTTGCCCTTTTCAGTAGCTGGGGAGGAGGTAGAAGGCATTGCTTCCTCATCTTGTTGAGCAAAGGAAGTCTCATCTATACCATGTGCCCTGCTTGGTGTCCCCTGTCTTGTGGTTTTTTTTCTAAAAATGTATATCATAAAGCCTCTCCATCAGCTTGGGACAGGAAGTGATCTTTTATAATCAAGAAAATGAGGTCGTGGTTTTTCATGGGACCCTTCTCCTGTTGGTACTTGTCTGCTGAGGCTATAATAGCAGAATACAAAAATTTTGGGATATTTATGCTAAATTCTGGATGCGCATGCCCATGCCTTAGAAAAATTAACATTTTCATGATTGGTCCTAAAACTATAGAGAATTGCCCATCACATGTAAAATATTTCATTAACCACATAGCTAGAGATTGCCATGGTTGTGGAAGTGAGATCCTAACAATTCCTTTGACTTCATTTTTGCTTAAATGCAATTGTATTTCAGGTTCACCTTCTTCAGAGAAATTTTTAATCAAATCGGTGTATAGGGTTTTTAGATGGTAGAACCTCTCACCTTGTTTCGATAGCCCTGAAATATGATTGATAATGGTGAACAAGATATTGATTTGAATCCCTCTCACTATAGTTTGATTATTCTTCAGGTTGTGCAAGAAATCATCTACAATGTGCTCCTGAAATCCTTTAAACTTCTCCAAAAATTCTAACCACCCAACATTCCTTAAGATGTCTGTTGTAGCTTGGTCTTGCAGCAAACCTATTACACTCTCTGGCTCTGACTTCTTTTTCACCCCCATCTTCCTATCTTATTTCACCTCCTCTGGTTGAACCTTCCCTTGATTTCCTTTATAGTTTTTTTCCTTTTTCTTTTTACCTTATGAAAGACTGTGGCTGTAAAAATTGAAGATTGCCTCTGAGGCTTTGGGAAATTCTACAATTTTTGAACTGGGTTTGATATCCATTAATTGCAACTGCTTATATTATGGGGAGGTGGCTTGAAATTAGTTATGAAGTGATTGTTCGGTCATAATGGCAAGGAGTGATATGACACTTCGAAGATAGGTCGACAGCGTGGAAATTAAGGTGGCATGTATGAGTTAAAAGGGAAATAATGGCAAGGACATGTGTCGAAGTAACTCCACCTAAAAATAGAAATGATAAGACAGTAATAATTAACTTAACTCGAGCGAATTACCTGGATCACTTTTCGTGATGATGGCCTGATGTACTTGGTTGCTACGCCGCGGCTTTGATGAGGTTTGATGTGACTTGGCATGTGAGCAACCCCTTCATGGCTTGGACTAGCATCAGCATCTTCATTGTCACATGGCCTGAAATCCTTCCCGCTGAGTAGATTTAGACATGACATGCTATCAAGTGACGTTAGGAGATATATTTGTGATGACTTGTGCATGCGGTAGCAATTGTCTTTTTGATTCTTAACGATGTGCGCGTTGACCTCACTGTTGTTTATTTCAAAAAGTGGAGGATGAGTCATGCTGACCTCATCATATGATGTCCTCACTTGATACCTAGAGAGGTGGGTCCCCTCCTTCCTCTTATTCCTTAAAATGATTCCTTATTGGTGAAGCGCCAGAGGTGCTCCTAGATTGCTACAGAGATGTGTCTTAGTAGCTCCTAGTATCTGATTGGATTTGTAGATCAATTACTGAAATCCTGCAAGAAGAAGGGAACCACCATTTACTAGTTTTCAATCCCCTTGGTCGAGAAAGACAACCATTTACTGGTTTTCTATCTTCCTTTTTTTAAAAAAAAAGGCTGTCATTTGCTAGTTTTCAACCTTTTTTTATTGTCCTTGAATATTTCAATTTGTGACAGAGGTTGTGACCCCTGTCACCAAGCACAAGTCCTTGGTAAATTCCTCCTTAGTTTATGGCCTTGTATAGAGTTGAATTATGTGACCATTTACTAAGAATGAATCTGTGCTTCCATCAATGGGTGCTAGCAAAACCGTTCCATTTTCATGAACTTCCCTTATTTGATAAGGGCCCATCCAGTGAGTTT
Source organism: Cunninghamia lanceolata (assembly GCA_027924645.1). Lineage (NCBI taxonomy): Eukaryota > Viridiplantae > Streptophyta > Pinopsida > Cupressales > Cupressaceae > Cunninghamia > Cunninghamia lanceolata. The sequence continues at coordinate 4,310,810 of BSBN01000424.1, read as the reverse complement.
GTAACTTCCCTTTGAACTCCTTAAACTTAGAATCATATAGGAGAACCCAATCACCTTGTTGAATGTCCTACTTTTGAAGTGTTGGTCATGCCATTGTTTCCTTTGATATTGAACAAGTTTTGTTTGTTGTATGGCTTATGTCCGGATTTCATCCTACTCATTGAGTTGAAGGATCATGTTCTGTTGTGCTCTAGACAATGGTAGGCCAATATATAATAAAGTTTTGAGTGTCTGCAATTCGAATTCTATAGACAGAATGAGTTTCTTCCCATAAACCAATTCATTTGGTTAAAACTTGGTTGTGGACTTCCAGGTGGTATTGTAAGCCCAAATTGCTTCAGGTAACCTGCTAGCCCAATCCTTTCTATTCGTGGCCACTGTCCTTGTCAGGATATTTTCCAGTTCCCTATTAGTCACTTCCACCTGCCCATTAGCTTGGGGGTGGTAAGGTGAAGACTTCATGTGTTTAACTTGATATAGATCTGTGAATGCTTTGATTACCTGAGAAGTGAATTGGGGTCCTCTGTCTGAAACTATTGATCTTGGGGCTCCAAACCTTAAGAAGATTCTATTATAGAGGAAAGCAACAACTTTTTCTTCTCTTGCAAATTGCAATGCCTGAACCTCTGCCCATTTAGTCACATAGTCTGTGCAAACCAGAATGTATTCTTTGCTTGAAGATGGTGGAGAAATTGGTCCCACAAAGTCTAGACCCCATTGCTCAAATGGTTCCAGCACTACCTGAGGATGAAGTGACATTTCCTAGGTAAAGGTTGGCTGCCCCATCCTTTGGCACTGATCACACTGCTGCACATACTTCTTGGTATCCTTATGATAAGAGGACCAGTAGTAACCAGCTCTCAGAATCTTGTGAATGGTTCTGTGTGAGGAATAATGCCCACCAGATGGTTCATCATGACATGCCCTTAAGACATCAAAAATTTTATCAGCTTTTAAACACATGCGTAAAATGAAATCAGGACCACACTTAAACAATAAACCATTTAACCATTTGTAAGATAAGCTTTCTTTTAGCAATCGCTTCTTTTGTTTTGAGGTGAAATGGGATGGAAACAAGCCTATAGCTAAGAGATTAGCTATGTCTGCAAACCAAGGTATAGTAGAGGAGATAGAAAAAAGATGTTCATCAGAAAATTTGTCCTCCACTGGTTGGTTTTTTCTACCTGTATGCAATCTTGACAGAAAGTCAGCAACCAAATTGAATTTTCTGGGATTATCAACTATGGTAATGTGAAATTCCTGCAATAGTAATAGCCATCTAATTATCCTTGCACCCACTACCGATTTGTTCATTAAGTACTTGATAGATGCATGATTAGTATGTACAAATATTTTGTATCCGGTGATATAATGCCTGAATTTGTTTATAGCATATATGACCGCCAATAATTCTTTTTCGGTTGTGGTATAGCTTCTTTCTGCAGAGGTAAGGTTTTTACTGATGTAGTAGATGGCATGCATACCTTCTCCCTACTCTTTTTGTCCTAGGACTGCCCCAATAGACTCATTTGAAGCATCGATTTGTATGTGAAATGGCAGAGTCCAATTGGGCCTTCTCAAAATAGATGTGACAATAAGTTTCTCTTTAAGGGTTTCAAATGTTGATTGACAATCTTTTGTCCATAAGAAGTCAGTGTCCTTGGTCAGTAGGGCAAACATAGGAGCAACTATTCTGCTGAAATTTTCTATAAATCTCCTATAGTAACCTGCATGACCTAGAAAAATTCTAACATCTGTCTAGTTTATAGGTGAGGGTAACTATTTTATCACTTCTATTTTGTTTTGGTCTACTTTGATCCCATTTGTTGAGATGTGATGTCCTAATACAATTCCTTCCTCTACCATCATAAAGCATTTTTCATGGCTTAGGGATAGTCAGTTTTTTTTCACAACATTGGAGCACGTTCTCTAGGTTTATGAGAGCTTCTTCAAAGTTGTCTCCATACACAGTAAAGTCATCCATATAGACTTCCATACACTCATTAGCTAATTCAACAAAAATGGCTCGAACAAGCCTCTGAAATGAGGCTACATAATCCAAATGGAAGAACTCTGTAGGCAAAAGTTCCCCCAGAACAAGTGAAAGTGGTTTTATCCTGGTCCTCAGGTGCTACTTGAATTTGGTTGTATCCACTAAACCCATCCAAAAATGAGAAGTACTTTCTCCCTGCAAGGTTGTCTAGCACTTGGTCAATGAACGGTAAAGGAAAGTAGTCATTCTTTGTGGCTTTGTTTAGTTCTCTATAGTCAATACACACTCTCCACTTCCCATTCTTTTTAGGTACTATGACTAGGGGTGAGACCCATTGACTGTCTGAGATTGGATATATGAACCCTACTTGCAGTAATTTCTCTATCTCAGTCTTAACAATATCTTTTAAAGAAGGATTTAATCTTCTTTGGGGTTGTCTGACAGGTTTGACATCTTTAGTGTATATATGATGAGTATAGATCTCAGGAGGGATGCCCTTCATATCTTGGAATTCCCAAGAAAAAGCTATTGAATGGGAAACTAGAAGTTTGAGAAGTGCTTCCTCTTGTTTTTTTGCTAATTGAGTGTTGATATTCAGTGTTTTCCCAGCAAAATCATGACCTGTTTTGTAATCTGATCCATAGATGTCCTCAATCCATATCTTGGATTCATAGTATTGAGGGGACAAGAATGTGGGAGCAACATGTGGAATCTGGCTAAGTCTCTATAAAAGGTTTCTCCACAAGGAATAATGTTTGCTAAGGTACAATGAGTAGTAGTGAGAAATTCTCTATTTGAATCTTGGGCTAGTTTCATTATATCTTTGTCAATAAGAATATGAGTGATATCTTCTGTTGTATCATAGTTCATTTCTTCTTCTAACTCAACCAAATGTTCCTTGATGGTGACCATAGCTATTGAGGCATTGTTTTCCATGTTATTCAGCTCATCTACCTACACTTTTCCCGAATAATGTATTGATGGTTTAGCTGGAGGGTATAAAGAAATTTTCTTCAAATCTATTCCATTGGAAATGACCATATCCCCTGTTTGACAATCAATAGATGCTGTTGTTGTAGCTAGCCATGGCCTTCCCAATATCAATGGGTATGAATTTCGATGGTTTCTAGGTTCTAATATCAGAAAGTCTACTGGGAATTCCCATGACTCTATCACAACTGAGACATCGGTTAACACCCCTTTTGGAATTGCTACCGACTGGTCAACCAGTTGGAGGATTGCGGATGTGGTCTGGACACCTGTTAGAGATAATTTGTCCAAGGTGTGCATTGTCATTACATTTATTGTTGCTCCCAAATCAACCAAAACATTAGATATTTCTACCCCTGAGATATAGACAGTTATGACAAGGTTCCCGGGGTCTCCATATTTTGGGAGGAGCATTTCTCCCATTAGGAGGTCTACTTCTTTCCCTTCCACCTGGATGGTGGCAAGAAATTTTTTCTTTCTACCTTAGGTTTTAACACAATGTTGTTTGATAATTGGTTCAGTTCAGGCACATCTCTAATTTCTTGTAGGAGTGGAATTTCAATGTTCAATTGTTTGATTTCTTGTAGAAGTTTTGATTCCATGGTAGGTTGGACTTGATTTTGTAGGACCGTTTTCTGAGAGACATGTTGTTTGAGCCATTCTGGGTATGGTGTTGGTTTTTCTACTTCCGGAGCAGCTTCAGAGTTCTTAATAGAAGTGGTTCCAAGGGTGTTCTCTGGAGCTGTCTTTTAGGAGGAACTCTGGAGTTACCCAAGGATAGTTCTTTTAGCATAGTTTCGATAGTAATCTCCTCCTGAAGTTGAATGGATGGATTTTCATGTTCCACATCATTAGTTACTTCAACTATAATTGGGGGAGATGGTCTTGGAAGTACTTTCCCAGAATGTAGCTGGAGATTATTGGAATATATAGTGTTGATACCAGCCATATTTTCTTGTTTTGTCATGTAAACAGCTGCTCCTTGTTTATTTCGTGGGTTTGATATAGGTTGGGCTGGTAAAGGTGGCTAGCTAATTGGCTCATTTTGTGACTGTCCTTGTGTGTTGGGGGGTCCAGTTAGTAGTGCTTTCTATTGAGGTTGGAAACATCTAGGTTGTCCTTGGAATTGTTGATTATAACCCTGTTGAGGACCCCAATGAGGTTGCATGTTTTGTGATCCAAACTGTTGTGGCCATTGTTGATTTCCCTAGGGCTGATTTTTCCAGTGTTGGTTCTACCATTGCTAGTTTGACCAATCTTGTGGTCCCCAAGGGGGAATATTATGAGGCCCATGCCACACTGGATTCCATTGATTATTTCCCCAGTTCGAAGGGCCCCTATAAGAAGCCTGGTTTAGATACTAATTATAAGGGAAATTCCCAACTTGTTTTTGTCCTACATAGTTCAACTCCTCCTCTATAATGGCATTCTTTTTAGTTAGCCTTTTTAAGGCTGGAAGCTTATCACACTAACTGGTAGGATGTTCCTTGTCACAAATCTGACAGATTTTTGATTTATCTAAAGGGCATTCTCTCAACAGGTGTTTGTTCATACACCTAGGACAATATATGGAGAGTGGTTTAGTTGTTTTGTTGTGATCGGTTGCTCTAGTTTTTGCTTGAATCCCATCTAATGCGGTATTCAGTTGGACTAGAATGTTTGTTTTAAGATTTGCAATCTCCTCCATTAACTGTCATATTTCATTCTTCCCTTTGAAAGATCTAGGTGTTCTCACTCCATCTTGGGTTCTGGAATAGTTCCTGCAGAGTTCTTTTATAGCAAGCATATCCATTTTGTTAATGTTCCCTTTTCCCATTAGATCTAGTGCCCATTTTGATTCTTTATCTAATACTTTTACAAATAGTGTTCTAGCCAAAGGGTGAGCCACAGGATTGCCATACCTTCTCAAAGCAAAGTTGAACCTATCCAGATAGTCCTCTAAGGTTTCATCCTCTCTTTGAACAATTCCTCCTTTTTATCACTAACCCTACAGTAATCCTGGTACTTTCCCAAAAATTATGTTTCCATCTGATCCCAAGAGTGAATGGAGTCTTGGGGTAAACCCATGAACCATCTCATAGTAGAATCTTTCAGGGTTGATGGGAAAAGTTTAAGTTTTTGGTTATCTGATCCATAATCATAAGTCTGACATACCACTTTGAATTCAAACAAAAACTGATCTGGATCCTCAAAAGCAAGACCCCTAAAATTTGGCAAATGTGAAGGTGAAACATTCTTCATAGGGGCATTATTTCCACAAGCCAAGACAATGGGGTATGAGAAGGTTCTCGAAGCCTGATTGTCCTCCTCATCATGATTATCATCTATGTCTGACACTTGTTCTTCTATTTGAGATTCAGTGTAGTGTTCTGAGGAATTAGTTTATGTTAAAGGATCTGCCTGGAATCTTTCTTGCAATTCTTGGATATATTCAGAGAGTGAAGGACTTTGAGGATTTGAGGGAATATCGAGTTGGGTTGTAGTTTCCAAGGTAGGTTCTAGGTGCCTCTCTTCAATAAGATCTTGTGCCACCCTAATGCTTTCTCCTATAGTTTACTACTGGAGTGTCTGTTGTATGTATCTTCCTTTTGAATCCCTAGATCTAACCATACAATTTTAATTTAACCTAAAAACTGTTAACTAAGTTTTACTAATTAACACAGAGATCCCTAGCAACGGTGCCAAAAATGACAAGGGTTGTTGGTCCTTGGTATTTAATCATATTTTCATGTGTCAAATCCAGGGTTGTGTCCTTGGCTATCTGTAATTAGGGATCCCATAGTTACAAGTCTATTTAACTAATTCTGCTAATTTTATTTGCTCTGGAAATTAATACTACTAATTTATCTTCTATGAAAGTAAATTCTGAAAGTCTTGGAAACAAAGATGAAATAGTAGATTGCTAATATTGACCTATTCTAATCCACACAACTGAAACATGCATTTATCTATGTGAAAGCAATAACTATTTTCCTAAGTAGAATCTGGAACAAGATAATGAACAAACAAATACTAGCCTCCTGTCTTGATGGCAGGAGTGGGCCCTTGCTCCTTGCCCTCAGGACTGAAGACTAAGGCAATGAATCAGTATAGAAATAGAGTATCACAATCTTTCTTTAGTCTAATTTCATCAGTATGCTTTTTATTCAAAAAATATATCCAATTTGGAACAATTTGAGATTACAATAATCTAATGATAATCATCTCTATCTTGCTTCTACCTTATATATCTATATATCAAATCAAGTGATAAGATATCACTCTACTATAACTATCAGTTTATCTATGAGATATCATTAATCTCTTATTCTATCAATTGTTTAACTGCAGAGTAAAATCATGCAACTAAAATAGATTGTAGTGGTACAACAGTCCCACTAAATTTGGAGTCTTAGTTTAAATAACAACTAGGTAGTGAGGCCCTGAAAATATAGGTATTTAATAAGTCTTTTGGGAACTCATGCAAAATCAATAAAAGAGAAAATAGACCTCTAGCAGTCAACTAGAATCTTCACTTGATCATTCAGGTGTTGGCTAAGTAATCCCAAGAAGTCTTGACCGATAGCGGCGCTGGTGACTTTGCACTGCCTTAAGGAGGGCTTCGAAGATGTGTGCTTTTGTTTGGAGCTCAAGAGATGCACTTATGACTTCTGTCCATCTCCGGAGATGATCCACCCCTGGTCCTCCTATTTCGCAAAATCTCCAATCATATTAGAAAAACATTGGAGTCTGGTGTAGTATCCCTCATGTCAGCTCCGGAGACTATTGAGACCATCTCCGGAGATGCTCGGGATTGCCTTTGCCTATACAACTGCACCTGTAGATGCAAAAAGAGAGAATTCTCTACATATTTCCATTAATTTGCTTCACATTAGTCCTTCAATCAAAAATCACGACCTTTGGTAATTCATCTCTCATTAATGTAATTAGAACAAACCTTATTAATCTACTATGGTGCAATTACAGGACAACAGAATAGGAAGGATGGAAAAGAGAGGTAAAAAGGGGTATATTATTATGGGTTCTACCTGGCACTCATCATCTATTAAACCCTAATGGTTGCTTACAGCCAGGTTCACTGTCAAATACAACTGAAATTATATAAGAAATATGAATACTGCAACAACATCTATCAGTATCCAGGGTGTAGTCATTTAGCAATTGAATACTGAATCTTGAGTCTTCATCATCACTAATCTTCTATCTCTGCTCTGCTATTCTAATTTTGCATCAATCACACCCACAATGCTTCTTCGCACTCAACACACACCATCCAAATGAAATTCATTAGATATATATATCTACAACAGGATTTATCTATTAATCAGGTCGGCAAGCTAGACTTGAAATGTGTAAATAAAGAGTTGTACTCTGTCAGCTTAATCTTTTGTTCAATCTGCATTGCGGACTCAAACAAATATGTACATGTCTTCACATAGGTCTTCCCCAATCATATAACTACTTAGACTAATTATCCAGATGCTATAACTTCTCTGCATAAGGATCTACCATGCCTGTTGGTTTGTTCCTTAAGAACTTACTTGATCAATTCATCTGTCATATCATAACTCATATTGTGGACCATAGGGGACTTAATAAATCATATCCAACAATCATTACTGACCTCTTAACAAGCCTTTAGATCCGTGGAACCAGATAAACTTGTATGTCAAAATGTGGATCTCGGAGCTGTTGCACTGTCACAAAGAAATATTGTCAAACTGGAAGCCGATATTGGAAAGCTTGTATAATGTGAAGTATTGAACTTCAAGGGCTATAATCATGGATTTAGGTAGTCATGGCATGTCTCTTAGTTGCCTCAGAACCGCAGAACAAAATATCCACTTGCGGAGGAATGCGAACCCTTTTACTTTGCACTATACACATTCCATGTCTTACCTCTGTTCATCCAGACTTGGACATTTTCTCCAAATGACTTCCGAAGGAAATCATGACTTGAACACTGGAGTATATCATCATCAAATAGCTATGAGTCAACATACCTGAACTTCATTTTCCGGTCTTCATCTACGGAGGCATACTGATTCACTTTATGTCCCTTACTTTGAACATTGTCCATACTTAGTCATTTTGGCCTTCTAGACTTGAATACTTTTGTGCTTTGTTGCCAATCCAAGATGGTCTTCCAGAATAATGTCTTCTTATCATACTGATGTACCCTCTTTGCCTTTTTCCATCAATGACAACATTCCAGTCTTCTCCATAGCAATGTCTCTTTCCAACAATCTCCCCCTTTGGCATTGATGGCAACACTTAGTGAAAAATGCTTGACTGCCTTAACTGCTCCCCCTTTCTATATACACTCTATATTCTTCTCCCGCAGAGATGTTTGCCCATTTTTCACTGATCTTCTTCTCCTCCTTTCACATCAATGGCAAAGGTGTAGGTTCCAGAGTCAAATATTGTCAAAACTTGTAAAATGTACTATACCGCATATGTATAGGTACAATCTTCAACTTTATTTTACATGTGCTAGAGGATGTCATTGAAGGTGTTCTTAATTTGGGCCAACTCAGCATCCCAACTTTTCTTGGTATTGTCCAAAATTTGAATATGACCACTAACTAGAAAAACTACAGTGTCTGTCTTGTGAAGATCAGAGGGCGTGTCAGATTGTAAGGCTACTTGTGCTTCAGCTGCTAGATTAAACATAGTCTAACTTTGGACTGATTATTCTTCTTAGCTGACACATTTTGTTTCTAATTTTGTCCCTCTCACTTATTAGATTGTTCAATTCATCATGAAAGTTGATGACTTGATTTTCCTTGTTGCTCACTGATTCTACTACCAGATCAAATGCCTTGGAAGTGTTTATCAATTTCTGCTCCACATCCTTGATCTTCTCTTCTATTTTCTTTGTGACTTCTGGCTAGGATAAACAAAATTTGTATATGTCACCAGCCTCTTTAAGGGCACTTTGAATGCTTTTTATCCTATTATATAGCTGGGCTTTGTCATTTGCTATCATTTCCTTTAACTCATTCAGTCTTTTCTCATTAAACTCTTGTTTAACTTTTATTTCTGTAGATTTCTCAAAGGATTCAAAATGTTTACTTACAGAGTTTATAAGTCCTTTGAGTTGAATTTCTGATGACAAGGAGGTGTCTTTCTGGTATGTTGGCATCAGCTTCTCCAAAATGCTAGATGCCTCACCAATGAGCTCATTGTCCTCTATGTGAGGCTTCAACATTTCTTATCTTGCTTTTGCCTTTGTAATTGATGCCAATCTGAATTTTTGTATAGGGGAAATTGTGTCCAAGTTTATTGGACCATGTAGAAAATATGGCTCACTCAAAGCTTGTTTTTCTTTCTCCAACAGTTCTTTAACCAATTCTGTAGTGTCTCTTGGTGCAATAGAGACTTCTTCTTTTAAGTTGTGCTCTAAATTATCTAGATCTATGTCCTTATTGGAGTCCTCCTTTTGTTCCGGTGAAGGATTTTCCTTTACCTGTTTCTCCTCAATCCTCTCCTTGTCAATTTTATCTTCAGCTTGATGTTCCAGAGAGAATCTTGTTTCAGCAGGAACTTATTTCTCCTTAGTCACTTTGACACTTTCATCTATTTCTTGATCAAGTTTTACTTCCAGAAAAGATGTATCATTTCCAACATTTGTTTCTTCATTGTCATAAATGGTTGGAAGATTGAATTCTCTTAATGTGTTCAGAGTGGCTTCTTCAATTTCCTTTACCACCTTTTCAATTTCTCCTAACATTAGAGCATTCATTCTTTTCTTTGACCTGAATTTGCTGTCAATTGCTTTGGATATTTTTACTTTTTCTTCCAGAGTGATTTCCGAACATAGTTTTATTAAAGAGTGCTCTCTTAGTTCAGCATCCTTTGCCTGGCTACTTCCTTTCTTGCAGTCATTATGCTTGCCAGGCTATGTGGAAGATCATCAATAATTTCAATTAGGGCCCTGTTGTAGATGTTCAAATACTCTACAACAGCAGTCTCAATGATTTTCTTGTCCGGATCATTATATTCATCATATAATTGTGCAATAGGTTTCAAATTGCCATCCACTGTTATGGCTTTGAGAACATCTTCAAGACTTATGGTTGCTTCTTCTATCTAAGGCACATCTTGCTTTTGCCTTTTCCTGGGTTTACCCTTACCAAAGGATTTCTTTTTGCTAGTTCTGGAGGCTTTTGTAGCCTTAGTTTTCATCTTCTTTACTTCTTCATTTGATTTTGTTTCTTCTTCATCAACTGCACTGCTTACATGCATTCTTTTAGCCTTGGTCTTCTATCTTTTGTGGCTAGTAGCAAACATTTATGCACTTACAGATGGTGTGAGATCGGAGGGAATATGTGCAGCTTCTCCAGAGGTAAATGCTCTGGTCCTCCTTCTTGATGCCTCTAGTTTTTGTGATTTATCCTTGGGTTCATCCAGAATTTCAACAGATTCACTTTTCTTCTTTTCCTTTTCTTCCTTTTCAGCTTGAGCTTTTTCCCTTGCCTTTGTCACTTGCTCTTTTGTGAACCCATGTTTCAAGGCAATATCTTCTACCACTTTCTTCATTTTCCTAGAGATTTCAGGTTGTCTGAGTTCAACATGGAGTTTCACAGATAGCTCTTCATAGGTTCCAAACCTTTCTCTTTGTTGTCCTTGGGTTTGCTCAGCATGTGTTGAGCATAGTTCTCTAATATTTGTCCATCCACTTCATAACCCATTGGCATTATCTAGACTATCCTAGACTCAACAGCCTCCATCAAGCATTGATCTTTTGTAACCATAAAACATATAATATCCTTATACTTCTCTTGAATGCATCATGCTTTGAAAATTCTTACAGTACCCCCATAGGGCTACTTTTTTCTCATCATGACTTCCAATGCTACTTAAATGATTTCTAACTTGGACAGCTACTTGTTTGCTAGTTAACCAAAACATATTCTTCATTTTTGGCAACTCATTCATAAAATAGAAGAATAGACAGATAATTAGCATACCGAATTTGAAGGGATAGTTTTTGCTTTCCTTGATCTTCTTTAGATTCTCCAGTAGTTGGATTCTTAGCAACTCACACAAATCATAATCAACATTCTCTTTAACCATTTGATATGCAGTGTATATTGCAGTACTGGAGATAGAGTTCTCCCGATTTGAGAAATAGATCTTGTAGCCAATGACCATAGAAGCAAATCTTACCACATGGTCTATGATGTCATTTATGGTTAATGCCCTCTTGTCAAATTGGGCTCTAGTAGCCTCTGAAACAGTTTGATTCTTCACAGCTTTCAGCAAGGGCACACCTCTGGTGGAATTTAACCCTGTTACTGCCCTAATCGCTTCCTTGGTAATTTTGAAGGGTTGCCCTAACCACATGAATTCATCGTGAATTCAACTTAGGATATACTAGATCCATTCATCCTCTGCGAACATAGGAAACTCTACATATTGGATGAATTTCTTCTCTTTTAAGACTTTGTATTCTTCCTTTAGGTCAAATTTATCATTGCTTAAATGCTTCAGGTATAAATCTGAGAATTTTTCCCCACCGAGCTCATCTAGGGCAACATGGATATATGCCCTAACATCTTCCACATACAGAACTCCGTATGGTATTTTAAAAAATGCACCCATTGGATCAACTTCGATTGCTTTGAAGGGATGTTTCTTGAAATTGGGTCTTGGTCGCTCAGTAACATCAACAACTTGTGGGGTTGCCTTTGCAAAGATTCAATAAAGTTCCAACAGTAAATACCTTGTTATGCCAAATTAAGGTTTTATTCGCATGAATCGCTCTAAGCACTTTAAATCTCTGTTGATGCTTGAAATCTTGCTTCAATCTCTCTTGGACATCTGATAGCTTGAATGTAAAGTGAGTTATAATGTAAAAGAGTTTTCTTTTTATCCTCCGCACTTGACCTACTTGTCATAAATGCTCATTCTCAAAAGTTGCCTGACTTTACTCTGATAGATACAGTCAATCAGAATTGCTCCGCAATGTACCGCACAGACTTATTTTTTTCCAGATTTTCTTTCAAAAGATTTTTCATGTCAGATTCCACCACATATCCTCGTGCCAGATTCCAGCACTAACTATCTGGCTGGGGGTTTTGGATTTTCAACACTACTCCCCTTGAGCCAGAGCTCCCAATTTATGTCCCGGAGGAAGTATCTACACCAGATGGTGGTGCAGATCTATTATTAACTTCAATTACTTCTTTCTTGCAGATCTATTATTAACTTCAATTACTTCTTTCTTGATCTAGATCTTGTCCATTTCTTTCTGCATTTCAATTGGATCAACTTTTTCTTTTCCCTTATCATTCCTTTGCTTTCTTTTCCTTTCTTCAATAAGATAGTTTCTTTTCACAATTTTTTGCTTCTGCAAACTCTTGCAATATGTCCATACTTGTTGCAATTGTAGCACACAACATTTCTTTGTCCTTGATTCTTTCTATTGATTAGATTTGATCTGCATTGATTAGCCATATGTCCAAATCTATTGCAAGCAAAACACTTTCCATTGAATGATTGACTATTCCTTGCATTGTAGGAACCATTCCTTACCAGATTTCTGCATTCATTTGATTTGTGACCAATTTTCTTGTAATTGAAACATTGACCAGAAAAGGAGGGAACATTTTGATTCTAGTTTATTCTATTTCTACACTGAGCTTTATGACCAAACTTATTGCAATTAAAACAATGACCATTGAAAGATGGATACCTTTGAGCATTTAGTTGTTTGACTGGAGGTCTTTTAGGTCTTCTTCTTTGATTTCAGAACTGGTTTCCTCTGTTTTGCTTTAGCTCAGTATTTGTTTGACCAGGTTTTAAACTTTCTCCTTTCTCAAATCCCAAACCTTGCTTATCATCAGCACTCCTTTGACTAGCAATCACCTCATCAAGCTTTGCAGAACTTAGTTTGAACTTTTCTTCATAGCTCTTGGCTAGATTCAGATCAAATTTTAGAAGTAGCACCTCTTTGTCCAATTTTTCACATTCCTCTAATTTGTCTTTAACAACTTGATTCAGATGCCTTTCAATTTCATCCTTCTTTTCAACTTCTAGTCTCAACCCATTTAGAAACTCATGTGCTTCATCTAATTGATCATTTAACTCCTTACTTTTCTCTTTGAACTTTCTGACTTGCTGTCTTAGCTTTAGGATGCATTCATCAACTTCTTGAATATTAGCTTTTAGATCCTTGATTTCTGCTTCAGAATTTTCAAGATCATAAGGGCTGCTTCTAGTTCCTTGTTGCTTTCATAATTTCCAAATCTTCTTGCTGCTATGATTACACTACCCTAGATCTTCCTCAAGTTGTTAGACTTCTTCCAAGGAACCTTACTCTGATACCAATTGTTGAATACTAAGAGGGGGGTGAATCAGTATTCTAAAATTTAAACAATTAAACCAAATAGCAACTTTAATAATTAGAAAGCTAAATAACCATAGAAATATAAGCCACATAAACATGACATATAGACACCAAATTTTTATGTGGAAAACCCAAGAAAGGGAAAAACCACAGAGAGGATTAGCTCTCAATATATTGCAATCTTTTACAAATGGTGATGTTCAGGCTTGGTCACTCCACGGGCCTGGAACATGCTGGCTCACTGCCATGAAGTACAACTAGGTCTAACAGGCTCACTGCCTCAACCCTAAACCTAGAAAGATTACAATGAGGGCTACTAAACCCTAATGGTTGCTTACAGCCAGGCTCACTACCAAATACAACTAAAATTATATAAGAAATATGAATACTGCAATAGCATCTATCAGCATGTCAGGGTGCAGTCATTTAGCAACTGAATACTGAATCCTGAGTCTTCATCATCACTAATCTTCTATCTCTACTCTACTATTCTGATATTTGCATCAATCACACCCACAATACTTCTTCACACTCAGCACACACCATCCAAATGAAGTTCATCGGATATATATATCTGCAACAGGATTTATCTATTAATCAGGTTGATAAGCTAGACCTGAAACGTGTAAACAAAGAGTTGTACTCTGTCAGATTAATCTTATGTTCAATCTGCATTGCGGACTCAAACAAATATGTACAGGTCTTCACATAGGTCGGCCCCAATCATATAACCACTTAGACTAATTATCTAGATGCTATAACTTCTCTACATAAGGATCTACCATGCCTGTCGGCTTGTTCCTTAAGAACTTACTTGATCAATTCATCTGTCATATCACAACTCATATTGTGGACCACAGGGGACTTAATAAATCATATCCAACAATCATTATTGACCTCTTAACAAGCTTTTAGATTCGTGGAACCAGATAAACTTTAATGTCAAAATGCGGATCTTGGAGTTGTTGCACTGTCACAGAGAAATACTGTCAAACTGGAAGCCGATATTGGAAAGCTTGTAGAATGTGAACTATTGAACTTCAAGGGCTATAATCCTAGATTTAGGTAGTCATGACATGTCTCTTAGTTGCCTTAGAACCATAGAACAAAATATGCATTTGTGGAGGAATGTGGAGCCTTTTACTTTGCACTATACACATTCCATGTCTTACCTCTATTCATCCAGACTTAGACATTTTCTCCAAATGACTTCTGGAGGAAGTCATGACTTGAATACTGGAGTATATCATCATCAAATAGATATGAGTCAACATACCTGAACTGCATTTGCCGGTCTTCATCTGCGGAGGCATACTGATTCATTTTCTGTCCCTTACTCTGAACACTGTCCATACTTAGTCATTTTGGCCTTCCAAACTTGAATACTTTTATGCTTTGTTGCCAATCCAAGTTGGTCTTCCATGATGATGTCTTCTTATCATACTGATGTACCCTCTTTGCCTTGTTGCCATCAATGACAACATTCCAGTCTTCTCCATAACAGTGTCTCTTGCCAACATCATTTACCCTCTGGAAGTGATGGATTGATCCCTTTAGAGTCAATTGGGAGTAATACTAATACACAGGTATAACTCTTCAGTCTTCTTCTGATGTTAACCCTAGAAAACTTCTCATAGAAGCAACTGCATAGACCAGGTAAGATGTCATATAGAATTTGGAAGTTGTAGAAACCTTGGTCAATTGCTCATGAAGAGCATTACTTATCTGCTCACCCCAGAAGATCTTTTGTTTTCCTTGGAGGATGATTTTGATATAAAGATACATTCACTCATGAAAAGTGGAGGAAGAAGAAAGCCCTCTAACTCTGCTGAGAAGAGTTATCAAGTCATTGACCTCTTCAACAAAGTCACTCCTTGGAAATTCTTGGGCCATCTGGAAAGATTAGACCTGGTAGTTTTCAACCATTTAGTGTTTATGACCCTCTTTGCTTTCTCAGTATCTTTGTCATACTCCTTCTGAGCAATACTGAAATCAATCTCTGCACTTTCCTCTCCACCATGACACATGAAGACTTTGTCCATGAATTTTGCATCTAACCTCATTATCACATTACCTTGTGTATCAACCACTATTCTATTATCCCCATTATAGAAATGAGCCACCTAAAGAACAAACTCAGTGTTGTGTGTTGCTACAGGAAAAGAAGCAACCAAATGGATATTACTCTCCACAATCCTCTTCATGTAATGGCTTGGATTTTGTTGCTTTGTCCTCTCTACAAACTCGGCCATAGCCACATGACCAATTTTTGTATCCCAAATCTCATCCACATTGGATGTGATTGAGGTTATCGGGAACACACCCTGGTTTTTGTACTTCATAGCTTTAGCTTTCTTCAGCGAAGGATCGGTCATTTCAAACAGGAACTCCCTTGGTTGTGAAAAAGACCTCGACAATCTTGCAGAAGCAACTGCAACAATGAAAGGCATGATTTTGTAGTGTTAGGGAAATTTTGGCAATTGGGGAACTGCAATGTTGGAAATCATGATCAATAACACGAGCTTGGTGAGGCTAGAGAGTAATAAAAGCAGGAAACTAGGTGAAAGCAGGCTAAAGTTAACAAATGCAGAAATTCTCTAGAGTTAGAGAATTTTGGGAAAGATGGTGCACGGGCGGCAAAAATTGCCACCTCTACATGTAGGAGGAATTGCATTTTGTGCAAGAGCAAAAAAAATTGTCGTCTATGCATATGGAGGATAAAACTTGCCAACATGTTTGAGTGGGCAAAATCACCAATTATGCATATTATACTTGGTGTTGGTGATAAAACTTTGTTGTGCTAGGGCGGTAAAAATTACCACTTCTACATCTCTTGTAAAGTATATCCTACGTGTATGGGCGACAAAAATTGTCGCCCCTAGGTACATCTTAAACTTAGGTAAAATGTATAAGTAAAACTTTTAAGTTATACACCGGCGGTGAAAATCGCCGCCCATGTATCTTGGGTTTGTGGGAACACCATGTATGGGCGGCAATTTTTGCCGCCCCTACATGTAGGGAAAAAATCAAGGATATGCATCGGTGGTGAATACCATCGCCTTTGCATATAATAAAGAACTGACTTCGATGTATGGTTGGCAAAAATCATTGGCATTACATCAAAGTCAAACTCCAAAGGAAAATAGAAAGGTCAGTGAAAATCGCCAACCGAAAACAAAGAGAAATTCAATTTAACAACATATCTTAAATGAAAACCCTAATCATACACATAGAACCCTAACAACGGTGAAAAATCACCAGTTAGAAAACATCTAGGGTTTTTAGAAAAAAATGACAAAGTTTAGTTTTAAAAGCTAATTTCAACAGAGAAGAACCATAGTTCAAACGAAAACATAGCAGACCAAAATTTCTAAAAACAAACACAAATCTAACATAACACGTAGAGTTAGAAAGGAAACAAAAAACAAACAAGGAAACAAAAAGAAACAAAACCCTTACCTGGTAAAGAAGACAAATGAGCAAAGAAGACCAAGATCAAAATCCTCAAATGAATTCACTCGAACATGCATTCAGCAATTTCAACGACTCTCCAGGGGGTGCAGGACATTCAGAGGTGAGAAGGAGAAAGATAAAATGAAATTAAAAACAAATAAAGCACATAAAAGTCCCTTAACACGCCACAACTTGAGTGCATTAATTATACTTAAGATGAACTAAATGATGCACTGGCAGAAGAAATTACCGCCGACGCATATGCAAGAAGGGTAGAAACACATGCACGAGCGGTGATTTTCACCGCCAGTGCATATTCACTAAAAAGGACAAACATGCATGGGCAGGCAAAAACACTGACCATGCATATGACTCAAAACACTCAAACATGCAATGGCGGGGAAAAATACCGCCCCTACATGTTACTGAAAAACATTCTAACTCCCAAAAAGTTCAAACACAAATGTTTAATTTATTCGCAGTTTTGACTTGATGATGCAAATTTCGAGACACCAAAACAAGGGAGAACTCGAGAAGATTTTTCGGAGCTAGGGGACCACGCACGAGGACAAATGAATTCACCTCGTTTTGCATGCTTAGAGTTGTATGCTACGAAATGGATAAGTTTCGTAGGGGTCATCCTACAAAATCGAGCGCAACTAATTTTGAGGATGACAGTCTGCAAGAATGACTAAGGCCCAAAGTGCCTGTTCTTGCACTTCTTCACTGGGGAAAGTCAAATATATTTTTTAAATATAGGTATGCTAGTAGCATTCCGAGCGGCAAGCCTAATTCTAACTATATTATATAATTATAAGAATTATTATTTATATAATATATGCTAAAATATAATATTATAATATAATTAGATATTATTATAATATATTATATCTAATATTATTATTCTAATCGTAGTTGCAATATCTAAACATCATTATTTTAACCTTAACCCTAACCCTCAACCCAATACTAACATTGACCCTAACCATAACCAAATTAAATGAGCAATACAAACAAAATCCTTATGACTATTATTTATTATTTAGGTGATAGCTTTGCATTAAAAAGATAAATAAAATAATGAGTTAATATATTTATTAAAATTAACTAATTCCTAAAATTTACTACCAAAATAAAGCAAGGGATAAAATTAAATATATATCTATTTCTAATTATACTATTTGCTTCAAAAATTAGAAAAAGGAACATTTAGAATATTGCCAAACAACAACTATTTTTTTCCATGGTTTTCCTATCTTTCAAATTTGGACTTGACAAGTATTAATTTTATCTATTTGATCAAAGAGCCATTTCTATAAGGTACAGGAAATTTTCTTTTGTATTGTGTGTGGAGCTATTTGGAAGCCATTCATTGTGAAAGGAAAAAAATTAAAACAAAAATCTAAGAAAACAAAAAAAACTAATGCAAATATTTTTAGAAAACAAAAAAATCAAGGCCTTGGATTGACTCGTCAAAAGGTGATTCTTTTGATTTCTGTAGCAAGAACCTGTGCATACGGAAGAAGTTAGGAGAACATTTAAAAAGTCATAGATTCCAGTTTTAGTCCTAGAAAAACAAAAAAACTGATGCAAATACCGAATGAAGGTTAGATTTAATTATAATTGTACTTATATTATAGTGCAGTAAATGCATGGCTCTTGCTAAACCAATACCAGATCTTACCCTCTACAAAAAAAACATCGTATAATTTGATACAATTTTTTTCCCTTTAATACAATTACATTATATTTGATTTTAATGAAATTCCTGAAGATCATTTCATTCTGTCACCGAGTATTTGTATTGAGATCAACCTCTACACAGGATCCTGGGACAAACACAAATATTTTTAAATCAAATCAATTTTCTTTGTATGGTTGCCCTTGTAATATTCTCTATAAGACCGAACACTTGTTTCGTTTTACCTGTAAATCACAAACCGTATGATCTTTCTTTGAAAACCCTTTTATTTAAAAAAAAATTAAGGGAATAGTTCTGCACGTTAAAAAAATTCAAAGGAAGAAATGTAAATATATTGATTTGAAATAAATTTCGACCTATTTAAAAAACAAAGTTTTTCTATGGTTAATGAAATTGCAACAAACAAAATTTAGTTCTTGTTCTAGAAAAACAAAGAACCGATGAAAATACCTTTAAAAAAAATTCCTCCATAGCCCTAGATCGATTCTTGGGAAAGCGATTATTTTGTTTTTTTGTTCACACTTCCCTTAGCTCACCTCAAATCTTTAAGCTAGGAAGCCTCACAAATTTTCTTTTATAAACAATAAGATGTTTTTTAAACAATAAGGTGTTGATGTAATCGACATAGATATTATTAATTGTTCTCAAATGAATCTAATTACAAGTATAATCAATTTTAAACATTTTTTTTTTCCATTATATTTGGATATTTATAAGGAGGTTGATGATTTAGATAATCCTTTTGATCTCCTATGCCCTTAGGATTTGTAACACTCAACTTTGATGGAATTGCAAAAGGCAACTTTGAACTTGTGGGTGGAGGTGTTTTTAACGGGATGTAATGCCCTAGGATTTCACCAAAGACATCAACTGAACAAACATTAGACAAATATTTTTTTTTGTGATACAAAAGTGGCATTAAATAGGCCGCATAACACCACTACGTGCCCAAGGTGTCATAACAACCTGTAATGACACACTTGGCATGCACACCAATGCACAATGTAAGGTGACAAGAGCGGAAGACTAAAGAACACCATGAGACAAAACACAATGGTTGACACGAAAAACAAGACAAGGACGAGGGCTGGGTTTTCCAAGGCCACCTAAAAAACCCCTACAACATCCTTACTAGACCACCCTTTTGGTATCTCGAAGATACGAGAAGCACAATCAAAATTGCCAAAAGTTTGGACTTTAGGGAAGAACTTGCAAAAGTTCAGACTTCCCTTTGGCTTTGCAACTTGGCTTTGTAGGTAGGATTTGCTATTTGGGTTTCTTTCTCGAGTTGCAACTAGCACCAAACACTACCTCAGACTTCAGCATCAGATTGCAATTCACAACCTACACTCGCTTGAGTTTCGACCTTAATGTTGCAATTGCTATTTGCACTCGCTCAAGCTTTAGAGTTCATCTTGCATATTGCATGATGCAAAATGTTAAACCAACTTTGGACTTCAACTCTAGAACAATTTCATATTTTGGGAAACATTTGCAGTTTACACTCTTGCAAAGTGTGAAGAAACTCTGATTCTTGGGCTTATATCGACTTCAGATTTTTGAAACCATTTGTAGTATTCACGTATGCAAAATACAAAGGAACTTTGAACCCTAGACCTCCAATTACCTTAGACTTCAAGAGTTGATTGCAATATGTAGTTTAGATTGGTAAACCTTGTTTGCATGCATTTCAGATTGCAATTCCGATTTGCAAAATTAGAGAATTTAAAAAAACTAAGGCATAAACTTGGATTTGGAAAAACTTGTGCTTCTAGGATTTTGAAATGGAATCACTCCTACCCATTGAAGGAAATCCCCTGTGCTCATTGATTGTTGTTCATGATGCTAGCATTATTTACGATGTTGGAGGGCACATCTTGCTTGAGTTTTGCATGCTATTCCCTGAGGCTGGATGTGTGGTGCTTGGAATCAGCTCAGGTGGCTTCTCATGAAGTATTTTGATGCAACCAGAGGTGCAAAGGATGAAATTTCCAACGACTTCTCCTGGGTGTTGTGGATTTGGTGGTGTGAAGGGAGATTCTGCTTAGTCCTACATGGTCGTAATTGCCACATGGGTTCAAGCTTGCCCCTCATTGAGTGGGAAATTTTAGCTTCTGCCATGTGCTCATCCATCCCCATTTGTGGTGTGTGGCCAGGATGTCATTGAGAATGAAGAATTTTATCTTAACCAGGGGGTGATATGTAGGTTCAATAGTTTGTGGCCTTCTCTTCCCAACCTACACAAATGGGTCTTGGATTCTTGGAAGCCCCTCATGGAGGGCAAGATCGAGCTCTTCCTGTGTGTTAGGGACTTCTTCATTGTGACTTCCGTGACCTCATAGGAGAGGGATTTAGTGCTTGATGACAGGGTTTGGTTGTGGGGTGTGCACTCTCTCTCGATCAAGCCTTGGTCTATCTCCTTCAACCCACTCATCGAATGATGGCAAAGGAATTGGGATCACTATGACACTTATTGGTTTTATGCAATTTAAAGGTTCGTTGCTACTGTGGTGTTCACAAAAGGACTCAATAAGACAATCCCTTCACCATTTTAGAGGATTGAGAATAAAAGGAAATAGAACAATCATATTATAACAACAAATAGTCTTCCTATTGGGATCTTTTCAACTTAACATAGCTTATAATGGATTCTCTAGGTTCATTAATGGTCTATAACAACATATAAGCAAGAGTTTACAACATTCTTAGATCTCAAAGAGTAAACTATATAGTTAAAATTAGGCTAGACAACCTATGAACAGACTGGTATGATTTCATGGGGACCAATTCCATTCAAATTTGGCTTCTTTATGCCTTTATTACACTATTCGTAACTCTATATGTTCCAAACTCCAACACAAATATAGTTTTATTGTTAAAGAAACACGAATAAAAACTTATGTCTCATTTACATGAAGACAATACAACATTCCACTAATTATGTAAGGAGGGAATCCAATTGTATTATGTTAGAAACAAGCCACACACGATGGTATCATTATTTCTTCATCAAAATCAGCAATACAATAATATGAGTCTCCCAATTGCCCTACCACGAACAACCCCAGTCAAGCAATAAAATAGAGAAGAAATACTTGGCAGCCACAACTTCATTTCAAACCTGTAGAAAATGACAAAAGAAACTCGTAATAAGGGACTGATTTCATCCCAAAAAAATTGATTTCCAATACTTATCACAACTATTCCTTTTTTACTATTCTCCTTCAGACATCATGTTGTCAATCTAACCTGTAGATAGTTTATTTCCCCTGTTTCACTACCTGAAGGTAAAACTCCTAAAAAAAAAAATTCTCCAAGATTTGCCAGCTCTCCAGAAACTACCTCCTTCCATGGCAAAAACTAACTCCTCCTCTCTCCCAAAAAATAAACCTAACTCTCTATTTGAATGGAAGAGTGTTATTGATCTTTCAATTCCGATACAATAGACTGCCTCTATGTCAAATGACCATATGACTTTGGGGTAAGTTGACAATAGGCCTCAAGGGCTAAAAGATTACCAAGAAGAACTAACTACAACCCAACCAAAAAAATTGGGTGCGAAGACTCAAGAACAAAAACAAAACAAGAGAAAGCAAACCAAAATAAAGCAAACCAAAAAAAATTTGCTTTCGAGAAAACAGATGCTCTTGCATCACGCTCACCCTAGAGGCAAAAGAAAATCATGAGCTCCTGCTCAATAGGTCTTCGATGCTATGACCATAGTTAGAGATATCAACTGTTGTTAACCTAGTGGCGTCCTCTAAAGGATGATCTTTCCACTTAACCAAGTACTTGAAATATTCCTTGTTGCAGGTCTTCTTCAACAACTATTTCTCCACGATACAATCAATGTCAACGTTGTCAGCTTGGTCACTTGATGTTCCCAACTTGGAATCAGCTCTAATTCTGTTGTTTCATCTGTTTCAGCACCTTTGTAGGGATAGAGATCAGCCACATTGAAGATAGGTGAGATACCCATGGTTGGAGGAAGGTTTATCTCGTACACATTGGCTGAAAACTTTCTGAGAACTCTACAAAGACCAATCTTCTTCATTTTCAGCTTCTTGTATTCCCATTTTGGAAATCTCTCCTTCCTAAGATGAGCCAAAACAAGATCACCAACCTAAAAATGGACTTCCCTTCTCTTCTTATTAGCATATTGTTTGTACTACAGGTTACTTCCCCCAATCTACAATTTGACCTCTTCATGAAGGTCATGAATAACTTTGGTAAAGTCTTCTCCATCTGAACTTCTCCTCTCTAAGTTACCAAGATCCCTGAGTTCAAGTACACCTCTTGGATGCATACCATACACAATATAGAATGGGCTCATACCTGTACTCCTATTTGGAGAATCATTAAATGCAAACTCATCTTGTGCTAAATCCATATCCCGGTTACTAGGTGTGTTTCCAACAAGACTCCTTGACATATTAGCCAAGCTTCTGTTGACTACTTCAGTTTGACCATCTGTTTTGGGATGGTAAGTTGAAGTGAAACTGAGATGTGTGCCCAACTTTTTCCAAAGTGTTCTCCAAAAGTGACCCACAAACTTAGTGTCTCTATCAGATACTATACTCCTAGGTATACCATGCAATCTCATTACTTTGAAAAACAAGTTAGCTATATCTGTTGCATTGCTAGTCTTTTTGCAAGGAATGAAATGAACCATTTTAGAGAACCTATCATTGCCTTTTTGAGTTCTAGGCAATCCTACAACAAAATCCATACTTACAAAATCCCATGGTCTATGTGGCACAGGTAGTGGTTGGTACAAACCAGTGTTTTGATTGTTGCCTTTTGCATGCTGGCATACTCTACATCTTTCCACACATCTCTTCACATCAGCTTGCATTCTTGGCCAATAATATGGTGTACTCAGCTATAGGTAAGTCTTATCCTATCCAAAATGTCCTGCTAAGCTGCGACAATGTTTTTCCTTCAAGAGATTCTCCTTCATTGATCCCCTTGGAATGCACCACTAGTTACCTTTGAACAACAAACCCTCTTGCAACATATAATCAGTCCATGGTCCTCTATCTATGTTGATAGGACTACTACAAGCTTCATATTTGTCTTTGAAATCAAGATCATCAACATACAACTCCTTCAAGCTCTCAAACGCAACACTATTTACTTGAATTTCCTGTAACAACAAATTCCTTCTACTCAACTCATCGACAACCTTGTTTGCTTGCCCACTCTTATGCTTCAACACAAAATTGAAACTCTGAAGGTATTCTGCCCACTTTGTATGCCTTTGGTTCAGCTTGTGTTGGTTGTTAATAAACTGAAGTGCATGGTTATCTATGTAGACAACAAACTCCTTGGGAAGCAAGTAATGCCTCCA
Organism: Cunninghamia lanceolata; assembly: GCA_027924645.1. Taxonomy (NCBI): domain Eukaryota; kingdom Viridiplantae; phylum Streptophyta; class Pinopsida; order Cupressales; family Cupressaceae; genus Cunninghamia; species Cunninghamia lanceolata. The sequence goes on along the minus strand of BSBN01000424.1, from coordinate 4,286,968 downwards.
CTTCTTCAAAGATTGTACCAATGCATAAAATTCAAGGTCATATGTTGAATATTTCTTCTTAACATCATTGAGTTTCTCGCTGAAATAAGCAACTGGTTTACCATCTTGACTTAGGACAACCCCTATTGCTAAGACACTAGCATCACATTCCACTTGAAAGACTTTATTAAAATTAGGTAACACAAGTATAGGTTGTTCAATCACTTTCTTTTTAAAAAGTCTAAAATATTTTTCAGTCTCTTGAGTCCATTTAAATTGCTTTTTGTAGCCCTTTATAGTGTCAAGTATAGGAGCAACTATACTACTGAAATTTTTGATAAACTTTCTATAGAAACTGGCAAGTCCATGAAAATTTCTTACCTCATACACACTCCTAGATGTTGGCCAATCAAGAATAGCCTTCACCTTCTCCTAGTCCATCATCAAGCCCTCTCTGGATACTACAAAGCCCAAATAGACTAATTCAGTCTTCATGAAGGTACACTTTTTGAGATTGATCAGCAGTTTCTCCTCATGCAACCGTGTCATAACCAACCTTAAGTGTTGTAGATGTTCCTCTTTAGACTTGCTAAAAACTAGTATATCATCCAAATATACTATCACAAACTTCCCCAGGAATGGTTTCAAGACTTCATTCATAAGCCTCATAAAAGTACTAGGTGCATTTGTGAGCCCAAAGGGCATAACCAACCATTCATAGAGCCCATCATTAGTCTTAAATCCTACCTTCCACTCATCCCCAAGTTTGATCCTAATCTGGTGATAGCCACTTTTCAAATCTATCATTGAGAAATATATACAACCACTCAAATAGTCCATTAGATCATCCATTCTTGGAAGAGGAAACCTGTACCTGATAGTAATCTTGTTAATTATTCTAAGATCCATACACATTCTCCATTCACCTTCTTTCTTGGGTACTAGGACTGTTGGTACATCACAGGGGCTAAGACTCTCTCTTATCAATCCTTCTTCCAGTAACTCTTCAACCTGCTTTAGAATCTCCTTATTTTCCTTGGCAGTCAACCTGTATGCAACCTTGTTTGGAAGGCTAGCTCCTAGGACCAAATCCATATGGTGACTAATGCTCCTCATTGGAGACAACTCATTAGGAAAATCAGCTACCACAATGTCCATGTGTTCTTTTATTATGTCATGTACCTCGTTTGGTAAGTCATCCAGTTTGTGGAGGTAAGTACAACCTTAGGCTTGAGTACCAATGCATACCCCACTTCTTCCTTCTTCAAATCACGTAAAAATTATTTACCACTCACCAACATAACCTTGTTGCTATTGCTGCTCTTATTGTTCACTTCTCTCCTTTCAAAGGTAGTAATGTATGTTTTTGACTATCCTTCTTAAAAGTGTAAGTATTATTTCTGCCATCATGTATTGCTTTCTTGTCAAATTGCCAAGGCCTACCAAGAAGCACATGGCAAACATCCATGGGCATAATGTCACACATAACAGTGTCCTTATAACTACCTATCTGAAAACTCTACTAAAGCTTGCTTATCTACCAATAATTTATGCCCTTTTTCAAGCCAAGAAACTTGGTATGGATTAGGATGTTTGATTCTAGGAAGTCCTAGTTCGTCCACGATTTCAATTGACACAAGATTATCAGTACTACCATTGTCAATAATAAGTTTGTAGCACTTACCTTTATCCTTGCAATTAGTTTTGAATAAAGCTATCTTTTGCACAGGTTCTTGACTCTCCTTTTGTGGCTTCAACAATACAGTAGCAAAGACTCTCCTGTCTCAGGTTCTTCTAAGTGATGAGAAGGTGATCCCACACTCTCTTTCTCTGCTTGCACAACTTGATTACTTCTCTTAGGCCTTGTGTGGTCATCTTGTGGAAACTTAGAACACTCCCAACCTTTGTGGCCATACTTGTTACACTTAAAACATTTACCAGAGAAACCTCTTCCTCTTCCTTGGTATCCTCCTCTTCCAAATGGTCTCCCTCCTCTGCTTTGGAAACCTCCTCTTTTTGGATTGTCTTGTCCACTGGAAGTACTTGCCTCTCCACCATGATGGTGTTGATGTCCTCTATTAGAGTGATGTCCTCTTCCTCTAGCTCCTGTTCCTCTACCTCTTCCTTGATGATTTTGCTCTCTCATAATCTTCTCTTTTGCCTTAATGGCAAACTAGTAAGCTTCCTCAAGAGTTCTAGGGGACAAAAGACTCAATTCATCTTGCAAGTTGTACCTCAAGCCATTAAGGTACCTAGCAACCTTCTCCATATCTTCTTCACTATGGCCTAATTGGATTACCAGTTTATAGAACTCCTCTGTATATTCTTTCACACTCATCTCTTTCTGCTTGAGATTTTGTAGCCTTTTAAACATGTTAGTTTGATAGTCTCCTAGAAGAAATTTGGCTTTTAGTTTGGCAACCATCTTGTCCTAAGAATTTATCTTTTCTTTATTTTTCTTTCTTCTCTCTGACTGAACATAATCCCACCACATAGTAGTGTGGCCTTTGAGTCTTGTATAGGCAAACTTGGCTCTTTTCTCCTCTGCCACTTCTTCATACTCAAAATAATTGTCAAGCTCATTGATCCAATCAATGAGTTACTCTCTATTGAGGCCTCTTGAATAGGTAGAAACCTCTATCTTTGGCTTGGCTCCAACCCCCATGACTGCTCTCAGTAATCTCATCTCAACTCCATTCGGTTCTTGAATCACCTCTTCTCTATCTTGTTGGTCCTCTTCTTCGTTCTCACATACATCCCCAGCGGCTATCCCTCTTCTCTATGCCTACTCCATGGCATCTGTTCTTGTCGTTAGGTTCTGTAACAAATCAAGAATCCCTTCATCTATGCCTCTTTTGGCACCTCCTTGACCTCCTCCTCTTGGCATTCTCCTGGGTGGTATCTTGCCCAATATTACCCTGCCTAACTTCTTACAGCTTTGATACCAAATTTGATGGCAAAGGAATTGGGATCACTATGACACTTATTGGTTTTATGCAATTTAAAGGCTGGTTGCTACTTTGGTCTTCACAAAAGGACTCAATTAGATAGTCCCTTCACCATTCTGGAGGATCAAGAGTAAAAGGAAATAGAACAGTCATATGATAGCAACAAAACAATCTTCCTATTGGGATCTTTTCAACTTAACACAACTTATAATGGATTCTCTAGGTTCATTAATGGTCTATAACAACATATAAGCAAGAGTTTACAGCATTCTCAAATCTCAAAGAGTAAACTATATTGTTAAAAATAGGCCAGACAACCTATGAACAGACTGGTACGGTTTCATGGGGACCAATTACATTCAAATTCATCTTCTTTCTGCCTTTATCAAACTATTCATAACTCTATACGTTCCAAAATCCAACACAAATATAGTTTTACTATTAAAGAAACATAAATAAAAACTTAAGTCTCTTTACATGAAGATAATACAACATTCCACTGATTCTGTAAGGAAGGAATTCAATTGTATTATGTTAGAAATAAGCCACATGCGGTGGTATCATTATTTCTTCATCAAAATCAGTGATACAGTAATATGAGTCTCCCAATCGCCCTACCATGAACAACCCCAGTCAAGCAATAAAACATAGAAGAAATTCTTTGTTACACCCCATGTGTTTCTATCTACTTACTATTTACCTAGATTGGTTAATTTGTTTGGAAAGTGAGTGATTATGGATTTTTGCATCTATATGTGTTTTTATCCATTTACTATAGATTGGATATTTTGTGAAAATTGAAGTATTTATGAATCTTTGCATCTATGTGTGTTGTCTATCTTGAATGCAATATGATGAGAAAAAGAATAATGCAATGTCTTGTATTTAATGTAGTTATTGTTAATTAATGATGATATTTTGATCAACTAACTACTGTGGCGATGATCTAAGTGGATGCAGGAACAGGTTGTCCCTCCAAAAGGGAGGGGAGGTATCACTCAGGAGAAGGACTTGGTCTGGTAACTTTAGTAAAACCTATATTGAGCAATCACACACTCACAACCCTATCTTGACCTAGGTTGTGTCAAGTCAGTTGGGTAGCGGTAAGTGATGTTTGTTGTGAATCTTGATTGCATGTTTGATAATCGTGTGAGAACTGTGATTTAATTTGCATGTTGATAAGTTTATGATTGCATAGACAAAGTTTTATCGTGAAATGATATTATGTTATGCATGTGTTTATGTGGTTGTCGTTCATATCACAATGTATATGTGGTTTCCATTCATTTGTGTCGCCAGTATGTGGGTCATGAGTTTATTTGGTTTTGAGTGAAGTCGATATACCTATTTATGCATATATATATGATAGCTATTGCTATTATAAACATATATATATATATATACATATGTATATGTGTATATATAATTATTTATGATTTGTGAGATACTGATGAATTGGTGAGAATGTAATCATGTCTATGTGAATTTCGTGTCGATTTTATTGTAATACGTGAATGCATGATCAAAATGTTAGGAGTAATTTTATTTACGATTTAATAATAATATGGGAAGATCCTAAAATAATCAGCCAAAAGGGAAGAAGTTTATTTAGGTTATAAATTTAGTTATAAAGTCCAAAAGGCACGTATTCCTTAAAAGGGAAAGACCTTTATTAAAGGTAATAAAGTTTTTTTTTTTAAGTTTATTAAGGCATGCAAAGCGCTCCATATAGGGCATGCGGCCTAAAACAAAGGAAGAGTAAACATAAGCACTCACCTTAGCACATGGATATGGAGTTAAAAAGTTAGGATAAGTAAGGTACTAAAAAGCCTTACTTCATGCCTTATTGAGCGCTCATGTAAGCACATGGGTTTAGGGAATATATGCACCTCTTGGTGAATTTTTTTTAACAAACACTTTTATTTTTATCTTAGCCATGGAAAATGAACTAATTTTACATTTTGTTAAGCATGTCCTCATTGTGTCAACATTTTTTGAGTTGGTTAAGCATGTCGTCATTGTATCAACATTTTTGAGTTGGTTGCAGTATAAAAGGGGATGCTCTCCCTCATTTTTATTGGCACCTTTTTCTAATCAAGAGCCTTCTCTTTTCAAATTTGAGTTTTGCGTTAGTGTTGAAAGTTTGTCGTTTTGCTTTTGTAAATTGTTTAATTTGGAGGAGCGAATAGAGTATTGGAAGGCTGTAAGCAAAAGAGTCTTTGATCCATTTGGAGCTATATTCTCAGGCATGGGGATTTCTTTTTTTATTATGCTTTTCTATTTTGAAGGCATTTTGTGTCGAATGCATTATTATTTATCAATGTGATTGTCAACTTGATTATATAATAGCATTTATATTTATATATATCTAAGTAAGTGAAAATTGTGTTGTGAAAGTAAAATTAATCTCAGTAATAGAGATTTGTGTCTATACGGGACTTTATATATATTTATCAGTTTGAGTATGATTAGTTGATTGTATAAGGGGAAAGATAGTAAACTGTAATTTTGCAAGTAGAGTTATTTCAACACAGGTGTCATGATGAAACTTGGGATAGGTTAACCTTGGGATACGTGATCCATGGAAGAGGGGGAATAACCTAGAATAGAGTTTGATGTAATTGTATGGGGAAATATTCTTGGGATTTGTTGATCCATGGGAAAGGGAATATCCTATGTGTAGAGAATGATGCATTTGTTAAGTGGTGTTATTCCTGGGATTTGTTGATCCATGGGTAAGGGAATAACTTTTGTATAGAGATTGTTGTCTTTCCCAATCGAGATAGAAGGGTGGGTGAATATGAGACAAGAAAACTTTGGCCAAAGTGGTGTAAATTGCCAACGTTTACACTGTCTAGGTTCACTATGATCCAGGTTTGCATTTCTAGTAGGGATTTCATATTTTGATGGTTGTAGCCATAGTATGATAGTACTAGTTAATGTAGGACACAACACCTTGCTCAAATTAGGCCTAATTTATTTGGGGCTACCATACCAATCCCTTCGTCGAAGGGTAGGGCTATTTACCAGTTTGGTAAATGTGCGGGGAACCGCAATTAGTTCATGGTTGGAGGTAAATCGCTTAAGTGATTCTTCCCCTCGTGCAGTTGGTGGCCAGGAATATTGAAGATAGACAAGTATAAAATCATGTATCTCTATTTATCAGTTAAGCTCTTGAAGCTTGTATGTATATTATGAAAAAGTTGTAAAGATTATTATTCAATTCTTTTATTGAGTAAATGAAATTTGATTTATGCAATGGGAGTTTGGAATATGTTTCAAACGCGCATTTAATCGAAGGAATTTAAGGAAATTTTTTATTGCTTCCACTACCAATATCTTGATCTATTTACTTTCAAAGTTAAACTTGGTAAATCTTAGTTGGTAGAACAAGTGGCTTGTTACATACTTGGCAGCCACAACTTCATTTCAAACATGTAGAAGTTGACAAAAGAAACTCGTAATAAGGGACTGATTTTGTCCCAGAAAAATTAATTTCTAATACTTATCACAACTATTCCTTTTTTACTATTCTCCTTCAGACATCACATTGTCAATTTGACCTGTAGATAGTTTCTTTCCCTTTTTTCGCTACTTGAAAATAAAATAAATAATCTCTCCAGAAACTAATCTCCTCAAAAAAATAATCTCCAAGATTTGCCAGCTCTCCAGAAACTACCTCCTTCCATGGCAAAAACTAACTCCTCCTCTCTCCGAGAAAATAAAGCTAACTAATTCTCTATTCGAATGGAAGAGTGTTATCCATTTTTTAATTCTGATACAATAGGCTACTTCTATGTCAAATGACCATATGACTTTGGGATAAGTTGACAATAAGCCTCAAGGGCTAAAAGATTACCAAGAAGAACTGACTATAACCCCCGAACCAAACAAAATTTGGGTGCGAAGACCCGAGAACAAAAACAAAATAAGAGAAAGCAAACCAAAAATTTGCTTCCAAGAAAATCGATGCTCCTGCATCACCAAACCTCTTAACATTAGACCAATATGGATTAGGCTTACGAATCTCCCTCTCTACTTTTGGGAAGATTCTTGCTATCAGGCTATCAAAAATGCAATTGGCCACTTCCTAAAGGTTTACTCCACTATTTCATTCATGAGACACTCTGCATTTCCTCGTATTCTGATGGATATTGACATCTCCAAACCTCTTCATCGAGATATAGTTTTGATGGTGGGGGAAAGGCCTTGGACACTAAAGCTAGACTATGAGGGCATCCTCTTTTTTTGATATAATTACCTTGGTTAGGGACCAGGGACCCATCAAAAAGAGGGCAGAGCCCGTAAGTTTTTAACATCCACCTAAAATATTAAGAGTCTATGACAAACCGTTTAAACCTTACACTATATCACTGGAGTGGGGTAAATTATAGTGGACCACACTCTATTAACAATCCAGAGAAAAAACAAAAACTAACTACATAAGCTTAAAACACTACTTATCTAATTTTCCATCTAGCTCTATCACAACACCATCTTCATCGCATGCACATGAATATAGGGGACAAAAACATGCATGTACTAGAACCTCCATTTTCACAACCATGTCTTTGACCATTTTCCTGGTATCCATCACACCCTGAAGAATATCATGTAGATGACCTAGAGCAAACTCATGGTTTTCTACATTTTGCCCCACCATCTCAATCAAGTCCTCATGAGTAAGGATAGAAGTTGTCATCCCAAAAAGCATTGTCGCCACTGCCAGGGATTAAGCCACACCGAATATATTCCATCTTCCCCTAGAAGTCCCAAGATCAAGAAGCAAATGAGCCATCGCCTCTCTCACATTCACCCCTTCTGTACCATCCACCTCCTTTGCCATATTTAACACCCCGAAGAGCCATTCACGTAGAATGGGGTTCTTAATTTCACCTTTGATATCCTTCACAAATCCTACCATCACCTCTTCTACAGGGATCTTTCTCAGCCATTTTTGAGGGGTATATTTTCTCTTCATTCAACCACCAACAGAGATTAGGGACAATATGAGGGATCTGCCACTGAGGAGGAAAGCCAGCCGACCATTTACCCATCGACTTCAAGCATGAACCACCAGCATGAGCTCCGTCCATCATTCCCAACCACACCAGTCTCAAACAAAACCGTAGTCCACAATGGAGAGAAATGGAAATGGAGTTGATCAAAATGCCAATTGCCTTCCACTACATGCCTTAACTCAGAGTTATTATCTTCTTGCCACCTATCACCTTACACAAGTTGTCGAGTAGAGAACATCCTATTCATAATTACCAGCCTAACATGCTATCTTGTTATCGAGAGGAATGAGGGCCTCCCCTTAAGATGTAGATGATGTTTATCCATTAGTCACTTGGCCTTCACTTGTCCCTACTCTCACTACAAGGGCATGACTACATGGTGGAAGAATGCCCTCGATGATCACTTGACTATCAAGACTTTAGACTCTCCGTTGGATGGTTCTTCCCAAGGTGATGAGCCTTCTCAAGATGTTTAGTCATCTCCTTTAGTTCCCCCATGGTAGGATTGGCTCTGACGAGCCCCTCGACTCCTCCTGAGTCCCCTTCTTCTGATTGGGACCTGATTTCCCCTTTGTTGGTTGTTGCTCCCCATTGGCAGGTGGTGTAAATATACCAACAACTTTGTCTTTAGGTCTCCCAGCTTCCAATTCTAGATTGCCCCCTCTCTATGCAAGTTGTTTGTGGTTGAGGCGTCGGTTGAGGATTCCCTCCTCTTCCCTCGTTCTGAGGATTTGGATTTGGGGATTTCTTGGATGATTGTGCAAAGAATAAAGAAAGGCCTTCCAAAATTAGTTTCTACTTCCCATCCTCAAGTCAAGTGGGTAAGATTTGCTAGATTGGGGTTAGGTGTTGTGTAGTCTTTTGATCCTTGGGTTTTGTGTTTTATTTTTGTTGTGTTGCAACATGGTTGTCATGTTTGTGCTATGTTGTTTGTCCCACATATCATGGTACTTGTTCTGTCTACCTTTTGACTATTTTTTTAAAAGGGTCCTATAGTATCCCACACTAATATTTCTGTATGTTTTAACAAATGTTTGACAAAATGACAATCTTGGTATTCAAACTGGAAATTGAGTTTACATTAACAATACAGTAGGATGTAACAACAAACTAAATAAATACAATAAACTCAGATTTCACATTTGTTACTAAGTGTCACTACAATAATCAAATGCCAAACTAAAAATGATACATTTCTAACCTTAATGCTAAGATGAATATGCATGCTAGAGTCAGATTCAAATTATAATGTGTAATCACAATTCCTCTAATTGTTGGAGTAGAAATACATATCCAATCAGTTGTAGTTGCTCAAATAGTAGTGTAGGACTCAAATTGGGTTATGCCAGAGCTTGCTAGACATTGGTATCTATTAGAAATTACTCTACACAATCCCAGATTTCTAAAATATATTGCAGACTGCCTCTCTAAATTGTTTGATCCTCTGTATACAACATAATAACTTCCCAAATCTCTAAATAGCTACAGATGAAATGTTGTTGACAGTTCCATAAACATGGATATTGATAAGACTGGAGTCATTAATAAAGATTACCCCTTATAATCTAGTATGGCTATGCCCTGAGTTAGTATGACCCGTATGCATTATAAAGGAGGTTGCGCCTCATTGTAAACTATCGACAAGAAACTTCAAATGGAGTGGCTGAGGTATTAGAGTAATAAAAACCTTCCAAATAGATGCCTTTCATCACATATCCCAATCGCCCTTCTTCATTATTTGTACGGTCATCAATCAACAATAAACGGAGCATTCTCAACAATGGCTCCCTTTTCTTATACCAATCGACCCCTTATTCTTATATATGACCTACTAATGTTGTGCAGCCAGGCTAGGAAATAGGTGGCCAAGAAAATAATGCTCAATAAACAAGTATTAGTACCATAGCCAATAACCTCTGCAAACAATTTGTTCAAATTTGCAAAGCAAATAATTTTAATTAAATCTCTAAACTTCAACTCACTAAAATCTTAATCAAACTGAAATCTTCAACCAAACACAATTATAGAAATGAAATAATATCTTTTTAGCACAAATCTTAATTAACTTCAAACATTCAGCACAATGGTGATCTCTGAGTGAAATAATTTGGTTAGCTAGGTGGGTTTTCGTTCATGAAATTGATTGCGAAAAGGGTTTTCGTCTTTCAGTGGAAGAATGAACTAAGTCCAATCTTAAACAATTAGTTGGGGGTTTTATCAAATGTGCAAAATACCTTTCTTCTTCTCAAAACCTCCTTTTTATACACTTTTTGGAAAATAATAAAATATTATTTTCCTCAACTTTTCATTTTCCCACCAAAAGTGACTTAAAATCTTTTAGTTTAATATTACTTTTGGAAATTATTTTCTACAACTTTTCATTTTCCCACCAAAAGTGACTTTTAAAATCTTTTAATTTAATATTACTTTTGGAAATTGTTTTCTGCAACTTTTCATTTTCCCACCAAAAGTGACTTTTAAAATCTTTTAATTTAATATTACTTTTGGACCCCATAATAAGTCACTTTTATGGTCCTCTTTTAAATTTCACTTTATAATACTGACCATCCTTATATTAAAATAATTAATTAAACATAAGTTGCCATTTAATATAAAATGTCTCTTGATAATTTAAGTTAATTAATTAATTTCTCCCGCATATTAACCAAAGTTTATGGAAAATATTAAAATAGGCCAAATATAATTTCTAACTTCACCACCAACAACATAAGTGTGTAGGACAATTGTCCATTTGAATGTTGGCACTCTCCAAGGATGATGGAGTGCTCCCAAAATGTTGGATTCACACACAGAAAGTATGGTTGTGCTTGTCTTGGCTCCATGAACTCACTGCCACCATTAGAATTTCTTTTTAAAAAAGCAGGTGCTCCCCAAGAAAGTTGGAGTTTCCAAGAATGTTGGAATGGATAAAAAAGAGGACATTATAGGTTCAAGCCCTTTCAAAACCCAATTTTATCAATATAAAAAACAACCGAGGCATAAAAACAACAATTGTTTTACTTGCTCCACGAGACATATCTTCTTCAATTTTTGTGTTAATTGAAATGGGTTGGGTCAAACGTTCAAGGGATCGCGGGCTCCAACTTGGCCTTATGAGGACCTCCTAAAGGTCATAGTTCCCAAGGAACAAGAAGAAAAGTAACTTTTACTCCTAAAACACAAGGGAAAGAAACTATATTGCAAAATATGACAAAAGCGTTACTAACATATTCAAAAACATAATTACAACATTATATAATTTGAAGCTAACATGCTAAAACATCATGATTTCAATATAACAATCATACCAACATCCTCACAAGACGGGGTGTGGAAATATCCATAATGACATCAATCAATTATTACAATTGAAGGGTCTCATCCCAAACATGGATGGATCATAACCCACATAAAAGAATACAATAAAGTACAACTATTCACTTATTACAAAGGTCTCACGGACCCAGTTTATAATGATTGCAATATTACAACAAATAAGAGATACAAGAGCATAATATCAAGAGTGTCCAACATACTGTCCAATGAGCATCCTCTAAGATTATCTATTCCCAACGGTGGTTTAGCGCCACCCAACCATGCAGTACCCTCAAGGTCACTCAACTATCCTAGGAGATGGTTGACTTGAGTACAAGCACACTCACATAAATAGGAGTACTTGGAAACACTCACACCAATCAAAAGCATACAACATCACAAGGGGTCACTCACGCCAATCAAGAACGTATAAAATAAACCACATCCACATGAATGTACAAGCATACAACAACACATAAGCATATATAGATGATCACAAACACGTCAAATACCAAATCTGATAATCGAAAAGGATGAGGATGTTAGAGATAAGACAACGAATGTCAACATAGTAATATGATAGCCATGCAAAGTTTGTGAGTAGTACTTCCTCAAACGAAGATACTCAATGACATTCACCAACTTCCAAGAGTTGTGACATGTCCTATGTGAATGAGACCAAACCCATAAAAGACATTCAATCATGGCGCGACATCTTAATTAATCATTTTATTATCCCAATGTGTATTACATTACCATTTAATTAATATTCTTCTCCGCTTTCTCTAGCAATTTTTTTGTATTGCAGAAGTGGTGAGAGCCCACTCCTTTCCTACTATATATCTCAATTCTAAAAGTACACTCTAAATTCACAATTTGGGTTGACACAGAAATCAATGCAACAATTTTCATGACATCATGCCAAAAGATGCAAAACTCTAAATCATGAAGGAGACTAATCTTTCCACAAAATAAAACCTTTGTTTGAGGCCTAAAATGCAATTTCCATTTATTTTCCATACACCAAAACCATAAAATATCCCAAATTCTCGATTAGTGGAGTTGGGATGCAACTTTAAATTTTGAACTTTTAAATGACAATAAATTTCCAAATTTCAAGAATGCCATTTTGCTTTTAAAATACACAACACCCTTTTGCAATCAATTTTTCCAAAGATTGAGAAAGAAGTGCATTTTAAGAAAATTTTGTCATAACTTGGCCACAAAATGTATATTTTTAAAAATTAAAATACAAATTTAAAACTACAAACACAAGTTAAATTATTCTTCTAACAGAAAGGCCATATGCCTCCACCAAATGTGGGCATGGAAAATGAAATATTTTCATTTAAAACACAAATTAAACAAGAAGATTATCTCTATCCTCAAGCTCACAACAAAGGAGGAATCCCCTCTTGAGCAACACACATGCATGCAACTCACACACATGCAACTCTTATCCACTTGCTAGCATTCTAACTCCAAGCACAAGCAATTCAAATCCAACTTCAAGCAATTCCATCCATTCTTTCTTTCAAAATCAAATATTTTAAAAGAGGAAGAGGATTTTGGCAAGAAAATGCAAAGTGAATAATAAAATGCCTTTCCTTTTTCCTTTTGTTTTAAAATTCCTTAAACCCCCTTTTGCTTTTTTCTCCGTTTCCCACTTGCAAGATATTTCATAAAAAGGCTTTTTGAAAGAAATAAATATTTTTAAATAAAAGATTTTGATTAATTATTTTCTTTCAAATACTTAGCAATTTAACTTTACACAATAATTAAATAAAACTAATGCATTCAAATAGCTTACTATTATTTTTATAGCTATAATGCAATTTCTAAATTCTCTTTGCACAAAATTATTTATTTCAAAAAGGGCAATTAAATTCACTTAAAATGCAATAATGTCATAGACCTTTTCCATTAAGGCATAATTATTATCTTTTTGACGCAAGCATTAACTATTCTGCAAACATGGTAAACATGCATTTCAAAGTTAATTTAAATGCAATGCAAAAAGATAAAATAAACACACGTAAATGATTCATCCACACTTTATGGGTTTTCACACGCGGACTCCAAAATTACCATCGATTTGGATATAGGTTTACACAAGGATTCACAAATATTCTCTATAGATGTTAGTGTGAACATTTTGTCTATCTAGCTAGCATGACTAGGTCCTATTCACACTACACTTAAGCTCACTTAGAGAGATGTTTTCGCTTTTGTTTGAATTCATGTGTACACAACATGTGTCCTCACACTTGTCCCAAGTGAGCCCACATGTGTCACACCTTTGGAGGGGTAGTCAAATGTTCAATTCTACCTTCTCACCTCCTCATCCTTGCCTTTATATGCAAGGGCTTCTATGTACTGGAACACTTTGTATGATATTACTCTTGTCTTGCATTTTCTTGTTTATGGATTGTTTGATCTTGCAAGTTGATATTGGCTACTCCAACATGGTATCAGAGAAAACTTGCAAATCCATTCACAAATTATCTTGAATTTGTAAGATTATTCTTTTTCCCTGTGGGTTTTGGGCACCTACTTTCATATGGTGTGTCCTGGAGCAAACCAACCTCGTGGTTGCACTTAGAAAATGTTAGGATCAACTGTAAACTTGATAGGGTTTACAGACGATAAATTTAGAGGTTTTTGGGAGGAGCTCCAATGGCATTCGTATAGAAATCTATATCGTTTGTATGGATCTATATAGTCATATAGCCATCATACCACCTTTGTGCCATCATGCCATCTGCGTCAACATCGTTCAACTCAGTCTATTATTCAGAGGTCCTTTGATTTTTGGTTCAGTAGTTAAATCATTTATCTAGTAGTTTGTTGCATTGTACGATGGTTTTTTTAAGGCATACAACAAGGTACACTTGCATCAATTGTATGACAGGGAATATTACCTAGCAAGTACTTTCTTTGTGTGGTAGATTTTTGAAGGGTCACCATGGATATTTCCTAGCGGACAATATCAAGGATGCATAGGGTCTTTTCGTCGAGCAAGCAATCATGTGGGTGCTTGGCCCCTAGTCATGCCAAGCCCAAAGGGGCTTAAATTTTTGCCATCAGAAGACCACTTTAGTGACACCAACATGACATCACTGTCATATCCCACTTGAATATCTTGCTCAGGAATAGCTCCCCCCATCTTAGCTCCCCCCATGCTGTGCCACTGGCACCACTAGAGAGCCATCAAGGCCTGTGCAATGCCTCCTTAAGGGGGTATTTTTTTCTTTTTTGCATAAATTAGGCATACGAGGTTGGATTTTTTACTTTTTATGGGCATTGGAAAGCTCTTTTTGAGCACTTTGTAATTTATTTTTCCCCAATTTGTTGTATTTCTCTAGGATTTGCTTCCAAATGTCTATTTTGCACACTTTTTTTGACATTTGTTTGACAAGGCATAACTTTTGCCCATGATGTCAAAATTTAGCAAACTATTTTTTGAAATTTATCAAAAAAACACAATGAATTTTATGGTACATGTAAATTTTTGCTTTGAAAAGCCTATTTTTCTAGAAAAATGTAAAATCACCATGTGTTATAAACGATCGATTGGGGCTTTCAAATTGGACAAATTATACTCAAAACTTGTAATTTTTTGGGGGGCATATTTTATAGCATTATTTGTTTTGGGGGTTTAAATTTTTATCATTTTTTTGAGGTTTGTAAGGCATGTATGCAAATGTCTTCTTATGGTCACCTCATGACAAACTAAAATTGTTGTTTTTTGGACATTTGTTAGAACTCTAACCCAACACATTTGTTTATAAACACACTATAATATAGTGCCAAAACTAATTTTGTGTTCCTTTTGGGGTGATTCTTGCATATCATAGTGTGCCTCTTTTGTACTCACACTATTTTATAAAGTGCCATGGGGGGTTGTGTAACTGCCTTATTTTACCATCACAACTTTATCCAGTGAGTGTCCCTCCATGACAACATTCTAGCCTCATGTGTATGTGCCTTGTTTTTGCACACCCTTTTTAGTTGCTCATACATAATATTGGACATGATGCCACATCCCTTTGCAAATTTTTGTGTCACATTTCAATTGATTTTCCAATACCTCTTCCTTGTTAGCATTATGGGACTATCATCACATGGTTAATGCTTCTTTGGTTTCATTTTGGAGTGAGCTATGATCTAGTTTTTGTTCATATGTACTAGACGAATGCAACGGTTAGTTATCCATGCATTTCAATGAGATGGAACGTATACGAAATAGACACCCATGCATTCTTGTTTATGGAGGTGACTTTCTACCTTATTTAGTTAATCAATATTCATGAGACTTTGGTTCGGTATTTGTTTTCCTATTTTGCTTCCCATCCAAATGGCCCAAATCCATAAAATCTCTAAGTGTTTTCCCCTTTAGAAATGCAAAGAAAAACCTCCCAAAATCGACCAAGTCCAAAAATCTTGAGTTTTCCTTGTGTTTTAGCATTTTTGGAGTTTAAAGTTCTACCCTTCGTCGTGTCATCCTAATCAGCTCCAAACTCCACTTGTTTCCCTTGCAAAATCCTCTAAGTGTTAAAAGTTCTTTAGGTGTCAGGGATCAGACCTTTATTCATTCTTCTTCCTTCTTTGGGAAGGCGAAAGGCGGAAGGTCCAAAGCCCAGGCTCCAACTCCTTTCCTTTGGAAATTTAGCTAAGTGTTTCAAACTTCAGACTTTTCTTTTTCCCTCTTCCTTTTTTTGGAAGATAGAAGATGGAAGGCTCGAAGCCCGACCCCCAACGGGTGTAATTTTTCTAAGGCATTCATCCATTCCGTAGAGCCTTTTGGGTGGGCCCACAATAGACTCGTGGAACCACAGAAAGAGGACACATGGCAAGGTTCAACAGTTAAAGCATCCAAGCGACCCATTCGGTACCACGTGGCCCACTTTGTGACTTTTCTGCCATCCTGCGGAGCATTTCAAAAAAGCTTTGTTTATAGTCATGGAACAGGGGGAAGCTATTAGGTGGCAGTGACGTCATCCGTATCAACTTTTACCGCGGAAGGGCGAAGCTTGATTCTCGCAGAATCATTTCAAATTTCTCTTAGTGTTTCAAACTTCAGGGATTATACCTTCCTTCTTCTTCCTTCTCATAGAAGGTAGAAGACGGAAGGCCTGATGCCCGAACTCTGCCGAAACTTTCAAAAATTGGCTAAGTCCTTAGACTTGCAAGGCTTGGACCTTCTTTCTTCTTCTTCCTCTAGGAAGGTAGAACGCTGAAGGCCTAAGGCCTGATCTCCGATGGCTTTTGTGATCTCCAAAGACAAAGGAAAAGAAGTGGAATCCAGGGTTCGTCATGGTTAATCATGATGAAATCTTGCTATTAAGGTAGAATACAAGCTAGATTGAAAGTCAAACATCTAGCTCTAGCTGGAATTTGTTGTTGGGCATTTATTGTTGCAGATAGATGAATATGCAAGGTTTCAACGCAAATATTTATTCAACTATTTCATTGAAGATATTTTCTGCATTTATGTCAAAGACAAACAGATATTTTCAGACATTCCTTCTGTAAAATATCTTCTAACAGGCCCATAGGGTGAATTTATTATAGTAGGTGATGACACCTCATTGTAAAATTCTATAAAAGCATGAAATCAAATGTATTATTGTTAGTGGTTGATCTAAAAAATCATGTCTCCTTTAAGCTATAACCATGTCTCTTTGAGAATAAACAAGAGATTTTACCTTTTCATGAATTCTTTTGCTGTGTAATACTTATGTTTGAGTATCCATTTGTGAATCTTTCTTTCCTTCTGTATCTCAATTAGTTTCTTTTACCTTTGCAATTCATTTATGATTTGTGTATGCTTGTCCATTGTTTATTGTTATTTTGTGCATGCATGGTTGATTTGAGAGCGTACATTCAAACCTGATGTATCACCTTTTCCCTTCCAGTTTCTCTTTCTCCCTCTTTTCCCTAGCAATGATAAATTAGGTTTAGTCTTAGCCTACTTTGAATTGCATATTCATGGGAAGGAACTAGCCTTCTATGGAGGTTTGATTTCCTTGCAGGCTCCCACACCTGGAAATCATCCCAATGTTTCACTGGATTGTTGTAGCACTAAATCGCTCCAACACAAGGTACAAATCCAAGTGACAATAGTTTCTAGCACGCCCGATGCGACCATTTTGCTTCGAATCAAAAGTTAAGTTGAGTATTTGTTGTTGTTCCCAGCATTCTACAGTCTAGTAGATGTTTCATGCACCTGGAAACTCTAACACCTTCTAGTTCGTGATCATCCCAACGTTTTATGCCTGTGCAAATGTGAGCTTCTTCAAGAGGTAATTATTAGTTTATCGAATTCCCTGTTGCTGCTTCAAGGAGGAGAACTAGGTTATCTAGGTCTCCTACAAGAAAAAATAACAATGTTGTTCCTAATCACCCAAGAGCTCAATCTACACCTCCTCCTATTAGGTTTCAATACACAAGAAGGGGCTTGCACATACCCAAAATAATTTTGAATACCCTAAATATGGCTCTACCAAGAAATCTACCCTTTGTGACCTTTAATGGAGGCAACCCTTTAGACTTGGCTACACATAATGATATAGCCACATCATCCCTAAAGAGTATCTCATTCTTTTTGGGTGATGGCTCTACTACACCTGCTGAACACATCAAAGACATATCAAATGTATGTTCAGTTCACCATATTCAAAATGAAGATGTGGTTGTTAGGCTCATGGTTTCATCCTTCAAGGGGAGAGCTCTGCAATGGTTCAGGAGTTTAACCCCTGCTTCAATAGATGATTGGGATGAGCTAGGAAAAACACTTTATAAGCAATTTGGAGAGAGGGTAGACAATGTTTCTCTGCTTGAACAACTGACAACCGTCAAGAGGGCTCCCAACGAGATGATGACAGACTTTAATTTCATATTTTAGAGGACATGGGAGACTATCCCAACTCTCCTCAAACCATCTCCACAAGGTGCTTTTTTTATATTTTGTAAGAGCTTTAAATTTTGATATAGTTGTCATGATACAATCTATGGGTGTTGATACCTTGCCATATGCATATGAGATAGCCTTGAAGGCTGAAAATTGCTTAATACAGACTAGGAATTTGCTCCCACACTTCCTGTACCTATTTCCCTAGAATTGCAGGTTCAGCAACCTACTATTGCTCCATTCCCAGAGCCTAAATCCTCTACTTCTGCTCTTTCACAAGAAGAGAATTACCTCAAAATCCTCGTGACCAATTTGACCAACAAAGTCAATAGCATAGCTATTTAAATTGCCCCTAAACCCCATCAAAATTATAACCTGGGGCAGTCTTCAAATCAGAATTGGAATCAAGGTTATAATTCCAATAGAAATTAAAACTAGAACCAGGGTTAGCAACTAAATAGATACCAAAACCCTAACCTTGCTCAGCCTTTGTAAATAGTTAGACCCATCCAACAAATACTGACTATTAATTCAGTTAGAGCTTTGGTCCCTACTCAAAACAATCTAGCCCAAGAGGCAGATTGGTGTTACATGTGCAACCAACCTCACAATCAGTCCACTTGTGCTTTTGGAGCACAAGAGTGAGCCCTAATGGTGCAAAACTTTCACACTCAGCAAGCATCATTAGTGGAGGCAAGCAACAACAACCCTGAGGTATCAAATGAGGTTGCTTATGATTCCAATCTAATGCTTTGGACTCCTGAGGACTTCTGCACGGTTAATTAGCCTATGGACAGTGTGATCATGCATGTAAGTAGTATTGCAGACAACACAAAGTCCAAGAAGAGGCAGTTAGAGGATAACCCCATGCCTATTGTATTACAAAAGGAACCTATCCCAAAGGCAAAAGGGGCGAGTGCCACAAATTCAACTCAAAGCAGCAGGCCTGCTACTACAAAGGAGGTTCCATTATTTCCAAAAGTGCCTAAACAAGTTGCATAGCAGTCAATGAAGGGAACATGGATTCCCTCAATGTGCAAAACAACTTTTCCCTTGAACATTGTGGAACAAATGAAAAAGACAAACATAAATGTGTCAATGTGGGAGGTAATGTCAATCCCCTCTCAAATGGATTTGTTGCAAGAGGCCTTAAGGCAATTCCCAGTAGCTGAATTAGCAAAGCAGAAGGAAAAGGGCCCAGTTAATCTTGTACAACCAAGTGAAGAGCAAGGAGGTCCAACAAAGAAGCCATCCCCATTCTACTTGTCCCTAATCATTGGAAAATTCTTGATGCACAATTGCAAGACTGATTTAGGGGCTAGTATTTTAGTCATGCCCAATAAGATAGTGGATGCATTAGGCATCAAATATACCCCTGTTTCATCAAGTGTGTTGCAGCTGGATGGAACTTCCGTCAACACTATTGGGGTGATCAAAGGACTAGATTTGACCTTACATGCTTTTCCAAACTTGACTATTAGTCAAGATATTTCAGTCATTGATCTTCCTCCTTTCTTTGCTATATGTTTGTCAAGAGACTTCATAGCTAAAGTAGGTGGCTACCTCTCTTCTGACTGGTCTCACATGTTATTGAGGACAAGATATGGTACATGGTTCACTGTTAAGGCCGAACCAATTTCAAATTATCATGTGGAGAGTTATAACCATAACCTGGTAAACCCTCATTGCATGATTCAAGGTGAGGAAGTGCATGATTCAGGGTCTCTTGAGATAGTATCTTCACCCCTTCCAACCCCAGATCTTTTCCTTGATGAGTGGGCAAGGGACCACTTTGATTTGGATCCCTATGATACCACTAAAACAACTAGACTAGGCACCTACATGATTCATGAAGGGAATTCCTCTGTCCCCTCTATACTTAAGTTAGATGATGATTCCGATGGCCTATGGAAAATTTTCTTTGATGGTGCAAAGAGTAGAAATGGAGTTGGTGTAGAAGTCTTACTGATCTCTCCCACTTGTAAGAAATTGCATTTTGCTCATAGGCTGCATTTTTCTTGCACAAATAATGTTGCAGAGTATGAGCATTGGTCCATGGCTTGCTACTAGTTGAAAAGAAGGAAATCAGACATCTGGAGATCTTTGGAGATACTGAGCTAGTGGTCAACCAGGTTAGAGAAAGATGTGCAACGAAGAATCAACTTCTTAGAGCTCATAGACAAAGTTTGGGATTGTTTGAGAGTTTTGATTCTCTCAACCTTTAGGTGATCCCAAGGAAATTGAATGCTGAGGCAGACCAATTGGCAATAGTTGGTGCTCAATTTTCTCCTCCCACAAACCTCTTCCAAGGCCTTGATCAACATGTCAAGATAGTGGTTAGGCCCTCAATTCTTGATAATGATGTGAACTGGTAGGTTTTTGACAACAATGAACAAATTGTGAACTTCATCCCAAATGAAGTTGAGTTCTCGTTAACTGCACAGTCTAGACTGCAAGAAGGGTATGGTGACCAGATCATGCAATTGAAATCAAATAAGTTGCCAAAGGGGTTAGTCATTCTTGAGGCTATTTTTAGTCATGATGATGAATTCAAGGGCAAGAAGAAGAACATTACATTTAAAAGGGAGGACTATCAAAAGGTTGCCATCGCCCAGGACAAGGATTTATTGCTGGGAAAGGTATGTTGTGATGTTGAACAACAGAAATTTATTCGCCTTTCTCAGAAATATAGTGATGTTTTTGCATGGAGCTATGAGGACCTCAAAGGTTTTGACCCTAATGTCGCCCAACATGCCATAGACCTTGATCCAAAAGCTAAGCTTGTCCGCCAAAAGCAATGGCCTATAAACCCCAAAATCGGGCCTTTGATGAGGAAGGAGCTTACAAAGCTCATTCAGGCCAGAATTATCTCCCCTTCAAGTACTCTACCTGGGTAGCTAACTTAGTGCCCATGAGAAAGAAAAATGGTGAGATAAGGTTGTGCATGGATTTCTATGATTTGAACCGAGCCTCCCTAAAAGATCACTACCCTTTGCCATTTGTTGGTTCCTCCAACTGATTGTCAGAGTCCTCTAAAGATCTAGCCAATTTATTATGCTTAAGGGCTCTGGGTCAGTGGTACAACGAATAGGATTACAACAATAGGTTGAAAATCCTCTGCACTTTTGGTTCTGAAAGACCAAGGCAAGTGTACCTATAAAAGATACAAGGGGTATATCTTGACTAATGCTGGATGTTGCATTAAAACAAAAGGTTCTCAATAACATTTTACTAGGGAAATGACTGTTCCATCTAGATTGGCTTAATCCCTTAGCAATACAGCTCAGACTATGATTGAGAACATACAATATGCACAAGTCCTCTAGAGATTTGCATCAGCTACAAGTTTCACATGAGATTTTAACAAGATTTGGAATATTGGACCCTATGCATAAAGGTAGGACAGAGTTAACTTATAAATAATTTATGGACATAACCAAAATGATTTTCAATTTTAAAGGGGGGTAGGGCTATACTTGACTGCCATAGACCGGTGCCCAATCCCATGGCAACAAAGTCACACTTGGACCAAAACCCATAATGAAAAGGAAAACATAACTTTCAAATGAGTTCAATTGGCTCAGTTTTTGCCTTGCAAAAACATTAAATTCTCAAATGCCTTCCTGCTCTCAAAATTGCATCAATTCTTATTTATCCACAATATACTGAGTTGTCCCAAATGCTTGTTCTGAAAGCATGTTTACCTAGATATTTCTCAAATATTTAAGCAAAACATCATTAATGCATTTCCTTGAAATACAAACTAACATAGATCAAATGAAGAGAGTAACAAATGTACATCCAGAAACCCCTTGGATTCCCTGAAACACTCAGACATTAATGGAGACGGAGTATAACATTGATAGCAGAAGTATGGTCTTACATTGATTTATTGAAAATATCTTCATACCCATTACAGAGACTTACAAGTAGACCTGTCATTACATACATCAGACACCCTAACTATTACATCAAAATAGAACCCCCAGATTGACGCCCATCCTTTAGACCTGGTATGAAAAGATGTTTGGAACCAATGCTTTGTCAATGGCCCTGAATTACTTCTTATAAGAATGAAGGAGCAATAAGCCTCAGGGCAAGACACTTGTCACATTTTCATTTGACAACTTTCATCACAATAGCAAGTAGGTGCAACCCTCGTGCAATTGATAACTGCAATCATGACATGATGAGGGTGCAATTGCCCGATGCTAGCTTCCAAAGCACATTTGCAAATACGATAATATTTTCATTAACAACATTCTTGAAATCCCACAGGTGCGGGAAATATTGCCTTTGCAGATGCAACATTTGGCCTTTGGACAAGATTTCATCATACTTGAACAATTATGGAAGTCTAACCAGCTGTTGGGGTTGGGATTCGGCTAACTACCTCTACATTTCATCTTTTCATGGTCCCACTGAAGGCCCCAAACGCCTTCCACGAAGGGAAGAAGTCCTTGTGAAGGCCGCCACATGGACGATGTTTGATTGGTCCAAGGGAAGCCACAATCTAGTTTAAAACGAACAGGGATATGGATATTAAAAAATATCCAACTGTAACTATCAGGTTCTAGATATCCAGATATTAGAATATGCGAAATGTCCATATGGATATCCATGGGGATATGTCCATATGACGTCAGCATGAGGGTCCGGTCAACCATCATTGACAAAAAAATGTTATCGGGCTTCAAATCCGTCTAGAATAGATCAGAATATCCATACAGACATGTGAAATATCCATATGCACAAATGTCCATGTGATGTCATCAACATATTGGGAGGATCCGGAGATTAGGGAATGTCTGGACATTAAGAAATAATATGCCATCACTGAATGTACTGATGATGTCATCATTGTTGAATGCTTGTTTGGGAAGGGATCTGGATGACATCATCAACATATGCATATTGAAAGATTTAGACATTAAGGAAAGTCTGGTCATTTAGGATTTGCAAGCATTAAGCAGATATTCGCATATTAAGATAATGTGTGGATATTAGGAAAGGTCTGGATATTTTGAAAGGTTTGGATATTAAAAATTGAATATTTGATGCATATGACGGCTTCATTATACCGCTAGGGTAATTTTGACAGGCACATATCTGGATGTCAAGATATTAAGACTTACATTTAACAATTTTCTAAGCTTCTTGGTTGGGACAATATATCCAGATATTAGCAAATGTGAAGACCTTTAAGTGTAAATATGAATAACCAGAGGACCGTTGACCAAGACTTTGACCTTGAATACCTCCATGGTTTTAATGAATTTGCACATGCACCAAAAGGCAAACCTGCTTAGAATTTTATCCTCTATCATTTGGCATGCTTCATGAAGGGGAATCCATACTTTGAAATTTTAGGCAGACATAGGCAAACTTTGAAGGATTTTAGGCTTTAAGGCTTTTAGCAAGGTTATATCAAGCCTAAACAAATGCAACCTTGGGCAGGAAATGCATGAAAAATGTAAGTCCTGACACCGTCCATGGACCAAATCTTGCAAACTGTTGTAGGGGGCAGAGAGGTTTTCATTACTTGATGGTTTTTCTAGTTATAACCAGATATTTGTGGAGGAGGAGAACAGATTCAAGACAACATTCACCTCCAAGTGGAGAACCATGGCGTAGGCAAAAATGCCATTTGGGCTCTCTAATGTTGGTGCCACTTTTTAGAGGGCAATGGACATTACCTTCAAAGGCTTTATTGACAAGTTCGTCCTAATTTATTTGGATGATAGTACAGTCTTCTCCAAGAGAGGAGAAAATCATATGGAGCATCTGGAGAAGGTTTTTGAAAATGCAGGGAGTTTGGGGTGTCTCTAAACCCCCAAAAATGTATTTTTGTTGTTGCTCAAGGCAAGCTTCTAGGTCATTTAGTGTCTAAAGATGGGTTCTTCATAGATCTAGAAAGAACTTCAACTCTTCTTTCTCTTCCTCTGCCTGCCCATAAGAAAGCTTTGTAATCATTTCTGGGGTAGATCAATTTTGTTAGGAAATTCATTCCTAATTGTGCTGGTTTGGTCAAACCACTGACCCTTATGCTTAAAAAGGATGTCGTTTTTAGGTGGACCAAGGAGGGGAAAGATGGCTTTGAGATGATAAAGAAAGAAATTGCCCAGGCTCCTACCCTCATGAACCCTAATTATGAGAAGGACTTTGTCCTTTATGCCCATGGGGGAGAGAGCAACATTGCAGCTGTCCTGATGCAACAAAATGACCAAGGTATGGAACAACCCCTGGCCTTTTTCAATCAAACATTGAAGGACTACAAGGTCAAGTATAGTCCCATGGATAACCAAGTATTTTCCATTGTAAGAGCATTGAAAAAGTTTAGATATATGCTGGCAAATAATCATATCGAAGTATTAGTTTCTCATCCTAGTGTGAGAGACTATATAATGGGAATTGAAATCAGTAAAAAGAGAGTAAGCTGGGTCACTAAGATGCTAGAATATGATGTGATTATCAAAGCCACTAAACTAATTAGAGGCAGAGGATTATGTGAACAACTAGCTCAAGATATAGTGGATGAAGTGAACTCATCCTATCACTTGAATGAGGCAGAATCTATAGCTGACTTAGTAGCTGTGAGTTCTTGGATAACAGATATGGCTAGGTTTCTATCCACTGGTGAGTATCCTTATGGATTGGACATGACTAAGAGAAGACATTTTAGGTTGTAGTCCATTCCTTATCCTTTGATAGATGGGGTTCTCTTCAAGAGAAATCTAGACAAAGTCTTGCTGAGATGCATTGAAACAAATCAGATTGACAAACTACTTAGTGAATTTTATGCTGGTCCAGTTGGAGGTCACTTCTCTGCAAGAGCTACATCAATGGAAATAATGAGGGCAGGTTACTTTTGGCCCACATTATTCAATGATGCCCATGTATGGGTAAGAAAGTGCAAAGAGTGTGCTCTCTTTGCTGGGAAGAAAAGATTGGCAGCCCTCCCACTTCATCCTATTCAAGCAGATCAACCTTTCTCACAGTGGGGCCTGGATTTCATTGGCATGATCAACCCTACATCCAGTGCTGGCCACAAATGGGTTTTAACTGCAACAGACTACTTCACCAGGTGGGTTGAAGTTGTCCCACTTAAAGAGGCTACAAAATCGACGATCATGGAGTTCTTGGAAGAAATCATGACAAGGTTTGGAGCTCCTCACGCTATCATCTTTGATAATGCAAGAGCTTTTACTGGTTTTAGGATAGTTGATTGGGCTTTGAAGTATAATGTGTTCTTGAAGACTTCATCTAATTATTACCCCCAAAGTAATGGTTTAGTTGAATCTACTAACAAGAACCTGATCAAAATCTTAAAGAGGATCATGGAAAGAAATCAAATACAATGGCACAATAAGATCAGACTGGCACTTTGGGATGATAGGATCACCTACAAAAGAGCCATTGGTAATTCTTCGTTTGTTCTTGTGTATGGAAGAGAGGCTAGATTGCCCTTATCTTTGGAGCTTCCATAATTAGAATTGGCCCAACAATTGGAGTTAGAAGGTGAAGATACTAGGTATGTAAGGATGGTTGAATTAACTAAATTAGAAGAACTTAGACAGTCAGCCATGACTACATTGGAAGAACACTAGAAGTAGACCAAGAAGTACTTTGACAAGAAGGCTAAGGATCAAAATTTTAAGGAAGGAGATCTTGTTCTTAAATGAGATGTTGATAGAGCCAAACCTGGAGGCCATACTAAATTTGATACAATATGGAGTGGCCCATATGTTATCACCAGTTGCAAGCAAGCCAATGCCTTCAATCTTTCAAAGCTGGATGGTGAAGTTCTACCGATCTTAGTGAATGGGATCCATCACCAACCTTACTCTTAAGGTTGGTCTGAGATTTTGTATCTTCTGTTTTAGTTTGTTTTTGCTTTAGGTTTTCCTTTTCCCTAAGTGCTCTTGCACAGGTTGCACTCTCATTAGAAGAATGCATGCCTTGTTTTCCTTTTTGTGGTGTTGTTTTGAGGCAAGTTTCAGTTATTCCAACATATTTCAGCCCTTTTGACTCTATGCCCAATAAATGCTTAAGGCCACTGGTTTCCTTTTGTTTAGCAGGCAAACACCCCTGAGAAGTCACCAAAATGTTGTCCTATTTTGCCTCCTAGCCAAATAGCCAAAATCCATGAAATCTCCAAGTGTTTTCCCCTTTAGAAATGCAAGGAAACCCTCCCCCCAAAATTGACTAAGTCTAAAAATCTTACGTTTTCCTTGTGTTTTTAGCATTTTTGAAGTTCAAAGTTCTACCCTTTGTCGTGTCATCCTAATCGGCTCCAAACTCTACTTATTTCCCTTGCAAAATCCTCTTAAGTGTTAAAAGTTCTTCGGGTGTCGAGGGTCAGACCTTTCTTCTTTCTTCTTCCTTCTCTAGGAAGGCAAAAGGTGGAAGGCTTGAAGCCTGAGCTCTGACTCCTTTCCTTTAGAAATTCGGCTAAGTGTTTTGGACTTTAGACTTTTCTTCTTCCCTCTTCCTTTCCTTGGAAGATGGAAGACAAAAGGCTCGAATCCCGACCCCCAATGGGTGTATTTTTTCTAAGGCATTCTGCCATTCCGTGGAGCCTTTTGGGTGGGCCCGCAGTAGGCTTATGGAATCGTGAAAAGAGGACATGTGGCAAGGTTCGACAGTTAAAGCGTCCAAGCGACCCGTTGGGTTCTCGTGGCCCACTTTGTGACTTTTTTGCCATTCTGCGGAGCATTTCAATGAAGCTTTGTTTATAGTCGCGGAATAGTGGGAAGCTGCCAGGTGGCAGTGACGTCATTTGGATCAACTTTTATCACGGAAGGCCCAAAGCCCGATTCCCACCGAACCGTTTTAAATTTCTCTAAGTGTTTTAGACTTTAGGGATTATACCTTCCTTCTTCTTCCTTCTCATAAAAAGGTAGAAGATGGAAGGCCCAAGGCTCGAACTCCACCGAAACTTTAAAAAATCAGCTAAGTCCTTACACTTGCAAGGCTCAGACCTTCTTTCTTCTTCTTCCTCTAGGAAGGCAGAATGCTGAAGGATTGAGGCCCAATCTCTGACGAATTCTACGATCTTCAAAGACAAATGAAAAGAAGCAGAATTCAGGGTCCTCCATGGTTAATCATGATGAAATCTTGTTGTCAATGCAGAATACAACCAGATTGAAAGTCAAATGTGCAGCTCCAACTGGAATTTGTTGTTGGGCATTTATTGTTGCAGATAGATGAAGATGCAAGGTTTGAATGCAGATATTTGTTTAGCTACTTTAGAGAAGATATTTTATACATTTATGTCAAAGACAAACATATATTTTCAGACATTCCTTTTGTAAAATATCTTCTAACAGGCCCATAAGGGGCAAATTTGTTACAGTAGGTGATGGCGCCTCATTGTAAAATGCCATAAAAGCATGAAATCAAATGTATTATTGTTGGTGGTTGATCTAAAAAATCATGTCTCCTTTTAGCTATAACCGTGCCTCTTTGAGAATAAACAAGAGATTTTACCTTTTCATTAATTCTTTTGCTCTGTGTAATACTTATGTTTGAGTATCCATTTGTGAATCTGTCTTTCCTTCTAGATCTCAATTGGTTTCTTTTACCTTTGTAATTCATTTACGATTTGTGTATGCTTTTCTGTTGTTTATTGTTATTCTATGCATACATGGTTGAATTGAGACCCTACATTCAAACCTGGTGTATCACCTTTTCCCTTTCAGTTTCTCCTTCTCCCTCTTTTCCCTAGTAGTGATAAAATAGGTTTAGTCTTAGCCTACTCTGAATTGCATATTCATGGGAAGGAACCAGCCTTCTCTGGAGGTTTGATTTCCTTGTAGGGTCCCACACCTGGAAATCATCCCGATGTTTCATTGGATTGTTGCAGCACTAAACCGCTCCAACACAGGGTGCAAATCCAAGTGACAACAATATCTTTGTAGAGCATCACTTGCACATATAGTAGTGTTAATGGGGTCACTTGTGCTATGTTTTTTGGTTTTTATGCTTTACATGCCTCTCATTCAGTATTTTCCTACTTGTTTGTCACACAATATTATCTATGATACTTATTCTATGACTTTACATGGTTTATGTACTTACATGCTTACATGAGCTTATACTACATTCTTTTCATATATTATTTTTCCTCTCCTCCAATTTTTTGCACATGTTGTAAGCAACCAATTAGAGGGGGGAATCTATGATCACTAACGTTCCTATGTTGAATTTTTAGGAAGTGACTTATGCTACATAGAGACTCATCATCATTCGTAGATAGTTCTTGATCACATTACATGACCATGCTCGAAGTACCATACCACATTATTGCTCCCACACTAGGCAAAGTATTTTAGTATCACTTTTCATACATGAAGAATTCCCAACCTTTCTCTTTTTTCTGTTTTAAATTTTCTTACATAGTTAAAGAAAACTTGTAATTTATGCCTATTTCACTTGTGTGATAGAAGCTACTCATTCATACCTTTTCTTTGTTTTGCAAGTTCCTATAGAGCGCTCATGCTTAGGAGAGAACCATACAAAGAAATCAAGATGGGTAAATTGTTACTTTACATGAACCCCATATCCGTTTTGTGTCTGAATATTTACTTTTCATGCATGGTTGAGAATGTTTATATACTTTGAAATGCATGCTCATTCTAGGATTCACATTCACCTCAAAGGGGGGCAAAATGTAGCAATGAAATTTTCATACCCTTGCAAATTCCCATTTAGTTTTGGGCCTATTTTGATGGAATGACTAGATACGATGACATAGCAACAAGTGACACACTCTCGTGCTAAGTTTGACTCCTTCCTCGATCCTTTATACATCCCCATTCAAACATACTTATATACATTTGCCCTTATCTTATTCCTATTTGCACCTATCCCTACACATTCACTATTATTAGTTATTTATTGCATCCACCTTTGCACTCACTTCCATACATTTGTTCCTTGCCTCAAGATCTTTGTTTCCCTATCTTAGGTCAATCCTATAGTGCACAGGTTCAATACCAAGTTGTGTGAGATTAACCCTAAATTCAAAATTTTCAAATTTAAATTACTAATTCTCGCCCTTTCCCACTACTCATTGGAAATCAACTTGGTAAACATTATTGTGACTATTCATTATGTCTTAGTATTTAAAGACATTCATTTGTGCACTTAAACACATCCTAGAGTATCTAATCATCCTAGAGCATCAAGGAATACGACGAGCATCCTTCATAGGAATATTTGGATTTGAAGTACTAAAAAGAACGTATCTACAACAGAATAAACATAGAGGCCATTGCATGCTTGAGTTTATTGCCTTTGGTCATTAGCCCATGGTTGTAAAGTCAATCTTTCAAGGGGTTAATTGAGGACAACTTGACCCTCACAATCTAGCAACTTTCCTAAGTTATTTTTAAGTATCACCAATCCTTATGCATCATCAAACACCATACATCATAGAGGCCTCAGTCACCAAATTCTACAAACTGTTATATTAAGACTATACCCCAAAGGTCATTTCCGCTCAAGATAAACCCATAGGAATTTTTTTATTTGCTAAGATTTGACAATCAACACATAAAACATTAATTATTGAACATTGCCCAATTAATTTTATGTTCGACAAATATTATTCTTCGTCATTATAAAAAACCTAAATAGTCTAATCATCTAAATTTAATTTTAATAACATTTCAATTTATTATTGCCCCACTTTTCTTAAATCTAAGTTATTTCTAATTAATGGTGTGAACCTGGATTTATGTAAAAAGGACAAAAAAGTGTACATCCAAGGAAAAGAAAGAGAAAATAATAAAAAAAATAAAAATAAAATCCGAGAAGATTAGATTTAAATTGCCAATAAAACAATTTCAGAATCGACAATTCAATTCTTGTTGGACATAATTAGAAGCATATTTAATTCCGAGTTATTGTGACGAAATCGCAATTTTGCAATCTCCAAGCCAAATGGTTGGGAAAATAGAGAAAAAAAGTAAAGGAAAAGGAAAGTATTTTATCCATCAAACTTTTCTACATCTGGAAGTTACTTTCCGTTCAATTTTTTTTATTATTATGTTGAGAGGTATTGTAAAACGAAAACATAGTTGATATAATTAAATATAAAAATAAAATATATAAATATAAAACAAAACAAATATGTTTTTATTTTATTTTGTCAATAATAATAAATAAATAATATATTACTAGTATAAATATCTTAAGTACATCTATTTAAAAATGCTAAGAGATATTAAGTAATTTCATTTACTTAAGAGTTATTTTATTTTACTTTAGAAGCAAAAATGTCGAGAGATATCACTCTTGAATTATATTATTTACTATTTTATTTTACTTTAGAACTATTTAAGACTAGGGCATTTTTTAGATAGATGTATTTAAGCTTTTCAAAGTAAAAACAAAACAAAAGAATTACCAAAATAAAAGTGCCACTTAATAATAGTATTTATTTTGTAATTGAAAAATTAATGGAAATGCATTAAAAATAATATATAGTAATTACCTCAAAAGACATTCTACAATGATCACAAAATTAAAACACATTGGACATATATTATGCCTCAAACTGTCCACCCCTTGTTAATGAATCTCATCTTCTCATTGGTGTAACCTTGTTCCCCTACACTAGTATTGAGTGTCATTTCTATGAGGAGTGGAACATGTAGTTTTTGGAGCCAACACCATGTTTGGGATGTAAATATTACTTTGAAATTATGTAATAATTATCATTTGATTTGAAATCATATGTTTTTATCTCATCATCCTATGGTATTTCACGTGACCAAGAGCTAGAGTCACTTGGATGCTAGCGCTTAGTGCGGACATCCGCATGTTGTGCTAGTGTCCCGTGCCTATGTGGTGCCAAGTGACCATTTTTGGGCGTTATTGGCCACCTTCGACGATGATTCAAGATTCTCGTAATGCCTCTACACCTCCCAAAACATCCTTTGACCCTATCCTTTCATTTTTCCCTCTCTTAATCAATTTTGAATCTTCTTCCATTCTCAAGTAAAATCTGTTGTGAACTCTATCTTTGGCTCGACAACTTTGTGAATCTTTATGAAGCTTGGCTCTCATTGTGATCTTTTGTAGCATCTTATTGTGCTTTCTCAAGGACCTCCTACAATTGTGGTATTTTGTGCATGTTCATGTGATATCTTTGGGAATTTTGTGGCTTCCTTTGTAGGTTTTGTGAAACCATTTCTTGTTGGGTCAGTCTACTCCAACTAGATAGTTTGCACCTCTGTTAAACAAATGATCGAGTTTCATATTACTCTCTTTTGTTTATCTTATTGTAGTGTAATCCGTAGTTGCTAGTTGCATTGTGTGGTTACTCACTATTCCTTTCTCTCTTTTCAAAGCCATTGCACTAGTTTATCTCTTGGGTTTTAGAGTAGATTAGTTTTATTTACAAATCACATATTGTCATTATTGTTATTCCATTCTATTTACACATAGAAAGTAGCAACACACACTCTTTTTCAAGATTTTTCATCTTGGCTGCTCGTGGAGGTTGAAAGACCAAAATAGGGGCTTGACTTGAAGGCAAGCCCCCAAGCAACCCAAACCATTTTCTCTTTTATTTGTAGGTTGTTGATTTTAGTGAGGAGCTCTATTCCATCAACTCTGGTTTTGTGATCTCTCACTCAATCCTTTCATTTTCTTGTTGTTCATTTTGTCTATTTCAAGTTTATTATACATCTTCAATTTTTGTTTATTTCTCATCACCTTGAAATTACTGGAAATGTATCTTGGTTATAGTTGTGCTATGCAGGTGACAAGAATCCGAGAAGGGTTGAATCTTTTTATATTTTCATACTTCACGGACTATAGTGCAACACACATACGTCCTCGCGACGCGTTGTCGTCCCTGACACTGACCTCCATTCTCTGACACTAGGTTCCTCTGTGTTTACCATTTTCTGTTATGTACTTGAAATTTTTGAATTCTATTCACAATAGTTCATTCTCAATATTTCATCAATCTTTTTTTATCATTTAAGCAGTTAGTTTAGTTTCTTTTTATATCTTTTAGTGTAAAGTGGGTTTGTTGACGTTAATCTATCTAGTAGACATGATAAAAACTATCTAGATAAGTAGATAGAGAAAAACTAGATAGGACCCTAGTGTAGTTGTAGTGAAAAGTTCCATTGGTTAATACATTTTAATCAAGGTATAATTTTTCCTCCTCTACGTTTACAAATAATTATTTTTGGGTATTAAAAGAAAGATACAATCGCGCTATCTAAACCAAGGTGTGCATTGTGACCTAGTAGTCGATAAGTTGGATGAAAACCCCAGTATCAACATTAATATCTTTGACGTTAATTGTTGACGTTAATCTATCTAGATAAGTAGATAGAGAAAAACTAGATAGGACCCTAGTGTAGTTGTAGTGAAAAGTTCCATTGATTAATACATTTTAATCAAGGTATAATTTTTCCTCCTCTATGTTTACAAATAATTATTTTTGAGTATTAAAAGAAAGATACAATCGCTCTATCTAAACCAAGGTGTGCATTGTGACCTAGTGGTCGATAAGTTGGATGAAAACACCAGTATCAACATTAGCATTTCTACACAAGCATTTAATTTGTTTTACCAGGCAAGAAGTCACAATTTTAGGGGGTGTGCAATTGCAAAGGCCCAAGCCTTTTGCATCATTTTTATAGGGCGCAACCTATTGGACAAAAGGCCAAAGCCTTTGAAAATCGGCTCACTAGTGCTATCTTGGGCCCTTCTAATATTTATTGCTAACTATACTCTACAATAGCTCGCCTATTCAATATATTGCTCACCTCATTTACTTGCAAGTTGCTACCATTTTCACCATCTCATTTATTACCATATTGAAGGATTAAGTGGGTCTATTGGACTCTTAAGATTTACACTTAGCCAATCGAAATTATCTAACACATATATATCATTAATAAATTGTACAAAACTCATTATTACATACCTTGAACAACATAAAAATTGCAGTAAGTGTTAACTTATAATTAGTTTTTTAAATATTTCTAATTAAAAAATTATATTTACTTAAAAGAAGTATTTACTATAAGTAAAAAATATTATAACATATAATTACGTTGGGAGGCGTTCCTACATTCATAGAGTTGAAGAGCTTAAAGATTTCAAGATTCCGTTAATTTTATAAGATTCCAATCTAAAAACAAAACAAAAAATTAAAATTTGGTTTTTATTTTTTATTTTTTCCAATTTTTTTTTGGTTCCATAGTTTTTCTTATTTTTAATTTTTTTTTTATTTTTAATTTTTGACCTTTTTACCTTTTTCCAATTTATTTTTTAGTTTTTATTTTTTATTTTTTCCAATTTCTTTTTTGGTTTTTATTTTTTATTTTTTCCAATTTCTTTTTTAGTTTTTCTATTTTTTCGATTTTAATTTTTATGATTTTCTTATTATCAATTTCTTTTTAAATAACCCAAAATATCACAAAAAATTGAAAAATTAAAAAATAAAAAGGATGGAAAAAATAAAAAATAAAATTAGATATATTTTTAAAAATATAAATATACTAGTTAATAAATAAGTAGAGATACTAATAAGTTCAAGGGCCTAAATTTGGGCTGGGCTTAAACAACACACACTAAGTTTTGACTTGCTTAGGTGGCTGTTGGGCCCTTTCTCTTACTGTGTCTTGTTAATGTGTCAATAAGAGAAGGGGGCCACTAGTGACCTAAGCAAGTCAAAGCTTAGTACAAATTTTTCATGACGATTATCTACTCAAACTTACCACATATTTTTATTATAAAAAAATTATATATTAACTAAATACATATATCAAAATAACTCTATAGAATTTTGACGTTCTATCTAAAATCTACCCTTTCATGTGATACACTCGTTTTAAAATTTTGATTGTACGGCCATCAAATTTAACAATAATCTTGCCGAAAGCAAATACTACCTTATAAAAAAAATAAGTAGATAAAATAGCTGGATAGATGTATTTAATAATTCAATTTTCCTATCTGTCGATCGAACTTAGTCTCGCGAAATACAGAATTCTAGAAGTTAAAAAGCGATATCTGTGTATATACATCCACCTAAGTACATGCATAATGTACATACATAAATCACACGAGTACAGACATCTCCTTTTATTTTCTGTAAAACAATTCTTTTATCGATTTCGGACAAATCCGGCTTAAGTTTGAGTATCGATTATCAATTATGGCGTTCTTAAATGATTTCATTAACAGTAGGTTTCGATTCTCTCTGCATCCTCTTTGAAACGCTCTATATTTTTTCAAGCGCAAAAAATCTGGGTGAAATTTTTCGTTGAAGGTTGCAATTTTTGGGTATAAAATCAGAAAAACCTTTGTCCAGTTTGTAATGGGAGTATAACAGCTATTTTGACTGCATATTATAGTGTGGATTACTATTTACTCAATTCATGTAGTAAGTATTTACAAGTTTTTTCTTTTGGAGGCAATTGTTTTATTATTAGGGTTTGCTCCGGTGAAATGAACTCAGCGCCAGTAGAGAAAGAAATAACAGAAGCCACCTATAATCTGCCAATGCTTTAGACGTAAGCCAAATGTATGTTGGAACCCTAACTGAAGAATTTAAGTAATTGAAATTCTGATATTGTTTCTATAGGTTTTGATTTTTGAAGTATAGATCGGGATATCTCTTGGTTTATGCTTATTATCTTAAATAACAAACGCAATCTGCATTCTGCCAAAGCTTTAGCTTTAAGCCACATTTATCTTGATAACCTAACTGAATATTTTGATTTAACAAAAAATCTCAGATTATTTCTACAGGTTTCCGTTTTTGAAATATATGTCTGGATCTGTGTTCAGTTCCCTTTATAATAGCACTCAAAATAAAGAGGATTGAACGCCGAGATATCCATATGTCTGTTTCATAAATTAATTAATTGTTTGAGGTTTAGTTTCTGCCATTTTTTTGAAATGTTAATTTAAATTTTAAACCTTCGGCCCTCTGTACATGCTAGTTCTGAGGCAACGCCTCAGAATATCCTCACCGTGCATGTGGGCACTCTGCAACTAAGAGGTGATTCTGTCTCTGCTGTTAGTTATTGGTAAAATTCCTAGGATTTTTTGGGAGGCTACAGTAGTCCCATGGAAGGTTGGCGCTTAATTTTCTTGAAACGTGTTGAAGGGTAGTTGTAGGAGTAATCTACAGTCAACGTTGTCCTATGGTACACAAAACTTAAGGCTTCACTTCAATTTTTCACAAGATAATATTTAGAACTCTCACTTTTTATTTCCAGAAATATTTAAAACAAAATCGCATCATAATTTTTTTTCTAGAAAACAAGAACAAGCATGTGAAATCCCTGTAAAATTTTCAAACATGTACTGTAAACTCTCAGTGCCCACTTTTCCACATCTGCACAAATCTTCCTCCACAGAAATCAGCACTCGCAAATTTTTGGCTAAGGTTTTAAAATTTCTTGTAGCCCGCAGTTGATATCTTTCACGAGTCTTCAGAGTGCAAGTATAAGCTTCAGGCCCCTACATGTGACTGCACAAATAAAGTTTCTACTGGAGTTCCCATTTCCTTTATTTACATTTTTCATGGGGTGACATGCTCATTGAAAATGGGAGCTGTAGCTCCATGCATGGGACCCTTGCTTTAGAATGTTTTATTTATTGCAGCGGCTCGTTGTTTCCATCTGAGTGTTTGGTAATATGTCAATTGATTAGGTAATATATTTCCATCTAAAGCATGCGAGTTCTTTCTGATAGCTTACACTGAGTTTGAATCGAAATGAATATCCGTATCACTACGGATTCACTCTGAGCCTGCTATAGAAAATATTTCAGAGCTATGCTGTGAGAAATTTAATTGCCTGGGTTTGTCATATTTTGAAGCCTCATTCTTTGGAAACTGGTGTTTCTAAGGGCGTTTCTAGCCTGTGACATATGACTGACCAACTCAACAAAAAGATTAAAAAGAAATTATTAAATTAATAGCTTGTTCTCTCCGTAATCCATTAGCAATCTGAACATCTGCCCATAATAATTCTATCTTTTGGTCTGTCTTGTTGAGCTCTCTATTGAGATGGAGTTCTGTTCAGTCAATCTCTTTTTGGAGTGCCTCACAGATTTTTTGGTGTACATGTTTATGTTAGGTTTCAACTAACAAATTTTATCTGGTGAAACTGATACCTGTAGCAATAAAGATTGTTTGTCTTTCATAAACATTGTTTGTTATCTATCAACTCTTAACAATGAATCTAAGTATGATACATCTTTATGGTAAATATTTTTATAAAATAGAAAAAAACATAACAATTCTTGCATATGTATTAAAAAATGTTAATATCTACCTGGGTTGAAGCTTAGCAGCATGTTTCATTTTTAAAAATAGTTTTCCAGATGTTTGTTATCTATTAACTCTTAACAATGAATCTGAGTATGATATATCTTTATGGTAGATATTTTTTATATAATAGTAGTTAAAAACATTAACATTTCTTGTGTAGGTATTGAAAAAATAAAAAAATGTTAATATCTACCTGGATTGAGGCTTAGCAGCATGTTTCAGTGCGTTTAATTTTAAAAGAGTTTTCCAGACCATGTACTGCCTAACTTTATATCCATTCTTTTTTTGATGTTCTCAGATATAGCATCTTTGCCTTCAGATCTAAATCGAAATTATGCACTTATGCGTGAACTAGATCAACAATTGCAAGGTAAGTAGCCAATATTATTCATTTTATTGAGCTTTTCAACATATCAAGAAATGGAAATCATACTAACTAGACCTCTGTGGGTACTCAAGAATGTCTGATGATGAGATTGATTTGATTATGCTTTCTCTATGCATCTTTCAGTTGTGTCATTAGTCTTGTATTAACTATCTCTTTGATAGGGTTTGAAAATCTTACAGCTGGATGCATTCTGTGGAATTGCATTTTGATCATAATTCAGAAGGGTCCTAGTCCTATTGATTACACGGGCTCCATTAACTAATGATCTCCCCTGCAGAAAATATTGGTTTGATATTCTTGGCAATCCAATTCGAATATGGATAGATGTCATCCAAGTTCATCATCATCACATAATGAATCTCCTTCCCCTCCACATTTTTGATGTGAAGACGAAGGTTGTACTGCACAAAAACAATGTCATTGAGGCACTTTTGGGTCAACCTGTTGCACTTCTTTGTGTGAAAGGCCTGAAATGTGCTCTAATTGCACTCACACCTAGAAATGCTTTAGGGTTGGCACAAAACGTGAATGGCAAGGCTTTGAAAATTTGGTATTTTTGCACCATAATCTTCCCATGACAAATCTTAAAGGACAACATTTATGACTCTGTAAGTAAACTTATATTGCACTTATTAAGTCTACTCTCTAGGAGTCTTTGATTTAACTTTTGAAGGTCGTAGTTTTTTTTTCCTTCTTTTTCTTAAACCTCACTATTGGGTCATTCTCCTTGGAATGCATAGAGTTGAAAACAACCTCCCCTTTGCACCCTTGTAAATTTTCTACTTGTTAAGCATTGTGTCTCTAAGGGTTTTGTCAAGCGTCATCATCTCTATGCAAGTTTTGAGACCATCCATAACTTCCTCATTGGTCCTTAAGGAATTGGAAAAGAAAAACTTGGGATTCAAATAATAGGCCTTTGTATATATGTGTTGGTGGAGTTGCTTGTAGCACCCTCTATCAATTATGTACCAACCGGAGTCATAGTCTTTTTTGTTGGACCCATAGTAACATTGGATGGCCTCTTTGGACTTGTCCATGGCCTCATATAGATAACCCATTAAATTTTTCCCCCATCCACTGAGTGTAGAATCTTGACCAAAGGCTTTGTTAGCTGAAAATAAAATGGTATGAATTTTTAAAATAAAAGCTAGAAAAAATTTGAACAACAACAAATACAAAGTAAATGAAAAATTAATAAGTTCAACAAACTTATAAAATAATAGAGTTGATAACTTTGTAGGTTCCTAAAAGTGAAGTTTAAAGTCACCTGAACAATCTTGTCTATGTGAACACAAAAAACAATGGCAAGTGGGAAGAGGATACAAAAAACGATGGCGAGTGGGAAGAGGATACAAAAAACGATGGTAAGTGGGAAGAGGATTTTTGAATCTGGGGTGAGTGGGATTGTGCAGGAGGTTGCTAGAGGGGAGGACAATGAAGATGGCCAAGGTATTGATGTTGTGGAAGATGAATGGGGAAGTAGCTAGGATGAGGAGTGATTGCTTGACATTTGGTTGGAGGCCCAATAGATTGTCAGCAGTTCATGTGATTTTGCCACTAAGGTTCCATTGTGACCTCCTACTGTTGCGAAGGATTTTGGGGCATCTGCTACCTTCGCTTTGTATAAGGGATTTTGTAGGGGTTTCCTTTTGCAACATAAGAGTGGGCTAAGGAGGATAGGGTGGTGCTAGTTTCTTTGGAGCGGGGTTTGTTTGGAGGGGTTGTTGTTTGTCCTTCCCTTTCTGCTACAGACAGAGGATGTGGGTCAGTTTTGCCATGTTAGGATGTTGTTAGGAACTTAGTTGCTGGTTCTTGGGATCTTCTTGCTAGAGGTGGTGTTGTGGTTGGCAGTTCTCTTGTGCTGGCAGAGGATGTTAGTTTCAAATCCCCTGTGTCCCATGTACTGTCCAATGGTTGTTGCTTTAGTGGTCTTGAGCTATTGAATGTGGATCTCACCATTGATGGTTATGTCGAGGGGTCTTTTGATCATGGTTGTGTTGGGAAGTTTGGTGTCGAGCAATCCCCGAGCCTATGGAAGGTCAGAGCTCTTGGGCTAATGTTCTCAGAGGTAATGGTGCAGGAGCACCTCAAAACCTAAGGATCTGGAAGATTCCTTGCATTTTCTGTTGTGTCCAAAGAGTCATATTGTAAGGCCTTCGTGCCATATTGAAAGATTGTAAACGTGTCATTGTAACCGAACTGAAAGATTGAATAAGTGTAACTCAAATGACAGAGGTGGTTGTAGGGCGGTTCGCCTTCCACCGTATGTAACTGCCAAGATGAGAGTTTATATAGTTGGTCTCTGTTCGTTATGAGGGGAACAGATAGACAGACAAAGAGGGAGAGAGAAAATTGTATGTACATCCTGAAAGAAGAAATAAAAGTTTTGTTTTGGTGTAATTGCGGGGATGTAGTTCGGAAGCATTCCACTGATGGAGATTTCTTCAAAACCAGTGGAATGACTTCCTTAGGAGTAGATTCATTTCTGTTCTGTAGGATTTAGTTGTTTCTGTGCATCGTTCGGTTACAAGGTTGTAGAGGATGTTATCAGTGTGAATTTTGTATTGTTTCGCCGAATGTACATTGCGAATGTATATCGCAAAAGCACGTTGAGAATGTATCTCGAGGTTGTATGTAGGGGATGTACATTTCGTGTGTATATCGCAAATGCATATCGCAATTGTATGTTAAGAATGTATATGGAGAATGTACATTGAGTATGTACATTGCGTTAGATACAAACGGCGACCGGTAATAACGGTAAAGAGAACCGGCAGTAGCAAGTCATGTTATGCATGTACAAGTGTTTGGCATATCGGTAAGAGATGTGAGATAGGGAGTCAAGTTTAAAGTCACGACGAAGGAAGTAAGTCTTAGCGAAGGAGATGTCGTAGACACATCGGCATGAGGAAGGTCTACGGTAAGACTTGAGAAGGTCTCTCCGACATCGGTTGTCTCGCCGATAGTGAAGAATACATGTGGTTCGGTATTGTATGGACCTAAAGAAGGATTTTTAAAGCTGATTTGAGCATTAATCTATTTGAACTGTGGGTTTGATGGGTATTAACCGTGTTTTGTAAGCTTCCTCTGAACGCTCTGCATCAAGTAAGAACTGCTCTACTGCTTTGTCTATTTGTTTAGATCCTCTTTTGGCTAATGATGGATGGCACCTTAGGGTCCTTGACTTAGTTGTGGAAAGATCATCTCTTAGGCTCCAAAACTCTCTTATAGGTAAATTTTTTGGCCTTAGACCTAACATTGATGTTAGAAAATGGGATTTGAGGGGATGGTATCTTTGTGGTCACATTGAGGTTTCAACAATGGTGAATGGATTTTTCTTGTTCCTTTCTGACTCATGAGGACTGTTCTCGAACTCTTGTTGGTAGTTCGTGGTTTTTGGGCAAAAATGGGCTCTACCTTTGCAATTGGGGCTGACTTTGATCCTGTGTTGGCATCCATTCCTATGGTCCTCCCCATTTGGGTTAGGCTTCCTGGTCTACCTTTGGAGTACTAGGAGGAGGTGTTGATGGGCATTGCCAATCCTTTCAGCCAATTCGTGGCTATTGATGCGGGTACTAAATCTAGGTCTTGTTTGAGCTATGCCAGATTTTGTGTTTATGCTGATATGGATAAGCCTCTCTCGTCTTCGGTTGTTTTATCTTCAAAATTCAGTATTTGGAAGCAACAACTAGAGTTTGAAGACTCTAATGTTGTTTGCCTCATGTTGTAAAGCGGGCCATTCATTAACGACGTGCAAATCCAAAAATGGGCTGCAAAAGGTTTGGATAAAGAAGGCTTCTTGTCCGCTCAAGGAAATCAATTTTGTGGTTTTGTCGATGTCAGTTGAGACTAACCATGTTGGAGAAATGGGTGATATGGCAATTTGCGAAGTTGTGGTTAAGGATCTGCCCCCCCACATTGGGCCTTCACTTGAAAATGAGTTGAGAAGTTCGGGGTTGACGACCCCTAATGTTTGTGGATTGATTTCCCCTCCTCCTTGCATTAAACGCTCTAGGATTGGCAATTGTGCCCCTAGAGATTCCATGTTTTTTGATGTTCTTGATTCGACTACGTTGGTGGTGAATTTGGTCGAGAAGGGCCCCAATTTTGGCTTGGTGGATACGTCTGTGGACAGAATTCAGCGCTTCTTGCATTACTTTGGCTTTAAGGCAATATGATTGTTGATTCCTAAATTCTTCCTCAACTACATATGTTCTTCGTAGTTGATTGTAGCCTACTTTGTGCTATTGGGCTTGTTTTTATTGGTGAAGGTGGATTATTGTTGTTTTACTATTCGTTTCTTGCCTTTGTGTTGCTGATCTTTGTTGTAATATCTTGGCTATTAGTGGGGCTTCAATGTCATATTTGTAATAGCCTATGATACCAGATTCTTCCCCTGGGTGCCCGGATCTTGATCCGATTCGTTTCTGATCCTGATTCGGAGTCGGGGAAACATCCAAGAAATGGCAAAAGGCTTGCGGATTCGTCTAGGATGAACTCGGGCGAATTCAGGGCGAATCCATAACGAATCCAGGTTGAATTCGGAAGGATTTGTGGCTTTTGATAGGTCAACACGTTTCTTGGGCTTTTTTTTATATTATAACTCATTTGACCACCATTTGACTTCGCCCTGACCCTAGAAAACTCCTTCCAATGTATTTTAAAGACAAAAAACACAACTATTTACCTCATTTTGAAAGCAAAACATAATATTCATTCATTTTGGCTGAACTTTCATTATTGCTTGGCAACAAACAAATAGAGTTGAAGATTGATTGCTGAAGGTTCCCAAGTGATCGGTTTGCTATGGAGGTTTTGTTTATTATACTTAAATGATCATGATGCTATGTGGTATTCCAAACTTAATTACTGCTGCAAATATGTATATATTTCTGATTTTTAAATGTTTTTGTATTAACAAATCCAAATCGAATCCACACCAATTTTTGTTTTTTTGACCGAATCCACGAATCCAACCCGTGAATCTGAATCTGAATCAGTATCAAGATCGGTAACTTAGGTAATAGCCTATGTAAAAAGGCTTGGGCCCTCTCAAAAATCAACCTTTGTCCATATCAAAAACAATCTTGTCTATGCTCTTGACACAGCTAGTGCTCACAAACAACAATCTTCTCGACCTTTTCCCCTTTAGGTTTTTCTAAGTATGAAGACTTCACCCACCTAGTGCTCATAAACATTTGCTTAGATGCCATTGAGGCTGAAATTATTTGCAATGTGATGAAGTTGGTAGTGAATTGCGTGGCTCCTAATCGCAAAGCTGCTTTCCCTTGGCGTTCACGTTCATTAGATGAAGCACCCAAGCTGGTTGTAGATCTACTTAGTGATGTTTCTTGCCTCTTCCTTCACAGTTTTTACCCATCCAAGCTTGCTTATATCGTCATGGAGAAGATCAATGCAAGGGGTGACACAAGGGCTTTGAAAATGATAGGGTGCCTCTCTTCAAGAAGTCTATCTGCCACTATATGAGTTGCTACATTATTGGTCACAACCTGAATGACATTCTCCACACCCACTTCCACAATTGTTTCATCCAACATATTGCACAGTCTCAGGTTTTTTCACTTTGTGGGAGGCATCAGTTGACTTCAAAAACACCAATTGACCACTTGACGCTGCTAGGAAGTTGATCAATGTGCGGTTCTTGCTATTTATCCACCCATTAGAGAAAATAGTGCAGTGTTTTTTGTGCCAATTTCTCTTTTGATCTTTTACTATGACCTCAATGATTTTCTCATCTTCATTCAACAAGGGCCTACTCAAATTATATGGTCTAGGTACCTTGAACACTTTTCCAACAACAATCAATGCATTGACCAATGAGTCCTAATATGGGCTCCTTGCAACGAAATGGTATACTGTTATAATATAAAAAATTAGCACATTCTATCCTCGTCTCATGATGTTTCTCATGGTTCTATGTGGTACCTTACAGTGAAGATTGCACATCAAGAGTATTTCAAGGAACAAAGAACCCCTGAGATTGTGTTCGATTAGATCTTCAATGGATCAACTCGGTATTTGTGGGCCACAACAAGAGGTTACTACATCAGTCTCTGAGTTAGGAGGATAATTCATGACAAGTGCACTTGTCTTAGCTATCCTCCTCTTTTTTAATTTCTTCTCATACAAAGCAAGGACATGGTTCCATTGAATTACACAACTACACATCACGACCAATAATTTGTGCAAGGTGATATTTGAGGTGATTGATGTTTCCTTAATCCTTAGGCCACAATAATTGCACACCACCATTCTTGCCTTTGTACTTAATGTGCCATGCCTCCAAATCCTTGGTTTAAAATTACATGTGGCAGCTATCTCTATTTGCAAAGTTGTAAACTCTAGCAAAAAGAAAAAAAAAACTTTTGCTTCAAAAATTTAAACCCTAGATTTGGAAGAAGAAAGAAAAGGAAAAAAGAAACAAAACATGATAGATGAAAACCCTAGAAGTGCCAGAACACAACAAAAATGAAAGAAAAAACATCAAAAGCCTAAATAAAAAATAAAAGAGTTATGTACCTTTCAAATCTGGTCAATAAATTTACCGAATTGGTTGGAGATCTCTCAAAATGAGTCCAAAAACTGAAGATCAATGCAATAAAGTTGAGGAGTCAAGGGCACAAGAGCAATATCATAAATGTGAAAGAAAATCCGAGTTTTGTTGTTTAAGGTCACAAACTGTTTTTTCTCCACTAGGTGAGTTTTCTTTTGGTACTTGTGACTAACTGCAAGTTAACTTGTGAGTTACTTGGTGGGTTCTCGCTCAAAACTTATTGGTGATTTTTTAGGTGAGTAACTCGCCAGTCCTTCCCAGAGTACTCCCAAGTCCATAACTCGTAGAGTTTAGGAACTATGCAATGAGACATAAACAATAATTATCGCATGGTCATCTCATTCTTATGTGGGCATTGTCATAAACTATGAATTACTAAAT
The DNA here is from genome assembly GCA_027924645.1 of Cunninghamia lanceolata. Classification (NCBI taxonomy): domain Eukaryota; kingdom Viridiplantae; phylum Streptophyta; class Pinopsida; order Cupressales; family Cupressaceae; genus Cunninghamia; species Cunninghamia lanceolata. Next base: position 4,243,130 of record BSBN01000424.1, on the reverse strand, counting down.
TAATCAGCTTTTGCTTTTTAAATTTGTAGTCATCTTTGCTGTTGTTTCTTTCCACCTCTCCTTCCATATTATAATCTTCATCTTATTGCAAAGCTAACCTGAATTTTGTGATGTTTTATCTTTCTTCTGAGAATGGAAACAGTGCTACAAAAGCAAAATGAAGAACGATGTGATCGTGAGCTAGAGAATATAAGAAAAGGAGCAGAATCTGGCAACATAACCGATGCTTCAGTTTTTAGATTTTCCGATGATGCACTTGCTGAACAGAAGGATTGCTGTAATATAGCTGATGAAAAAGTTGCATTGGCAGTTCAGGTCTATGATCTGGTATATCTCATATTTCTTTTTCTTTATTACACATTATGTTTGTGAGGTGACGCTATTCTATCTGATATTAAATTTGTAAATGATAAGATAATTAAAAAAGAGGAAAAGGAGTTCAATTTTTTATGCTTTAGATTTAATCTCTTGTATGATTGCATTCTTGGTTAAGAAAAAAAATGCATTATATGAACTATCATGACACTAATTCAGCAGGCTTGCATGTATTTTCTGTAGACTGTATTCCATTATTCAAATACTAGATATAGATGGATAGTAACTGAGCAGTGCAAAGACTGGTATGTCTTGTACAATGGATCTTATGCTTAATAGTTTATACATAGAAGGATAATGATAATTATGAAAATGTTATCTGAAAGGATGGGAGCCTTCATTGAGAAGCATAATGTCTGTTAAAATTTACCTCTACAATGTAGAACATCTGTCATTGTGGAATGATATTAACCATTCATAAACCTACCTCACCTCCAAAGAGATATCTTCTATGTTGCATTTTGCTGCATTTGGCGTCTATCTATTCAGCTCTACGCCCATGCCATTCTGTTGCCTCATCTCTGCCTTCACCTATGCTTGTTCCTCTTTTCTTTTGTTGCAACTTCCATCCTATTTATTTTTCTTGATCAACATTGTTTGTTCTACTTTGATTTTGTCTCACTTATTTCTATTTGTTTTTTTTCGTTGACATTTCTTCATTTTCCCTTCTCGCAGATGTCTATTTCTCAATTTGTCTTCCATTATTTATTATTTGAATGATGTTTCAGTTTTTGTTTATGGTAATGTCAGCCTTTTTCTATGTATCATGACATTAATGGCATAGACATTTGTCTCTAATGTAAAAATGTAATAGATTGTGTGTGAGATAAGGATTAGTGCACCCCTGCCAAATAGTTGCTAAGCGTACACCTGCCAATTAGTTGCAAAGTGCATAATTGGCCCTTAGAGATCTTGTAATATCAATCTGCATGATTAATTTGGTGGGCTTACTTTCACATTATCAGAAATTTTGTAATATAAGTACCTGTAATAAGAGTCTGCACAATTGGTTTGGTGAGCTTATTTTTTCACACTCTGAGATTCTTTGTATTATAACTTATAAGTACCCTATCCGTGAATAAAGATGGTAACTGGATTTGAGTTCTGTAATGTTGTATGTAATCTCTTACCTTATTTTCCTTCACGTTTTTCATTTGGAATCCAAGCTCATAGATTGTGAACTTGTGGGTGAAGAATAAAAACAGTCACGGCCTTGAATTTTCATTCTAACTGTGCATTGCTGATTGGTTCATTCTTAAGCCTATTACTGCAAACATTTTTAGTGTAGTTATCTAGTTTTTGATGCGTTGATTTGAGTGTCATATGTATACAGTCATTTTGTGCCCTTTTCTAGTGTGTTTAGATATTTGAGTTATTTAAATTTGGCACACAATCTCTTGTCGTGCTCTCTTTCATATTTTTCTTTTGGTGTCCAAGCTAGAAGCTCATAAACTCATGGGTAAAGAATAATAAGTCACAGCCTTGGGTTATCAGTCTGAGTGTGCATTGTCCACGGTAAAGTTCTTAAGTTTATTACAACAAAATTACCGTTATCTAGTTTTTGGTTTGTGTTGATTGGTTTGTGATGTCAGTCACAACCAAGCACATGAAACAAAAGTCACACAACAACCCTTGTTTATCTTGAAAGATACGATGAATTCCAATAATTCATGATCCCAAGTCCCCATCGATTAGTTCATAATCTGCTGATGTTACTCTGTGGTTGATGTGTATTGCTGTTTTCCTTTTTGGGGCCTTACATAGATTAGTAGATTCTGTTCCTGCAACAATGCTATACAGGGAGGTTACTCTACACAGCATATATCTCCAAATGATGTGTCTAAGTTGATATTTGCATGAGTTCTACCCTTATTTGTGATTCTCTGCATGACATTTTCAATACTACATGCATTTAGCTCAAAATATGCTAATGATATTCAGTTGTCTTCGGGATGTCAGCATATTTTTCTGTTCTGCTTCTGATTTATCATGATGTGCAGTTATGAAAGTGATTTCAATGAAATTAAAATGAGAAAAAGGGTTAGAGAGTGAGATTCCTAAAATTACTTGACTGAGATCATTGATCCACATACATGTTCCCATACAGCAATGGAGAGAAGAAAACTAAAATCATACTTCACCAGAACAGTCCACAAATCTGCATGATTCAGTGCAAATCTTCAGGGGAAAAGTTGACAACAACATGCAATGAAATGAAAGTGCTTCTATAGAACACAGCATTCATTAGTACATATCCAGAAATCAACTTGAAGACTACTTAAGGTTTACAATTAGGATATAGTCTGAAACTTCATCCCCATACAGTATGTTCATAAAACAGGTACATTTACAATGATCTGAGGAAGGGACCTTGATTATTTCAACAATCCAGTCCTCACTAGTCTCAGTAATCCGATCTCTCCTAAAACTATTACAAGTCTGATTTTTTTTTTTTGTATTATTGACCTCCTCCTCCTGTTTGTACAGTACAGGGGCTCAATATATATATCTCTGGTTTTTCCCCAATCTGGCGCCCAAAAACCCTAGAAGATCAACGGTCAGCATCTTGAAATGCAACATCCAACGGTGAGAAATGAATCCCGCCAAGAATTCGAGCAGCATACCCAGATAGGGTGCCGCTCCTTCAATAATGTTTCCATCTGCAAACTCCCCCGCATTGAAAGCTTCGTCTCCTTCTGGTGTGTTTGGCTTCTCGGGATCTGGCCCGCCGCCTGGGACATTATCGTCATTTAAAACCCCACCTTTGCGTTCACCTGCACGCCGTTCCTGTGTCGGCAACTTTGCTTCTTCCCAGCTACTCCAACAATCTGCAATAAACAAGCAAGAATTAGCACCATCGTTTGGTAAGTCAACAGGAAAAATGAACATTTATATTAAAACAGGTTCCAAATGCACAAACACAGCCATCAGGATGAAAAATGCACATCAAAATGCCTATACAGCGTTAAAACCAGTCGGGTCAACCATCGTTGACCGAAAATATGCATTCAGGCTTCAAAGATCACTTCAAAATTCCTATCGCTTCGCTTTCCCACTCATTTTCTTTGTTTGAATCTTTGTATATCCGATATACAATCCGGACGTGATACAAGCACTAAATCGGATTTCAATTTTCATTTGGGTTCCGGCTTGTATGTCGCTCTGCATATCGGTTTGTATATCGCAATATACAAACGCCAAAATATACAAGCATTTAACTCTATTCTGTAACTTTTCAAATCCGCGGCTTGTATATGACAATGTAGATAAATTATATACAAGCCGGACACCTACATCGATTTAACTCTTCTTAACCTTCCCTCGCGTCCGCGCAATGTATAAGTGCCTTTGTATCCTTCGGACATTTCACTTGGACGTGATACAAACGCTTAATCGCATCTTATTTTCCCTCTGATTCTGCATTGTATATTTGAGAATGTATGTCCATGCTTTTGTATATTCCAAAACATACAAGTATTTAAGTCCGTTTAATAAACTTTCGGGTCCGCGTTGTATATGGACGTTGCATGTTCCAAATGTATGTAAAAATATACAAGTCCGGGATGTGCAACAAATTAACCTTGTTTAATAACCCTTCGGGTCCGCGTTGTATGTATGTGTTGTATGTTTCGTAACATACAAGCCACGGAATATTCAATGAATTAACCACAATTCATAACCCCTTTTGGATTCCGGCGGATGTATATTCTGCAATGTATATTTGCCGCATATCGAGCAATGTATAAAACATTATACATTCCAGACGTAATACATCGGCTCAACTCGATTCGAGACACTTTGGATTCCAGCTTGTATATAACACTTGTATCCTCGAATATACAAAGCGCGGAAACATTCAACCGCTAAACCATATTCCATAAACACTTCGGGTTCGCCATGTATAAAGTGTCTTGTATACTTGACCTGCCAAAATATACAAATGTGAGATACAAAGCGGAACTTAAACATTTATCCATTTTAACCCTAAATTACTTCGGGTCCACCTTGTATATACCATCCTTTATTAAAATGCACGCAAGGTAAAAACCAATATACAATTGCCTTTGTATATGAAAGCGATGTATAAAGGGCAATGTATGTAACATTACAACGACCCAACATGCAAACGAATAATGCATATGCAACACGACTGCAAAAAGCGACTAAGTATAAAAAGAACTTTGCACATACAAAGGACTTTGTATATGCAAAGCGATATACAAACCTGAATGTACATTTTACCAAAATGATCATAACTTGCAAAATATGGCGAATTTTAAGATGGTTCAAAAAGCAACCCTAGCTCATTTTTCACAAGGAATCCAACCATATCATGCACTGGTACTGAAAATGCATTTTTTTTTCCATTTCTATCAAAGTTTGCAATTTTAACTCCTTTTTCCCTTTATCACCAAGCAAAACGACACACACAAGCAAAAAGCAAAAAGCCACAGCAGGGGTCCTCATTTTGCTAAGGATTTTGCTAAGGAGTAAAATGGGGCGTGTTGTGAACATCACAACAGTTTGTTGTTTCCAATTTCTACTGCATGCAATAATTTTGTGCTCCTTTTTATGGTGCATTGAAACAAGTCCTGAGCTGTTTGTTAGCTATGAGATTTCCATAGTTTCCAAACAGTTTCAAATATCATGCAATGCTGTGTGCTTTTGAAATTAATGTACCCCAATAGTTTTCAAACTTGCCGAGTACTCGTGAGCATTTTTGCTGGTCATGTAACTTCCAGCCCAACTGCCCACGCAAAACTGATTTTTTGCGGGTTCGCGATGCAGGCTTGCCGTGAGTACTCGTGAGTCTGCGATGCAGACTCACCGGACATGGGATGATACTCTGATGTGGGAAAACCATAGAAAAAATATGGAAGAGCATTGAAAACCAGTGGTTTTTTTTTTAAGCAACTTTGCCCATGCCATTTCCTAACACAACATTTGCATGTTTGTTTGAGCGAATTTGAGCAAGTTTGAAGCAAATTTTTGCAATTTTGGGATTCTAGCTCATAATTGTTTTCTTTTCTTTTCTTTTTCCAAGAATTGCAAGAATGTAATTTCTTTCCAAAATATTAGATTTAGGTTTTTAAGCATGTTTTGAAAGCATTGAGTTCAATTTTCCTAAATTGTAATGTTGATTTAAGTTTGTTTATGAACAAAAATGCTGTTTTTTTTTTTCTAGTAAGGGTTTAGGGTATAAAAACTGTTTTTTTGGCTTAAATTATTTAATGTTATTATTAGTCATTTACATTTGAAATGGATTTTATGTTAATTTTATTTTTTAGTTTGTATTCAAATTGCTACTTTTCTCTTTAAACACTTTTTTTTTGATAAGTAAGCTTGCAGCAGAGCTACATATATTGATCGAAAAGTATGAACATTACATTCTTGTGCAAAATGCCCATTATGGGCCGGGCCTATACGACCATACCTGGACTACCATACCTATACAGTATGTCCTATATCATCCTAGATATTCTGGTTTACTTACAAAATCCAGAATTTACATCTGTATACATTATTATACTGTATCTCCCTATCTACTCCAGCTCCACTCCTTCCTTAGCCCACACCAGATTCAGAAATGCATACATCCACTCAATCCTGAAAATCGGCTCCAGGTTCGTGAGTTTCTTCAAAAAAGAACATCCCTTTGAAGCCTTGTCCCTGTGCTCTGCCAGAGTGGTGGTAGAGAAGTTTGTGAGAAGCGGGAGCCACAAGACATCATCATCTCCAGCCTTGCAATGATCATAATCTTTGAATCGTGGAATACCAACTCCTGGCTTTGCCATCTCTACAGCTTCCTCCAGAGCCCCCAAGAACTCCACTTTCACTAATTCTTTCGCCAACCCTTTCACCATTTCTTTGGCCTCACCAAGGTCCAACAAGGACACTACAAATTTGGATGAAACATCCGTATTGACCTGGTAGCAATCATTTGCTTGCAGAAAATCGTTCCCCAAAACCCATTTAATGGCTGTGATAGCCAAATGCTGATGGGTTTTGTCATGTCCCCACTTTTAAGTAACTTAAAGTATTATAATTATAAATTAATTTTGTAAAGTATTTTTATTTACTTTATAAAATGAATATTTTATTTAAGTTACTTAAGTTGGTATTACAACACTTTATTAAAAAAGTGTTATGAACAAGCATTTAAAAAGTTCAAGTGCAAGCATTTAATATTGTTAAGTGTACACGTAAACTTGCATTTAATAAAATTAGGTTGGGCCTAATTGATGTAATGGCTTTAAAAGGAAGCCTGAGAGTCATTGTAGAGCATGCTTTTTCAGATGCTTATGTCTTGGTTTTCAGTTTAAGTCAATGACTTAGGTTTTGTATTCAGTCAGTGTCGAAGAGGATTTCTTGGCTTTTGCTGAATAATTGGGGTGAAATCATTTCAGATTTCACAATTGGACTTCATTGTATTTTGGGTTTGGTAATTTGCTGGAATAATCGATATTGGGTCAGTGACCATTATCGAATTATTGTTGAACATTGTATGCAGTTTCCCGAATAAAGTGAGGGTTTTTGTTTTGCAAATTTATGGGTTTGTAAAATATAAATTTGCCATTGTTAGATTGAAATATATGTGTCTTGCAAATTTATATCAGATATTCTGTTGAGTAATGTATTTTACTATGTTTGCTACCTAATGGGAGACAATCCCTGACAAAAGCCTTTTCCAACATATGTTTTTTAATTGATATGATTTGTTCCAAGTCTGCGTAGGATGAAATAATATAGTTGGAGAGATTGATATTTAGGAGAGAAATCTGACAATTACAGAGAAAACGTCGGCCCCTTCATCAGTTCTAATAGTATAAGGAGGAAGGTTTGCAAATCATCGCTCCATACATGGCGTTTGAGTCTAAAGAGAAATCGTGGCATTCTAGTCAGGCAGCGATTTAGACTCCGTGGGTCCCTTCTTCAGGAGTGGATTCCTCATTATTGAAGCGCATATATCTGAAGGCTCTATATATATGTGTTTGGGTATATGTAATGGTCATTGTGATTGGAAGCGACGGGAACATGAAGATTCACCCAAGATTCAGATCTGTCTAGAGATTGTAGCATCAAAGAGAGGCATGATCGACTCATACCAAATCATCATCAGGCGAATTGAGGAAGGTTTGTATCATCGCTGAAGAGACTTTAAGCAACTCCAGAGTTGCGTAAGGAGGTCGCAGGGTAGAATTAGTCTTCATCATAGTTGCGGCGTATGCTATTCGTGTATTTTTCCAAGGGAATTGCAGCCTTCATAAAATCCTTTGAACCATATTTAAGAAGGAAGCAATTGATCGATGAGGAGTTGGTAATAACAGATAAAGACGGAGACAATTCTGTGAAGACCACAATTAGACTCAGGCAACAAACAGTCTCAGATAATTCATAGCAATTGGTCCGAAGCAGCGAACTATGCAAGGAGAACGACCTTCGTGTTTGTTCAAATTGCTGTGAAGACTTGTAGAGCGGTCAACAAGGAATCGTGGTAGTTTTGTGTTCAGTTTCCATCATCAAGGAAACGCAGCAGTTGATATGCTGAGGATGCAATCATAAATCGCAGATAGTGAGTTTGAAATGATAGCATCAAAATAAGGAACAACAACATCATTGAATATTATATCGTAATGTGTCTACTTAACTCATTTGAAGACTTCTGCATAGAGGGCCTGAGGCATTACTGATCATTGGCATATGGTATGTTTAACAGTTGGAATCACTGATGTCATTGAAATCTGATCCGCAACAGTTGTATCTGATCTCTGATAGTTGTTTTGTAATTTACAAACTTGTTTTCAATTGAAGGAATTAATAACAAAAGAAGATCAAATTGATATTCAAATCTTTAATTTGAATTATCGATTCTATTCTATTTTATATTTGTTGTTCCATTTGTTTAACTGAGCTGTATGACTTGAGAACAAGCAAAATCAGCGAATATCCATCAAGGATAATACAGGTTTTGAAAATCTTCGTGAGCCGAAGGTTCGAGATCTCGCCCAGGAAAGACATTTGACTCTTTTTGCTTATCAGCTTCACGGGGGTATCCATCACGATTCAGTCTTAGAGCTGCTGCATAAGTTATTTGCCTTCCTCGAAAACCTTGCTTCCATTAATAGACTTGGGTGCCAAATGTCTAGCTTTGAAGGAGTATGAAACCATGATTGCCCCATCCTCGATTGGGATCCGCCTAGATTTGTCATTAAATTTATGACAGAATTCCCATGGGAACCTGCGATTCACTCGAGATGAATGACGGCTCTATCACTTCTTTTTGTCCGGAGAATACCATCCGTCCTTTCGCCTCATCATAAATGTGCATGTTCAAAATGCCTATTATAATCAAAGCTCCCGCTTGCTTTGAGATTGCTTACCATGTGTGATCGAGGAAAACCCCATCGGCTGCCATGTTGGCAAGCTCGTCAACCTCGACATTTGCTTCCCGGTACACGTGGTTAGCGGTTATGTTGCTGAACGTTGCCATCTTTTCCATAATCTGCTCATGAAACGCGTGAAGTTTCCAATTTTGTATTGATTTCGAACGGATTGCATTGATAATAATTGCCGAATTGCCCTCCATCTCTACATTCATTAGCTGATTTTTTTGACATAATTCCAACCTGTGTAGCAGAGCTTGAATCTCGACCGCGTTATTGGTGCCTTCGGGGAGAGGTATAGCAGTGTTGCAGATGATCTTGCCTTCCCAATCATGTATAATGCACCCAGCTCCAGAGACACCAGGATTGCAGTCTCTAGGATAGATTTGATAGTTAGATTCTTTTGGGGAAGGCACTTCAATGCCATATTTTGCATATTTGTTGTACCTTGGAAAGCAGGCCTGTGAGTCCTTGATTGTAGATCGCATGTTGTCGACATATGAGCATTGTAGTTCTTTGATATTCTGAATATATGAATCTTCCATTGCATTCTACAATTGTGTTGTTTTCGTTGTGTTTACTCTAGCTGCATGGTTTGGATAGTTCATTCTGTGAACCCTCCGACCGTGACTGCACCAAGTGGTATCGGAGCGAAGTTTTGAATCCTTTGGGAAGTGAAGGCATTCCGTAAGATCTTGTTGTGAACAGATTGCCGACTTGAGGCAGTCTACTTGTGTTTGTCAATAGAGCGCCGATTGTGAGGCAGTTGCTACCGTCTAGTCAGATCGCCGAATTGAGGCAGTTGCACCGGATCTTGGGAAGAGATGCCGCCAAGAAGGATCCCTGCTATGGGCAATGTGTTGTAAGTATGAGGTTAACCAGTGTTGTCATTGATGTCAACATACTCATATTGCATTGATAAGAAGGATTGGATGAGCTGTGTGCTGAGGATATTGAGAAAATTAGTCTCCATCAGGAACAGTGAAGAACAGTGATGAGAAGAAGGCAAAAGTACTCAATAGGTTGCGGATCAGAGGATGCGGATTAAAGGGTTTGTAGATATGAGTCTTGAGATGTTCCAGTTAAGATTTCAGAGGTCCGCATGAAGATTTGAAGAAGTTATGTTCGCTCAAGTAGAACCGGTTCCGGTAGGCGTTCAGTGGTGTCAGAGTGTCACAGATTGGTCTGGTGAGCTTTGGAATTACATTATCTCATTCTGCGGATTGGAGGGAGTGTTGAAGAAGTCAGTGTGAAGTGACAACTTGATTTGTGCATTGTTTGGAGTTTCGGAAGAACCTTTTGCATTATGACAGTGGCGACAGACTGTGTTCTTGAAGTTCCGGATGAAGAAGAGAAGAATTCCAGTAATCTAATAAAGCGCGGATGTTCTTGATGACTTAGGGAAGGTCTCGGTGATCCTTGGATCGTGTAAAATTTTTATTGGCGGTCTGCATTGAAGTTAGAGTTTGGATTTGTTGTAAAGACCACCGGTTGTTGGTGTTCTTCCTGAGACAGGCCGACTGGATGTATTACACGTCTTGCGAATGATCTTGTAGGTGTTTGCCGACTTAGATGATTGTTCTTAAGTCGATGCCTTGTATAAATAAGGGTTTGTGAATTCATTTTGTAGTGTGTCTTGGGGTGATGAGTGTGATATAGCGAAGGGATGTGCGAAAGGCAGAGCAGGAGTTTTTGGGCTTAAATGGAACTGATCCAGACATGGTAAAGATGTCAATCTCCAGTTCAAGTTTGTAATACTTGTTATCTTGTAGATAGTGTGTCTCTTGTAGGTAGTGTGCCTCCTTGTGAGCAGTGAGCCCTAATTGGCATGTGCCATCCATTTTTCTTATTCTTCTAATAGAGAATAATCCTTGGGTTAATCACCCCGTGGTTTTTCCCTTAACTGGGTTTTCCACGTCAAAATCTTGGTGTTTCATGTGTTGATGTGTATCTGCTCTGGTGTTTATGTTTTATGCTTTCATGAATGATTAATTGCTATGCTATTGATTAACAAAGTGGATTTAAGTGTTTGAATTGAAAGCGAAGTAAGGATGACTGAATCACCCCCCCCCTCTCAGTTATCGACACAATGTTGCTGGAAGAATGGAAGAAATGATGGAGATGATGAAAACAATGAAGGTTAGATTGGATGCTGTAGAAGAAGAAGACTAAACCCTAGACATGATGTTGAAAGTGATGATGAAGAATTTCAATCTGCTAATCAAAATGAAGAAACCCTAGAAGAAGAATAAGAATCAGATCAGGTGAAAATGTTGAAAGCTATTTCGAAGATTGGAAAGAGACCTAGAGTGGATGTACTAAATTATATTGGAAATTTGAATTCGGAGGAATTGATTGATTGGATAAATGACTTGGAAGAATACTTTGAATATGAAGAAATTGAAGATCTGGAGAAAGTAAGATTTGCAAAAACTAAGTTGAAAGGACATGCTGCTATTTGGTGGAAAGAAGTTCAGTTGGATAGGAATAGGAGAGGAAAAAAAAAGATCATAAAATGGGATAGGATGGTGACAAAGTTGAAAAATCAGTTCATGCTTGCTGACTATGAGTTGGAATTGTTGAAGAGATTGCAGAACCTGAGACAAAAGGAGAAATATGTGAAGGAGTATACTGAAGAATTTCATAAGATGACCATAAGGACTGGACATAGTGAAGCAAGCAAGGAGAAAGTGGCAAGATACATAAATGGATTGAGGATGAATATTCAAGAAGAACTGAGTTTGGTGAGAATGCCAACAATAGAAGAAGCATATCAGTTTGCACTGAAAGTTGAAGACAAGTTGAATAAGAAGCATGAGTAAAGACAGAGAGGTAGAGGAGGTAAATTTCAAAGAGGTAGAATATATTCCGGAGGAGAAAGACCTTATGCGGAGCAGCACAAAGAAAGTAGTCCATACAAGAAGGAAGACAAATATAACAATTCATACCGGAGAGATGATAGAAATTTCTACCGCAGAGGACATCATAATTCTTACCGCAATGAACGATACATGAGTGAAGAAAGAAGGTTTGATAAGAGAACATTCAAAGGAACTTGTTTTAAGTGTGGAGGTGAAGGACACAGAGCATTTGAATGTCATCAGGGAAGTACAAGCAAGAAGACAGAGAACAATGCATCAACAGCTTATACGGAGGAAGAACCTGTTGGATCACCTAGTTCAGTTGGAAAGCCAGAGAAAGGAGAATCATTAGTCATGAGGAGAGCACTATTTCAAGCAGAGACAACTGAGGAACCGCCACAGAGGAAAAGTTTGTTCTGGACCAGATGCAAATCAGGAGGTAAATGTTGTAAAATGATCATTGATAGTGGTAGTACTGATAATTTGGTTTCAAAAGAGATGGTGACTAAGCTGAACCTGGAGAGATTGAAACACCCTAAGCCCTACAAGATAACATGGATTCAAGATGAACACAAGGTATTGGTGAGTGAACAATGTTTGGTGAAATTTCATATAGGATCTTATAGTGATGAAGTATTGTGTGATATTATGCCGTTGGATGTATGTCATATATTGTTGGGTAGACCATGGCAGTATGATAGAAAAGCTATACATGATGGGAGGAAGAATACTTATACTAAACATCAAATTGGAAGAAACATATCTTGATACTTTTGGAAGATGAGCCTAAAAGTGAAGTATGTGGGAATGCTAGAATCTGTTTGGTTGATGGAAGAAAATTTCTGGATGGATTAAGACACGAGAACATGTGCTTTGCTTTGATTCCTAGGAAGTGCAAAACCCTAAGTGCAAAGATTGTTACCGGAAAAGAAGAGTCACAGCTGGAAGAGATAATTGAATTGTTGATAGAGTATGAAGACATCATATCATATAATGTACCTGAAGGATTGCCACCAATCCGGAGTATCAGTCATCAGATGGACCTTATACCTGGAGCCAGTTTGCCTAACAAAGCAGCACATCGGATGACACCAGCAGAGAATGAGGAGCTATTGAGGAAATGATTGATCAGAGAAAGTTTGAGCCCATGTGCGGTACCTACAGTACTAGCACCGAAGAAAGATGGAGAATGGAGGATGTGTGCAGATTCTAGAGAAATCAATAAGATCACTGTCAAGTATAGATTTCCATTGCCAAGGATGGATGACATTATGGACTGTTTGAGTGGAGCAAAGTATTTCACAAAGATAGACTTGAAGAGTGGATACCATCAGATCAGGTTCAGAGAAGGAGACGAATGGAAGACTGCATTGAAGACAAATGAAGGATTGTATGAATGGTTAGTGATGCATTTTGGATTGACTAATGCACCGGGTACTTTCATGAGATTGATGAATGAGGTTTTGAAGAAATTCTTGGGTATGTTTGTCATTGTATACTTGGATGATATTCTGATTTTCAATAAGACAAAAGAACATTTGTGGCATATTAGACAAGTATTACAGAGGTTGAGAGAAGAGAAATTGCTGATAAACATCAAGAAATGTAGTTTCATGAAGGAAGAATTGGTATATTTGGGATTTGTGATTTTTGTGGAAGGATTGAAGATAGACCCTTAGAAGGTTAGAGCAATTGTTGAGTGGCCAACACCGGAGAGCATTGGAGAGGTAAGATCATTTCATGGATTACAAGTTTCTATCGGAAGTTCATCAGAAATTTCAGTTCAGTATGCACACCTATGACAGAGACAATGAGAGGTGATAGAAAGGATTTTAAGTGGACATCAGGGGCAAATAAAAGTTTTGAATTATTGAAGTAGAAAGTGATAGAGCAACCGGTGTTAGCATTACCGGATTTCAACAAAGTATTTCAAGTAGATTGTGATGCCGGTGGAAATGCAATAGGAGCAGTGTTAAGTCAAAAAGGTAGACCAGTAGCATATTTCAGTGAGAAGTTGAATGATGCTAGGAGAAGATATTCAATTTATGATCAGGAGGTCTATGCCATAATTCAAGCTTTGAAGAAGTGGAGACATTACTTGTTGCCTAAGGAATTTGTGTTGTACACGGATCATCAAGCTTTATAATATTTGAACAGTCAAGGAAAGTTGAATCAAAGGCATATGAGATGGGTAGAGTTCATGCAGAGTTACACATTTGTATTGAAGCATAGGAGTGGAAAGTCAAACAAAGTTGCAAATGCATTAAGCAGAAGAAGAAATTTGCTGACAGAGATGAGAGTAGAAGTATTAGGTTTTGAGGAACTGAAGCACATGTATGAAGATCTTGATTTTGCAGAACCATTGAAAGCATGTAAGGAACTTGTTGTGATAGATATAAGTAAGTGGTTACATTATTTCATTCAGGAAGACATGTTGTTTAAAGGAAATCAGTTGTGTATACCTAGGAGTTCGATGAGAGATAATTTGATAAAGGAGAAGCATAGTTGGATTGTCAAGACATTTTGGAATTGACAAGATAGTAGCCTTGGTAAGCGAACATTACTTTTGGCCTCAGATACATAAGGATGTAAGGAAGTTTGTGTAGAATTGTAGAGTATGTTAAGTTGCAAAAGGGAGTAGTTAGAATACCGGATGGTACAAATCTTTGACAATACCGGAGAGACCTTGGGAAGACATAAGCATGGATTTCATATTAGGATTACCAAGAACACAGAGGGGATATGATTCTATATTTGTAGTGGTGGACAAATTTTCAAAGATGTCACATTTCATATCTTGTAAGAAGACCAATGATGTAGTGCATGTTGCTTACTTATTTTTCAAGGAGATTGTGAGACTACATGGATTACATAAGAGTATAGTTTCAGACAGGGATACAAGATTCATTGGATACTTTTGGAGGACATTGTGGAAGAAGATGAAGATAGACCTAAAGTTCAGTTCAACATTTCATTCACAGACAGATGGACAAACAAAAGTGGTAAACAGGAGTTTGGGTAACTTGTTGAGATAAGATAGGAAATTGGGATCTAATTCTATCGCAAGCAGAGTTTGCATACAATAATTTAGTGAATAGGAGTACAAGGAAGACACCATTTGAAATTGTGACTGGAGTGAGACCTAGAGGAGTTGCAGAGTTGAGGGATATCAGTATGGAGAATAAGAGAAGTGCGGAGGCAGAAGAATTTGCAGGATACATGGAGACTTTACATAATCAGGTCAGAAAGCATTTGGAGGAGATGAATAGCAAGTATAAGGAGCAAGCGGATGAGAAAAGGAGACAAAGAATTTTCAGTTGGAGATGAAGTAATGGTATATCTAAGAAAGGAGAGATTTTCAGTCGGGACTTACAACAAGCTGAAGATGAAGAAGTTTGGACCATGTAAGATTCTTAAGAAATTTGATTTAGGAAATGCATATGAAGTGGAGCTGCTAGAGACATTTGGTATTTCACCTATATTCAACATTGCAGACCTATATCAGTATCCTGAAGGAGAATCAAGTGACAGCATTGAAGAAGGTTTGAAGAATCAGTTACCACAGCAACAACCGGAGCAGATAGAGGACATCTTGGATAGCAGAGTTGGACGCAGTACCAAAGGCAAGCAATACAAAGAATACCTAGTAAAGTGGAAAGGCAGACCGGAAGAAGACTCAACTTGGATTTCTCAGGCTGAGGTAGACCGCCTTGGTTTTCTTCTAGCCTCAGCAAAGTGAGGGACTCACTTTTTCAACAACCCCGGGTGTCTAAAGTAGGAGCATCCTAGGTTGAAGAGCAATCTTGCATCAACCAAAAATATTTGCATTCTTTCTTTTCTTTCATTTTCAGTTCAGTTCAATCAGTTGTAGTGTTAGCATTTTGTACCGTATTTTACCGCATCTTCATATCAGAGCTCCTGGAGTAGGACTTAGCATCTACATATTATCATCTACATCATATCCCAATTTCAGGTCATTTAGATTTGTTTCCTGGAAGTTATCGCTATCAGAAGATCATCAACTTTCACAGAACAAAGCAGTCAGACAGTCAGTTGAAGGAGAAGGTTTGCGGAGCACTTTCGTGACTTGCAGAGCTAAATGAAACTTCATCATGTCACATATTGATCATATAGACCTTCCTTGAGGTCCGCACCAAGTTTCATCCATTTGCGGAGCAATACCAGATGTTGTAGGCCGACCTACTTGTTTCTACACGTTACATCCTTCATCAGAGTTTGTAACCTCTTGTGGCCGATGCAGAGGATTTCAGGAGCTTGAAGATGATATATATAGATCTCTTAGAGGCATTAGGAAGTCAGTTCTCAAGTTATGTAGATTTGATAGTTAGATTCTTTTCAGGAAGACACTTCAATGCCATATCTTGCATATCTGTTATAACCCAGAAAGCAGGCCTGTGAGCCCTTGATTGTAGCCCGCATGTTGTCGGCATATGAGCATTGTAATTCTTTGATATTATGAATATATGAATCTTCCATTGCATTCTACAATTGTGTTGTTTTCGTTGTGTTTAGTCTAGCTGCATGGTTTGGACAGTTCATTCTGTGAACCCTCTGATCGTGACTACACCATCTTCATCTCTTCTAATATAGCATTTGTTGCCAAAGATCCTGAAGTATCTGACAGAGGGAGGTCTTCCATACCACAACTCATAAGGGGTCTTAGTGCTATTGACCCTCAACTGTACTCTGTTAGTTAGATAGACAACAGTGTGAATTGCTTCCTTCCAATATACATCAAGTAGATTCGCATCTTTTAACATTGCCCGAGACATTTCTTGCATAGTCCTATTCTTCCTTTCCACTACCCCATTTTGCTGAGGGGTTTTAGGAGCAGACAAGTGCCTCCTAATACCATGATCATCACAAAACTTTTCAAATTCATTTGAAGTAAACTCACCTCCTCTATTTGACCTTAAACATTTGATCTTAGTATCCATTTCATTTTCAACCAAAACTTTGAAAACTTTAAACTTATCAAGAGCATCAGGTTTTCTCTTAAGAAAGTAACCCAAGTCATTCTAAAATAATCATCAAATGAGCAACATAAAGTACCTTTCACCTTGTTGACTCTTTACTCTTGTAGGTCCACATAGGTCTGTGTGAATCAGTTCCAATGGCTTTGAAGAGGAGTACTCCTTGCTTTTAAAACTTGTCTTTGTGTACTTTCCCATTTGACATTCCTTACATACAGTGTTTGTAGGCTTGATTATCTTAGGCATATCTCTCACTGCATGAGTTGAGTTGATTCTTGCCATGTTATCAAAGTTGTTGTGTCCCATTCTTTTGTGCCACAGTCAACACTCACTGGATTGAGTCAACAAACATGTTCTTCCATTTGCTTCTTTCAATTGATAGATATCACCACATGTCTTGATACCTTCTGCAACAAGCTTTCCGGATTTTGCCTTCTTGATTTCACAACCATTAGCATGAAAAGTAAGATTGTAACCTTTCTTGCACATCTGACTGACACTGAGAAGATTGTGCTGTAATCCTTTGACATAGAGAACATCCTCAGTCTTGTTCTTTCCATCAATAGATATGACACCTTTTCCACAAATTTGTGTTGACTCATCTCCAAACTTGACAGCTCCACAATCCCACTTCTTAAGGCTAATGAACTTCTCTTTGTCACCACTCATGATTTGAACAACCACTATCAATGACCCAAGCTTTGGTTTCTTCTTTTGCATGAAAGGCTGTCCATACAACCATTGATTTTCATTGTTTTGAATTGTTTGCAAGGTATCCATTTTTCTAACCTCATTCTTTTTGTGACCAACACTCATGGCTAAGAAAAGTGTTTTATCATTTGAATCATCACGATCCTCATCTTCTGAAGAACAACTAGCCTCTATAGAAAACAAACTTCTTATGAATTTACTATTTTTGTTACTTCTAGTTTCTTTGAGAGGACATTTGGAAGCAAAATGACCAACCTTTCCACAATTGAAACATTTGAAGGGTAACTTACCTTTGTATTTGCTAGATCCTTTCTTCAAAGTTCTTACAAAATTTGCTTCAGCATTCATCAGGACTTTCATCTTCATCTGCTGTCTCATCCTTTGTCTTTTTACTGAATTTGAAAGCAGCTTCTTTCTTTGGAATATCACTGTCAAACTCTCTCATTTCAAAATCAGTGAGAGTCCCAAACATTTGGTCTAAGGAGTATGTATCCAGGTCAACAGTCTCCTCAATAGCAGATACTTTGGAATTGTAAGATTTGGGAAGAGATCTCAGAGCCTTTTTCACAATCTCATCTTCTTTTAAAGACCTTTGATACCATTGACTACTTAATTCAACAGAAGCATGAAACTTGCAATATTTTTATCTTCTAACATCTTTAGGGATTCAAATCTGTTCTTGAGTATTTGCATCTTGGCTTGCTTCACTTTCTTATCTCCTTCATAAATAGTTTCAAGTTTATTCCAAACTTCTTGAGCTGAGCTACAACTTATTACCTTTGAAAGTTTTGAATCAGTTAATCCACTCATGATATCAAACTTGGCCTTGGCATTATTATCATACTTCTTGATTTCATCTGCATATGTTGGAACATCTTTAGGAACAGTGTAGCCTTTCAGCGTCCCAAATTCTGCACCCTAGTGAATTGATGTAGCCTTCCATTCTTACCTTCTAAAAAGCATAATTTATTCCATCAAACTTGGGAATCTCGTTGGATCCTCTTGATGCCATCCCGAACCTTCTTTAAGCGGTTAAGCTTCCTTTAGAGGAACTTGGCTCAGATACCAATTGTTAGACACACTAGGATACTGAGAGGGGGGGGGGGGGGGGAGGGTGAATCAATATCTAAACAATTCTTCAAATTCAACAACTTCAACTTATTCGGAGCATATTAGAACCTAATTAACATGAACATGAAAGATTAACACAATGCACAATAACACAACACCAGAAATACGTGGAAAACCCTAGAAGGGAAAAACCACGATGAGGATTAACTCACAATATATGAAGCTCAAATAATAACTTTGTTTTATGGGCTTTAACCCAATGAAGTTGCTACTCCCTAAGTAACTTTGATTTAGGGTCACTCCCAAGGAAGCTTCTACTCCCTGATGACTTTGTTTTAGGGGCTTTAACCCAAGGAAGCAACTACTCCCTAATCTGAGAACAAACTCAGAGATGATTACAGTATGACAATCTTTCAACTGTCTGAAAATTGCCTTTGAAGCTCACACATGATGATTGCACTTCTGTCTCTTCACACACTTTTTGTTGAAGATCTGATTAGTCAGGCACACTCTATACTTGATCACTGTCTCAAATAAGTCTTCAAGATGAATCCGGACAGCATCAACATCATCTGCGTTTTCTCCCACAGTCGCACATAAAATGTATTATTCTGCTTTTATTTGCTTGCGAACCTTGTCAATCAACTTGCAATCATGTCCTCCGCATTCAATTTGATCTACTATTTATACATGATATTACATTGATTACATAGCTTGTCGGCCAAGTTAAACATGAAAAATATATTTACAGGTTGGCCATACAATACACAATATGAAACGTGTAAAAGATAGGTCTAATTAGGACAACACATTACACTAGCAGAAGACTCAAGCCTTGCGGACCCCAACACTTTCTTAACCATGTCCAAAACATCCTTCACAACTTCAAATATCAAGGAATTACCTCCGCACACTCCGCTCATTTGAAAATAGGACAACTTTAAGGTAAGCTCGTGAAAACTTGAAGAGTAACGACCATAACAACTAGAAAACCTTGTGTGGTACTGGAAACAAGAAAGATCTTCGTGAAACTCTTCTAGATGAGTCCACATGACTCATACAACATCCCCAAACACTTTTTTGCCACCACACATCAAATAATTGTGCCGCACACCTTCAATCACTAACTCTGAGAGCACACTGTTATCCGGAACACACTGCAACATGTTGTCAATTGAAAAACTGAGTTGCGGACTACCAAGAAGCTTGAAACAGGAAAGAAACATGAAATGCACATTCAAGAACATGTTCACAAAACCACAAGGTCACTCATTTACTTCCGGAGGAATGCAGAGCATTTTAGTAGGTCTTCAACACTGCTCCATTCTGTCAGAGCACATACTGGTACTTTATCAATCATAACTTTCACTGCGGAGGGAATGATGGTTTGGAACCTTGGAAAAAACGCATTAACCATCCTCTGAACACGGATCCAGAACCGTATAGCCATATCTGCAAATGCGGAGCATTTCATTCACCTTTCAACATCACATTACACTATCAAAGCCTGAACCGGAACTCAGTCACTTATATCTTTCATTGCGGAAGAGAAAACACTCTGAAACTTAGGATTTAGCATATTTACATCATACTCAATTCTTGAACCACAAAACCATATCTTCAAAATTATAGGAATGCGGAGCATTCCATTGTCATGCTAGAAACATCTTCACAGAATCCACACTGTCTTCAACATGCTTCCGGAGGCCAAGTCTTTTTTGCATCACCATATACAGCTCAGGATCAATAGGGATGATCATACAACATGCTTCAAAACAAGAACACATCCTCAGCATTAGCGACACAACTTGATTCTTCTAATTCATATTGATCAGGCTTCAAACTCTGCTTTGATTAGGAATGTAACTTTTAGGATCTCCAATGATGAGCTTTCTCTTTCTTAGAAGCATGACATCCAACCATGACCAGTCTCTTACTCTTATAATAGTGTTGACATCAGTGTATGCTATGCTGGCATCAATGTATGCTGGTATGTTGACATCAATGAACACATATGGCCAACACCATTAACATCAGAAACAAAAGAAGGCAAATAAGAATCAGTGAGAGACTTATTTGGACAAGAAGGAACAACAACAGGGATAACAATATATTCTTCACAATTTTCCTTGACAACCCGAGGGGGTAAAATCTTCTCATTAATATTCTTAACACTCATATTAATATCCTTAGAGGTATCAACAAGATTCACATTAGAATTCCCAGCCGCATTTTTATTTAAAACAGGGCAAGCCGACCTCATATGTCCATCCTTTTTACAATAAAAACATGTATTTAAACTTCCCAAACTAATAACCTTGATTTCTTGTTTAGACCCATGTAATGGAACAGAGATACAATTTCGGAGACAAACATCATGTTTCAGAGAGATTAAAATTCTGGTATTCATATGAGGGAGAGATGCCCTTGTATCCTCCATCTTTATCACATCATCCAAAGGTTTTCTCTAATATTGGTCTCTTTTGGCTAGTCCCAGTCTTGGATTTTGACAAGACTTTGAAGTCTGAAAAAACCTGTTTTTTGTCACTTTCCAAGAAAGCCCAGAAAATGTAGCACAAGGGTTGGGGAAAGCCCCTATTATGGATTGACTTTAAGAAATAGGATCTTTGATCTTGCACCTTGAGAGAATATCCTTCCTTTTTTCCTTTGTGTGAGCTAATTAAGCAAAAGGTATGCCTACTTTCTTGTGAAGACAAACAAGGACAAAAGAAACTTTCTAGCAAGCAATTTAAGATTTCATTCAAGTAGATTATGATGGCATGCCATGGGCACAATTGAATTTATGGATGAAATATTTGATCTCTCAATACAAAAAGTCAGCCCTAGTCAACCTGTGAAACCGGGTATCCAATCAGTTGTCCAATCACTTGACAAAATCTAATAACAAAGATGGCTAAATCAAGCTTTAATAGATGCTCAAGAAAGTCAGTTTTGCATTTTGATTTGTCCAAATTAGACATTTGAGGCCAGATCTATATGGGTTTGAAATTGGGGGGTGATTACCAGATCCGGGAGATAGCTGCATTTTTGGAGTATTTTTGGGTCAAATCTGACCTTGCCATCACATCCAGAAGGCCCAAGAACTTAAGGATCGATTGTCAATTTGTCAAAATTGGACACTTTTTGCCTTGGACCATTAGAAAATTTTTTGCCCTCGGCCAACAGATCACAAAGAATATTCTGCGGAATCAGGTGGTACAATGCTTGCGTCAGTGAATCTGGGCGCATCTAATTATCCATCTGGTAATTTGTTTGTCCATCAGGTTATTTTTAATTTGCTGGTTCCTTAGTTATACTATGCAGATTTGTTTCAACTTTCAAGGTTTATTGCAGGGGTCGTACTCGTTGTGCAGGGGTACCTTCATACCCGTGGTACCTGCAGGAGAGACACGAGAGTGCTACGTGGTGCTTTTTGCGCCACCTATGTGGTGTGGGCCCTCGCTTACCGTTAGGGCTCTGCCAATACCACCTGATGGTCTTTGTAAATCCGGCTAGTGGTCCTCAAAACTAGCTTTGACATTCCAGCAATTGGCGGTGGTTAAAAAAAGAATATTCCTCCAATATTTCGGCGAAACAACTTTGATTCGCTCCGAAAACACTCTCTAGCCCAAAAGCAATTTCAGGCTAATATCAGGGGGTTTCCTACCTCTGGAAGGCAATTTTTAATATTCACGGCGGTTTCAGAAAAATTCATCGGCAATTTTTCCAGCAAGAGAGAATATTTTGACGCTTTGAGTGAATATTTTGTCGTCGATTTGCTAATGTTAGCATGACATCATCGACTCTTTGCCCCTAATCCAGCACCCCTACTCCATTTGCATTTTGGTTTTGATAGTTTAACTTTGTAGGCCTGCTTCTTAGTCATTTTGGCTCTTTTTTTTGAGCATTTTTTTTCATTTGGGACATAATTTCGCAGGCTTTGCAGTGTTGCAATCGGTTTTGGATTTTGGTGTTGGGTTTTTCCAAAAATTGTAGATTTTCACACCTGTTGCTGAGCAGTTCTCATTTTGAGAACTTTCGGGGCTTTGTTTGAGCTCATACGACATTTTTTGGTGAATTTTTTTTGAAAGTGCGTAATTTTTCATGTACTTCTAAGATCAGTAATTAGATTGATCTCATTCTGCACAGACATTGTACTTTCAGTTTAAGGTGTAATTTGACATTTGCAATGTACTAAGATCAAATACCACTTTGCTCTTTTCGTTGGTGGCAACTATAATTGCACTAAGTATAAACTGCCAAAATCATATTTTGTTGTGGGGGGATCTCATTGATTGAGTAAAGGGGGGTTGTACTTATGTTGTTTCATTTTTTGTATTCTTATATCTACATCATGGATCAAAGAAAATGCTCCACTCACCTCATACAATTATCATGAGTTGAAGAAACAAATGGAGATTCATTTGAGAAGCTTGGGTTTACATAGGGTTACGATGGGTACAAAAATTGAACTAACAGCTGCTGTAGAAAAAAGAAAGTGGTACAATAGATGTGATGAAGCTTATGGAACATTATGCATGTCTATTTTTCCTGATTTCCTTTTTCACATTGAATCTTGTGCTACACTAAATTAAATTTGGACTACATTAGAAAGTTTATTTGGAAAGCAAGATACTCTGAGAGGTTTTAAATTGGAGAATGAACTCATTGGTTTGAATTCTATAGATTTTGACAGCGTCCAAGACTTCTTCACCAAACTAAAATCACTTAGATTGTAGCTAAAACAATGTGGTATTGAGAAAGAGGACACTCAATTGATTCTTTCTATCCTTGCCAAACTTGGTCTTGATTATTCAATTTTTGTTTCTACATTCTATGCTACTATGGATGCTCTTGGTACTACATTCAAAATGCCTTCACTTGATGATTTTGCTATATCACTCACCAGGGAGTAGGCAAAGTTAGTACACATGAGTACATTGAAGTCTTCAAAACTAGAGGCTCTTATTGCTAATCAAAGCACAAAAGATCAAAAGGCTTCAAAGCTCAAAGGTGTAATGTCCCCCATGTAGCCCAGATGGTCAATTGATGAAATTAGCCTATTACCAGGCTTCCGTAGGCTAATGGCTTTGGTTAGGGAGCCTAATTGGACCAATTCACTAGGACTTACTATTTATAGTAAGTCAATCAGGGCAGTGTGGGTCAACTTACTATTTATAGCACTGCAGGATCGGAGTGCCTAGCATGTGGTTTATGGTTTTGAGTTGGCCGGAGTATTGGTTGTCGATGTATAAATAAATATTTAACTTATAAATATTTATAAGGCTAAAGTGACTTTAAGTTATTAAGAGACTTAACTCATATAATGAAAGTTATAACTTAAAGTTATATTGCTAGGTGATGGGCATCCTCATGGAGGTATGGGGACTTATTTAAATGCAACAAATTAATAAAATATTACCTTTCTTGGGCGTTGGGAAGAGAAGAGGTAAAAAGAAAAGTGGAGCTCACATTTGCATTATTCATTCATTCACTTGAAAATCAGATTGTCGTGCATTCTTGAAGCTTTGGAGCTTTGAGGGTTTGAACCAAATTCTGCCGAGACGAAAACCTCTTCAGAGTCTCCTTCGTGCTTGAAAGACAGCATCAGGGAGGATTTTGGAGGCCTCATCCAGAGGTTTCATTTGGGCTTTAATTTGAATCGATTTGGTTAAGTTTTGGAGCAGGAATAGATAAATCTTATTCAGTTTTTGGTATGCATTTAAGAGTTTGTATCTGAGGAGCAGATTGGTGCAGATTTGAAGGTTTTATTGACTGATTTTCTGCTCATTGCTTGGCCATACCTTTCACAATGCTTGCCGTACTGTGCTGAAGTAGGCCGTACAGGTTTTAGGGACATTTTTATGTGTTTTTGGCACTATTTTTGGGATCATTCCTTAGGCATTGAGGGCATGAGCATCTGCGGATAAAAACAAAGATATTTGATGACTTCCAGCAGTTGAATGTTGTAGTTCCATGGCATTGATAGGGCCGTACATATCCAGCACTGGACGTACTCTTTAGAGTTACCACTTAGGGGTTCGTTGGAGATCATACAATTGTATATTAGGGTCGATTTGGTCAAGAGGAGCTGTAGATATTGTTGCTGTCGAAAACTCCATGTTGGCTGCAATATATGCAAGTTTCCATATGTATGATGCTGGCCTGGCTACAGCGAATGTATGAAGTTGTAAACTGACAAATGGGTATGTTCTTGTAATTCATATTTTGGCATAATACAATCTGGGTCTTCATTATTTTGTTCATATATGCTTTAGTTTTTTTGGGTTCTTGTTATATGCACTATATTCTGTGATTTCAATGCAAAAACAACACATGCAAAACAAACATAAACCCTTAAACCAAACAGCAATAAAAAAAGGAGAAAACTGAGGCATAAAACCCTAGCTGTAACAGTGTATGCTACAAAAGGTAAGAAATAGAAAAATAAGGACTTCAAGAACAATGAGCAAGCCAAAGAATCACCATCAAATAATACCCAAGTTCTCTTTCAAAGAGGAATCATCTATGAAGGAGAAAACAAAATGTGCATATTGCAAAAAACTAGGACATGGTGAGCATAAGTGTTATGAAAAAAGGATTGATGAGTTGACACACCTTTAGAAGCACAATATCCAATTGCTTTCATCCATGCCATCTAGTTCATCCTTTTCTTCGACACCATCATCATCTACGTAGTTGGGAACAACTATAGTCACAAATGGGATAGATAGGCTAAAAGGAAAAATACTCTTGGCATCTACAAGTCTTGAGTTAGGGAGATGGCTTCTTGATTTTGGAGCCTCACATCATGTGGCTTCATCACAAGGTATGTTATCTTCATTTGAGTCTTGTATTTTACCACACATCCGGATGGGGAACAACACATATATGCGTGTTTGTGGGAAATGATCTATTGACATGGGAGAAGGTACTTTTCATGATGTATTTTGTGTTCCATCCTTGTCAACCAATCTCCTTTCCATCTATTAGATTGCTCATAGTGGCATAGAGAAGACTGTTGAGTTTACACCTGATTTAGTGAACATTAGGGACTTGGAGAGTAAAGAGATCATTGTTGTTGGGATGGTTGATCATGCATCTTGCTTGTACACCTTTTCCCATTTTGCCCCTGATGATGTTGCAGCTCCATTGACTAATATTCACACTCATGCATCAAGTGTGAATCATATTTCTGAGAAGTTTGGTCACTTGAACCTTGGAGTTCTTGTGCTAAGCTTCCATCTCCTCCACCTCCTGCTTATTCCTAGATCAACATTGCCATGGCTTCCTCTACTTCAATTAAGCAGGATCATTCTAGTCTTTTAGATTCAGCTTTGTGGGATTATTTCTTGACAAGTATATCAGATTTGTTTTGTGAGTCTCATATTGCAGATTTGGAGGACACATTTGAGGATATTTATTTCCTCTTTGATGATAGTTACAACACAATTGTTATCTCATCTTTGTCTTTGGACATTGTTCTTCATGAGTCCACAAGTTTTTGGTTTGGTCACACCTCATTGCATTATGACATCCTTTGATTTTGACATGTGGACATTTGAGCAGTTTTCATAGGCACCCATCATGAGACTTTTTCCCTCATCTCTCTTCTTGGAGAGAGTTTTTTCTACATCAACCATTGGATTGGTTTCTTCCCAAAGAAAGAAATGTTGTTTGTCGGTATTGGACACTCTTCAACATTCGTCTTTAGGCATCCACCATTGGCACAAGAGCTACTTCTTTGTGGGGGCGGACCTATCGTCTCACTCTTTCTTTCCTATGGGGGGGTTATTGATTATGTATTTGTGTTGGATGTAGTTCTTGGGGGGTCATAATGAGTCCTTCCATCACATCTTTCATGTTTTCTCTCTTTTGGAGAGGAGTTTTTTCCTACGGGTTTTTGTCCTTTTCTCCATTTGTGAGAGATTGTTTGTACTTGGGTACCTAACATGGCCTTGTAGTCTGGACCCATCCATCATTCATCATTTGCATGTTCATAATATCCTTAAGATGCACTTAAGGGGGGGAGTTGGTGTGAACGAGGTACATTACCTAACTGGTTCCACATTAGGTCCTATTCACACTTGTCTAGTTAAGTTTACTTAGGGCATACTTAGGTTACACTTATCACTTTGTCTCATGTCATTTGATTAAGACATTTGTCATTATCCTATGTTGTCTTATGTGTCACCTTGGCCTATATAACCAAGGGCTTCTCATTGTAATTTTATTATTCATGTATATTTTGTATTTGCATCCTTTGATAGAATAGAATCATTCTTTCATTTTGGGTCTCTCTTGTGCTTTCATTGAAGCTCCTAGATCTTGGGTGGCTACCTTCATAGCCAACTCTTACAAAAACCATAGTTTAATGAGATATCATTAGCTTAAGCATGAATACATTAGCATCTCTCTTTAAAGATATAAGCATCAATATGCTCAGGTTTCATAGCAGAGATTTCAAAAGGATTTTTTTAGATAAATTCTTCTTAGCATTAACATATTCAGTTTAGCTGGATTTCATAATACAATTGGTGA
Source organism: Cunninghamia lanceolata (assembly GCA_027924645.1). Lineage (NCBI taxonomy): Eukaryota > Viridiplantae > Streptophyta > Pinopsida > Cupressales > Cupressaceae > Cunninghamia > Cunninghamia lanceolata. The sequence continues at coordinate 4,216,193 of BSBN01000424.1, read as the reverse complement.
TGCTTGTCAGTACTGTCGATAAATTGTCTAGGCAGAACTATAAAGAGAAAATTTATTGTTTTATATGGAACTATGACGAAGGACAAAAGGAAATAGAGTTGCACCTGCTGTGATTTTTTCAATTTTGATGACCAAAACCAATGAACCATCAACAGATGGTCTAAGACATACACATGACTAATGCAGAGAATATTTATCTTTAAGAATGTTGCATTCTTTCCTTGCTTACATTCAAAGGAACTTGACATTAGACAAAGTTGGCAATCCTTATATATCTAGCATATTTATGGAGTAAACAAGATGCCTGTGCTATGTCTTTTATCAGAACTTTATCTTCCTATAATATAAAAACTAAGTTGCTGCTAACTTCTACATTACATTAATATGACTAATAGGAAATTGAAAAATAATTTACAGAAACAAGTTACAGAGCAGAAAAGAGGACGAAGAGAGGAACTTGGAGCCAGATGAAGGAAGCCACTGCCTAGGATGCTAGCGCGTCACACGAACGTCCGTGCTAAGCGATGTTGTCCGTACAACCCAAAAAATTGAACAGTTACCAGAAAACGCAAAAATCCAATCCAACAGCTTGCCCAATCTGCAAAATTAGAAAAGGAAACACAACAAGAAGCTACAAAATACTAACAAAAATAAAAATAACAAAGATTTAATTATGTTATTTAAATATAATGAAGAAATGACAATGAAAGGGAGAAAGAAGATATCACCAAACTCCCAAGAAGTTGGATATCTTCACCCAAAGAAACTTGTGGCTGGAAAGAACAAGAAGAATTGTTGGGGCTGTTTGGGGGTTTGCCTTCAGGTCAAACCTTTGCTTTGGTATTTCTATCTCCACAACAACCAATATAGATAAATAGAAAATTACATGTGTGTGTTCTTAATCTAAGTGCATCTAGAAATAAGAATAGTAACTAAAATGAAAGATTTAAAATGAAAGATTGAAGGATGTGAGAATCCCAAGGTGTTCAAGGGCACAATAAAATAAATGTTTACAATGAAACAAGAACAATATCATTTGTAGAGGCTTGAGGAAGCCAAGAGGACAAGAGAGTTGAAGGAGAATGTTGTAGAATGCTGTAGAGAGCTAAAGAGCTTGAGAGAGTTGTGTGAGTGCAAGAGAGAGCCAAGAAGAATGCAAGAGTGAAAAAGATAGATTCAAAAAGAGAGGGAAGAGGAAGGGATTGACGAGCCGTTTGGATTCGTTTTGAGTCGTTACCACTGATTTGCAAAAATGACAAGTGGCGAAACGCTCAAAAACGACAACCAAACAAGAAACTGCCACGGGATGCTAGTGCGTTGTGCAGACGTCTGCGCAAAGCGCTAGTGTTCGGACAGTTTGGGCTCAAAAATGACAAAACACTAGAAAATTACAAGGATAACACAAATGTGACAACAAAACTTGACGAAAGGCAACACAGGGAACAAGGCCTAAGCACCATGGGAGGAAAAAAGGTTAATGCAAGGGCTAAAATGATCCTACAAACAAACTAAGAGAATGGACTCTAAAGCAAGATAAAAATATAGTGTGAAATTGCAAGGGTTTGCAATTTTCGACGTTACACTTCCATGTGGCATATTTGCTTTTCAACTATTGATGCTAAGTAGCATTCTGTAACCACATTCAATAACTATAGAGTGTGTCATATGATTGGAACTGACATTTAAATTGTGTTATGGGTAATTATCTATTTGAATTATATGATGCTTTCTGATTGTGAAATTTGCAATTTGAAGCAATGATTTATCATGAATTTGAAAACCCGTTCTCTTTATGTATAAAGTCAATATTTTTTTTGTAATGCCATGCCTGTGTTCCCTGCATTTTCCCCTGAAATCTGATGGGGTCACTCCAAATGTCCTTGAAATGCATCCACCATTTTTGTGCCCTTGTGTTCTTGAAACTTGTAGAAATATTGGATGTTTACAATTAGTTTCTCTCTTTCACTTCATTTTTAAATCTCAATAATGTCCATATAGTTAATGTTTATTTTATTTGGGAAATCTTGTTTCTCCCTCTTACATGTTGCTTATCTATTTTGTCATTTCTCTGACATAAGTTGACTGTCTTTTTGATTGCCTACTTCATAGAATTATCTATATCATGACATGTAGGAAGAGGGTGAATTTAGTCAACTAAATTTTAAATTTCAGTTTCTCTTAATCGTGCAATATAGAATGAAATTTTAAAGTTTATTCCAAATTTGTATTGTTAAATTGGTCGATGAAAAATTCTATGCTTGCTATTATATCCACCGGTTAACTATCTTGTCCCATTATAGCAGCATTTAGTTTGAAAAATTTCTTGTTTCTCTACATCTGAGATTCCACACTCACATAAACCTGTCTTTTGTTTGTTTAAAAGATGCACCCAGTGTGGTTGCAGATTTGCTAAATAGTCTACCCTTAAGTGCTGATAGTAATTGTTTTATGTTTCAAATCCATAGGATGGCAGTGGCAATCTGTATTTTCGTCTTTGATATTATTTCTGCAGCACTATAAATAATTGTTTATGGTGTCTTAATTATTTATTATGCAATGCATAGTTCAAAAACTTGGACTCGGCAAAAATTCAGTAGCCCATAATTTTTCTTAGATTCAGGACTCGGCAAAAACTCGGAAAACAAAAAAATTACATAAAAACATAAAATAAATTTAAATAATGAATGACACATGAAAAATGAATTTAGAGAACATGTGAGTCTATTTTTATTGTCGTAGCATTACTCCAAATTGGGATTGACTTAGCAAACCATAAATATAAATGGAATTCAATTCGTTGGGATTTAATTGGGAGACTAAAAACTGCTGCTAAAAACTAGGGGAGAGATGCTGTTTTTTGGTATTTCAATCTAAATAAAGGGAAAAAAATCTGCTTTTCCTTCTGGCATAGCTCAAAACAATTTATATATTTTACTTTTTAAAACCAGAGCAAGGGTCTGGGGGTGGCATCCCCTAGTGGGGTCTGGGGGCAGCGTGCTGGGCATCTTGGCTGTCACAATATGGGGGGTTAGGGGGTCAGGGGAGTCCGTGTCAAGAGGTGGAACCCTGCCACCAGGCCCAAATTAAGGCCTTTGAGGCCACAGGCACCTTCACGGGGCATGCCATTTCATAATTTAATCACTATTAAGTTTTATCCAACCATCGATAAATCTTTTCAGGCACACAAAAGTCAATTCACACTGCTGATATCCTAATTGCAGAAGACAAAAATGACAAAAAGAACACAAAAAATAAGAGTTTTTATCAAGGGTCTACAATTTTTTTCTGGTGGCTGAGGCTGCAGAGAGAGCTCATGAATTTCAGGCAAGTCTTGCTGAGAAATTCATGAGTTTCTCTGCAGAGATTGCTGTGGAAGTCTCTTGCGAGTTACTTGCCAGGCACAAAAACTCGCAACTTCTCCCAAGTCAGGTGAGATCTTGCCAAGTTTGCAAACTATGATGCAAAGTACAATACAAATCCAGGATAGCACTGGCAATTTAGAAATCATAGTGGTAATCTGTATTTCATCGGACATTATTACTGCAGAGCTATAACTATTCATTTATGTTGTCTTAATTGTTTATTATGTGATGTACAAAATGGCTTTTCTATTCTTGTTAAAATTAGACTACATTTTATTCTACTTACTAAAAGGTGATTTGTAGGTAGATGGACATATTCAGTGCCTAGATAAATATATGAAAAAATTTGATGAGGAGCTTCGACGTGGTACTTTCCTAACTCCTTGCCTTTAGTTTTGTTTACATATTTTACTAAAAATGAAGATTAAGGATGTGGGCATATACTTTTCTTTGTCATTTGTGATCATCTTATTTTGGTTGCACACAGAAATTGCTTGTGCTTGATTTTAAATAATATTTCTTGTGCAATTCTCCATCATTCTCAAACTTGCACATGCTCCACCTCTGTAGAAAGGGAACTTGCAGGTGCTTTAGGAGCCATGGATCAAAATACTGATAACAGTGGCAGAATAGGAAGGGGGAATGAGAGCAGCAAACCTGGGCGCAAAAGGTATGCTCATTTTCAGACCATTTTTTGTTGAAAATCGTCACTATTCCTCTTCTTAGAATTCTACCTATTTCTTATATATTCGATAAGTTTTATTATTCTGATTAAGGTTTTGCCTGATTTGCCTTTTGGGTAGTAGAATATAATTTCTTTTGTTTCTGTTAATCTGTTGACAGTTTTCAATATTATAACGTTCATAGAATCATAACCCTTATTTGAATAACTTCTTAGAAGTTGAAGTGGGCGCTAAGAAAATTCAAGATGGTTCCAATTGATTTTATGTTTGTAGTTCAATAATGAATATTAAACAACATTGAATAAAAAATATTAGAAGAAATATACAAATTGCAGATACTGTGCCAAGAATAAAGAATAATAAAATTGCATCAACTACAGCATAAGGGCCAAAAGGGTCTATAAAAGGTATCAATTTTTTTTAATGGGTCTGAAGTTCCCAAAGGAGTGAAGTGGGGTCTTTTGATGCATATCAAATTTGGATTTATATGCAAAGCTAGTGCTCTCCTCTTTCAAGTTCCCCACATATATTGCCCTTTGTGCCTAACCTGCAACATTGATCCCTAATGCCTGTCTTGCAAGCTCTGGCAGTAGCTGTGAAACTTTGTCCAAGGTTAGCCTGGTTTGAATATTTTATATTTTTCCATTTGTTAATTCTAAACAATTTTGAAGTGACTATATAACATATACCTTTGAAAAAGTTTACATAGATTCAAATATATGTGTTTACATGTAGGGCATATTTATAAAGTACCCCCTGCGAACCCCAAACTTTGATTGCACAAGTATAACTTGAGTGCACGGTATGTTTCAATTTCAGATTTTGCAATGTTTTGCATATTGTATATATATCAAAGAAAGTATTTCCAGAGTTTGAGGATAGGACTAGATGCAACAATTAGAGGATGAAATAATAGTACAAAAGAAAACAGAAGGCTGAGTCCTAGTAGTTGGGTTGAGTCCTGTTGATATTAAAACAGAATCATATTATTGAATGAGATAAATTTACATGAGAGCAAAGCTCTATTTAAAGAGTTTACAAGATGTTTCTATAAATGAATTATAGCTAATAAAGCAAAGTAAATAGAAACATCTAAGCTATCCTAAGCTAAAATAAAATAGAAATAATCTAATAAGATGACCATTAATATTACAACTAATATTTTAATACCCTCCCTTAATGGTCATCGTATAAACAAAAACTAAGTCAACCCATAACCATATGGTGTGCTGGTCCTCAAAATGTAAAATATGTAGACTCCTGAGTATGCTCTGCCACGTGAGCACTTTGCTGAGACTCTTCCTAGTTGGACTTCTCATCAGCCAACTGCTTTCTGCAAAACCTCTTGATATGACCAATCTTCCCACAGTAATGGCAAGTAATTGACTTCTTGGAGGAGTCCTCTGAATCGCCTCGTCCTTTCTGCTGAGTGGACTTGCCTTTGCCAACTTCCTTGGCAGTAAAAGCTTGTTCAACACTAGGAGACTCACTGTTGCTCCCAAACTGTTTCCTCCACCTATCCTGCTGCAAAAGCTTGTTGCACAACTCATCAACTTCAATTTAACATTGGTGGATGTAATGTTAAGCATTTCGATGAAGTGCTCATAGGAACGTGGCAAACTTTTCAAAGTGATCACCACCATATCTTCCTCATCCATCTTACGACCAATGGCCTCCAGTTGGTCACAAATATCTTTGATTTTCGTCAAGTGTGCCTGCAACGACACTTGGTCATCCATCATAATAGAGAACGGCATATTCTTTAGGAAGAAAGCCCTTCCCTTGTCTGAGGTCTCATGAAGATCTTTCAGATGTTTCCAGATCTTCGCAGCAGACTTACCAGATGGTATTTTTGGTAACATCTCATCGGTGACAGATAATTTAGAAGCATAACTGCCTCCCTATTACCTTCATCATACTTGTCCTGATCCTTCCCAGCAGTAGCGGGACGAACGTCTTTACTTAGAACAAGCTTATCCAGACACCGGAACTCAAAGATGGTAAGCATCCTCTGCTTCCACCTGTTGTAATTCTTTCTATTGAACCTCTGTGTATTTTCCAACATAACATTGGACAAAGACGCCGTCCCTCCCGTTTTCCAAAGCACGAAAAATGAGGTAACTCTGTGATCAGTTGGCACAAACCTTGGACAATCCGCTGGCACAACTCATGATTTTTCAAAAATTGTAGAAATTTTTTTCAAAAACTCTTTTAGCAAATTTTTTTTTGAAATTTTTTTTGAAAAATTCTCTGTAGAAATTTTGATTCGTCCCAAAAAAATTCTGTCAAAACTGGCTATAAAGATTAACTCTTCACACTGCCATGAAAATTTGAGGTTGCAAAAATCAGAACCCTAGGTCAGAAAAGACAAAATCCAGAATGCAAATTGGCGCGATTTGCTTTCAAAAATCCTCAAAAAGTGTGCCGATGCAGATATATAAATCTCCACGTCACCAGAGAAATTGCGGAGTCCAAAACACATTCCAAAAACACCAAAAGTCCTCGACTTTTAGATGGAACCCATGACTCAAAACGGTAATAAAAAAGAAAGATGCTCGTAACAGAAATTGCGTTAGGTAGGGGATAAATCGCCGCAGATAGAAATGTGACCCCAACAAAAAGGAAGCCGTCGAAGGATGGAAGATGCTGCCAAACGAACCAATACAGGCGCCAACAACAAAACCCATGATTGCCAAAGAAAGCGACGAAAATCACCAATGAAAATTGCAACCATGAACAGAAGAAAAACTATTGAAAATATCAAACGGAGACCACGATCTGTAAAAGCCTCCAAGCAGAAGAAAACACGACCAAAGGGTTTGCATACCACAATCTGTGAAAATCGCGATTTAGAAAAGGCACGATTTCCAGGAAGAAAGGCGCCACGGAAATCCACGATTGCACAGAAGGACGCCGATCCAGACTTGAAAGCCGACGTCAACAGAAACCCTTGTTTTTTTTTTTAGTGAAAAATGGACACGCGATTTTCAGACCACATTGCAGACAAGATGATTCTTGTTGAACAAATCGTAAGCAGAAGAAGACCCGCGTCCGTATGGCGTCATACAATCCATACATCGTACAGATTTTTCACACAGAGAGCCCCCAAAAAAAAAAAAAATTCAAAACAGGTTTTCTTGCTCAACCGGGCTCTGATACCATGTTGATATTAAAACAAAATCATATTACTGAATGAGATAAATTTACATGAGAGCAAAGCTCTATTTAAAGAGTTTACAAGATGTTTCTGTAAATGAATTACAGCTAATAAATCAAAGTAAATAGAAACATTCTAAGCTATCCTAAGCTAAAACAGAAATAGAAATAATCTAATAAGGTGACCATTAATATTACAATTAATATTTTAATAAGTCTCGGCCACAATATTATAGCCTTTTGGTAGTTGAATCTAATATTTTGTGAACTTTTATGAGAACATTATTGACAGTACTTTATATATCCATATTATTGGACAATGTGTTAGTTTAGTTTACCATTTTAATAGCTATTGCAAGGACAAAAATCAGAGTTGGATTCTCTTTGTGGTCTCTGAATTAATTCTGTTTTTGATGTAATATTTCCAAATGTCAGATGATATGTACCAACTCTGGATAAAGGTCAGTTCTGAACCTATTTAGTACGTATTTCTACTTTTCCAAACATCTTTCAGGTGTTTTATTAATCAATTGTGGTAATTAATGGTGTTCTACCATGTGGTATATGATCTTCCTAATATCTCTTGAAGGCCTTGTGCGTCTGGATTCTGCTTCTTTTTTGGGTGTTAAATGTGAAAGCATTTCTGTTTAGTTAGTTATAAAAGTTTATCTTATCTTCCGACTTTTCCTGTTCTCCATGGCCTGATTGGATAGGCCAAGAAACATTTAAAAATTGGTATTGGAAGGAACCATATTAAATCAAATGAAAAGTTTCTGGATAAACTGTGTTGCTTTTTTTGTTAAGATGAGGGTTTTTATTATCCTGTTTCAATGAGATTCCTTACCAGAATTATGTGATTCTTTGACTACTCTCAATTGATTGGGTTTGGGTTTGACTGGTGAGGTTTAGCTAATTTGTCAGCCAATTTGACAATTATTATTTCTATTTCTTGATAAAAAGGCTTTTGATTATGCATGTTCAGTAAAATTGTTGGTGAAATTTTCATACTCATGATGGCATAACAATTTACATTTCATACCAGTGAAATTCACTTGTCATCAAGCTAGTGCATTGCCTATTAAACTGAACCTCGATTATATTATTAAGCTTAGATGTTACTGTGTAAAGGCAGATTAGTCATTTGCTGTACAAATCTTGTGCAACGTGATCTAACAAAACATCTGATGAATTAAGCAGAATTAATTCTATACATCCTCATGGAATTTTTTGTAAACTAGATACACACATTTCCAAAATTTTCTCCTTTTTTGCAGATCTCAAGTAGTGTCAGAACCACTGAATATAGATCTGGATTTGCCAGTTGATCCAAACGAACCTACATATTGTTTCTGTAACCAAGTATCTTATGGCGAGATGATTGCATGTGATGGTCCAGATGTATGTATAGTGTATACTGATATTTTATTCATCTTATAATTTTTGTCTGAATCTAAAGAGTCTTGAAGACAGGTTATTAACTTTAAGATACAGTTTGGAGAAAAATCATAGTTCTAATTATTACTCCTTGTGCAGTGCAATATTGAGTGGTTCCACTATGGTTGTGTTGGGATCAAGGAACGCCCCAAAGGCAACTGGTACTGCCCTAATTGCATTGGAAATGACAGACGCCGAAAGGGAAAGTAGGAAACAACAATTCATTTTCCTAACGTGTATTTATATGATGAACTGGGCGTATTTATACGATGAACTGGGCTAAAGTTTTCATTGAAGAGATGTCTGTATGTTTCTGTAATGGAAGAAACTGATGTATTATATCATTACTGACATTCATAAAGTAAATAGGGACAACATGAAATACATCCCAATTGTGCTTTTCTTACGCAGATGTTCATTGTATATTACCAGTGTTGTATTATTCAAATTTCTATGCCTTTTAGACTATGTAAAATTTATTGATAAATAATGCCACCTACACGGTATTGTTATAAACTATTCTTGTTTATAGTCGTAGTGCAGGGTCATATCTGACATTTTTAGTCTCTTGGATAAATAATTATATTTTGTATGCTAATTCTGTCTTTGATTGCTCCTTGACAGGATTAGCATGTATAGTCTGTATGAAGTTTGTGTTTTTTCTATATCTGGTGTAAAAAAGATAACTGAAACAAGAGGTGCTATGATGTTATTTGTGTATATATACTGCCCTTGAACAAGATTTATATTCATGAAAGTTCAGTGGTTATTTGGCTAGGTATGGCCAATAATATAATACAATCCACTACAAGTTCTGCTTCTCTCAAATTGTCTTTTTGATAAAAGTTCATGTAATAAGCTTGGCCAAGGTCAACAAAATGATCTTGAAGTTTACTACAGAAACTTGAAAACAACACTCAGACTTGCATCAATAAATGATGCTTATCCCAGTCAGTTAGGATGGAGATGTTGAAATAGGGCCAAACCCGTTAAATATCATTTTCAACAGCCACATTTTTCTATATTATGTTTTAATGTGCCTCTGCATTATGCAGTGGGTGCTGCCACAATAGTGTGCCCCACTTATGGGACACCCTGATTTTTGTCTGAAATCACATTTTTTTAGAAAAAATAACGATTTAACCCTTGAGGGGTTCCATCTAAAGGGGTTTAATTGAAGAGGGTTAGATAAAACCCCCTTAGAAATAACCTCTCTAGTTTTAAATTCAACTCTCGATAGGCTCTTTCAGATTTATCAAAATGCTCACAAAAAAACAATTGTGCTTCACCTTTTGGGGGATCAAATGAAGTCATTTAGAAATTCTATTTTGTAAGTATGTAGACCTTAGCATAAGCTTTTCAGAAATTATGATTTTTGAATATATTTTATTTGATTATTATATTTATTTTCTATTTTTTAGTGAACATAGGGTTTTCACCAAACATCAAGGTCTTTATTTCACACACAGAAAAATTAAAAAATATAGATTTTTTTAGAAAAATATCCGCACACTAAGTAATTGATGTCCTTGTTCAACAAAAAAAAAAAGTTAACTTGGATACATAGAAAAAAAATTATGTTGTATGATATAAATCTCTGTCTAAATTATAATTAATTTCACTTCAAAATAAAAATAAAATATATCTATGTAAAATATTATGAATTTTTTTTTTTGGAAAATGTGATAAATTCAGAAAATGTGTGAAGGGAGTCCGGGAGCCATTTGCAAGGCAGAGGGTTTCGGTGCGAGTGAGGGCGTAAAGGCATCACCAAAAGGCGTGTTGAATTAGGGTGCGCCTAGGGGAAAGAAAAAATGTAGGAGTCAAGAAGGGTGTTGGCTGTGCGGAGGTTGGTGATGGTAGGAAGCGGTATTCGCTTCGCTCTGGTTCGGGCATTTAGTTGAAGGAGATTCTGGATCTGCTGGCCACCCCTTCATGCTCTCTTGCCTTTGACATGTTGGGATCGGCTCAGGGAAAGGTGCATGTAGATGGGCCGATCCCTCCCAGCTTGGATTCAACACCCCTTGTAGCATGAAAAACAATGCTAACCCATTTCATGAGTGCAACGCCTTTTGTTTGGAACAGCTTCGGAGGGCTATCCCTAGCCCTAGCCCTAACCCTCCCCCTCCAAGTTGCTGCTTATTTTGCCTTCCTCTTCCACCGAGGCGTCTGCCCAACGATAGAATTCATCCTCGTCTCCCTTTGAGGAGTCTTCCAAACAACCTAACAACTCTTTCTTTTCAATCAGGGATTCAGAGGTGGTTTTTACAGATGAACCAACGGATTTTCACATTTCAGATGAATGTATCAATGGGATCTCTGCGAATATAGGTGGGTGCCCTTTGATTCTCAAATTTATGCGGAGGTGCCCGTCTATTGACTCGGTCATTGAATGGGCTAACTCTACCTGGAGTAATTTGACTCCCCCTGTGATTGAATCGTTAGCTTTCGGATTTTTTTTGTTTTCTTTCAGCTCTGTGGTAGATTGTAACTTTGTGATACAAAATGGTCCATGGTTCTTTGGGCATTCAGGCCTCTTTCTCACCCCATGGACCCCTTTTTTTGACCCAGCCAATGCCAAGATTACTAATATTCCTATTTGGATCAGACTTTACAATCTGCCCTTGGTTATGCGGAATTCTGATCTCATCAACAACTTGATCAATCAAGTGGGCAACTTTGTTAAGCTAGACACGGAAGAGGTGGTTTCCTCACGTAGGTTTTTCGTGGTTTGTGCTGTGGTAGAATTTCTAAACCTCTTTGTCGTTCCATCCGGATTCATTCTTCTTTCGTTACTTGGACTCAACATTTAAACTTTGAAGGGCTTCCATTCAGATGCTTTTGTTGCAATAAGATGGGCCACAAAATTGGAGCATGCACTCTTCAACGATCGTAGGGCTCTAGGCATTTCAGTCTTAAAAAATAGATCAAGAAGGCTAGCTTTCTGGATACTGATTTCATATGGCGAAATCATGGTAAGTTTATGGTTCCTAATTCTGATTCGGGGCTTGACCGAGTGCAACAAACTAATTCCATTCCTCCCTCCTGTAATCCTTGTCATGGCAAACTTGAGTCATACTATCTTTGAGGTGGAGGATGAGGGTTATGAGTTGGAAGGCACCTTTCCTTTCATGGAGGATCTGGATGATATGACTCCTGAATTTTTTGATCACGATAGAGTTCTGGCTCCTCCAAGGAAATGTTTGATCGCACAAATTGTGAGCAACAAATCTAAACCAGATTGTAGTCTCTCGAAGAGGAAGAAAGGGCGCCAATCAGACGTAGATATTGAAGGCAAGGAAGCTGTGGAGGAAGGCTCTCAGTGGACTATGGATGCCTTCCTTACATGGAATAACAAAATAGTTTAGTCTGTCTTTGGCTTTGAGCCTTAAGCAGTTTTGTTTCTCGTTGTTTTTCAGACTCTTCTTGTGGGTTTGAGTCTTTCTTTCTCTTCTCCTTAGTTCTTTTCAGTTTGCTCTTCTTTCTCTTGGGTTTCTTTCGACTTCCCTCTCTCTGTGGCTTCTAAGCTGAATAAGTGGTGTCTAAGTTGTTTATGTTGATGGGGAGGAGGTCCCCATTGTGACTACCAGTTTGGGGCTAAAGATAGTTCCTCTTACCAATAAAAAAAAAAAATTATGAAAAAATATCTGCGCACTAAATATTGGTGTTACAAATCTATGTTTAAAATTTTATAATTTTATCCTTTCGATAAAAAAAAGTTGTTATATGGTATAAACATCATTTTTAAAAAATATTGTTAACTATAAAAATAAGTTATTAAAAGTTACGTAAAAAAATTCACAAATTATTTCTTAATTTTTTTTTAAAATACATTTACAATCTACACACAAATCTCAAAAATCACTAGTTTACATCATTTTCAAATTCTTAACGGATTAGTTGCTATAGGTGTTAGAAAAGGAAAATTTGGTTAAAAATGTTGATTTCAATGTCACTTTGGCCAAAAAGTCGGACACAGTATTGTGGGTTGACCATGCATTGAGTAATGCACATTTTCAATTGGTTTTAATTGAAATCCCTAGTTTGCGAAATATTTTGTGCTTTAGACTGATAAGGGATAGGTAATATTTTTATTGGTATGTCCCATTTGTTGGATATGTGGTGTATACCTCTACACCCCTTTTAGACTGTACACCTCACCACAATTAGTGGGGTCTGGGGCAGTGCTTTGGTTTGGGGTATGGGGGGTTTTGAGCCATTATAAACGGTTTTCTTGGCCTATCATTTTATACCCATTATATTGCAATATCACTTAGTGGTTTCTTATATTTATGTGCCTATAAATACTCACACATATATTGAGGTTATAAGCACAAGTGAGAAATTATAACTACCTGCCATTGTCACCCTTTAATCAGAGGCCAGATTAAATTAGAGGCCTTAGGACATTTGTCATGTCTCGATGTTTTCCAATTAAAGATTAGAAAGGCTATCAATTTCATACATTCCTTAATAATAATCATTGCTGTATCTGTGATATTCCCTTATCATATTTGGATGATAAATACAGTCTTATAGTGAGATCGACGACCAAGAAGAAATGCTATAACAAATAAGAATTGATAAATATTGCAAGAGCGACTAAGATATCACTTAGCGCCTCAAATCAAGACAAAAGCAAATAAAGACATAACAATGATTAGTTAAAAATCTGTTAAATACGCCGATGGGGCAATTGGAAGAGACGTATCTCTAGAAAGGACGTGACCATTCATTAAGCGCAAGTATATACAGATGGATCGGAGGTCTTAAGGAAGGCATCACATCATCAGAGATTCATATAGGAAGATAATCACATATTCATATAAACAAGCATCTCTACATATCAAACAATCATTATCTGCATATCAAGATAGGACATCATCAAACATGAGATTTATCCATCGAAGAATCATATCTTATATTTAGAGAAACAATAATAGTGGTCATCGAACCAGACCCTCATAGCAGCGAATAACAATCATCTTCATTGGTATCGAACAAGAGAGGTTAAGGAATTAAGATGCAACATCTGTATACATACGATAGATTGTGTGACAACAGTATATTCATAAGACAACTTAATCAGCCATAAACAAAGGTATGATTTTATATCTTAAATCGACTGCCATATGAATGTTGGAATGTTTAAATAGTGATGTATTATGACAACGAACAACTATGATCATTTCTAATCGGATTCTTATATTGAATTGGCAAAGTGAAAGTGATAATTATTAAGTAGAAATTATATCTCATTATGGCTAAGAAACTTTAAGAATATCATTAAAAGATAAGAATAGATTATACTCATAGAATAAGAGTATGAATAGTATTATATGATGCATGATCATTATGAAGCATGTATATTTGATGAATGATTAATAAAGAACATCTTGAGGGATGTGAAAGGCTAACATGTGATAGAAAATGTAATTCATATATATGGACTACCAGATTGAGAAATGGACCCCCTTGTTAATCCATCACACCAAGTAAGTGAGACCCAGGGTTAAGCAATTGGCCAAGGTATTTAAGGCTCGAGTTGATAAGGCTCTAACCTTACAAGGCAAGTGTAGATTGCTTGTCCTAAATGGGAAGAGTACTCAACCGAGAAAGGCCCTTATCTCATTTGGTGTAGATTGCCAATATGAGGTAAGAGGAAAAAGGCCCTTATCTCGATTAGTGTAGATTGCTAATCCGGGGGTAAGTGGAGATAGGCCCTTGACTCAGTTAGTGTAGATTGCTAACTTGAGGCAAGAGGAGTAAGGCCCTTGTTTCAATTAGTGTAGATTGCTAACTTGAAGCAAGTGGAGAAAGGCCCTTGTTCCAATTAGTGAAGAATTCTAATATGGATAAGTGGAAATTGCCCTTGTTTCCAATTGGTGAAGATTCCCAATATGGGACAAGTGCATAGGCCTTTGACTCTAGTTGGTGAAGATTGCCATTCTAGATCAAAGGAAAGGACAATGGACCTATGACAAGATTGTGCCCAAGGAACTCTCTCTTGTTGGGTGAATGATTGGATTAACATGATTGGCCCAATTAATAGACTCTTCTAGAGGGAATTATGATATTGGTAAGTGAAATAGAGAAAGGCATATTGCATATAAGTTATCATTATAAGGTTTGATTTTATATAATTATGATTTATATAATGAGACAAGAAGGATTTAATACTAATGTTCTCTTTTTGTGAGTTGAAATTTGGTGCAAGGTTGTGAAAATTTTGGCTTGCTAGAAGGGGACATTACAAGTGGTATCAGAGCTTTGACCTGCCATCCTGTGAAGCAAAGGAACCACCAAGAACAAATGAACAACGAATTGAGAGCCTTCATTGAAGCAACCACCAAGAATATGAATGATCAAAATCAAGCTACTCAAGCACTATTGCAAACGGTGCAAACTTTAAAAAATGACATGAAAAATTTAAAAGCTCAATCAATTAATGGGAGGGAAGTAACCTCTAACCAAGTTGAAAATAGCAACTCTTCTTCAAGTTCAAGGATTCCACTACCATCTTTCCTACCAAGTGAAGAAACTTCAAGGACGGAAAATGATACTACTCAAGACATGAGCACTGAAGACATTGCTAAAGCTTATGCCAGCCTAGACCCTGAAGTGAGAAGAGTTGTATCCTTTAATGATTTTAGTAACTCCAAGAGGAATGAATTGGCAAGAAGGGAAAGAAGACCCATTAATAAGGATTTAAAGCACAAAGTGAGCAAGGTGAACCTTCCAAATTTTGATGGAACCAATAAGATCACCCCTCATGCATGGCTTCAAAAGTTGAATGACTACTTTTTACTCAGCCCAATGACCGAGAGGGATGCACTTCAATTTGCCATCTTACACTTAGAAGGACTAGCCTATGAATGGTGGCATAATGGAAAACATACTCAAGGACATGAATCCATTACATCTTATGCAGAATTTTCCAAGAAGTTCATCAAGAAGTTTGAGAGAAGACATCCACAACAAGATTTCAAGGACTTAACTCTAGTAAGACAACGAGGAACAGTGGATGAGTACATAAGTGAATTTGAGAAGATAGCTATTCGAGCTACCGGAATTGGAAATAAAAGATTAACATTTCTATTTATTGAAGGTTTGGATGAGAAACTAAGAGGACTAGTGGGGGCACTTAAACCCTCAACACTTGATGATGCCATTGAAATGGCCATCCAACTAGAGAAGAGTAAATCCTCTCAACCATCCACTAAACCTCTCCATAAGAAAGGAAATTTTGATAAGAATCAAAATTTTGATAAGAATCCATGCCATAAGTGTGGAGAACCATGGAAACTGGGACATATACGCTTAAGGAATGAAAATAGACATGAGAAATCATATCTTCCTTACAAGGACTGTGAAGAACTAAAAGAAAAGGGCCTTTGTTTTAATTGCAAAGGAACATGGAAACCCAGACACAAGTGTAAAGACCCCGCAAAAGAAAGCATGTGTTTTAGATGTAATGAGAAATGGGAAGCTAGACATAAATGTGGGAAAAGAGCCCAAGCGCACAATATAGAAATTATACTCAACAAAGAAATTCAGGAAGAAAGTGAAGCAACTTCAAATAAAAGTAGAAAAGAAAATTGCTCTTAAAATCCAGTGTCCCGAAGAAATAGGGATTGCTTGAGGACAAGCAATCTCAAGAGGGGATGCCTATCATGTCTCGATGTTTTCCAATTAAAGATTGGAAAGACCAGTTTGATGTTGTCTTGATCAACCCACGTCATTACCATCATTATCAAATACAAGAGGATTAAGCAAGGGTCGATCTCATACACCAAGGCAAAAGTAATCATAAGAGAAAGACAAGTCTGTGATATTCCCTTGCATGATCGAGGTAGAGAAAACTATGATAAACATTCATTACCTCCATCGACCAAGTGTTAAATAATAATAACTAAAGTTTGATTAGACCGTGGCAACGCATGAGATAAAACATATAAGATTAAAGTTATTTAAAATTGATCAAGGGATGTCACCATTTATCATGGGCGCAACCTTTCAAAGGCTCGATAACATATAAAGGTGGTGGAGATGGGAAGACAAGGATGATCAAAGGAAACACATTTCTTATCATAATAAACAGTAAACACTACATCAGGATCAGTCAGCAATTGAATTGGTCATATCTTCTTATCATCACCAAACACATATCTACAACCAATAGCTGATCCTCATACTTAAGGACATCAGCAATAACATATCTGCATACGTGCCAATCATAGAATCGACCAGGGAGTCCTCTATCGATCAAGGAGGAGAGGATATCATCATTGCTGCATCGGTGGCATATTAAGATAACATACTCGGGTCAGAATATTATATTCAGGAAGGAAACCAGTCATAGTAGATCAAATTCATATTCCTACGAATCAACAACTCAACAAGGCAGAGATAAGATACATAGGAAGAAACTATAGCAAAAGCATAACTCTGATCGAATAAGAACAACCTCAGCTCACCATAAAGGTACATTTATATTTCATATATTAATCAATGTGAAAACAAGATGTCCAGTAATCATTATAGGATACTTCGAAATTGAAACTCTTATATTGAATCGAAAATGAATGAAAGTAATGTTATAATTAGTAAGTTTATAAATGGATTTCATTATGGCTATATCATAGAATAAGGATATGAATATTAGTATGTAATTCTTAGATAAGGCATGATTATGGTGAAAACATATATTATGGATATAGATTTATGAGAAATATTGTCAAAGTTATCAAACTCAATCAATAAACCAATAATCTCAATAGAAATTGCAAGTAACAAAGATCAAATAACAATGAACAATACCTAAACAAACCTCTTTACTTCATGGCTTCCATTGATGGCCTATCGCAAGTGATCTTGTGTGTGAATATGCCCCTAGAAGGTGCACTTCCTTGCTATTCCAAGATGTCAAGTGGGAACGGCCGTGATAGTCTATTGCAATGAAGATGAGCTTCACAACAATGGTAATGGTGATATGGTAATAGGTTGATTGCAAGCAAATGGAATGACTTGGGTGCCAAATGCGCGCTTTAATTCCTGCATAGTAACAATACTAAAAGCTTGGATGATTGAAATGGAAGAAGAGGGTTCAATTTATAGATTTGTGAGAGAGAAGATCAACGGTATAAAAAGAATGAGAAGATCAACGGTATAGAAGACTTGAGAGAATGTGCGCGAATAGAAAGAAGACAAATGTCACACAAAAGCTGTTTTGTTTGAGTTAACTGCTTTCTTTTATAAAGAGATAAGATATGCTTTCATAAATTAGATTGCTTTTTTCTAATTTTAGAGATATTGATAAAAATAAGGTTGATTGAATCAGTTAACTCAACTTGTGATTTGCTTTTGCATGATTTGAGAGAAATTAAATAATAAATTATTTAATTTTGTGTGCACGAAGAAGAAGATTTATTTTTAGAAGATTTGGATAATATTTTGAGTAATTTAGAAGATAAGAAAATAAATTAAATAAATAAATTTATTTAATTGTTTGTGCATGATTTGGAAAAATAAATAAAATATTTGATTCTATTTTTTTTAGAGATTGAGAGAATTTAAATAAATTTGATTTGATTTATTTAAATTTGGAAGAAGAATTGACTTAAATTAAATAATAAAGAATTATTTAATAGTTTGGAAGAATTTAATTAAATAAAGGATTTTATTTAATTTTGACTTTAGAAGAGGTAATTAAATATTTTGATATTTAATTAACTTAGAGGAATATGGATCGAATAAATAAATTTGTTTATTTATTTATTGATAGAGGAATTAGAATGAAATAAATATTAAGAATATTTATTTAAACCGAGTCGTGTCATTTTTAGGTGTATACGGATTTCATTATAGCTATATCATATAATAAGGATATGAATATTAGTATGTAATTCTTAGATAAGGCATGATTATGGTAAAAACATATATATTGGATATAGATTTATGAGAACAATTGGAAATGATATGAAAGGCTTACTTGAATAAGAAAATGTAATGTATAACTAAGTAAGGCCGGAATGAGAAATGGACATCATTGTTAATCCATCACACCAAGTAAGTGAGACCCAGGGTTAGGCAATTGGCCAGCGTATTTAAGGCTTGAGTTGATAAGGCTCTAACCTTACAAGGCAAGTGTAGATTGCTTGTCCTAAACAGGAAGAGTACTCAACTGAGAAAGGCCCTTATCTCATTTGGTGTAGATTGCCAATATGAGGTAAGAGGAAAAAGGCCCTTATCTCGATTAGTGTAGATTGCTAATCTGGGGTAAGTGGAGATAGGCCCTTGACTCAGTTAGTGTAGATTGCTAACTTGAGGCAAGAGGAGTAAGGCCCTTTGTTTCAATTAGTGTAGATTGCTAACTTGAAGCAAGTGGAGAAAGGCCCTTGTTCCAATTAGTGAAGATTGCTAATATGGACAAGTGGAAACGGCCCTTGTTTCCAATTGGTGAAGATTGCCAATATGGGACAAGTGGATAGGCCTTTGACTCTAGTTGGTGAAGATTGCCATTCTAGATCAAAGGAAAGGACAATGGACCTATGGCAAGATTGTGCCCAAGGAACCCTCTCTTGTTGGGTGAATGATTGGATTAACATGATTGGCCCAAGTAATAGACTCTTCCGGAAGGAATTATGATATTGTTAAGTGAAATAGAGAAATGCATATTGCATATAAGTTATGATTATAAGGTTTGATTTTATATAATTATGATTTATATAATGAGACAAGAAGGATTTAATATTAATGTTATCTTTTTGTGAGTTGAAATTTGGTGCAAGGTTGTGAAAATTTTGGCTTGCTAGAAGGGGACATTACAACATTTATTTAGTATAAGATGCAAAGTTTTGAGACTAGGATTGTGTGTGTGTGTGTGTGTGTGTGTGTGTGTGTGAATTTAATTAAATGCATATTAGACCTTGATGAATCACACACGACATATTTATTTGGATTTATGTTGATTTTATCTCGCAAGGTGCCATGATTTGTTTGGCTTGATGTGTAGGTTATAGATATAGTCGAAGGCTAACCATAATAGAACAGAGATGCCTAGTTCCATGATTGGTAACTAGGTCAATTGAGAAGCTCAGGTGGTGATCAGGGATTTTCCAAGCTAGATGGTCATGAACACACTAGATAGAGCATCACAGTGCAAGAAATAAATCATTATGGTAAAAATGTGTTAATGCACGAAGCATTGGAATCAAGACATGTTAGATCTTGAAGATCTTACTTGGAGAAAAGGTAACCTAGATAATAAAGGGAAAGGAAATGCGTGGATGACAGTTTGAAAGTCTTAAGGATCTAGAATGGACTAGATAATTGTGGAATGCCAAATGTGCCATAAAGAAGCCTAAGACAATTCAAAAAGGACCCCTTGAGTTAGAGAATCAAAGCAAAGGCTGCTTACGAAAATTAAACTATTTGTAGTCCGAGGAATCAAGAAATGGTGGCCATAGGGGAAAGTGTTTTGTGATCATTCTATAGTTAATAACAAAGGGCTAGGCCATACATAAAAAATGAAGGAAGAATTTGAAAAAAAGGTTTGTTGACAATATGATTTTCTAGAGAGAGGTTGTTGAATTTATGTTGAAACTACGTTGAATGTTTAAGTCTAGAGTGACATAGCTAAAAGTGAAAAATTGACAAGAAGAAAAAAGAACTTGCAAAAAAGAATTGAGGATGAGGTGGTTAGGAGAGTTGAAGTGCCAATAAAGGCAAGTGGACTTAGTATTGTGATCCTGACTTGATAACCTAATATTATATGTATGCAAGAATTGTTGTTATTGAGTCATTTCATAGTCTATGTAATATTGTGCTAGTTTTGAGTTGTTTTACCTTGTTGTCTTTCGATGATGACATACATTTGGTAGGGGTTGTGTTATGTGGCTCCATGATATAAAGGGAAATCGACTATCACTTAATTGCTTTATGGCATAAGGGCAATACAAATTAAGAATTAAGAAATGGAATTGAAGAACTAATGATGAAATGTTTCTCTAAAAATATAATTTAAGTACCTCAAGGTCTTACTTGTCATGGGGGAAAACTATATAAGTTGGTAGCCACTAGGTCTAGAGAGCGGATTAAGTTTGGCTAGTTGCCATAACTATTAGTGTTAGCGTAGGGATGTGGTTAAGCTTGTGTAGACGCCTTAAGATTGTAAAACTGTGGTCGTAAGGAGGTGGATAAACTTGGTTGGTAGAGAGATAAATTCGAGGCTTAGGGAGGTGATTAAGCTTGGCTAAATATGATTGAATGAATGAAAGTAGGGAGGGGTTTAAGCCTGACTAATAAAATGGAAAAGAAATAATATGATTGTAAAATGTGATTGGAAACTACTCTCTCCTTGTTGGTTTAGTAGTACTTGATGTTGATGCCTTCGATGATTGATTATGTTTTTAAATTTGTTGATCTTTGTTGTTGACAAGTCTTGTGAAGTCTTGTATTGTTTTGTCCCTTGGCATATGAAAAGACTATTTACCACAACAAAAATATGAGAAAATGGTGATTTAGAAGGGATGCACTTTTGTTCGTAAAACTTAGTTACTTATCTCATTATCATCTATGAACTTGATGCCCACTATTTGGGTGTTAGGGTGGAACAACAAAATCACTTCTCTAGTTTGGCTAAGATGGAGAAAAAAATTGTAGGAAGAAAGGATGTGCAGAACGTCAGTGATCTCTTTCAACCTTGGGATTTCTATTGGCTTTGCAATGGTAATGTTTGATGGGTTCATGTGTTGAATTTATTGATGAGAATAATATCTTTATAAAGGTTGAAAATGAATCTCCATCCAATTTCTTTTATGTATTTTTATTTAAAAGAACCCTAATTTGTAGGTTGGTGATAGTTGACGAGGTTAGGCTTGGAAGATGTAGTGGAGGGATGGTTACTAGATGTTTGCTCTCTAAGTCTTACAAGGGCACCTTAGGACCTTGAATTAATGAATGCTAGAGCTGCAGTAGAGTAGTTCTAGGATCACTTGATTAAATCTCTATAGCTCCATGGAATTGTGATATTGATTGTTGCTTATCTGTATAATTGATGACAACTCATAGTGAAGTAGTTGTAAATAAATAGACTTTGGATAACATGAATGAACCCTAGATGGAATCTCTGGATAGTTTAATATATGCAATGCTTGACGAGATGCTATATATGAACAAAACATAATAAATATTGAAATATGAAATGAGTCCTAAAGGTTTTATTTTAACTTTTTAAATGCTTGTCCTTTTCAGAGAATAATCACATTTTGAATGTTTAATCAAATGCTCCTCTCTTAATTTGTTTGTGTTATCTTAGATCACATTAAGTAATATGGGTTAATAATTGTAGTTGAGGTGTTAAACGAGGTCTCCATACTCTCAATTATATGACTAGATGAGTAGAGTGCTTAAATGAGATTAGAATTTTTTTGTGCTATTGTATATTGTTGTTGAATGTGTTGATGATCATGAGTTGATCTTAGAATAATGCTGCGAGTAATTTGTATAAACCATGTGTTGTAAACTTGGTTTGGGGTTCGTTTTGGTAGTGTGGAGGCAACTAAGTAGCTTGAGTTGTTGTATTGTTGCCTTTTTTGACTTTCATGGTATCACAAAAAGTTGATGGGGCCTCATAGAGCTTTTGGTTAAAACTATATGGAAAATTTGGTAGAATCAAGACCCAGTGAAGAAATTGGGTCTCTATTTTGGTTGAGCTTATTTTCCGTGTGAGTACATCCATTTCAGCTTAGACTCGTGGCTAAACTAGTTTAATGTTGCTTTTAAGAAGCCCTTGGCTAGTTGAAGTACACTATCTCTCACCCTGAACTCTTTTGCTTGTTTGATCAGGCATTCACTCTTTAATGAGCAAATGCTTCTTTTAAAAATTTGAACTTATGGTCAAAGATAAGCCAAAAGGAAGTCATTTGCTTGATTAGATGTTCATGGATGGCTCAATTGGTTGATAATTGAATGCTTGAATGTGTGATGAGGGGAAAGATTGGGAAAATTGGCTTTTGGTTATTTAGGTTTTTAGATCTATCAGTAGGTACACCAAGTTGGATTTTTTGATCAAAGGGAAGTCAAAAGCTACTAGATGCTTGATTGGGCATTCATAGATTGGTAAGATTGGTAAAACCACGAGAATTTGAAAGTGCAAACAAGTAGGTTTGACTAGTTAATTGACCATTGATCATTTAGACAATTAGATTAGTTGATTAGATGCAAAAGTCTAAACCTTCAATCAAAGGATTTTGCTTGAGAGTCTTGTGGAGCGAGATTTTGCCACGTGTCTAGAGAGTGATGAAGGATCTTGCCATGTGTATTGAAAACCTTCCTTCTTGCCATGTGTTTGCCAACTAGAGTCTCCATGTAAGCCTATGTGGACTTCATTGACTTAAGCCATGTTTGATCGGACAATTGTGGTTAGTGAAAGGAACCTTAAGTCCTTATTCTCTTTATTTGATTCTGATAGAAACCAATGATCTTGAGCTATTGATCTTGTAAATAAGCATTGGTCATAGATCCCTATGGAGTCAAATGGTGTTGATGCTACCACATAGCAAGGTGGGCCTAATGATGTTTTTTAGAGCCTTGGTTCAGGCAAAGATTATCTTTGGACCATAACAAGCAAACTAATGCAAGTTTGATGATTGTTGTTTTTTGTCAACCATGTTTAAAATGTCAATAGTGGACCTCACACTAGCCCAATGTTTGTTTGATTGGCTATTCATGGATTACAAGTAGCACTTGAGGATTTAAATGATTAAGTGCCAACTGTTAATCTTTTTAGAGACAGACGAATGGCATCTCGACATGTGTTTGTGGTGGGTCTAGATTGACATGTTTAGGCCTTCATTTGAGGATTTGGTCAAACATCTCCATTGGAACTTGCAAATAATTGAGAACTGACTTGAGATCATTCAACGTGTCCCCTTTGAGGTCTTGATCAAATGTTCACAATTAGTGGAAACAAAGGGCTAAAGCTATACCTGATTGAGCATAGGCTATCTATTGTATGCATAGCTAGGGATTGTGCCACATGGTGAGTCAACATTGGAGATCACTCGTTCGAACTTGGCAAGATGCCCATAGGATTGCAAGCTTGATAAGGTGATCAAAGAATGCTTTTCAATGAATGTATGGCTCATACTATTGTAAAAGTTTAAGCAATAAAGCTTTAGAGTTCTACATTATTTTTAAAAGGGGAATTTTCTTTCCATTTTCTTACTTCCAAAAAATATTATAGTTTTGTGTGGATTTTAATGAGTAGAAAGAGGGGCACTATAGAAATATCATATTGTGTTGTTAACAATTGAGTCAATATAGCGAGTGTTGTTTTGGCTAGGTTTTTTCTCAAGGGTTAGGGTAAGATCTCTTGTTATATTATGATAACCATTATTTGTAATTCAAAAAATTGGGCCGAAGCCTTTTGGACCATTGGGGTCATGACATTTGATGTTCGTTGGAGTGTTGACAACATAGATTTTTTTAGTGGCGAATATTCACCAATTGGTGAATATCGCAGATCCGCCAAGTCAGAATTGGCGAATAAATCACATCCAACAGGGTGGTCAAATCACCCAGTTTTTACGTATTATCAGTTGAATCCATATACATTCGCCATCGATTTATTTTATGAGAATCAATGAAGTAAGATTTTCACCATAACAAACTACGCGTTTCAAATGGGTCGACTAATATTTTCGCCTGGAATTTCGGAAGCAAGTACTAAATCACCTATATATTTGCTAATACTATTAAAACAACATTGTGTATCGGGACACGTTTCGCCAACTCCATTAAATGGTCACTGTGCGTGAGGACCCATTTCGCCAACCCCATAACATGGTCACTGCGCGTGAGGACCCATTTCACCAATTAAAATTTACAAGTAGTTGATTATGAGGGGCCATTTCACCAATTTCTATGACACCTCCGTGCTAATCTTAGGGCCATATTCACCTTGGAAATTTTAATGTATGTAGTCCGTTGAGGTTTGATTCGCTGACACTTAAATGTATTCCTTATATAATCACGCGGGATTCACCAAATCTTTTTGATATACCATATAGAATTCCCACGGAATTCACCAAATATGGATTGATATAAATCCAATCGAAACTTTGATTTATTCTTACACATTTTGTTCAGTTCTGAACTTGTGAGCTCTTGATTTGGATTTTGGAAGTTGGAGTTGGCACCTTGAAGTTGATCGTAGGCAAAGTTACAAACTTACAACACAGGCATTCCTGCATTAGCGAATAGCTAGTCAGTGAAAACCTAAACTTAAAGGTGAGTGATCATTTCTTCACAGTATTAGTGTTTTAAGATTTCTTTATCCCTCTTCCATTCTTGATTCAATCTTAAAGAAGATATTTAGTAGGGAATGGGATCTATATTCTATGAGTATGTCCTTAAACAAGAAGACATTTTTTCCAGCTTTTATTCGAAGTGGGAGATCAGATCAAGATGTCGAGCTGCAAGTGAGACAAGGGTAAGACTCCTCAGGGTGGTGAAGGGACTGGGAGGCCATCAAAACACCAAAAAGGTGGAGTTAGTATACAGTCTTACTTTGGAACTGGCAATGTTTCTGATCCATCAAATCAAGATGGAGCTACACCATCAACTCTTACACCAAATAATGATGAAGAAGCCATTCACAATACCTCACCAACACCAGAAGGTGGGATCTCCATTGAGTCAAATAAGGATGGCAATACCACAGAAGATATTCCAAGGAATACCTTGGTTAGCCAGAATGAGGATGGCAATATTGTAGAAGATGTTCCAAGGGATACCCTGGTTAGCCAAACTGAGGATGACAATACCGCAGAAGATGTTCCAAGGGATATCCTGGTTAGCCAGAATGAGGATGGCAATACAACAGAAGATGTTCCAAGGGATACCCCAGTTAGCCAGATTGAGATAATCGACTTGGATGAAAAAGAAAATGCTGGCACTGTAGATGATGTTGGGAAGAAGAAAAGAAAAGGCAAATCAAAAGATTCAAAAGGAAAATCAAAAGATTCAGAAGGCAAATCAAAAGATTCAAAACTAGGGCGGGAGTGGGAAATGTTAAGGAATTTTCAGCTTGATTGGGTGTCAAAGTACGCATTCATTGAACTAGTGGAGAAAGCAAACAAAGATGAACAACCAACAGAATGCAAGTGTGTGATTTGTAGTTGGAAATGTAAAAGAGACAAGAAATTGCAGCTAAAGCTTGACACTATAGAAAAGCATATAGGTAAAGTTTATGAAAAACAAATCATAGACGGAAAGGAAAAATCAGTAGTAAGATGGAAATCAAAGGAAGAATGTCTTCATGTGAAGTATGCCACGGAATATGATGAGCATAAGAAAAGAATGATGAAGCTTGCTGCAAGTGGAGGTAAAATCAAGGCTCAATTTGGAAAAGCAATGGAAGGAGCACAACTGGCAAAAACTGTTCAGATGAGTGTTGTTTTTCATATTTTATCCAGAAGGCGTCCTATGACAGACTACCTAGAGTATAGTAATTTATTATCTTTTTTGAGTGTTCCTCACTATCCTAGCACACATTGGTTAATAAACGCTAGATGGGAATGGGCAAACTGTCTCGCTGTCGTGGAAAAGCAAGATTTAAAGGAGAATGTAAAAGAGCCAAACTTCATTGCGTTATCTTTAGTTGAAGTTACTGCAGTAGATAATACTTCTTGGGTCTGTATGCATGTGTATACTGTAAAAGAACATGTCCGCCAAGCTCATCTACTATGTGTTCATAAAATGAAGGACAATTCAACATCGCAAAATCTATTTGAACTAGTTAAGAAGTCTTTGAATGAAATTGCAGGTATGGATGACTTGACAATTGCCAAAAAGTTGGTGTGTAGGAGTTGATGGAGCTGCAGTAATACAAGGTCATAGGACCGGTCTTTGCACAAAATTACAAACTACTTGTGCACCATACATGCTTGCCATTCACTGTATGGCCCACAGAATGAATTTAGCATTTAAAATTGTAAGCAAGTTTCCTACAGTATCAAAAGTTGAAAATCTAGTCCGTGAGCTCCACGCATACTTTTGCCGAAGTCCCAAACGTTTTGTGGAATTTCAAAATTTTGTTGAGGGAATAATAGCAGGAAACAAGCTTCTTAAGGATGTTGATACCAGATGGATCTCCTTGCATGGCCCAGCGCAATGAGTTCTTTCAGAATATCCATCCTTGATTGGAACAATGTACGAGCATCGCAACACAGTAGACAAAGTTCCTAACCTCTTACATAGGTTAAGCGATATAGAGACACTCTTAACTTTAGCTAGTCTTCTCCCCATGCTGGATGAAATGAACAATCTTGTGAAGAAAGCCCAAGATAGAACTATGTATATCTATGAGTATACCAAACTACGTAGAATGACATGCATGGCCCTCGATAATCTATATCTAGATCTAACAACTCAAAGCCCAAATTTTCATAGGTGGCAGATAATTACAGATTTGAATCATCCTAAAAATTATTTACAGTTTAATGCAAGTGGGGAGTTATGTGTCTTTGTACGTGGATTTGAGATACCAATGCACCATTGTAAGACAGTCAGGCGCTCTATCAGAGAAGTACCTGTTAGAAAGGATGATTTTGATGGCATTGTTGAATCTGTTAGTAGTAATTTGAAGGAAATTGCAAGCAATATTTCAACAGAGATTTATAATCAATTCCCTCGAGATGAAATACTTGATGCCATGTCTATTGTGTATCCTCAATTTTGGGTTCAAGGCCACCGAGATATCCCAAGCTTTTTTCATCAAAAAGTAACTACCTTGACTGCATACTTTTCGAAAATTGTAGAATGCAATGGACATAAAATAGAAGGAATTATAGATGGAAATAAGCTTAAAGGACAATGTAGTCGATTTGCAAGAAGTATGATAGACCAGTTTAATGCCATGGAGAATCCCTTCGAAGCGGGATCAATAATTCCTATAAGAATTTCTGCACAATTCTCTATATTAATGAACTTCGTGCCGCAAGCACTTCAAAATCTTTCTCTTTTGAAACTTTGAATTTGTCTTTTCCTTACATTCTGAAATCCACATTCCTGATTGGCTGACTAGATTTGACAATCTTCATTGCCATTCAGAATATGTACGGGTCAGATACATGGCAGCACCTCGCAGCGTAACAACTTGTGATGGCCCACCTCTTACCTACCTCGCGCTGGGGCGACTCACTTCTCAAACAAGAGAATGCCACGTGTTGCCATGTCACGATTATGCAGCGTAGATTCCATCCTGTGAGATTTTTCTTGCGACAATGCACAACCGTTGGATCAAGTCTTTAGTGGGATAGGATGCCAACTTAGATTTTTTGACATGTGTCGTTCTGTCGTAGCTGCGCAACAAATATTCTCTCCTGACAGATTCCTCATGTGCCCTTGCGCGACCATTAGATTTCGCCCTTCCTGCAACTATTGGATCAAGTCTTTAGTGGGATATGATGCCAACTTAGATTTTTTGACATGTGTCGTTCTATTGCAGTCACACAACAAATATTCTCTTCTGATAGATTCCTCATGCGCCGTTGCGCGACCATTAGATTTCACCCTTCAAGGCTAAGATTAAAACATCTTGCCGAGGAATTTCCCATGTGTCTTAATTAAATCTGTAATAGCTCACCCTTTAAGTCTCTTAGGGCTGCTTCGAAATATTTTCTAAAGCATTTAAAAAGTGGACTCTGCTAGGTTAACCCGTTCCCCACCAAGTGGTGACCAACAAGCGTAGGTATAAGGGGCCGGTAAACAACACGGTTTTGATGGCTCAGGTTTCAACTTAGACAACCGGCAACTGGAGGTAGCAAGTCAACATAAGATTACGCAGAGGGTTTCTTGTATGAAATGTCAACCATTGATATTTGGAAATCTAACGGTTCAAGTGTTATTCTGGAGGCTTGAAGTCGTCGGTCTAGTGTTTCAAACATTTTCTTCTGGAATGCAACTACATCTGTCCATCAAAAATTCATTGAACGGTCGTTTGTTATATTATTTTACACTAACATCTTGCTTCAGACATAATAAATATGTTGACACTTGTCCCCATTCTGAACACTTTATGAAGGAATTTCGATGTGTGTAAAATTTGTCCAGGAATAGAACAAATGATATTTTCGCCACAGTTTTTTATTGGTTTGAAACTATATTTAAATTCGCCAATTATTTTTTTTATTGCTTTGAAAATTGGTTTAATTTGCCCATGAAATTATATTTTTTGGTTTGAAATTAGATTTTAATTGCCAGCAAAAATATTTTCTTATTTAGAAAACAGGTTTAATTCGCCCACAGAAATATTTTACTGGTTTGAAAATAGGTTTTAATTCGCCAATGAAAATAGGTTTTAATCTCCAATGAAAAAATTTTATTGGTTTTAAAAAAATTAAAATTCGCTAGGATTTTCCATAGACCTCTAGCGATTACAAAAGATTTGCCAAATAAGATTATTTTTTTCCTGAAAAAATAAAAAAATTTGCCAATAAAATTAATATTTTTCTTGGTAAGTATACACGATTCGCCAAGTTTATACACCTCCGAGGGGGGGGGGGGGTTCTTAAAGTTATCCCTGGTTGACAAGGAGTTGTGAAGATGGCTGAGGATGACTAAGGATGGTATACGACATCTTCGGTAAAAGTTGCAGACCTTAGAATTACCTAGAAAACCTCTTCTTATGAATTTGCCACTTTTATAGATGATGAAAATGCAATATGCCATGTTGATCACCCATCTACCAAGACAAATGCACAAAATATTGTGGCAATCTCTTAGATATTGTGACCGATTGCCCCCAAAAAAATATGATCACCTTTTTGGTGAAAGTGGTGAAAAAATGACTGAGCAAACATAATGTGGAATGTGAAGGATTTTTATCATTTGATCTTCCAATTTGTTGATTGGTTTCTCATGTTTCAAGGATGTAGGACTCAAGGGGGTGCTTTACCATGATTTGTATGGGGTTGGCTCTCAATTGTTTGGTGGTATTAGTCCATCTTTGATTGTTACAAGTGATTTGTTAATAGTCTTTCATGGTGAGAGTGGTGTTGTAGGTGTTTTAGGAGCTTCAAATTTTTTGTGTAAGCATGGATGTTGTGGAGCATGTAAACATGCATAATCAACATTTTAATAGTGGAATGAGGAGTATTTGTTCTATAGAGCTAGAGTTTTTCACTCAATTTTGGGTTTTCTCTAGGGCAATTTGATTGTTCACATGTGTTTGTTTTTGGTCCATCATTTCAATTTGTTGAGTTGCTATAAGTTGTTTTCCTTGATATGCATGTTATGTTGATTTGACAACAATTAGAGTTAGTTGAAGTGTGTATTGATGGTTTGTAAGTCATTTCTTTGTATATCCATTTTCTAAGGGTAGCATGAGGACTATCCTCCAATTTATGGATCATAGTAATAGAGCTGTTGTATCCTTCGTGAAATTGTTTGTTCAAGATTTGCAAGTATATGCCATCCACAAGATCGAGTGGAGACAAGAATTTGTTATCGTTTGAGTCTAAAATTGGAACAAGAGTGGTTAAGGAGAGCAAGAATGGTAAGAGAAGATGATGGATAGATTGGAAAGCATAGTGTTGGTCATAATCTCCAAATCAAGAATTCTAAAAGAAAGCATGGAAGAAGAAGATCCAGAAAGAAGGGAGGTGGAGCAAGGTGAGCTCTCTAAGGGATGATTCTTTAGGGTAGAGGAAAAAATTGATATACATCCCTTTGATGGTTAAATTAATGTTGAGAAAATGGACTAATGTGTGTCCTAAATGGAGGTATACTTCAATCTTCATCAATTATCTTCTTACCGACATATTTCTTTTGTAAGATTAAAGCTTTCTAGGCATGGTCTTACTTGATTTGAGAGCTATGCACACTCATTGAAAGTTAGGAATGTGCCACCAATTTCAAAGTGGGGAGACTTCAAGAGGCTACTAAATAAGCAATTTAATCCCATATGCCACAAAGATAAGTGGGTGATGCAATGACATTATTTGAGACAATGATAGGGACAAAGCATGCAAGCATACACAAGCGAGTTTAGGAGGGTAGTTCAAATGGGAAATGATATAATGGATCAGGTTCTCAAGAAGTAAGTTGGAGGATTGTTTGCTTACACTTGAAGAGGCAAGTCCTGATGGACAAGCCCCAAGATATAGATGAGGCACACACCCATGCACACTACCTTGAGCTAGATAAGACAGGGAACTCTTTCAACAAGTACAAGCAAAGTGATGAGCATCAGGTTAGTGGTAACAAGAATGTGGGCATTGACAAAGACAAGGGAAAGAAAAATACTACTTCCACTATTAATACAAAGGGAAAAGGTAAAGGAAGGTAAAATTGCTCACATAAGGATGGCCATTCAGAGGAGAGGTGTTGAAAGCTACAACTTTGTTAGTGTAGGTTTTCTTATTCCTTTTCATAAGGTTTTTCCTACACATATTATTAAGCTTGCTTAGGTTAATAAGGTGAGTTTAATTAGGTGAGTAGGTTATGAGGTGTCACCTTCCTACAAGTGAGCATCCATTAGCTATCTTGGGAAGATTCTTTTGTTATCTTTAGTCCGATAGATGGTTGCTTCTTATTGGTTGGTTTTGCCACCTCAACCCCTTTTTCTAGTCTATTTAACTTGTATTTTGTAATTTTTATGCTATTATTTTCTATTTTGTGAGCAATCTATTTAGACTATTTTGATATGATCTCTTTTGCAATCTTCTCTTTGTGCTTGCCTTTAGCTTTCTAGATTTTGGGTTGTGATTTCATAACAAAATCTAACATGGTATCAGAGTAGGAGAATGCCTTTGGTTAGTCATTTAGAAGATCTAGGATTTGAGATCTTGGTTGCTCATGAAAGTTGAGTATGCTCTTCTCTTGCATCCGATGATGACCTAGAGTATTAGAAAAACTTGATAGAAATACCAGTTTCTAGGGAGGGTTTTGTATGTGGCTTTGTGTTGCAGGTTATTTCGGAGCTTCTTGGAGACTTTATGAGCTCAAATTTGACAATCGACTTACATATTCTATGTTTTGATCAATCTTGCAGGTTGCAACATGCCTTTGCTTGTCTTAGGTAGCTGATTCAATCTTTACATGCCATTTTTTGGTTGCTGGGGTCATTTTTTTGTTTCTAAAAGCATTTTTAACATTAGATCCACAACCTTTGTACATAAGAAAGAAAAAAATGCCTTTTGGGTTTTGTTCACAGCATCAAAAAACTATCTGGGTATCTGTTAGTTTTTGCATGTAGCTTATATAGTTTGTAGAAATGAAATCAAAAAGCTACAACAAACCCCCTCACCATTGCAGTTTTCAATTTTGCACCTTAACTTCGAGAGGCCCATTCTCAGTCATATAGAGGTATTTTTCAGTGCACTGCTTTTTGAAAAAGGGTAGAATTTCATGCTCTTCACAGTGGTGTGACTTCTTTTTGTCAAGTGATCTTGTGTTTCCAGAAATTTTGTTTTCTCATCAGATCTGACAGGCAGTTTCAGTTTTTAGAACTTCAAACAGCTATAACTTTCACATATGATCTCGGATCGAAGTCATTCTTTGTTTGAAAGTTGATATTTTTTTGAGAACTACACATTGGTTTTGGTTTGAGGTTTTGATTCTAAGACATTTCTGTACTTTCAATATTTGGGTCCATTTTGGACATTGTAAAATTCTGGAAAACTCAACTCCAACATTTTAAACGCACTGATCTATAAAGTGCCAAATCATATTTTTGTTGGGGGGATTCTTGATTGATTGAAAAGGGGGGTCTCTTGGTGTTGATCTTTTGCTCTTGCCGATGTTTTGGAATCATGTCTCTCACTCACAATCCTTTTCATTTTAGCATTCTTTGATTTCCTCCAAAACCATTGAAGGAAAAATGCAATTACTGTGCTCAGAAAAATCACACCGAAGATGAATGCATGATAAGGGATATTCATGAATTGAGACAACTCTATATAGACAATGGCATCAGTTTGCCAAAGTCTTCTAATCCAGCATTAGCAGATATTTCACATGTTCATACTAAGCCATCTTGTGTGGACATATCATTTGGGGATGAACAATGTAGTCCAATGACATGCATTGAGATCTCATCTCCTCCTTCATTACCTGTTGCTCTATCTGAGTCCAGTGTAGCTCCTTTCATGACTTCCAGTGATTCTATGCAACAGGCTCACATTGATCTTCCAGAGACAGTTGCTTGGGACATATTCCTACCAGACATCTCATCTTTGTTTGTAGAGCCCCACATTGCAGATTTGGGAGACACTATTGATTGCATTCATCTTCTCTTTGATGGAGTTTATTCTTCTTCATATGTTTTGAGGGAACATTTAGACCCTTCTATTCCTTCTTTGCCTATATTTGCTTCTACAATGTGTTTTTGTAGATACTCATGAGTCCACACATCCGACTCAGTCATCATTCATGTTGACATCCTTTGCAGAAGTACTAGCATCTTCTATGGTACCTGATCCATATCAGTATTTGTCATAGTTTGGCATTGGCTTAGAGATCATTGAGCATCATTTGGAGGAGGCATCCTTGTCTTTAGAGGAGATATCTTCATCTTTGGATCCGGTTCTATTTCAGTTTCCACTTGGTTTTGGTTTGTCACTTTCTCCTTATTTGGTCATGGCATCCTTCAGTGCCAGGGTCATCCCACAATAATGGGTTACACTTTTTGGCCAAACTTGACATTGAAATCAACATTTTAAACTAAATCTTCACTTTTTGACACCTATAGCCGCTAAACCGTTAAGAATTTGAAAATGATGCGAACTAGTGATTTGTGAGATTTTGTTTGTAGATTCTAAATATATTTTTTGAAAAAAATTTGAAATTAAATTGTAAATTTTTTGCATCTCCTTTGATAACTAGTTTTTAATAGTAAACATTTTTTTAAAGTGATGTGTATTATGTAGCACATAACTTTTTTTCTACAAAGGATAAAATTCCGATTCTTTTGAATTTAGATTGGTAACACTGATATATAGGGCATGCATTTGGTTTCATAATGTTTTGTTGAATATTTTTTTTAATTAAGTTTTGAAGTCAAACCAATTATAATTTAGACATAGGAATATTTCATAAAACATAACTTTTTCTGTATGTAGCTAAATTCAATTTTTTCTTTTGTTAAAACAAGGACATCAATACCTAGGGTATAGATATTTTTTAGAATTTTTTTTTACTAATTTACTAATTTTCCATGTGTGTAGAACAGAGAACTTGATGTTTGGTGAAAAACTTACATTTACAAGAAATAAAAAATAAATATAATAATTAAATTAAATATATTTAAAATTATACTTTTTGGTAAGCTTATAATAAGGACTACATACTTACAAAACATAAATTTTAAATGAATTCATTTGATCCCCAAAAAGGTAAATCAAAAGTAGATTTTTATCAGCATTTTGATAGGTGTAGAGGAGACTCCATTATAGGTATAGTTTAAAAGTAGTGGGGTTCTATGCAAGGGGGGTTGAATCTAAGGGGGTTTGATCAAACCCTATTCAATTAAAATCCTTTAAATGGAAACTTTTAAGGCTTACATCATTATATTTTCTAAAAATATGTGATTTCAACAAAAATCAGGATGTCCCAGAAAGTGTAACCTATTATTGTGGTAGCACGCAACATCGACATGGACACACATGAGCAGTTTTTAGAGATTTCATACATCTTGAGCTTTCTTCCTTGATATTCCTTTTAGGAATGGGAAGACATTCTTCATACACCTTTGGTTTTGTTTCTTCCCAAGTGGAGAAATGTTGTTCGATGAGCGTGGATCATCTTCTCCATCCAGTTCCGAGCATCCACCATTGGCACATTTGCTTCACTTCGGGGGGGCTTCTTAGTCCTTCTATTCTCTCTCTATTCTAGGGGGTGTTCTCTCTCTATTTGTGGGAGGGGGCTTCTATTCCTTTGTTTATTTCAATGCTATTGTTTTCTTTTTTGTTAGTAATCTATTTAGACTATTTTGATATGATTTCTTTTACAATCTTCTCTTTGTGCTTGCGTTTAGCTTTCTAGATTTTGGGTTGT
Source organism: Cunninghamia lanceolata (assembly GCA_027924645.1). Classification (NCBI taxonomy): domain Eukaryota; kingdom Viridiplantae; phylum Streptophyta; class Pinopsida; order Cupressales; family Cupressaceae; genus Cunninghamia; species Cunninghamia lanceolata. The sequence continues at coordinate 4,181,497 of BSBN01000424.1, read as the reverse complement.
GATTTCATAACAAAATCTGACATGGTATTAGAATGGGTGAGTGCCTTTGGTTATTCATTTAGAAGATCTAGGATTTGAGATCTTGGTTGCTCTTGAAAGTTGACGCTCTTCTCTTGCATCTGATGATGAACTGGAGAATCATAAAAAAATTGATAGAAATACCAGTTTCTGGGGAGGGTTTTGTATGTGGCTTTGTGTTGCAGGTTCTTTCAGAGCTTCTTGGAGACTTTCTGAGCTCAAATCTGACATCAGCTTGCATATTCTATGTTTTGATCAATCTTGCAGGTTGTAGCATGCCTTTGCTTGTCTTAGGTAGTTGATTCAGTCTTTGCAGAGCCAGGCTAGGAGCCCCAAGCACTTGAAGTGTGGCTTAAGGGGGGGTTTTGGAAATAATCCACACCTGGACTGACGATGGGCTGGTCAACAAAGGGCCAGTAGCTCAGTTGGTAGAGCACTCCAGCCTGTAAATGGAAGGTCCTAGGTTCAACTCCTAGCTGGTCCATGGTATTAGAGCAGGTGAATGCCTTTGGTTAGTCATTTAGAAGATCTAGGATTTGAGATCTTGGTTGCTCTTTAAAGTTGAGTATGCTCTTCTCTTGCATCTGATGATGATCTGGAGAATTAGAAAAACTTGATAGAAATACCAGTTTCTAGGGAGGGTTTTGTATGTGGCTTTGTGTTGTAGGTTCTTTCGGAGCTTCTTGGAGACTTTCTAAGCTCAAATCTGACAATCAACTTGCATATTCTATGTTTTGATCAATCTTGTAGGTTGTAGCATGCCTTTGCTTGTCATATGTAGCTGATTCAATCTTTGCAGAGCCAGGCTAAGAGCCCCAAGCACTTGAAGTGTGGCTTAAGGGGGGCATTGGAAATAATCCACACCTGGATCGACGATGGGCTGGTCAACAAAGGGCCAGTAGCTCAGTTGGTAGAGCACTCCAGCATGCAAATGGAAGGTCCTAGGTTCAACTCCTAGCCAGTCCATGAAAAATTCAACATGGTATCAGAGCGGGTGAATGCCTTTGGTTAGTCATTTAGAAGATCTAGGATTTGAGATCTTGGTTGCTCTTGAAAGTTGAGTATGCTCTTCTCTTGCATCTGATGATGACCTAGAGAATAAAAAAACTTGATAGAAATATCAGTTTCTAGGGAGGGTTTTGTATTGGCTTTGTGTTGCAGGTTCTTTCAGAGCTTCTTGGAGACTTTCTGAGCTCAAATATGACAATCGACTTGCATATTCTATGTTTTGATCAATCTTGTAGGTTGCAACATGCCTTTACTTGTCTTAGATAGCTGATTCAGTCTTTGCATGCCATTTTTTGGTTGCTGGGGTTATTTTTTGTTGCCAAAAGCATTTTTTTACATTAGATCCATATTTTCTACATCAAAGAGAAAAATGCCTTATGGGTTTTGTTTGAAGCATCAAAAAACCATTTGAGTATCTGTTATTTTTTGCATGCAACTTGTATATTTTGTAGAAACAAAATTAGAAAGCTACAACAGACCCCCTCACCATTGCAGTTTTCAGTTTTGCACCTGAACTTCTAGAGGCCCAGTCTTGGTCATACGGAGGTATGTTTTAGTGTAATTTTTTTTGAAAAAGGGTAGAATTTCATTTTCTTTGTAGTGTTGTGACTTTTGTTTTGTCAAGTTATACTATGTTTCCAAAAATTTTGTTTTCTCATCAGATCTGATAGGCAGTTTCAATTTTTAGAACTTCAAACGGCTATAACTTTCACATATGATCTTAGATCGAGGTCATTCATTTTTTGAAAGTTAATTTTTTTTGAGAACTACACATTGGTGTTAGTTTTAGGTTCTAATTCTGAGACAGTTCTATACTTTCAGTATTTGGGTCCATTTTGAACATTATAAAACTTTGGAAAACTCAATTCCAACATTGTAAACACACTGATCTATAAAGTGCCAAATCATATTTTTGTTGGGGGGATTCTTTATTGAGTGAAAAGGTGGGGTCTCTTGGTGTTGATCATTTTCTCTTGCTGGTGTTTTGGAATCATGTCTCTCACTCACAATCCTTTTCATTTTAGCTTTCTTCGATTTCCTCCAAAACCATTGAAGAAAAAATGCAATTATTGTGGTAAAAAAAATCAAACTAAAGATGAATGCATGATAAAGGATATTCATGAATTGAGACAACTCTATATAGACAATGGCATCAGTTTGCCAAAGTCTTCTAATCTAGCATTAGCAGATATTTCACATTTCATTCTAAGCCATCTTGTGTGGACATATCATTTGGGATGAACAATGTAGTCCGATGACATGCATTAAGATCTCATCTCCTCCTTCATTACCTGTTTCTCTATCTGAGTCCAGTGTAGCTCCTTTCATGACTTTCAGTGATTCTATGTAGCAGCCTCACATTGATCTTCCAAAGACAATTGCTTGGGACATATTCCTGCCAGACATCTCATCTTTGTTTGTAGAGTCCCACATTGTAGATTTGGGAGAAACTATTGATTGCATTCATCTTCTCTTTGATGGAGTTGATTCTTCTTCACATGTTTCGAGGGCACATTCAGACCCTCCTATTCCTTCTTTGCCTATATTTTCTTCTACAGTGACAGTTTCTGCGAATACTCATGTGTCCACACATATGACTCAGTCATCATTCATGTTGACATCCTTTACAGAAGTACTAGCATCTTCTATGGTACCTGATCCATATCAGTATTTGTCACAGTTTGGCATTGGCTTAGAGATCATTGAACAACATTTGGAGGAGGCATCCTTGTCTTTAGAGGAGATATCTTCATCTTTGGATCCTGTTCTATTTCAGTTTCCACTTGGTTTTGGTTTGCCACTTTCTCTTGATTTGGTCATGGCATCCTTTGTTGGGATAAGTTGCTATTAACTTGCAATCCTAACCAATTCACGTGTCTCCAAAGTTCTTGTAATGTGTTCCCTAACACAAAGATTGTGAGAGATTAATTATTTATTAATTAAATCACTTTGACTTTTGCAATCAATTCCTAATTGATAAGTTCAAACTTGGGCATCCATTTTTAAAGTGGGGACCATGAACACCTTGTTGACTTCTCCTAAGTCTAAATTTAGAGTTTGATAACTCCTAGTGAGTGGGAGTTAGACTTGGGACTTATATTTGGACTTGGAGTTGTGCTTTTTTATGTACATGAGTGGATAATGTTGAGACACTTTGCATGGATATAATGTTGGAGTTATCTACAGTGTTAGAGATGCATGAATTGGATATTGCTTGCATGTGGTCAGAATAGCTTGTATGAACTTGCATATTTTTGCATGTAGCTTGCATGTACTTGCATGTTGTTGCATGTTACTTGCATGTACTTACATGTTGCATGTTGATGCATGTTGTTGCATGTCACTCCTATGGACTTGTATGACCTTGTATGTTGTTGCATGTCACTTGCATGTGCTTGCATGTTGTTGCATGTCACTTGCATGTGCTTGAATGTTGTTGCATGTCATTCCTATGGATTTGTATGACCTTGTATGTTCTTGCATGTCAGTTATGTGACCTTGCACGTAGTTGCATGTCAATTTTGTGAGATTACTTGCAGAACACTCCAACTCTAGAAACTTGCAGGATGGTACATCTCAGTGATTCAAGAAATGGGTATTAGTTGCATGTCATTGAAAATGCTTGAATGTCAGTTGCATGTCAGTTTTAAGATATTACTTGCAGGTCACTCCAACTCTCGAAAGTTGCAGGATGGTACATCTCAGTGTTTCAGGTAATGGGTATCAGTTGCATCTTGGATCCGGTGTTTGCATGTCACTTGCATGTACAGAACAAGTCAATTCAGAATAACTTTGGGGACATCAATCTTGCATGTTGTTTGCATGAGATTGGTGTGTGTTGATCACTTCAGTTAATAGAAAGAGATTGGGCAAACTTGGACACCCGATTTGAGGACTTTCTGTTGTTGCTTTTATTTGGAAATATGATTGATGTTGGCAAAGCTAATTTTAGCATACTTGTGTGCACACATCATGAAGGGGCAGTTAACTCAAAGCTTGGACTTTGTTTGAGTTCAGTCTTCTCAAAGTGAGCTTGATTTTTGCATGAGCTTTAGAAGCTATGTTATCAATTATAATTTATTGTAATTTGAGTTTCAAGCTTTTGAATTAAAAGTGTTTTTGATTTAATTGTAAACCCCATATATTTTTCAGAGAGTTGATTTGAGGAAAAAAGACTTAAAAGAAAAAAGTAAAAGTTTTTTGTAAAAGACTTAAAAGAAATAAGCAAGAAGCTTTTTTGACTTAGAAGAAAAAAGCAAGAGTTTTTTATTGAAGAAGCTTTTGAAGAAAAAAAACAAGAAGCTTTTTTTTTTGAAGTTTTTTACAGGTTTGAAGATTGAAGAAGTTTTTGTGAAGTGCATCAAGGATTTAGAGGAATTTCAGTATTGAATGTAATCTTTTCCAAAGAGATTTAATACAAGCAGGAAACATTTTTGAGTGTGGATTTTTTTCTCGAAAGGGTTTCTCCACGTAAATATTGTGCAAGCTTCTTCTCTTCTATTCTCTTCTCTTCTACATTGGATTGAAAGTGTATAAGCACTTGTTCATTAATTGTTACAGATTAATCTTAATTTCAGCTTTGCATACACAAAATTTTAAAGTTTATAGCAGCAGTTCTACCTTCATTTTTAACATTTGGTATCAGACTAATGGTTGTGTAGAGTGAGGGATGCCTTTCTCTTAAAGTGTTGAAGGTTTTTTGGCTGCAGTGGGAGCTTTGTTTTGTAGGTTTTGTAGATATGTGAGTTTGGAAGCCATGGTATTTACCTCTCAGATGGATATTGTCAAAAGAATCTTTGTTGGGCACTTGAGGCTCAAGGTTATGGATCTTTATGGAGTTGATCCTGTGATAGTGATTTGGAGCTCCATTTTGACAATATGTGTATATTCTCTTGTTTGGTGGTTTTATTCTTTTACCTTGTGGTCATGTGTAGTGAAAGGGTGGTTATGTTGGATGGTTACTTTTGGTACTGTAATCACATGGAAAAACACTCATCTCTTGGACTATAGTTTGGAGTGCTTAAGTTGGGTTCATGGTTACATGAAAGCACTGGATGATTTATCATTGATTGTATGGAGGTTGTGGAGTTGGTATTTTTTATGATATGGACACTCCTGAACAACCTGGTTTCTCCTTTCTCATATTCATGCTTTTTTGAATATGTAGGTTTTCACAATTTTTCTTGTTTCAAAAGATTGTGGGTTTGTAGATCTATGATATTCCATTATTTCAGATGACATATTTGATGGTGTTCATTAGTGTGAATGTTTGGATGTTTAAGTGGTTTCAAATTTACAGAGATATGGTTTTGCAGGTTTTAGATGTTAACCAAAATATGTGGTTTGTAGATCTGTGGAAAATTATGTTTAAACACTTCCTGGATGGAAACAATTTCAGATTTGCAAGGCTGCTTGTTGGGTTTCTATGATCTATGGTTTCTCCTATGTGGATTTATTTGGCAAATCAGATTTAGAGTTGATTCTGGTGTTTGAGTCTTGGAAATCTACATGTTATACCTGGTTACATTTATTTTACATGTTACTGATGTGGGGTTGAATCTATTTTTTAGTTATTAAAGGTTGGAGCAATGATCATGTTTTTCTCCTATGAGATGTTACATGTGTGTATATCTTGTGAATAAGTTGATGAGGGTTCTATTTGGTTGGCCTCTACTTGGTCACCTTAATTACATTGGTATTTTTTGTATTGAGACAAAAGGGTAATCTGGAGTACCTGATTTAGTTATTCATTGGAATCTATACCAGTAAAGTTAGGTTGCATAAGAAGCTTTTTTCACTTTCAGTGGAGTTTTTCTAATGATGTTGATCATGATATCATGCATAACTTAGAATCACTTTCATTGGGAGTTTTGTGCAGCTACATAATGTGTTCTATCTTCTTTGTTTAAAGATATTGGTTCTAAACTATTGTTGTTGCAGTGTTGTGAACCATGCAAAATCTTTGATTAAAAGATGGATGATCTTTTGCAATGGTTGTTGGTGCCATAAGAAGCTCTTGGATTATGTCTTTAGTTTGTAGCAAGGGTTCATTGACATTTTTGGTTCTATTGATAGAGGATGCTAGATCTTCATGTTTTTTGAAGAGGTATTGACATCTTGGTTTTCCATGGAGGACTTTTGGAGTTTTTGGTGAGGTGTTGAGTTTATAACTTATCAGTTTTTGACATATGATCCTTGGTTTAGAGGATGTATAGTATTATGTCATGATGCACTCTTGATCATGAGTTAGAGTTTTTGGCATAATACAGGGGCTCTTGAGAGCAAGATATGTTCATTGGAGCATATGATCTTCTTTTGAGAAGATGTTAGATCATGATGTCACGATATATTCCTGATTCTAGAGTTGAAATTTTGACAATGGTTTGGTTAGTTCTCTCTTTGGTTTTGAAGTAATCATCATTTGCTTGGAGCTTCATGATTGTGCAAATTGCATTTGAAGTTGGCATGGATTGATTGCTGAAAACTCATGGATACTAGAGAGACTTGGGTGAGGCTTGATATCTCTTGAACTTAGAGATATGTATTGGAAATATTTCTCATTATGAGATGTCAACAAAAAGGATCAAGAAGCCTACACTTGGAAATGGATGTGAGTCCATTATAGACCTTATGAGAAGGTTGTCTTTATTATAAGCTTTTATTGCTTGGTGTTATATGCAAGGACAATCTTGTATCCCACTCTTGGTCTACTCGGTAGGTAAATGATCTAATAGGTGTTGCCCACCTGATTATTAGATGCATTCTTTATATGTATCTTGTCTTCTCTTTTACACTAGTCTTGAAAAAGGATTGTTGAGAAGTAGATGCATGGGTTTACAGATTTCTGTTGTTCTCATTATTATTTGATCTTGAGCTATGGAACTAGTTCTGAGGATTTGTTTTGGAGAGGTACATAAATGGTTTGTGGTTTTTGGACTTATTCCCTTTATTGTGGGAATGTTTGACTAGTTTGATCTACTTTCAGTGAGAGGTTAACATCTATGGCTACCATGTTTTCATCATAATTTGGATGTTAGATGTTGATACATTTTCAGTTTGGGAGTGTTGAAAGAGATCTTACTTTACATAGTTTGGCACAGGTTAGTGTGGTATGAAGACATGGTATGATTTTACAGTTTCTCTCTTTTCTGGTATATTGTCTTCTTAAAGGTTCTCATGTTTATGGAGTTGAGGTTTGCATTGGAGTCAAGTGTTATTATTGTTAACAATAATTTGGTAGCTCCTTGATCTCTTTCTTCATTGGTTTATAGGACTTGGGAGAGTTATTCAGAGATTGGTAATGAGAGATGTTTTATGCACATCATTATATGTTTTGACACTATATGGTAGAGGAGTTAGCCACATCCTTTAAGAGAAGTGCTATAGGAGGATTTGTAAATGCCTTGATCTTATTTTCAGATTTGACATTACCCATGTAGTGGGAGTTCTTGGATATGTATGCTCTTTATTGTCAAGATATCTTCTTGGTTGTCTCAGTTTGCATGTTATTGATGTGAAGATGATTTTGCATGTTTCACTATTGGGATCTACGAGTTGTGTAGTTTAGTGGGTTGTCTTTACCCATTGGTTGCATTGAAGACTTGGATGTGGACTGTCAATATCCACAGATCCATTCAATGTTATTGTAGATTTTGTTTGTTGACCTTGTTTTTGGTCATTTATACATTGGTATGATGCATTGAGATGGGAGGATGGATGATTAGCATGATTGTTTTATAGGGACTTGATTGCAGTTTTGGGTTGGTATGTTGATGGCATGGAGTTCTACCTATGATGGTTTGTTTACCCTGGTTTTGAGGTATGGATATTTTAGATGAGCTAGCAACTTGCTGTGGTTGCTTTTCCATTTGGTATGAGTGTGGCAGACACTCAGAGTCTTATGTTATCATATGATTTGATGCTTGTGTTCATGTTGAGATTGGTACAGGTTTCAGTGACAGTTGATATGTTTCACCTCGGCTTGTTTCTTGTTTATCATGGGTGACATGATGTGAGGATTTCTTGTTTGAGATGATGGTTATCATGGTTGCTTTTGCAGGTATCTTGTTGGAGCACAAAAGTATGTTGAAGAATCAATGGTACATTGATGGCTAGGGATTTTTTCCCTGTGATTTAAAGTTTGATTATATCATTTAAAGTTATTGCAATGTATAATGTCAAGTGGGAGAATGTTGGGATAAGTTGCCATTAACTTGCAATCCTAACCAATTCACGTGTCTCCAAAGTTCTTGGAATGTGTTCCCCAACACATAAAGACTTTGAGAGATTAATTATTTATTAATTATATCACTGACTTTTGCAATCAATTCCTAATTGATAAGTTCAAACTTGGGCATCCATTTTTAGAGTGGGGACCATGAACACCTTGTTGACTTCTCCTAAGTCTAAATTTAGAGTTTGATAACTCCTAGTGAGTGGGAGTTAGACTTGGGGTTTATATTTAGACTCAGAGTTGTGCTTTTTTATGTACATGAGTGGATAATGTTGAGACACCTTGCATGGATATAATGTTGGAGTTAACTACAATGTTAGAGATGCATGAATTGGATATTGCTTGCACGTGGTCAGAATAGCTTTCATGGACTTACATGTTTTTGCATGTAGCTTGCATGTACTTGCATGTTGTTGCATGTTACTTGCATGTACTTGCATGTTGATGCATGTTGATCATATGAACTTGCATGTTGTTGCATGTCACTTGCATGTGCTTGCATGTTGTTGCATGCCACTCCTATGGCCTTGCATGACCTTGCATGTTGTTGGATGTCACTTGCATTTGCTTGCATATCATTGCATGTCACTTGCATGTCATTCCTATGGACTTGTATGTAGTTGCATGTTCTTGCATGTAAATTATATGACCTTACATGTAGTTGCATGTCAGTTTTGTGAGATTACTTGCAGAACACTCCAACTCTAGAAACTTGTAGGATGGTACATCTCAGTGATTCAGGAAATGGGTATCAGTTGCATGTTGAAAATACTTGCATGTCAGTTTTAAGATATTATTTGCAGGTCACTCCAACTCTCGAAAGTTGTAGGATGGTACATCTCAGTGTTTCAGGTAAGGGGTATCAGTTGCATGTTGGATCTAGTGTTTGCATGTCACTTGCATGTATAGAACAAGTCAATTCAGAATAACTTTGGGACATCAATCTTGCATGTTGTTTGCATGAGATTGGTGTGTGTTGATCACTTCAGTTAATAGAAAGAGATTGGGCAAACTTGGACACCCAATTTGAGGACTTTCTGTTGTTGCTTTTATTTGAAAATATGTTTGATGTTGGCAAAGCTAATTTTAGCATACTTGTGTGCACACATCATGAAGGGGCAGTTAACTCAAAGCTTGGACTTTGTTTGAGTCCAGTCTTATCAATTTAAGTGAGCATGATTTTTGCATGAGCTTTGGAAGCTATGTTATCAATTATAATTTATTGTAATTTGAGTTTCAAGCTTTTGAATTAAGAAGCTTTTGAATTAAAAGAGGGTTTTTGATTTAATTGTAAACCCCATACATTTTTCAAAGAGTTGATTTGAGAAAAAAAGACTCAGAAGAAAAAAGTAAAAGTTTTTTGTAAAAGACTTAAAAGAAAAAAGCAAGAAGCTTTTTTGACTTAGAAGAAAAAAGCAAGAGGTTTTTTTATTGAAGAAGCTTTTGAAGAAAAAAAGCAAGAAGCGTTTTTTTGAAGTTTTTTACAGGTTTGAAGATTGAAGAAGTTTTTGTGAAGTGCATCAATGACTTAGAGGAATTTCAGTATTGAATGTAATCTTTTCCAAAGAGATTTAATATAAGCAGGAAACATCTTTGAGTGTGGATTTTTTTCTCAAAAGGGTTTCTCCACGTAAATATTGTGCAAACTTCTTCTCTTCTATTCTCTTCTCTTCTACATTGGATTGAAAGTGCATAAGCACTTGTTCATTAATTGTTACAAATTAATCTTAATTTCAGCTTTGCATACACAAAATTTTAAAGTTTATAGCAGCAGTTCTACCTTCATTTTCAACATCCTTCGGCATCGACATGGAGACACATGAGCAGTTTTCAGAGATTTCATACATCTTGAGCTTTCTTCCTTCATATTTCTTTCAGGAATGGGAAGACATTCTTCATACACCTTTGGTTTTGTTTCTTCCCAAAGGGAGAAATGTTGTTTGACAAGTGTGGATCATCTTCTTTGTCTAGTTCCAAGCATCCAGCATTGGCACATTTGCTTCACTTCGGGGGGGGGGGGGTTCTTAGTCCTTATATTCTCTCTCTCTATTCTGGGGGGGGTGTTCTCTCTCTATTTGTGGGAGGAGGCTTCTATTCCTTTGTTTTGGGGGGCTTCTTCTCTTTTGGGGGGATATCATTGTACATGGGTACCTCATCAGGCTTCATTTTCTGGGACCCATCTTTTCACCCACCTAAGCTACAGTTAAGTGGGGTGTTTAGTGTAGGTTTTTTATTCCTTTACATAAGGTTTTTCCTACACATATTATTAATCTTTCTTAGGTTAATAAAATGAGTTTAATTAGGTGAGTAGGTTATGAGGTGTCACCTTCATACAAGTGAGCATCCATTAGCTATCTTGGGAAGATGCTTTTGCTATCTTTAGTCTGATAGATGGTTGCTTCTTATTGGTTGGTGTTGCCACCTCCACCCTCTCTCTAGTCTATTTAAACTCATTACCTAGCTTGTATTTTGTAATTTCTATTCTATTGTTTTCTTTTTTGTGAGCAATCTATTTAGACTATTCTAATATGATCTCTTTTGCAATCTTCTCTTTGTGCTTGCCTTTAGCTTTCTAGATTTTGGGTTGTGATTTCATAACAAAATCTAACATGGTATCAGAGTAGGTGCATGCCTTTGGTTAGTCATTTAGAAGATCTAGGATTTGAGATCTTGGTTGCTCTTGAAAGTTGAGTATGCTCTTCTCTTGCATCTGATGATGACCTGGAGAATTAGAAAAACTTGATAGAAATTCTAGTTTTCAGGGAGGGTTTTGTATGCGGCTTTGTGTTGCAGGTTCTTTTGGAGCTTCTTGGAGACTTTCTGAGCTCAAATTTGACAATCATCTTGCATATTCTATGTTTTGATCAATATTGTAGGTTGCAACATGCCTTTGCTTATCTTAGGTAGCTGATTTAGTCTTTGAAGAGCCAGGCTAGGAGCCCCAAGCACCTGAAGTATGGCTTAAGGGGGGGTGTTGGAAATAATCCACACTTGGACCGACGATGGGCTGGTCAACAAAGGGCTAGTAGCTCAGTTGGTAGAGCACTCCAACATGCAAATGGAAGGTCCTTTGTTCAACTCCTAGCTGGTCCATGAAAAATTCAACATGGTATAAGAGTGGGTGAATGCCTTTGGTTAGTCATTTAGAAGATCTAGGATTTGAGATCTTGGCTGCTCTTGAAAGTTGAGTATGCTCTTCTCTTGCATTTGATGATGACCTGGAGAATAAAAAAAATTGATAGAAATACTAGTTTTCGAGGAGGGTTTTGTATGTGGCTTTGTGTTGTAGGTTCTTTTGGAGCTTCTTGGAGACTTTCTGAGCTCAAATCTGACCATCGGCTTGCATATTCTATGTTTTGATTAATCTTGCAGGTTGCAGCATGCCTTTGCTTGTCTTAGGTAGCTGATTCAGTCTTTGCAGAGCTAGGCTAGGAGCCCCAAGCACCTGAAGTGTGGCTTAAGAGGGGGTGTTGGAAATAATCCACACTAGAACCAAGTGCAAATTGAAATAGAACAAGATCCAAAGATGAAGATATCTCCTCTGAAGACAAGGATGCCTCCTTTAAATGCTGCTCAATGGTCTCTAAGCCAATGCCAAACTGTAACAAATACTGATATGGATCAGATACCATAGAAGATGCTATTACTTCTACAAAGGATGTCAACATGAATGATGACTGAGTCAGATGTGTGGACTCATGAATATCTGTAGAAACTGTCACTGTAGAAGTAAATATAGGCAAAGAAGGAATAGAAGGGTCTGAATGTGCCCTTGAAACATATGAAGTAGAATCGACTCCATCAAAGAGAAGATGAATGCAATGAATAGTGTCTCCCAAATCTGCAATGTGGGACTCTACAAACAAAGATGAGATGTTTGGTAGGAATATGTCCCAAGAAACTGTCTCTGGAAGATCAATGTGAGCCTCCTATATCACTGAAATGGTGACATCTGAAGAAATAGGAGAAGAAATACAAGGTTCAAGAACTGGATCAGATGTGAGAATACCCAGGATCAAGCAACTAAAATTCTCCTCAAAATCAAATGTCACACAAGGAGTGTGCTCAACAGCCAAAGGATCAGAGCCATCATCAGGTATAAAGTTTGAAAAAGAGTATAACCAAGATGCATGATCAACCATCCCAGTAGCAACAATCTCTCCCCTCTCCAAGTCTCAAATGATAGCTGAATTAGGTGTAAATTCCACAGTCTTCCCTACTTCACCATGGGTGATCTGATAAATGGAAAGAAGATTGTTTGTCAAATGAGGTACACACAAAACATCATTGAAGGTGCCATCCCCAATATGAACAGATCCCCTTCCAATTACATTCATGTAAGTATTGTTGCCCATCAGTATAGGTGGCATAACGCAAGGCTCAAAAGAAGAGAACATGGACTATGAAGAAGCCATATGGTGAGAAGCTCTAGAATCAAGAAGCCATCTCCCTGATACAAGACCTGTAGAAGCACAAAGAGCTTTACCCTTATTTTTTAGTGACTCAGAAGCAAAACTTGCATGGCCATTTTCCTTATTAGATCCTAACTTTTTGGAATGTGATGATGAAGAAGAAGAAGACTTAGACATTCTTGAAGGTAGACTAATAATGTTCTTCTTAAGATGTTTCAGTTCATCAATATCCTTCTTATAACAAGAATGTTCTTCATGTCTAGTCCTCTTGCAATATGCACAAGTAGACTTCTCCTTTTTAGATGAGTCCTCTTTTGAAGAGGATTTGTTTTGTGCTTGATCTATGTGTGGATTTTTCTTAGATTTCTTTTGTTTCTTGTCAGAAGGACCCAACTCTTTCTGTCCCTTAGGCTGACTAGCCAACAAGGCGTGAGTTTGTGATGGCTTAATGATACCCATAGAAAGAATCTTCTGTTCTTCATGCATTAACATCTTAGAAAAAGATGCAAATGAAGGCATAATATATGCAGCTCCCATAGTTAGCCTATGAGTGTGAAAGATAGAAACAAAAGCAACAAATTCAGGACCAAGTTTGTTCAATACATTATAGATTAATTGAATGTGTTTTTCTTAATACCATATGATTTACATTGTGCTCTCAGATCATTAACCTTAGATATATAATCTTGGATGTTGCTAAAGTTCTTAGGATCAAGGCTCATCAAATCATTGTCAATCTGATAGCCTCTAACTTCATCAGTTGTACGATACAATGTTTTCAATTTTTCCCAAGCATCATGTGAATTTGTGCATGCTTCAATTTGAAATAAAATATCAAGGGAAACAAGGCTACGAAGACATCCAAGAGCTTTTGTATGTTCAAGCATCCATTTTATCTTTTCCTTATCATCCGTGGGTTCAATTACCTTTTGTTCAACATATGGAGTATACCCAAGTTGCATTAAGGCATTCCATGCATGTTGATGCCATGCTGCATAATTGTAAGGTGTTAACAAAGGAACCTTAGAATGATCCATGTGAAGGAAAAGAAGAGCACAAGTAACTAGATCAAAACCACACCAAGAGACCCCCCCCCCCCCCCCCCTTTCACTCAATCAAGAGTCCCCCCTAATAAAAATTATTTGGAACTTTATAGATCAGTGCGTTTACAATGCTGGAGTTGAGTTTTCCAGAGCTTTACAATGTCCAAAATGGACCCAAATACTGAAAGTAAGAAATATCTCAGAATTAGAACCTACAAATAGCACCAATGTGTAGTTATCAGAAAAATATCAACTTTCAAAAAAAGAATGACCTCGATCCGAGATCATATGTGAAGGTTATAGCCGTTTGAAGTTCTAAAAACTGAAACTGCCTGTCAGATTTGATGAGAAAAAAAATTTTCTAGAAAAATGAGATCACCTGAGAAAACACTGGTCACACCACTACGAAGAGCATGAAATTGTACCCTTTTTAAAAAAAAAACACTGAAAATTACCTCTGTATGACCAAGAACAGGCCTCTTGAAGTTCAGGTGCAAAATTGAAAACTGCAATGGTGAAGGGGTCTACTGTAGCTTTTTGATTTTGTTTTTGTAAAATATATAAGCTACATGCAAAAAGTAATAGATACCTAGATGGTTTTTCGATGTTGCGAACAAAACCCATAAGGCATTTTTCTTCCTGATGTACAAAAGATGTGGATCTAATGTAAAAAAATATTTTTACCTACAAAAAATGACCCCAGCAACCAAAAATTGGCATGCAAATATTGAATCAGCTACCTAATACAAGAAAAGGCATGTTGCAACCTACAAGATTGATCAAAACATATAATATGCAAGCCGATTGTTAGATTTGAGCTTAGAAAGTGTCTAAGAAGCTCCAAAAGAACCTACAACACAAAGCCACATACAAAACCCTCCCCAGAAACTGGTATTTCTATCAAGTTTTTCTGATTCTCCAGGTCATCATCAGATGCAAGAGAAGAGCATACTCAACTTTCAAGAGCAACCAAGATCTCAAATCCTAGATCTTCTAAATGACTAACCAAAGGCATACACCCGCTCTGATACCATGTTAAATTTTGTTATGAAATAACAACCCAAAATCTAGAAAGCTAAAGGCAAGCACAAAGAGAATATTGTAAAAGAGATCATATCAGAATAGTCTAAATAGATTGCTCACAAAATAGAAAACAATAGCATGGAAATTACAAAATACAAGCTAGGTAGTGAGTTTAAATAAACTAGAGAGAGGGGTGGAGGTGGCAACACCAACCAATAAGAAGCAACCATCTATCGGACTAAAGATAACAAAAGTATCTTCCCAAGATAGCTAATGGATGCTCACTTGTAGGAAGGTGACACCTCATAACCTACTCACCTAATTAAACTCACTTTATTACTCACCTAATTAAACTCACTTTATTAACCTAAGCAAGCTTAATAATATGTATCAGAGCCTGGGTTACAGGTTCTACAAGATAAAAGCTAAAAGCAAGCACAAAGAGAGGGGTGTTGCCACCTCCACCCCTCTCTCTAGTCTATTTAAACTCACTACCTAGCTTGTATTTTCTAATTTTCATGGTATTGTTTTCTATTTTGTGAGCAATCTATTCAGACTATTCTGATATGATCTCTTTTGCAATCTTCTCTTTGTGCTTTCCTTTAGCTTTGTAGATTTTGGGTTGTGATTTCATAACAAAATCTAACAATCTTGAGTCGATAACTTTTAGTGAAAAAAAGGGTAAGAATAAGAATTCTACTTATGTAAATAAGGGCATAGAAATTAATGGCGACTTTCTAATGAAGATGAGTGGATATTATGTGCTGCGACTAAAAAAGGAGTTCCAAAGATTGGTGACAACTTACTTGTAGAAGAGGAGCTCACCCAATTGTTCCTAGCCATGATACAATTGAAGGGTAAGAAGATAAATGTGTTGTTTGAATCATGTTCACAATGCAATCTCAATTCTTCCAAGTTGGTTAGTGAGTTGGGTTTGGAGGCTGTGAGTCACCCATGTCCATACACTTTGGGGTGTTCGCAACATGGAATGAATATGAAGGTAATGAAGCAATGCAAGTTGGCTTTGGTCTACACCTAGAGGACAAGGACAAGGGAATAGTTGATGTTGTTCCATTGGATGTAAGTGCTACAATTTTTGGTATTCTTTATTTATACATGAGGGATGGTATTTATTTTAGGCTCAAGAATTAGTACAAGCTTAAGCTAAATGGCAAGGGTTTTACTTTGATTTCATAGATCAAAAAATGTAATTGCTAGTACTTTAAAAACTAAGAGACTAATTAGTGCCTATGGAAGACTTGATTGCTAATGATAAGAGAGATAGATTGTGCATGAAATGGTTATTCATGAGGTTGTTATAGAGTCCACAACACGTGGAACGACAAGCTAAGGAGAAGCCAATGCAATGAAGTGCATGACTATTACATGAAGGTAAGCATGTACTTTTTGAGAAAGATGAAGAGCATAATGTCAAGTGGATCCCTTCAAGGATGAATTGTTGTTTTCCTTTTAGTTTTGTTGATGTGATACAAGGATCATTTAAAGAGTAGGCAAAGATGTTCATAACTAGTTCACATATGCATGAAGAATGAGTTGGCTTGGGAGTTACCAAACCATGTTGAGTAGAGCAGGAGTTCTTCATTCTTTTTCTTTGCAGTCTTCATAAGCTTTTAGGGAGCAAAAGTCTCCTATTGAGAGAGGTGCAATCCAAAAAAATGGGTCAAAGCCTTTTGGATGATTAGGTTCACGGTGTTTCATGTTCGTTAAAGTGTTGACAAGGAGCTGTGAAGATGGGTAAGGAAGATCGTGGATGGTATGGGGCATCACTGGAAGTCATCAGTAAAAGTGATAGACCTTAAAATTTCTTTTTGTGAATTCACCAATTTGTATAGGCAACAAAAAAGTAACACACCACAACAATCACTTATTTATTGCAACAAATGTACAATATACTATGATGATCTCTTAGATATTGTGACAATCTTGTGATTTCCATGAAAAAAAGGTGATTGTCTATATCGCAAAAGTGGCAAAAACATGACTGCAAACATAATGTAGAATGCAAAGGGTTTGTCAATTAATTTGTTAAGTTGTCGATTGGTTTTTGATTTTTTGAAGATGGGGGACTCAAGGGAGGTCACATAGTGCTTAACCAAAATTTATATGGGTTTGGCTCTCATTTATTTGGTGGTTTCAATCCATCTTTGCTATTACAAGTGAGTTGTTGATAGTCTTAATTGGTGAGAGTAGTGTTGTAGGTGTGTTAGGAGGTTCAAATTTGTTGTGTAAGCTCATGGATGTTGTGGAGGCCATGTATGGATCTATAATTAACATTTTGATAGTGGAATAACAAGTATTTTCTCCCTAGAGTTGGAGTTTTTCACCCAATATTGGGTTTTCTCCAATGCAATTTGATTGTTCACACGTGTATGTTTTTAATTTTTTATTTCAATTTGTTGAGTTGCTATAAGTTGTTTTCCTTGAAATGCATGTTATGTTTATTTGATAACCATTAGAGGTGGTTGTAGTGTGTATTGATGGTTTGAAAGAGTCATTTCTTTATATATCCATTTTCTAAGGGAAGTGTGAAGAGTATCCTCCCTAATTATAGAACAAGTTGTTTTAATTGCATGTAAAATTCTGTTTCTAGTGTTTCTCCCCTCATAAGTTTATCCGTATTATTTCTCTTCACCATCTTAATATGAAGCAATTTTTATTGGAGTCCTTAGTTTATTAAATGTTTTGACTTTGTTGATAGTTGGTAAGATATTTTTTTGGTCCCATTTTAATAAGATAATATTATTTTTGGTCTATCCCATTTTGATAGATAAAGGGTCCATAAATAATACACAAGCCCATTTTCTCTCTTTGAAAAGAGCATTTATTATTGTTGCTATGTGAAAGAGTTATTTTAAGTCCACGTAAATTTGGACATGATATACTATTTGCTACTAGTAAAAGAGAATATATATACTAGCAATTGCACCCTAAGGTGTAATGGGCACATCAATAAGTGTAATTTGGACATATCTACAAGTTGCAAGTAGCATCACTATGGGAGATTTAATTTTGAAATGATATATGTAAATCAGATTCATCACGACCATATTTCATTGTTGATGCAGGAGCATCTAGTGGTGTAAGGGCAATCTTGCATCACCCAAAAAAATGATGATTTGTTTTTCGTTCTTTTCAATTTTTGTGTTTTCAAATACCCATTTGCTTGAATAATGATTCAAAATCTTCAAATTTTCCAACAGGGCTAAGAGTACCAGAACTTACTATTTTTAGTAACCCTATATCAAACAAGCGGTTGAACCTGAAATTTTCCCCAAAGATTTAGAATAGTCAAATAATCATTCTTGGTAAATTTTAGCTCAAGATCATGTCTGGATTTAAAGATATTAAAGTTTCAATTTTGTGAGGTCCTCGAAAAAGTTTGGGTGTATGCACAAAGATGGGGGACCAAAAATTCACCACCATGGGACTTTTTTGTCCAAAATAGAGCAAAACATGAGCGCGTTATAACGCCCTTGCATTTTGTTTGCTTTAAAAGTGCCAAAAACATGCATTTCTACCATTACCCACGGCCAAAGGAGTTTGTATGCAGAAAAAATAGGGATCAAAGCACGAACGCGTTCAAGGAAAGTCTTTCCAAGCAAGTACAAGAGAGAAATTGACATTTTCATGATGCCACCTCGCCAAACCCACTACCAAAGATGTCCTGAAGCAAACTTGGAGGGTCTAGCAGTCGAAGAAGGTGGGGTTTGATTAATTTTTGTTAGCTTCAGAAGAATTTTTGACTTTTGCAATGTTTGATTAGTTTTTTATATTGCATTTATAGTTAATGAGGCAAGAGAAAACACAATTCTAGTTGAGGAGAGTCAAAACAACCCCCAAAACCCTCCAAACCCTCAAAACCCACCTTCATGTCCTCACAATGTAAGGGATACTCAAGAAAACTACCTAGGGAAAATAGAAGAAAACAAAAGACATCTTCAAACTCTTATTGAAATGCTATACAATTCAAGTGCAAGCACCAATCATAGGAGAGCGCTTGTGAAGTCATTAGAAGAGATATTTCCCACACTAAATCAGCAACAAAACAAATCATCGAATTTCAAGACTATAGGGAGAGGTGTCGACAATACTATGCCGACAAATTGTCATATGAACAAGTTAAGCATGAAAAAATTACAAAATCTCAATTATGTGTACACTTTATTAATCCTAAAACTGGCCAAAGATTAGAAGAAACTTGCAAATAGTTCCCAATTCATTGGTGTAGGAATCAGGATATATCCCAAAACTTTTGGGATAGATGGTACATGGTCTTTAGTGAGGGCCCATGCAACAACAATGAGGTGCCACAATATTTCATGAGGAAACTCCATTGCTAGTTTGTCCTCAAGAAGATTCCCAATTATTTTGACATTCGAGAGTTCCAAGGTAGAGGTGGTGGCTTTGCCCAAGATAGAGAGGGGGCTCAGCTAGATGAAAACCATGTACCTAGACCCCTGTTGAGGCTAGAACATGTGTCACTCCCTTTGAATTTCAAGGAGAGTGTTGAGGTGGAGACATTACATTCATTGACTACTCTCATGTAGTCTCTAGCACAGCATGCCGATGATCTTACCTAGGCCGATGAGGGTGAGAGCAGTAGGCGTCATTTGTCCCCACATTTGTGTAATTCATGTGGGAACCTGTGTGATTATGGGATGTAAGAATCATGGTAGGACTCTCGATAGGATGCTGCAACGTAGGGGCAACATTCAATGATGGAGACATCCATATTGGATGAGATTATTCTCACCGATGATCTCTTACAGAGTACATTTGGTATTGACTCTCAGGTAATATATTACAAGTTTCATCTTGATTTAATATATTATTATTCTTATTTGTAATTAATTTTATATGACTATCTATATTATAAGTCAAAAATAATGTGTGTAATTATCTGCGCAATGAAATTCCAGGGTCAGTGTCTTCATCTTGCCTCCATTAGCCGTCCATTGGCGGGTTATGAGAGGAGGTCAAGTTAGCATGTATGTAATTTATCACATGATCGTAATTATTGTACATATATCAATGGTAATATTATTTTGTGACAATTTGATGATTTCAACAAGGAGCTTCACTGGCACCTCCACGGTTTCCTTGGTCTCGTGGATGCAAAACCACCACTTATACGGAGGTAAATTTAACCATTTCTAATCATTATGCATTTAAATAATGTTATGTATTTATTTTGGTCAAATAATCTTGAACTCTATTTTCAGATGCTGAATATGGAGACTCCTCATCTTCATGAGTCAACGCAGGTAGGCATTGCTGCAGCCATGATGTCTTCAAATCCTTTGACTGAGGTATGAGCCAATAACATGAAAATGTTATAATTTTGTATTTCTTGTTTTATCTCATGTCATTTGATGTACATAAATGATATTTATGTTTAGTCAAATTTTCTTCTTGATGCTTCTCACAGGAGGTCACAACTCCAGCCCGTCCAACTACGAACAAAGAGAGAGAAAAGATGATCGAGAGTGATCATCAGATAGCGGTAAGTGATTGATTACATATGTGATGTTATATATTTCATGTTTTCTATATTAATGTGCATATTGTTTGATTGTATTAACAGGTGAAGCTGCATGAACGTCTATCGAGGAGGTCTACTCGACAGTAGAGAGAGGATGAGTCATTGATTGGCTCTCCATCTTCATAGTCAAGCAAGGGCAGCTAATTATTTGATGAAAGTCCATAGGAAACTAGTTTTTGGGACATTTTTTGTATGCCTAGATGGCTTTGTATACATACTTTTGTATGTTACCAATGTATATTTTTGTATATGCCTGTATGGCTTTGTTTGGACATGCCTATATGGCTTTGTATATAAACGAGATGTTATGTTCATGACATTATATATATGATAGTTTATATTAAATATTTAATATGATGATCAATTATCATTACAGGAATTTGGTTTTACATGTGCCAATTACATTTACGTGAAAGTTTATAAATCATTTTCAAATAATCCATTTTGTGCATATCTTGCAATGATTGCATTCCGTGAGATTGTGCATTTCTTTGAGGCATCATGTCAAATAGTTCATGTGCCTTGTCTATGCTTCCACACTTTCCATACATGTCTACAAGGGTAGCTACAAATACAATATGTGACAAAATTCCTATATCCTTTATGGTTTGATGGTTGTCCACACCATGTTCCTTGGATCCCATTTTGGCATAGGCAAGGAGGATGTTGGATAAGGTTGTGCAATTTGGTTTTAGACTTGCCAATTATATTTGGTTAAATTTTCTTTTGTGCATTTGTGAAAATTTTTAAAGCCTTATGAAAACTCCATTTCATGCATATCTTGCAATCATTGCATTCCATGAGAAAACATTTCTTTGAGGCATCATGTCAAATAGTTCACGTTCCTTGTATATGCTTCCACACTTTGCATACATGTCTCGTAGGGTAATTGCAACTACAACATTTGACAAACTTCCTATATTCTTTATGGTTTGATGGATGTCTATACAGTGTTCCAAAGATACCATTTCTAAGGTTTTGGAATTTGGCTTTACACCTGCCAATTGCATTTGCTCAAAAGTTTCTAAAGCCTTATGAAAAAATCCATTTTGTTCATATCTTGCAATCATTGCATTCCATGAGGTGACATTTCTTTGAGGCATCATGCCAAACCGTTCATGTGCCTTGTCTATGCTTCCACACTTTGCATGCATGTCTTCAAGGGCAATTGCAACTACAACATCTAACAAAATTCCCATATCTTTTATTTTTTGATGGATGTCCATTTTGGCATAGGCAAGGAGGATATTGGCTAAGGTTGTGGAATTTGGCTTTACACTCACCAATTGTATTTTCTTGAAAGTTTATAAAGTCTTATAAAAAAAATCCATTTTTTGCATATCTTGCAATCATTGCATTCCATGAAATGGAATTTCATTTCAAGGCATCATGTCAAACAGTTCACGTACCTTGTCTATGCTTCCACACTTTGCATACATGTCTATAAGGGCAACTGCATTTTGGTAGAGATATGGAGGATGCTGGCAAAGGTTGTGGAATTTGGATTTACACGTGCAATGGAAAAAAAAAACCCATGAATGGAAAAAAAAACCCATCACTTTCCTTAAACTCTTTCATGCCTATATAAGCATGGCATGTAGTCCCTTTATAGATAACACCAAACCAAATAATCACCTCTCTCATATTTAGAAACACCCCCAAAGCCATAAATCAGTGATAAGTGGGATATGTGCTAAGGCTAAGGTTTAGGCTTTATGTTCTAGCCTTCACATTAAGGGTGGAAGGTAATGAAGAATTAGAATTTTAAATGCTCTTCCTTCCTTATCAAATTCAAATTTGGGCACCAAATCATTTGGATGGCCCTTTCAAAGGTTTCAGAGCTTATTCCAAATAACCTAGGATTAACTTTAATACCTTTATGACTGGTAAAGAGTCTTGGGGTAGATCTAGGGGACCTTTAGGATGACTGAATGGTTTGAACAATCCTAACTTGACCACAAGATGCCTCTAAATGGGAAACATACCTCCTCAAAACATGCATAGTCACTTCAAAAGGCATTCAATAACATAACAAAATCAACCCTCATGCACATACTCAGGGATTAAATACCTCAGAAACCAATACTCACGAAAATACACATCATAGGACCTCAAAGTCATGTAGGAATCCACACAGAAAAAATTAAATGAATTCAAATAGGACACATGGTAATGACCATGAACTTGGTGATATTATAGGAGATGCTTAGAGGTACTACAAGTAGCTAGAATTAATTAGGTGTTTGTCATACAAAGATCAAAGACAACCCTAGGTTGACTATCATGTATCAAAGGCATTATTGTCTTCCTAGAGGATACTTATACCCTGGCATTATGAATGTGAAGTCTACAAGTAGGGAGTGTAGAAGAGAGAAAGAAGAGGACTGTCATAATGAAGAGACAATTGTGTTGGTAATCAGAGAGTAGAAATCCTAAATTAAGAAGGGCAGACAACCCCATCAAGTCAAGGATGTCATTCCCAAATAAAGACAACCCTAGCAAGGCCAATAGATCAACTATGACATAGAACACTTATGGGCAAGCATGCAATCATGAATTAGTCTTAAAGTCAAGAATGTGACAGTCATCAGCAAGAAGGCAATCACTTAGCTTTGGGACTGTTATCACAACATTAAAGTCTTCTCCCAAACCTAGTCACTTGTTCATCAAGAAAAGGATATTCATGATAATCAGAACTCACCCCACATATCATGTAAGGTAACAACCATAGGACAATGTGGACTGTAATGGGGAGCCAAATCACATGTCAATTTAGTTCTAGGTACAGAAAACTATCCTTATTAGAAAATATTATATTTTTTTGTATCTCAAACCAAGGGTATGCACAAAGGAATGCTACAAGTTTACATTAGTAATGCATTGTCAACACATATTAGGATAGTGTTGTCCCACATATTAGGATAGTGCTGTCCCAGCAAAATAGAGAAGGGTGTTATAAAGATCTAAGAACACTCATTTTATAAATGTATAGTTATATGCAAATGGTAGCATCCATATGTCAAGCTTAGAATGGTCATATCAACCTAAGGACTACTTGATTGAATCCTCAGGGCAATGAGAACACCATATATAATTCTGTCGTTCTGTTATGGTTTCTGTTATCTGGAAAAATGTCCAACCCAGAACACTTCTAAGGCTTCATTAAATGGTTCTAATATCTATAGAAAGATATGCATGAGAAATGTTAGTGGAAAATAAGGAACCAATACAGTTAAAGTTCAAATCTTCAAATCAAATGCATTCCTGCAAAATGCTTCAGTTTCATGTAGTGGAAAGGTACTAGGAGTGACATTTTACATTCCACAGCTCATGGGGCCGAATGGACTTTGCCAATGCATCAGGGTGGGAAGGTAAATGCCAGGAGAGGTCTCGTTTCATGTGCGTGTCACATCATAAACATAGACTGTCAAATTGCATTGAGAGTCAAATTGCGCTATGACTATTACAAACAACCACATAGACTGTCACATTATAAACATAGAAGACTATCATGAAACTCTAGATCACTATTAAGGTCAGATATTCAAAATATGCAATAGGCTCTTACTACCCTATTCACATGAAAGATTACTACATCTAATGCAAAGGTATTGACACTTTGGGAGAATACAATCATAGTTTGTAGGTTGAATGGCCAAGAGGATGATAGTGACAACTCATTACTATATGAGAACCAAATATATATCAGATTTGTAGCATCAATAGCTCACTATATTTTAAATGTTAATACAACTAGTTACATTAGTGATTGTGAGTGTTCTAAAGAACATAAAGTGAATTAAATTGGACATATAAAGAACATACCTTAGAATTTGATACTCAATTTGTCCAATCCTCCAAAATTTGGCTTCAAAATCCTCAAATTGTTCTTTTTCGCAAGTTTGATGATGAATTCTATATAACTCTAGAATAGGATTAGAGAAATTTATGGAAAAAACAAACATATATCATCAAATTCAATCTATATCAATGGTAATTAGCTTTGAAACAATATGAAACATGAAACTTTCAATTTAAATAATCAAATTTTGTCCAAAAACATGCAAAATCAGTTCTTCTACGTTGAAAAAACAAAAAAGGTGGTGGATTGATAAAAAAATGATTCTTAATATGTCAAACAACATGAAAAAGTGTTTTCTTGTCTGATAGCACACATGAAAAGTAGGGAATAATAGACATGTGGGGTCTCAATCATGGACCCCACATGGTTTTTGCCTTTTTTTTGGCTTCCCATAACGTTAGCACGTTATAACGCAAGCATGTTATGACGTGAGTACATTTTGGGAAGCATGAAAACATTAAGCTTTCATGCATGCAAACAAGTAAATTTAGTGTTTTCTCTCTAGATGTATAAGTATATATTGTAAGTATATATCATCTCTATCATCCCTCTACTTCTAAATCTCTCTGCTTATGTCTCTAGCCATGTCCCTCACCCTCCATCTCTCTATCTCTTCCTCTCTAAACTCCTAACCCCTAAACCCCTATCTCCTTGTCTCTATCATCCCTCTACCTCTCAATCTCTCTGCCTATGTCTTTGGCCATGTCCATCACACTCTATCTCCCTATCTCTCCATCTATAAACTCCTAACCTCTAAACCCTAAACCTGATCAACCTTAAACCCCTATCCCCTTGTCTCTATCATCCCTCTACCTCTCAATCTCTTTGCCTATTTCTCTGGACATGTCCCTCACCCTCTATCTCCTTATCTCTCCCTCTCTAAACTCCTAACCCCTAAACCCTAAACCTGATCAACCCTAAACCCCTATCTCCTTGTCTCTATCATCCCTCTACCTCTCAATCTCTCTGCCTATGTCTCTCATCCTCTATCTGCCTATCTCTCCCTCTCTAAACTCCTAACCCCTAAACCCTAAACCCAATCAACCCTAAACCCTATCTCCTTGTCTCTATCATCCCTCTACCTCTCAATCTCTCTGCCTATGTCTCTGGCCATGTCCCTCACCCTCTATCTCCCTATCTCTCCCTCTCTAAACTCCTAACCCCTAAACCCTAAACCATAAACCCGATAAACTCTAAACCCCTATCTCCTTGTCTCTATCATCCCTCTACCTCTCAATCTCTTTGCCTGTCTCTGTCCATGTCCCTCACCTTCTATCTCCCTATCTCTCCCTCTCTAAACTCCTAACCCCTAGACCCTAAACTTGATCAACCCTAAACCTGATCAACCCTAAACCCCTATCTCCTTATCTTTATCATCCCTCTACCTCTCAATCTCTTTGCCTAGGTCTCTGGCCATGTCCCTCACCCTCTATCTCCCTGTCTCTCCCTCTCTAAACTCCTAACTCCTAAACCCTAAACTTGATCAACCCTAAACCTGATCTCCTTGTCTCTATCATCCTTCTACCTCTCAATCTCTCTACCCATGTCTCTGGCCATGTCCCTCACCCTAAAACTGAGCAACCCTAAACCCTAAATAATTCCCCTAAACCCTAACCCCTAAACTCATCCAACCTCAAATAATGCCCCTGATGCCTAAACCGTAAACTCAAGCAACCACTCTAAACCCCTAAACCATAAATAATTCCCCTTTAACCCTAACCCCTAAATCCTAAACTTGAGCAACCCTAAACTCATAAACCCTAAATAATACCCCCAAAGGTCTGAGCAACCCTAAACTCATAAACCCTAAATAATGCCCCTAAACCTGAGCAACCCTAAACCTCTCTCTCTCTCTCTCCCAAAACCCCAAAACCCCAAAACCCCAAAACCCTAAATAATGCCCCTAAATCCTAACCCCTAAACTTAAGCAACCTTAAACTCATAAACCTGACCAACCCTCTCTCTCTTAAGCTCCAAAATAAGAAAACTAGGACTCTCTCTCTCTCTCTCTCTCTCTCTCTCTCCCTATCACCCTTTCTCTCCCCTCTCTCCCTCTTCCTGCCTTTCCCTCTCCCTTGTCGACAAAGAACATGGAAACAAGAAAACTAGGACATGCAAAGAGGGATGAGGATATAAAATGGGATGATGAAATAGAAACAAGATAATTTATGAAATTTTATTGGATGGGAACAATGATGAGGAGAGGTAGAGAGGGGAGGGAAGTAGAGAGTGAGAGAGAGAGAGGGTAGGAGGTGGAGACATGAGGGAAGTAGAGAGTGAGAGAGAGGGTAGGAGTATTGGAATTAGGTCAGACAACTAAGAGGGGGGTGAATCAGTTGTCCACAACTTTAACCTTTTCTACTTTTAATCTTCTTCTTTCACAACTTACAAACAGATTAATGATGTGAACATTAAAGCATGAATTAACAACACATGAGAAGAAACAAAATAAACACACATAACACTAGAATTTTTACATGGAAACCCAGTTAAGGGAAAACCACGGTGGTGGTTAACCCACAAGATTCGTACCCTGCTAAAAGAACTTAAAAGAAATGGAAAGGCACTTTCCTTTAGGCGCACTACCTAGAGCTCACTGCTCAAAGAGGCTCACTGCCTACAAGATTTTAAGTTTAATACATAAAGAGTGAACTAAGAAATAGCATCTTCTTCATGCCTAGATCAGTCCCATTGAAGTGCATAACTCCTCTGCTTTGCTCCCACACTCTGCTCTACTCTACATCTTCCCTTACATCTCATCCTTTGACGGCCTTACTTCACTTATTTATATATGACATCGACTTTGGAATGATTATCAAAGTCAGCTTTACAAACATCTTATTACAATTGTTCTTCAAGGTCTGCCTAGCAAACTGTTACAATTACAAGACTTGATTTGATATAGAGTATTACATGTGAATCCTTATAGTGTCAGCCAAACATTTTCTGGGACTTGAATCTTCTTTGATCAACATGCTACATTCTAGAGAATTGCTCTTGGATCATCTGCAACATGCTTGAAACATCCGGTCGGCCAAGACTGGGAAGAACAACAATACCAAGGAAGAAATCTTCAACAACAAGCTCAATATTCAATGCGGACCTCCAACACAGTAGGCACATGATCTAGAGACCTCCACAAGCACATTGAATTCAACAATAACATCCGCACTACTCCAAATCATTAGAATCACTTGCATCTTCATCTGGTACCTCAAGAACACTATCTGCCATGACTGTCACACTAGAAAGATTGCTTGCGAACCTCCAAACAATGAACCACTTGAGTTGAGGATACACACTGACTTCCCAAACATGCCTCTAGATCCATAGATCATAAGTTTTCATTTCAGAGCAATCCGGACCAATTTCCTGTCACTCTGTCTCTTCTGAACACTGCAAAACCTGGTTCTACTCAGATGGCCATAGCTTCTTCAAAGCTTCATGCGGACCTCTCAAATCTTAACTAGAGCTACTTTAGATAATCCTGTACATAGCCATATGGTCTATATACTTTGATCTTCATTCCTCTAGAAATGTAGAGCAATCTACTTCACTGATCTGCACTGTTTCCCCTGTTTCTAACAAAGGGATATGTTGACATCAATGACAAAACATCCTAGGCACATATTTGCATCAATCCCCCCCTTTGTCATTGATGGCAACATATGATGTGAAAAATTGATTCAACCATCAAGACAAGGATTTCTCTCCCTTTCTCTTATCACTTCTTCAACCACTTTCTTCACTGCTCCCCCTTTCATCAACAACTAGTTTTTCACATGACTTCTCTCCCCCTTTGACATCAATGGCAAAGGGCACATATTTGCAATCTTTTCTCCCCCTTTTAATTTTAGACTGATCTCCAAAATTTGCATACTGACTACTCCCCCTGAGTAGTATCTCCTTAAAATCAATCTGGATCACAAGATATGACTGTGAATTCCACCGGACTGATGCATACTAGTTCATCTTAGTTCTTAACAGGAGGGGTAATAACCCCTAGCTTCCCTCTGAAATACTCAAAAGTATCCTTAGGCAAAGGCTTGGTGAATATATCTGCAATCTGATCCTTTGAAGAAACAAACTCCAATCTGACTTCATTCTCACTTACCTTCTCTCTCAAGAAGTGAAACTTGATGGATATGTGCTTTGTCTTTGAATGAAACACCGGATTCTTTGAGATGTTTATTGCACTTGAATTATCATAGAAGATTGTAATAGGCTCTTCAAACACAGTTATGATATCCTTCAACATTTGCTTCATCCACAAGACTTGAGTACAATTGCCTGCTGTTGCTATATACTTTGCCTCTGTAGTAGACAGAGATATTGTCTCATGCTTTTTTCTCAACCAAGAAACCAATCTCCTTCCCAAGAAGAATGCACCACCACTAGTACTTTTCCTGTCATCCACATCTCCTACCCAATTAGCATCTATATATACATGAAGAGTGAAGTCATTATCCTTTGGATACCATAAGCCATAATCAGATGTTCCCTTTAGATATCTAAAAATTCATTTGATTGCTACAACATGGGATTCCCTAGGATCAACTTGAAATCTAGCAACAAGTCCAACTACATTCATAATGTTAGGCCTGGTCTGAGTCAAATAAAGCAGTCCTCCAATCATTGATCTATACCTTTTCTGATCTTCCTTAGGTGAATCATCATATTTACTCAACTTGCATCTAGTTACCATAGGAGTACTTAGTGGTTTTGAGTCCTCCATTCCAAACTTTTTCAATAATTCTCTCACATACTTAGACCGAGATATGAAAATACCTTTATCTGACTGATTGATTTGTAGACCTAAGAAGAAATTCATTTCACCAAACATGGACATCTCAAATTCACTTTACATTTGATCAAAAAATTTCTTACACATGCTTCCATTTCCACCAAAAATGATATCATCAACAAATACCTCAACAATTAAGATGTGCTCATGATCAATCTTGAAATAAAGATTACTATCAGCTGTGCCTTTGCTAAATCCTAGCTTTAGTAGATACTTATCTAATCTTGCATACTAGGTTCTTGGGGCTTGTTTGAGTCCATACAAATCTTTCCTCAATCTGCAGACCATATGTTTTTTATTAGACAGCTGGAATCCTTCTGGTTGCTCAATGTAGACTTCTTCCTCTAACTCTCCATTCAGAAATGCTGACTTGACATCCATCTGGTAAACTTTGAAATCTTTGAAAGCAACAAATGCAAGAAATAATTTGACTGCTTCAATTCTTACCACCGGAGAAAATGTTTCTTCAAAATCAATTCCCTCTACTTGAGAATATCCTTTGCATACCAATCTTGCTTTGTTTCTCACAACTTCACCATCTTCATTCAGTTTATTCTGGAAGACCCATTTGGTTCCAATTACATTTTTGTTTTCAGGTCTAGGAACAAGATCCCAAGTATGATTCTTTTCAATTTGCATTAATTCTTCTTCCATTGCTTTTACCCAATTTTCATCATTACAAGCTTCATTCACTATTTTTGGTTCAATCTTTGAAATCAAACAATATTCTACTTGATCTTCAGCAATTCTTCTTCTAGTTTGAACACCTTTATTCTTGTTTCCTATGATTTGATCTTCAAAATGATTTAACCTTACATACCTGGGGGTTTTGGGAGTTTCTTGAATTTCTGATTCTTGAGCTTGTTCCTCAACATCTGCACTAACTTCTTGAGTCACTAGATTTTCTGGATCAATTTGGATCTGAGTTTGAGTTTGAACTTGCTTTTCTTGACTTTGACTTTCATCTTGATCATCTGAATCATATCCACAAGGCCTGGAAGGTCTTTCTTTGCTCTCATCAACCTTGACATTTACACTTTCAATAATCTTTTTCAATCTCTTATTGAAGCACCGGTATGCCTTGCTTTGAGTAGAGTAACCCAGAAATATTCCTTCGTCACTTCTTGCATCAAACTTGCCTAGATCCTCATCTATTTTGATATAGAATTTACTACCAAAAAATTTGAAATATTTCACAGTAGGAGGATGACCAAACCATAGTTCATAAGGTGTCTTACCAGTATTGCCTTTGATCTGCACCCGGTTAAGAGTGTAGACAGCAGTCCTAATAGCTTCTCTCCAATAGACTTGTGGAACATTTGCTTCCATCATCATGGTCCTATCAACCTCTTGAATGGTCTGGTTCTTTCTTTCCACAACTCCATTCTGCTGAGGAGTACTAGGAGTGGATAACTGTCTTTTTATTCCATGCTTTTCACATAATGTATCAAACTCACCGGAGCTAAACTCTCCACCTCTGTCGGATCTCAGACACTTTATCTTCACACCAATCTCATTCTCCACCATAACCTTTAACACCTTTAATTTGTCAAGAGCTTCTGATTTTTCTTTCAAGAAAGTTACCCACATCATCCGGGAGTAATCATCAACCAGCAACATAAAATATCTGTCTCCTTGCACACTTCTAATTCTAGTAGGACCACAGAGATCAGTATGCACAAGTTCCAATAGTCCACTTGAAATTTTTTCTTTACTCTTGAAAGAGGTTCTGTTTTGTTTACCCAATTGACATTCTCTACACATGCTATTAGCAAGTTTCACAAGTTTTGGAAGATCTCTCACAGCCTGAGTAGAGCTTATCTTGACTATATTATCAAAATTCACATGACACATTCTCCTATGCCATAACCAACTCTGATCAATCTGAGCAATCAAACAACTTTTGCCAGTACCACTTAAATGAAAGATGTTACCTTTAGTTTGTGTACCTGATGCAATCACAGTTCCGGAGCTTGCTAGGATTTTGCATTTTCCATCCTTGAATCAGAGATCATACCCTTTGTCAACCAACTGTCCAACACTGAGAAGAGTATACTTCAATCCTTCTACATACAAAACATCATTGGTGTTATTCTTACCATCAAAAGAGATGGATCCTCTACCACGAATTCTACCAGCTGAATTGTCTCCAAACTTCACGATTCCACCTTCATATCTTTCCAAACTTATGAACTTACTTTTATCACTTGTCATATGATGAGAACATCCATTGTAAACACCCATTCATCCTTTTCTTCAATCTGAGCAGCCAAGGCACTTTCCACATTCAAACAGCTAGTAGATTCAATAGACACCAGATCTTCTTCTTTGATGACAATGAACACCCATTCATTTCCTGAGTTACTTCCCATATCAGATTCATCATCTGTGACTCATTCTTTATTAGCTTCTTGGACATAGTAACATTTCTTCCGAGCCCTTGATCTGTTAGGGTTTGGCTTTGAAACCCTCTCTGGACACCTTGAGGCAAAATGACCAATCTTATTACAAGCAAAACATTTGAGAGGCAACTTTTCTTCATACTTATCAGATTCTCTTGGCAATCTTTTGGCAATAAGGGCTTCAAGTTCTACAGCCTCAATTTCATCATCTTCAAGATCCTTCCTTGCCTTCTCAAATCTGTTTGATCTTCCTGAATGTTGGGAATTAAGGTGTCTCAACCTTGGTAATTCCTTGTATTATTTCATTATATTTATTTATATATTGCCTATTGTATAATTAGGATGCAAATCCTATGTTGTCATATTGTGGGAGTTGGCACGGTGATGTGTCATCCTACATGGCATATGACCACATGTAAATTTGTCCTCACATGAGGAAATAGGCATCCCATTTAGTGGTAGCAATATTTTGCCATGTGTCGACATCTTGGAATGTGTGTAAGGGAATATTGACTGAAACGATCATGATAGTTTCCTATGACAAATTTATCACATGTAAGAGAATATGTTATTTATAGCCTATGTATGACAGATTCTCTTGCAACAGTAAGTTATGACAACTATGACAGATTCTATGATGGTTGTAAGAGTCGTAAAAACATCTGTCATTGCCCATTTTGGAAATAGGTGACCTCCTTGGGATGGGATGGGGTGACTTGATAAGTGTCAGGAACATCCTACAGTGTTGGACAAGTGTCCATAGGCATGGGTTTTGGGCCATGAGGCCATGTTGGATGCCCATCTCAATGTGGAGCCATTTTTGCCTTGTATGTTCTTTATAAACAGGTGCTTTGGAGAGGTGATGCAATTTATGTGATTGACAGGTACTGTTATACTGCCGGATCATCTCCAGATACAAGTGTCGAAGACTCTTGCAAGAGCATTGGATTTGTGACTGTATTGTAACCTTCATTGTTTACGAAATACATTTGAGCTATGTTTTGGAATGTGGGGTTTTTCACTTGATAAGGGTTTTCCCCACGTATATCTTGTGTCTCTCTTCCTTTGTCTTACATTCTTGTGTGTGTTTGCTGCAATATCTCTGTTAGTGGGTTAACATAATCTGTAATTGTAAAGATAAAATTGATTTTGCACTCTCCTCCCCTCATTAGATTAGTGTAGGAAGTGATTTCTAGACACCTAGTTTCCTTTCAATTGGTATCAGAGCCTGGCCAGTTTTAGTTCTAGCTGTTGGGTAGGGGTTTTTGAGCTAATCTTAGGTTGAGTGGGAGTTTGTGTAGAGTATTTTGTATCTTGTTGCAGGAAGGAGATGGCAACCACATCTGGAAGATTAGAGGTGGAGAAATTTAATGGCACTAATTTCAAGTTGTGGAAACTGAAGATGGAAGACCTACTTGTTGATCGTGACCTATGGGAAATTGTATTTGGTGTAAAACCTACAACAATGTCATAAGCTAATTGGGACCTCAAAGATCAGAAGGCTAAGGGTCTCATAAGACTCTGTCTAGTTGACTCTATCCTGTTGAATGTCCATGAGGAGAAGAGCACGAAAGACCTTTGGAAGAAGCTGGGTGATGTTTATCAGGCCAAGTCCTTGGTGAACAAGATTTTTCTAAAAAATAAGTTGTTTGCTATGAAGATGGAAGATGGAGGATCTATTGTGGACCATATGAATGATTTCAACATGATTGTTGCACAGTTGACATCTGTGGGTGTGAAAATGGAGGAGGATTGGTGTATGACCCTGCTTTGTTCTTTGCCAGATTCATGGGATCATCTTGTCATGGCTATCAAAAGCACCACTACTACCTTCAAGATGGAAGATGTGGTGTCTTCGCTGTTATCTGAAGAGATGCAGAGAAGGTCTTCTAAGGCAGCCAAATAGGCTCTTGCGGTTCATGGAAGACCCAAAGAGAAAGGGAAGAAGAAGGACAAGAAAGTGAAAAGGGCAGATCCAAATCCTGTGGGAGATCCAAATCTCTTGGAAAGTCCAAGGCTCTCTATTGGAACTATGGGAAAACTAGGCATTTCTGAAAGGAATGTAAATAGGAGAAGAAAAAGAAGAAGAATGCTCCTGATTCAAATTCTGACAAGTCACAAGATGATGGTGATGCTTTCATCGCAGCCCTGGCCACTCATGCACCTGATGATGTGTGGTTGATTGGTTCTAGTGCATCATTCCACATGACCTCGCATTGAGATTGGTTTACGAAATATGAAGAGTTTGATGGTGGAAGAGTGTACCCGGGTGATGATTCTCATCTGAAGATTGTTGGTCGTGGAAGAGTCTCAATCTGATTCCTTGATGGACAAGTGAAGGGGATCACTGGGTTTATGCACATCCTAGGCCTAGCACAAAACCTTCTTTTTGTAAGTATGTTGAATGATGCAGGTGTGCAGGTTGTCTTTTTGAAGGATGGATGCAAGATGACTAGAGGATCTATGGTGCTTGTGAAGGGTACTCGAAGAGGTACTCTATTTTAGCTGGAGGCATGCACTTCATAGTGCAATAGTTCTTCTAACTCAAAGAAAAGAGCTGAAGTCACTTCATCCCCACCATCTGAATGAGCAGTGAAGAAATCTGTTGTAACTAGTTCTAATGGTAGTGCACATGCTTTGGAAGTTAAGCTTCCTGCTGAAAAGACTATGTAATGGCACTTGAGATATGGCCACATTGGTGAGAAGGGTCTTAGAACACTGAAAAATAAAAACCTCATTGAGGGGTTAAATGATCATAATTTCGAGTTTGACTTTTGTGAACATTGTGTATATGGAAAGCAAAACCGTGTTCAGTTTTACTCTAGTTCTCACAAGTCTTTTGATGTATTGGATCTTATTCATTCTGATGTGTTTGGTCCTATTAATGTTCCTTCGATTTCCAAATCTATATATCTTGTATCTTTCATAGATGATTACAATAGAAGGACATGGGTTTACTTTATCAGAAGCAAGACTGAAGTCTTTAGTTGGTTTAAGGAGTTTAAAGCCTTTGCTGAAAATCAGACTAGTAAAAAGATTAAGTGTTTGAGAACTGACAACTGTGGTGAGTTTTGTTCGACAGAGTTCGATAAGTTCTGTAAAGAGCAAGGGATTAAAAGACATAAGACAACTCCATATACCCCACAACAAAATGGAGTTGTAGAGAGGATGAATAGGATGTTGATGGAGAAGGCTAGGAGTATGCTTAGTGGAGCAAGCCTTGAACAAAAGTGTAGATACCCAAAATTTTCCCAAATTTGTCCATGCCCTGCAACACCTAGTCAAATACATCATCTATACATCATGTAGCATTTTGTCCTACACCCACTCCTATCCTTATTCCATTAGCCAATTAATTAAATAAATCTTATTTATTTAATTAAAATCCCTTCATAATCCCACTTTCCAATTAATTAAATAAATTTTATTTATTTAATTAATTTCTCTTATCATTTATCTTTATCTTTCATTATATGCTGACATTTGTCCATCTTCCATTTGAAACATGTGTGGTAGTACTTTTTATGTACACTATCACACTTAAACTTATTAAATAAGGGTTTTTATGTGCACAATCACACATGAGCCTTATTCTTTTCCCTCCACTTGTCATCTACACATTCACCTATGATTATCAATTCATCTCAACCATTCACATATCCACCAAATCTCTACCGTTGATTGATTTTGGTTGAGGCCTATATAAACCCTCTCATTCCATACTACATCTATCCATCATTTTTGGTGCAGGAGCACCTACCTGACAGCTGGCCTCCATGAGGCAGTTAGTTTTTTTTAGGTCTGGTTAATGTTTCCAAGAAGGTCTTATAAGACCAATGCATGTAATAAGGTCATGTTGACCATGCTTTCTATTTTTAGATAGTTTGTTAAGACAGCTGTTATGCTGTAGGTCCGGTTGGATCTCCCAGCCACCTGGAGAGATTTCCCAGCCGCTTGGAGTCGAGTGGTAGTACTCGCAGGAGATCCTATTTATGCATGAGGATCGGTTGGTTTTAGACATAGCATTGCATTGAGCAGAGGAGTTAGATTGTAGAGAGAGACTGAGCATTGTATTTGCATCTTTTGAAATCAATAAAGATCCTGTTTGTGTTCATTTTCTGCTTGATCTCCATTGTGTAATTGATTTGCTGTTTTGGTGGTTTCATGGATTCGCTGATCCATTCCACCGATTGATTCGTCGAATTGGTGGAATGGCCATGTACAGTAGGGTAGGATTTAGGTTGCATTTTCTGTTTGTTCATGTGCATGTTTGCAGGATCGCGATCGAGAGGTGTTGAGGACCCTAGCATGGGTATGTGCTAGGTTGTGCTGGTAGTTAGAGTCTGGAAAGTTGTCCAGGAAGCGGATCGGGTCATCTCAGGAGGTTCGGCGGATCAAAATTCGCTAAGGTTGGAAAATCCATCGCAACGGCATCATCAGGATATTTCTGCGTATATCCTGCAGTTGCTTCGGGTGCCATTCGAGTAAGTGGAGATGAGCATGATGCTGTCGATTGCATAAAGTGAATGTGTTTTGGGGTGATCATCATCAGGTGTTGCCAAGGAGGAGTGTATCGGCATAAAGTAGAAGATCGGGTTGGTAAAACCATCGCGGGCCGATAATGTTAAGTTTGGCCAACAGCAGGATATTGAAGGAACTGCATGTGACGTCATCGTCATCAGGATAATCGTCATCAGGATATCGGGGTGACGTAAGCATCGAAGGAAGGGTGCATGAGGTTGTCGTCATCAGGATATATGGGAGGAACCGGATGTTCTATATCCTGCTAATGAACATGATGTTGAACATCATGATGATGAAGAAAGAGGTTGGCGGTAAGATGAACAGTGAACGTCAGGAGGATGTTTGCGCTTGCCGAATATGATGATGCTGCCGATAGTCGAATATGATGATGCTGCTGACAGGCGAAAGGTCGAAGGTTTGTCTGCAGGAGGATATCGGTCGGCAGAGTAAATATGATGATGCTGACAGTGTAAAGGAAAATATGATGATGATGATGAAGGGTTGCAGACATCCATGCTGTATGTCAAGGTTTTAGTGTGGATGCCTCTGCATCATAGTGGTATCAGAGCTCAGCAAAGGGTCTGGGCTGTTGTGTGTTGATTCTGTCACCGAAAGGGCAGAGGTAGAATTGATTCTGTCACCGAAAGGACAGAGGTAGAAGAGTGAGAGGTTGACAAAATGCCTCCGAAGGATAGTGGTACTGCAAGGGAATTGTAGGAGATGAAGGAAAAACATGCCAGAGAGATGAGGAAGATGAAGGAGCTTGCTAAAGCACTTCAAGCCAGGCTTGTAGCCCTGGAAAAGAACAAAAAGAGGGAAGTGGAAGACAGTGAGTCTGAAGAAGATGAAGATGCTGTTGAAGAGTATGAAGAGGTAGCTGAAGATCTGGATGCTGAAGACCAGAGATTTGAAAAACTGTTAAAGGTAGTGCAGAATGATAAACCTAAGGTAAAGGTTGATGTTTCCAAGTATAATGGAAGTTTGAATGAAGATGAGTTGTTGGATTGGATTGCTGCACTTGATAATCACTTTGAATGTGAAGATGTTGCTGAGGATCAGAAGGTAAAGATTGCTAAGACCAAGTTAGGAGGTCATGCTTTGGTATGGTGGGATTATGTACAATCCGAGAGAAGGAAACAAGGGAAGTCAAAGATCACTTCATGGGATAAAATGGTAGCAAGGATCAAAGGTAAATTCTTGCCTAGGGATTATGAGATTCAGATGTTTAAGAAGCTGCAATTTTTAAGGCAGAAGGAAATGGATGTGAAGGCATATACTGAGGAGTTTTATAAGTTGAGTATGAGATCTGATCATCATGAGAATGAGGTAGAAAAGGTGGCTAGATACTTGGCTGGTTTGAGATTGAACATACAGGATGAGTTAGTTTTAGCTAACCCTAAGAATGTGGAGGATTGTTACCAAATGGCAATCAGGATTGAAGAAAAGATGAATAGGGGACAAGATAAGTCCATGAGAGGAAGAAGCAGCAATATGAGGGGAAGAGGAGCAGCCCCTACACAAAGGCAAACCAATGAGGGTCAAGAAGACACTAGTAAAGGACAGGGACAGTCTGATTTCAGAGGTGGATGGAAAGGTAATAGAGGAAGATTTGGAGGTGGTAGAGGTTCTACTACATTTTCAGGAAAGTGTTACACCTGTGGAGAGTTTGGTCATCCATTTTTTAAATGTCCAGAAAGCAAAGGTTCATCATCCAGAAATGATAGAACAAATGACAAGAGAGTACAACTTGTGCAAGAAGAGAAAGTAGAGCAAAGTGTGCAGAGTTCAAACACTTATCAAGGAGATAGGGTTCCTGACAATTATGCATATCCTGAGGAGGGAGAAGCATTGATGCTTAGGAGAATTAGTTTGCAGGCATCAAAGGATATGATGCAAAGAAGAGCTCTTTTCAAGACCACATGCAAGAGCAAAGGTAAAGTATGTAAGGTTGTCATTGATACTGGTTCAACAGACAACATGGTATCTCAGGAAATGGTGGATAAACTGAATTTGGAAAGGATTCCACATCAACACCCTTACAAGGCATCTTGGGTGAGTGATAGTCAATCACTTTTTGTCTATGAACAGGCATATGTGGATTTTCAGATTGGAGCATATCATGATAGAGTTTTGTGTGACATTTTGCCCATGGAATGTTGTCACCTACTGTTGGGTAGACCATGGCAATTTGATAGGAGGGTACTGTATGATGGGTATGCTAATACCTACACCATCAAGAAAGATGGGAAGACTATTAGGTTGATGCCATTGCAGGAAGCAGCTGCAGCACAGGGGGCAACCAAAATCATTTTAGTGGGAAAGAAGGAATTTGTGCAGATGCCTATAGGAGCAGGCATAAAGGCAGTTGAGGACACTGCAGGAAAAGGAGTTGTTAAGGACAACAGGTTGAAGAAAGTTATAGTTTTGACTGACAGGGTTTAGCAGCAGGTTCAGAAACAGGTTTGCAAACAGCAACCAGTTGAGAGGAATGACAAGGATGTTGTCATAATTGGGACTATTGTTTGTCCTATAAAGGTTGAAAGAAAGGTGGAGTTGAACATTACAGAAGTTCAAGAGGCAGTTCAGACAGAGGTTCTGGTCAGACAACCTGACAAACACAAGGTATGTGAGAGAAGGGCCTACATTCACAGGCATGAGGATTCACTTGCAAGAAAGCAAGTTACAGTTCAGAAGTCTTGGAGCAGCCAAGAGCCAGCAGAGGACAAAGCTAGAAT
Source organism: Cunninghamia lanceolata (assembly GCA_027924645.1). NCBI lineage: Eukaryota > Viridiplantae > Streptophyta > Pinopsida > Cupressales > Cupressaceae > Cunninghamia > Cunninghamia lanceolata. The sequence goes on along the minus strand of BSBN01000424.1, from coordinate 4,142,869 downwards.
AGGTCAGAACACTGACATGACAAAGTGTAAAGGTGGAGGACTTCCACAACCAAACTCATGGGACATGAGTTCTTTTCTGTTGGGGAGTATGGTGCAGGAGCACCTACCTGACAGCTGGCCTCCATGAGGCAGTTAGTTTGTTTTAGGTCAGGTTAATGTTTCCAAGAAGGTCTTATAAGACCAATGCATGTAATAAGGTCATGTTGACCATGCTTTCTATTTTTAGATAGTTTGTTAAGACAGCTGTTATGCTGTAGGTCCGGTTGGATCTCCCAGCCGCCTGGAGAGATTTCCCAGCCGCTTGGAGTCGAGTGGTAGTACTCGCAGGAGATCCTATTTATGCATGAGGATCGGTTGGTTTTAGACATAGCATTGCATTGAGCAGAGGAGTTAGATTGTAGAGAGAGACTGCGCATTGTATTTGCATCTTTTGAAATCAATAAAGATCCTGTTTGTGTTCATTTTCTGCTTGATCTCCATTGTGTAATCGATTTGCTGTTTTGGTGGTTTCATGGATTCGCTGATCCATTCCACTGGTTGATTCGTCGAATCGGTGGAATGGCCATGTACAGTAGGGTAGGATTTAGGTTGCATTTTCTGTTTGTTCATGTGCATGTTTGCAGGATCGCGATCGAGAGGTGTTGAGGACCCTAGCATGGGTGTGTGCTAGGTCGTGCTGGTAGTTAGAGTCTGGAAAGTTGTCCAGGAAGCGGATCGGGTCATCTCAGGAGGTTCAGCAGATCAAAATTCGCTAAGGTTGGAAAATCCATCGCAACGGCATCATCAGGATATTTCTGCGTATATCCTGCAGTTGCTTCGGGTGCCATCCGAGTAAGTGGAGATGAGCATGATGCTGTCGATTGCATAAAGTGAATGTGTTTTGGGGTGATCATCATTAGGTGTTGCTGAGGAGGAGTGTATCAGCATAAAGTAGAAGATCGGGTTGGTAAAACCATCGCGGGCCGATAATGTTAAGTTTGGCCAACAGCAGGATATTGAAGGAACTGCATGTGACGTCATCGTCATCAGGATAATCGTCATCAGGATATCGGGGTGACGTAAGCATCGAAGGAAGGGTGCATGAGGTTGTCGTCATCAGGATATATGGGAGGAACCGGATGTTCTATATCCTGCTGATGAACATGATGTTGAACATCATGATGATGAAGAAAGAGATTGGCGGTAAGATGAACAGTGAATGTCAGGAGGATGTTTGCGCTTGCCGAATATGATGATGCTGCCGATAGTCGAATATGATGATGCTGCTGACAGGTGAAAGGTCGAAGGTTTGTCTGCAGGAGGATATCGGTCGGCAGAGTAAATATGATGATGATGATGAAGGGTTGCGGACATCCGTGCTGTATGTCAAGGTTTTAGTGTGGATGCCTCTGCATCAATTTTCATATAGCGTCTACATTATCATCCTGAGCATATTGAGCACTTTAGCATCTATTTAGCATATTATCATTATCATCCATCCATGATGGCAGCTTTGATCTTCATAATTGTTCATTGTTGAGAAGCAATCCACATCACAAACAAGGAATCATACAATCTAGGTGACTTTGTTCTTGAATTGCATGCTTTTGATTTCACTTGGATTCAATTCTTTGATGGTGATAGGATTAGGTTTTCATTTGCATGCTTGATCTTATTAACCTGATTTTTACCTATCACATTTTGGGACGTCTGGTGGGACCCACGTGCTTGATTAACTTTGCTATTTTAAGTTGTTTTTGTGAAGTTCAGATTTTTTGGAGCGCTTACGGCAATTTATAGTCACTTTTGATCGAAAACCAATTGCCTTTAGCATCTCTACGTCGCATCTGAGAAGAAACTAGCCACTTTTATGTTTTCTGTGTCACTTTTGATCCAATAGTGGTCACATCTGGCTGAATCTGAATCACTTTTAAGCTGAAATCGGTCGCTTTCTGTAAACTAGGGTTTTTTTGCTAATGTTTGGTTTTTGTAGGGTGTTTTTTCTAAATTTTCATTAATCAATTAAGGGTTTTATCTCTATTTTGCAGAATCCTGATCATCATACTATCATTTGCCAATCAATTTGATTAGGGTTTTCATTTTAATTGGTCTAACATCCTTGATTTTGCAAGATCTCATCTATTTGCCATTCTAGGGTTTCCAATTGATCAATATGTGGTTGCAGGGTGTTTATCTAATCATATTTCATCTACTGGATTCGTCATTCTAGGGTTTGCAATCTTTATTAGCCATTTTTTTATAACCCTAACCCTAGTTTTGCAGAAATAGGGATTATTTTTGCATCTGGCAGATTTAGGTCACTTTTGAGCAGTAACAGTTCACCTCTGGTTTTTCTACATCACTTCTGAGCAGTAACAGTTCACTTTCAACATAATTTAGATCACTTTTGCACAACAGTTGATCACCTCTTGTAACTGTGTGTCGCTTTCAGCTTTGTCATTCACAGTTGGGTTTTCTTGGTTACTAATCATCTATTTGTGCAACATCTTATCGCTTGTCCAAGAAAAGGAGGTTGTGAAACTACTAACATATCTATTGCAACTTCGATTGGTCCAAGACATTTCATTTTATCACTAATCTAGGAACATTTGGGCTTGGTGCTTAAAAAGAATCATTTGTTTGCTCCGTGCTTGTTTTATCTTTCTTGACTGCTTGTTGTGCATGCATGTAACCCAAATTTAATAGCAAAAGTATCCTCTCCCCTTGCCTATAAAATGGATCTTGGGTGCATGAGAACTTGTTATTATCTTTAGAGGGCTTTCCTTCCCGCTGTGGGAAGGGGTACGATCCAAGCGATAACAGGCTAAAGCTAAGCTCTTCCAAGCTGCTATATAAGAAAAGTCTTTGTGTCGAAAGCCACAAACAACGGGTGCTGTTGTGTTACACTGATAAATGTTTCCCCCAAAACCCCTTAGAGCGTAACCTCTTTGGGCTGGGAAGCCTCCATTAACGGAGCGAATCACCGCACATGTAGCCACTCGAATGGATGCCCTTACTAGCAACCTTGTGTAGTAGCCAAAATCCCCCTATTTGTTGATGTAAAAGGTGGAGTCTTTGAAGCTGCTTCAATTCTCGTGGTTCTTAGTAGAGATAGCAGGGACAATTCTAAGGTTTGCAAGCCTTGGGAAACCTAGAACTTGGTATGTGTGAGAAGTGAGTGTCATGGAGGGGAGCCGGTGCTACCAAGATCCTAAAGCTATCCACTTTGAATAGGCACGACAAGGGGACTCAACAAATACAATCCTTTCCTAGCCTAGGTTGTACAAGCTTGTGATTTTTGTGAGTGTAAGTGACTAAAATCACTATTTTCTTGTCAAAACTCATCAAAACACACCCTCTGTTAGACACAGATCGCCTCTGAACTGTAACTGCTCGCTTTTGGCAAAACTAGATTGCTTTTAAACAACAGCTGCTTTCTTTTGGCAAAAACAACATCACTTTTAAACAATAGTAGCTTGCTTTTGAACCAAAACTAATCACCTCTAGTAAACCTAGTCGCTTCTAGTCAACATTGTAGTTTGTCACCTGAAACAATCTAGATTAGTTTTGAGCTATTACCCATCGCTTTTGGCCTTTTCTGAGTCATTTTTGAGCTGTTATCTATCGCTTCTAGTCAAACATCAGTAATTTGTATCAACCTAGCCCAATCATTTGCATTTTTCAGACTGCTTAGATCTGTCACCAACTTTCAGACATTCATCTGATCATCCATAGTCACCTGAACATCATCTCCTATTTTGAGCATAACAAACTATTGGACTTTTTGAGTTTCCATCCTTTTGAGACCCCTAACCAGCAACCAATCATCAAAACAATCAACCCAGGAACAACAAACATCATCCCTTTGGCTTTTATCCAGCCCTAGCAACACCAGGAAACAACATCATCAACCAGCTTTTCCCTTGAGTTTGTGAGCTATCCTCTAGGGAAGTTTATCCAATTAAACAACCAACAACCAACAAAGCAACCAACCAACAACCAAACATCAAACCAACAACCCATTAGCAAACTAAGCAACCATCAAACTAGCAAAACAAACCATCAACAAGCAATCAACAAACCATCACCTTTTGGGTCTCAACCTTGACAAACTAGTCCAATCTCCATTATCAACCATCATGCCTCAAACTAGGAGCCAATATAGAGCTGAAATGGAAGCCAAAATTCAACAATCTCGATCAACTCCCCTCAAAGATGCAACTCAATTCACAATCGGTATGACTTCTTACATGTTTGTACTAAAGGATACATCGTTGGACCATCATCTTCACAACAAGTGCAACCTCAACCATTTACAGTGACCTATAAAGAGCAATCCCAAGATGACTTATCTGAATTTCGAGACACACACATATGGGACCAAGTTGAGAAGCTTATTTTATTTGATCTTGATCGCTATTTCTTGCAACTAGCCCATATGCAAGCCAAGTTACCAAGCAACTTTGACATATCTCCCATTCGTAAACAAGATCCAAATACTCCTGCTATTCTTGCAAAGGGACCATCCAATATAGTCACACCATTTCATGACATGTCCATGCAATCTCATCCACCTTCCAACCCATCTCCCTCATTGCCTATTGCTACACCATCAAGCCCACCACATCTGGAGTACACTCTAGAACCTTTGATAAATCCAACTGAGGTACTTCCTTACCTTTCACAAAATTTGAGCTTTCCACCTTTCCATGTTTCACAACATACCCCCGCTCCTACCATGACCGTATCCATGCCTCAAGTATCACAAACTCCTCAAGTATCACAAGCTGTCCATGTTTCACAAGTGCAAACTTTGCAAGTTTCACAAGCTATCCCAATACCACAAACTCCGCAAGTTTCACAAGCTATCCAAACACCACAAGCCATTCCAATATCACACGTTTCATAGCCATTACAAGTTCCTACTCCTGTTGCATCACATGTGGAATCCACACCCCAAACTAATCCTCCTATCACCTCTAATATGGTCTCCATGATTTCCACGAACACATTCAACACACCATATAAACCCAATGTTAGTCTCATTGACACGAGTGACCAACCCATTATATCACAAGCCCATCCTAGCACCACTGTTTCTTATATTGATCAACTTACATCACTCACTCCACTTCCATATAATCTTTCACAAAATGTCAATCCATCTTATGCAACCCAAGGATTATCCATTGTCACCCAACATATGACATATACCAATCCATCTCAAGGTACTCATGTTGTCCAAAATACAAACCCAAATGTCCATCATTCTTCATCCACCAATCCTTCCATTACTTACCATAATGCAAATCCAACCTCCAATTCACAACCATTGACCAACATCAATCCATCCTCTAGTTCCCATGTGATGAAAAATCTTGGAGTCAATCCATCATACTATACCCAACCACCACTTGTGTCTCAAGGACAACAATTAGCTCTTGATGGTAAAACACCTATGGAGGTGTGTTCTAGTAAGAATCCTTCAGTTAGGCATCTTCATGTTTTTGGTTGTGAGGCATATGCACATGTGCCTAGGGAGAAACAGTCTAAATTTGAGAACAAGGCTGTTAAATATATTTTCATTGGCTATGGTGTCGATGTGAAAGGATACAAGCTTTGGGATCCTATGGCTGAAAAAGTGTTGTATAGAAGAAGTGTTATCTTCAAAGAGCTAACACCTTCTTTCGTTGTTCTACAGCTAGAACAGATAGAAAAGAAAGATGTGGTTCAGTTTCCTTCTACCCTTGAGAAGACTGAACAGACAGACCTTGTGAGACCTAATGATGAGGAGAGCTCTAGTAGCTCTGAAAGCTCAGAAGAAGAAGAACCTCAACCTTAGCCATTGAGGAGGTCTACATGGACAAGCAATCAACCTGATAGGTTTGGTTATTCATTACTTGATTCTAGTTGTGCTTTTTCTTTACTTACTAACACTGATGAACCTAGAACTGTGAAAGAGGCTATGGGCATGAAAGATGCAGGTTCCTAGAAGATGAGATGGCTTTTTTGGAAAAGAATAAAACATGGGACTTGGTGCCTTTTCCTGATGGACGGAAACCCATTGGATGCAAATGGGTGTTCAAGAAGAAATTCGGTGCAGATGGCAGTGTTGAAAAGTACAAGGCTAGATTGGTTGCGAAGGTGTATTCACAAGTGGAGGGAATTGATTATGGTGAATTTTCTCTCCTGTTGCAAAGATGACATCCATTTGTTTCTTGTTATCTCTTGCAGCTGCTTATGACTTAGAGGTAGAACATATGGATGTGAAGACAACTTTCCTTCATGGTGATTTGGAGGAAGAGATTTACATGTCACAGCCAGAGCATTACATAGAGAAAGGTAAAGAAAATTTGGTTTGCAAGTTAAAGAAGTCTTTGTATGGTTTGAAGCAGTCTCCTAGGATGTGGTACTTGAAGTTTGATGCCTTTGTGTTGTTGATTAGATATTTGAGATCGAAATTAGATCATTGTGTGTATTACAAATTTGACAATGATCACATTCTCATTATTGCATTGTATGTTGATGATATGCTGTTGATTGGGAATGATAAGAATATGCTTTCTGATTTGAACTCTTAGTTGTCAGCATAGTTTGAGATGAAAAATCTAGGGGCAGCCAGGTACATTCTGGGAATGGAAATTAGAAGAGACAGAGCTAATAGAAAACTTTGGTTAAGCTAGAGTATGTGAAGACCGTGTTAGATAGGTTTAGCATGGCAGATTGTAGACCATTGTGTGTTACTATTTCATTGGGGACAAAGTTGTCTATTAATGATTGTCCAAAATCTCCCAGTGAGGTGGAGGACACGAGTAGAGTACCTTATGCTAGTGCTGTTGGCAGTTTGATGTATGCCATGGTCTGCACAAGACTAGACATTGTCCAAGCAGTGGGAGTCCTTAGTCAATTTATGGCTAATCTAGGATGGGTGTACATTGGGATGTAGTTAAGTGAGTGTTCAGATATTTGAGGGGTACTTTCGAGTATTCCATATGTTATCACAGTAATGCTACAGTACCTCCGCATTCAGTTTGTATTCGTGGATTTGTAAATTCTGATTGGGCAGGTGATATTGACAGCAAGAGATCCACCAGTGCCTATGTGTTCACTATGTTTGGTGGTGCAATTAGTTGGATGAGTAAGCGACAACTTGTGGTTGCTTTGTCCACGACAGAAGCTGTGTTAGACTTAGGCCACACAACTGAGAGGGGGGTGAATCAGTTGTGTAACACCTTCTTCCAATTTAACACTTAACTCTACTTTGTAATTCAACAGTATAATAATAAATCAGTCATGGAAACACAATGCAACAAATTAAGAGTAGAAACACATCAATACATGAGACACCAAGATTTTGACGTGGAAAACCCGGTTAAGGGAAAAACCACGGGGTGATTAACTCAAGATTGTATTCTCTGTTAGAAGAATAAAAAGAACAAAATGGCACATGCCAATTAGGGCTCACTGCCCAACCACACTGTTCACAAGAGGCTCATTGCCTACAAGAGACACACTATCTACAAAGAAATAAGTATCACCTACTTGAACTAGAAAATAGCATCTTCACCATGCTTGAATCAGTTCTATTTAAGCCCAATACTTCTGCTCTACCTTTCGCTCTTCTCCTCACTACCACACTCTCATCACAACAAGGACACTTTTGAAATGACTTCACAATCCTTTATTTATACAAGACATCAACTTAGGAATAATCATCTAAGTCGGCAAATATCTACAAGAACATCCGCAAGATGTAAAACTCATTCGATCGGCCAGTCTCAGGGAGAACACCATCATCCGGAAGTTATTCCTCAATTGCGAGCTCCAACTTCAATGCGGACCACCAACACGAATTGGACATGATCCAAAGACCTCCACAAGATTTCCTGAATCACCAAGAACATCCACACTTCATTTGCATACTGAAATCCTTCTTTCCTTCATCCGGAACCTCAAGAACACAGTCTGTTACCACTGTTACAAAGGAATAGGTGCTTGTGGACCTTCAAACCATTAACCAATTGAGTTGACACTCCACAAGGACTTCCTCAAGACTCCCTTAAATCCACAGAGTAGGATAATGCATTTCTGGATCTCATCAGACCTATCTATGTCACTCTATCACCTCTGAACACCTGCCGGAACCAGTTTTACTTGAGCGGCCACAACTTCTTCAGATCTTCATGTGGACCTCTGAAATCTTTACTGGATCACCTCAAGACACATATCTACAAACCCTTTGATCCGCATCCTCTGATCCTTATCCTATCTTGGAATTTTACCTTACTGTCATCACTGTTCTTCACAGTTCCTATTGGAGACTAATTTTCTCAATATCCTCAGCACATAGCTCATCCAATCCTTATCATTAATGCAACAGGAGTATGTTGACATCAATGACAACACCGGTTAGACCCATACTTGCAATAATCTCCCCCTTTGTCATTGATGGTAACATATGATGTGAAAAACTATTTTGATCATCAAGACAAGAACTTCTCCTTACTATCACAACTCCCCCTATCAGCAACAACCATTCACATGTCTTCTTTGCCTTTACTGCTCCCCCTTTGATCAGCAATCACTTGTTTTTCACATGTCTTCTCTTTCCCTTTGACATCAATGGCAAAGGGCACATACTTGCAATTTCACCACTTCAGAATCATACCTCTTGCTCCCCCTGGGTAGCAACTCCTTATCATCAATCCGGATCACAAGATATGACTGTGATATCCACCGGACTGATGCACATTAGTGTACCTTAGTTCATCACCAGAGGGACAATAACCCCTAACTTCTCCCTGAGATACTCAAAAGAGTCCTTAGGTAGAGGTTTAGTAAAGATATCTGCAATCTGATTCTTGGAAGGCACAAACTCCAATATGACTTCATTCTTGTTCACTTGCTCTCTTAAAAAGTGAAACTTGATGGATATGTGTTTTGTCTTTGAATGCAACACTGGATTCTTAGATATATTTATTGCACTTGAATTATCACATAAAATTGTGATAGGATCCTCATACTCCACTCTTATGTCTCTTAGCATTTGCTTCATCCACAAAACTTGAGTGCAACTACCTGCTGCTACAATATATTCTACTTCTATAGTGGAAATAGATATTGCCTCTTATTTCTTGCTTAGCCAAGAAACCAATCTCTTACCCAAAAAGAATGCTCCACCACTGGTACTCTTCCGATCATCCACATCACCTGCCCAATCAACATCTGTATATGCATGAAGAGAGAAATCATGATCTCTAGGATACCACAGACCATACTCATCTATCCCTTTTAGATATCTGAAAATCCTCTTGATTGCCATGACATGAGATTCTCTAGGATCAGCCTGAAATCTAGCAACAAGACCAACAACTTGCATAATGTCTGGTCTAGTTTGAGTAAGATACAACAGTCCTCCAATCAATGACCTATATTTTTTCTGATCAGCCTTGGGAGAGTCATCATCCTTGCTCATCTTACATCTGGTTGCCATGGGAGTGTTCATTTGCTTTGAGTCTTCCATCCCAAATTTCTTCAACAATTCTTTCACATATTTGGTCTGAGAAATGAAGATTCCTTTCTTTGTTTGAGTAATTTGTAGACCCAAGAAGAAATTCATTTCCCCAAGCATGGACATCTCAAATTCACTTTTCATCTGATTTACAAAGGTTTTACACATACTATCTCTTCCTCCAAAAAAGATATCATCAACAAACACTTCAACAATCAAGATGTTCTCATGATCAATTTTGAAATACAAGTTACTGTCAGCAGTACCTTTGTTGAAACCAATCTTTAAAAGATGCTTATCCAATCTTTCATACCAGGCTCTTGGGGCTTGCTTCAGTCCATACAATGCCTTCTTCAACTTGCAGACCATATCACCATGATCAGATAATTGAAATCCATCCGGTTGCTCAATGTACACTTCTTCTTCCAAATCACCATTCAGGAAGGCAGACTTGACATCCATCTGATACACTTTGAAATCCTTGAAGGCAACAAAAGCAAGAAATAATCTGACTGCTTCAATTCTTGCCACCAGAGCAAAAGTTTCTTCAAAATCAACTCCTTCTATTTGAGAGTAACCCTTGCAAACCAATTTGGCTTTATTTCTGATTACTTCACCAACTTCATTTAGTTTGTTCCGGAAGACCCATTTGGTTCCAATCACATTTTTGTTTCTAGGTCTAGGAACAAGATCCCAAGTGTGATTTTTCTCAATTTGCATCAACTCTTTCTCCATTGCTTTAGTCTAGTTTTCATCTTTGCAAGCTTCATTCACTGTCTTAGGTTCAATCTTTGAAATCAGACAATACTCATCTAAATTTTGAGCAATTCTCCTTCTTGTTTGTACACCTTTGCTTTTATCACCTATGATCTGATCTTTAGAGTGATTCAGTCTTACATACCTAGGCACTTTGGGAGTTTCTTTCACTTCTGCTTCTTGATCAGGCTCATTCAAATTTGTCTCTTCTTCCTGATTTACCGGATCAATCTAGATCTGAATCTCAGAAGAGGCTTGGGCTCCTTGAGTCAGAACACCATTCTGATCATCTTCATCATATTCATAAAATCTTGAGGGTTTTTCAATTCCTTCATCAACCTTCACATTTGTACTTTCTATCATCTTTCTCAGTCTCTTGTTATAATACTGGTATGCTTTGCTTTGAGTAGAGTAACCCAAGAATATTCCTTCATCACTTCTAGCATCAAACTTTCCTAGATCTTCATCTCTTTTAATTTAACATTTGATACCAACAACTCTAAAATACCTTACAGTAGGAGTGATACCAAACCAAAGTTCATAAGGAGTCTTATCGGTATTGCTTCTGATTTGAACTCGATTGAGAGTAGAGACTGCAGTGCTGGTGATGCAGAGCATCTAGACTATAGTAGGACACCTCAAGAACTCCAGTGAAATGACTCACAATGTTCACTATATCTATCAGAAATTAGGCTTCTAACAATGAAAGGTTTAAACACAACAACATATACATCCTCATGTCATGAAGAGAGGGGACTTCAGGGCACACATCTTCCAAGATTCCTAACTCCAACTAACATTCCATCCCATCTACTATGCAGGGTCTGCAGGACAACAGTCTCATTGACTGTCACAACACTACTGCTCCATGAGAAGGATAGTCCAAAAATATTTCCTAAGGTGGTCTCTAGTAAGACAAACTCAGTCTCACACAACAATCCAAATCAGTACATACTATACACATTTGATGCCTTCCTTGACAAACATGGCAAACATACCTAGTCTCTTCCTTGTGGGACTGTCTCCTTTGAGGACTGACAGAGGCAGCAATCAACAGGAAGAGAGGATTGATTCCTTAGAGGATCTCTCCATACTTCTTGTTATAGGATCATTACTAGATCTAGGGGCATCTTACCTCATTGGAATTTTACATCTCCACTTCCACAGTCATTGGTTACCACCCCTCTATTGCTGTCCTCCTCCAACTTCCAATACATGGATCCTGATGGACCATTTACATGGAAAACTCCACCATACACCGTTCTCCTACCCCTGCAACCTTCACAAACTTTTACCCTAACTATTCTACATTCCATTCCACTGATCACAAATAGAAAAGATCAGTGGAATGAAAAGAACTCCATCGGGCTACTCAGGAAAGCCCTAACTTAGGGTTTGTGGTAGTTTGTGGAAAACCAATGACTCCTCCCTCCTAGCTTGGTGTCAAACCTCCAAACAACTTGCAAAGGATAGATAACTCTCCCTACTAATCAACCATCACAAGCACCATCCACCACTAAGCCATACAGGTACGGTTTATTGTAGAAAATAGTGTATTTTTTTTGAAAGAAACAACAGAGTTTTGGACAGTCTACAGTAGAACAGTGACTTCTCACACCAAACTTTATCTCAAGAATACAAATAAGATTCAAAACCAAGGTACTTCAATCCCCTAATCATCCATTACAAACTTGGGCTATGATTGTTCCGTACAGGCGTGGGTACGGACTGATAACAGTGAGGAAAACATAGAAAAATGCAGAAAAAATAGTTTCTTTATTTCATTTCACTTCAAAACTTGTTTTCACCTTGCAAAATGGATTGTTTCTTGGATTTTTGAAGCCTCCTCTATGCCTTGCACAAGATGGAGGGTAGCTAAATCAATGGAGGGAGAAGAAAACTGTCCCCCAAACCATCAACTGCCTGATCTGCACAAGATTACAATTTTTGTAACTGTCCTATCTCTTTTTTGGACTATAATGACTGTTTTAATGTTTAAATAATGTTCTCCATTGTTGGTAACCTTTGACAAGGTTCTTAACATGCCTTTTAACCTTAGACATGCCTCCAAACATGAGGATTGCCTCTTACACACATTAGGAGGGCTACAAACTTGTATGACTGCCTCTTACCACATGACTGTCCTCATTAGGACTTACAACATGAGAATAGATTCTAGCTATTTGGACATAGTCCATTTACATGCATGGCTTTCAAGCCTTATTACAACATTTAATGGTCTCAAAGACCTTATTTAAACAAGACAAACTACTTGATCAACCAAATCCTAGATGTCTTGGTGCTCCTGCACCATACTCCCTGACATAATGAAAACTCTTATCCCAAGAGTTATGGGATCTGCTCCAACCATTCTTCAATCTTGTTGAGATGTTCCTCTGACTAGGAAACATGAACTCTCCAAGTGTGATCCTTCTCCTTCTCCAACCTGCATGGCTCCTGTAAATAGTGTTAGTACCATAAAACTTGTTTTGGTGTCCTTGTCTAGGACCCTATTGCTGCAATGCTTCTGTTCTTCCCAACTTGAGGTTCTGATGTATTCCTCCCTGTATTATTTGCTGTTTGCCTTCCTTCTTCTGCCTCCTTATAGGGCAATCAATGTCTCCAACCTTGATATAACTCAAGGCCCAAACCTGCTGTTCTTTAGGACTGTCATCCACCTTCTTATGCTGCAACTGTTTCGGCTGTTTCCCATCATCCTGAACCTGCACATTCAACTGCAATTTCTCTCCAAAACAAATGGTAACATGTTCCTTCTTGTCTTCACAAGGTAAAGGCACTAATTTGAACTTTCTACCATCTTTGTGCACCAAATAGTTATTAGTGTAACCATCATGAATTGTCCTTCTCAAATGCTGCCATGGTCTACCCAAAATGATATGCCCACATGTCATTGAAATGACATCACACAAAACATAATCCTAATATGGACCAATTGAAAAATCAATGTATGCATTCTTAGTAACCCTTACTTGCTGCTCTTGACTCACCCAAGTGACATTGTAAGGATTAGGGTGCTCAAATGTTTTCAATCCCAACTTATGCACCATTTCCCAAGAAACTAGATTATCATGAGAACCTGAATCTATAATCAACTTGCATATCTTTCCATGGATTAAACAATTAGTTTTAAAAATAGATACCTATGGTGGCTACTGCATTTTACCTTTTTCCACCATGAGCATTTCTCCAACCATTACTGGAGAGGCTGACAACATTTCTAGTTCTTCTGGCTTCTCCTCCTCTTGTGCCAAGTGAACTCTTCTATCCTTGCTCTTATCAGCATCATCCTTCTTAGGACATTTGAAAGATGTGTGTCCTACTTCATTGCAATGATAACATCTACCTGTAAATACTCCTCTTCCTGATCCAAATCTACCTCCACCTCTATATCCACCTCTCTGATTTGTAGAAAACTCCTTACCTTTCTCATTGTTATTTTGTACTTCATTAGCAGGTTTGCCCCTACCTCTATATCCTCTTCCACTACCTCCTTGTCTTTCTTGCTTCCTCTTCACCCTCTCTTCACCCTCTCTTCAGCCTTGATGGCTAACTAAAAACATTCTCCAAGTGATTTTGGTACTGTCAAACCAATCTCATCTTGCATGTTATACCTAAGCCCATTAAGGTATCTTGCCACTTTCTCTTCTTCATCTTCCAATCCCCCTCTAATACTAAGCTTATAAAATTGCTCAGTATAGGACATAACATCCATGTCCTTTTGTTTCAAATTCTACCTCATCCTCTTTGTCTGAATGGAGTAATCGGATGGAAGGAATTGATCCTTCATCCTACCCCAAGAAGTGATTCTTACTGCACCTCTAGCCACTCTTTCTATTTGCACACTACTCCACCATGTAAGTGTTGTTCCTCTCAGTTTTGTTTTTGCAAATTTGATCTTCTTCTCATCACTCATCTCCTCATACTGAAAGAAATTTTCCAGGGCATCTATCCACCCTAATAGCTCTTCACTATCCATATTCCCTTGATAGGTAGGTAACTCTATGTTTGCCTTTGTCCCACTACCTTGGACTGCCTTCAGTAATCTCACAAATTTCTTTTTTTTAGCATCCAATTCATCCTCAGGAGGATTCTCATCTACCTCCTCATCTCCTTCTTGATCATCTTGCTCATCCCTTCTAGGATTCTTCTCTAATGCTTCCAATCTTGCTAAGATTGATGCATTCTCTCTTCTTACTTGCCTTAACTCTCTTTCCCTTGCAACATCCTGCTCTCTTCTATCCCTCAACTCTTTTTCTGTAGCCTCTAAGGCTTCTCTCAACTCACTGTTCTCCCTAGCCATCTAATTCTTAGGAGGCATCCTTACAACTCTCACAAACCCTTACTGTTTCACAAGACCCTACTACACCCTCAAGGATCTACTTGCTTTCTCTGATACCACAAATGATGTAGAGCATCTAGACTGCAGTAGGACACCTCAAGAACTCTAGTGAAATGACTCACAATGTTCACTGTCTCTGTCAGAAATTAGGCTTCTAACAACGAAAGGTTTAAACACAACAACATATACATGCTCATGTCATGAAGAGAGGGGACTTCAGGGCACACATCTTCCAAGATTCCTAACTCCAACTAACATTCCATCCCATCTACTATGCAGGGTCTGCAGGATAGCAGTCTCATTGACTGTCACAACACTACTGCTCCATGAGAAGGACAGTCCCAAAATCTTTCCTAAGGTGGTCTCTAGTAAGACAAACTCAGTCTCACACAACAATCCAAATCAATACATACTATACACATTTGATGCCTTCCTTGAAAAACATGGCAAACATACCTAGTCTCTTCCTTGTGGGACTGTCTCCTTTGAGGACTGACAGAGGCAGCAATCAACAGGCAGAGAGGATTGATTCCTCAGAGGATCTCTCTATACTTCTTGTCATAGGATCATTACTAGATCTAGGGGCATCTTGCCTCATTGGCATTTTACAACATCTCCACTTCCACAGTCATTGGTTACTACCCCTCTACTGCTGTCCTCCTCCAACTTCCAATACATGGATCTTGATAGACCATTTACATGGCAAACTCCACCCTACACCGTTCTCCTACCCCTGCAACCTTCAAAAAATTTTACCCTAACTATTCTACATTCCATTCCACTGATCACAAATAGAAAAGATCAGTGGAATGAAAAGAACTCCATCGGGCTACTCAGGAAAGCCCTAACTCAGGGTTTGTGGCAGTTTGTGGAAAACCAATGACTCCTCCCTCCTAGCTTGGTGTCAAACCTCCAAACAAATTGCAAAGGATAGATAACTCTCCCTACTAATCAACCATCACAAGCACCATCCACCACTAAGCCGTATAGGTACGGTTTATTGCAGAAAATAATGTATTTTTTTGAAATAAACAACAGAGTTTTGGACAGTCTACAGTAGAACAGCGAATTCTCACACCAAACTTTATATCAAGACTCCAAATAAGATTCAAAACCAAGCTACTTCAATCCCCTAATCATCCATTACAAACTTGGGCTATGACTGTTCCGTACAGGCGCGGGTACGGACTGATAACAATGAGGAAAACACAGAAAAATGCAGAAAAAATAGTTTCTTTATTTCATTTCACTTCAAAACTTGTTTTCACCTTGCAAAATGGATTGTTTCTTGGATTTTTGAAGCCTCCTCGATGCCTTGCACAAGATGGAGGGTAGCTGAATTGATGGAGGGAGAAGAAAACTATCCCCCAAACCATCAACTGCCCGATTTGTATAAGATTACAAATTTTGTAACTGTCCTATCTCTTTTTTGGACTATAATGACTGTT
This sequence comes from Cunninghamia lanceolata, assembly GCA_027924645.1. NCBI lineage: Eukaryota > Viridiplantae > Streptophyta > Pinopsida > Cupressales > Cupressaceae > Cunninghamia > Cunninghamia lanceolata. The sequence goes on along the minus strand of BSBN01000424.1, from coordinate 4,126,815 downwards.
TTAATGTTTAAATAATGCTCTCCATTGTTGGTAACCTTTGACAAGGTTCTTAACATGCCTTTTAACCTTAGACATGCCTCCAAACATGAGGATTGCCTCCTACACACATTAGGAGGGCTACAAACTTGTATGACTGCCTCTTACCACATGACTGTCCTCATTAGGACTTACAACATGAGAATAGATTCTAGCTATTTGGACATAGTCCATTTACATGCATGGATTTCAAGCCTTATTACAACATTTAATGGTCTCAAAGACCTTATTTAAACAAGACAAACTACTTGAAGATCAACCAAATCCTAGATGTCTTGGTGCCTCTACACCAGCTGGCAACTTCTCTCCAATAGATCTGAGGAACATTTGCTTCCATCATCATGGTCCTAGATGCTTCCTGGATGGTCTGGTTCTTTCTTTCCACTACTCCATTTTGCTGTGGAGTCCTAGAAGCAGACAACTATCTCTTTATTCCATGTTTCTCACAGAACTCTATGAACTCACCGGATGTGAATTCTCCACCTCTATCAGACCTCAAACACTTAAATTTTAATCCGGTTTCATTCTCTCCCATAGCCTTGAATATTTTGAATTTCTCAAGGGCTTCTGATTTCTCTTCTAGAAAGGTTACCCACATCATTTGGGAATAGTCATCAATTAGTAGCATGAAGTATCTATCACCTTGAATACTCCTGATTCTTGCCGGACCACAAAGATCAGTATGAACTAAGTCCAATAATCCAGTAGAAGATAGTTCCTTACTTTTGAATGTGACTCTGCTCAGCTTACCCAACTGACATTCTTTGCACAAGTTGTTAGTAGGTTTCACCAATTTTAGAAGATCTCTTACAACCTGAGTATTGCTTATCTTGATGATATTACCAAAATTCACATGACACATCCTCCTATGCCACAACCAACTCTGATCAACTTGAACAAATAAGCAACTTTTACCAGTACCAACCAAGTGAAAGATATTACCTTTAGTTTGAGTACTGGAGCAATCTCTGTTCCGGAAGTTTCAAAGATCTTGCATTTTCCATTCTTGAATCGGAGATCATAGCCTTTGTCCACCAACTATCCAACAGTAAGAAGATTGTGCTTCAAACCTTCAACATATAGTACATTACCAATTTTGTTTCTTCCATCAAGAGAAATAGTTCCTGTACCTCTGATTCTACCAACAGAATTATCACCAACATTTACCACTCCTCCTTCATACCTTTCCAAATCTATGAACTTATTTTTGTCACCTGTCATATGGTGAGAGCAACCACTGTCAATGACCCAATCATCCTTCTCTTCAACTTGGGCAGCCAGAGCTCTTTCCACAGTCTTATGATTGACAGATACAGAGGATATTGGATCTTCCCTTGATGGCAATGAACACCCATTCATTTCCAGATTTGTTTCCTATCTCTGATTCATCATCTGTTACTCCTTCATTATCATCATCTTCATGTACATAGTAACAGTTCTTTTGGAACCTCGGGTTGTTAGGATTTTTCCTTGAAAACCTTTCCAGACACCTTGAGGCAAAATCACCAATCTTATTGCAGTTAAAACACTTAAAAGGTAATTTTCCTTCATACTTACCGGATCCTCTTGGCAGCCTCTTTGTAATAAGGGCTTCAAGTTGAGCAATTTCTACTTCTTCTAGATCTTTTCTTGCTTTTTCATACCATGATAGCTTCCTTGATGAATTCTCTCCTGGATCAAACCTTTGTTTACCTTTAACAGAGGCACTAGCTTTGAATGCAGATTCAGTCTTAGGGGGGTCATCTCCAAACTCTGTCATTTCAAATGCAGCTAATTTTCCAGCCAATTGATCTCTTGTGATAGTTGTATGGGCTGTAAATTCTTCAATGGCAGCAGCCTTGATTTTGTAAGAAGTAGGTAGGGATCTGAGAATTTTGCCAACAATCTCATTTTCATCCAGGACTCCACCAGCATTTCTAATTCCACAAAAATCTCATTTACTCTTGGCATAAAAGTAGTAATATTTTCATCATCTCTCATCTTCAGATTTTCAAATTTCCCTTTCAGACTCTGTAACCTTGCACATTTAACATAATTGTCTCCTTCATGCAAAAGTTCCAGTTTTTGCCAAATCTCAAAAGCAGTTGGTAGGTTAATAACATTTGAGAGCTCTGAATCAAATAATGCACTTAGAAGAGCCTTTATAGTCTGCATATTGTTTTCAGCATCTGTGATTTCATTTTGACTTTTCGGACCACCCTGTGGAGGTACATACTATGTTGTAGCCATGGTCCAATATGCCATTCCCATACATTGCAAGTGACATTTCATGCGACCTTTCCAGAGATTAAAATTGGTTCCATCAAACTTTGGACTATCCTTCTTGTAAGATGACATCCTGGATCTCCTCAAGTAGTTAAGCTCCTTTTAGAGGAACTTGGCTCTGATACCAATTGTTAGACTTAGGCCACACAACTGAGAGGGGGGGTGAATCAATTGTGTAACACTTTCTTCCAATTGAACACTTAACTCTACTTTGTAATTCAGTAGTATAATAATAAATCAATCATGGAAACACAATGCAACAAATTAAGAGCAGAAACACATCAACATATGAGACACCAAGATTTTGACATGGAAAACCCAGTTAAGGGAAAAACCACAGGGTGATTAACCCAAGATTGTATTCTCTGTTAGAAGAATAGAAAGAACAAAATGGCACATGCCAATTAGGGCTCACTGCCTGACCACACTGCTCACAAGAGGCTCACTGCCTACAAGAGACACACTGTCTACAAAGAAATAAGTATCACCTACTTGAACTGGAAAATAGCATCTTCACCATACTTGAATAAGTTCCATTTAAGCCCCATACTTCTGCTCTGCCTTTCGCTCTTCTCCTCACTACCACACTTTCATCACAACAAGGATACTTTTGAAATGGCTTCACAATCCTTTATTTATACAAGACATCAACTTAGGAATAATCATCTAAGTCGACAAACATTTACAAGAACATATGCAAGATGTAAAACTCATCCGGTCGGCCAGTCTCAGGGAGAAACCATCATCCAGAAGTTATTCCTCAATTGTGAACTCCAACTTCAATGCGGACCACCAAAATGAACTGGACATGATCCAAAGACCTCAACAAGATTTCCTGAATCACCAAGAACATCCACACTTCATCTACATATTGAAATCCTTCTCTCCTTCATCTGGAACCTTAAGAACACAGTCTGTTACCACTGTTACAAAGGAATAGGTGCTTGCGGACCTTCAAACCATTAACCAATCAAGTTGACACTCCACAAGGACTTCCTCAAGACTCCCTTAAATCCGTAGAGTAGGATAATGCATTTCCAGATCTCACCAGACCTATCTGTGTCACTCTATCACCTCTGAACACCTGCCGGAACCGGTTTTACTTGAGCAGCCACAACTTCTTTAGATCTTCATGCGGACCTCTGAAATCTTTACTGGATCACCTCAAGACACATATCTACAAACCCTTTGATCCATATCCTCTGATCCTTATCCTATCTTGGACTTTTACCTTACTGTCATCACTGTTCTTCATTGATCCTGATTGAGACTAATTTTCTCAATATCCTCAGCACATAGCTCATCCAATCCTTATCATTAATACAATAGGAGTATGTTGACATCAATGACAACACCGGTTAGACCCATACTTACAAGAAGTTGAGTACATGGAAGCAACTCATGCTTGTAAGGAAGCCATTTAGCTTAAGAGATTGTGTTCAGATATTGGTGTTGATGCAGGATAGATTACGATTTGTTGTGACAGTCAAAGTGTGATATGCCTTGCGAAGAATCCAACTTTCCATGCCAGAAGAAGGCATATTGATGTATAGTTTCACTTCGTGTGAGACATGGTAGAGGATGAGAAGGTAAATTTAGAGAAGGTAGATACTTTGAAGAATGTTGCAGATGCATTGACGAAGCCAGTGGGCACAGAGAAGTTCAGATGGTGTTTGGAGTCTATGGGCCTCTCGGGCTATAGCAGTTAAATCCTATTTTTCTATTGGCTCTTATAAAGTGTTCGACAAGTGGGAGAATGTTGGGAATTAAGGTGTCTCAATCTTGGTAATTCCTTGTATTTATTTATTTATTACCTATTGTATAATTAGGATGCAAATCTTATGTTGTCATAATGTGGGAGTTGGCATGGTGACATGTCATCCTACATGGCATACAACCACATGTAAATTTGTCCTCACATAAGGAGATAGGCATCCCACTTAGTGGTAAGAATATTTTTCCATGTGTCGGCATCTTGGAATGTGTGTAAGGGAATATTGACTGAAATGGTCATGACAGATTCCTATGACAAAAGTTATGACATGTTGTAAGAGAATATGCTATTTATAGCATGTGTATGACAGATTCTCTTACAACGGTAAGTTATGATAGCTATGACAGTTGTAAGAGTCATAAGAGCATCTGTCATTGCCCATTTTAGAAATAGCGGACCTCCTTGGGATGGATGACTTGACAATTGTCCGGAACATCCTACAGTATTGGACAAGTGTCCATAGGCGTGGGTTTTGGGCCATGAGGCCATGTTGGATGCCCATCTCAATGTGGAGCCATTTTTGCCTTGTATGTTCTTTATAAACAGGTGCTTTGGAGAAGTGATGCAATTTATGTAATTGACAGGTACTGTTATGCTACTGGATCATCTCTAGATATGAGTGCCAGACTCTTGCAAGAGCATTGGCTCTATGACTGTATTGTAACCTTCATTATTTACGAAATATATTTGAGCTGTGTTTTAGAGTGTGGGGTTTTTCACCCGATAAGGGTTTTCCCCACGTATATCTTGGGTCACTTTTCTTCTATCTTACATTCTTATGTATGTGTTTGCTGCAATATCTCTGTTAGTGGGTTAACATAATCTATAATTATAAAGATAAAATTGAATTTGCACTCTCCTCCCCTCATTAGATTAGTGTAGGAAGTGATTTCTGCACACCTAGCTTCCTTTCACTGAAGAGATTTCACCCGGATCATATCTTTGTTTTCCATAAACACTTGCCTTAAATGTAGATTCAAACTTAGGAAGAGAATCACCAAACTCACTCATTTCAAATGCTAAAAGCTTACCAACCAACTGATCCCTTGTAATAGTTGTCACAGTCCTGATCTCTTCAATGGCAACAACTTTATGCTTGTATGTCGCAGGTAAGGCTCTGAGCACTTTGGCAACAATCTCTGATTCTTCCAATATTCCACTAGCACTCCTGATACCGGTCACAAGTTCATTCACCTTCTGCATGTAGGAAGTAATGTTTTCATCTTCACTCATTATCATCCTTTCGTATTTACCCTTTAGGCTCTGTAGCTTGGCACATTTGACATATTTATCACCTTCATACAGAGTTTCCAACTTTTTCCAGATTTCATGACCAGTTTTCAATTCCAGGACATTTATCATTTCTGTATGAGTTAGGGCAGTCAACAATGCTTCTTTAGCTCGAATATTTTATTCATCTTCCTTGAGTTCATCTAGAGTTGAAGGGCCTTTCTCTGAAATCTTATACTCATCCTTAGTTATCAACCAAAAGGCATCACCCATACATTGCAAATGACATTGCATGCACACCTTCCAAAGGAAGTAATTTGTTCCATCAAATCTCAGACTTTCCTTCTTGCAGGTTGACATCTTAGATCTCCTCAAGCAGTCAAGCTTCTTTTAGAGGAATCAACTCTGATACCAATTGTTGGAATTAGGCTAGACAACTGAGAGGGGGGGGGGTAAATCAGTTGTCCACAACTTCAACCTTTTCTGCTTTTAATCTTCTTTCACAACTTACAAACAGATTAATGATGTGAACATTAAAGCATGAATTAACAACACATGAGCAAAAATAAAATGAACACACATAACACCAAAATTTTTACGTGGAAACCTGGTTAAGGGAAAACCACAGTGGGGGTTAACCCAAAAGATTTGTACCCTATTAAAAGTACTTAAAATAAATGGGAAGGCACTTGCCTTCGGGTGCATTGCCCAGAGTTCACTGCTCAAAGAGGCTTACTGCCTACAAGATTTTATGTTTAATATAGAAAGAGTGAACTGAGAAATAGCATCTTCTTCATGCATGGATTAGTCCCATTGAAGCGCATAACTCCTCTTCTATGCTCCCACACTCTGCTCTACTCTACCACATCTTCCCTTACATCTCATCCTTTGATGGCCTTACTTCACTTATTTATATATGACATCGACTTTGGAATGATCATCAAAGTCAGCTTTACAAACATCTTATTACAATTGTTCTTCAAGGTCTGCCTAACAAACTGTTACAATTACAAGACTTGATTTGATACAGAGTATTACATGTGAATCCTTATAGTGTTGGCCAAACATTTTCTGGGACTTGAATCTTCTTCGATCAACATGCTACACTCCAGAGAATTGCTCTTAGATCATCCACAACATGCTTGAAACATTCGGTCGGCCAAGACTGGGAAGAACAACAATACCAAGGAAGAAATCTTCAACAACTAGCTCAATCTTTAATGCGGACCTACAACACAGCAGGCACACGATCCAGAGACCTCCACAAGCACATTGAATTCAACAATAACATCTACACTACTCCAAATCATTAGAATCACTTGCATCTTTGTCCGGTACCTCAAGAACACTATCTGCCATGACTGCCACACTAGAAAGATTGCTTATAGACCTCCAAACAACGAGCCACTTGAGTTGAGGATACACACTGACTTCCCAAACATGCATTTAGATCTGTAGATCATAAGTTTTCATTTCAGAGCAATCTGGATCAATTTCCTATCACTCTATCTCTTCTGAACACTACAAAACCTGGTTCTACTCATATGGCCATAGCTTCTTCAAAGCTTCGTGTGGACCTCTCAAATATTAATCCTCTAGAAATGCGGAGCAATCTAATTCACTAATCTGCACTATTTCCCCTATTTTTGACAAAGGGATATGTTGACATCAATGACAACAAATCCTAGGCACATATTTTCAATAAGGAGGTAGAGAGGGGAGGGAAGTAGAGAGTGAAAAAGGGTTATGAGGTAGAGAGGGGAGGGAAGTAGAGAGTGGGAGAGAGGGGAGGGAAGAAGAGAGTGAGAGAGAGGGTAGGAGGTAGAGGGGAGGGAAGTAGATAGTGGGAGAGAGGGTAGGAGGTAGAGAGGGGAGGGAAGTAGAGAGTGAGAGGGTAGGAGGTAGAGAGGGGAAGGAAGAAGAGAGTGAAAGAGAGGGAAGGAGATAGAGAGGGGAGGGAAGTAGAGAGTGAGAGAGGGTAGGAGGTAGAGAGGGGAGATAAGTAGAGTGAGAGAGAGGGTAGGAGGTAGAGAGGGGAGGGAAGCATAGAGTGCTCCAAGAGAGAAGGTATGAGGTAGAGATGGGAGGGAAGTAGAGAATCAGAGAGAGGGTAGGAGGTAGAGAGGGGAGGGAAGAAGAGAGTGAGAGAGAGGGTAGGAGGTAGAGAGGGGAGGGAAGTAGAGAGTGAGAGAGGGTAGGAGGTAGAGAGTGGAGGGAAGAAGAGAGTAAGAGAGGGTAGGAGGTAGAGAGAGGAGGGAAGTAGAGAGTGCGAGGGAGCATAGGAGGTAGAGAGGAGAGGGAAGAAGATAGTGAGAGAGAGGGTAGGAGGTAGAGAGGGGGGAGAAGAGAGTGAGAGAGAAGGTAGGAGGTAGAGAGGTGAGGGAAGCAAAGACTCAGAAAGAGGGTATGAGGTAGAGAGGGGAGGGAAGTAGAGAGTGAGAGAGAGGGTAGCAGGTAGAGAGGGGAGGGAAGAAGAGAGTGAGAGAGAAGGTAGGAGGTAGAGAGGGGAGGGAAGTAGAGACTCAGAGAGAGGGTAGGAGGTGGGGAGGGGATGGAAGTAGAGAGTGAGAGAGAGGGTAGGAGGTAGAGAGGAGGGGGGAGAAGAGAGTGAGAGAGAAGGTAGTAGGTAGAGAGGTGAGGGAAGCAGAGACTCAGAAAGAGGGTAGGAGGTAGAGAGGGGAGGTAAGTAGAGAGTGAGAGAGGGTAGGAGGTAGAGAGGGGAGGGAAGAAGAGAGTGAGAGAGAAGGTAGGAGGTAGAGAGGGGAGGGAAGCAGAGACTCAGAGAGAGGGTAGGAGGTGGGGAGGGGATGGAAGTAGAGAGTGAGAGAGACGATAGGAAGTGTAGTTGCCCTTGTAGACATGTATGTAAAGTGTGGAAGCATAGAAAATCCATGTCAATTGTTTGACCTAACACCTCAAAGAGATGTTTTGTAATGGAATGCAACGATTGCAAGATATGCAAAAAATGGATTTGTTGAAAAGGCTTTAGAAACTTTCAAGCAAATGCAATTGGCATGTGTAAATCCAAATTAGCTCAGCATAACGCGAGCGCGTTATATGCTGAGCTAATTTGGACATGTTTTTCCAGTTTCTAACCAAATTTTTAGATAATCTAGAGCGTGCTCCCCATCAGGATTACACTTTTTCAATGAAAAGTCAAAACAAATACCACCATAATCTTTGTTGAAAATATGTGCCTAATTGGTGTTGTCATTGATGTCAACATATCCTTGTTGTCATTAGTGTCAACTGTATCTTATTCTATTACTTGTTTAGAAGATTTATATGTTGAGTATATTGAGAAAATTATCCTCTCTGGAAGAAACAAGTGAGTTACATATCTCTTTGTCAGAGATAGTGAAGATAGTGCAGTTCAGTGAAGTAGATTGCTCCGCATTCTCAATAAGATGAAGATTAGAGTTTGCGGATTAAAGGGTTTATAGAGAATTGTCTGAAGTTGCTCCAGTCAAGATTTGAGAGGTCTGCATGGATAATTGGCAAAGTTATGGCCATTTGAGTAGAACCAAGTTTTGTAGTTGTTTAGAGGTGATAGAGTGACAGAAATTTGGTCCAGATTGATCTGCAATGGAATATTATGATTTGCAGATCTAGAGGTGTGTTTGGGATGTCAGTGTGTATCCTCAACTCAAGTGGTTCATGGTTTGGAGGTCCGTAAGCAATCTTTCTAGTGTGACAGTCATGACAGTTGGTGTTCTTGAGTTCCTGGATGAAGGTGCAAGTGCTTCTAGTGATCTGAGGTGGTGCAGTTGTTCCTGTTGATTTCATTGTGCTTGTGGTGGTCTTTGAATTGGGTGCCTATTGTGTTGGTGGTCCGCATTGAGGATTGATCTCATGGATGAAGATTTCTCCTTGGGTGTTGCTGTTCTTTCCAGTCTTGGCCAACCGGATGCATGGTGCGTGTTGCAGACGATCTAAGAGAATTTTTATGGAGCGTGGCATGATGTTCAAGGAAGATTTGAGTCCCAGTTATATTTGGCCGACAGTGTAGCGATTCGTATGTAGCATTTTAAGTCTTGTGATTGTAATTGCTTGCAATGCCTATCTTGGAGAATGTTCCAGATAGATGATTGTTTGGCTGACTTTGATGTTCATTCCAAAGTCGATGACTTGTATAAATAAGTGTTGTGAAGTCATGAAAATGAGTTGAGGAGAGTGAAGATGCGGATGTAGCGAGGAAGTGAGTGGGGACAGAGCAGAGGTGTTGTGCGCTTCAATGGAACTAAATCTTGCATGAAGAAAATGCTATTTCTTAGTTTAACCTTTCAGTGTTAACCTTGTGAATGTTCTTGTAGGATGTGAGCCTCTTTTTAGCAGTGAGCTCTGGGCAGTGCGCCCGAAGACAAGTGCCTTCCCATTTTCTATTCTTTTAACAGAGAATAAATCTTGTGGGTTAACCCCTACCATAGTTTTGCCCTTAACTGGGTTTCCACGTAAAAATCCTGGTGTTATGTGTGTTGATTATGTTTCTGCTCATGTGTTGTTGATCCATGCTTTCATGGTCATATCATTAATCTGTTAATAAGTGGTAAAGAAGATTAAATGCAGTAAAAGATAAAATTTTTGTGACAACTGATTCACCCCCCCTCTCAGTTGTCTGCCCTAATTTCAACAATTGGTATCAGAGCCGGTTCCTCTAAAAGAAGCTTGACCACTTGAGGAGATCCAGGATGTCGACTTACAAGAAGGATAGTCTGAGATTTGATGGAACAAATTACTCTCTTTGGAAGAGTCGCATGGAGTGCCATTTGCAATGCATGGGTGATGCTTATTGATTGATAATAAAGGATGAGTATGAGCCTTTGGAGAAAGGTCCTTCAACTCCAAATGAACTCAAAGATGATGAAAACAACATTCAAGTTAAAGAAGCTTTGTTGAGTGCCCTGACTGATACTAAAATGACAAATGTCTTGGAATTGAAAACTGCTCATGAAATATAGAAGAAGTTGGAAACTCTATATAAAGGTGATGCATATGTCAAATGTGCTAAGTTACAAAGCCTGAAGGGTATATATGAAAGTTTGAGGATGAGTGAAGATGAAAACATCACTTCCTACATACAGAAGGTGAATGAACTTGTGTGTAGTATCAGGGGTGCCGGTGGAAAACTGGAAGAATCAGAGATTGTTGGCAAGGTGCTCAGATCCTTACCTGTTTCATACAAGCATAGAGTTGCTGCTATTGAGGAGATTAGGACTATGACAACTGTTACAAGGGATCAGTTGGTTGGCAACCTTTTAGCATTTGAAATGAGTGAGTTTGGTGATTCTCTTCCTAAATCAGAATATGCTTTTAAGGCTTGTGTTTCCGGGAAGCAAAGATTTGACCCTGGTGAAAGCTCTTCAAGAAGACTAACCAGATATGAGAAGACAAGGAAGGGACTTGAAGAAGATGAAATGGAGCTTGAAGAACTTGAAGCCCTTTTTGCCAAAAGATTACCTAGAGGATCCGGTAAGTATGAAGGAAAGTTGCCTTTCAAATGTTTTGCTTGCAATAAGATTGGTCATTTTGCTTCAAGATGTTCGGAGAGGGTTTCAAAGCCAAACCCTAACAGACCTAGGTTTCAGAAGAAATGCTACTATGTCCAAGAAGCTATTGATGAAGGAGTTACAGATGATGAATCTGATAAGGGAAGTACCTTTGGAAATGAATGGGTGTTCATTGTTATCAAAGAAGAAGATCCAATGCCTATTGGATCTGCTAGCTGTGTGAATGTGGAAAGTGTCTTGGCTACTCAGGTTGAAGAAAAGGATGAATGGGTGATTGATAGTGGATGTTCTCATCATATGACAGGCAATAAGAGTAAGTTTGTAACTATGGAAAGATATGAAGGTGGAATTGTGAAGTTTGGAGATAATTTAGCTGGTAGAATCCGTGGTAGAGGATCTATCTCTCTTGATGGTAAGAATAACACTAATGATGTTTTGTATGTAGAAGGGTTGAAGTATAATCTTCTAAGTGTTGGATAGTTGGTTAACAAAGGGTGTGATCTCCAATTCAAGGATGGGAAATGCATAATCTTGGAAAGCTCTGGAACTGAGATTGCATCTGGTACACAGACTAGAGGTAATATCTTTCATTTAAGTAGTACTGGTAAGAGCTGTTTGATTGCTTAGATTGATCAAAGTTGGTTGTGGCAGTACTACTCAGGCTGTGAGAGATCTTCCAAAGCTTGTAAAACCTGCTAATAACATGTGTAAGGAATGTTAGTTGGGCAAACAGAGTAGAACCACATTCAAAAGTAAAGAACAATTTTCAAGTGGATTGTTGGAACTTGTGCACACTGATTTGTGTGGTCCTACCAGAGTTAGGAGTTTGCAAGGAGACATATACTTTATGTTGCTGATTGATGATTACTCCTAGATGATGTGGGTCACTTTCTTGAGAGAGAAATTAGAGGTTCTTGACAAATTCAAGGTGTTCAAGGCTAGGGTAGACAATGAGATTGGTGTGAAGATAAAGTGTCTGAGATCTAACAGAGGTGGAGAGTTTACCTCCGGTGAGTTTAATGCATTTTGTGAAAAGCATAGAATAAGAAGATAGTTATCTACTCCTAGGACTCCTCAGTAGAATGGAGTTGTGGAAAGGAAGAACCAGACTATTCAAGAGGCTTCTAGAACCATGATGATGGAAGAAAATGTTCCACATGTCTACTGGAGAGAGGCTGTGAGTACTGCTGTCTACACTCTTAAGAGGGTACATATCAAAGGTAATACTGGCAAAACTTGTTATGAATTGTGGTTTGGTAATGCTCCTACTGTGAAATACTTTAGAGTTTTTGGTAGTAAATGCTATATCAAAAGAGATGAAGATCTAGGCAAGTTTGATGCAAGGAGTGATGAAGGAATATTTCTGGGTTATTCTAACCAAAGCAAGGCATACTGGTGCTTTAACAAGAGATTGAAAAAGATTGTTGAAAGTGCTAATGTCAAGGTTGATAAAAGCAAGGAGAGACCTTCCAAGTTTTATGGATATGAATCAGATGATCAAAATGAAAGTTCTCAAACTCAGATTCAGATTGCTTCGGAGAATCTAGTGACTCAGGAAACTAGTACAAATGCCGAGGAACAAGTTCAAGAATCAGAAGTTCAAGAAAATCCCAAAACTCCCAAGTATGTGAGGTTGAATCATTCTGAAGATCACATCATAGGAGATAGAAATAAAGGTGTTCAAACTAGAAGAAAAATTGCTGAAGAATAAGAAGAGTATTGTTTGATTTCAAAGGTTGAGCCAAAATCAATGAATGAAGCTTGTAATGATGAATGTTGGGTAAAAGCAATGGAAGAAGAATTAATGCAAATTGAAAAGAATCATACTTGGGATCTTGTTCCTAGACCTAAAAACAAAAATGTAATTGGAACTAAATGGGTCTTCCAGAATAACTTGAATGAAAATGGTGAAGTTGTGAGAAACAAAGCAAGATTGGTGTGCAAAGGATATTCTCGGGTAGAGGGAATTGATTTTGAGGAAACTTTTGCTCCGGTGGCAAGAATTGAAGCAATTAGACTATTTCTTGCCTTTGCTGCTTACAAAGATTTTAAAGTTTACCAGATGGATGTCAAGTCAACATTCCTAAATGGAGATTTGGAAAATGAAGTCTACATTGAGCAACCAAAAGGATTCCAATTATCTGATCAAGGAGATATGGTCTACAAATTGAAGAAATCATTGTATGGACTTAAACAAGCCCCAAGAGCCTAGTATGCAAGGTTAGATAAGTATTTGCTAAAGTTAGGTTTTAGCAAAGGCATTGCTGACAATAATCTTTATTTCAAAATTGGTCATGAACACATCTTGATTGTTGAGGTATTTGTTGATGATATCATCTTTCATGGAAATGAGAGCATGTGTAAAAAAATTGCTGATCAGATGCAAAATCAATTTGGGATGTCCATGCTTGGTGAAATGAATTACTTCTTAGGTCTGCAAATCATTCAGTTAGAAAAATGCATCTTCATATCTCATTCTAAGTATGTGAAAGAGTTGTAAATTTTTAGAATGGAGGATTCAAAACTAGTGACTACTCCTATGATAACTGGATGCAAGTTGAGTAAAGATGATGATTCTCCTAAGGCAGATCATAAAAGGTATATATCAATGATTGGAGGACTGCTTTATCTGACTCATACCAGACCTGATATTATCAATGCAGTTGGCCTTGTTACTAGATTTCAAGCTGATCCTAGAGAATCTCATGTTGTAGCAGTCAAAAGAATTTTCAGATATCTGAAGGGAACATTTGATCATGGCTTATGGTATCCTAAGGGTGATGATTTCACTCTTCACGCATATACAAATGCTGATTGGGCAGGAGATGTGGATGATAGGAAAAGTTCTAGTGGTGGTGCATTTTTCTTAGGTAAGAGATTGGTTTTTTGGTTGAGTAAAAAGCAGGAGCCAATTTTTCTGTCTACTACAGAGGCATAATATATAGAAGCAGCAAGCAATTGTACTCAAGTTTTGTGGATGAAGAAAATGTTGAAGGATATCAGAATTGTGTTTGAAGAGCCTGTTACAATCTTCTGTGATAATTCAAGCGCAATAAACATTTAAAAGAATCCAGTGTTGCATTCAAAGACAAAACACATATCCATCAAGTTTCACTTTATGAGAGGGAAGGTAAATGAGAATGAAGTTAGATTGGAGTTTGTTCCTTCAAAGGATCAGATTGCAGATATCTTCACTAAGCCTCTACCTAAGGACGCTTTTGTGTATCTCAGAGGGAAGCTAGGGGTGATTACCCTTCCTATTCAGAACTAAGGTGCACTAGTGTGCATCAGTCTGGTGGAACTCACAGTCATATCTTGTGATCCAAATTGATGTTAAGGAGATGTTACTTAGGGGGAGTAGTCAGTATGTTAATTCTGGAGTTCAGTCTAGTTTTATCTAAGAAGCAAAAGAGGGAGAGATGATTCCAAATATGTGCCATTTGCCATTGATGTCAAAGGGGGAGAGAAGTCATGTGAAAAACTTGGAAGTAAGTGGTTGTTGGTGAAAGGGGGAGCAGTGAAGAAAGTGGTTGCAGATGTGATAAGTGAAAGGAGGAGAAGTTCCTGTCTTGATGGTTGAAATAGTTTTTCACATCATATGTTGCCATCAATGACAAAGGGGGAGATTGTTGCAAATATGTGCCTAATCGGTGTTGTCATTGATGTCAAAATATACTTGTTGTCATTAGTGTCAACGGTATCTTATTCTATTGCTTGTTTAGAAGACTTGTATGTTGAGGATATTGAGAAAATTAGCCTCTTCGGAAGAAACAAGTGACTTACATATCTCTTTGTCAGAGACAGTGAAGACAATGTAGTTCAGTGAAGTAGATTGCTCTGCATTCCCAATAAGATGAAGATCAGAGTCTGCGGATTAAAGGGTTTATAGAGGATTGTTTGAAGTTGCTCCAGTCAAGATTTGAGAGGTCTACATGGAGAATTGGTGAAGTTATGGCCATCTGAGTAGAACCAAGTTTTGCAGTTGTTCAGAGGTGACAGAGTGACAGAAATTTGGTCCAGATTGATCTGCATTGGAATATTATGATATGCGGATCTAGAGGTGTGTTTGGGATGTCAGTGTGTATCCTCAACTCAAGTAGTTCATGGTTTGGAGGTCCGCACACAATCTTTCTAGTGTGACAATCATGACAGTTGGTGTTCTTGAGTTCCCAAATGAAGGTGCAAGTGCTTCTGGTGATCTGAAGTGGTGTGGTTGTTCCTGTTGATTTCATTGTGCTTGTGGTGGTCTCTGAATTAGGTTCCTATTGTGTTGGTGGTCCACATTAAGGATCAAGCTCGCGGATGAAGATTTCTCCTTGAGTGTTGCTGTTCTTTCCAGTCTTGGCTGACCAGATGCATGGTGCGTGTTGCGGACTATCTAAGAGAAGTTTTATGGAGCGTGGCATGATGTTTGAGGAAGATTTGAGTCCCAGTTATGTTTGGTCGATAGTGTAGTGATTCACATGTAGCATTTTAAGTCTTGTGATTGTAATTGCTTGTAATGCCTATCTTGGAGAATGTTCCAGATAGATGATTGTTTGGCCGACTTTGATGTTCATTCCAAAGTCGATGACTTGTATAAATAAGTGTTGTGAAGTCGTGAAAATGAGTGGAGGAGAGAGAAGATACAGATGTAGCGAGGGAGTGAGTGGGGGCAGAGCAGAGGTGTTGTGCGCTTCAATGGAACTGGATCTTGCATGAAGAAGATGTTGTTTCTCCATTCAACCTTTCAATATTAACCTTGTGAATGTTCTTGTAGGCAGTGAGCCTCTTTTGAGCAGTGAGCTCTAGGTAGTGCACCCGAAGGCAAGTGCCTTCCCATTTTCTATTCTTTTAACAGAGAATAAATCTTGTGGGTTAACCCATACCGTGGTTTTTCCCTTAATTGGGTTTCCACGTAAAAATCCTGGTGTTATGTGTGTTGATTATGTTTCGGCTCATGTGTTGTTGATTCATGCTTTCATGGTTATATCATTAATCTGTTAATAAGTGGTAAAGAAGATTAGATGCAGCAAAAGATAAAAGTTTTGTGACAACTGATTCACCCCCCTCTCAGTTGTCTGCCCTAATTTCAACAAATCTTAAGCTCTCTGTTAGCTATCTAACCATATAATTTTTTTCAAATTTTGAGTATGTTAAAGGTTTCATCATGATTTTTTTTTGTTAGTGTATGCATTTTTTTGTCAAAAACTAGTGTCTAGTATTTTTGACTTTTTTTTAACCGTTCATCAAAATTTGAAATAAGTTACATTTTTAGAAACTAGACTCCATTCTACATGTATTCAATTTTTTTTTTGATTTTTGATTAGTTTTAAAAAATGTTAGGGGGGAGCACACTCAATTTTCTATTTTTTAAGATGTGTCCACTTTGAAAATTACTAAAAAATCAATTATTCATGAAAAAATTATCAGAAAAATCAGGGATAAATTACGTGGTGTTAGCTAATTTATCACCAAAGAGATTTTTGAAATACTAAAAAAAAGTTAACATTTTAGGGGGAGCACACTAGACGCTATGTTATGTTTTTTTGAGAAAAATAGGACCAATTTGTGTGCTCCCCCTTTTTGAACCCCTTAATCTCAACCATTTTTGAAAAAACTTAGTAGTTTAGAAACTAGATTCGGAGCACTACGACTCTTGTTTTGGTTGCATCTTCAAATTTTGAGTTTAACTATCTTCAATTTCTTATCCAACATCAATGTTTCTTGATTTCAGAAAAAAATTGGCATCTTAAGACCCCCTTTTGGTCCCCCATCTTTGTGCACTTACCTGTTTTGAAATCATATTTGAGGTACTTAAATGTCCCATAATGCCCTAAAAAGTTTACAAAAATTTATTTACGTATTTTCGGCATCATAGTTCACTTCATGAGCTTTCCAATGCTTCAAATGGTTCGTCAATCGGACAACTGGATAAAAAATTATGGTTCCTAGAAGTTGTGCTACCAAATTTTAAAATTTGAAAAATTATTTCATGGGTGGGAAAAGGGTAGCTGGGTTCATTTTGGTGCCCAAATGGGAGTTACACATTTCAAAGCAAGCCAACATTAGGGAAATTTCACTAACTAGTTCCGACGTGTATTTTAAAGCTTATCTTGGGATAGTTCCGGGGGGTGGTCGGAGGAAGTGATTGGCAAGTCTTGTTCATGCAAATTAGGAGGTCAGATAGATATTAGAAGGCTTTGTAAGTCAGATATTTCTGACCCTAGAAATTGTATTTCAGATTTGTAGCCTTTAACAGGCAAGTTTAATGAAGAAATTCTGAATCAGTTTACAGATTACTTAGCTAATCTTTCTTGAGATCTTGTTCTTGTCTATTTGAAATCTATAAATTGTTCCTGTATGTGTTTTGGGTGGAGTCCACCCTCATCAATTGTCCATGTCTTTCTATGTGAATTATGAGCCATGGGTTATTGGGTGTTCTTCTCATGTAATGAGAATAATGAGATGTAGGGAATAATGAATGTGCTTAGTGCTTTTGAATGTAGCAACTACAAGGATACACCCAAAGGCTAGGAGATATTATGTACAAAGTTTTCATTATATAAAATTTGGGTACATCATAAAAAGTGTATTGGCATACCCACTTGGTAAATATTTGTTTACCAAAAAGAGAGTAAGTGACAATCTTCTGAAAGAAAGAGACAACACCACAAATATAACTATGATCCATTTGAAGTTCATTAAATAATCCACCTAATTTTTCTTCCTCATGGGTCTGTTGAATATTGGCTACTCTAAAATTGAAGGAGTTTTTACCCCTTCACAACTATACTTGTGCAATCTCTAACAATGTCTATGTCAATATATAGCCTAATATTGCCCTTGGACCCTATATCATAGAGTCCAATTGGGCAAAATGTTGGATATAAAGTTGTGGAGACAAGGTTGATTTGAATAGAGATAAAGAGAATTAAACAAGTCTAGAGTAGCATAAGGTTCCCAAATTTCTCAAACAAAATATATATAATATAATGAGTAATGGAGGATTTATATGATATAACACGAGTAGTGGAAGATTTTCAAAGTGGGAATCTAAGGAAAATGTATTTATAGGATATTTTTTGAGATGTCCAAGACAACTATTGGAATGAAATCTATAATTGTTGAAGAGTGGATTGATGTTAAAATTACCAATGCTGAAAAGTGGTATGGAGATAGCCATAAGGCACATAGTGGACTCCCCTTTGAAGAATCTTTCATACCCACTAAACATCCCCTATATAAAAATTCTTATAGAATGATTCATGCATGTTTCTTAATACAATACAACAATGCCACTTAATTGGCACATCTTTAATACATTGAATCAAATTAATAGTATGGAGTGCCCAAAAATGCCATGGAGAAAACTCTAGAAAACACAACAAATTCTCTTTATAACACCAACTGCAACACTAATATGTGATGCAATGTAGAGAGGGAGGTAGAACACACACACACAGAGGGAGGGAGGTAGGGAGTGAGGGAGGGATGAACCAGAGAGACATGCATAAAGAGATCACAATATCACACAATGGAGGGAGGGAGTGAGGGAGCAAGGGAGCAATTAGAGACACATGCACAAAGAGATCACAATATTGAGCAATGGTTCTATTTTCCATTTCACAAGTAAATACTCAATCATAGAGGGAGGGAGGGAGGGAGGGAGGGAGGAAGGGGAGGTGAGGTGGGAGGGAGGAGGGGAGAGGGAGAATAGGTTCTCTTTTCCCTTTCCCAAGTAAAAAACAATCATAGACAAACACACACACATAGATCATAATATTGTACAATGGTTTTCTTTTCCATTTCACAAGTAAATACACAATCATAGAGGGAGGGAGGGGTAAGGGAGGGAGAGTGGTTTTCTTTTCCATTTCCTAAGTAAAAACACAATTAGAGACAAAGAGGGAGATGGAGAGGGAGGGAGGGAGACAGAGAAGAGGTTCTCTTTTCCATTTCCCAAGTAAAAACACAATTAGAGAGACACACATAGAGATCACAATATTGTACAATGATTTTCTTTTCCATTTCACAAGTACATACAAAATCATAGAGAGGATAGGGAATATGCTCACTAGCATGATATATATTCAATCTCTTACATGTAGATACATGTGTTCTAGATTCCATTACAATTCAAGCAGAAGAAAATTTACATACATTCCATTACTAAACTCATCCAAGATGTTCCAAGGAGACACAGATAGAGTGAGATAATATTATAGTGATAGCTCCTTTTTGAGACAATAACAACCATCAAATACAATGGATGCATACTTTCCACATATAGATCATTTTCCAATCATTTAAGCATCTAATAATGTAGCAAATTTACTTATGGTGATCAAATGGAATGTGAGACAGTCAAGAACATTAAATATCACTAAAAAACCATTTTGTTAGGATCAAAATTATTGGTGAAATACAACATAAAACATCTTAAGAAAGAAATACTTCACCAACAACCCTAGAAACTAGGTCATAGAGGTCAAGGACGCGACCACCATGGTATAGTTCCTATGACATTGTACCAGTTTCTACTATGGTCCAAAGGACTAATGAAAATCAATAAATTTTTAGGTATAAAAATGCAAGATGCACAATTGTAGTCATTGGATGCCACCACGAAACTTAGGTTGACATTGAACTACTAGGGTCGCCACTACATTTTGCCCAAAACACACAAAATAGAAGAAATTTATACAAGATTATTTGCCAACAAGTTTAGTGATATGTTTAGCTCAATTTTGAGATTGATAACTTAACCCATTCACCTCAATATGATGATAGATTGCTATGGAAAGTGAAGAAATGATTAAAAGTAATCAATCTATTGTAACTATCAGATTTTCCAAAGGAACTTCACCAATACACAAATTTGAACACAACCTTTGAACCATAAGAAGTTAAATCTTGCCACAAGTATCTTTACACCATAAATCTACCCAACAAAGCTTCTCAATGCTAACATATTTCCAAATACCATTTGAAACACATAAATAACTGAAACTGAAAATAAGGAAAAGTCCATAATCATTTATTTTACAAATTTATCAAAAAATTCAAAGATGAGAAATTTATTACAAATTTCCTTTCATAGAGAATTCACTACACTTTAGAACGTTCTCAATCATATCTAAAACTTACTGTAAGTTTCTCCAAAAAACACGATTACACAAATTCATTGGTCATCACAACTAGAGAGGATAAAAGAGGAGCTAGATAAAAGAGATAGATACTTCAAACCTCATAGAAGATGGGGAATCTTCAAGATACACTAGGGTGAGCTCCAAGCTCCATGTATCGACAATAGGCCAATTGGAGAGATCTACTTCTCAACTATGACATCTTCAACTATCATGTAGGCACCCAACATTTTAGTCAGCCCCCTAGCTTGGGAGAAGTGCCAAGGATCCACACAACACTCATATACACAAACTCAACCTTCACTCCAATGGTCACATATAAGACACACAAAGGTTTCACAAAAACCATTGGCTTCAACACTCAAGACACACCGTATCTCTTCAAAAAAATAAGGTTCTCAAACCTATCCAAGTTACAAGCTTATAGGCATACAAGTATGATTCCTCAAGCTTGTAGAAACATACATACTATTATGAAACTTTACAACATGATCATAAGTCAACATTTACGTATTTCCTCATAAAATAAAAGCGAGATAGAAGAGAGTAAAGCCACCCTCCCCCATTTCCCTTGACCCACAATCATACTTAATCACACAAGCATCAAGATAATACCATTTCCATGCATTTGACTTAAGACACAAAATAATATATAAGCTTGCATTCAAGCAACATAAAAGCATTTATTTAATTCTCATTCATGAATAAATATAGAAAAAGACGGTAAACAAGCTAAGGAGAACACACCCTCTTTTAATGCAAATCCATGGGGTTGAAAGAATATCATCCTTTCATTTTCTAAGATCTCCAAAGGAATTCCATTTGGGCTCCTCCAAGATCCAACATAAAATCACAAAAAGTAGAACCATCTCAAAAATCTCAAGTAAGTTCTCCAAGCTCCAACACAAAATCAAAAAATGGAGAACCATCTCAAAGATCTCAATGGAGCCCTACAAGCTCTACACCACAAGAACTAAAGCAAATAGAAAGTCCTCCCATAAAACACAAAAGGTAGCACAAAGCTCTACCCAAATCTCTATAATGGAAGCCATATTCTAAAGCCAAAAGGGCTCTCAAAACTCCTTACAAAAATATTCCATAATTCTCTTTTCCTTCCTTTCCATTCCAAACTTGCTCTTCAACTCTGGCATGCCTTCGAATGAAAGTCGACAGTTAAAAAAAAGATAATATTTTTTAATGCAAGGCACCTTCGAATGAAGGTGGTCATTACGGGGATTTACATGCCATGTTTGCACCTTCGTTCGAAGGAGTCTATACTTCGAATGAAGGACGTCACCCACCTTCGTTTGCAGGTGTCTTTGAGCGAAGACCCCCACTAGACACCTTCCCTCCTTCCCTTCCCCTTTCTTCTGCAAAATTTTGGCTTCCAAAGCCCAGTTGAAGTTCCAAATGGATTCACCTTTGCCAAACCAAATTGGAGGATCACAATCCTCGAAACGAGCTTTGCAATGAGTATAGTTTTAATCTATTTTGATTTTATTATGATTGTTATTTTTAGTTTTACTAAACATAGGTTTTTCACCGAACATCAAGTTCTCTATTCTACACACATGGAAAATTAGTAAATTAGTGAAAAAAAAATTCTGAAAAATATGTATGCCCTAGGTATTGATGTCCTTGTTTCAACAGAAAAAAAATTGAATTTTGATACATATAGAAAAGTTATGTTTTATGGAATACGCCTATGTCTAAATTATAATTGGTTTGACTTCAAAACTTAATTTAAAAAAAAAAATTCAACAAAACATTATGAAACCAAATGCATGCCCTAGATATCGGTGTTACCAATCTAAATTCAAAAGAATTAGAATTTTATCCTTTGTAGAAAAAAAGTTGTGTTATGGAATACACATCACTTTAAAAAAATGTTGTTTACTATTAAAAACTAGTTATCAAAGGAGACACAATTTTTTTTACAATTTAACTCCAATTTTTTTTAACGAAATATTTTTAGAATCTACAAACAAAATCTCACAAATCACTAGTTCGCATCATCTTCAAATTCCTAACGGTTTAGCGGCTATATGTGTCAAAAAGTGAAGATTTAGTTCAAAATGTTGATTTCAATGTCAAGTTTGGCCAAAAAGTGTAACCCATTATTGTGTAAAATCTCGTGGAATAACAAAATACAAAACAAGCAACCCTTCAAAAAACAAGGAGTAGGGTTAAAGGAAGGAAAAGCTTATCATCTATTCACCTCCAATTGAAAGATGACACTTGTATATTTGACAACTTGAATGAATGCTCATACAACTTATTAATATTCTTACAAAAAATTATTATAATAAACAAGCCCATGTGAACCTACATTGGTTTCCATTATTCACCCAACGGTGGAGTGGAAAACACTCCAAAATTAATTAATAAATATAAACAAGTCACCTCATAAGGATGACAAAGCCCCCTAGGATCTTAAAATTCACAATTCAATAAATAAAGTTAAATCCCAGATTGAACTTAAATTCAAATTAAAAATACACACATAAATTCAACCCATTCCAAAGAACATGAAACACATGACAACCTCAAATATTAAGGAAAATGACATGATATAATGTAATGCTAAAATGAAGGTTACAAGGTCCCAAACAACCAACCTGACACGATAATACTAGTTATACATAAGTATGGTCTCATTACTCCATGTGGTGGAGTTAGATAGTAGGTGATCCATGACATTTTCTCTTAATATCTCCTATTGGCCAATCCTTATACAATCCTTCACATTCATTGTGCACATTAAATCTTATCTAAAAGGTTGTAGACAAAGCACAACAAAGTTTGAGAAATACTTTTCACATGTTCATACACAAACATTCTTAGATCTTAAATACAAAAATTGTAGTGTATGGAACACCACATAGCAAATTGCTTAATGCAAGCATAGTCACACCATAGACTCATGATTCATGATGATCAAACACATCATTACAACATTTCACATATAAATCAACACACTACAAAATCTTGATCATGCTATAACTCAATATGCACATTAGATCATTAGTCTCAGAAATAACATATGAATAATTCTCAAATCATGTTCATACAAGCATGCAAAAAGACATCAAAATGACCCACCATGGCCCTTAACCGTAGTAATCAACTCATGGATGCAATTCACAAATAAATGATCAACCATATAATTTGGGGTTAGCATCAACAAATGATCAAAGTCATTCCACTTCATTAATCTATTGCATACACACATTGACTGACTATCTATCAAGTAGGTCTTGCAATATGATAAGACATAACAATAATAATTAATAAGACTATGATAAGAGTTGTAATGGTTGGCCTTATGTAATATAACACGAGTAATGATAGATTTTTTTAGAGTAGGAATCTACTTGGAAAATGAATTTATTGATATTTTTTTAGAGTTCCAAGATAACCATTGAAATGGAATCTAAAATTGTTGAAGAGTGTATTGATATTTAAATTACCAATGTTGAAAAGTGGTATGGAGATGGTACCGAGGCACATGGTGGACTCCTCTTTGAAGAATTTTGCGTACCCACTAAACATCCTCAATACAAAAATGCTTATAGAATGACACATGCACATTTCTTAACATAATCCAATAATTTGAATGTATAAGTAGTTCATTGGCAGTCATTAAATTGACATACATTTAATAAATTGAATGGGATTAATAGTATACTACAACCATCCCAAAATAGATATTTCTCTCGATCAACATTGGTTCACCTAGAAGAGTTCATAAGAACTTAAATTCTCACATAGTTTGATGAATAAAAAAATTACATTTCTAGCATGCCATTACCTTTCATTTCCTATCCTTTTACCTTCATTTTCCACCATTTTCCATGTATTTCACCTCAAAACATGATAATGCTGCGATGATATAGCTTATTAAGATATAAGAATGAGTTAGGTAGTTTTTGAGGAGAAAGTAGTAGGGAATACAAAGTGCTTGTTGAATGTTTCCATATATGACTAATTAGATGGTTGTAATCCTTTTTTATTATTTTGTGGCTTATTGTAGGAAATATTATTTTAGTTGTCGCAACCAATAGATATCTACTAAATTCTTTTTGATGGTAGGAAGAACTTGAAGGAAGGATTTGGAGTCATGAGAAGAATAAACATTGTGATTGGGAAACATATGGGCATTATGTAGTTGGTGCAGAATGATTTACAGTTGCTTTAGGAGTGAGCATCAACAACAAAAAAACTAATAATTTATTGTAATTGTTTCTAGCTTATCCCAAATGCCTATAGTGGATTAGATTGTCTCCAACACACTTTTGGTTATTTGTGGATAGGGGTAGATGGAATAAAACTATTATTGTAAAGTAACCAATGTCAAAAATTGTTTATTGATTGATTCCACAAAATCAACATTTGAACTATTTTTCGATATTGTAAGAACCTACCTCTTAATAACCAAAAATATTTAATAAAATAATAAATATTGCATTTTTTTTTTCTTTTTTTCTTTTTAATCTTTTATCATAAGAGAATATTTAAATATTGAATGTTACAACAAGCTAGATAATTATAGATTTTGATATACAAATAAGGCCTTAGTCCTCTTACAATTCAAGATGGCCTTAAAGGCTCAATTTCAAAAGTATCAAATAAATACATTATCATCTCATAGAACTTCCCAAGAGAGAGAGCACATCATCAGGTCATTTTTTCCCAACAAACGAAGCACCAAGCTTTCCCCGCACTACTCCCAAACTAGACAAGCTTGACCCTTCATGAATGATCTATAAAACTGTAGCCGACAAGCATGGAATAATTGGGTGCAGCATGTAATCACTAACAATCTAACATACTATATAATGCTCATGCTAACATATCTATAAAACTGTAGCTGACAATCATGAAATAATTTGGTGTAGCATGTAATCACTAACAATCTAGCATACTATATAATGCTCATGCTAACATACTTATATCTAATGCACATGTCCTCAAAAAACATGATATGATAGAGAATATAATTCAAATTAAGTACTATACTTATATTTGATTTAAAGCTTTATGCAAAGAATCTTTTACATTCAATACTAAACTGACACATTAGGTTGCAAGCTAGTAAACTAACTAACTATTATCTAGTTACCTATATTCGACACCTGTCTTGTCTCTCTCAGGTATTTATTTGCAAAATAACACTGGCATACATGATATTACCGTATAGTTTGAAAATAGGTTGATAAAATCAGCTCATAAAGTCAACTAGCAATCAAAATGCTTCAACAATACTGTGAAACTATGTTTCAAGCAATAATGTCCTAATCAATTCATAATGATTTCTTGACATTCATGAATAAGTTGGAAGGAATCTCCAACCAGTAGTAAAAGCAATACCAACACATCTAAATGTTACACAAGTTTACATCACATTTCATGCTCAAATACAATATGTATCACAATCATGCCTATCGATGAAGATAGCAACTATATTGCTAAGGTACCTTTGCATTAAATAATATCAATATCCCAAATGCCTCTACAAGTGAAAAGTCACATTTCATGCTCAAATACAATATGTATCACAATCATAACTATCAATGAAGATAACAACTATATTGCTAAGGTACCTATGCATTAAATGAATTCAATATACCAAATGCACCTACAAGTGAAAAGTTTTAATATTAACTCAGTCACAACTTAGAGGCACTATCAAATATTGGCATGTAATTGAAACACAATTTATGGTTGCCATCACCCTATACCTTTGAGTTTCACACAAGAATTCTATCCACACTTCCAACCATAATCAATGGTAGAGGAGATCTTAAATACTCAGAGAAATAAATACACCTACTTTACAACATTTTACAACATTATTATAATAGTTATCATAGATTATAAATAGCGTACCCATAACAAAACAAAGACACCTCTTTCAAAGGGTATGGTATAGTCATCTAATACTAGACATTAAAGGAAACAACTACGCCATTTGTAATATTTCCCAAATATAGCAAGATTCAGGTTGAAAATAATAGAAGAATTAATAGGCCAAAACTCACTCTTATTCAGGTATTGTGAGTAAAACCTTTCCATCTTTAAAACCACAATAGTAATGTGGATATACTTCCTTTGAACTTCAATAAAATCTAAAATTCATTAAAGCAAGTGAAATACATGCAATATGTGGAAACATAGAAAAGGCAAGTGAATTGTTTGACGACTTCCCTTAATGAGATGTTTGTGCACGGAATACAATGATTACGGGATAAACACAAAATGAATTTATTGAAGGGCTTTAGAAACTTTCAGGCAAATGTAATTGGCTGAGTACAGCCAAGTTCCACTACCTTACCTGCAAGCTCTTAGGGAATGCAATGATTTTAGGATACACTAAATGGATCTGCTGAAAAGAAACATACAAGAAAATGCAATCGGTAGGAATAAAGTCCTATTCTACAACTTTTTCTCACCTCCTTCATGTCGTACCGACTAGGATATTTGGAATTGGGTATGGACATATTTTAAAGCATAAGGATAGAGGGATTTTGTCAGATGTTATAGTTAGAAAGTTCTAAAACAAGCATGCAAACTGTGGAAGCACAAAAAGGCATGTAATCTATTCAAAAAAATACCTCAAAGATTTTTTGGCCAATGGAATGCAATGAATTGTAGGATACACAAAATGAAACTATTTATTTCTTAGAAATGGGTAAGCAATCTCCACAAAATTCTAGAAAATAATAATAATAATCATGGACAAAGTATTTCTTGATCATAAAAAGCTAAAATGTTACTTTATCATCTACAATCTTCTATAACACTACTTCAGGAATATAAGCCAATGCGATTAGCATATTAATATTAATCTTCCTTGAAATCAAAGAGAATATATAGTGGTCGCAAAAACAAAATTTCATCATACAGGTTATGAATAATATTTTTTGTAGGGAAGAGTGAAGAATGCTAAATGTTGGATAACAAAGTTCTATTTGAGTGGTCTGAGTAGAGGGCATAAAATGAAGTTTATCTCAGGCCAAAGATCTGACTTCACAGCGCTTATGCAGCATAAATAGGAAATTTAAACCCTCAATTTATTTATAAATGGAAATTTTCTACCCTGGTTCTTGTTAATGCCTGATTGTGATTTTTGAGTCCCATTGAACTATTTGGTTGCTCATGGATCTTAATATAATTTCTTTCTTTCTATATATTTTTTTCAAAAAGATAATTAATATATAAAAAAAACTCTTTTGATTGTATAAGAGTCAATACCAAAACATTGCACTCTAGGTTTAAATCTAGAGATACGATAGTTCTTACCTGTCAAGTATTTAAAATCTTTATCAAATTGTTTAAGAGATCTTTGACCATCTTCTTACCTGAAGCTTCATAAATGAGAGAGTTGTTTGACCAAATGCATCTAGAAAGAAGTGTAATGAAGCTTCCGAGTTAATTATCTAATGCCCTAAGTCTCTATACTTTTTCTCCATAACTGCTCTTTTATCCTTTCCAATCAGAAAGGAGGAGGAAAGTTACATTGGAGGAAATTGAAGCAATTAGGGAAAATGATAGAGCAAGGAAGAGGATTGGAAGACCGGGTTTGGTGCTCATCAAGGTGAAGCTTCTTCTTTACCATCTAATGACATGCAAATTGAAGGTGTTAATGTTGAATATAATGAAATGTTAGATAAGAATGAAATTGACCACGATATTGCAAATGAAAATGTTGCAAAATATTATGAAATATCTACTGATAAGAGCAATATCATGGACAAAGAAGAAGAAAAACATAGAAATTTTCTTGAAGATTGTGGATATGAACCTCATGATGTTGAATTCACACTCTATACTCCATTTGTTGATAAAATTGATGAGGTTGATAACATAGATGAAACAATGAAAATTAATGTATCTCCAAATTATATAAGAAGAGAGGACGTTTGTCAAAAAGAGAATGAGCATGATAAAATTGTAAAACATCCAAGAACCCCAAAATGGTTACTTGAAATTGATGAGAACATAATAGAAAAACTTGAAGGCAAGAGGTTGTCATGAATGGTTTGGTTGTGGGCTTCAAAACTTTTCAATGAATACTTTGAGAATAAAATACTAACCGAACAATGCCAACTTTTTGTACAATTACTAAAGATGTACAAAATGAGTCCTTTACTAAAGAAATTAAAGATTCGGGTAAACAAAGTGTCCAGTCAGAATAAAATTATTGTTAGAATCTTTTTCAATGCACTCAATTCTATTGGAAAGACTAGCAAGGAGAAATATAAAAGAGCTTCTCATAGAGTAATAACAACCTCAATAGTGAGCAAACAATTAAAAAAAGACTCAATTAATGAGGTAAACTTGTGTTGACTTAAGCTTGAATCGTAAAATATTGTCAAAAGCACTAGCATTGAGATCAAGACTAGATAGTCCTCTTGGAAATTATATTTGGGCTTTCAGTGGTAGGCTTCCACGAGTTGATAAGAAGCTAATCAAAGCACAAAGGATGAAATTGAACAATTTTGACACACTAACTCTAGGGTATCACCCAATGTAAAAGATGTTTTAAAGTTAAGAATTAGTGATAAAGACCGCACACCACATCCTAAACATTGTATGGAACGTAGCCAAACAACATTGTACAAACAATATTGTGAAACACACCTAGGTATGACAATCTCACAAAGAGCATTTGAATCTTGTAAGCCATTTTATTGTGTTCCTCTTAAAATTCATAATACATGTTGCAAATACCATGTAGAGTTTTCTATGTATCATGAATTATTATGCAATATTCGTTCTACTTTGCACACTAACAAAATGTTACAGGAGTGTGGTGCAATTCAACTACCAAAGTCATCTAGGGACTTATTGGATTTATTTTTATATATTAGAGGTGGGTTATCAAAATTTATATCATGCATTCATGAGGGCAGCGAGCATGATTTTGGAAAGAAAATGGTTGAGAAAAAGAGATATGAGACAGTGAAATACAATTTGAAAAGTGGAGGTGAAGGTTCTAGATGTGAGTTGATTGCAATAGATGTAAGTATTGTTGAATTTATTGCTAATTTTAAGAAAAATATTTTTTTGGTATGCCAGACATAGCCACAAGTCTCGATGGTTAGATCAATAGTTCAAGATGTGTAAAGAATTTTTCTGATTGGAACTATTGTCTCTGTAGTTTATTTTGTAAAAAACTACATGTTGCAGCCACAAAATGAAGTGCAATCCCATTACTAAAATTCTATTTAGATTGCTCTTTTTGTTCACATCACATATAGACATGCCCCTGAGAGTATAGAAGAGAACAAGAAGATTGTTAGAGAATACCATTTTTACATGAGTGATGATCGATCTCATTCATTAGAGTATGTGCAATATTTTTTTCAACAATTTTATGGGTTCTTACAAGAAAAAGATATTAGAATGGATCAACATCTCATTTGGTCAGATAATTGCACCGGTCAATTCAAGAATGCTTGTAGGTTTTATTGATTGAGCATAATGCATGCAGAGAAGGGTATACCTCATATTTGGAATTTTTTGAAGTTGGGTATAAAAAAAGGGAACATGATGGAGCAGGTGTATGCATGAAGAGAGCTATTTTTAAATAACAACTAAAGATTAGAGGTGCTGCTACATTCTATGATGCAGATTCTATTATTAAGTGGTGTAACTATGCATTGTCACAAAGAGTGGATCTTGATTCAGAAGTGTATAGGCTCTTTTGGTTGGTTGATGAAGGGATAGTGAGAGAGAAATTAGATTGTCAGAGAATCATCAAAAGATGCATTCATTTCGAAGCTCAGATGCAAGTGCATGGATTATTTGGACATGAAAATTAGCTTGTTTTTGTCAGAGTTGTATTGATTGGGATAATTGTGAGTAAAGTGAGTGGGTAGATGCATGGATTCCATGATATTTAACCTATTTATCTTAAATTCATTCATCTTTACTCAATGACATGGAGAGCTCATTTGACTATGAACATCTTTCAGACCTTGTACAACTAGGTCATGTTTATGCAGTTGTTGCACCACATGGAAATGAAGAGAGATCAGACTATTGGTTGGCACAATTTATACAGGGAAAACAAAAGCTAACACGACCTATGACAAATGATGATGGGTTCACATATCCTATAGGATCAGTTGTTATTGATGGGACTTGGTTGCAAACATATATGATTAGAAAGAATGGCATCCCTACATTTGAAGACTTTGAGAAGCACAAAACCATATTCATGTATTTGCACCTAGTTGTAGCAACACGTTAAGTTACTAAATCATCATGCAAAACTAAAAATAAAACAACTATGGCCAATTAGTAATGTTGATCATGAAGCGATATTGGATACTCTGAAGGTAAGAGATGACCCCTCAAGTATGCTTGACTAGGATACAAACTTCCAGATGTGACACGTATGACAATTTTTATCTTAGTGTTCTCATTTTTCTATTTTTTAGAATTATTTTATTAAAAATCTTGTTTCTTTAATTATAATGCATGCTTTTGACTATATAGGAATGTGAATGAGGTTTTACAATGGCATCATAGACACGGGGTACAATTTTTAGTGTGCATTTATGTTTCTTAATATTTTGCTTTCTAGCTTTTTATACATACTAATTTCTAAATTAAAAAGAGATTATTTTTTATTTTGAGACATTTAAGAGTAGGTTTAAGACTTATTTTTGTTTGAAAGAGTCCCTAACATCACCCTCATGGACTATTATGTCCATCTTATGGCCCCTTGTAATGAGATTATTTACCATAACCAACATGTGCTGGTATAATAGTTTGAATGTCCTAGATGCTCTATGATACTAATGAATTTTTCCTAAGGTTACTTTTAAACCTCATATGATTGTTACATATGACCCTATACATGATAGTCCTCAATCATGTGTACATCATAACATTGAAGGGTGATTTGATATCTTGAACATTTGTATGTGATAGTTCCCTGCTGCCAATATTTAAGCTATTTATGAATGCATTACCTAGTGTTGTATGCATATGTAGAAGGATGATGCTGTAATGAGATCATAGGGAGGATGACACCACAACAGAGCCCACAAAAGGTGAGATGGTAGGATGATTAGCGGGTGTGTTCCCAAAGGGATAATTCATTATGCATTAAGAGAGAGTTGTGGAAAGCACGTGATGAGAGATCATAATAGGAGAGATCAATGATCTACACATGTAGTGGTGTTGGAGCTCAAAGGAGTTATAGATGCATAAACTAGCTAGATTGGAAATTATCTAATGGCCAAAGAATTAAACCTAAACTATTATATCATCTTACAACATGGGGAGGTACAAGAAGCAGATGATGAGCTCAAAGGTAAAAAATGAGTCCACATCCAAAGGGATGATATCATTGATCTTAGTGGAATGTTATGCCATTGGCTACAAAGTAACTAAGGTGACATGAGGTGGGACCAAGGTGAGCTTAGGATAGTGCATACATGATGCTGCATGATCATTGATGTGAGTCATGAGACTAATTAAATAAGAGAGGGTAGGCTCTTCTTCTTATTTAGACTCTAATAAAACTAGGATGGTACATTCCTTAGAGGTCCTTAGTAGGACAATTAAAGAGAAATACAATAATATATAAGATAGTTGCAACCATACCCTACTGTATATATATTTTATAGTTTATTTTGCTTGACAAATTTTAATATATAAATGCAGGTGTTTTGGAGAATAGAGCTATTGTATTCAAGGGATTGAGATCAGTGGTTAAAGCATTTAGCTTTCATTTTGGAGACATTCAATATAATTCCTGAGGTGACATATAAGATAGAATCCTAAACTTAGCATTTCTTAATCTTCCATCAAACTTCTTATAACAAATTATTTTAAGTTAGTTGTAGTTAATGGTGTTTACTTTGCTTAACACTTTTTTAACTTATAAATGCATATGTATTTCACACAAGGTTAGAGTACTTAGATCTACTTATGCGGTTGGAAACATCATTTTGTGTATTCTACCTAGACCATGACTGTGTTGAGTATGACATGAGGTTGCGATGGAAATACATCCACCATTGCTGAGTTAATAGTAGGTTAAAGTTTATTTTGCTTGACAAATTTTAATATATAAATGCAAGTGTTTTGGAGAATAGAGCTATTGTACATTCAAGGGACTAAGATTAGTGGTTAAAGCGTTTAACTTTCATTTTGGAGACATTCGATATAATTCCTAAGGTGACATATAAGATAGAATTCTAAACTTAGTGTTTCTTAATCTTTCATCAAACTTCTTATAACAATTATTAAGTTAGTTGTAGTTGATGATGTTTACTTTACTTAACAATTTTTTAACTTATAAATGCAGGTGTTTTGGACAATAAAGCTATTGTATTCAAGGGATTGAGGTCAATGTTCATCATGGAGACATTTTGTATATTTTTTACATTTTAGATTTGTAACTAGCTTTGTCATATCCTATGAGGAGATTATGACCATAATATCATCATGTTACTATGAGTTTTAATGACAAAGGTTCCATCTTACAAATCCTCGTAGTGTTTCTTCACATTTGGTGCTAAGAATTGATAACCATTTCATGTGATTTTAGTAGCACACTCTTTAAGGTGTGTTTTTCATTATGTTTTATGCTAAATTTGACGGTGAGGGTTTTATGTTAATATCTTAGACATGATACTTGTAGGAATGACCTAGTTGTAGTAAGACAATATTAATGCATATATAGGAGTTTTGATCCTTTATTAGTTTATATATGTAGTGATTTGATGTCATGAATAATTTAACAATAAACTAGTATATCTCTTCAAGGTGATTGCTCATACCACGTGAAATTTGCTATATGATATTTATGTCCCAAAACCTCTTAAAATCAGTCCCAAAACCTCTTAAAATCCTTGAAGCTCTTTAAACTTTTGCAACTCCTTTCCTATTCAAATGTTGCATTAAATCCATGGGAAGGTATCACAAGTCTCCCCCTATGAAAACTAGGGTCTTTGCTTATGAAAAAGACATCTTCTTGATGATACTACAGTCTTACGACTGTCACAATTTTGCATGCTTTTGACAGGGATACTGAGGGTTTTAGATGCTCAAGAAGGTTACCCTCCACTCATGACACCCTTATGGTATCCTGACAATGCTTTCCTTGATGATCTAATGACTAACCCTCCTTAGGGTTTGGTGAGTTTCTCTTAGAAGCCAAACCCAAGGCTTCAATTGAGGCCTTCCTCATGGGATTTTAGTGAAAAACTTGAGAAAACTACCTTGAGTCATACTCAAAACCATTAAATAATCTCTTAGACCCATTAAATCACTCGGATTGAGCTATTATATTTTACCTACACCATTTCTATGTTATGAGTAAACCCAAATCCAACATTGAACTGTATGCAGAAATGAGACATTCCTAGATGCCTCCTATATTATAGACCAACCCACCGTAACATGTAGGGCTGTTAGGTAGGTCCCACAAGGTGACAAACACAAAATATGGCTCTTGGCACCTTTACAATAAATGCCACTGAGACATTTTGCAAGAATGCATCCACTGTCGGCATGGTCAAATAATGTTGAGTTGGTCAAAAGTGAGAGAGGTTATTATGGAGGGAACTAACATCCAGTTGTAGGTCCAAACGAATCATTCATAGGTCTCACAAAGTTTGAGAACTACTCCATCAAAGTTTGGTAATTTTTTGTTCTTAGGTATCTTAAGAGACTTTATCGGTACAATGTAGCCCAATTTGATTGGGACACCTGTGGAACGAAACATGAACTCCACTAGCATAAACTCACCCACCTTGACCTATTGGCGCTATCAGTTAGGTCCCAAAGGGTGAAGAATGCAAAATATGGCTCTTGGCACCTTTACACTAAATGCCATTGAGGCATTTTGAAAGAATGCATCCGCCATTGGCACGGTCAAACGATGTTGATTTGGTCAAAACTGAGAGAGGTTATTATGGAGGGACCTCAAATCTAGCTATAAGTCCAAACAGATCATTCACAGGTGTCATGAAGTTTGATAACTACTCCGTCAAAGTTTGGTAATTTTTTGTTCTTAGGTCTCTTAAGAGAGTTTACTAGTACAATGTAGCCTGATTTGATTGAGACACCTGGGGAATGAAACAAGGCCTCCACTAGCATATAACCACCCACCTTGACCTATCGACACTATTAGTTAGGTCCCACAATATGAAGAAGGCAAAATATGGCTCTTGGCACCTTCACACTAAATGCCACTGAGGCATTTTACAAGAATGCATCTGTTGTTGGCATGGTCAAATGATCTTTAGTTGGTCAAAATTGAGAGAGGTTATTGTGGAGGAACCTAACATCCATCTGTAGGTCCAAACAAATCATTTGTAGGTGCCACGAAGTTTGAGAACTACTCCGTCAAACTTTGGCATTTTTTTGCTCTTAGGTCTCTTAAGAGACTTTGCCAGTACAATGTAGCCCGATTCAATTGGGACACCTCATTAATGAAAAAGGGCCTCCACTAGCATACACCCACCCACCCTGCCCTGTTGGTGCTGTCAATTAGGTACCACAGGGTGAAGAATGCAAAACATGGCTCTTGGCACCTTTGTACACTAAATGCCACTGAGGCATTTTGCAAGAATGTATCCGCTGTTGGCACGGTCAAATGATGTTGAGTTGGTCAAAACTAAGAGAGGTTATTATGGAGGGATGTGGCATCCAGTTGTAGGTCCAAACAGATCATTCATTGGTGCCATGAAGTCTGAGAACTACTCTGTCAATGTTTGGTAATTGTTTGCTCTTATGTCTCTTAAGAGACTTTGCTCATACAATATAGCCTGATTTGATTAGGACACCTTGTTAATGAAACATGGCCTCTACTAGCATAACCCACCCACCTTGACCTATCAGCACTATCATTTAGGTCCCACATGGTGAAGAATATCAAATATGGCTCTTGGCACCTTTACACTAAATGCCACTGAGGCATTTTGCAAGAATGCATCCACTGTTAGCACAATCAAACGATGTTGAGTTGGTCAAAACTAAGAGAGGTTATTGTGGAGGGACCTGACATCTAGCTATAGGTCCAAATGGATCATTTGTAGGTATCATGATGTCCAACAACTACTTCATCAAAGTTTGGTATTTTTTTCTCTTAGGTCTCTTAAGAGACATTACCGGTATAATGTATCCTGATTTGATTGGGACACCTGGGGAAGAAAACATGGCCGCCACTAGCATAAACCCACCCAACCTAACTTGTCAGCGCTGTTAGCTAGGTCCCATCAGGTGAAGAATGCAAAATATGGCTCTTGGCACCTTTACACTAAATGTCATTTAGGCATTTTGCAAGAATGCATCCACCATTGGCACAATCAAAGGATGTTGAGTTGGTCAAAACTGAGAGAAGTTATTGTGGAGGGACTAACATCTAGCTATAGGTCCAAACAAATCATTTCTAGGTGTCATGAAGTTTGAGAATTACTCCGTCAAAGTTTGGCAATTTTTTGCTCTTAGGTCTCTTAAGAGACTTTGCTGGTACAATGTAGCTTGTTTTGATTGGGACACCTGGGGAATGAAACAGGATCTCCACTAGTATAAAACCAACCACCTTGACTTGTCAGTGCTGTTAGTTAGGTCCCACAGGGTGAAGAATGCAAAATATGGCTCTTGGCACCTTCACACTAAATGCCACTTAGGCATTTTGCAAGAATGCAGCCACCATTGGCACGGTCAAATGATGTTGAGTTGGTAAAAAATAAGAGAGGTTATTGTGAAGGGACCTGACATCCAGTTGTAGGTCCAAAAGGATCATTCGTAGGTGTCACGAAGTCTGAGAACTACTCCATCAAAGTTTGGCATTTTTTTGTTCTTAGGTCTCTTAAGAGACTTTGTCGATACAATGTAGCTCGATTTGATTGGGACACCTGAGGAACAAAACATGACCTCCACTAGCATAAAACCTACCCTGACCTGTTGGCACTGTTAGTTAGGTCCTAGAGGGTGATGAATGCAAAATATGGGTCTTGCCACCTTTACACTATTAAGAAAAGTGTCTCAACCTTGCAACTACGAAAGGTTACTATTCTTCCAAGTTTTGGTCTTTTCAAATACCCTTTATCTTGAAGAATGGTCTAGAACTTTCAAAGTTTCCAAAAGGGCTAAAAATGGTGGGACTTACTATTTTTAGTAACTCTACATTTGACTTCGGATGGACCTGAAATTTTACCAAAAGGTGTGGAATGACTAAGTAAACATCTCGGGTGAGTTTTGACTCAAGATCATACATGGATCACAAGATATTAAAGTTTCTAATTTTTTTGAAACTGTAGAGAAAAGTTTCAAACTTAGTTTTGAGGCACTTAGAGGTCCCTAAATGCCATGAAAGTTGTCATAACTGATGAAGTGGGTTATAGATTGATAGATGTCTTCACGAGATTTCTGACGCATTAAACGGTTCGTCAATCAGACACCCGAATCAAAAGTTATGACCTATGGAAGTTGGACCTCCTACTTTTGGGAAATGTGAAAACATGTTAGACACTCAAAAGAGCTGTAAAGGGGAGAGTTACACATGTTGGTGTGTGATTTGGCACATCACAAGGCATATTTGATTAGAGATAATTTGGGGGCCACTTTTGGGTGGTTTTGGCTCATGGTTTTGTAATTACCGTTGATGGTTTACTGTATTGTATCTCCTATATATCAGGAGCTTGAGATGGAGGTTGTGTGTAAGAGTCTTATAGATGTTGAGTTACCTCCTAGATCTCTGGTTGGATATACTCTTGTGAAAGCTTGCTCTGCAAGTATATTGTAATCTTTTTGATTCCTAAATAATATATTGGGCAGCTTTGGAGTGTGGGTTTTTTTTTACCTGAAAGGGTTTTCCCCACGTATATCTTGTGTTGTGAGTTTTGCATTTGGATGTTGTTATTATCTTTCTGTTAATGTGCATCTTAATCTGTAACTGTAAAAGTTAAAATTTGCATAAATATTTCCTTAGTAGATTAGTGTAGGAAGTGTTTTCCACATACCTTGCTTCCTTTCATACACTAAATGCCACTAAGGCATTTTGCAAGAATGCATCCGCTGTTGGCATGATCAAATGATGTTGATTTGGTCAAAACTGAGAGAAGTTATTGTTGAGGGACCTGACATCTAGTTGTAGGTCCAAACGGATCATTCGTAAGTGTCATGAAGTCCAAGAACTACTTCGTCAAAGTTTGACAATTTTTTATTCTTAGGTCTCTTAAGAGACTTTGCTAGTACAATGTAGCCCGATTCAATTGGAACACTTGGGGAACAAAATAGGACCTCCACTAGCATAAACCTACCCACCCTGATCTATCAGCGCTATCAGTTAGATCCCATAGGGTGAAGAATGCAAAATATGGCTCTTGGCACCTTTACACTAAATGCCACTGAGGCATTTTGCAAGAATGCATTTGTCATTGGCACAATCAAATGATGTTGAGTTGGTCAAAACTGAGAGAGGTTATTGTGGAGGGACCTGACATCCATTTGTAGGTCCAAATGGATCATTCGTAGGTGCCATGAAGTCCAAGAACTACTCTGTCAAAGTTTGACAATTTTTGTTCTTAGGTCTCTTAAGAGACTTTGCCGGTACAGTGTAGCCCAATTCAATTGGGACACCTCATTAACGAAATAGGGCCTCCACTAGCATAAACCCACCCACCCTGCCCTGTCGACACTGTCAATTAGGTCCCACAGGGTGAAGAATGCAAAATATGGCTTTTGGCACTTTACACTAAATACCATTGAGGCATTTTGTAAGAATGTATCCACCATTGGCATGGTCAAACGATGTTGAGTTGGTAAAAAATGATAGAGGTTATTATGAAGGGACTTGACATCTAGCTGTAGGTCCAAACAAACCATTCATTGGTACCACGAAGTCTGAGAACTACTACGTCAAAGTTTGACAATTTTTTGCTCTTAGGTCTCTTAAGAGACTTTGCCCGTACAATGTAGCCCTGTTCGATTGGGACACCTTGTTAATGAAATAGGGCCTCCACTAGCATAAAATCACCCACCCTGACCTGTCAACACTATCGGTTAGGTCCTACAAGGTGAAGAATGCAAAATATGGCTCTTGGCACCTTTACACTAAATGCCACTGAGGTATTTTGCAAGAATGCATCCGTTGTTGGCATGATCAAAGGATGTTGAGTTGGTTAAAACTGAGAGAGGTTATTATGGAGGGACCTGACATCTAGTTGTAGGTCCAAACAGATCATTCATAGGTATCACCAAGTCTGAGAACTACTCCATTAAAGTTCGGTAATTTTTTGGTTCTTAGGTCTCTTAAGAGACTTTGCTAGTACAATGTAGCCTGATTCAATTGGGACATTTGGGGAATGAAACAGGGCCTCCAATAGGATAAACCCAACCACCCTGACTTGTTGGCACTATTAGTTAGGTCCCACAGGGTGAAGAATGCAAAATATGGCTCTTGGCACCTTTACACTAAATGTCACTAAGGCTTTTTGCAAGAATGCATCCGTAGTTGGCACGGTCAAACGATGATGAGTTGGTAAAAAAAGAGAGGTTATTTTGAAGGTACCTAACATCTAGTTGTAGGTCCAAAAGGATCATTTTTAGGTGTCATGAAGTCCGAGAACTACTCTATGAAAGTTTGTCAATTTTTTGTTCTTAGGTCTCTTAAGAGATTTTGCTGGTACAATGTAGCTCGATTTGATTGGGACACTTGGGGAATGAAATATGGCCTCCACTAGCATAAACCCACCCACTTTGACCTGTCAATGCTGTCAGTTAGGTCCCACAGGGTGAAGAATGCAAAATATGGCTCTTGGCACCTTTACACTAAATGCTATTGAGGCATTTTGCAAGAATGCATTCACCGTTGGCACGGTCAAATGTTGTTGAGTTGGTCAAAACTGAGAGATGTTATTATGGAGAGACTTGATATTTAGTTGTAGGTTCAAATGGATTATTTGTAGGTGCCACGAAGTCTAAGAATTACTCTTTCAAAGTTTGGTAATTTTTTGTTCTTAGGTATCTTAAGAGAATTTATCGGTACAATGTAGCCCGATCTGATTGGGACACCTGGGGAATGAAACAGGGCCTCCACTAGCATCAAACCACCCATCTTGACCTGTTGGTGCTATCAGTTATGTTCCACAAGGTGAAGAATGCAAAATATGGCTCTTTGTACCTTTACACTAAATGCCATTAAGACATTTTGCAAGATTGCATCGGCCGTTGGCACTGTCAAACAATGTTGATTTGGTCAAAACTAAGAGAGGTTATTGTGGAGAGACCTAACATCCAATTGTAGGTCCAAATGAATCATTCATAGGTGTCACAAAGTCTGAGAACTACTTCGTCAAATTTTGGCAATTTTTTGTTCTTAGGTCTCTTAAGAGACTTTACCGGTACAATGTAGCCCGATTTGATTGGGACACCTGGGTAATGAAAAAAGGCCTCCACTAGCATAAACCTACCCACTCTAACCTATTGGCACTGTCAGTTAGGTCCCACAAGGTGAAGAATGCAAAATATGGCTCCTGGCACCTTTACACTAAATGCCACTGAGGTATTTTGCAAGAATGCATCCACCGTTAGCACAGTCAAACGATGTCGAGTTGGTCAAAATTGAGAGAGGTTATTGTGGAGGGACCTAACATCCAATTGTAGGTCTAAATAGATCATTCATAGGTTTCATGAAGTCTGAGAACTACTCCGTCAAAGTTTGGCAATTTTTTGTTCTTAGGTCTCTTAAGAGACTTTGCTGATATAATGTAGCTCGATTTGATTGGGACACCTGGGGAATGAAACAGGGCCTCCAATAGCATAAACCCACCCAACCTGACCTATCAGTACTATTAGTTAGGTCCCACAATGTGAAGAATGCAAAATATAGCTCTTGACACCTTTACACTAAATGCCACTAAGGCATTTTGAAAGAATGCATCTGTCGTTGCCACGGTCAAACGATGTTGAGTTGGTCAAAACTGAGAGAGGTTATTGTGGAGGGACCTGACTGTTGGGATAAGTTGTCATTAACTTTGCAATCCTAACCAATTTCATGTGTCTCCAAAGTCCTTGGAAGGTGTTCTCCAACACAGGGACTTGAGAGATAAAATGATATTTAATTATATCACTATGACATGTTGTAGTTAACTCCTATGTGGTAGGACCCAATTTGGGTGCCCACTTTGGAAGTGGAGCCCATGGAGACTTTGTGTCGACTTCTTGAAGTCTATGTTAACTTGGTGATACTTCCTAGGAGGTGGGAACTATTTTGGGCACTCACTTTGGAGGTGTTTCTAATGAAGACTAGAAGTTTGCTTTTTTTTGCATGAGTGGATAATGTTGGTACACTTTACATGAATATGATCAATGTGGGAGTTATCAGTGGAGTTAGAGATGCACGATATTGGAATATTGCTTGCATAAACTCATAAAAGCTTGCATGGACTTGCATGTCACATGCATGGACTTGCATGTTGTTACATGTCACTTGTATGAGCTTGCATGTGCTTACATATTGTTGCATGTTACTAGCATGGACTTGCATGTTGTTGCATGCCACTTGCATGTGCTTGCATGTTGTTGCATGTCACTTATATGAACTTGCATGTACTTGCTTGTCACTTGCATGTGCTTGCATGTTGTTGCATGCCATTTGCATGTGTTTGCATGTTGTTGCATGTTAGTTGCATGGACTAGAATGTTGTCGCATGTCACTTAGATGGTGTTGCATGTATCTAGCATGACACTCTAACTTAGGATTAGTTTTGGATAACTCTTGCATGATGCTACAGGTTGTTACATGACTCTTGCATGTTACAAAACATGTTGTTACAGAATAATATTGGGGACATCAATCATGCATTTTGTTTGCATGACATTGATGTGTGTTGGAGCACTTCAGCTAACCAAAATGGATTGGGACAACTTGGGTACCCAATCCTGAGACTTTTAGTTGTGCTTTTTATTGTGACATGATACTTCATTTGACTAAGTTTGAATGGGACAACTTGGGTGTCCATGTTTGTGACTTGCAGTTAACAAGGTGATTTCTACTATGCAGCTTTGGAGTTCACTATATTGGATGCTTGGTTTTTGCATGAGGATTTGTCTCATGCTATTGGATACAATTTATTGTATTTTGAGATCCATGGCTTCTATATAATGATGCCTTTAGTTGGTATAAAATATATGATAGGTTTTGAAGTTGA
The DNA here is from genome assembly GCA_027924645.1 of Cunninghamia lanceolata. NCBI lineage: Eukaryota > Viridiplantae > Streptophyta > Pinopsida > Cupressales > Cupressaceae > Cunninghamia > Cunninghamia lanceolata. The sequence continues at coordinate 4,085,690 of BSBN01000424.1, read as the reverse complement.
AGAAGCAATGAAGTGCTGCCAGAATTCAGAGAGGATTCAATATTAAATGTAAACTTGATTAAAGGATTTAATACAAGCATAACATCTCTTTGGGTTTGGATTTTTTTCCCATAAGGGTTTTTCCACGTAAATTCTATGTCTACATCTATCATGCTTTTTTCTTCTATACTACATTGATTGAAAGTGCAAAATCACTTACACATAATTGTTAGAAATTAATCTAATTTTCAAATTTGTACACACATATTTACAGTTTTATAGCAGTAGTTTCACCTTGATTTTCAACATTTGGTATCCGAGCTAACGGTTATATTGAGTGAGGGACACATTTCTCTTAAAGTGTTGAAGGTTTTTTGGCTATAGTGGGAGCTTTTGCTTTGTGGGTTTTGCAGCTTTGTGAAGAAGATTGTTTACAATGGGTTCTACCTCTTTTCTAGATATTGAGAAGTTCAATGGATCTGGATACGAGATGTGGAAATTGAAGATGGAAGATCTCTTAGAAGAAATAGATTAGTAGTTAGTTGTTTCCAATGAAAATAAGCCATCCACAACTATGTCTGATGAAGATTGGTTTAAACTTGATAAAAAAACATGAGGAACCATAAGGTTGTGTCTTGCAGATGCTGTCCTCTTGAATGTTTCTGATGAACCTACCGCATACAAGTTGTGGAAGAGTATAGGTGATATTTATCAAACCAAAAGTCTAACTAATAAGTTATTTCTCAAAAGATAGTTGTATTCTTTAAAGATGAAGGATGGTGATTTTTTTGCAAATCATTTAAATGCTTTTAATTTGATTTTAAGTCAACTTGCATCTATAGATGTTAAGCTAGAAGATGAAGATAAATGCATCTTGTTACTTTGTTCTTTAGAATCTTGGGAGAATTTAATTATTGCTATCAGTGGTAGTGGTGCAAATCCAAAGATGGACAATATCATTGCTACTCTTCATTCTGAAGAAATGAGAAGAAATTCCAAAAATGGTGGATCCCAAGATGCCTTGCATCTAAGAGGAAGGTCTAAAGAAAAAGCACCTAAATGGGATAAGAAGAAGGGTAAGTCTAAAGGACATTCTAAAACCCCTTGTAAGAGCAGAGTAAAGTGTTGGAACTGTGGGAAACATGGACATGTGAAGAAGCATTGTAAAAATAAGAAAAAGAGTTTAGATTCCTCCATAGAAAATCCTCAGATGATGGTGACAATGATGCTTTGATTATTTCAACTAACACTATAAGTAATGATGCTTGGCTTATTGATTCAGGTTGCTCTTATCATATGACTCCCAACAAGGAGTGGTTTACCAAATATTCAACATATGATGGAGGAGAAGTTTTCCTTGGTGATAACATTACTAAACAGATTGTTGACAAAGGAAAGGTAAAGTTGTGTTTCAGTGATGGAATGATTAAAACCCTTAATGATGTTTTACATATTCTAGGACTTGTAAGAAATTTGCTTTCTGTATCCAGATTGAATGATTCTGGAATGTATGTGACATTTGACAAGTCTGGTTGTAGGTTGGTAAGATGGAATTGGGTGGTTGCTAAAGGATATTGGATTGGAACTTTGTTTAGGTTTTAATGCCTCCACTTTGAATAATTCAACCAATGTAACTGACACTGAAAATGCATGTATGTTGTGGCACCATAGGTTGGGTCACATAAGTGAAAAAGATCTTAGGACAATTATTAATAAAAAATGGTTGACAATATTTCTAATTATTCTATTGGCAAAAATGATTTCTGTGAGAATTGTGTGTTTGGAAAACATAATAGATCATCATTTTCGGTTGGAACTAATAAAGCTAAGAGTTTATTAGAGATTATTCATTCGGATGTATTTGGACCAATGGATATTGACTCTTTTGTAAAATCTTGATATTATGTTACATTCATTGATGATGTCTCAAGATACACCTAGATTTATTTTATGAATGCTAAATCTAAAGTCTTCACCAAGTTTAAGGAATTTAAAGCCTTAGTTGAGAAACAAACATATTATAATATAAGGGTGTTTAGATCAGATAATGGTGGTGAATATTATTTTAAGGAATATGATAAATTTTGTAAGCATGCAGGTATTGTTCGATAGAAGACCACTCCTTATACTCCCCAACAAAATGGGGTAGCAGAAAGAATGAACTAAACCTTAATGGAAAGAGCTAGGAGCATGTTAGGTAGTGCTAAGCTAGATTAGTGCTTTTGGGCTGAGGCTATAATTACTTCTTGTTATTTGATTAATAGATCTCCTTGTTCAGCTCTTGAAGATAAAACTCCTTATGAAATGTGGGTAGGTAGAAAGCCTTCTATTTCACATTTAAGGATCTTTGGTTGTGAGGCTTCTATTCATGTGCCTAAAGAAAATTGTACTAAATTGGATCCAAAATCTAAGAAATGCATCTTTGTAGGTTATGGTGAGAATGAAAATGGTTACAAGATTTGGAATCCTCTAACCTGAAAAATTATTTTATCTAGAGATGTGATTTTAGGGAGTTTAGAGATTATTCAGGTGAAGAATGTAATCAAAGGAGAAAGAAAAGACTAAAATAGTGCACTTCGAGACACATACATAAAAGAAGGAAGATGTACATGTGGAAGAACAATTAGATGGATTTGAGGATGAAGAAGAAGAAGAGAGTTTAGAGGGTTTAGATAATGATGTGTAGGATAAGCATACGGAAGAACAAGAAGAGCCCCCAGTACTCCTACCTTGAGAAGATCCACAAGACAAGGGAATCTTGTTAACAAGTATGGCCCACCCAATTTCTATTGTGTATTTTCTTTGTTAAGTACTGATGATGAACCTAGATCTTTCAGGGAGGCACTATCTTTAGAGGATAGTGAGTCTTGGTTGTAGGCTATGCATGAGGAAATGATGTCCTTGGATACTTGTGACACTTAGGATCTTGTTAGTTTGCCCAAAGAAAGAAAGCCCATTGGTTGCAAGTGGGTATATAAAAAGAAAATTGGTGCAGATGGTAAGTTAGAATGGTACAAGGCTAGATTGGTGGCCAAGGGCTACTCCCAGAGAGAGGGAGTTGATTTTAAAGAAATTTTCTCTCTTGTTGCTAAATTAACTTCTATTAGATTCCTTTTATCTATTTCTACTGCTTATGATTTTGAGATAGAGATGTAGACACCCAAAATTGACCGAATTATCATTAGTATCAAATATTGCATTATCTATCATCTGCATTTGTCTAACACACTTGAGCAACTTATCTATTTTTTTTAAAACATCTATTTCTTCTATTAATTAAATAAATTTATATTTATTGAATTAATTCATTATCTATTTCCTTTAATCTATAATTAAATAATCTTTAATTATTTAATTATCTTCATTCTATCTATTTTATTTAAATAAATTTTATTTATTTAATTAAAATTCCCTTCATAATCCTACTTTCCAATTAATTAAATAAATTTTATTTATTTAATTAATTTCCCTTATCACTTATCTTCATCTTTCATTACAAGCTGACATGTGTGCCTCTTTTATTTAAAAACTTGTGTGGTACTACATCTTTCATTTAATATCTTTCACATGTAGTACTTTTTTATGTACACAATCACACATGAGCCTTATCTTCCCTCCACTTGTCATTTACACATTCACCTATGACTATCATTTCATCTCAGCCATTCACATAGCCACCAAATCTCTACCGTTGATTGATTTTGGTTGAAGTCTATATAAACACCCTCTCATTCCATACTACATCCATCCATCATTTCTATATAGCGTCTACATTATCATCCTGAGCATATTGAGCACTTTATCATCCTTCTAGCATATTATCACTATCATCTATCTATCATGGCATCTTTTATCTTCATAATTGTTCATTGTTGAGAAGCAATCCACATCACAAACAAGGAATCATACAATCTAGGTGATCTTGTTCTTGAATTGCATGCTTTTGATTTCACATGGATTCGATTCCTTGATGGTGGTAGGATTAGGTTTTCATTTGTTATGCTTGATCTTATTAACCTAATTTTTACCTATCACATTTTGGCATGCTTGGTGGGATTCACGTCCTTGATTAACTTTGCTGTTTGAAGTTGTTTTTTGTGAAGTTTAGATTTTCAGAGCGCTTATAGCAAATTGCGGTCACTTTTAAGCAAAAACCAGTCACCTTCAGAACATTTGCATCGCTTTTAAGCTACCAGTTACCACTTTCAGCATTTTTAGGATCACTCTTAAGCCAACAGTGATCACTTCCAGTCTTTCCACGTCACTTTCGAGCCAATAGTGGTTGCATCTGTCATCATTCACATCACTTTTAACCTGAAACTGATTGCTTCCGACTGTCTGGGTTGCTTCCTGTAATTTAGGGTTTTCGGCTAACATCTAATTTTTGTAGGGATTTTACGCATCTGGCAGGAACAAGTCACTTTTGAGCCTTAACAGTTCATGTCTGGAGTTTCAGCATCACTTTTGAGCAGTAACATTTCCCTTTCAGTAGAATTTAGATCGCTTTTAAGCAATAGTCAGTCGCCTCTGGTAACTGTGTATCATTTTCAGTTTTATCATTCACAGTTGGGTTTTCTTGGTTACTAATCATTTCTTTGTGCAACATCTTATCGATTGTCCAATAAAAGGAGGTTGTGAAACTACTAACATATCTGTTGCAACTCCGATCGGTCCAAGACATTCAATTTTATCACTAATTTAGGAATATTTGGGCTTGGTGCTTAAAAAGAATCATTGTTTTCTCTGTGCTTGATTTATCTTTTTTGGATTGCTTGTTGTGCATGTTTGTAACCCAAATTTAATAGAAAAAGTATCCTCTCCCCTTGCCTATCAAATGGATCTTGGGTGTATGAGAACCTGTTATTATCTCTAGAGGGTCTGCCTTCCCGGTGTGAGAAGGGGTACGACCCAAGTGGTAACAAGCTAAAGCCAAGTCCTTCTGAATCACTATATAAGAAAAGTGTTTGTGTCAAAAGCCACAAACAACAGGTGCTGCTATGTTACACTGACGAATGTTTCCCCCAAAACCCCTTAGAGCGTAACCTCTTTGGGCTAGGAAGCCTCTATTAATGGAGTGAATCACCACATGTGTAGCCACCCGAACAAATGCCCTTACTCATAACCTTGTGTAGTAGCTAAAATCCTTCTATTTGTTGATGCAAAAGGTGGGACCTTTGAAGCCGCCTTGATTCTCGTGGTTCTTAGTAGAGATAGCAGGGACAATCCTAAGGTTTGGTGGGGGGACAAGCCTTGGGAAACTTAGATCTTGGTATGCGTGAGAAGTGAGTGCCATGGAGGGGAGCCGGTGCTACCAAGATCCTGAAGCTATCCTCTTTGAATAAGCATGGCAAGGGGACTCAACAAATATAGTCCTTTCCTAGCCTAGGTTGTACAAGTTTGTGATTGTTGTGAGTGTGAGTGACTGAAATCACTATTTTCTTGTCAAAAATATCATTCAAACACATCCTCTGTCAAACGCAAACTACTTTTGAACCATAAATGCTGGCCTTTAACCAAACCAGATCACCTTTAAATGATAGTTATTCACTTTTTGTAAAAAACATATCACTTTTAAACGATAGTCCATCGCTTTTGGCAAACTCTGCAATGCCTCTAAACCAAAACTAATCACGTCTAGAAAACCTGGTCGCCTCTGGTTAACACTGTAGCCTATCACTTGCAACAATCTAGATCGCTTCTGAGCTATTACCTATCGCTTTTGGCATCTTTCGAGTTGCTTCTAAGCTATTACCTGTTGCTTCTGGTCAAATATCAGTAATCAACATCAACCCAACCAAATCAGTTGCATTTTTAGACTTTCTTAGCTCTGTCATCAGCTTTTAGATAGTCCTCTGAGCATCTATAGTCACCTGAGCATTATCTCCTATCTTGAGCATATCAATCCATTGGACTTTTGAGCTTTCCATCCTTTTGAGATCCCAAAACTACAACCAACTAGTAAAACCAACAACCAAACACCATCCTTTTGGCTTTACTTAGCCTAGCCATACCAGCAAACAACATCATCAACTAGCTTTTCTCTTGAGTGTGTGAGCTATCCTCTAGGGAAGTTTATCCAACAACAATAACAACCAAGCAACCAAACAACAACAACCAACAATTAGCAAACAAAGCAACCAACAAACTAGCAAAGCAAACCAACACGAAACAATCAGCCAACCATCACCTTTTGGGTCTCAACCATTGCCAAACTAGTCCAACCTTCAACATCAACCATCATGCCTCAAACTAGGACCCAATATAGAGCTGAAATGGAAGCAAAATTGTGAGCTAAGATGGAAGCCAAAATGCAACAATCTTGATCAACTCCCCTAAAAGATGCAACTCAATTCACAACCGGTATGCCTTCTTACATGTTTGTGCCTGAAGGATACACTATTGGACCATCATCTTCACAACAAGTGCAACCTCAAACATTTTTAGAGACCTATGAAGAGCAATCTCAAGATGACTTATCAAAATTTTGAGACACACACGTATGGGACCAAGTTGAGAAGCTTGTTTTATCTGATCCTAATCACTACTTCTTGCAATTAGCCTGTATGGGAGCCAAATTACCAAGTGACTTTGACATATCCACTATTCAAGAACATGATCCAAACACTCCCGCTATTGTTGCAAAGGGACCAACCACTATAGCTACACCTTCGTATCCACCTTCCAATCCATCTCCCTCATTGCCTATCGCTACACCATCAAACCCACCACGCTCGGAGTACACTCTAGAACCTTTGATAACTCCAACCAATGTACTTCATTTTCTTTCACAAAATTTGAGTGTTCCACCTTTCCATGTTTCACAACATACCCCCGCTCCTACCATGACCGTATCTCGACCTTAAGTACCACAAGCTGTCCATGTCTCACAAGTACAAACTCTGCAAGTATCACAAGCTATCCCAACACCGCAAACTTCACAAGTTTCACAAGCTCTCCAAACACCACAAGCCATACAAGTCTCGTAGCCATTACAAACCCCTACTCCTATTACATCACATGTGGAAACCACACCCCACACTCATATTCCTATCACCTCTAATATGGTCTCCATGATTTCCATGAATCCATCCCACACCATATAATCCCAATGTTAGTCTCATTGACATGACTAATCCACCTATTATATCACAAGCCACTCCTAGCACCGCTGTCTCTTATGTTGATCAACTTACATCACCCTCTCCACCTCCATATAATCCTTCACAAACCATCAATCTGTCTTATGCAACCCAAGGATTACCCATTGTCACCCAACACATGATGTCTACCAATCCTCATGTTGTCCAAAACACAAACCCAAATGTCCATTTCTCCTCATCCACCAATCCTTCCACTACTTACCATAATCCAAATCTAACTCTGAATCCACAACCATTGACCAATGTCAATCCATCCTCTACTTCCCATGTGATGCAAAATCTTGGAGCTAATCCATCGCAATATACCCAACCACTGCTTGTGTGTCAAGGACAACAATCATCAAACACATATGCGTCACATACCCATCCTTTGATATATAATGTGAGCACACAACCTCAACAAATGTCCATAGCCACATACATTCTGCAACAATAACTGCAACATACACCATATTACATTCCACCTCCAAACAACCAACCCCCTTTGCAACAACATATACTCTCTCAAGTAGATGTCGAACAAATGGTTAACAAGGTAGTAGCACAAAATAAGAAGACATTTTCCTTGGGAGACATATGCCCATATCTATTTGACAAGTCACTTCACATGTCATCTTTTCCGCCGCACTTTGAAATCCCACAATTTGACAAATTTAAAGGGAAAGGAAATCCGGATGACCATCTTAGAGCATTCTATGTGGCATGTCTTGATGTCTCTTGTGAAGACTCATATCTCTTGAGACTATTTTCCTGAAGCTTAGCGGGACAAGCTCTTGAATGGTTCTCTCACTTACCCCCGGGAATCAAGACTTTTGAGGAATTAGCAAATAAATTTTGCTCCCATTTCACTTTCAACATTGAACATGAGGTGAACATGAATGATCTTGTCAACAATAAACAATGCAATGGTGAAGCCTTTTCCTCATTTACCCAATGATGGCGTAACATGGCTAGCAAACTATCATGGCAAATACCTGAGAGATAGCAGCTTGATGTCTTTGTCCAAAATCTTCACCTCAAGCTTTCATTTCAAATGCAATTGCAAAGTGCTAGCACCTTTGATGAGCTTATCTCCAAAGGAACCACCATTGAGCGAGATTTAATTGCTAAGGGCACCATCAATATTTTCAGAGACAACAATTCCCAATCGTCAAATGATAAATCCTGCTTTTGGAACAAGAACAAAAATGTCGTTAATGACGGTGTTGTGGATGCAAAGAACATACAAACAGTGAAAGCTCCTATTAACATCCAAGCCATTTACATCAAATCAACCTTTTCAATGGAATCGACCAAGAGCAAATCCAACACCTCGATGACAATTTACTCCTTTAGGGGAACCCATGGAGGTAATCTTTCGTAAGCTTCTCCAAGCGGGAGATGTCATATTACCTGAAGCACCACCCAACGATGAACCTATCTTCAAAGCTTCTTAGTACAAAGAGAGTGAATATTGTGAATACCATAGAGTCAAAGGACATTCAAAAAAAGGTTGTATGTGCTTAAAACATGTCATTAAAGATTGCATTGATCAAGGTCTAATTAAAATAACACCGCCAACACCATAGCCTGTAAAGCAACCAACATCGAACTATGACCTAGATGCTTTCAAGAATCCACTTCCACTTCATGACAAGACAAGTAACCCTCAACTGGGAATACTATCCATTACAACTATGACTCATCCACGATTGGCCGCATTGACCAAGCTTGAGTTTCTACCATTACTATCGAAGGCAAAGCATCCGATTGTGCTGTAACTACTAGAAGAGGCCGTGTTACCATTCAAGGAGCACTTGTCAATCCTCCTCGACCGTATTCTAGCTATAATATCCTTGATCACCTTGGCAAAACTCCCGCACACATTTCTATCCTAGAATTGCTTCACATATCCCCCACCCACAAAGCTATCCTTGACAAAGCATTGCAAGAATCTTCGGTGCCCAACGATATCGATACCACACAATTCCAATCTATGGTAGCTAGCATTGTAGCCCCTTGCCATCTTACCTTCTCTCTCAAAGATCTTCGACCATCCATCAACCCATCACATAATGAGGCCCTCCACATAGAAGTATTTGTAAACCATCACCGTATCAAACGAATCCTAGTGGATGGTGGAGTTGGTCTCAATATATGTTCTTTAAAACTAATAAAATAATTGGGATATTCTAAGAAAGACATTAACACTTCCAAGGTTATTTCTATCAAAGCATATGATGATGCTGAGAGAGATATTGAAGGAATTATCCATTTGCCTATCCAAGTTGGTCCTGTCACTACTGACACCCATTGACAAGTTCTTGATATTGACCTTCCTTATAACATTATCCTTGGCGATCCATGGATCCATGCCCTTAAAGCTGTTCCTTCCACATACCATCAATATCTCAAGTTTCCACATAATGGTGTTGAAGTTACTATCCATGCCGATCCCAATCCATTCAAGTTTTGTTTTGCTTTTCAAGCTAAATATCAAAGTCCTAACCGTATTCCTATCAACACCGAAGCATATCCATCTTCATCCTATGTGGACCCATCCGCCCTACTCAAACCATCATCTAGCCAAGCCACTTCAAATCTCTGTATCAAGTACACTGAACACGGTCCAGGTGAGTACACCTTGCAAGAATCTTGTTGTGTTGGCACTCTTCCCTTGTCTCCCAAATCTCATGGCAAACCTTCTACATCCAAGGCATCTTCATCCGCAGTTGTTATAAAAGCACCACCAATAGTGTTCATCAAAGGTGGATTCCTTGATGATGAAGACATAGATGACATTAACTCTTGGATATTTTATGATGAGAACGACCAAGTACAACTTGAAGTGGAAAGATATAACAATGGGTTCCGTATCATTAAGAACATGGGTTACAAAGGACATGGCAGATTGGGATCACAGGAACAAGGACCTATTGAACCTATTATTGTGTCTAAGAAGTTTAATAAGTGAGGCCTTGGCTACAGCTAGAGGTACCGCCTTCCAAAGATATTAAGTGTATTTCTGATATGGAAGCCGGACCTTCCTTGGTAGGAGAGACTTCTAATTCAGATACCATTGATGACTCCTCCCTTCATATCACCGATCCTTTTCATGAAACCTCTATCTTCATGATCTCTACCACTTCCTTTAGCTAAAACCCTTCATCCATTACCCTTTGACTCGTATATCCTGACCTCGTCGATTGGGACCAACAGGGGGCACCGATATTGGACACATTTGAAAATGATGAAGCTATTACTGAATTAATGGGTTTACGACAAGGCATTCCATTGGGTGATCACAAAGAAGGCTTCATGATCGACCTCCCTAAACTAGCATATTTTGGCGGAAGCATCAAATCCTTCAGTCATAAAAGTGAAATAAATAGAATTAAAAAAATTAGGTCACTAGGTGAAAACTGAAAGGCATCTCTTGACCATGAAAAAGTAAAAATAAAGGATGTATCCGAGGGTGAAAACCTCCCTGAGGCACCCAAGGATGGGGGATTTGATCTTCCTGTCACCACTGACTATCATGAAAAATCAACAGTGCTAGTCGAGAAATCTCAAGAAATCAACTTAGGCACAGAGCAGAATCTGAAGATCACATTTTTGGCAGCATCACTATCAGAATAGGAAAGAAGAAATTTCATAGCATTCTTCATAAAAAGACCTATCAATTTTGCATGGACTTATGCTGACATGCCGAGTCTAGATCCATCACTTGTGGTACACCACCTAGTAATATCTCCTAATGCAAAATCGGTCAAACAAAAACTGCGCAAAATGCACCTGTAAATAGCTCTTTTGATTAAAGCAGAGATTCAAAAGCTGTTAGAAGCAAAGTTCATAAAGCCTATTGATTATCCAGAATGGGTTTCAAATTTGGTACCAGTAGTAAAACCTGATGGACGAGTTCACTGTTGTACAGATTTCAGAGATCTCAACAAAGCATGCCCTAAAAATGACTTCCCACTACCAAGCATAGATAACATTGTAGATCTCACAGCTGGACATGAAATACTATCCTTGATGGATGGATTCTCAGGATATAATCAAATTAGAATAGCAGAGGAAGATCAAGACAAAACATCATTCATTTGTCCATGGGGTACATACTGCTGGGTTGTGATGCCTTTTGGTCTCAAGAATGCTAGAGCCACTTATCAATGCACCATGACAGTTATTTTCCATGATCTTTTCCACACTATCATAGAAGATTATGTTGATGATATCCTAGGAAAATCCAAGACAAGAGAAGAACATCTACAGGTACTAGTACAAATCTTTGATCGACTAGAGAAGTCTCAAGTCAGGCTAAACCCAAAGAAATGTGTATTTGGTGTAACATCTGGGAAATTGTTGGGGAACATTGTGTCCTGACGAGGAATAGAAGTGGATCATGACAAAATAAAATCTATCATGGAAATGCCTCCGCCATCAAATCTGAAGTAGCTTTGTAGTCTACAAGGAAGGGTACAATCCATTCGCAGGTTTATCTCACAACTAGCAGACAAGTGTCATCCTTTTCAACATCTTCTTCGCAAGGGTGAACCTTTTAAGTGGGATAAAAAATGTCAACAGGCTTTCACCAAAATCAAGGAGTATCTAGCAACACCTCCTGTGTTAGTACCTCCTATACTTGATTGACCATTATTACTCTACATATCTTCAACAACAGTAGCATTGGGTGCCCTTTTAGCTTAGCATGATGATTTAGGAAAAGAACAAGCCATTTACTACATCAACATAACTCTTGTGGGATATGAACTTAACTATTCATCTATGGAAAAATCATGTTTAGCATTGGTGTTTGCTTCCCAAAAGTTGTGATATTACATGCTGAACCAAACAACAAAGCTCATATCTAACTTTGATCCACTCAAATATCTTCTCTCCAAAGCAATCCTTATGGGAAGACTAGCAAAATGGGTTATGATCTTAAGTGAATTTGACATACAATATGTGGATCAAAAAGCCATAAAAGGACAAGTCATCGCTGATCAGTCAGCTGCAACACCTGTCACAGATATTCATCCAATACGTTTGGAGTTTCCTGATGAAGAATTGTTCAATCTAACTTCACCAACATTGTGGCAACTATACTTTGATGGATCTTACACACAACATGGATCAGGAGAAGGGATATTGTTTGTCACTCCTCAAGGAGATTGTATCCCAAAATCATACAGAATTGCATTTCCATGTACCAATAACATAGCAGAATATGAAGCTTTAATCACAGGATTATGCATGGCAGTACAATGGGCTATTAAATAGTTACAGGTCTTTGGTGATTCCCAATTAGTCATCAAATAGGTCTTAGACGAGTATCAAACAAAAGATGAAAAGCTCCTTCCCTACAAGGTAATGGTGGATGATTTCAAGAAGTACTTTGACAGTATCACCTTTGACCAGATCCCAAGGATACAAAACAAAGCAACAGATGCTATGGCTATGATTGGATCTCTTCTAGAAATGCCATCCAATGCACATAAGTGTGAGTTTTTAGTTGAACAGCTTCTAATCCCAGCATTTGAAGTACCGCAGTCTGAGCTTATATGTGAGATCGTTGGTCCCAATTTACCTTGGTATGAGGACATATACGAGTATCTCTGCAATCAAACCTTACCATTTCAACTATCTAATACCCAATGAAAAACCTTTATCCATCGAACCTCTCACTATACTATCCTAGGAGACACCTTATATCATCAGAGTCTTGATGGCATCCTTCTTAGATGTCTTGATGCCGAGGAAGCAAAAGTTGCCTTACGTGAAGTACATGAAGGTATCTGTGGATCGCATTTTGCTGGCCCTAGTCTTGTTAAGAAACTTCTATGAGTTGGATACTATTGGCCAACTATGGAGAAACCTTTATCCATCAAACCTCTCACTATACTATCCTGGGAGACACCTTATATTGTCGGAGTCTTGACGGTATCCTTCTTAGATGTCTTGATGCCGAGGAAGCAAAATTTGCCTTACGTGAAGTACATGAAGGTGTCTGTGGATCGCATTCTACTGGCCCTGGTCTTGTTAAGAAACTTCTATGAGTTGGATACTATTGGCCAACTATGGAGAAAGATGTACAACAATTTGTAAAGAGATGTCTACAATGTCAGAAACATGGGGATCTAATACACGCACCAGCACATGAACTTCAACCTATCACTACTCCTTGGCCCTTCTCCTAGTGGGACTTGATCTCATAGGTAAAATCCATCCTACCTCATCAAATGGTCATAAATTCATTATCATAGCCACTGAGTACTTCACAAAGTGGGTGGAAGCAATACTAATGACTTACATTACTGGCAAGTAAATATCCAAGTTTATCTTACATTATATCATTTTTCAATATGGAGTTCCTCAAGCCATTGTCACTGATAATGGTCATCCTTTCAAGAACCAAGAGGTTAGAGATCTTTGCAATAAGTTCCATATCCAACATAGATTCTCTACACCTTACTATCCTCAAAGTAATGGCCAAGCTGAGGCTTCTAACAAAACAATCATCAAGATCCTTAAAAAGACAGTCAATGAAGCTGGTCGTGATTGGCATTTACAACTTAATCATGCACTATGGGCTTATAGAACAAGTGTCATAACTCCCACTGATGCTACACCTTATGCTCTTGTGTATGGCACTAAAGCTATCTTGCCTATTGAGGTTGAGATCCCCTCACTGCGAGTATCCCTGTAGCATACTATCTCAGATGAACAATATAGAGTATCTAGACTCCATGATCTTGAGCTATTAGATGAACGGTGTCTTACAACACTCAGTCACCTCCAAGTCTATCAAAATCATCTACGCTGTAGCTACAACAAAAAGATCAGAGAATGAAGGTTTCGAGTTGAAGATCTTGTCCTTAAAGAAAATCAAAGGAATCAGCAACATCGTGAGAAACAAGGCAAGTTTGAACCTAATTGGCTTGGTCCTTTTGTCATCACATCAGTCTATGGATCAGGTGCATACACTCTCTCAACACCTAAAGGTATTCCCTTGGATGAACCAGTCAACAACATTCATCTCAAGAAGTTCTACCCATGAGTCTCAGCATATCCCAAACACACACAAAAAAAAAATCCATCCAATAGTGAAAACCATTTTGTGGCACTTTAGATGAAAAAAAATAGTACAAGATAAATAATTCATCCTTTGGTGAAAACCTGGTAAACAGGCGCCTTGGATAAGTACCATAGTGAAAACCTGGCAAACAGGCACTATGTGTAGAGACCGGCCTCCATCATTTCCTTAGTTTGTTTGATCACAACTTTCCATAACCATCATTATCCATTATCTTATCTACATAATCCACATCATAATCCACTATTGTCCCTATCTAAACTCTACAAGCAATTATCCATTATCTATCCATAATAACAACCTTTTCGCCCTTACCTCTACCATGCTAGTTCTCGTAGTTTGGACTTCGTTGGGGTTGAGACATCATTTGGTACCTTAGTACACTATTAGCATGAAAACATCCATCACAACCTCTCCATAACCAACTTCATCCCACACTGGGGGCACTTGTCAAGACTTATTTAGAAGTGGATATCTACAGCTCTATCTCATGTCAACCAAAACACAACAAACATCCAAACCAAAACACATTGAACTTCTAAAACACAACCAAATATCCCAAAATCCCCAAAAAATCAAAACATCACAAAAATCCAAACAATAAAGTTGATCCTTTGACATCAACCATCAACACAATAAACAAGAACTACATCACATTTCTATCATTCAAAGCCTTGATCCTGTGGATACAGGGTATGTAGGCAATCTAAGATGCAAAGGAAGCACTCTGATTCAGACAAAGATGATAGCCCCTTTTTTCATCCTCCATCTTTCATCTTTCTTCTAACCATCCTCCACTCTCTTATCTCACTTTCTTCTATCTTTCATCACTTATATCATCAATAAAGCCTAGAACTACATATTCATCATGTCTCATCACTATCGTAATGTGCTTTGATCCCGTGGACACAAGGTATGTAGGCAGTCTGGAATATGAAGGAAGTATCCAGTATGCAAGCACAAATGATTCACCCCATCTTCATCTTCTTTCATCTTCCATCTTCTTCTCTTTGACTAGCTAAAGCAAGAAGTAGACTATGCACATTAGCGAAAACTCAAGCACTTTAACAATCAGGGATAAGCCAGAAGCTATTTGTCTGTATGCCTTAAGCCAACATTTGCTATAGCATTTTATCAACATCTTTAGCCTTCAACAAGAAACAACTTTCCTCTCAACAAGGTGCCAGCTTAAATCCATCTAAGAGCACTTAAATTTGGCAAGAGAACATGATGATAGTATCTTCTGTCTTATCTTTTGTCCCTTTCTTATGCCTAATCAAGACTGCCTTGATCTATCATATCTTGGTATGTTGCGATGAAGTATAGAATGGGGCATGGTCATATTACTTTCGTATGCTGTGTCTATGTCATGATCTTATTCTCTTCCTATGCGTATTGGTATCTTGTACGTGTTGGGATTAGAATCTTGCATTTCAATATTTCTTGCATCTGAGAAGCTAAACAGTCTCTTATGCATTTGAGACTATTCTATGCTAAGACTAGCTCCATACATATACCCAACAAGGTGTCATTATGTGTAATGGAGATAAGCTCAAACCTTTGCTTGTAGCTTCAGAAGTCCATCTCGGAACACTCGCTTCTATTCATATCTTGCGTATGTTGGTTCAACATCTTGACCTCATGCATTTAGACAAGATTGTAGTATGCTAGTTATGCATTGGATACCTTGACACCTTGGTCTTTTATACCCTGGTGCATAACATCCATATGCTATATCAAACATAAGGATTTCATTTCTTTACTTTTAAGCAATTACTTTAAAAAGCTATCATACCATCTATCCATTCCATCATATGCCTAAATAGTCTTCAACCAAGATCAATCTTTCCCTCCATGTTCATTCTTCCGCATTCCTTGTCCTGCAAAACAAGTGTGTTAGACATGCATAGGTCCATATCATTATCACTATTATCATCTATATTTGCAATATCATAACCTCATTTTCATATGTTACCATTAGCATAAGATACATTTCCATTATTACCATCTGCATATTCATATCACTTGCATAAACATTCATATAGACCATACAATGCATAACATCATAACATAAGTGCATCCATAATCATTACAACATCCCATAGATAATCAGAGCCATCATATATGTATCTCATCAAACAAGTCAATATACAAGTGTCTATATATACAACATGGGCTATCCATGAGCCATCAAAACTGTATGTACAATCAACTCATAGGCCTCATCATGATACAAAATATACATAAACAAGGAAGCCCTACTGACTACTAGAAGCTCCCTCACCTTGTCCACCACCACTGGTCTTGCATCTGGTCTGCCATCTCTAGGAGGCCCTATCACTAAAGCTACAGACCTTGATCCTCTTGTCCTCCGTGAAACTGACGCCCTCGACCTGCTCCTATAGCTAGGCTGTGCTTGCTCCTCCACTGCTCAACCATCGATGTCATTAGTCCTCAATGTGCCTGCACTGGCTCCAATCTCGACACATGCTCTAACCCAATGATATCTAAGAATAGCCACTCCTCTGCATCCAACGATTTGATCAATCACAAATCCCTAGGGTGTGGCTCTTGCGACAATAATGGTGGTAGTACATCCTGCATCATTTCACTCACCATATCAGTCTCTTGTGCTAAAAATTGACTTTTGCTGTTACACATTGACTATCTTTACTAAAAGTGACCCATTTTTCTACATGTGCTACCTTTTTTATCATAAGCAACTCATTTTACTACAAGCAAACAATTTCTGCTTACAAGCAACTTATTTACTATATGCACGCTACTGCTAGTTAAACACGACATGATTTACTCTAAGCAAACATATTTTTCCTATAAGCGACCTACATTTACCATATGCGCATTTCACTTCTATACCTAACCTAGCCAACTGGAAGCGACCTCATTTTACCCTAAGCGATCAGTCCACGCCTATAAGTGACCTATATTACCATAAGTGACCACTTTTCCTCTACAAGTGACCTGAACTTCCTATCCTCAAACTGCTCGCTTTTGGTGACGTGTGTACATTTATTACACTTTTAACATTAAAAAATCACGCATTTAGCAAAAATTTTGGTACATACGGGTAAGCCTGCTCTTGCTGGTTGCCCATGTGTCCTCACTCGCTCGACACGATGATCACTGCGTAGAATCACCATCCTGATAGCTCTCCAATACTCAAAGCACTAAAACTCTAGGGAGCTCTAGATTTCTAAAGGCCACAAGCACAAATGAGCCTATTTGCCCTTGAAGGACCTACTTATAGCCCCTTTCCAAACCCTAATTATTCTATACCACAGCCTATTTTCTTTTATACCTTCCTTCTTTCTCCCATCCAACCCCTATTTTCTTCATGTCAACCTTGTTTCTACCCCTTCATCTTATCGCGAGTCAACCCAGCCCTTCCTGGTCCACCTGACTTACCTCTCGAAGGGGCATCACCTGCCGGTTACACTGGGGCATAACCTTGTTTATCGAGCGAATCATTGTATCTTCTTTGACACAACCTTCTAACGAACATTGTATCAAAGAGGGGCAAAATGTAGACACCCAAAATTGACCTAATTATCATTAGTATCAAATATTGCATTATCTATCAACTACATTTGTCTAACACACTTGAGCAACTTATCTATTTTCTTTAAAACATCTATTTCTTCTATTAATTAAATAAATTTATATTTATTTAATTAATTCATTATCTATTTCCTCTAATCTATAATTAAATAATTTTTAATTATTTAATTATCTTCATTCTATCTATTTTATTTAAATAAATTTTATTTATTTAATTAAAATTCCCTTCATAATCCCACTTTCCAATTAATTAAATAAATTTTATTTATTTAATTAATTTCCACATCATATCTTATCCTTTCCTAACCATCTTTCCAATTAATTAAATAAATTTTATTTATTTAATTAATTTCTCTTATCACTTATCTTCATCTTTCATCACAAGTTGACATGTGTGCCTCTTTTATTTAAAAACTTGTGTGGTACTACATCTTTCATTTAATATCTTTCACATGTAGTACTTTTTTATGTACACAATCACACATGAGCCTTATCTTCCCTCCACTTGTCATTTACACATTCACCTATGACTATCATTTCATCTCAGCCATTCACATAGCCACCAAATCTCTACCGTTGATTGATTTTGGTTGAAGTCTATATAAACACCCTCTCATTCCATACTACATCCATCCATCATTTCTATATAGCGTCTACATTATCATCCTGAGCATATTGAGCACTTTATCATCCTTCTAGCATATTATCACTATCATCTATCTATCATGGCATCTTTTATCTTCATAATTGTTCATTGTTGAGAAGCAATCCACATCACAAACAAGGAATCATACAATCTAGGTGATCTTGTTCTTGAATTGCATGCTTTTGATTTCACATGGATTCGATTCCTTGATGGTGGTAGGATTAGGTTTTCATTTGTTATGCTTGATCTTATTAACCTAATTTTTACCTATCACAAGAGCAAATGGATGCTAATTTTTTTTTCTTGCATGGGGATCTTGAAGATGAGATTTATATGTGATAGCCTGATGGTTTTTTTGTAAAAGGAAAATAAGACTTGGTTTTTAGGTTAAAATGATCATTGTATGGTTTGAAACAATCACCCAAGATGTGGTATCATAAGTTTGATTCTTTTTCATTAAAATTTGGTTTTGTTAGAAGGGAAGAGGGTTATTGTGTTTATCTTAAGATTATTGATGATCAGGTACTAATTATTGTCTTGTATGTTGATGACATGTTGTTTATTGGTAACAACAAGGTGATGATTAAATAGCTTAAAACTCAGCTAAATCTGGCACATTTGATATGAAGGAATTGGGGGATGCTAGATATATTCTTGGGATGGAGATCAATAGGGATTGGGTACACAGAAAGCTATGGTTAAGTCAGAGTAAGTATGTTGATACCATTTTGTAAAGATTTAATATGTATGACTGTAAACTAGTAAGAATTCCTTTTCTGATTGGTACTAAGCTTAGTTTAAACATGTGTCCTACTTCTGATGATGATTTTGAAGAGATGCCTAAGGTTTCTTATGCTAGTGTTGTTGGTAGTTTGATGTATGCAATGGTTTGCACTAGACCAGATATTGCTAAAGCAGTGGGAGTTTTAAGTAGGTTTATGTCTAACCCTGATAAAGAGCATTAGACTTTTGTTAAGAGGGTGTTTAGATATTTGTGAGGAACTTTTGATTATTTTTTGGTTTATCATGGTACTGATAATGTAGATAAGTCATTAGACATACAGGGTTTTGTTGATTCAGATTGGGCAGGTGACTTGGATAGTTGAAGGTCCACTAGTGGCTATGTTTTTACTCTGTTTGGAGTTGCAGTAAGTTGGATGAGTAAAAGGCAGCCTAAAGTTGCTTTGTCCACCATAGAAGCAAAGTTTATGGCTTCTACACATGCCTCTAAAGAGGTAATGTGATTACAGAGACTTGGAATAGGTATTGGTTTTGATTGCAGGATAGCGAGGATTCAATGTGATAGTCAGAGTGCCATTTGCTTAGCCAAAAATTCTATGTATCATGCTCGTACTAAGCATGTTGATGTTCATTATCACTTTGTGAGAGAAATGGTTGAGAATGGTAAGGTTTTGATTGAAAAAGTTGACACTTTGGTTAATGTTGCAGATTCTCTTACGAAGCTAGTTACCACAGATAAGTTCTCTTGGTGTAGGAAGGCCATTGACCTTGATCACTGTACTTGATTAAATAATTTTATTACCTCATAAGAGTAATTGCAATGTATAATGTGAAGTGGGAGAATGTTGGGATAAGTTGTCATTAAATTTGCAATCCTAACCAATTTCATGTGTCTCCAAAGTCCTTTGAAAGTGTTCTCCAACACATAGGGACTTGACAAATAAAATAATATTTAATTATATCACTATGACATGACATGTTGTAGTTAACTCCTATGTGGTAGGACCCAATTTGGGCACCCACTTTGGAAGTGGAGCCCATGGAGACTTTGTGTTGACTTCTTGAAGTCTATGTTAACTCGGTGATACTTCTTAGGAGGTGGGAGCTATTTTTGGAGGTGTTTCCAATGAAGACTAGGAGTTTGTTTTTTTGCTTGCATGAGTGGATAATGTTGGTACACTTTGCATGAATATGATGTGGGAGTTATGAATGGAATTAGAGATGCATGATATTGGAATATTTCTTGCATGAACTCATAAAAGATTGTATGGACATACATGTTGTTGCATGTCATTTGCATGGACTTACATGTTGTTGCATGTCATTTGCATGGACTTACATGTTGTTGCATGTCACTTGTATGAGTTTGCATGTGCTTGCATGTTGTTGCATCTTACTTGCATGGAATTGCATGTTGTTGCATGTGCTTACATGTTGTTTCATGTCACTTATATGTCACTTGCATGTGCTTGCATGCCACTTATATGAATTTACATGTATTTGCATGTTGTTGCATGTCACTTGCATGTCATTTGCATGTGCTTGCATGTTGTTGCATGGACTTGCATGTTGTTGCATTCCACTTATACGGTGTTGCATGTATCTTGAATGGCACTCTAACTCAAGATTAATTTTGGGTGACTCTTAAATGATGCTACAGATGGTTGCATGACTCTTGCATGTTACAAAACATGTTGTTACAAAATAATAATAGGGACATCAATCATGCATGTTGTTTGCATGACATTGATGTGTGTTGGAGCACTTCAGTTAACTGAAATGGATTGAGAGAACTTGGGTGCCCAATCTTGAGAC
This sequence comes from Cunninghamia lanceolata, assembly GCA_027924645.1. Classification (NCBI taxonomy): domain Eukaryota; kingdom Viridiplantae; phylum Streptophyta; class Pinopsida; order Cupressales; family Cupressaceae; genus Cunninghamia; species Cunninghamia lanceolata. The sequence goes on along the minus strand of BSBN01000424.1, from coordinate 4,064,695 downwards.
TTTCAATTGTGCTTTTTATTGTGACATGATACTTTAGTTGACTAAGTTTGAATGAGACAACTTGGGTGCCCATGTTTGAGACTTGTAGTTAACAGGGTGATTTCTACTATGCAACTTTGGAGTTCACTATATTGGGCACTTGGGTTTTGTATGAGGATTTGTCTCATGTTATTGGATACAGTTTATAGTATTTTGAGATCCATGGCTTCTATATAATGATGCCTTGAGTTGGTAGAAAACATATGACAAGTTTTGAAGTTGAAGAAGCAACAAAGTGTTATTGGAATTTAGAGAGGATTTAGTATTAAATGTAAACTTGATTAAAGGATTTAATACAAGCATGCCATCTCTTTGGGTGTGGAGTTCTTTCCTGCAAGGGTTTCTCCACATAAATTCTGTGTCTACTTCTATCATGATTTTTGAAAGGAAGCAAGGTATGCATAAATGCTTCCTACACTGATCTACTAAGGAAAGATTTATGCAAATTTTAACTTTTACAATTATAGATTATGAGATGCACATTAACAAAAGGTAATAATAACATCCAAATGCAAATACAAAACTCACAACACAAGATATATGTGGGGAAAACCCTTTTGGGTAAAAAACCTCACACTCCAAAGCCACCCAATATATTATTCAAGAATCAAGAAGATTACAATATACTTGCAGAGCAAGCTTTCATAGGAGTATAACCAACCAGAGATCTGGAGGTAACTAAACATCTATAAGACTCTTACTCACAACCTTCATCTCAAGCTTCTGATAGATAGGAGATACAATACAGTAAATTGTCAACGGTAATTATAAAACCATGAGACAAAACCACCCAAAATTGGCACCCAAATGATCTCTAATCAAAGATGCCTTGTGATGTGCCAAAACACACACCAACACATGTAACTCTCCCCTTTAGATCTCTTTTAAGTATCCAACACGTTTTCACATTTCCCAAAAATAGGAGGTCCAACTTTCAGAGGTAATAACTTTTGATCCGGGCATCCGATTGACGAACTGTTTGATGCGTCAGAAATATCGTGAAGAGATATATCAAGATATAACCCGCTTCGCTAATTATGACAACTTTTAGGGCATTTAGGGACCTCTAATGGCCTCAAAACTGAGTTTGAAACTTTTTCTGATAGTTTCAAAAAACATAAACTTTAATATCTCGCAATCTGGGTATGATCTTGAGTTAAAACTCACCCAAGGTGTTTACTTAGTAGTTCCACACCTTTTGGGAAAATTTCAGGTCCATCTGAGCTCAAATGTAGAGTTACTAGAAATAGTAAGTCTAACCATTTTTAGCCCTTTTGGAAACTTTGAAAGTTCTAAACCATTCTTCAAGATAAAGAGTATTCAAAAAAACCAAAACTAAGAAGAATAATAACCTTTCATAGTTGTAAGGTTGAGACACTTTTCCTAACACTTTTTTCTTCTATACTACATTGATTGAAAGTGCAAAATCACTTACACATAATTCTTAAAAATTAATCTAATTTTTAGATCTGTACACACATATTTAAAGTTTTATAGCAGTAGTTTCACCTTGATGTTCAACACTAACATCCAGTTGTAGGTCTAAAATGATCATTCATAGGTGCTACGAAGTCTGAGAACTACTCTGTCAAAGTTTGACAATTTTTTGCTCTTAGGTCTCTTAAGATACTTTATTGGTATAATGTAGCTTGATTTGATTAGGACACCTCATTAATGAAACATGGCCTCCATTAGTATAAACCCACCCAACATGCCCTATCGGTGCTGTTAGTTAGGTCCCATAAGGTAAAGAATGCAAAATATGGCTCTTGGCACCTTTACACTAAATGCCACTGAGGCATTTTGCAAGAATGCATCTGTCATTGGCACGGTCAAACAATGTTGGGTTGGTCAAAACCAAGAGAAGTTATTGTGGAGGGAACTAACATATAGATGTAGGTCCAAACAGATCATTCATAGGTTCCATGAAGTCTGAGAACAACTCCATCAAAGTTTGGCAATTTTTTGCTCTTAGGTCTCTTAAGAGACTTTGTAGGTACAATGTAGCTTGATTTGATTGGGGCACCTTGTTAACAAAAATGGCCTCCATTAGCATAAACCCACCCACCCTAACCTATCAGCACTGTCAGTTAGGTCCCACAAGGTGAAGAAAGCAAAATATGGCTCTTGGCACCTTTACACTAAATGCCATTGAGGCATTTTACAAGAATGCATTTGTTGTTGCCACGGTCAAACAATGTTGAGTTGGTCAAAATTGAGAGAGGTTATTGTGGAGGGACCTGACATGTAGCTGTAGGTCCAAATGGATCATTCATAGGTGCCATGAAGTTTGAGAACTACTCCGTCAAAGTGAGGAAATTTTTTGCTCTTAGGTCTCTTAAGAGACTTTGCTAGTACAATGCAACCCGATTCGATTGGGAGACCTGGGGATCGAAATAGGGCCTCCACTAGTATAAACCCACCCAACTTGACCTGTCAGTACTATCATTTAGGTCCAAATGTGAATCATGCTAAATGTATCTCTCTCTCTCTCTCTATGTAGTCATCTTTGTCATCTGCAAGGGCAAAATGTTCACTCCCCCACAAACATGGGAACACATCGAGGGCACAACTCATTCCCAATTCAAAATTTGCAGTCACATGGCACTATAGGTTATCCGACGTGGACCCTACACTACCGAAAAATGTGTTTAACTCCCAATGTATCTCTCTTTCTCTCTCTTCCACTCTACCTCATTCTGCTCTGTCTATAACCCATATAGAAGGTGAAATGAGTGTATACTAGACCTATAGACAATGAAATGATGATAAGAAAATTATGTTAAACATATATAAGGTGAAATGAGGATACATTATACATAAATAAGGTGAAATGAAGATAAGAAAATCATGTCAAACATGTAGACGTGAAGAAAATGAGGATATGCAAAGTATGTAGACCATATAGAAGGTGAAATGAGGGAAACAAATAATGTCAAACATATAGAAGGTGAAATGAGGATATGTTATACATGTAGAAGGCGAAATGAGGATACATTATACATATAGAAGGTGAAATGTGGAAACATTATACATATAAAAGGTGAAATGAGGATAAGAGAATCATGTCAAACATGTTGACCTATGAAATGAGGATACACAAAGCATGGAGACCATATAGAAGGTAAAATGAGGATATTTGAGTCATGCCAAATGTGTCTCTCTCCCTATGTCTCTTTGTATTCCTCTCTACCTCATTAGATGCTCTTTCCATAACCCATATAGAAGGTGAAATGAGGGTATGCTAGACCTACAGACAGTGAAATAAGGATATGATATTGAAACACAAAGTATATGATATTGAAATATACTTCCATTTAAGATGTACACCTATTTACATTTCCAAATGTAACAACTATTGAATTTGGGTTGTGGATGACATTTCTTTGCATAAACTAGATAACAAAATGGGTAAACCCACAAACATGTCTTTTCTCATTAACACAAAAATAACTATCTTTGATTTAATGAAAACATCATAAGTTTTGTCATTTTTAACACGTATCTTTCATGTTTAACATGTAAGACAAGAAATTATCAATGATTATCATATCAAATCTAGCAGTTTCTATATCAAATCTAGTAGTTTCAATATCATGATTATTATGAGATGTATACAAAAAGAGTCGAGTACAACAAATATGTTAACTAACACTAAGCATCCATGTAATAATTTAGCATAAACAAATTTTGAACAAGTATGTGCTAATTTAGGATAAATTAAAATGAAATGTTAAATATATATTTCATATGATTGCAATTATGCTTTTTTTTATTAATTATTACTAATTAGGGTATTCATATATATAAATATATAGTAAATCATGTAACATCTACTTATGTACAAATCTTTGGTTTTATCCTAGTAATAAGATAGTCATCAGTATGAAAACAATAAGAAGGTCTTCTTAATGGTGTTTGGACAATGCATTATCATTTGAAGGAAAAAAGGTCACATGTAATTCTAAGAAAATCATGTATCTAACTGAAACTACAATCATGTGACAATTAAGATCAAGTTATGTTTTGAGGTATGAAACTACATATATCATCTTTCTACCAAGAAAAACAATCATATATAAAAATAAATCAATCTATAACATGTTATTGATCATAAATCAACCATTGTAAAGTGATTATACATGAAACTTTTAAGTTTCAAAGTAGGAATACATGCACATAAGGAATTTAAATTATATTGTATATCAAGGTGTGTGTGTGTGTATATATATATATATATATATATATATATATATATATATATATATATATATATATATATAGTCCATAATGGTAGACATAAGGCATTTTCTTCAAGTCAAAGAAGAACCTTGCATCTTGTAACTCAGAGTTTGGTGGGTTCATATCAAGGTTGACTTGATTAATTTGCTTGCTAGGAGGAGTGATCCAATCTGGGTATTTCAACCCTATTGCATGGAAAAGAGTTGACATATGTGATGGAAATTTTTTAAGGAGATCTATGAAAGAGATATGGGCATAGGTCTTCTTCAAGTCTTCGATGAACTCGTTTGGCCTGATTGGGGCATGTATTAGCTCTACGGCTGAAGATATCCCTTCATGAAGTTTTGTTTTCTATTTGACATTGGGTTCAATGTCTTCATCACATAGTATTTCCACTAACCCTAGCATTCTTGTCTCTCCTTTTGGTCCTAGTTGCATAGGGGTATTTGATTCTAATACCTTTGGAGGGTTAGTTGACCCTAAATTCATCACATTTTGATTATTTATTTCATTATTCCTATGTATTAGAAAGGGATCTTGCAAGATTTTCATATCCACATTCTACAATGTGATGGATGCTTGTGTTTGTTTGGTGTGGTTGTTGTTATTTTCCATAACCTCTTGTAGATTTATGAACATTTCAATAAATAATAATTGTTGATGTTCGGGCAATCTTGCGATGAACCTATTATATTCTCTACATGACTTGATGTTATCCCCCCTTGCCTTACGGAAAGAACAAAATTGGTTGTATTCATAGGGAGGTTATTCATATCTATTATCATTCCAATTCCAATTCCATGTTTTTTGATTGTCTCTCTAGTAATAGCTGAAAGCAAAGGAAAGTTAGAAGACTAATAAACATGAGGAAAAACCAAAACAAGTAGCTTATACCTCAAGTCTTCAAATTCTCCTTTCTCCTTGATAAGGTGGCGGAGATTGATGCACCCAACTCAACTCCTAGCTTTACCCAATAATGAAAGTATGTGGATTGCTCTATGAAATCAACACAACATGGATTTGGTGAGGGAATTTGGCTAGCAATTGGCTAAGGATTTTGGCATGATAAGGATGCAAATGGCTTGAGATGAAAATGGCTTAGAGGATGCTTGTATTTATAGAGTTTTTGGGAAGATTTTAGATCAATGGTGGAGATGGAATGATGAGATGGAGGGCTAGGATTTGATCAACAAAAATGGAGGGTTCTTATTATTTTTGAATTTTAAATTCACCTTGGGAAGGATTTGCATTAATGAGGATTAAGACATATGAATGAATACAAAATTCATTCATATGGGAGAGGGTGAAATAAAAAATTATGTTTTATGGGTGAGTGGGATGACATGTGGAACATGCATGTTTTTGGAAAAGACATTTGTGAGCTAATTTTATTAAAAAGAGCTCTTGCATGGAAGAGGAAAGGTGAGGTGGAGACACATGTGACACCTTTGAATAAAAATTGCTTTTTATTCAAAGGGTGTGGGGAGATGGGTTAATGAAGGTTTAGGCCAATTTAATTAAGTGATTAACTTAATTAATATGGATGTTAGAAATTAGTGAGGGGGTTAATTAGTGGTTAGGATTAGCTAAGTAAAAGTATACTTAATTAATTTGGGCCTAGGGGCTAGGTAGGGTATAGTAGCTAGTTAAGTAAATGTGATTTATTTAATTAGGTTAGGTTTAGGTCATAGGCTATGGGAGGTTAATCAAATAAGTATGTTTTATTTAATTAATCTAGGTTAGGGGATGAGGAAAATTAATAAAATAAATATTAGGATATTTATTTAATTAATTGTGAATGATGTCCTAAGGTATAGTAATAAATTAAATAAGTTAATTTATTACAAGTGGATAATTGGGATGAATGGCTAGGGATAGATGGATTAGGATAGCTTAATTAAATAAATTGAATTTTTATTTAATAATTTGATGAAAGGGATAATTAGTAATGCAAGGTTGTGGAAAAGTGGCTTGTGGGGTCAAGACATTTTTAGGTGTCTACAATAGCCACTATTTTAAGGTTGATTTCCTATGTTTATATTTTGAGGGAAGTAGTCTCTTCCATTATAGTCGTCTCTCACCTTGTTTCTTACTAAGGATTGATATGTCACCCCATCTGTGATTCCATTTCTATTGTTCTTCAAGATTTTGATTGTGGGGGTATTGTTTTCACCATTGTCGCCTATTTGCGTCACTAGCCGCCTGTTTGTGCCATAAGTTCTTTGCCCAAGTTATCATTGGCAGCTTGGTCAATTCATAAATCACTCTCTAACACTTCCTCATAGGACATGTAGGGTAATTTTTGCACTTTCTCTTGAGTATCCCTATTAAGGGCATGCAAGAAAAGGTCACATAACTCTCCATGGTCCATGTTTGGGGCACCTGTTTATGAGTAGAGTACTTGTCTCCATCATGTAACAAAGTGCCACTAATTCATTTACGTCATGTTTCATGGTTAAAAAATCACCTATTCCCATCTTGATGGGTTTGTTCATGTCAAACGCCATGACAAACTCTACTATAAGTTGACAGAAAGAGTAGATTGAAGCCTTAGGTAATTGGTAATACCAATCTAGGGAAATCTATTCTAGCGTTTTTGGAAAAATTCTTCCTACAACTCCATCCCAATGAAGGCATTCTCTTACAGAAGTTGTGTAGGATTTGATATGTGAGTTACGGTCTCCCTCGCCTTTGAACTTTGGTAAGTCAAGGAGGGGTCACAAAAGTAGCACATTTCATATGGAGTGATTGAGGGGTTCTTTCAAGTACTCAAGATAAGTTCCTAGGAACACACTTTGAGATTGTGGGGTTGAGAACATCAACCCCATTGGTGGGCTTTGTTGATTTTGATTTTAATAGACAAGCACCATGAAGTAAGTTGGTTGATAGTTTTTAATAGTTTGGAAGTTGTGCATTGGATGAGCTCCATTTGGAACTGTGCCATTACTTCCATTACGTGAATAGAACTTTAGGTACATGGGGTTTTGAGATGCCCCTTCTAGTCTTTTTCCATTCTAATGTTGCACATATTATAATGTGCGTTGGTTCATTTTTATTGAAGAGGTTGCTCTATTCCTACTTCTTCTAATGTCCTAATACGTTGGACTAGCATTCCTATGAGGTCTATAGGAGTAGAAGTTCATGTTATTTGTACTTCTTCATTTTGTCGACTTTCATGATTTACTCCACTTAGTTGTTCTCTCAAGGCATTTTCTCATTTTCCTTCTTGACAAGTGACACACAATGCTTCTTGAGCCTCCTTAGCCTCTTGCAAGTGTTTTTCTAAGCATGTTACTTCATCTTCTAAGTGTATTGATATGTAACTTGTTGAGGGTTGATCCACTTGGTGGATTTCTGAGCGCACTAGCACCTTGCGTGCTCTAGAGTGAGTGGGTTGGATCACTTTTCCTTGTTTCCATGTGGGATTGTTGAAAGTGAGAGAATAACAAGATTCTCTTCTATCATTTTCATAGTTAGAGTCTTCGTAGTCAAAATAATTGGTAACTAGTACCATCGGGCCTGATGGCACATATCTATCAAGAGAAGGTGTTTTGGGCTTTCTAGAGGGAATATTCCCTGGGTTGGCTTCAGATTCCATCATATTAGGGGGTGCCTTAGACACCACAAAATAAATGGAATGAAGGATGAAAAGGATGGAGATGATGAGAGTGGAGATGAAAATGGCGATGATGGCAATGGTAGAAAGTGGGATCTAACACAATGAAAATACAAAAAGCTCAACCAAAAGGTTTTTCTCTTCATGTCAGATTCACCAAAATATGTATGCTCTAAAACATGACTCAAGCACAATGTGAATGAGTTATATTCAATATCACACATGAACTGCCTCCTTGCAATAGACAACCTCCAAGTCACTCTCACTCTCATGGAAAATCCAGTCGAGTGGAGGTGTAACCCGAGGGTGGCTATGTTTGCGTTGAAGTAGAACGTCATGAAGGGTGATTCGCTAGTCTGTGGGTTGAGTATGTATTTGTGTTTGACGAGTACATTTTATGATTGTTGTATTGGAGATAACTATATGACCCGAAGGGTCAGTATTTCTAAGTCTCCTATTGGGGTTTCTCACGTTCCAATGCCTAGTCCTAAGATTAATTTTCTTGTTGATTTCCCTAAGGCGTTGTAATCTATTCTTGTTTGCTTGGATGATTTGTTGAAAGTTGTCTCTTTGTTGAATGATTGTGGGAGTGTGTTCTTACTCTTCAACTATTTGTATTGTGTGTTGAGGTCTAGGGTGTATTTTCTATATTTCTTTGACAATAGCCTTAACCTAATCTCCCCTAATCCTTGGGCACATCTGGTGCAGGGCACCATAGGTTTTAATGGAAAATTGCAAAGTGTTTTGGTGTTTTATGTTTAAGTTAGGTTGATCATGTATAATAAGGTCTATTAAGACTACTTGTTATGATTTTGAGTCATTAGGTTGTCAAATTGTGCAAAAGTTGCAAAAATGTTACATAAGCAATTTTTGGCATTTTGTGTCTTAGATGGAAGTTGAAAGGTCAAGTTGGGTTTTTTTGGTGGGAAATAGTTGGAAAGGCTTGGTAATGTCTTTAAAAGCCTATGTGAACATTGGGACAAGTGGTGGAGGACGTAAATTTGAATTAGAAAGAATAGAATACTATGTTTTCTATGTTTTAAAGCATAATTGTGCTGCTACAGAACTTTGTACAGCCTTGTACGGCCTGTAGGTGATCAACTTTTGACTAGAATCGATGGAGGTCTAAGTTCTTGTAATTTTGCATCTTATTTCATCTATTTTCATCAAGTGTTAAGTGTGTTTAAAGAAATTTTCTGTAGACAGTCAGGAAAACCCTAGTTGTGAGGGTTTAATTGAAGAAATGAGTTTTTTTGAAATACTCCATAGCTTCAGTGGATAAAAATGGCATATTCAAAACCTATGTAATGCAAGGGAAGCTTTGAAGAGGAGTTTTGTGATCTGGGTTTTGAATTTCTTATAGTTGCTTTGGAAAATAGGGATAATTTAATCTATTTGTAGCGTAACAGTGAATTTTAGAGGGATTTGTTTCAAAGTAACCATATCCACAAATTTGATATGTTGAATAAAACCATAAAGGGTATCTGAAATGGTGATTTGTTTCTAGGTTTGAGGCCTTGTCTAAAAGTTATGCTAAAAAAACCTAGTTTGTTGTCCTAATTAGGCCTTTATCAAAATGAGACAATCAATTTTAAGGCCCTATGTTACAAAACAACCACCTCTAATTTCCACATATGTTGAATAACTTCCAAATGGGTACTCAAAACAGGTTTCATATTTTGGATATGGGGTCTGGTCTAAAAGTTATGGTGTAAAAACCTTATTTGCTATCCTACTAAGGGAAGACGAAGAGTTGGTGATAGAATCCACCAAATGAGGTTTCAAAATTTGAAAGGTTGGTTCATTAGTGATTGTGTTTTATATCCTCCATTGGCTCTGCATTATACTGGTATCAAATCATAGGTCAGTCTGATTTGAAGGAGAGAAGTTGTGCTAAAAAGCGGTCAAGATGCCTCCAAAAAATAATCATATGGCTAGAGAAATGCAAGAGATGAAAAAGACGACTGAAAGGGAGATTAGAAGGTTGAAGGAACTGCAATATAGGTTGGTAGAAAGGCTAGAGGCTGTGGAAATTGGTCAAAGAAGAGGTGTGGTCATAAGTTATTGGAGTGACAGTGAAGAGGAAGGGGAAAAGGAGAATCCCCCTGAAGAAGAAGAAGAGGAATTGGATCCTGATGAACAGAAGTTTGCCAAGCTACTGAAAGTAGTCAAGGAAGACAAACACAAGGTGAAGATTGATTTACCTATGTATGGAGGTAATTTGGATGATGAAGAGCTATTAGATTGGATTTCAGCACCTGATAACTACTTTGAATGTGAAGATGTTCCAGAGGAGCAAAGAGTGAAGATAGCAAAGACAAAATTGAAGGGTCATGCACTATTGTGGTGGGATTATGAGGAATCTGAAAGGAGGAAGAAAGGTAAGTCAAAGATTTTTTCTTGGGATAGAATTGTGCCTAAACTTAAGGGTAAGTTTCTTCCAAATGATTATGCAGTTCAATTGCACAAGAAACATCAAGGTTTGAAGCAAAAAGATATGGATGTCAAAACTTATACTAATGAGTTTTATAAGTTGAGTATAAGAGGTCATATGGAGGATGATGTGGAGAAGGTGGCTAGATACCTTAGTGGATTGAGATTTAATATTCAAGATGAGTTAACTGTGGCAAATCCAAGAACAGTTGAGGAATGCTATCAAATGGCAATAAGGGTTGAAGAAAAGATCAAGAGAAGGCAAGACAAGTCAAATAGGGGCAGAGGCAGCAATATCAGAGGTAGAGGATCATTTTCCAACTCAAGGCAGTCATATGAGGGTCAAGAAGATGCAAGCAAGGTGTAAGAACAAGTTACTGCTCAGAGAGGTGGATTTAGAGGTGGTAGATCAGGCTTTAGAGGCAAATTTGGAGTCAAGGAAGAGGTTCACAAGGATTCATAGGAAGGTGCTATAAATGTAATAAGTTTGGACATCAAGCATGGAAGTGCAATGAAGGTCAAGCCTCTAGTTCACATGGTGGAAAAAGGAGAACTCAATTGGTGCAAGAGGAAGATGATAAGAGTGTCAACTCTCCATTTCAGACTGCTGCTCCAGAAATTGGAGAAACTCTAATGATGAGGAGAACATTGCTCAAAGTCCCTATGATGAAAGAGCCACCACAAAGAAGGACACTCTTCAAAACAACTTGTAAGTGCATGGGTAAGGTATGTAAAGTTGTTATTGATTCAGAAAGCATGAATAACATGGTGTCTAATGAGATGGTTGAGAAACTTAAATTGCCTAGGATACCGCATGATACTCCTTATAAAGTTTCTTGGGTGAATGAGGGTCAATTTGTTTTGGTTAATGAGTAAGCTTGGGTGGAGTTCAATATAGGAGGGTATAAGAATATAATTCTATGTGATGTGTTGGCTATGGATGTGTGCCATTTGCTGATAGGGAGGCCTTGGCAATTTGATAGGCATGCCCTGTATGATGGTAGAACAAATACCCATGAGATAAACAAAGATGGAATCTCTTTTATTTTGACACCTTTGATAGAAGATAATAAAGGGAAAACTAAACAAGCTAATGTGATGATGGTTGGTAGGAAAGAGTTTGTAAAGGTAAAGGAAAAGGAGGATAGGAACCTTGCAGCCAATTCAAAACTTGGCAGTAGTATGACAGTAGACATGAAGAGTGATTAGATTTTGGAGGGAAATGATATTGAGTTGGTGTCAAAATCAGATTTGTTGAAGGTCAAGGATGAATTGATTTTGGGGATGCAAGATTAGTTTAAGAAGCATGTTGATGTGATGATGGATAGGGTGTTTTATTCATTGTTTTCAACAGAGGATAGTAATCATTCAGTTTCTGTCAAAGCAAAGGTTAGTGAACTTGATAAAGCAGTAGATATAGGGGCAGAGCATCAGATGAAAGAGGTGAGAAATAGAGGTGAAGAGCTCACGGCTACACTACAAGGGGAAAAGAGCAAGTTCAGGCATACAATGGAAGTGAACAAGAAGGAAGTGCTTTGCATGGATGAAGGAGATAAGTTGGCAGGTCAAGATGCAAGTTTACCAACATTCTCAAGGGCAGCACTAGTCAAAGATCATCTGTCAAACAAGTCTTTGAAGTTGTAGCATATCTTAGGTAATAAGGAGCTCATAAAGACAAGAAACAGTGCCTATTTCAGGTACTTGGTTCATTAGAGGGGTGTACTAGTTGGAGATGCCACTTGCAGATCAGAAGATGACATGAAGAAACTTGAATCCATTGTTGCAGCACTGTCCTCAAGGGGATTTGAGTCAAATTTTGTCTGGGGAGTATGGTGTAGGGCACCATAGGTTTTAATGGAAAATTGCAAGGTGTTTTGGTGTTTTGTGTTTAAGATAGGTTGATCATGTGTAATAAGGTCTTTTAAGACCACTTGTCATGATTTTGAGTCATTAGGTTGTCAAATTGTGCAAAAGTTACAAAAATGTTACATAAATTTTTTTTGGCATTTTGTGTCTTAGATGGAAGTTGAAAGGTCAAGTTGGGTTTTTTTGGTGGGAAATAGTTGGAAAGGCTTGGTAATGTCTTTAAAATCCTATGTGAATGTTGGGACAAGTGGTGGAGGATGTAAATTTGAATTTGAAAGAATGGTATACTCTATTTTTTGCATTTTGAAGTATAATTGTGCTGCTACAGAACTTTGTACGGCCTGTAGGTGATCAAATTTTGATTGGAATCAATGGAGATCTGAGTTCTTGTCATTTTGCATCTTATTTCATCTATTTTCATCAAGTATTAAGTGAGTTTGAAGCAATTTTCTGTAGACAGTCAGGAAAACCCTAGTTGTGAGGGTTTAATTGAAGAAACGAGTTTTTTTGAAATAATCCATAACTTTAGTGGATAAAAATGGCATATTAAGAACCTAAGTAATGTGATGGAATCTTTGAAGAGGAGTTTTGTGATCTAGGTTTTGAATTTCTTATAGTTGCTTTGGAAAACAGGGCTAATTTGACCTATTTGCAGCATAACAATGAATTTTAGATGGATTTGTTTCAAAGTAACCATATCCAAAAATTTGATATGTTGAACAAAACCATAAAGGGTATCTGAAATGGTGATTTTTTTCTAGGTTTGAGGACTTATCTAAAAGTTATGCTCAAAAAACCTAGTTTGTTGTCTTAATTAGGCCTTTATCAAAATGGGGCAGTCAATTTTAAGGCCCTATGTTGCAAAACAACCACCCATGATTTCCACATATGTTGAATAACTTCCAAATGGGTACTCAAAACAGGTTTCAGATTGTGGATATGGGGTCTGTTCTAAAAGTTATGGTGGAAAAACCTTGTTTGTTGTCCTACTAGGGGAAGATGAAGAGTTGGTGATATAATCCACCAAATGAGGTTTCAAAATTTGAAAGGTTGGTTCATTAGTGATTGTGTTTGATATCCTCCATTGGCTCTGCATCAACATTAAATGCTCAAACTAGAGAAAGAGGGAGTTATGTTGACCTAGGCTTGACTAGGTATTGATTTTGACTTCGTGTGTACCTAATGATGTTATCGAGGGTTTAGTTCTCTAGATTTCCTAATTTGTGTATTTTTCTTATGCAATGTAGCCTAGTATGAATGTAAACAACTTTTGATTCCTTTTCTATAAAATTGAATAAAGAAGTTATCTAATTAACTACGAAAGGAAATATGAATGCAACTATACGTGTCTCTCAAATGTAATCTAATCCCATGTTTTTGTATTTTCTTGGAGTAATTTTGAGTCTATTCTAGAAATTGAAATGTGATCTAATCAATGAAATGAAACTAAAGAAAAGAAATGCTAATCTAATTGCATGAAAGTAAATCCTATCAAGGAAAGAGCAACATAAAGATTACTTTCCCAAGAGCCAAAGTGTGAGCTAATTACTAATTGCAAGCATGATAAACCTGGTGTGATGGGTGCATGAGCCTGGCATATCCTTAGAAGTCCTTTTGTGAAAACCTCCTCTCCTTTGGAACAACGGGGTTCTCCTCTTGGAAATAGGGACAAAGAAGCAATTGATTTTAATATGGATTGAGCTATGAAAGCTATGATGAAACAATTCAAGCTATGAGAGCTAGGGAGAACTATGGCTTGGGATTTTTGTAAGCAATTGACAAGCATAACAATGCTTTAAATCTATTGAAGCTTGGGCAACTAAGCTAAGAAGATTAAAAGGCTCACAAACTCCTACTAAGAGCATAAGCATGCTATGGAGAGTAAAAAGAAAGGTTGGAATGAGTATGTAACAATGAATTTGCCTCCCATAATGTATGTAGGAGGGGGTATTTATAGCTTGGAGAGGCTCATGAATGGTGGAGTTGATTGGTGAGTTAACTCCCTTGATTGGAAAGTTAACAAAATTGATGAAAGAGTGAAGTAGGTTGATTAGGGGGTGAACAGGCCTTGAAAGCTTATCACTGGAGGATGAATGGAGTTGTTATGAGATAGATGCAGAGATAATAATAGCTCATTTGGAGCTAAGAATAGAGTGATGGGGATTCGAGAATGAGTTAGAAATAAACTAGGCTCATTTAGGGTCAAAGAGACATGCAAATTGGAGAAAAAACATAGCTAATTTAGGCCCGAACTAAAGATAAATGTGCATGTTAAAACACCACTGGGTTGCCCAATTTTCTAGGGAAAATCACCCAAGGGAGATTCACTTAAATGGAAGGGTCACCAAGGGGAGATTTAGAAGTCAAATTGGGTGACCCACAAGGAATGGGTTCTATAGGTGGTTTTAGGGGTTGAGATTGGACCTAGGGGCTAAAGATGACTTCAAGACCCAAAAAAAATTATTGGGTTGAAAGATAGTGGGTTTCCTAGTTCGCCATGGAAAATCATGTTGAAGGCACAAGACAACTGAGAGGGGTGGTGGTGAATCAGTTGTATCAAAAACTTCAAACCCTCATAAACATAATCACATCCACATCATCTCATTTAAACCCTTAATCTGTTATGAAGTTTAAACATGAAAAGCAGATAACAAAAACTTAAACACATCAACACCATGCACAAGAGAACACCAAATTTTTACGTGGAAAACCCTAAAGGGAAAAACCACGGTGAGGATTAGATCACAATATAATGCAGTAACAATACTGAATTACAAAGGCTCACTACCATAGAGAGAATGCTCACTACAAGGGACTCACTGTCCAAGTGGACTCACTGCCCACTGATAAAGAAAGAAGGAAGAAAAGAATGGCTCACTGCCAAACTTTGAACTGATATAGTTGCATGTAACCTATGCATGAAGTTTAGTTCCAAGGAAGCTCATTATACATTACTACACAACACCTTCACAACATTATCAAAAATTGTAGACACCTTCTTCTCACTGCATCTGGTAGCCTAACACATGAAATCCCTTACTACCCTAATCAAATTCACATCACAACATCATATCCCCCATTCACACACACATATCCATGAATTCTTGACACTTAATTATATCATCATTACCCTTGAAACAATCTTCAAGGTCGGCAACACAATCTTCAATCCTTGAAACAATCTCCAAAGTCAGCAACCACACTTGATATTTGAATTAGGTTTGGACCTAAACATTCCATGACACAAGGGAATGAAGGCAAACCACTCTATGCCTTAGCTTAGACTGAAATCTATCCAGGGACACTACACAACACTCACATAATCATAAAATCAACTCCTCAATCAACACACACATTCAAGGTCAGCCAAACAGTGTAAACATAAGGAATTCTTGATCACATGCTTCTACGATCACAAACATAACTTGTTGACCATACACAAGGCTTTAACATAATCTAGAACCATCCACGAACATCTTGAAGTCACCTGGAAACCAACAAATTCAGCCACAACAACTTTCACCTGAACTTAACAACACTGTCAAACTCTGCCACACAATAAACTTCTTTCTGGAGCAACAAATCACAAACCTTTTGGAATGAGGATAGGTAAGATCCTCATGAACACATATCTAGAAACACAGTCCCTAAAACCTTTTTGTGAAGGAATGCAGAGCAAAATACTTTCTCCCAGACACTTCTACACAAATCAGAAACACTGTCAGATACTGTTCTCAAACTGGTGAACATAACTTTCACTTCATAGGAATCTAGAGCATCAAATTTTGGATTTAACATCTTCAAACACTTCTTGACAACATATCCAAATTGCACACTCAAATCTCCAACATAGAAGAAATGCAGAGAAAAACCTCGAACAGTATTTTATAAGCCGAAAGACTCTTCAACACACTGTTTCTAGTATTAATTAAATTTTCTCAAAAGCACTTGAAAACTTAGCAACAAGATCAATCTACTAACATCATCAACACTTCTACAAGGCACTCAAATCACTTTAACACAACTTAATCAAATAACAAAAATGACATCAGAAGACATAGTTGAAACCAATGACAACACAAACATGTTGACATCAATGACAACACCGAATAGCACATACTTGCAACAATCTCCCCCTTTGACATTGATGGCAACATATGATGTGAAAAACCATCATGACACAACTCTGCACCAATCTCACTCTCCCCCTTTCTTTTAGACATCTTATTCTCTTTCTCTCCCTTTGTTTTCACATGAACTCTCTCCCCCTTTGACACCAATGGCAAAGGGTGACACATCTTTCTCAAGATTTCTCCCCCTGATTATTATACTACACATACTTGCACTCTTCTCAATTGCTTTAAATACTCTCCCTTAGGAGTACACACCATCCTGTACCAACTCTTACTCCCCCTAACTACAACAATCATTAATGCCACTACCTGCTCCCCCTAAGAGGTAGCGTCCAACATCAGTCCATAAAAGAATGAATCTTGAAATTCACTGGACTGATGCATTTCCTTATGCATCTAATTCAAAGAAGGAGGGGAAATAACCCCTAACTTCTCCTGGAGATACTCAAATGTATCCTTAGGAAGAGCCTTAGTGAATATGTCAGCAACCTGATCCTTTGTAGGAACATACTCTAGCTTCACTTCATTCTTTGCAACCTTCTCTCTCAGAAAGTAATACCTAATTGAAATATGCTTTGTCCTTGAATGCATCACCAAAGTTTTTGAAATGTTAATAGCACTTGTATTATAATAGAAGATAGGAATTGGATCATCATACTCAACTTTGATACCCTTCAAGGTTTGTCTCATCCATAACACTTGTGTACAAAAAGATGCAATTCTAGTGTACTCTGCCTCTGTAGTAGATAAGGACACTGGATCCTACTTCTTTCTTAGCCATGATATAACTCTATCTCCAAGAAAGAATGCACCACCACTTGTACTTTTCTTGTCATCTACACATTCGGCCCAATCTACATCTATGTAGGCACTTAGGGTGAAGTCATTATTCTTAGAATACCACAAACCATGATCTGGAGTTCCCTTCAAATACCTGAATATCCTCTCCACTGCCATGACAAGTGACTCTCTAGGATCTTCTTGAAATCTTGCCACAAGATAGACTGCATGCATGATATCTGGCCTGGTGACAATTAGGTATAGCTATCCTCCAATCATTGATCTATATTTGCTCTTATTAGCCTTAGGGGATTCATCATTCTTGCTCAGCTTGCAACTAGTTGTCATGGGGGTACAAACTGATTTAGGATCTTCCATTCCAAACTTCTTCAATAGTTCCTTGACATACTTTGATTGTGAAATGAAAATGCCCTTATCCATCTGATTAATTTGCAGCCCAAGGAAGAAGTTCATCTCTCCACACATTGACATCTCAATTTTTTTTTGCATTTCATTTGCAAAGTCCTTACACATACCTTCATTTCAATTGAAGATTATGTCATCCACATAGACCTCAACAATCAGGATTTGATCTTTGCTTACCTTGATGTACAAGTTACTATCTGTAGACCCTTTACTAAATCCCTACTACAACAAATACTTGTCTAACCTTGCATACCAAGCTCTAGGAGCTTGCTTCAGTCCATACAATGCCTTCTTCAATCTGCATACCATATTTGGTTTGTCTGACAACTGAAATCCATCTGGTTTCTCTATGTATACTTCCTCTTCCAATTCACCATTCAAAAAAGTAGACTTCACATTCATTTGATATACCTTGAAATACTTATGTGTTGCATAAGCCAGAAACAACCTAATAGCCTCCATTCTTGCCACTGGGGAAAAAGTTTCCTCATAGTCTATTCCTTCCACTTGTGAGCACCCCTTACACACAAGTCTTGCCTTGTTCCTTACCACTTCTCCATTCTCATTCAACTTGTTACTGTATACCCACTTAGTTCCAATCACATTCTTGTTCTTTGGTCTTGGGATAAGTTCCCAAGTCTGATTCTTCTCAATCTAAATTAGTTCTTCTTCTATAGCCTTAATCCAATACTTATCCTTTCATGCCTCAACCACTGTTTTAAGTTCAACTTTGGAAAGTAAACATAGATTTACCTATTCTTCAACAACTCTACTTCTTGTCAATACACATTTTCTCTTATCACCAATGATCTGATGTTTAGTGTGATGTCTCTACACATATTTAGGAGTTTTAGGAGCTTTTTCTGGAGCTTCTTGTTCGTCAACTTGTACTTCTATTTCTGGAGCTTCTTGTTCTTCAACTTGTACTTCCTTTTATTTAGTTTCTTCTTTTTCTCCACAAGAAGACTCATCTAATTTTGTGTTAGGGTAAAAACTTTCAAACATGTAGAAAACAAAGTACAACAAACCCTAACTCCCAATGGAGTGCAAACAAGCTAAGAAATCAGTCAAATAACACAAAATAACTAAGATTCTAAGCTACAATTTGCCTTATCTGCATTGTTCTCCTTAATCTTGCCATTTGTCCCTAGATTTTGCAAGTTTGCAATGATCTTGAGAAGTTCTAGTGAGTGATTTAGAAAAATATCAGAGAGTGTGCAGAAAATTAGAGTTGTAAGCCAAGAGAGATCTAAAAATGAGGCTGGAGAAGTGATTTAATAGAGGAATAGGTTTGAATGGATGGATGAGATTGAATGTTTGACTTTTGATGAAATGAAGGTTGTAGATTGATTAGGACTTCCCAGTCACTAAAGGACAAAGGACAATTTTTAATTTGAAGAAAATGATGAGGTGTGGAACATTTTTAAATTAAATAAATTAGGTCAATTTATTTGAGAAGGGGGATAATGTGAGAGGATTTAATTAAATAAGTGGGACTTATTTAATTAAGGTATAGCTTATAATTTAAATAAATGTTTATTTATTTAAATTAATAGGGTAAATGAGACATTTAAAAGTGAATAATTAAATAATTAAAAATTAATTATTTATTTATAGAGGAAAAATAGGGGAAAATAGGAGAATGTAGAAGAGATGAGAAAATGTAATAGTTGAATGTGGAATTTGGCAGAAGATGGCGTGAAAGTGGTGTTTACAGATTGAGGACATTTTTAGGTGTCTACATTTTGCCCCTCTTTGATACAATGTCAATTCTGACGTTGTGTCAAATAAAAATTCAAAAATATGCCTTGGACATGCCCCAGTGTGCCCTAGATGAGGCAGGATAGCCTTATGTCCCCTCGGGAAATTTTTCAAATTTTCAATTTTTTTTTTGAAAAATTTGGGAAATTTCCTGAAAAGATAATGGAATGAAAGAAGGAATGGAAATGTGAGAGAGTGATGGTGGAGGAGTGAAGATTGGCTAGAAGAATGGAATGAGATTTTGCTTTGATAGATTTTTTAGCTTCTCATTTGCAGTTTCTGCTCATCATCATAGAACTTATTATGTGAAGGGATGATAAACACAATGGCGTGATAGAGGCCAAAGTGTGAAAATGTGATCCCTTGCGAAACAGGCACATGACAGACAAGGAATGCTTGACTCAGACTAGTAACCATGGTACCTTGTCGAAACATGTGATGAAATAACCTTGAGGTATGCAAGTCTGATGCAAGGAAGCATGTATTCTTTCCTATGCATAAGATGTCTTTGATTCACACCCAATGGAATCTTGATCACACACAAGGAACCTAGTTGCCCTAGTCATGTTGCCAAGACAAACCAAAAATAGAAATCAAAGAAAAAGGTCCTACACTATCCTCACTTCTCTTCATCACTTAGGGACCCTTGAGAAGCATAAGAACGAGATCAAAAAATAATCCAGAAAGATAAGACAAAACTAGACTGACAGAGTCAACATCCATTAGATCGTTTTCCAAGAGATATGTGTTTGTTTGTTTAATTATGATTAGATTAATAGGGCTTGGTTTCAGGATAAGAAGCATGTTGTATAAGACGTTAAGTCTGGTTTCGACAATGCGGCCACCTATATAAGGTAGATGATAGGATTGTGACATCCTGTACAAGACTTTCCAAGATATCACAACGTGTGCAATGAATGATATGTGATGATTGATGATGTTTGAAAGAGGAAACACATTGTCTATGGTGTAAAGCCTAGTTTCCACTATGCCCCATTCTATTGTAAAACATGTGGTAGCTGATAAGGATTTCTAATAGTGATATGTGATTATCACTATGCAAATGATTAAGGATGATTGCTTGGCTGATTTGATAAGCTGTCTTGTTGATTTTGGGTTTGTTTTCAAGTGCGTATTTCTTGTGAAAGACTAATTGTTCTGGTATGATCAAAGTGTCCATCTCACCAAAAGATGACTTATTATGATAGTTGACTCAACAGGCCTTAAGGGACTGACCTAATGTCTTGGGGGTTCATTGCAGATGGCCTTGCCTATGTGAAAGCACACAAACAACATAGTTTGACCATTTGGACTTTGTGTGACCTAAGACCTAGGGGTGGGAAGCCTTGGGGTCTCATCAAAGATGGCCTTGCCTACATGAAAGCTCAGAGGCGACGTAGTTCGACAAGGTGGTTTTTGACATGGTTTATTGCTTGGAGTTTTTTGGTTGGTGGTTTTTTGATGTTTTTGGATTTTTGGGAATATTTGATGTTTTTGGAGTTTTGAAAATATTTGATGTTTTTGGATTTTTGAGAATATTTGATGTTTTTGTATTTTTTGAGAATATTTGATGTTTTTGGATTTTTGAGAATATTTGATGATTTTGGATTTTTTGAGAATATTTGATGTTTTTGGATTTTTTGAGAATATTTGATGTTTTTGGAGTTTTGAAAACATTTGATGTTTTTGGATTTTTGAGAATATTTGATGTTTTTGGATTTTTTTTTGAGTTTTATACCAAAAGGTGTCTTCCAATACCAATTTTTAGGATCAGGAATTGCCCCTAGTCAGGTATAGGACAAAGTTATTACCAATACAGGATGGGATGATGACAAAGTGTTAAGAAAGTTATTAGGGAAATAGGGTAGACGTTGAATGTTAATTTATTCTTAGGCCATGAGAAGGATAATGCGGTTTATTATGGATTGTGACATGGATTATGGTGTGGATTATGTGAGATTTATTGTGGAAAGCAAAAGATAAGATAGAGTGATTGTAGACAATGGAGCCAAGATTGACTACACATGGCACCTGTTTGTAGGTTTTCACCTTGGTACTTATCCAAACGCCACCGAAGTGGTTTTCACTTTTGGATGAATTATTTCTCTTTACTATTTTATTACTTTTTTGATTTTTTTGACTTTTTTCTTATTTTTTTGATTTTTTGATTTTTTGACTTAGGTATAATATCTACAAAGGTGCATGCTGTTGATCAGCTCTGGTAGCAGTTCACCTTCGGGGATAGCAAGTTGATATGCTCTTGATCCATATGTAGCCATGATAATATAGGGACCCAACTAGTTTGGCTCAAACTTGCCCAGCTTCTCCCGTTCCATTTGATTCTTGGGGTTCTCTTTTAGGACCAAGTCTCCAATATTGAACTGTCAAACTCTAACCGTCTTGTTGTAACTATGTCAAAGATGGTTTTGATATGCTTACAAGTGTACCAGGGCATTCTATCTTCTTTCATCTAATAGCTCGAGCTCATGTAGTCTAGATGCCCTGTAGTCTTCGTCATCCACAAATTGCTTCAATGATACTCTCAGGGAAGGTAACTCAACCTCGATGGGCAGGATGGTTTCAGAACCATAGACAAGGGAATATGGTGTGGCTCTGGTGGGAGTACGGATACTAGTGTGGTAGGCCCACAAGGTGGGATTGATTTGGATATGTCAATCATAGCCAGCGTCATTGACAATCTTCTTGAGAATTTTTATAATGGTTTTATTTGACGCATCGGCTTGACCATTACCTTGCGGATAATATGGAGTGGCGAAGCGGTGTTGAATGTGTAATTTTCCACATAGTTCATGGACATCTTGATTTTTAAAAGGGCGACCATTATCCATGATAATAGATTGAGGCATGCCATACTGATATATGATGTAGTTGAGGACGAATTTAGCAATCTATTTACCAGTAATGTATGTCATGAGAATTGCCTCAATCCACTTTGTGAAATACTCAGTGGCGGTGATGATGAACTTGTGGCCGTTGGCAGAGGTGGGGTGGATTTTGCCCATGAGATCAAGTCCCCATTGAGAGAATGGCCATGGAGATGTAAGTGGCTAAAGGTCCTAGTGTTGCAAGTATGAGGTTATCCAGTGTTGTCATTGATGTCAACATACTCATATTGCATTGACAAGAAGGATTTGATGAGCTGTGTGCTGAGGATATTGAGAAAATTAGTCTCAGTCAGGAACAGTGAAGAACAGTGATAAGAAGAAGGTAAATGTACTATATAGGATGAGAACCAGAGGATGCGGATTAAAGGGTTAGTAGATATGAGTCTTGAGATGCTCCAGTTAAGATTTCAGAGGTCCGCATGAAGATCTGAAGGAGTTGTGGCTGCCGGTATAGAACCGGGTCCGGCAAGTATCCGGAGGTGACAGAGGATCACAAAAAGGTCCGGTGAGGTCCGGAATTGTATTATCCTAATCTGCGGATTGGAAGGAGTGTTTGGGATGTCCTTGTGATGTATCATCCTGATTTGTGTATGATTTCGAGGTCCGGAAGTACCTCTTGCATTATGACAGTGGCGACAGACTGTGTTCTTGAAGTTCCGGATGAGGAAGACAAGAGATCCCAGTAAGCAGAGGAAGTGCGGATGTATCCGGACATTCAGACAGGCTTGTGAAGGTTCTTGGATCATGTTTAGGTTTTGTTGTTGGTCCGCATTAATGGTAGAGCCCGGAATTGAAGTTATTCTTCCGGATGAAGTTCTTGCTTTGTGTAGCCGACCGGATGAGATGTTCATCCTGCGAATGTTCTTGTGATGGCCGACCGGATGTGTTATTCATCTTGCGGATACTCCTATGGTTGTTTGCCGACTTAGATGCTTGTTCCTAAGTCGATGTCTTGTATAAATAATGATTTGTGAATTCATTTCAGTGTCAGGAGTGAGGATGAGTATGGTATAGCGAAGAAACGTGCGAAAGGCAGAGCAGAGATTATTGCGCTTAATTGGAACTGATCCGGACATGGTAGAGATGTCATTCTCCAGTTCAAGACTGTGATTTTCATCACTTTGTAGACAGTGTGTCTCCTTGTAGGCAGTGGGCCTCTTTGTGAGCAGTGTGCTCGGGCAGTGAGCCCTTATTGGCATGTGCCATTCATTTTTCCTTATTCTTCTAACAGAGAATAATTCTTGGGTTAATCACCCCGTGGTTTTTCCCTTAACCGGGTTTTCCACGTCAAAATCTTGGTGTTCAATGTGTTGATGCTTATCTGCTTTTGTGTTTATGTATTATGCTTCCATGGATGATTATTTGATATGCTGCTAACTAACAACAGTGAGTTAAGTGTTTGAATGAGAAGAAGTTTTATACAACTGATTCACCCCCCCCCTCTCAGTTGTATGCCCTAGATCCAACAATTGGTATCAGAGCCAAGTTCCTCTGACAAGAGCTTAACCGCTTGAGGAGATCCAGGATGTCGTCATACAAGAAGGATAGTCCGAAGTTCGATGGAACCAACTTCACTCTCTGGAAAGGTCGCATGAAGTGTCACTTGGAATGCATGGGAAAAGCATACCTGGGTATGATTTCAAAACCATATGTACCTCCACAAGGTGGTCCGACAACTCTGAATGAAATCACAAAAGCTGAAAACAATCTGCGGACCAAGGAAGCTCTTCTAAGCGCATTGAATGACTCAGATCTCTCGAATGTCATTGACCTACCTACTGCATATGAGATCCTAACTAAACTGGAACTTCTGTATGAAGGAGATGAGTTTGTCAAAAGTGCAAGATTGCAAAGTCTGAAAGGGAAATTTGAAAGATTGAAAATGAGAGATGATGAAAACATCACTACCTTTATGCCAAGAGTAAATGAGCTGGTATGTGGAATCAGAAATGCTGGTGGAACTTTAGATGAAAATGAGATTGTCTGCAAAATCCTTAGATCCCTTCCTGCTGCCTACAAAATCAAAGTTGCTGCCATTGATGAATTCAGAGCCCACACAACTGTCACAAGAGAACAACTGGCTGGCAAACTAGCTGCATTTGAAATGATCGAGTTTGGAGATGATCCTCCCAAGACTGAATCTGCTTTCAAAGCCAGTGCCTATGTGAAAGGCAAACAGAGATTTGATCCGGGTGAAAACTCATCAAGGAAAATGTCATGGTATGATCAAGCAAGAAGAGACATGGAAGAAGAAGAAGCAGAAACAGTTCAACTTGAAGCCCTCATTGCAAAGAGACTGCCAAGAGGATCCGGTAAGTATGAAGGAAAACTACCCTTTAAGTGTTTCAACTGCAATAAGATTGGTCATTTTGCCTCAAGATGTCCGGAGAGATCTGCAAGATCTAATACTCACAGACAAAGGTTTCAAAAGAATTGCTATTATGTTCATGAAGAAGATGACAATGAAGGAGTAACAGATGATGAATCAGAACCAGGAAGCAAATCCGGAAATGAGTGGGTGTTTATAGCCATCAAGGAAGAAGATTCCATGCTCTCCGAATCTGTCAATCACAAAGTTGTTGAAAAAGCCTTGGCTGCTCAAGTGGAAGAAAAGGATGATTGGGTTATTGACAGTGGATGTTCTCACCATATGACTGGTGACAAGAATAAGTTCTTAGACTTGGAAAGATATGAAGGAGGAATGGTAAAGTTTGGTGACAATTCTGCTGGCAGAATCAGAGGTAGGGGAACTATTTCCTTTGATGGTAAGAGCAAAACAGGAAATGTACTGTATGTTGAAGGATTGAAGCACAATCTTCTCAGTGTTGGTCAGTTAGTGGGCAAAGGCTATGATCTCCGGTTCAAGAATGGAAAATGCAGAATCTTTACAAGCTCTGGAACTGAAATTGCATCCGGTACTCAGACAAAAGGTAACATCTTTCATCTGGTTGGTTCAAATAAAAGTTGTTTGTTTGTTCAAATTGATCAGAGTTGGTTATGGCATAGAAGAATGTGTCATGTAAATTTTGATAACATCATCAAAATAAGCAATACTCAGGCTGTGAGAGATCTTCCAAAGTTGATAAAACCTACAAATAGTGTGTGTAAAGAATGTCAGTTAGGCAAACAAAGCAGAGTCTCTTTTAAAAGCAAAGATCAGTCTTCTACCGGATTATTGGAATTAGTACATACTGATCTATGTGGTCCGACAAGAATCAAGAGTCTGCAAGGTGATAGATATTTCATGTTGTTGATTGATGATCATTCCCGGATGATGTGGGTTACCTTTCTAAAAGAAAAATCAGAAGCTTTTGAGAAGTTCAAAATCTTCAAAGCTATGGTGGAGAATCAAACCGGATTGAAACTAAAGTGTCTAAGGTCTGATAGAGGTGGTGAATTTACATCTGGTGAATTCATTGACTTTTGTGAGAAACAGGGTATAAGGAGACAGTTGTCTGCTCCTAAGACTCCACAGCAGAATGGAGTAGTTGAGAGAAAGAACCGGACCATCCAGGAAGCTGCTAGGACAATGATGTTGGAAGCAAATGTTCCTCAAATGTTTTGGAAAGAAGCTATCAGCACTGCAGTCTACACTCTCAATCGAGTTCAAATCAGAAACAACACCGGTAAGACCCCCTATGAACTCTGGTTTGGCATCACTCCTACTGTGAAATATTTCAGAGTATTTGGTAGCAAGTGTTATATTAAAAGAGATGAAGATCTAGGAAAGTTTGATGCTAGAAGTGATGAAGGAATTTTCTTGGGCTACTCCACTCAAAGCAAAGCATACCGGTGTTACAATAAGAGATTGAGGAAGATGATAGAAAGCGCCAATGTGAAGGTTGATGAAGGAATTGAGAAGCCTTCAAGATTTTATGAGTTTGATGAAGATGACCAAGACAGTGTTCAAGGACCTCAATCCTCTCCGGTGAGACAGAGTCAGCCTGATCCGGTAAATCAGGAAGAAGAGTTAGATTTGAATGAGGCTGATCAAGAAACAACAGTGCTGGATACTCCCAAAATTCCAAGGTATGTAAGACTGAATCACTCTGAAGATCAGATCATAGGTGACAGAAGCAAAGGTGTACAAACTAGAAGGAATATTGCTCAAGATCAGAATGAATGTTGTCTGATTTCAAAGATTGAACCTAAAACAATAAAGGAAGCCTGCAATGATGAAAACTGGACCAAAGCAATGGAAGATGAACTGATGCAAATTGAGAAAAATCATACTTGGGATCTTGTTCCTAGACCTAGAGACAGGAATGTAATTGGAACCAAGTGGGTCTTCCGGAACAAACTAAATGAAGCTGGTGAAGTAATCAGAAACAAAGCTAGATTGGTCTGCAAAGGCTACTCTCAAATAGAAGGAATTGACTTTGAAGAGACTTTTACTCCGGTAGCAAGAATTGAAGCAGTCAGATTACTTCTTGCATTTGCTGCCTTCAAAGACTTCAAGGTATATCAGATGGATGTCAAGTCTGCCTTCCTAAATGGTGATCTGGAAGAAGAAGTCTACATTGAACAACCGGATGGATTTCAATTGTCTGATAATAATGATATGGTCTGCAAGTTGAAGAAAGCTTTGTATGGATTGAAGCAAGCCCCAAGAGCATGGTATGAAAGGTTGGATAAGCATCTTGTGCAGATTGGATTCAACAAAGGTACTGCTGACAGTAACTTATATTTCAAAATTGATCATGAAAACATTCTGATTGTTGAAGTGTTTGTGGATGATATCATTTTTGGAGGAAGAGATAGTATGTGCAAAACTTTTGCAAATCAGATGAAAAGTGAGTTTGAAATGTCTATGCTTGGTGAAATGAATTTCTTCTTGGGTCTGCAAATTACTCAAACAAAAGAAGGGATCTTCATTTCTCAGACCAAATATGTGAAAGAATTGTTAAAGAAATTTGGTATGGAAGACTCAAAGCCTATGAACACTCCTATGGCAACCGGATGTAAGTTAAGCAAAGATGATGATTCTCCAAAGGCAGATCAGACAAAGTATAGATCAATGATTGGTGGATTGTTGTATCTCACTCAAACTAGACCAGATATAATGCAGGCTGTTGGTCTTGTGGCAAGATTCCAGGCTGATCCTAGAGAATCTCATGTTATGGCAATCAAAAGAATTTTTAGATACTTGAAAGGAACAGTTGAGTATGGTCTATGGTATCCTAGAGATCCGAATTTCTCTCTTCATGCTTACACAGATGCAGATTGGGCAGGAGATGTGGATGACTGGAAAAGCACTAGTGGTGGAGCATTCTTTTTGGGGAAGAGATTGGTTTCTTGGCTAAGTAAGAAACAAGATGCAATATCTCTGTCTACAACTGAAGCAGAATACATTGCTGCAGCAGGTAGTTGCACTCAAATCTTATGGATGAAGCAGATGCTAAGAGACATCAAAGTTGAATATGAGGAGCCTATCACAATCTTCTGTGATAATTCAAGTGCAATTAATATTTCCAAGAATCCGGTATTGCATTCTAAGACTAAGCACATATCTATCAAATTTCACTTTTTGAGAGAACAAGTAAACAAGGAAGAAGTCAGATTGGAGTATGTTCCCTCCAAGGATCAGATTGCAGATATCTTTACAAAACCTCTTCCCAAGGACTCTTTTGAATATCTCCGGGAGAAGTTAGGGGTCATGGCCCCTCCGGTGATGAACTAAGATGCACTGATGTGCATCAGTCCGGTGGCTATCACAGTCATATCTTGTGATCCGGACTAATGAGGAGCTGCAACTAAGGGGGAGCAGCTAGTATGATTCTGATGCATGAGAATTGCAAGTATGAGCCCTTTGCCATTGATGTCAAAGGGGGAGAGAAGACATGTGAAAAACAAGTGGTTGATGATCAAAGGGGGAACAGTAAAGGAAGAGAAGACATATGAAAAGATGAAGTTCTTGTCTTAATGGTTTTTCACATCATATGTTGCCATCAATGACAAAGGGGGAGATTGTTGCAAGTATGAGGTTATCCAGTGTTGTCATTGATGTCAACATACTCATATTGCATTGACAAGAAGGATTTGATGAGCTGTGTGCTGAGGATATTGAGAAAATTAGTCTCAGTCAGGAACAGTGAAGAACAGTGATAAGAAGAAGGTAAATGTACTGTATAGGATGAGAACCGGAGGATGCGGATTAAAGGGTTAGTAGATATGAGTCTTGAGATGCTCCAGTTAAGATTTCAGAGGTCCGCATGAAGATCTGAAGGAGTTGTGGCTGCCGGTATAGAACCGGGTCCGGCAAGTATCCGGAGGTGACAGAGGATCACAAAAAGGTCCGGTGAGGTCCGGAATTGTATTATGCTAATCTGCGGATTGGAAGGAGTGTTTGGGATGTCCTTGTGATGTATCATCCTGATTTGTGTATGATTTTGAGGTCCGGAAGTACCTCTTGCATTATGACAGTGGCGACAAACTGTGTTCTTGAAGTTCCGGATGAGGAAGACAAGAGATCCCAGTAAGCAGAGGAAGTGCGGATGTATCCGGACATTCAGACAGGCTTGTGAAGGTTCTTGGATCATGTTTAGGTTTTGTTGTTGGTCCGCATTAATGGTAGAGCCCGGAATTGAAGTTATTCTTCCGGATGAAGTTCTTGCTTTGTGTAGCCGACCGGATGAGATGTTCATCCTGCGAATGTTCTTGTGATGGCCGACCGGATGTGTTATTCATCTTGCGGATACTCCTATGGTTGTTTGCCGACTTAGATGCTTGTTCCTAAGTCGATGTCTTGTATAAATAATGATTTGTGAATTCATTTCAGTGTCAGGAGTGAGGATGAGTATGGTATAGCGAAGAAACGTGCGAAAGGCAGAGCAGAGATTATTGCGCTTAATTGGAACTAATCCGGACATGGTAGAGATGTCATTCTCCAGTTCAAGACTGTGATTTTCATCACTTTGTAGACAGTGTGTCTCCTTGTAGGCAGTGGGCCTCTTTGTGAGCAGTGTGCTCGGGCAGTGAGCCCTTATTGGCATGTGCCATTCATTTTTCCTTATTCTTCTAACAGAGAATAATTCTTGGGTTAATCACCCCGTGGTTTTTCCCTTAACCGGGTTTTCCACGTCAAAATCTTGGTGTTCAATGTGTTGATGCTTATCTGCTTTTGTGTTTATGTATTATGCTTCCATGGATGATTATTTGATATGCTGCTAACTAACAACAGTGAGTTAAGTGTTTGAATGAGAAGAAGTTTTATACAACTGATTCACCCCCCCCCTCTCAGTTGTATGCCCTAGATCCAACACCTAGGTGGGTGCATGCACTAGATCTCCATGTATTTGGCACTGTATGTATTTTTTAGCGAAGTGGTAGGCATCTTTCTCCATGGTGGGCCAATAGTATCCAGCTCTTATGATATTTTTGGCTAGAGTAGGACCACTAGAGTGAGTTCTGCATATACCTTTGTGCACCTCACATAAGGTCATTTGTTTTTCCTCAGTGTCGAGACATCGTAGGAGGGTGTTGTCAAATCCACAGTGGTAGAGGGTGTCACCGATGATGATATATTTAGTAGATTGGCGTATAAAGGTTTTATGTTGATTAGAGGATAGGTTAGGTGGGAGGATTTGGTCATGTAGGTATGTATAGATGTCATGATACCAGGGAGATGTGGAACCAATGATTTCACACACTAGGTTCGATTCAGGGACATCGAAGGCGGGGACCAGCAATTGTTCCACCAAGAACTCAAATTGAGGAGTATTCTTTGGGATATCCAAAGAGATCCTATTGTAGCCATTGCATCAGCTATTCTGTTCTAAACTCTAGGGATTTGATCAAAGACTATGATGTCAAAATAGAGTCTAAAGCTGTCAACCATTCTCTTGTATGGTATGAGTTTTTCATCTTTTGTGTCATATTCGTTGTTGAGCTACTTGATGACAAGCTGTGAATCGCCAAAGACTTGTAATTTCTTGATTTTCCAATTGATGGCCATACGTAATCCAGTGAGCAATGCCTCATATTTAGCAATACTATTTGTACAAGGAAAGGCTATCCAAAATTCTTTAGGGATGACATCTCCTTGAGGAGTAATGAACAAAATGCCCGCGCCTGAGCCGTGATTTGTGCAGGAACCATCAAAGAATAATGTCCATGTTCTGGGAACTTCCACGACAAATATTGATTCATGGACTGAAAATCTATGACCAAAGGATGATCCGTTGTTGTAGGTGCCTCCGCCAATTGGTCTACAATCACTTGTCCCTTTATTGCTTTGCAGTCAACATACTCTATATCAAATTCACTCAATATCATAACCCATTTAGCCAACCGTCCTATCAAGGCTGCCTTGTTGAGTAAGTACTTCAGGGGGTCAATCTTTGCAATTAGTTTTGTCTGATGATTCAACATATTATGTCGCAACTTTTGGGTGACAAAAACTATGGAAAGGCAAGTGTGCTCAATGGAACTATAATTTAGCTCGTACCCCACTAATGTCTTGCTAATGTAATAGATTGCCTGTTCTTTTCCTTCTTCATCATTTTGTGCTAAAAGTGTCCCTAGTGCTGAAGACGTTGATATGTACAATAAAAGGGGCTTTCCTAGTATTAGAGGCATGAGAACTGGTGGTGACAGAAAATAATCTTTGATCTTTTGAAAGGCTTCCTAGCAATGTTTAGTCCATACGAAAGGTACCCCTTTGTGAAGTAAGTGTTGAAACAGGTGGCATTTGTCAGCGAGTTGCGCAATGAACCTCCTGATTGATTGTAATTTGCCTTGTAGATTGTGTAGTGGTTTGAGACTTTTTAGTGGAGGCATATCCATGATGGCTTTCATTTTAGTGGGGTCAACTTCTATGCCTCGGTGAGAAACAATATAGCCCAACAATTTGCTTGATGTAACCTCGAACACACATTTCTTAGGGTTTAATCTGACCTTATATTCTTCCAGCCATGTGAAGACTTTGTCCAATACATCTAAGTGGGTGCTCCTTGTAACTAATTTGGTTAGTAAGTCATCGACATAATCTTCCATAAATGTGTGCATATAATCATGAAAGATTGTTGTCATTGCTCTCTAGTACGTAGCTCCAGCATTTTTGAGGCCAAAGGGCATGACATTCCAATAGTATGTGCCCCATGGACATGTAAAAGTAGTTTTGTGTTGATCTTCTAGGGATATCCTTATTTGATTATAGCCTGAGAAACTGTCCATTAGTGAGAGCATTTCAAATCCAGCGGTAAGGTTGACTATAATGTCTATGTTTGGCAACAAAAAATCATCTTTCGAACATGCCTTGTTTAAATCCTAGAAGTCTTCACATATTCTAATTTGGCTATTAGGCTTTGTGAATGGTATGAGGTTAGATACCCATTCTAGATAGTCTATTGGTCAGATGAAACCCATATCGCGTAGCTTTTTCAATTCTACCTTTACCAAGAGTGCGATCTATGGGTGCATTTTTCTCAATTTTTGCTTCACTGGTTTGGCATTTGGCAGTAATGGTAGGTGATGTAAGACAAATTGTGGATCAAGTCCTGGCATGTTAGCATATGACCAGGCAAAATTGACTTGCCTTGTTGAGAAGAAAGCTATAAATTCCAGCTTCTCTTGGTCTGTTAGTGACGCATCAAAATGAACAATCCTGGGATTATCATTTGTGCCAATGTTGGTCTCAATAGATTTTTCAACTAGCAGTGTGGATCTCACTTGTGTGATAGGAAGTACTTCCAAACCTTTATCCTTGGGTGCCTCAAAGAGGTTTTCATCCTCAGATACGTCCTTTATTTTTATTTTTTCATGGTCAAGAGGTGCCTTTCAGTTTTCACCTAGAGACCTTTTTTCTTTTTCCTTTTCATTTTTGCGACTAGATGGTGGAGTGGATTCTCCAAAGAAAGTGGTGTCATTGAGATCCATGATGTAACCAAATTTATGATCCCCTTGTGGTATTCCTTCATGAAGTCCCATGAACTCAGAAATAGCCTCGTCATTCTCAAACAAATCCAAGCTAGGTAGTGTTTGTTGATCCCAGTCTATGAGCTCGGGATGGACTAATGGCAAGCCATCATCGGTGTTCATGTAGATTATGGATATGGGAGTCAAAATGCATATGGAGGTATTGTCAGGATCCCAAAAGGTGCTAATCCATGCATCGCCATCAGGTAGGTGAGATTGGGAAGATTCAAGCTCAGATTTGGGAGGGTCCCTTGATGTCTCGACGTCTTTGAAACTTGTGTCCCTACCCAAAAGTAACTTAGTACTAGGAGTACTTTCTCTTTGTGATGTATACCCTAGCCCCTTGTTGCGAGGTCGCATGGTTGGTTGAATTAGTTCTGTTCTTCCATTTTTGTTAGGCCCAAGACCACTGTGCCCATCGTATCCTTGTTATTTCACAAACTTGTAGCCTTTTCCATATTGTTCCATGGGTAGATGTACATGCTTGACCTCTTCTTCCTCCCTGTAGAGCCACTTAGGGAAATCCTCATCCACATCCTCTTTGCTAAGTTCTCCCCATTTTGTAAAGGTAGTGGGGGTGGCAGAAATAGTCTCCTTTGGTTTGATTGGGCCAGGTTTTCTGTGAGACCTTGGTGATGTTGGCAGCTTACCGATGCAATATGAGCCTTCTATCTTATATTCCTCATATCCTTTTGTTAGGGATTGCATGTAGAAGATATCAATTAAATGCAAATAAAGATTAAATAGAGGAATGAAAATACATAGAAATATTAACAACAAGAGATAATTTTTAACGTGGTTCACCCAAACTCAGGCTACATCCACCAATAGAGAGTCCAATATTATTATCCAACAAATTGAGCCGATTACAACCAGTAATCCTTGCAACTTAATACCGCTGCAAATGCTACAATACAATATAAATGGAAACCCTAACCCTTAGCCATTTTTATCAAGACTTATGTTGGTTACAAAATAGGGTTTTTTATGTCAGCCAATAGAAAAAATAACTCCTGATGCCTTTATAAGATAATAGGCAAATTTTGCCCTTGGCTGGGGGCGTTGCCCTAAGACCCCCACCATGGGCTCCGCCCCCTTCTGATTCCCCTATTAAATGATTTGGGGGGAAACCACGTCGATAAAAGTGGGGAAAATTTAACCTCTGAGTCCAATTAGGCTACATATAACACCTTTATCATGGATCTAAACTTTAGGGTTAAGTGGCAGAATGAATTTGGTGGCAGATTTTGATAATGTGGATGGGTTGACATAATGTGATGAGGTGGAAGGTGAAATTCCCCTATTTATAGGTACTTGATGTTGTGGAACTTCTCTTAGATGGCTGTAATATTGAAAGGCATTGGGATCACTAGGTATAGTGATTCCCATGCCATTGTAAGGGAATTTAATGCATTGGTGATAAGTGGATGGTACGGCGTTCATGGTGTTAATCCATGGGTGACCGAGGATGAGATTGTAGGGAAATTTAGCATCCAAGACATGAAATGTAGTATTGAGAGTGGTAGGTCCAACTCTTACGAGGAGTGAGATCGTTCCCTTGGAGGAACGCTCAACATTATCGTAAGCCTTGATGAAAATTAATTTGGTCAGGTCAACGCAGGCCTTAGAGTACCCCAATATCATCACTAACTTTAATGGACATATATTTAATCCATCTCCACTGTCTACCAAGACTCATCTGATCTTATGCTTATTAATGAAGACCTCAAGGTGTAATGGGTTGGTGTGATTTGGTCGATGTGAGGGTACATCACGTTTAGTGAAAGTGACATGGTTGGAGGTAGTTAAATGTCCTATCATGGCCTAAAAGTGATTGACATTTAGGTCCATGGGGATAGAAGATTCCAACAAAGCCTTGTCCAGAATGGCCTTATGCTCCGGGGATAGGCGAAGCAATTTGAAAATGGATATTTGCGCCGGAGTCTTTTTCAAGTGGTCCAAGCTATTATATTGGGTCTTTGGTTGTGAATTAGATAGATTGGATGAATTAGATGGAGAACTTTGCAGTGTTATCTTGGCCTTATGAGTGGTGATGGTGCACTCAGGATAGGACTTGATGGTGATCATGGAGACGTTATCATCAAATGCACAGATACTGTTGAAGGTGTATTCATAAGTGAAGTTGCTATAATTGACATGGTCATGTGGCTTAGTTCTTAAGGTGGAGGCTTTTACCAATCCATGATTCTATAAATGGTATTGAAAGATGGTGTGATCGGAATTGGAGAAACTTTGTGGATTATCTACAACTATGTCTCCTCAGTCAATAAAGTCTTGTATGATGTTCTTTAGCTTGTAACAATTAGATGTTTTGTGACCTTTTATTTGGTGATATTCATAGATGTCATTGTAATTCCATGAGGGAAGTTTAAAAGCTGGATTGTATTGTTTGACCTCTAGTAGTTGGATGAGGTTGGATTGCAACAACTTCTTTAAAACTGATTCGATAGGCTTTGTCAAGGGTGTATAGTTTCACCGAGGGGTATTATTCTTTGGAGGCGGTCTTCTTTGGTTGTTTTGAATTGAATTAGCTGTTTGTTGTTGCAGTTGTGGTCGTTGTTGGACAAAAGGTTGATTGTTTGGCATCGGTGGTGCTTTGAGCATGAGAAGGAGGCCGTCCCTATTGATTGCCTTTGTGTCCACTAACCCATAATTGGTGATATTAGATTGTTTTGAGATCAAAACTTGTTCTTGTCATAGGTAGGTTTTGAGTGTTTTGGTTCTTGTTGAAGTTTTTGTTTGTACCCTTAGCTACAAGGGCTTTCTCAATGGCTATCCCCTTTTCAACAACTTCTCCAAAGGAGGTGCAACAATGGATTTGCAGTTGGTGCATGAGTTCTTTGTTAAGGTTCTCCACAAAAATTGGCACCGATTGATTCTTGGGTATATGACATGGACATTTACTAGCTAAGCTTCTCCGCTTTTGGAAGAAGGAGATGAATGTTTCCCCATCTTCTTTGTTTGTATGGCATAAGGTGGCGACATTAACATCTATTTCCATGTTGTAAGAGAAGTGAGATATGAATTTCTTTGCGAGTTCGATCCATGTTCTTATCCCAGTGGGAAGGTGTGCGAACCACTCAAGTGCTTGACCTACAAGGCTCCTTGGGAATAATCTCATCAAATATGTGTGTTCAAATGCAATCTCAAGGCATGCCATATGAAACTCTTGCACATATTTTACAGGACTCCCTTTTCCCCTATATTTGTTGAAGTTAGGTACATTGTAGTTTGGTGGAAAAGGTGGCATGTAAATACTTTTGTTGAAGGGATAAGGACATAAATCTTCTATGGAATATGCCTTCTTTGTGGTAGATACTTGCATGTTTGAGAAGCGTTGCTCTAGTGAATGCATCTTGTGTGCCAAGACTTCAAAGGGGGTCAATGATGTGTCTATGGTATTTGTGGGTGCATTTTGATATGGATTACCCAAGTTTAATGTTGATATATTTTGGGATTGCGCATTTGCAACAAGTGGGTTGGTATGTGTATTGAGGGGAGTGTGTGATGAAGATCCATTTAGGTTTTGGATGTTAGGTATGTAGGTGGTTTGTGGGGCTATGTTGGTGTTTTGAAATTTGTAAAGGGGTGGGATGTTTGTGTTGTTTTGATATTGAAGGGGATTGGAAGATGTTCGAAAGGTTATGTTTGGGTGCACTTGTTGTTGTATGGGATTAGTATGGGTATTTTGATGTGATGCATTGACATTTTGATTGACGTTTAGATGAGACACATGTTGATGTGTTTGGGCAATGTTATGATGATTCAAGGTGTTGTTTGAGTAGGATTAATGGTTGTGTACATGTTGGGTATGGTGTTACTATTTTGGACATGCTGATGATTCAAAACATTACTTTGTGCAACCCCAAAATTCATGTTTCCATTTGGTATGGTGCTATTGTTTTGACAAAGGGGTCCATGTTTTGATTGCCTAAGTTGTTATTTGTTTAAGGCCCAAGGTTCATGTTTGCATTAGT